>CP141129.1:28014513-29332053 GCA_035236585.1 Warburgia ugandensis | reverse complement strand
AAATTAACCAAATAAACTACACTCCCATCTCCAATCCAGCGACTTTCCGAAAGTAATCAGTGTAGTCGGTAAATCCTTTTAAGACATGCACCTCTCAAATCCCTCCCTCTTGCCATCCTCACTTTCAACCATGTATCACTGACCTGGCCCACACAACCCACATGATCTTTCAGCCATCCTCCTCCTTAACAAACATGTTTCTCACTTCAAAAAACAAAAATTCAAAGAAGCAATGAAGATCTACTCCTTTCATCATTAATAGTGTGGACCACACTAATGATGAACCTATAATTTTAGGACAATTCACATATATTAATATGAACCACACTAATTTTGAATCCACATTAAATTTGAACAAAAAGAACTACTATAGTCCACAGTAAATAAAAAACACTGAAAATTAATGTGGACATGAATAACGAGACAAACCAAATAGTGCATTTTTTATTTATTTGAAGATAACGTTGGACTCATGACACATAAATAGCAAAATCAATTATGCGGAGCAAGATCAGCCCTGAGTTCGGGAACCAGCTCTCCTCAAAAATGGTTTTGGTGCTTGGCAATGATGGCCTACAACTCTAGAGTCAACTGCTTTCATGCCATTGGTAGTTAAGATCAAGTTAAAGAAAAAAACATGCAGTAATTGAGGATGATTCTTACTATAAATATCTTATCTCTCTCAAGGAATTGAAGAGACATTTGCTATTATATTTATAGTTAAGTGGATGAGAGAATCAAATATATAGCATTCAATCATGGATTATGGTGGTTGAAGTCCTTACATGATTGACATAATTGATAAGATTAAAGGAAATAAGAAGATTAAAAAAGGACTATAAAAACCCAGCCATCATCTTCTTCTGCTCGTTCGTTCTGTCTTTGATAGGCCTTTCATGTCTAGAAAGTCATCCACGGCATACACTTCCACAAACCACTTACTGGTAGAACACCCTCTTCAACAGTACTATTGAAAAATCTAAAAACTTTCAATTCCTATAAAATCCACTAACACAGTGTTGCAGAGAAAACCAACCAGCTCACCATCTCTCTCTCTCTCATTGGGAAGTGATAGAAATTTAAACTTTTGGATCTATCAACTAAACCAAGAAAAGGTGCAATGAAGATTGAGGACTACAGGGGAGAGGAGGAGAGAGAGAGGCCAAGCCTAGGATTTGGTGTGAGTAAGAGGCCAAGGAACAAGAACAAAGAGGACCAGGCTTTTGGGAAGAGAAAAGGCACAGCAACATCTTTTTCTTGAAGACAGCAACAACTTTTCAATGAGATCAGTAATCTTCTGGGATCAAATAAATTGAAAAAGAAAAGCAGCAAACCAGACCTGGTTAACATAGGACACGTGGCAGCATCAGGCCACCACCTACCATAACTGGTGCCCAAAGTGTGCCTTACTATTACCCAATAGGAGTACAGGCTCAAAGGCATGTGAAGAAGTATTTTTTATGGTCAGATAAGCTTCATATCAAAATTTCATGTCCATCAGATGCTTTCAACCTATGCTTCTTTGCGTTGAAAATCATAAGCAACAATTTTAAAAAACAAAAACTCAAAGACCAGATACAAGTGGTTAGTATCATCTGAATGCATAGGTTTATTGTGGCTTACCTAATTTTTGTACATCGAACATGATGAAGAGCTTAGATCTTCCAAAAAAATGTTCTAGGGTGGTGTGTACTTCTTCATACTCCCCTTGAGCATGCACAAACATAGCCTGTATACATAATTGCAGTGGGAATTGGATGTTTTTAAGCTCCCAAAGAATCAGATGCTCTTTTTCTCATGCATAGAGAGGAAGAGTTTTCTATAAATGAGTTAGCCTGAGGGCAACCTTGTCTGAGGCAAGCTAAAAAGGCAGAAATGGTCGGCTCTAACAAAGGCAATAACAGCCCCTTCATTTAGTGGACCTTATGTGAGCACTTCTACAATTTCTGAGTTATGAAGACAACTGAGGAAGTGGCAAATTCTAAGGGCAAAGACATCAGTCCTTACTGGTTGATCTCACAAGGAAACAACACTGTAGCTGTAATTCAGAACTCATTTGGTTGCAGGGGTCATCATAACAGAGGATTTTGGGACAAAAGAAATACAAGATGAAATTGTAAAGATATTTGCATAATTTGAACTCTTTAATGTGGTGCAATAGCAGAAGATTAAGTCTCAATCATGAAGGTCACAAGTTCGAGACTTCTCAGGGGTGTGTGCATGAGTGCGTGTGTCTACCATTCCCCCCTTAAAAAAAAAAAAGAAGACAACAACAAGATCAACTCTCTAGTTAACAACCTTAAGTTTTCGGTTTCCTTGCAATATGCCTTATGTATCAAAAAGATAAATGTGGGATGGAACAGTTCATGCAATCAGAAACATCATCTGAAGGTTGCTTATAACATACTACAAACACATGCTCAAACACTTAACTTGCACATAGAAGTCCAGATAACAAGAGGCAGGGAAAATCAAGAAATATCTCAAGGAACATTCTTGACCCTTACAAGGATTTACATAAAGCTTTTCAAAATAATCTTACACTTCTGAAACTATACAGAAGAAGGCTTATGCCAATGTAAAGGGTAAGGGAAATGTACCGGTGGAACCTCTCTGTATGCTGTCTTCCAAATTTGCACCTGCATCTTTTGGAAGCATAACTGCTGGTATGCTTATATGAAGATTCATTTCATTGGGATCGCAGACCATCTTGTAAAGTTCTGCAGGATAAAAGCATAAAGAATTTAGTAGTCAAAAGAATACAATAGCATGCTAAAAGCAGCAAAAAGAGAAAAACTTGGCCTAAGGAAACAGCAGCAACAATAGGCATCAAATTCATGTGTATCATGATTTGGAAGGCTCAAAATTGAAGCAAGAACATATAGTAGCTAACATATATACTATATGCTTGACAAGACTTCACTGAAGTGCAAAGAAACAATGAACTAGTAAAGGAGAGAGCTCGGACAAACTAAAGTGGCTTGCTACAGTAGGCAATTTAAATGCTGTCTATGGCAGAGGTTCATCATCCTTCGCATCTCTTTAGTTGAAGAGAAAGTTTAGAAACTACTTTTGCATGCAGTTACAATAAAACAAACTGTTGGAATGTCATTATCAGTGAACAAGAACACTGATAATACAACAGAATAATTGAAGCACCAAAACAAACACTTTCAGGTTTCCTGTCTAAGATATGTATGGGAAAACTCAGAATATGATGGGTCTTACTTAATACTAAATAGATAAAAGGGGTCAGGTACCATTTCTTGATATAAACATAATACTCATATCAATGTGTGCTTCTTTCTCAGAGAAAGATTTATATATATACTTATGGTCTGCCCCTTCCCTCGACCCCACATACGTGAGAGCTTCGCACCAGGCTACCCTTTATATGAACTCATACTGCAAGATCCTCCTCAAGTTATACAAACATTCAACACTAATTCCTCCCAAAACAAGTTTAAACTGAGCAACAACCTCCTGCCACAGTGGTGCGAGAAGGTTCTTTCCTGTGCTAGGTCAGAGGTTCGAGGCATTCATCGCTTGGAGCTCATCCATAGAAAAGCCACTTGTCTACCCAAGGAAAAAAAAAATCCAAAACCAAGTTCAACCAAATTATTAAGTATCTTCAAGGTGGTGACAGTACATGTACAAGTTGGAAAATGCATTGTTCGTTGAACATCTGCTGTGTTTCTCCGAAGTAACAGTCAAATTCATGGCCACTGATTTTGGACTCATGATTTTTATTTGAGCAGGAAAGAGCAGTAATGGCAATTTCATTCTCATCACTGACCAGAACTATACACAGACTCATAGTTGAGAATTTCATTCTTATTGCTGTTTCATTTTCTTTTAGACTGAAAGAATAGTTCGGCATACGGGCCATTACCACTCAATTTCAGGAAAAAAAAATGAAAAGGACATTTTAAGAATGTAAAAGTAAAAAAAAAAATAAGATTCGGAAAAGCTAAAGCAAAAGGACAGTAGAAAAAGTAAACCAAAGGACAATAGATGTTCAATTTGATCTAACCTTTATAAATTTCATGTTAACATCCATCAGAGACCAAGCATAATAAAAAAACATAGGGTTTTGCTAGTTTCTAATTAGGCTCTTAGAAGCATGACGTTCTCAAGTAACCAAGAAAGAAATATGAAGAGAGCAAACTGGATGTAAAAACAGGTAGTTTTGTTACGGTACAGATTCCCTCCAATTATCTTAATTTTTTAACTACCCAAATATTTCAGAAAGTCCTATCAGATGAAAGAGGATTTTATAGAGTATAATTGCTAAGCGAGTAGTAAGCTTGCATGAGCAAGGTAGTCAAATGGGTGAGTGCCACATGACAGTTTCTCTTGGAACCTGTGTTTTCTCCTAGTTTAAGAGAAAAGTTTTCTCGTTGCTCAAGAGAAAACACAAGTTCCAAAAAATTCCACTGTGGCAGTCAGAGATTTGACTAGCTTGCCTTACCTATCTCCTTATAGGTTTTCTAATGTACAACAATTGTGCTTTCAGACAATAATAATTGTAAAGATGAATATACATACAGGGCTTAACCTTTATGGTTATTAATGACAAGGACAGCTTTTGCACCAGCAGCTTGTGCAATGTTTGCTTTTGCAGTAAATGTACAATTACCACGGTGCACCATTAGTACATTCCCAGTGACCTGCAATAATAAACTAGCGGCGCCAGTTACAAATCATGCTAAGGATGGAAGAACTTACAGACACTGAGAACTGCTTATGGAGGGATGACATGAAGAAACCTTATTCTTTGGTTTTGTGCAACAATCGGGAGGGTCTGACAGGGAAAGTCGAGTTCTATTGGCATGCTTCTCTTTTGATTGCATCAGTGTGCCAAACCGCGCACCAACACCAACAAACTCACTACCTTGTTTGTCATTAATCCAAGTTTGGACTTTTACCTAATAGTACAGACAACAGAATAACAGCTTGTCAGCAGGATAGAAATAACTACAGCCAGCGCTGAGGATCAAGTGCATCTCAGATACATAAAACTTTAAAAGAAGATGACAGTCCTATTGCTGTTGTAATTAAAACATACACCTAATAAGTGATAAGTCTCGTATCGCATCTCAAACAGCAATTCATGAAGAGATTTAGGAACTTTACTAAGCACAACATGCATAAAGATGGAAAATGAAGAAAAAAATTCATAATCCAAAGAGTGAAAGAGGATTTTTGTGAGTAAATATCTGACTAGTCCGTAAAAATCATCAAATTTCAAAAGCAGAAGCATATCTCTTGGTGGTTCATGTGAATAAAGAGGGTGAACCTAGCCCATTGGCCTTATGCCCAGTTACTTGCTGATGAAAGATGCATAAATAATGGTGCATGGCTTCTCATACAGACAAGGCAGTTAAGAGACCTTGGTCAACTGGTTAATTAAAATGATTAACCACTGGAGAGCCCATTCAAGACACTAAGACTAAATGCAAACTGGTGATGCATCATCGAACTTCTTGCATTTTACATCTTAAAAACCTAGGCCAACAAAGAAGAAGTCACCATTTCCTAACAAGCACCAAAACGGACAATTAAAGTGTTTCTGTTAAGTAATAAATTTAGTTTAATATACCAAACTACATGTTTAACAATCTGCATCTACAGTTACAATAGAAAAAAAACAAAGAAGCACCAAGTAGAAAACGGTACGACACACTTCTTCCACATAAACAAACAGGAAAACCAAAACCCCCAGAGTGTAAACCTCACATGAGGATAGCACAATTCTACAGAAATATATTCTTCCCCAGAAAGAAAAGACACAGAAACTAAACAAGAGAAACGACCAAATAACCAAAATAGCCACAAAGAAAAAACAAGAAACTATGACTCTTTTTCTGCAAACCCTAGAGCAGTTGAGAGCAAGTAACAAAAGGGTGCCTGAGGAAGTTTCAGGGAAAACCAAAGGAAAAACTTCACAACGAAATTCAAGCAAATATAAAGCCAGAAATTGTAACTCAAATTTACCCACATCATCACACCTCCAACCTCTTCAGTGTGCACAACCAAAATCCTCCTTTCTCCAAATTAAGCATCAAGCAACACAAGAGGACAGACCCATTTGAATAATCAAATAAACACGAAGTGAATGACAAAGAGAGAAGCATGAGAATTACCAGAACGAAATTGTTATCACATCCAGGTCGCTTTGGGGCCTCATCATCATCATGAACTATATCTCCACCAATAACCAAACATGGGATCCAAACCAGAAGAAGGAAGAGAAACCAAAATCCACCTCGGAAATCCATGAGCTCTTTAGTAAGAAGAAGAGAAACAGCTGATCATTGAGAGATCAGAGGATTTTGATCTTCTTCCTCCAGAAAAGGAGAGAGAGAGAGAGAGAGAGAGAGAGAGAGAGAGAGCAACGACAGTCAGTAAGGTGAAAAAACGGTGAACATTTGCTCCTGTTTTTCCGCTAACTCCCCAAAAGTCTGGCTTTTTTCTAGTCGGCAACCCGAGTTGGAAATCCGTCACGGAGTACATTTACCGCTTACTTTCAGTAAAACTCAGATGCCGTACACACTCGTACTGTTGGTCTGTTGTTTCGATAATGCGTTGAAATCCGTACAGGGGGACCTGCTTCCGAGTTGATAGATGGTTCAATCAATAAAGATGCGATCTCAACCGCACGATTTGGGGCCTTTGAACGGATAATCAGAAACACATGGATTGCTGATTAGAAATTTTGTAGTATGTGTGGATAAATAATTAAGAGAATCCGAAAAGTAGATAGGGCCTGGACATTTGGTAGTCCAAAACGCTGATTCGAAGCTCATTTTTTGTGGAAATTTAATTAGTGATTTTTACATTGTCGTGGTTAACTGTGCACCCCACCTTTTCCTATGCATGGTCATAATTTTTTTTTATACATCTAAGCCATTCACTAATTCTAGACAAGTTAAATACAAAATTTTATGTCCAATAGATACTTTTATCTTATATTTATTTGGCGTCAAAACCATGATGGACAACATTTTAAAAAAACTGCAGGCTATATAATTTTTATACTCCTAACATGATGTTGCTATATAATTTTTATACTCCTAACATGATGAACGCCATGAATCTTTCAAACAAAATATTAAAAAAGGTGGGATAGAATCCCTTCTATGCTTTAGACCAGCTTCAATAATATCTATATATATATATATATATATTAGTTTTTTACAAATGATAAATCCAAGTACATACTTAGATTCTGGAAAAGTGATGATGGATGGAAGATATCTGGATTGGTAGACTTTCTACAGCCTCGCCATCAACTCAATTGGTGCCTCCTCGTGATCTATGTTAGCGTGGGACTCCACAAAACTTCAGATCCTTGAATAAAAAATCAAAGTCTATGAAATTTTTGCCAAATTATATGATATATCTATTTTGATAATATGGCATTTTATCGGAGTTTATGGCCCTAATGCAGATGGAGATTGCACAACGTTGTCAAATGAAGCCACTAAAATGATGAATTTATGGAATGACACATGGTTGGGAGATTTTAAGATAATCATATATACACAAGAAAGAAGTTCAAGACCAACTACATGATTGATTAAAACATGTTCAACTTGTAAAGAAAGAGTTTAGGTGCGGGGGAGGGGGAGGATTGTGGCTTTACACTTGGGGTAATCAACAAACCATGGATGCTTTTCTTGATCACTCACAAGCTAGATTGGAGAGGACAACATCTAACAATTGCCCAATGGGGCTCACACTTTACAAAAGAGTTGGGGAAAATCACCATTCAAGTTGGAACACAAGTGGTTTCATCAACTTGATTTCTCTCCTATGATTGAAAATGGTGGCAAGACAATTACATCCTTGGAAGAAGAGGAAAAGGTTAACATACATAATTATTACATATAATATTCCTAGAATTAGCACTTTTACCCTATATTTACTTATTTTATCACTAATTAGGGTTTATTTTGTATTTTATAAGACGAGGGTATAATTGAGAAATTTGCATATTTTTGGCAATTTAAAGCCCTAAAAGAAAGCTATCCTGCCATTTGAGCAAAGTCATGAGCCCGCATCTCACCAAGTAAGATCAAAGGAGTTCAAATATAATGGGTGTGCCCTAATTAAATTCAAAGCAATAAAATATCTCGTGCATTTGACAAACCTTATCCTCACAAAAGAGGGTGTATTTATCAAAATATATGGTGGCCAACTTCTCGTGCATGCATGGAAGTGATCCACCACCTCAGAAAGCTTATAAATGAAGCTAGCATGTTACACATAAGAAGTCACACACATGGGATTTGGTTGCAATGCAACTACTTAGAGGTGATGCACATGAAGACTATTTTCAGTCACACTCTCTCTCACTTACTCAAGAAAGGGACTCACCAATAGGAGTCTACGATTTTCACAAAGGGGAGGATGTGTTATACGTTTGAAAACATGTTTTCTACATGAGAAAATAAAGGAGAATATTAAGGGGGAAAATGTGTAGTGGAAAAGTGAATTTATGGGAAATCTATGGCTATCTTTCATCCAAACTTTTAGGAAAGCAGTGGCCATGATCTATCTTCAATTACAACTATCCTAATAAGCATCTAATGAGAAGTGTTTGCAATGAGAGAATCAAGAGAATGCTTCGGTGGACCAATGGAAATGAAGCATGAGAGAGAGAGAGAGAGAGAGAGAGAGAGAGAGAGAGAGAGAGAGAGAGAGAGAGAGAGAGAGAGAGAGAGAGAGAGAGAGAGAGAGAGAGAGAGAGAGAGAGAGAGAGAGTTAAAGGCTATTGGTGGAGAAAATTGTAGTTGGCTGCCCACCATTTTTTAAGGAAGAATTTAACATAATTATAAGGGGAGTTTCAATGTGTTTTTATGGAGAAAATAAAGGTGGGATGAAGTAGAGCATGGAAGGTGATTGGTGGAGAGAAAAATGATGGTTTGTGAGAGTTTGTAAGAGAGTGTTGTATGTAATCTTCCTAAGAGAGAGATCTTTTCCATCCCTCGTAGGATTATGCATAACCTTAAGGGAGATAAGATAGGATATGCATGATCTGATAGGACTAATAAGAGATAAGATAGTTTGGGTGTGATCTTGAGGAGAGATAAGAAGGAAAGAAAGATAGGGGAGGATGTCTTTTAAAAGCTAGAAAAGGAGGGTGCATGGGATTTATCTTGGGGGGGACTTGGCTGTTGAAAGAGAAGGACTATGAGTGAGATGGGTTTGGAGAGTTTTTTAGCGTACCTGCTTCGTGGCTGGTTTTCTCTCCATGTTTTCCCCTCTTGGTCATTGCTCCACGATGGGTTTTCTCCAAGGTTTTGGGCTGCCATTAGAGGCGCCCATGAGCTCTATTTATAGGGCTTTTAAAGAGGGTTCTGGAGGGGTTCTAACCGCCTTTGAATGGCGGTGGAGAAACCTCCAGAATGGCAGTGGTTTCTCCTTGAAACACCGCCGTTCTAGAAGCCTCTAGGAGGTTGAAGATGAAGGGTGCCCGTATCAAAACGGGCCCCTGTGTTTTGCCGCTAAACCCGTTTTTGTAAAAATTACAGTTTTGCCCCTGAACTTCAAAGGGCCATAACTTGCTCATTTTAACTCCGTTCTGGGTGATTTTGGTCTCGTTAGATTCCTTTTTCCGAGACGCATCTAATGGAACCACTTTTTGGACCAAATTTCTGGGTTCAGTCAAGGAAACTAGTGAAATGACCAAAATGCCCTTATCTTTAAAACTGAACTTTTTCATGGGATTTTAATATTACAAAAATTGGGGTCATTATACTGCCATTCCCAAACTAGTGGACAAGTAGAAGTATCCAATAGGAAAATCAAGCATATATTATAAAAGACATAAATCCTATTGTAATGATTGAATTTTGTGACTTAGTGTTGAAGCTCACCATACTACTTTTAAGACTCCCATTGGCATGTCACCCTACCATCTAGTTTATGAAAAGGCTTGTCACCTGCAAGTTGGGTTAGAACACAAAGCTTATAGAGCATTAAACAACTCGACTTAGATTTTGACAAAGCCAGTGCCCAAGGGAAACTCCAACTCCAAGAGTTGGAGGAGATTATGAGAGATACAAATGATACAGCCAAACAACATAAGGATCATATGAAATTGGTTCATGATAGGAATATTTTATGGAAAAACTTTTACACCTGGTCAAAAGGTCCTTTTATATAATTCTTAATTGCATCACTTTCTAGGAAATTTGAGATCTTGATGGATTGGCCCTTTCATAGTCTATGTAGTTTATCCTCTTGGGTTGTCGAGATGGAGAAATATAGGGTCATTTCCAAGGTCAATGGTCAGCGGCTAAAACCTTTCTTAAAGTTAGGAACCTTGATGAGGAGGAGGTGGTTCCCTTCAAAGATCCTATTTGTAAGGATTTATTCCTCTATATGACTATTGTATATTATTTGTATATGTTTAGATCTAGTAGAGTCATTAGTGAGTCTTGCATTTGCATTTGCATCTGCATTAGCATCATTGTACTTTATTTTGCATGAGAATGTTTGAATTAATAAGAGTTTGTACACTATCATTGGTGTGCAAGTACACTTCTTGCGACCCTCTTTCTCTACTTTATTAATTTATTTGTCCATGGTTATAGTTCTAAACATTGTGGACAATATTTAATTTAAGTCTCAGGGTAAGGCATTTCAAATTTTGATGTGTTCATTGTAGATTTTTGAGTAAAAAATTGCTTAATTTTTCTTTTTGCTCAAAAAATTATTTTTGGATTTTCTTTAGGATTTGTGGAAGGTTCCTTTACAAGGATGAGAATTTAGATTTTTTGAAAATTTAGTGTTATGCTTGGACTTTTAGTTTATTAATAGATTTGTAAACAATTAATTCATTTTGTTATTCATTTCCTAGAGTTTTTCATGAAAATTGAACTCAAAATATGTATTGCACAATAGTCATATATGCATAGTTTAGGTTGAAGAGTAAGTATAACTTAGTGATTCGTAAGAAAATTAGTAGATACTTATATCCCATATGAGATTGGAGCCATTCTTTGTTTATGAGGGTTCTATATAAATCCCAAATTTTCTTTAGCAGAAAATTAATTTGTAATTGGTCTCATTATTCTTTGTTTTGGTCAACTATTGAGAAATCATATGAAAGACTATATCATATATGTAACACCCCGGATTTTTAAGACAATTATATATATATATATATAATAATGGCAATTTAAATAAGAGCATTTGGGATCCCATAAGAAAAGATTTATTCAACATTTTACTAAACCTATCTTAAAAACTCCGAGTGTTAGTTTTCCTTTCTCAAAATGACGTACATGTAATTTAAACATAAATAAATAATCCGCGTATAAATCAACGTCAAATAAATAGGCGCCTTTATTTTAAATCAAATAAATGTCCAAAACACAATAATAATATGGCCCAGGGTCTATCCATCATAACATCCCATATAAATGTCCAACATATGTCCAAAGATCTAAATCACATCCCAATATAAAATATGCAGTCCAAAATAAAAATCCAAATGATAATCCTGTTTAATGACTCACATCACTATCTAATACTATAGAAAAATGGACTTCACAGACTCTCACGGCTTCTCAACAGCCTTGCCTTTCTGTTATCGCGCTCGAGATCTAAGGCATTGCAAAACAAAGCAATGCCTCAAAGAAGCTATCGCTTGTGTAGGTACATAGACAATTAATGTAATAAATGAAAGAAATAATGAACAATACTGATGAAAAATCTAACATTTATGAAGATAGTGATATCATAATGCCATGTTCAATAAATGCCAATTTATTCCATATGCTAAAACATGAAATTCACGGAGTTAAAACATGACATGAATCAATAAAATGGAGCATACATCTAGAATAAGGGCACCCTAAGGTAATGGGTCCCACCACATCGCACTAACATCCCTGAACAGGAGTACACATAGTCAACCTCCGAGTGTCGTCACACCTGTGCATACCATCCATAACCATGCTCATCATGCATGCACACATAACAAGAATATGGGCCATCATGCCGCGGTGGCAACCCTCCATGGGTATCATCCACCGCCGCTCTCCGTCGACACCATAACGGGAGACTTAGCGTTTGTCCCCATGGAAAGGCTCAGACCGGTAGTGTGGACTATCCATGTTACCAAACCCCTACCGAATGCCATCTATGGGCGGTGTCTATCATATCACAAACTCATCACATCATAATCTCGGAAGGTGGGTGGCTGGCCCTATCCCTCCTAGCATGACGCCTTAGGGCGAGAGCACCCGTCATCAAATATAAAACACGGAAATCATATGTATATGCTAAAACTCAAGAGCACTTATAGCTTGAAATCCCCAAGACATGCCCCTCATCCTGGGGTTAGCTTTATAAAAGGACCAAATTACTAAGCCTCTATACTCATTTCCATGTAAATCCATGCATTTTCTATATATATAATAAGAAATAAATCTCTAATTAAGCATAACTAATTAACATCATGCTTGTACCATCATTTTAAATAAGTTTATTCAGTAAAAGAATTCAATTTGGAATAACCATCCTGTACGCAATGTCGCATGAAATCCATGGTAAATAAAAATCGCAATTTAAAACACAATCACACATGATGCTATGTTTAAACATGGTTTAAAATCAAGGCAAAACATTAGTTGTCATCACCTACCTCAGTGTGAGACCACTAGCTTGCTAATAACTCCCTTTAATTGGTATATTCAAGTGCACCTGTACATGTCACACCACTATTTTAAAATTTTTCTAAATAAAAAGTGGTCATTTCTAAATTTTTAAGTTAAAACTAGGTCCGCGTCATCAATACGGTCACAACGCATCTTTCGGATCGTGATTTGGACTCCTCTAGCTCCCAAAAATCAATTTTAAGTGAAAATACTTCATAAATTAATATTTATTAATTTATAGGGTGTTTGGCGGGTGCACTGGTTTACAACAGCGGCCTTGCTTTACACCGGGTTACACCGGCGACCAGTGTATACTGGGTTACACTGGCGGCCCGGTTTACACCGGGTTACACCGGCACCCAGTGTACACTGGGTTACACGGGCAGCCCGGTTTACACCGGTTTACACCGGGGATGCGGAAACCGGCGCCTCAGAAGACGACCGGCTTCCGGTCATCACCGGTGACCCTACAGGTGTCCAAATCACTTGGTTTTTGAACCATTTTGTTCCAAATTTTGTCTAGTTTCCATTTCTATCATCCTTTTGCATTGATTTCTCCAAAAACCATGTTTTTTAAACGGTTTTTCCCAAGTTCCTAAAAACATCCCTAGGTACTGGTTTTTGGATTTTCTAGAGAAATCCACCGTTGGATCACTCCCAAATTTAAAGGGTTTTCTCTTGGGTCTCTTGTACACTAGTTGGACGGTGCGATTTCCAAACGGACAACGTTTAGTCTATGAAATCGCGCTCCAACAGTAGCGTGCACAAAGTTCCTAAAAAAAATCTGATTTTTTCCTAATTTTTAAATGGTTTTCTAATTATTTTCTCTATTTAATAAATACTAAAAAACATAGTTTTAAGGCTTACCTTGCACCTAGCCGTGGTTGCTCGTGTTTCCGGGGCTCCACTCGCCAGAAAAATCCAAGTTTTGCAGGGCTAGGGTTTTGCGTAAACACTCAAGAGAAAACGCTCAAAGTGGAGCGTTTTGGCAACCTGGGGAGAGTAGATATAGGCCTAGAGTCCTAGGGGAAGAGAACCTCTTCCATTCACGCCTCTTTCCATGGCTTCTCCGGCGATTTTGCCGGATCTGGGTACAGACGTGTGGAAGACGGGGGTGCCATTATCAATTTGGGCCCCTGTGTTATACGTTTCTGTCAAATGACAAAATTGCCCTTACAACTTCGACGGCTCATAACTCCCTCGTTTGAGCTCCGTTTTTCGCGTTCTTGGTGGCGTTGGACTCCTATCGACGAGTACTTTCAAATTATTATGTTTTCAGGAAAAAATTTCATCCATAAATTTTTATTTTAATTTATTTAATAATTTCCTATTTTATCCTAAAAATTAAGGATATTACATTCTTCCCTCCTTATAAAAATTTCGTCCTCGAAATTTAGCTACATACCTCTACGTAAATAACTCTGGATGGATCTTTCGCATCTCCTCCTCAGTCTCCCAGGTAGCGTCCTGTAGTGAATGATGCTGCCAAAGGACTTTGACCAAGGCAATGGTCTTATTCCTTAACTCCTTGACTTTTGTATCTAGGACGCGCACTGGTCTCTCCTCAAATGTCATGTCAGCCTGTAGCTCTCCTGGGATCTGCTCCAATACGTGTGAGGGATCTGGCACGTATTTCCTCAGCATAGACACGTGAAAGACATCATGCACATTTGCTAGCTGTGGTGGTAAGGCTAGCTGATATGCCACAGCTCCAACTCTGCGTAAGATCTCGAAAGGTCCAATATACCTGGGACTAAGCTTCCCTTTATTTCCAAACCTCAACACCCCTTTCATAGGAGAAACTTTCAAGAATACATGCTCGCCCTCAAAGAACTCTAAGTCTTTTCGCCTCTTGTCTGCATAACTTTTCTGTCGACTGTGAGCTGTCAGTAACCTCTTAGGATGAGTTGGACTTTCTCTGCACATTCTTCCACTAACTCAGATTTCACCACGCGTCTTTCTCCTACATCACTCCAACATAAAGGTGACCGACAAGGTCTGCCATAAAGTGCCTCATATGGAGCCATGCCAATACTAGCGTGATGACTATTATTATAAGCAAATTCCACCAAAGGTAAATGATCTTCCCAGCTACCCTTCCAATCCATAACACAAGCTCGTAGCATATCCTCAATAGTCTGGATGGTCCTCTCGCTCTGTCCGTCTGTACGAGGATGGAATCTTGTGCTAAATTTCGATCTCGACCCTAATGCCACTTGCTCGCTCTACCTGTATTTTGAGGTAAATCGCGTATCTCGATCCGATATAATTGTCAAGGGAACGCCATGTAGACTGACGATCTCCTTAACATATAATTTCGCTAAGCTATCCACGGTTTGATTTTGTCTGATAGGAAGGAAATGAGCAGACTTGGTCAACCTGTCCACGACGACCCATATCATGTCGTGGCCGCTAGCGGTCCTCGGAAGACCTAGAACGAAGTCCATGGTAATATGGTCCCACTTCCACTCTGGAAGGTCCGGTGTCTGAAGTAGTCCTGATGGACGCTGATGCTCAGCCTTGACCTGCTGACAGGTCAAACATCGTGCAACGCACTCTCCAACATCCTTTTTCATACCATTCCACCAAAAATGCCTCTTGAGATCCTGATACATCTTCGTACCCCCAGGATGAATTGTATAAGGGGATTGGTGTGCTTCTTGAAGTAACTCGCGCTTCAATTCGTCATCTGCTGGTACTATCAACCTTCCCTTAAATCTTACCCCTCCATCTGGTCCCCTCGAAACATCTGTCTTATCTGTCAAATCCTGTGTTTCCTTGTCTTTGCCTTGTGCCTCTAAGATGCTGTCAAAGAACTTAGACCGAGTTGTCAAATTGGCAATCATCACACCCGCCTTCCTACTCAGGGCATCTGCAACGACGTTAGCCTTCCCAGGATGGTACTGTATGGTGAAGTCGAAGTCCTTGAGATACTCCATCCATCTGCGCTGCCTCATATTCAATTCACTCTGAGTAAAGAAGTACTTGAGGCTCTTATGATCAGTGAATACCTCAAATCTCTCACCATAAAGATAATGTCTCCAGGACTTCAACGCAAATACCACGGCTGCTAATTCCAGGTCATGTGTTGGGTAATTTACCTCATGTGTCTTCAGCTGTCTAGACGCATAGGCAATTACCTTCCCATGTTGCATCAACACTGCTCCTAATCCCTTGCCGGAGGCGTCGCAATAAACTACATAACCGCCTGCACCAGATGGTAAGGTCAATACCGGAGCAGTAGTAAGTCTCCTCTTGAGCTCTTGGAAGCTCTCCTCGCAAGCCTCGGTCCATACAAATTGAGTGTCTTTCCTAGTCAGGGTGGTCAATGGTAATGCGATCTTAGAGAATCCCTCTATAAAACGACGATAATACCTTGCCAAACAGAGAAAACTGCGCATCTCAGTGACTGTCTTGGGCCTCTCCCAGTGTAGTACTGCCTCTACCTTTGTTGAATCCACGGCCACTCCATCCTTAGATATGACGTGGCCTAAGAAATGCACCTGGTCTAGCCAAAAATCACACTTACTGAACTTGGCATACAACTGATTTCGACGAAGTATGTCCAATACCGTGTGGAGATGCTCCCTATGTGTATCATGACTAGGCGAATAAATCAAGATGTCATCCACGAATACAATCACGAACTTATCCAGATAAGCTCGAAAGACACGGTTCATTAGATCCATGAACACTGCAGGTGCGTTCGTCAATCCAAACGGCATCACTAGAAACTCATAATGACCATAACGACTCCTAAAGGCAGTCTTCGAGATATCCTCTTCTCTAACCCTCAGCTGATGATACCCTGACCTCAGATCTATCTTGGAGAACACTTGTGCCGATTGGAGCTGATCAAATAAATCATCTATGCGTGGCAAAGGGTATCGGTTCTTTATAGTAACACCATTCAACAACCGATAATCAATGCATAGTCTCAGTGATCCATCCTTTTTCTTCACGAAAAGGACTGGTGCTCCCCATGGTGATCCACTCGGCACGATAAAGCCCTTATCCAAGAACTCTTGCAATTGTACACGAAGTTCTCTCAACTCTGCTGGAGCCATCCTAAATGGTGCCTTAGAGATAGGCGATGTACCGGCACCAAGTCAATGGTGAAGTCAATCTCCCTACTTGGCGGCAATCCCGGTAATTCCTCGGAAATACATCAGCAAAATCACGGACAACATCAATCTCGTCAAGCCGTGGCTGCTCCTTTTCCTCAACGGTCACATATGCGAGGAATGCGTTACACCCTCGTGCATAAAATCGTGCCGCCTTCATAGCAGAAATGATGCATGTACCGCCGATCTTTCCTACCCTGGAACACTATTTCTGGTTGCCCAGGTATAAGAAAAGTGACTCGCTTCTTTCGGAAGTCTACCATAGCACCATAGTTGGCTAACCAATCCATCCCAAGAATAACATCATAGTCTACCATGTCTAGTAAGATGAAGTACGTGTCCATACTCACGCCCGATATCTCTACGGTATATCTCTAATATATTACGTAGTCTCTCTTGTCTCTCCCACAGGTGTCATAATATCTAATCCAAATGCTAGTTTGTGTACACATACATCAAGGCAAGATGCAAAAATACATGATATAAAAGAATGTGTAGACCCTGTGTCAAAAGAACTTTGGCATGTCTATCCGAGACTAGAAGAGTACCTTCTACGACCTGGTGTGATGCCTGTGCCTGTCCTGATGAGATGGCAAATACTCGTCCTTGGCTACGTGGCGCGTTAGCTGCCTCTCGCTCCCATCTCTGTCCGCCTCCGCCCCTTAGGGCAGTCCTTAATGAAATGGCCAACGTCTCCACAGTTGAAACACCTGTATGGCTGTCTCTGGTAAGGTGTATAGGACTGTCTCTGTGGTTGTGGCTGCCTCTGCTGCTGTGGTCGGTCGAATCTATTGCACCCTCGCCCAGGGTGCCAACCCTTGCACCTATCACATCTCTTCCTCTCAGCGTCTCTCTTAAATTTGGCCTGTGGTGGATAACCTGATGCCCCATGTGTCTGCATAGCACCAAATGGCCGCTTGCCCTTAAAGGGCTGAAACGCACTCCCTCTATTCCTGAGAGAGTTCTTCTCATGCATGGACGCCATATCAGCAGCATCTCGCACAGAAGTGGGTCGAGAAGAAATCACTCGATCTCTCAGCCAAGGAGTCAACCCATCCACAAATCTGTCAGTTGCCTCTGTGTCTGAGGCCAGTGCGTGAGGTGCAAATCTCCTCAGTCGTGTAAATCGGTTCAGTCTTCTGAACCGTCATATCTCTCTCGCTCCAGGGGTGGCAAACTCCTTCTTCATGGACTGCAATGCATGAGGTGGAAAATACCGAGTGTCGAAAGCTTTGTTTAAAGGCTGCCCATGTCATCGTCTCGGTCGGATCCGGTCGGGTGAGTGTGAAAGTCGCCACCGTAAGCCGGCCTCACCTTTCAGCAGGTAGGAGGCTACTCTAACTTGATCATCTGGTGAGATCTCCATAGCGTCGAATGTCCTCTCCGCCTCAAATAACCATCGCTCGGCCTCCTCCGTGTTACCATCGCCATAAAAGGGTTTCACCATCTTTTGAAACCTTTCCAATAATTTGTCAGTCTTCTTAGAGTCACTCGTAGCATCACCCTCCGTGGCTCTGTGTACCGATGGTTCTGTCTTGGTTGTGAGGACTGAACTGACGAACCCATGGGTGCCACTTTAGGTGGTGGAATAGGGCTAGGGTTAGCTGCGTCAACAATTTGTCCTAACCTTCTTCTTTGTATAAGTGGTACGAGTCCTGACATTAACCGATTCAATAACTCGGCATCTCGATCCCCTTGATCAGAGGACTCAGCAGGTGGAGCCACGGGTGTAGCAGGGGTAGACCTTGTCCTTCTCCGAGGAGCCATCTGTCAAAATTTTACATGTCACTAAGTGTAAGTTCCTCTCTCATCGTTTCTCTCTCTACAACTATTATGGACTGTTATTCACATATAAATGGACATTCACAAGGATTATGATGGACTAGACTGGGCTCTGATACCAACTTTGTAACACCCCGGATTTTTAAGACAATTTTTATATATATATATATATATAATAATGGCAATTTAAATAAGAGCATTTGGGATCCCATAAGAAAAGATTTATTCAACATTTTACTAAACCTATCTTAAAAACTCCGAGTGTTAGTTTTCCTTTCTCAAAATGACGTACATGTAATTTAAACATAAATAAATAATCCGCGTATAAATCAACGTCAAATAAATAGGCGCCTTTATTTTAAATCAAATAAATGTCCAAAACACAATAATAATATGGCCCAGGGTCTATCCATCATAACATCCCATATAAATGTCCAACATATGTCCAAAGATCTAAATCACATCCCAATATAAAATATGCAGTCCAAAATAAAAATCCAAATGATAATCCTGTTTAATGACTCACATCACTATCTAATACTATAGAAAAATGGTCTTCAGCAGCTCTCACGGCTTCTCAACAGCCTTGCCTTTCCTGTTATCGCGCTCGAGATCTAAGGCATTGCAAAACAAAGCAATGCCTCAAAGAAGCTATCGCTTGTGTAGGTACATAGACAATTAATGTAATAAATGAAAGAAATAATGAACAATGCCGATGAAAAATCTAACATTTATGAAGATAGTGATATCATAATGCCATGTTCAATAAATGCCAATTTATTCCATATGCTAAAACATGAAATTCACGGAGTTAAAACATGACATGAGTCAATAAAATGGAGCATACATCCAGAATAAGGGCACCCTAAGGTAATGGGTCCCACCACATCGCACTAACATCCCTGATCAGGAGTACACATAGTCAACCTCTGAGTGTCGTCACACCCAAGCATACCATCCATAACCATGCTCATCATGCATGCACACATAACAAGAATATGGGCCATCATGCTGCAGTGGCAACCCTCCATGGGTATCAACCACCGCCGCTCTCCGTCGACACCATAACGGGAGACTTAGCGTCTGTCCCCATGGAAAGGCTCAGACCAGTAGTGTGGACTATCCATGTTACCAAACCCCTACCGAATGCCATCTATGGGCAGGTGTCTATCATATCACAAACTCATCACATCATAATCTCGGAAGGTGGGTGGCCGGCCCTATCCCTCCTAGCATGACGCCCACCGGGCGAGAGCACCCGTCATCAAATATAAAACACGGAAATCATATGTATATGCTAAAACTCAAGAGCACTTATAGCTTGAAATCCCCAAGACATGCCCCTCATCCTGGGGTTAGCCTATAAAAGGACCAAATTTACTAAGCCTCTATACTCATTTCCATGTAAATCCATGCATTTTCTATATATATAATAAGAAATAAATCTCTAATTAAGCATAACTAATTAACATCATGCTTGTACCATCATTTTAAATAAGTTTATTCAGTAAAAGAATTCAATTTGGAATAACCATCCTGTACGCAATGTCGCATGAAATCCATGGTAAATAAAAATCGCAATTTAAAACACAATCACACATGATGCTATGTTTAAACATGGTTTAAAATCAAGGCAAAACATTAGTTGTCGTCACCTACCTCAGTGTGAGACCACTAGCTTGCTAATAACTCCCTTTAATTGGTATATTCAAGTGCACATGTACATGTCACACCACTATTTTAAAATTTTTCTAAATAAAAAGTGGTCATTTCTAAATTTTTAAGTTAAAACTAGGTCCGCGTCGTCAATACGGTCACAACGCATCTTTCCGATCGTGATTTGGACTCCTCTAGCTCCCAAAAATCAATTTTAAGTGAAAATACTTCATAAATTAATATTTATTAATTTATAGGGTGTTTGGCGGGTGCACTGGTTTACACCAGCGGCCTTGCTTTACACCGGCGACCAGTGTATACTGGGTTACACTGGCGGCCCAGTTTACACCGGGTTACACCGGCACCCAGTGTACACTGGGTTACACGGGCAGCCCGGTTTACACCGGTTTACACCGGGGATGCGGAAACCGGCGCCTGAGAAGACGACCGGCTTCCGGTCATCACCGGTGACCCTACAGGTGTCCAAATCACTTGGTTTTTGAACCATTTTGTTCCAAATTTTGTCTAGTTTCCATTTCTATCATCCTTTTGCATTGATTTCTCCAAAAACCATGTTTTTTAAACGGTTTTTCCCAAGTTCCTAAAAACATCCCTAGGTACTGGTTTTTGGATTTTCTGGAGAAATCCACCGTTGGATCACTCCCAAATTTAAAGGGTTTTCTCTTGGGTCTCTTGTGCACTAGTTGGACGGTGCGATTTCCAAACGGACAACGTTTAGTCTATGAAATCGCGCTCCAACAGTAGCGTGCACAAAGTTCCTAAAAAAAATCTGATTTTTTCCTAATTTTTAAATGGTTTTCTAATTATTTTCTCTATTTAATAAATACTAAAAAACATAGTTTTAAGGCTTACCTTGCACCTAGCCGTGGTTGCTCGTGTTGCCGGGGCTCCACTCGCCGGAAAAATCCAAGTTTTGCAGGTCTAGGGTTTTGCGTAAACACTCAAGAGAAAACGCTCAAAGTGGAGCGTTTTGGCAACCTGGGGAGAGTAGATATAGGCCTAGAGTCCTAGGGGAAGAGAACCTCTTCCATTCACGCCTCTTTCCATGGCTTCTCCGGCGATTTTGTCGGATCTGGGTACAGACGTGTGGAAGACGGGGGTGCCATTATCAATTTGGGCCCCTGTGTTATACGTTTCTGTCAAATGACAAAATTGCCCTTACAACTTCGACGGCTCATAACTCCCTCGTTTGAGCTCCGTTTTTCCCGTTCTTGGTGGCGTTGGACTCCTATCGACGAGCACTTTCAAATTATTATGTTTTCAGGAAAAAATTTCATCCATAAATTTTTATTTTAATTTATTTAATAATTTCCTATTTTATCCTAAAAATTAAGGATATTACAATATATCTCTTGAGTTGGACATATTTGAGTCATATGGAAACTAGGAAATGATAGAGGCCATCTTTATTTAACCAAGCTTTTAGCCTACCCTTAATTACTGTTTGCTAGTTACCCCTTTTGAGCCTTTATATTAAGGCCTTTTTCTTGTTAGCTAATTAACCATTACCAATATTTAATCCTAGATTATATCCATTACCTAGTCTGCTTTGGAAATATGTAGAGTCGGTTAGAGAAATATATTGATGAAATAATATAAACAATATAGTCAGAAGGTGAACATCCAAATACTTCAAAGAAGAAAAATTCAAAAGTGGAACAAGGCTACATCCAAAGTCAAGTGAAAAATGTTCACTCTCATGTGTCCATGGTAGGGATTTTGGGAGAGTTTAGCATTCTTAAATAGTTAGTATCCTTCCATGAGATGAATTATAAGTTTTTAATGCTATCATTCTTTCATCTAAAATATGTGAGATAATTTGGCTTTGATAAACATTATTCTGCTCACATAATGATGAGAGTTTAACTCATTTTTGAGTGTTAATTATATCTTATGAGATTTAAAGTTGAACCATACTTTTAGACAATAGTTTAGGTTATAATTTACTTAGAGACTAACAATTTGTGTACGTATTGGCTAAATTTACGCACGCACACATACACACACATTCCCAAACTTAATCAGTAATAGAATATCTTTAGTATAAGGGTATCATTTTGAATTATATTTCAATTTTTTATTAACATGCTAAAGTTGGATATTTAATATATATTAAATGGAAAAAAACTCTCTTAAAAAATGAAGGATTTCCATGTGTATTTTGAATAATATTTATGGTTATCATTTATGAAAACCCTTATTACATTATAACTCATCCACTCGGGGTAACCTAGGGTTTTAAAGTCTTTCTGCATATGCTAAATGTAGACCGTAGTACTTGTGAAGGTGGTTAGGATTTTTAGATTTTTATTTTGCAGTTTTGATTGAGGACTAACAAAATGTAAGCCTAGGGTATTTGATATTATAATAACATAAAATTTAAAATCTTATTTTATGCAATTTTTACTACAAAAAAGGGATAAAATAGAATCTTATGAAGGAGCTTTTTATAGAAGCCAAATAAAGTGTTGAAACCTTACTAATTTGATTGTACTCGAAAAATGGAATCCAATGACATTAAGAATGCTAAATAAGGAGTCTGGATGAGAAAGTTATATGATTTTTAGAAATAGGGCATTTTAGTAATTTTAAAAGGGCCCCCCATTTATATGTTTTCAAAACAAAAAAGTGTTTAAAATAGAGGGGCCATTTTTTATAACGGCACCACCTTGCAACCCATGTGACCTCGTCACCTATGTGCCTCCGACTCCCTCACTGGAAAAACAGGTCGGTGATCATGCTCCTGCCAGTGAGAAGGGTGGACCACCAGCGATAAAGGGACCCCCTCGACTATTTTCCCTCTTTCTCGTTTCCTCTTCCCATCTCCCCCTTCATGCTCCTCTCGCTGTGTTTCGATGCGTTTAATATCCCTCACCCCTGGTTACTTTTCACTTGAACCCCCCACCCCCCCCCCCCCCCCTTTCTCTTCTCCTTCTTTGGAAAAAGTCAGGCTTTTTGGATGGATTTTCCCACCGGCCAGACAGGTAAACCCTTATCTTCCTCTCTCTTTTCTTTCCTCTTTCTTTCCTCCCCATTTTTCCTCTTTCCTTGCAAGCTAAATTGGTTTTTTCTAGCCAGCAAAGTTCAATAGAGGAAAACCATGTCACAGTAGAAAACTCATCTTAAGCACAGCTCGAATGGATGATCTGAGCCGTTCATTGAATTCTTAGATCTTAAAACCTTAAGAATGGTGAAAATAGTAAAATTTTAGGACCATCTTGACCATATATCAAAGGGAAAAGGTACAGACGATTTGGGCACTTTGTCCCTAATGGACGTTGAGAATAGCATGCAGCATGGCCTATGCGCACTAGAACGAGCATGTTGGGCACGATTGCGACAGGACATGTGTGTCCTAGAAGTGTGTCATAGACTCGGTGTGTCCCAGCAACGCAGAGCAGATTCAAATATGAGCCATTAAAATTTATTTGAAACTTAGATTTCAATTCGGAGAGCAATATAAACTCGATTTTTGATCTAAGAGATCAGTTAGATTTGCCTCAATGACACGAACATAATTATGCAATACAATTTAGGATTAGAACACATTTTAAATTGATCTAAACTCAAAAATCATAGAATAACTCATATCCATCAAATCAAAAGTAATTAGACCTTAGAAGTTGATTAATTATATGATTTAGAAAAGTAAATAGATTGATATAATAGTTAGATTATCCAAATAAACTTGAATACAGATCTAGATCATTGAATAAAATGAAAATCATGGATCTGATCAATCAAAATTAGATCTGACCATCCATCATCATCTAGCCCATGAGATATCACCTAATATCCGATCTATGACCAAATTAATGAACTACCACATGATCCAACTGTTAATTAATCACCAAAACTCAGATTTTTTTATATTTTATTTTTATCGATTTGACCTTTTGATCACTATTCAATAGTCAATTAGCCACTAGATGCTAGTTCTGCAACCAATCCAAACCTGATCAGGCTACATCAGACACAATGTCATACATGGATTTAAGTGACCATAGGTAAGACCACTACCGAGTCTTATTTAAATTAATTAAATATCATTTTTATCTTGGTTATGCCTAATAAATTATAAAAATTTAAAAAATAAATAAGATTAGGATGGATTAAACCTTAGGAAGAACAATTGGGCTATTTATGTTATTAATTAGATTAATTTAATAGTTAGATTGTTCTAATGACCTGATATGAGGATGACTTGGAACTATTGATTTGACCGATCAGTATTTAACTGACTCTCAGATTAATAAATCAAACATTGAGATATGAAATAAACTATCTATGAGTCATATATTAATAGGAATTGAGAACAGTTAAATGACCTAGACCGTTGATCATTAACCAATGTCCAAGGTTTGATTTTATAACAAAAATAAAGAGGAATACCTATGATCAGAAAGTGGTAAAGCCATGATCACCACATTAAGGGTGATCAAAGACTAAACAAGTCACAATTAAAAAATTATAAGTAAGATAAATGACATTGTTATGTACATGTGTTGATAGAGAAGCTGAATGGTACAAATTAAGCTTATTGAGCATTCCAAGGAAGTTTAAACATCTATTTGCCATTGAGATTTTAAGAATGTCATTTGCTTTACTAAGATGTGTATATTTTAAACAATCAAATCATTTGATTATCATGCTTTTGATTTGATGCTACTTGACTATGATAAGAGTTATATTTTGTAATGTTACATTATTTTAGCTTTAGAAGAATGAATATTTGCAATGAAACATGCGATTTATGAATATGTACTTTCAAAACCATGATGCATAATTTTATATGGAAAATGAAAATGATGTTGCTTATTCTATTACACGCTGTTGTGTGTTTTTAAAAGAAATAATTATAAATGAAATTGCATCAATCTCATGCTTTGAGATGAGTTAAGGAAATGCATGATTTTGCATTAGATATATGATTTAATGACAATTGAATTGAGATATATGTTTGTTTAGGCTAATGAGCCTGGTGGGCACTAAGCTAAGAGGTTGTACCAGTTTGGCCTTCCAGCCTCTAACTCCTAAAGGTGGTAGGTATTTGTACCCAAAGAGACACCTATTTTTCTCAACTATTGTGATAGGAAAATGACTACTGGAGGAGTTCACGACACCCTTTTTGAGGCATATCCACAGTCGTTGTGGAGGCTATGGTGGTTGGTCTCTAGATATTAGAGACACTATTTCAGTGAGGTGGTCGTGAGCCTAGTGTATATTGAGATTTTTGTTTTGTGACCCCCCATAGATGGGCATGATGATGGTGTTTAAATGAGTACTAATGACCAATCGGCTGATGTGTTTATCAAGATGCATATGTGCATGTGATGATGATGTTGTTGGTTCAAGATTGCTGAATTTCACAGGTTAACCAATTACTATTTAATATTTTGAGGATCTTACAACATTTGAATTATAAAGTTAAATGGAGGATCTTTCACATAATTTATAAGTTACGCATTCATGTGATTTTGTAATAAATAATATGTTACAATATATGTGAGTTTACCATGCAAGTTCGATCGTTTAAGAATATACATTTAAAGCCGTGCACATTTTGTATTGATATTATTTGAAATGTTTTTAGCTTGAAACTGGAAATTGAGGTTGATATGTCTTTTCAATTATGTTTCCTACCTCTGATTTGATCATTATATTCTTTAGAATTGCATGAAAAATGATTTGAAATATTGTTTAGAATTGGATTTTAAAATTGGTATAATAGATGTGAAACTACCTACACAAGCACAAGCTTGCTAAGATATTCTAAATTATTTACAATATGTTAGGCCTTCAAAGAATTTAACTTGAGGCAGAGCAAATCAAGGTGGATGCAAATCTAGATTGAAGACAATAGCATAACAAACTATAATCAATGTAAGTATATGACTTATTCCTTTTGGACATATATATGTAATTATTATAGTTGGACTGTGAGTTGTAACCCGCTAGACCTGGGATCCATGCATTTTTCTTTTAGGTACATACATACATACATACATACATACATACATACATACATACATACATACATACATACATACATACATACATACATATAAAGAAATCCTTAGTTATTTTGTTTTCTTGGAAGTAAATGACACTTGGGGTTTTCGAAATGAATTTAAAAGAAAATGAATCTTTTGTTGCATTGTATTGTTTTCACAAAGTTGTTTTCAAATAGGGATCGATCCCACATTAAGAATTCATTTTCATTTAAAAATGCATATAAAAACTGGGGTTGTCTTTGATATACACGTAATTATTACATATAATATCCCTAGAATTAGCATTTTAACCCTAGATTTACTTAATTTATGATGAATTTTGTTTATTTTGCAGGATTAGGTTATAATTAAGAAAAATAAATATTTTTGGCAACTTTTATGAGACCCCAGGTTTTTCTAAACCTTTTTTCAAAGGAATAATAATAATAATAATAAGTTTTTAAGGAAAATAGACAGGATCTCTAAAAATGAAAACTCAAGGTTTATAAACTTTAAGCAGTGTTAAAAGAATTAACCTAAACAAAAACCTTAGGAGTCAATCACATCCCAAAAATTGAGAAAATAAAAAAAATCAAATCCAGATACACTGAGTATGCTCAATGCAAAACCATGATAAATACACAAGTTGAGAAAAGACAATGATAATACAAGTCCAAAAGCCTCCAAGTTCCATCCATGATCATCACATCAACTACATCAGTAAATAAATGTACGCTATACAATAGTGTGGGTCCAATTCATCCAAATATATAGCCTTCAAGTACAGTCCTAAAAAGGTCTAAAAAAGTCTAATAAACATACGCTGATCATTCTTTGAATACAAAATGGTAGATGGTCCTCAAGTCCTCGTCCAAGTCCACGTTAATCCACCTGCTTTCCTTTCTGACTATCGCGTTCCAAATCTAAGGCATTGCAAAACTAAGCAATGCCTTATCAAGCTGTGCTTGTAGAGGTGATTTACATTCAATAACAAAAATGATAGAAAATCACATGGTGCGAGGTATCAAGATCATGGTAAATCCTGTAAGATGAATATTTATACACGAAACATCAAATATCCATAACGAACTATAAACAAAATCCATGATATAAATAAAGCGATATCAATCCTGGGCATCATGAGATATAAACATGAGAAAATATGTAAATACACGTATGCCAAAACAATGAAAATCTATACCCATAGAACAACATGAATATATGTCAAAACCAACAAAACATCGTGTACGGTCAAGCCCTATGAGTGTCTCAAATACACTCACAGCAACATGGGGCCAACTTTCAGTATTTTTCATTTTCACCCTTTCACCCACAACAGGGCACTTAGGTACTCACAAAAAGACGCGTTCCAATCCCTCTTTCACCTTTTCACCCACACGGGGCACTCAGGCACTCACGGAAAGATGCGTTCCAATCCCGTTTTCACCCTTTCACCCACACTGGGTACTCAGGCACTCACGGAGAGATGCATCCCATTACAAGCTCAATTATCCCAATTGACAAGGCATAAAAACTCCCATGTGTAAAAATCTTAATAAGATTCAGTCAAAGATATGGTAGTGTACCATTAGCCATAGGTTCAAATATATGACTAAATCATGCAGAATAAAAGAATTTCCCTAAAAACATGTGTAATCATTCTCGATAAAAACTAAATCAAGTGAGTAATTCAATATATCAACATCATGCATCGCAAATCAATGTATAACATCCTCAATAAAAATGGTGGGTTGTGAGAGTTTGTAGGAAGGTGTTGTATGTGATCTTATTAAGAGGAAAGGGAACTTGTCCATCCATCCTAGATTATATATGATCTTAAGGGAGATTAGTTATAAGCGATCTAATAGGATAGATAAGAGATAAGATAGGATGGGTGTGATCTTATGGAGGGATATGGAGGAAAGAAATATAGGGGAGGACGTCTTTTAGAAGCTAAAAAAAGGGGTTCGTGGGATTTAACTTGGAGGGAGACTTGGTTGGTACAAAAGAAGGAAAGAAAGAGAGTGTGCATGCTAGGAAGAGAGAAACAAGGAGAGACTTGGGTCGTGTGTTGGGATATGAAAAGAAAAGAAAAGGCTTTCACGTAAGAAATAAGAGGAAAGAAAAAAAAGAGAGAGAATGCGTGCTAAGAAGAGCAAAATAAGGAGAGACTTGGAGGAAAGTTGGGAATTTTTACATCATTCTATAAAGAGAAAGGGAGGCTATGCATGGTCTAGGATTGGACGAGAGATTGAAGGGATGGAAGTAAGAAAGAAAAGGGGTGCATGAATCATCCTTCCCTTAACACTATTTCTTTTGCATCATCTTTTCTTCCCTAGCCAAGGAGATTCATTTCAAACACAGATGCCTGGTACCATCCTTTTAGCCTTGTAGATTTCTTCCTTTCATCTTATCTTCTTAGCATTCAAAGAGACTCATATTCTATCATCCTCATCGCATTTTTCCTCTCTTGTATCCAACGCACACCACATCTTCCCATCTCTCTTTCTCATTCATTTAGTGGCTATTGAGTGGTGTGACATCTACTTGTTGAGTGATGCAAAAAGTTAGAATGCACCGTATGGATGTTGAACGAAGGCAGTCGTACAATTTGGAGAAGATTTGAAGGCAAGCTTCGTCGAGTGACATGGCAATGATATTGATGACATCTACTCCATTTCATTAGAAGTTTATGTTTAGTTTGCTTTCACTTATGTTTAATTCATGTATTGAACTTATTGTAATCTTTTACAATTTGCTTGCTAGTTAAATAAGTAGGTGTATGTTACTTTAGATTTCCATTGTCTTTAATTATTGTTGTTTGGTATTACTAGTGACCAATAGTGTTGCTTAGATCATTAGTTAGTAATTGTTTTTATTAGCGTAGCATCTCATTTTAAATGTGCTTAGAATAAGTTAATAAAATCAATTTTTAGTGTAATCCTAGAGTAGAGATGTATAGCTAAATTTCTCTCCTAGGGATAGGATGAAACCACACTAGTTTAGGTATATGCATGTTAAGCAAATTTTAGATTTAAAAATCCAAAAATATCAATTCTAGTATTAGTAAGCTAGTTTACATAGTTAGGGTTTATTTCATAAGAAATTGTATTTCTTATAGTTTAGAAACTAGATGTGGTAAACTAGTTAATTTAGTATAAAAATCTCAGATAATTTATGCCCAAAAATGACAAATTATGCTCTAATTAAAAGACTAAATTAGACAAAATCCTAAGATTGAGAAAATATAGAAGTTAGGATTTTAATGATGATATATCTCGTGTTTTTAATTCATTGAAGTCTTATTAACATAAGTAGTGTAAAATCTAAATTGCTTAATTCTAAGTATATTTAATTTTAGTGTGGTGGATTCTAAAACCCCTTTTAGTGTTTTTAGAATTAATTCATTACTTGCTCTCATTCATTGGCTAGGTTAAATTAATTTAAATTAAAATTCTGCAAATTCATAAATTGAGTCCTCGTGTGATGGACTCGAACTTGCGTGATTCTATATTATTATAGATCCATGAGCTTATGGTAAAATTTAATCAAAGGTCTTGCTTTGAATCTTAATGCCTTAAATGACTTAATAAATCTTGAAGTTTTTAGAAGAAAAAAAAAAAATCGGATATTCAGCAGAAGCTCATGTTAAAAGCTGGAATTTCTAAGCTGGAAATCAAGGAAGAATCTCAACACCTTTCACTTGATGAAGTAACATGGGTTACGGATTTGCAAAACAGAGGTCCTTATAGGTAAGGGAGGAAATTCGTTGGAAGCAAAGATCAAGACTCATTTGGCATTAGACTGGTGATTGAAATTCCAAATTTTTCATGGAATTGCTACTGTCTAGGAAAATTATAAGTGCATACACAACATCAAGATTGACGGTACAATGGTGGAAGATCAAGCATCGATTGCAAAAGAACGCATCATGTTCTTTAAATAGCTTTTTGCTGTAGAAGAAGGTCACAGGTCACTGCCCCATGGAATCCAGTTTGAATTTTTTTTTTTTGATTATAATGCGGAGTAGATTGAAAAAGAAATCAATGAAGAGGAAGCGTTTTCAACATGAAAGTTGAAGGTATTCCTGGATTAGGTGACTTTACTATACTTTTCTTTCAAAAATTCAGGAAGGTTGTAAAGAATGACCTCAACACTTCTTATATCGCCCTCATTCAGATGGCCAAAAAATTTCTGATTCGGAAAAAAGGATAATGTTCTGTTAGTCTTATTGGAAGTTTGTATAGTATCTTATTTAAGGTGCTTAGCCACCAGACTTTACAACGTGCTCCACATAGTGATTTCCCCGAACAAAATGATCTTCACCAAGGGATGGCAGATAATTCGCAGCATCTTAATTGCCAATGAATCGATCGCTACAAGGTGCAACACTAAAATACCAAATATCCTCAATAAACTTGACCTGGAAAAAGCATTTGATCATGCTAGTTGGAACTATATCTTTTGCTCGTTGAATAAAATGGGCTTCGAACAGAAATAGTGCAAATGGACAGAGGCTACACTGCCAATTCATGGTTCTCCATCCTTCTTAAGGGCTTCTTCAACTGCAAAAGGGGTCTTAAATAGGGAGATCCCCTATCGCTGGCTCTCTTCTTAACAAGCGTATCTCAAAAGTAGCAGACTTCAAGCTAATTGAAGGTTTCAAGCCATCATCGTGAAACCACCCCATATATCTCTTGGAGTTGATGATACCATGCTTTTTTCTTCTCTGAATACTTCTCATATCATGTCCATCGAAGTTGTAATTTCATCATATGAAGCTATTAATGGTCAAAGAATAAATCTTTCCTAATCAATGTGTCTCAGATGTTTGCAAGAAGACATCACACAAGCTACGGACATCATGGGATGTAAAACGTGCACTCTCCCGAGTACATATTTTCGAATGCCTCTATATACTGGGAGACCATCTAGAGATCATTGGGCCCCTGCTATTGAGTGAATCCATAAGAAGCTAGCTTCTCGGAAAGGCTATTATCTATCTCCTCAAGGCATAGTTACAATGATTAACTTGATCTTATCGAGTCTTCCACTTTACATGTTCCTGGCGTTCAAGTGCACCGAAGCAATGATGTACAAGCTTGAGACAATTCAGAAGAATTTTCTCTTTCCTTACCCAACCACATGAAAATTCAACTAGATAATTGGGAACTGGCCTGCTCAGCCAAGAAGAAAGGTGAAGGGGATTAAAAAACTCGCATATATGAACAAAGTACTACTCGCTAAACTGCTTTGGCCCTTTGGGGAAGAAAGTTACTCGTATTGGGCTTTATTATTACAAGCAACAACGGCATAGCAGCAACTAAATGGAGTACAAAAAACCTTCTAACAGTAAAAATTTATAGAGAGACATCTTTCAACAAGAGTTGGATTTTGTTTGCAGCCTTAGATTCAGCCCGAGAATTGGTGACAGAACAAAATTCTGTATACATTTGGATAAAAGATTATCTAATTTGCAATGAATTTCATCAACTTTACATGTTGGCTATTGATAAAGAAAGCCTTATTTCTAATCTCAAATCGGTAAGCAATCGTACCACAATTTGGAATATCCCCTCGAAGAAGGTTAAGGATGAGTGCGGAATCTATGTTGAATAGGATGTTACAGTAGGTGACAAGCCTTCCCATTATTCAAAAAAGGGATAGAGCATTTGGGTATCTTCTCAGTTTGGTCTTTCTACCTTTTCATTGACTCAGATTTGGTGGCATCTGCATGCTTGAGTGACGTCTAGAACAAAATCACCCTGCTAGAAGCTCATGTTTTACATACATGGTTGGTTTCACATAACATGGAGCTTTCAATTAATAATCTTCATTATATTCTTTGCAGAGATCGTGAGGAAACAACTAAAAATTTGTTTACGCTTACACAACCAAGATATGGTGGAAGTTCTTTTCTTTGTTTGAGATTACTTGGGTTATGATTCTCAACTTCAAATACTTGGTGCTGGAATGGGCAGTCAGATCTAATTCTCAGATCCTTTGGGGTTTGGGGCTTCCTAATATCTGGTCTACCAAGAAGGGAGGTAATCGTAGGGCATCCAAAGGTAAAAGAAGACGTGCCCATGTTCTCTCAAATGCAATTAAAAACTAGATTATTCTCATTGCCACCTCTCACAAGTTGTTCAAAAACTTTACTCCCACTAAGAACCCAAGAACTTCGAATGATAACCAAAGAGAAAAAGAAACAAGTTTGGGAGCCACCGCCTGTTGGTTGGTAAAAGTCAATTTCAAAGCCTCCAGGCTAGGTAACCCAGGCCAGCAGGTGTTGAAGGTATCTATAGAGATTCCAAAGCCAAACTATTTGTTCCTTCAGCCCATTGGTATCAAAGATTCAAACGAGGCCCAACTTTTAGCTTTGAAAAAGGGACTTTGGATCTGGTCCGACCTTCACTTCGACAAATCTTTAGGTTGAAGTGGTTTCCAGAAATGCAATCTCTTGGATGATTAACCCCAATAACTTGCCTTGGAGATGCTTAGATTTCATTGGTGAAATTGAACAATACCTCCTTCATCAAAATGTTGGCTTCAAACACTTTCTTAGTTTGGCAAACTAACAAGCAAATGAGCTTGCCAAGGCGAGTTGAAAGAGAATCAATGTTGGTTTACTAAGTTTTCTTGCTCTCCGTTCTTTGTTACTTTTCTCTCAATGTACTTTGAACATCTTGGTTTTATAATAAATTGATCCTACCTTTTCTAAAAAAAACTCGGCATTTATCTAGTGTGCTTTGCTTCCCTCTTTTGTAGATCTAAGCCATTCATCATGTTGGGAATGGATTGGAAAGGCTAAATACAAAATTTCAAGAGCATTAAGTACCTTTGTCCTATGGTCTTATGAGCATGAAATTTGGTACTTAGCCTATCAAAGCCATTCTCAACTTGGTGAACATATATGAAAGAGGAAAGCTGGAGACAAGGAATCACATTTGGACAAGATAAGTCCATGAGCACACTTGAATTTATCATTTCTCTTAGTTTTATATACAAAAGTTAATGAAAAACTACATAAAATAGTCAAATTGGATAAATTTAGGAAACTTTTTCTCATGAGTCCAAGGAGGAGTCTATGCTAAAAAAGTTTGGAAGGAGTCCCACTTCCTTTCAGGCCCCACTATTTGATTTTTTTAGTGATGGTGCCTATTCATTGGATGTAAAGCCTTTTAAGTTGCGGTACAAAATTGTTAACCAATGGCTAATTGACCCCTCCACGAATATGGAGAGTATTAATAGAAAACACCATTGTATCCATATTTTAAGGGAGGGAACTCACCACATATGCAACCATTAGGTGAGATTTTAGACACCCATCTTGAGGGATAAAGAATCCAATTAAAGTTTGGATCACTCAAAAAATTAAGAGATGAAGAACAAATTTGGTGTGGATTTTTTTCATGCCTTAAGTGGGATCCTTTTCATGTAACCTAGTTTTAGTTTTTGTTTCCATACCCAATTTTGCTTCCTTAATATAGGGCATGCATAAAAGAATCTACATTTGATCATTCCAATTACCAATATTTGGAGCTGGAAACAATTACTACACAAGTCAAAAACTTCACCTCTTGGAGAATTAAAGATCATTTGATCAAGAAATTTTTTTATTGCACTCAATAGGTTGTCCAAACTAATCTGTTTGGATTAGCAGCGTATGTCTAGTGTTGTTCAATAGTCTTTCAAGATAATGATTATCTTCAACTAGAGATTCTACATCATTATTAATACACCTGCTAGTTGATGTGAATTATCCATGCTTGCTTCTTTGATAAGTACTCCAAAAGAAGGAAAATCTTGGGATCTTTATGGTTGAATATCCTACTTTTAGCATCCAACAAAGCTTACGCATAATGACCTTATTAAATATCATCCATATTAAACTAATCTAATCAATTTGTCGAGTTTGGGTTATATTCCATCCAAGAGGTAATCTAATGATCTAATACCTTTGAATGAGTGGATGTGTGGCATTGATTAGTAGTGGGAGTGATATCATTTCGAATAAGGGTAGGAGCTATAGTCCCTAATGATCATAGCTAAGGCCAAAAGTTTTGTAAGTTATTATACACTGAACCATTTCTTCTCTTGGGTTATCTATCTATCTATCTATCTATCTATCTATCTATCTATCTATCTATCTATCTATCTATCTATCTATCTATCTATCTATCTAAGCTCTCTCTTATCATGAAACAAGGATTAAAATTTCTAGGACAGTAGCATTGTTGTGGTGTGTGCCTATGTAGAGTCTTAGTAAGAGTCTGCACTTTAAGTGCAATGAAGTCTACATCTCATTTTCTATAGTTATTTCTTTTGGAACATCTAATTCATTTATTTTGTTTGAAATGGCTTAGATAGCATGAAGACTAAATTTCACCACCATTGGATACTTATAGATTACTTTATATACTTTAAAATCACACCCAGCAATTCTTTCAGTTGTTTCTCAAAGGCCCAAAACAAATAGTTAGGGTCATCCAAATGCATCAATTTTTCTAGGTTTCCTATTTTTTCCAAATAGGATGGATGGTTTAGATCTTCCAAAATAAATCACGACCTAATCTAAGCTGTCCTTCTTGTTCAATATCTCCAAAATAAGTTACCCATGCAAAATCAACACATTTGCACTATCCTAACCACTTGTTCTTGCATCTCCAAAAAATTTGAAAAGAAATCAATGGATTTAATTTTCAAGTTCTATACGATAGCTATAAGCCTCCAATGGTCTTGAAATTTAGTATTCAACCCATCTAAGGCATTCAAAACAAGATGAATAGTTTGGATGTTTCAAAACAAGTCACCATCAATGAAAAAAGTGGGGTGTCAACTTCTTTGTAAGCCCATGAGCACCAACTCTTATTGAGTACTAGTATATTGTCCTTGTGCAATGAAGAGGAAGATTCATCTGATCATTGATCCAAACCAATAATTTAAGTGAGGCCTACTTCAAAAAATAAGCTCCTATCCAAGAGTAGGATACTTTCAAAAATAAGATGAGTGAATTTATAGGGTTGTAACAGTTCCCTATTTCTATGATTTTTCCTACAACAATGTTTTTATTGTGTTTTACCTTTTTTGAATGGTTTTCATAGATTAATAGGAATTTTTCTATGAAAAAGTATATAAGGAAATCCTTTTTGGATAATCATGCTTTTTTTTTTTTTTGTCTTGGTGTGATTTTATTGGTTTTATATGGTTTTTGATGGAGGTAGAAGGTGCTTATTATATTAATAAAATAAATCTATTCAACTAATGAGAATTAAGGTGGCCCACTATATATATATTAAATTAATATCATTGGCTTGGCTTTGTTTCAACCCACATTTGTTGGTCCATGTAAGAGGTTATTATTTGATACTTGTAGACAACTAGTAGGTGGCCCATCAAGAAAGGGTGGATAAAAACTCCACATATATAATAAATAAAAAAAATCTATTTACCCAATGAGAATTAAATTGCCGAGTATTATATATTAAATTAATATAAAGGGTTGGCCTTCGTTTTAACCCACATTTGTTACATGGTTCATTTTTGGTCCAAATAAGAGGCTATCATGTCACACTTGTAAACAACTAGTACTTGGCCAATCCAGAAAGGGCAATGAAGTTAGGATAAAACCTTCACATAGGTAAATAAGATAGATAAAAACTTCACATAGCTAAATATATACCTGCATTAACTAGTCCTTAGCCTATAAAGGAAGGGCATCATCTTTATAAATAAACCTATTTCGCACTTACCTACCATATGTAATGTGTGTGTGTGTGTGTGTGTGTGTGAGAGAGAGAGAGAGAGAGAGAGAGAGAGAGAGAGAGAGAGAGAGAGAGAGAGAGAGAGAGAGAGAGAGAGAGAGAGAGAGAGAGAGAGAGAGAGAGAGAGAGAGAGTAAGAAACACTTATAAATACATAAAAGTCACAATTGTTTATAGCTACATTATGATAGTAGTAGAGTCATAAAGTTAAAGAAGTTCATAGTTGTCATCTTAGACATAAAGTTAGACATACAAGTCATAAAATGCTCAAGTTAGATGTAAATTCATATTTTTTGCCTAACTAGTTTGCACCTGAGGATGCATAGATAGTCCTATTTGCTACATTCCAAAAACTTGCTCCATATGCTTGAGATTCCATACGTAATTATTGACGAATTACTTTAACTTTGGCCATGCCTGTTCTTAAGAAATAATAAATTAGAAAACCTGTCATAGTAGACATGGAGAAATTTAATATATTAGAATTAGAAAATTCAAATATCACATGTGTATAAACTTGAATCACTTTCAGAGGAAAACTAATCATGTGATGAATTTGGTCCTACTCACTTTAGGTAGTAGAAGCAATTGCCTTATTTGATTATACTTGGTCCTTAACACCCTCCACTTTGCATGGAAATAGTGAAATGTGATATTTTGGTGGAATCTTACTTCAAACCTATGCAAAATGCTATTGGTTACATTTGTTTGGCAAAGGGTCCCAACAAGTACCAACCTCCGATTTGTTTCCTTGTCAAATAGAAGTTGAAGAAATTAATTCTTTTCTTCAAACGTCCAATGTAGCAGTTCCCATATATGGATGTGCAATCTAATAGAGCAAGTATGACATGTTCATATTCTATCACAAAGAAATAGACAATTGGTTACAAAAAACCAAATTACTCAAGCAAAGAAGCATTTGAAGAAGCAATTCAAATTGACATACTTATTGTTGAAAGCAAACCAAACAAAAGTACTTCATCAAAACAAGCTCAATTGAATAATCTAACCAAATTCATCAAAAGAATATAAAGTTTACCACAAACACTCTACAATCTAAGTTTTTATTGGGACAACATGACTCCTAACACAACCACAAAGATGATGGTGCAAATACACTACAACATAGGAGTAAGAGGTGCTGAGATTGATATTTGAGACTATAGCAAGCAATTGCACATGTAACCCTCCTCCTAACTGACTATGTCGTAAGGATAGGAGGATGGTGCTATGCATTTTAATCATCAACCTAGATGAAACAAAGAAGGTGTTTTTCTCTGCTAGACAAAAAAACCAATAGTTGTGACTCCCTTTAGTCTGTGATTGGAATAATACCATTGGGCCTCTTCTGCAACTACATAAAAGATGAGGGTCTACGTTCATTCTTGTTTCAGTAACATGAAAAATCTCAGAAAGTGAGACCACTATGAGTAGGAGAGCATCAATATGAAGGAGTAAAGCTAATAAATGCTTCTAAGTTTGTCAAATTAAAATATATGCAACAAGAAAAAGTGTCACCTACAAAGTACCAAAGTTCTGAAGTAGGGCAAGTTCTATAACACTTTTCTAAGTTGAATTCTCATTAACTTGAAAACCTAATGAGAAATTAGTCTAATGTCATCATCTGCAATATTATCAATTAGATAACAACTCATAACCAAAATAATATAAGTCCAAACCAAAACTATGATAAATTATCCTCACTAAAGATAGATAAACTTCCATGATTCAATTCATCAAACATGTTGGATAGAACTAAACCGTGATTCAAAAAGCTATGATAAATTATTCGTACAAACATGTGCATGATATCGATTTGAACCATTTCATCAAACAAAATATATGAGCATCTAGATACATGGATATAATCAAATAATTAGATGAAACATTTCATCAAACTATTACAAGAAAGATGATACTAAAAAATAATTAGGGGATTATTATAATTAAATGATCCTAATATTTACATCCACTTCACAACCATTTAAAGATGAGCAACTGAAAATTGAGAACCATTTAGATGATACAAAAATGAATCATGGCCTTAGAATTTAACAAAAAATTTCATAGATCAGCAAATAACAACCATTTAAAAATAAATTGGAACTCTTGAACCCTTTATAACATGGCACACACCTAACATTGTTCATCTTAGGAAGATTCTAACAAAAGCCCCAAATTTTGGCTGTCATAAACATATAACTAAATCATGGCTCTAAAATTGAACTGAAAACTTCAAACATTAACAACATGCCAACCACTACATGACTAACTAAAGTTCCCAAGCAACTGTAAAACATGGAAAACAATCATGTGTGATTAATTCAATGAAGATAGGATGAAATGCCCAAAATTTTTTCCTATTATAAACCTAAAAAACTGAAGCATGCCTCTAAAATTCAACCCAATAGCAAATCAAAACCAGTATCCCCAACTTAACGGTTGTAAGACCCAAGCCTCATCTCTTATCAAACAAAACCCCAAAAACTAGCAAAGTTTTGCTGCCATTTGATCCTCAAATAAAAAAATAAAACTAGAAAACAAATCCATAAAAAAAACCACTTCAATTAGACAACAAAACCCAATAACAACTCATTGTAACACATTTATGCAATTGTAAATAGGAAATATTCAAGCAAGAAGCACTTACTTGAGTCAAAATGCTTATCTTGAATGGTGAGGAACTCCCTACAATCACAGCCACACCTCCTCTTGCAAACATATTGCAGTCAATCTCCTCTGTTGAAATCCAACCTTATAGATACAATCCTAGGTAGGACGCAAAGATAATAGGCATGAAGGAAGCCATTGATTTTAGTGAGAAAGAAGAGAGAAACTAGAGAAATAATGGCTGGACAACTTATTTTGATCCAACTTTCTCTCTCTAGTAAAATAACATTTTCTTTGGATTTCTTTCTCACTAAAATGGGCACAATTTTGAATATATATAGATCCCAAGGTACCTATTAGTTTTGTATTATTATTTTTTAATGAATTTTCCACTAATATGAGGTATATGGTACAAATCTCTACCATGCCTAAGAAACAAGTTCACTAACAAGGATTATCGGGGAGTTTTGACATGCTATCTCAAAATAGGAAACCACTAATGTGGATTTTTACAAAATCTTTAAAAACATATCCAAATCTATCAAAATGGGAAACCACTATACCCATGTTAATTTTAGTTGTTATTATATGGAGGATAAAGGGAAGAGAATTTTTTTGAAAAAGTTAGAGAAAAAGTAGGATAGAACTTAATTATTTTTAAGAGACCTACTTACTCGATTGATAACATATAAGATAAGATTATAATGTAAGGAGAATGTTAAATTAAAATTAGAATTTAAATAGGAAAGCTTAAAGTGAAAGATTACATTTAGACCAAATAGAACTCTTTTTTTCCCATTTTTCTCCAATCACTACTCTCATTTTCCTTTTTTCCCAAGAAACCTTAACAGAGATCAATTGATTTGCATATATGGTGTGATAATTTTAGCTTAATTTCTCACATTTTTTATCTTAACCTCAACCTTGATAGTGTGTTGCAAATTGCAACAGGTTTTGGAGAAAATTGGATTTTACCCTACTTCATACAATATTTACACTCATGCATTCATGACGGTATAAATAGTAAGCTCATCTTTGCATTTCAAGTTCTTAAAAACACAAGTTCCAGACATATTCTTGAAGGGTTTTGGACAGATCTGGGTATACATTTTTCTTTTGCATTTGCATCTCTCTCCTTCTCCCTGTCTTGTCTCTTTTGCATGTAGAAATCCAACTATGATTCCCATTTTGGGTTGTAACTTTAATGGAATTCATGCAGTTCTTTCCAAGATATAATTCTAGCTTCTTTTCTATATTACGTGCATGGAATATCTATCTTCTTTGCATAAATGTATTAGAATATCTAGGAATTACATAGAGGATAGAATTCTTGACCCTAAAAAAAAAAAAAAGACCACCAATCTTTCTTAGTCTACTTTCTATTGTAGTTTCTACTACTTTTCTCTTGATTGTTTTTAAAATTTTCTCATCCTTCCTCTATAGGAAACTCTTTCTATGCAAAAGAGAGCCTAAAGCCTTTCTACATCTAAGTCTTTAGTGGGGCTGCTACCTTCTACATTGGAGAGGTCTTTAGGTGTTCTTAAGCATTGGAACAATGAAAATTCCCACCAAGTGAGATTATCAAGTTCTTGAAAGAGTTATCTTGAAGAGAGAATGAAATGATACTTCAAGGAAGGGGTTTCCTAGTATCCCTAAGGGGAGATGAAGGCCCCAAAGAATAATTTGTGAGTTTGATTTAAAGAATTATTGTCCAAGGGTGGCGAACATGTATCTCTAGAAGAAAGGTCCCCTAGGATGACCCAACAAAAGAAAGCCTACTTCCCTTGGATTCTTCCTTAAAATGGATGCTCTAAAAGTAAGTGTTGTTTCATGGAGGGCATCTAGCATGATGGATGTGATAGATTTATTCGGAAAAACGCTTCTTTTCACCATTTCAAAAGTTTTAGCTCCAAAGCTTAAAGAAAAAGACCTGCATCAAGGTTGGATGGCTTCAATCTGTTCTCTTGAAAGCTGTACATTGAACCCATTGATTAAAGGCTTAGAGCTAATGCGGATTAATGTCCTTTTCTTTCCATTTCTTAAGCATGCTATTATATAATACTATATAAAAATAGCAATAATACCAAATGCATTTTAATCCCATTCCATGTCTTAATTTCATGTAGATGTGCTTACTTCCCTTTATGATTAGTCCCATGCAAAATTTTTATTTCATGATCATTTGCAATTCCTTTTTAGGTTCATGTTTATGTGTAATCCCATGCATGTTTCAATTCTTTCTCATGTTCACTTTTGTGTGCATTTTTCAATTCCTTTTCATGATTAGTGATGTGTTTTAAAAATAATCGTAAGTTCATGGATCTATTGTAATATAGGCCTCGTAAGTATGGGTCGATCCCACGAGGACTCATAATTATAATTAAAATCTATGCTAATTGCATTAACCTAGCCAATGAATTTAATGATAAACAAGCAAATGAATATAAGAATACTAAAGAGAGTAAATTAATCAAAATTCTAAATTTTATGGTTTTGGAATCCACTGCACTAAATTCACATGCATTCTAAATTAAACAATTTTACATTTAATACTATATATGTTAATAAAACTGCAATGAATTAAAAACACAAATATATCATCTTTAAAAGCCCTAATTTCTATATTTTCTCATTCATAAGATTATTCCTAATTTGTTATATTTTTCAATGTATAACTTATCTTTTTAGGGCAAAAATTATCTAAGATTTATATACTAAATTACCTAATATACTATATTTAGTTTCTAAACTAAATGCAATATATGTTATTTCCTATTAAAAGAATACTAAACATGTAAATTAGCTTGCTAATTCTAAAAATGATATTTTAGCACTTTTTAAATCTAAATTTACTTAAGCATGAATATACCTCAAAGTAGTGTGGTTTCATCCTAACCCCAGGGCGAAATCGAGCTACACATATTTAACATTATCACTGTACTGAAATTTAAGACTAACAATATATTGTATGCTAATGTAAAACACTACACTACAATTATTATAGAACTATTACTCCACTATATTATACTAAAAACTAAAGCAACAATAACAAAATACACTAAGAACAAGAACAACAATTAATAAATGAAAGTAAACTACTCAAAGTCCTAACATTCATCTAAACCAAAAAGTAAGTAAATAACACTATTGGTTAGCTAATAAAAATTAAACTTTCATTAAATCAAACTTTAAAGTATTATTAGAGAGAACATAATAAAAACCAAGAAAAAATCCCCTATGGAATGGATTATATTTTACCAACTTTTCCATTGTGTCACTTAACGAGAAGCAAGAGGTGGCTATTTCTTCTCCTTTCCCTTTCGATTCTTCATAGTGCTCCTGTTGTCCTCAACTTGGTTATTTTCATTAGTCAAACTTAACTAATTATCTATTATTCTTCCACTCCTAAGGGTAGTTATGGATTGTGTCTATTCATGAAAGGGCTTCTCATTAAAAGTTTACTAATGTCATAGCGTCCCTTAGCGTTAAGCACAAATTGATTAGGAAGTTGTCCCTTTTCCCTTATGATAAGTGTAACAACAATTTGACCCATTTGATATTCCATCTGTACAATTGATTGTAAGTGGGTCTACTTTGTTTTTTAATGTTATTTTGGCAATCTAATAAACCCTGCATAAGTAAACTTAGGGTCTCTCCTAAAGATTGTTTCCTCTGTTGTGGTGGAAATAGCTATTGTATTACTAATTGTTGTGAAACTGGGGTGCTAGGGAAAGGTTGATTTAGAGGGTTCCCAAATGGTCCTCCCTTATTATTATTTTAAGACCATAAAAAATTGGGATGCCTAGCCCATCCAAGATTATATGTCTTAGAATAGGGATTGTTGTTTCTAGGATTTTTCAATGCATTTAATACATTCACTTGCTCTAAAAAAAATTCAGGGAATGGGAACCTAGAGGGGCATGAAGCGGTATGGTGTGTTGTATTAGAACACTTGAACAAACCTCGGGTGGAGGTTGCATAGTAAATTCCCTAGCCAATACAACTTCTCCTAATTTATGAAGAAGACTTCCATTCTTGTCCATCCTATTTGTCAATATGCCTATTTTTTCATAGAGTTAGGAGTAGCCCCTATCTCATATATACCACCTTTCCTTTAAGGTTGTGGAGATCTTTCAATTCTAGTAGATCAGTTCTATTGTTGGGAATTCTTAGATAAATTTTCAAAGAAGTTCCATGCCTCCATATCACTCTTGGTCATGAGTGCCCCACCACTAGTAGCATCAATTGTATGTTAGTATTGTGGGGTTAGGCCTTCATAAAAATATTGTATTCACTATCATTTCTCAAAACCTTGGTGTAGACATTGGACCAATAGGCCCTTCCACCTTTCACATCATTCATAAAAAATGCTTACCTTCTTTGTGCTGAAAATCGATGCTTTCTCTATGAAGGACATTGGTTTTGTGGATAGAAAAAAATTTCTCAGCCAATTGCTGCCAAGTAGTGATAGAACCTACATCTAATGAATTTAGTCATGCCTTTTCTTTATCCTTTAAAGAGAAGGGGAATATCTATAACGTAATAGAGTCATTAGAAAATTTTTGGCGCTTGAATATAGCATAGATATTAAGGACTTCCTTGACATTATAGCAAGGATCCTATTTATCCAGACCATAAAAATTTGGTAGAAGTTGGATGACACTTGGTTTTAACTCAAAATACTTTGCATTAGTTGTAAGTAGCTCTACACATGATGGGGAGTTAAATTCTACTAGCATGGAATAGTCTCTTAAGGGCTTAGCCTCTGCTACTTCAATTGCCATATCAATGGCAAAGATGCTTAAATTTGCTTGATTCCTAAGTCCTTACCTTGTGATCTTTTCAATATTTGGATCTAAGAACATTAAGTCAGGGTTCAATGATCGATAGCCTAGCATACACTAGTGGTTGGTGTATTGGACTCTACTTTATATGTAATGAAAACAAATTGTTGCAATGAGAGAGTACCTTTTTTTTTCTACCTAGTTTAGGGAAACTTAAATTAGATAATGTAACCTATATGTTATATGATGCAAATAAAAAAAGACACACAATCAATCCTAATCCTTTAGCAAACAAGCAAAAAGATTTATTTTTCTTCACTTTTCTTTTGGGAGTATAGCTTTTAGGTATTGTTTGACCTATGTAGTTTCTCCTGTCTTTTAGACTTGCCTTATTGCTTACAAGTTAGATCCGGATCATAATTAACCTCTTTACACTCTCCTCAATCATCTATAGGTGATCTAAGTCATTGAATGTGTTAGTAGAGCTAGTTATTTAAATACCATTGTAGTCGCGTAGATACGCGCCACTGGAGTGGTAATAAGTTGCCTCTTTCCAAGAGGGTCTTATGAGCTCATAAGCTATTATAGGTTTGTTCTAAGTTGATTTTAAATAATTATTGAGTCCAAGGTTATGCGTAATGTGATGTTTAACCTAGCTGAGCCTAGGTGTGGTGATGAAATCTACCCTTGATCTTGTTGAGGTGAGTGCCCTTACTAATTCATTAAAGTATTTCCACATAGTTTGATTAACATATATACACCTTAAAGTGTATAAACATGTCCTATTATGCAAGGAAAGTAGTAAATCTAATGAAACTACTTATATGCTACTTAATAAATGGCCAAGGCCTCAACAGATGGGACACTATAATCTTGTCAACCTATTTTCTTTGGTTGTAGCCGAGCTTAGGCCATCCTTGTTAAGTAGTTCCTTTCCAATGCAATAGCCCTAGTTAGTATGCAATAGTTAATAATAGAATACAAGTATATGCTTTTACACTACCATCCATAATGAAATATTAATTGCTTATGCAGATTATCTAGGAAATGGAAAGGAGGGAGGAATAACTCATAGTAGGATCCTAGAATTAGTCTTTTTGTACAAGGGTGCGTCCATGTACATGCAACCTCATCTTCCAGGTTAAGATGACTTGCCCTTGACATATATTGTTAAACCTTTTAGTTTATATTTAAATGAGTCACTCTATATAAAAATTTACAAGCACATCAACACTATAATCCACTCAAATATAAAAAATTGAAACTATCGTATGGTCTTCCTCTAAGTCTTTATTCTTCTTCAAATTCTTGAAGAGATAAAATAAAAATCATCAAATTCTTTTAGGAATAAGGAAAGTATGCAAAAATAAAGGTAACCTTTTTTTTTTATGCAGTTCTAAAACTACAACTAGTGGTGAACTAATGAAAACTTAAATTTTAATGAAACTTTGTTGTGAGTCCTTAGCAATGTTGTCAAAAACATGATGTGAATTTTATTATTACCAGAAGTGCATGCCTCTATTGGAGTATAGAATTAGGAAATATGAGTCGCTCCCATGAGGATTCTTCAATAAATAGAGTTAATTAAAACCTTAAGTTATTTTTTACTTTAACCTATCCAATCAAAGACTAAGGTAAATAAAGAATAAACTAAGCAATTAACCAAAGCAAGGGAATAAACTGGGAAAAAAATAAAACAAACAAGGGAATAAACTAAGAAAGTAAAGAAACTAAATAAATAAAACAACTAGGAATAAAAAGGATTTTTTATTAATGAACTTGATTACAATGGTAAGTAAATACATAAAGAGAGGAAAACAAAGCAAATAAAGAAAATTCCTTCAAAGTGTTTGCTATAGGAGTCCTTAGTTGTGCCATCCAATAAGGCTCTTTACACATCCTCCTCTTTCCTGGGCTTGACCATCCGCTATATAGCTTTCTTCTTATATCACTCAATAAGTGCCTATGCACTTCTATCCAACCCAAGGTACATTAAAGTTATAACCATGCTTTTCTCATCTCCTTAACCCAACATGCCATAAACCAAATGCAATCCTCAAACCACCTTTTAGGATTGGAAAGAGCCCTTGGCTGCCATAGAAGGGCACAAGGCTTCTCTTCCTTCCTTATATTCCCAAATCTCAAAATAAGAAAAGAAAGGCTAGTAAGATAATGGAGGTTATGAATACATGTGAATCAAGGGTGAAAGGAGAAGGTGTGCGAGAGTGTGGAAGGTTGAATGCATTCAAGTGTAAGTGGAGGAATATGGTGAGGTGTTTTATGCATGTAATAGAGAAAGCACATGAGGAAGACACAAGGATGATATTGCATGTAATTGAGATGAGGGACAAGAAGGGTGTGAAAATGCAAGAAGCTAGTGTAGTGTTAAGTAAGATGCAAAGGACATGGGGTATGTGTGCTAGAGTGTATGGGTACATGAGAGATATGGAAAAAGAGTTGCATTCATAGGCTCATGTGTGTAACTTTAAGGGTGGAAAGTACAAGCAATGGAGCTTGGTGAAAGAAAAGCATTGAATGGTGGTAAGATAGTGGTGTGCTATGCATGTTATGGTTAAGGATGAAAGGAGGGGTTCATAGAAGTGATGAAGGTGGGTGCATGCAATGGAGGAAAGAATATGAAGAAGACAAAGATGGGGAAAAGAAAAAGAAGGGAAATGGCAATGAATGAGCCCCTTATCTCTTCTCCAATGAGTGTGAACTTGTGGATCTTGGGGGAGCTTTAGTGATGGTGATCTCTCTCCCTCCATTTTTCCTAAGTAGGACTTTCAATTTATGAAAAGATAAGAGATATCCTAGCCTTCTCATTCACCCATACTTATAATATTTTCAAGAAGAAACCCTAGGGAATTAATGGCTAAGATCATAAGGTTGGTACCATAATGAATGGTTTAGATGGGAGAGAGGTTAGAAGGGATAAAACAAAGGAGAAAGGGAGGGGGTGTGGAGTTCAAAATGGGAGTCTATGGGACACATGATAGCAAGTGGGGCAGAAGGAAATAAAGATAGATAAGATAGAAGAAAGAAAATATAGGTGGAAGGCAAGGAGATAAAATGAGGAAGGAATGTAGATCGGTGAAAATGAAAAGGATAGAAAAGAAGTGGAGAGAATCAAGGAGATGATGTGGATACAAGAGACTGTAAGGGAAGAGACATAGAAATCCATGGGGGTGTGTGTGTATTTTAAAGTTTGGAATGTTTTAAGAAAGGTGGACCATTGATTGAGAATGGGTGGGGGAGATCTTTCTTTCATTGGGATTTTGGTTTGACTCTTCAACAAAGGAATGTTGGCTAAGGTTTATAACTTTTCTCTACTTCATTCCTCACCCTTGGATCATCATTTCCCTAGCTTGAGTGTATGATATTTTGTTGGATAAGGATCTCTCTTTGATGTCTTCTTTTCTCTCTATCATCGGATTGGGATGCCTTAGAGTGGATAGACTTTATTCCACTGAGATTTTCTTATCCATTATGGGTTTTCCCTTAATTTTTTTCCCCGAATCATCACAATTTTCTCCAACCAATAAGGTGTAAGGGGGGTGGGATGTCACATTCCATTGGGTGGACATTTTTCTTTTATTTTTAAGGTGGGAAGCCCATATAAATTATCTCTACCAATGGGGCTTGGTTTTGGTCTTCCTTATAGTCTATCTTCTCATTGGTATATCCTTGCTTGATTAAGTATCCATTTCTTGTTTAGACTATCCATTAACAAGAATAGATCTTGGCTTTTAAGTGCTTGAGAAGTAGGATAATTTTCAACCATAGATTTTTCGTAAATTGTCTCTCTCTCTACTCCTTTATTTTCTCCACATATATTCCTTATTTTTCTCATGTAATAGCATGGGATTTGGTGTGACTGACCACCTTACATGGAAAAATTCGTGTGGCTCCTTAGGTGCTCCCAAAATTTGGTTGAGTTGGAGAGAGTGTCTAAGGAATATATGTCATGTGGCCTCGATCTTCTAACTTATTTTATTTTAGTGAAGTTTTCATTTTATTTGATCTCAATGTATATGATTTGAGCTTCACTAAGAAGCTTCCCAAGGTGATGGATAGCTTGCATGCATGAGAACTTCTGTCACCTTACTTTTAATGCAAACACCCTTTTTTTACAAATAAGGTCAATGTTTCTCTTAGCGTTTTTCACTGCTTTGAGTTTGATAACAGCAACCTATTTTCATTTTGAACTTCCTGAACTTTATATCTAGCATGTGAGTCCATAATGTAGCTTGGAATCTAAACTTTCTCCTTTTAAGAGTAAAATTGTCAAATTTGTGCATTTTTACCTTGGACTTGCAAAATGTAGAATTAACCCTAATTAGTGATATTTATAGAAAGTTTAGGGTTAAAAACTACTAAATATAGAGTATGTGTCTAATATTTTTATATATCTAACATAGCATTTTGAACTTTCTAATGTTATGGTTCTTGGCATGTGGGTTCATGACTTTGCTCGAATAGTGGGATACTCCTTTAAGGTTTCAATTTGCACAAAAAAAAAAAAAAAAAAAATCCAAAAAGGAAAAAAGAAGAAGAAGAATCTCAATTCTAACCTAATCCTGTAAAATACAAAATAAACCCTAATTAGTGATAAATTTAACAATAAAAGGGTTAAAAGTTCTAATTCTAGTGATATTAAATGTAATATTTATGTGTATATCAAATACCCAAAAACTCTCATTTTGCTACTCCTTGAGGAATACTACAAAATAAAAATCTAAAAATCCTAACCACATTCACAAGTGTTATTGTTTTCATTGTGCACATGTAGAAATCCTTTAAACACCTAGGTTACCTCTAGTAGACAAGTTATAGTCATGTAAGGGTTACTAGAAATGATACCTATAAACATTTGAAAACACACAAAGGAAAATTTCTTGATCTTTTATTAGATAATTTTCTTCCATTCAACATTCATTAAGTATCCAACTTTACCTTGTTAATAAAAATGAACAGTAGTTTAAAATCCTACTCATTTTCTAAAGACATTTCATTACTAATCAAGCCTTAGAAGTGTGTGTGTGTGTATAGCCAACATATATATAATTATCAGTCTCTAAGTGAACTATAACTTAGATTATTGTCTATAACTATGATTCAACTTTAAATCTCACAAGATATACTTGACACTTAGAAAGAAGTCACTCAAAAGTGGGTAATGGAAACTCTCATCAATATATGAGCGGAATAATGTTCATTGAAGCCAAATTTTCTCACATACTTCATAAGAAAGAACATTAACTTAGAAAAAATTGTTAAATAGTATCATAGAAAGGATACCAACTATTAAGAATGTTAAACTTAATCAGATTTCCTACTCATTGATTACCACATTAAAGCCACACTTATCCTAAGATCAAGTTAGGTCTTTCACTAGGATGAAACATAAGGCTTAGGACAAGGTTATCAAAGAAATTGGTATAAAGTTAAACAAAATGTTCAAAATAATATGTATTCTTCTAAAGTATTCATAGTTTTGTTTCTACGCACGAACATTGTCCATTTTCATTGGCTATCATTTTCTTTCTCTTTTTTTACTAAACTTTGAATAGCCTTTTTTCTACTTTTGATATTTTTTTTTCTTCTTTGAAGAATTTTGATGTTCACCTTCTTGAACTATGTTGTTTGTACTAATTCATCAAGATATTTTCTCAACCATCTTTACATATTTATAAAATAGAATGGGTAATTGATATAATGTAGGGTTAAAATGGGTAATGGTTCTTTGGTGAACAAGAAAATACCTATAACATAAAGGCTCAAAGGAGCTAACTAGTGGAAAATAATTTAAGGTAGGATAAAGGCTCTAGGTTAGTCAAAGATGTCCATATCATTGCTTAGGTTTTATATGACTTAAGGGTATGTCCATAAACTCATGGAATATATGATATAGTCTTTAATATGACTCCTCAATAGTTGACGAAAACAAAGAATAATGAGACCAACTAAGAAGTCATTGCATTGAAGAAATATTAGAATTTATGCATGACCCTTAGAAAGGGAGAATGACTCTAGTCTCACATGAGTTATAAGTCTCTATTAATTTTCTTCAAGATCTTTAAGTTATATTTACTTTTCAACTTAAACTATGCATACATGGCTACTATGCATGAAGTCGTTTGAGTTTAATTTTCATGAAAAACTCTAAAAAAAGGATAATAACATTAACTAATTGCATACAAATCTATTAATAAGCTAAAGTTCTAAGATAACACTGAATTATCAAAAAATCCAATAGTTCTCATCCTTGTAAAGAAAATTTCCACAAAATCTAAGCTTCTTCTTATTTTCTCAAAAATTAAAAAAATAATGAAAAACCTACAATTATCACATCAAAATTTTAAAATACCCCATTCCCAAACTTAAATTAAACATTATCCTCAATGTTTAGAACTAGAAACCATGGGCAAATATAATAGCAAGGTTGAAAGATAAGGGAGATCAGAATTGTATCTTTACACCAATGATGGTACATAGATCTCTTGATGTGAACAATCAAATGGAAAATAAAGTATAATGAATACCAATGCTGATGTAAATGAAATACTAATTACAACACTAACTCGAACCTAGACATATACTAATGCCATGCATAAAGTAGTCTCTAAGAAAACTCACTCCATTTTAGACTTCATGGTAGTCGACGTACATGCTCCATCTGGTGATTTTGGGAGTCGATAGTAACATAATATCTCTTTCTACTGTAGTTTGAAATTTCTTGGGCAAAACTAAAGATGAATTGTCCTAAGTGCTTTCAAATTGGGGAAATATGACGTCTACATTGAAAAGTTGAAATACCTCCTCTCATACATCTTTCGGTATATCGAGGTTAAGCTAGCTCTATATCTCTTGAAAAGGTTGTTCATTTTCCTCTTGATGTAGAGAAATGGTGGGTTTTATACCTTGTTCATCCTTGTTGTCCACCTTGGAGCTCATTGTTGCTCTGCAGTAACATCAAGTGGCTCACCTTTTTGTTCTTTATCAAGGTCTAGAGTAGTGATAACATGCAAGGAATCACATGAACCTAAAATTCCACATGTTGAATTTTCAAGGCTAGGTGTTAGGTCCAAATCAGGTGGTTGTTCTTCAATAAATGGCTTAAGTCTTAGCAAATATAAAAGGTCCTACTCAAGATTTTCATTGTGAAGTATACATTAATGGTCTATTATCAGGTAAAGCATTAACTTGATCAATGGACTTGTCTATGTCATAATAAAAATTAAAATCAAAATGAGCTAGAGAAGCCTCAGAGGATTCATGCTGGAGGATGGTAGGGATGGCTTAGACATTAGAATCTCTATCATATTAACATCTAAAGGATCATCAGAGTCTATATGTGGTTGTCTAGTATTTAAAATGATTTTCATGCTCCCAAAGGACAACTTTATAAAAGAATCGACAAATATGGGTCGATCCCATGAGGACTCATTAATAAAGGAGTTAACTGAGACCTATGTACTTTACTCTAACCTTTCCAACACTCAAGAAAACTAATGAATAAACCAATTAAGTTAAATTAAAATAAGAAAATAAGTAAGGAAACTAACTAAGAAAAAAAGCAAGGAAATAAGAAATAAAGCAAACTAAATAAGGAAAGGAAAGAGATTATACATTAATAGAACTTGTTTACAAGGAGTATAATAAAGAAAAGAAAACAAAGTAAATAAGAAACTTCCTTGAAGTGTCTATTGTAGGAGTCCTTAGTGGTGCCACCCAACAAGGCTCTTTATATGTCCTCTTTTTTTCCCGAGCTTGAAATCCACTATAAGGCTCTCTTGTTGTATCACTCAATAGGAGTTGTATACTGCTTTTCAACCTATGTTACACTAAGTTACCTCCAATATTTTCTCCTCTCCTTAATCCAACATGCTACAACCTAAAAGTTCAAGTCCTTTTCTAATGATCCTTAGGAATAAATTGTTAGGGAAGCCAAGAAAAGAGGGACCTAATACCTTTCCTAAAAGATCACCACCCTTTATAGAAGAATAGAAGAGATGAAGTAGAAGTATAAAATAGATGTTTGCATCTCCTTAGCTACATACTCTTAAAAAAGAGGTATCAGAGGTCATTCATCTTAAGTCAAGGTTATCCATAGAGAAGGCTTCCTACCTTAAGAACGAATTAGAAGAAAAGGAAAAGAAAAGGGGAGACAGTGGCCCTTGGCTTAGGACTCACCAAATTCTAGCCTTAGGAAAATGGTGAAGGAGATAGGCACTTTACCTTGGTAGTGACCCTACTCTTCAAAATAAATCCTTTAGCTAGGAATATGGATGGCTTTATGGAAGGATTTGGTTTCCTTAACCATTACTTTATGATTTGGAAAGACTCCTGGCTTCCTTAGAAGGACACATGGCTTCTTTCATTATGCTTTTTAATCTAAAATCCAAAAATGAAAAAGAAAATGAAAAGAAAGAATGCTAGGAATGTGCATGCAAGTGAATGAAAAATAGGGAATATGCATGTAGTTTTAGGAGTGGAACGAGAGCGTGTAGTGTGTTGGTGAAATGGGAGAAGTGGAAGGTATAAATCATGTAAGGGGCATGTAATGGAAAGGTGCAAAAGTGATGGATACATTTAGGTGAGTAGATGGAGAAGGGAAATTGGTGCAAGGGCTAAAGCATACAATGCTTAGATTATAGGAGGGATGAAGGATGCGTGTAATCCTATAGTGCATGAGAAGGATGCTAATATGTGCAAAAATAAAGGTAAAGAGAGGGGGTGTGTGCTTCTACTATGAAATAAAGGATGCCATGCAATGGGAAAGCATGAAAGTGATGCAAAAATAGATGTGTGCATCGCAGGAAGCATGCATTCACAAACATGCAATGGTGCAAACAATATCTAAGGCTGCTAATGCATGAAAGAAAGGAAAAATAAGAATGGGAAGAGATGGAAAAAGGAAGGGAAGAGGGGATGTTTAAGCCCCTTACCTCTTCTCTAATGAGTGTGAACTTGAGATATTGGGGGAGCTTTGGCAAAGGTGATCTCTCTCCCTCTATTTTTCCTAAGTATGACTTTGAAGGTATAGGGCAATATATGAGATTCCCTTCTTCTTGTTCTTCACTCCGTATTTATAAAGTTTTTAGAACGGTAGCCTCAAGGTTTGGATGGCTAGGATCTAAGAAAGAGATGAAACAAACAAGGGTTGAGAAGGAATGAAGATGAGAGGAAGATAAGAAAGAAGGGACGAGGAGATGCATGGAATTCAATGGGAAAAAGAGAAGAGACATGTAATGGTAATGGGATAGAAGGAGATTGCTAGGGTGGAAAGAGTTAAGATGGGGAAGGAAAGAGGATAAGGGTGAGTGGAAAAGAGAATAAGTGGGAAGGAAAAAATAGAAAGAAAAGGAAAGAAAATCAAAGAGGTGGTTTGGGAATGGGAAAGTAAGGGGAAGGAGGTGTAGAACACTTTGGGTATGTGTGTTTTGAACTTCAGAAATTGTAAGGAAGGTGGACCATTGGATTGGAATTTATGGTAGAGATCTTTCCTTCCTTAGGGTTTTCATTTGACTTTTCAACAAGGACAAGGTGGCTAGGATTTGTAAGTTTTCTCTGCTTCATTCCTAGAACTTAGATTGTCTGTACCCTAGTTTGAGTGGGTGAGATTTGGTTGAAGTGTTCTTGTTTAAAAAGATCTTCTTTACTCTTCACCTTTAGATCGGGATGCCTTAGAGTGGATGACCTAGATTCCTTTGAGATTTCCTTATCCACTCTTGGTATCTCCTTATTTTTCTCCCATCCACCATAATTTTCTTAGCCAATGAGGTGTAAGGAGAGTGGGATGTCTCTCCCCTTGTAAATCACGTTTTTTCCTCCTAAAAAATGGTGAGTAGCCCGTAGAAAAATCTCCACCAATGAGCTTTCAGCCTGGTCTTCATTGTAGTCTATCTTCTCATTAGTCCATCCTTATTTTATTAAATTTCCATTGGTTACTTAGGATTTGCATGAACAAGGATAGATCTTGGCCTTTAATGCTTGAAAAGTAAGGATGCTTTCCAACAATAGATTTCCTATAAATTGTCTCTCACTTCCCTTCTTTATTTTCTCCACTTATATTCTCTATTTTTCTCATGTAATCATATGGAATTGAGTGTGACTCTCTACCTTACATGTTAAAAAATGTGTGGCTCCTTAGGTGGTCCCTTAATTTTTCTTGAGTAGGGGAGAGAGTGTAAGAAAGAAGCCTTCATGTGGGCTCGATCTTTTGACTTGTTTTATTTCAGAGAAGCTTTATTGTTGTGATTCCAATGTATATGAATTAAGCTTCTCTTAGAAGCTTCTCAAGGTATTGGATTGTTTGCATGCATGCATGGGAAGTTTTGTCACCTTACTTCTGATATGTGCAGCCTTTTTAGTATGGATAAGGCTCAATCTTTCACTTAAGGTTTTTGACTACTCCGACTTTGATAATAACACCCAATTTTCATTCTATACTTTTTGGCCTTCACATTTGGCATATGTTGGCCCATGATCTAGCTTGGAAGGTAAATTAACTCATTTTTGGGATAAAATTACATAAATACCCTTTTTTTTTTTTCTCATTTGTATGTTGGACCTATAAAATATAGAATTAACCCTAATTAGCCCTTCTATGAAGCTTATTCAAGGCTTATTCAAGGATCTCCTTATTTAGTGTTGATATAACAATTGGTTGAATACTCGTGACTATTTATGTAAAGTTTAAGAGCTAAAACTTGCTAAATATAGAGGTATATTTGTAATATTTCTATACATATCACCTATAATTTATAATAGCATTCAATGCGGCCAAGAATGACCATCCTAAAATGATAGTAATTTGACTACTAAAACTGATATTGGTTGGGTATCTAAGACAAGAAACTCCACAGGAAATAAAAACTCATCAACTTGTATGATATGTACTCAACCATACTAAGAGGAATTTTAACTAATCTATCTACTAATTGCAATGTGGTAATAGCCAGTTTCATTTTGCGTAAACCTAATTACACATATATAGAATATGAAAGTAGGTTAACACTAGCCCCTAAATCAAGCAATGCTCTATCAATGTTGTGTTTCCCAATCATGCATGATATAATGGCGCACCCAAGATCTCTATATTTTGGTGGGGTATTGTGTTATATTATCCAGCTCACTTGCTCGGTGAGAAAAAATTTCTTTTGCACACTAAGCTTTAGCTTTTGTGTGTGGAGATCTTTTAAAATTTTGGCATAAGAGGAAATTTCTTTATTAACATTGAGTAATGTGATATTAATATTGACTTATTTAAACACATCCATTATCTCATTAATGTTGCTACCCTTCTTTGCCATGTTCAAAAGCTGAGGAAGTGGGGGATTTCTCTTTACCCTTTTGAGTCTTTGTATGGCTCTCATTCTCCTCACATTTTTCTATTTCCTTAGTTAAGCCCACTTTATTATCTATTGTTTTACTACTCCTTAAGGTAGTTATAGATTTGTCTTGTTAATGGATATTTTGTTCTTTTGATGATGTTGTGGCAATATCATACTGGCCCTTATGGTTAGGCATGTGTTGACTAGGAAATTTGCCCTTTTCCTCTCAATAGATGCAGTAGAAATTTGACCCATTGGGTATTATAGTTTTGCAATAGATTGCGAGTGAGCATGCAAAGTTTGTTTTGTATCATTTTGAAGTTCCAGTGAATTTTTCATGAACAAACTATGGGCCTCTAAAATATGTTTCCTCTATTGTAGAGGAAATTGCCATGAAGGTGGAGGTTGTTGTGGAACTCGAGCTTTAGGGAGAGGTTGAGTAAGGGAAATCCTGTGTGATCCTCCTTGTTGATTATTCTTAGACCATGAGAAATTTGGATGCCTAGCCCATCTAGGATTTTATAGGTATGAAAATAGGGGATATTGTTAGGATTTTTGAATGTATTTAATGCATTCACTTGCTTCAAAAAATATTCAGGAAAAGCTAAGCTTGATGGACACAATGTAGTGGGACGTGCTGGATTGTTGTATAGAAAATCCACTAGCTAGTATGAAAGCATGTAATCTTTGCACTAGACTATCTATCTCATCAACTTTGTAGGCTAACATGTGTATCTTACTATATAGGTCTAGAGTGACCCCCCTATTTCATATAAACTTCCTTTCTTTTGAGGTAGTGAATTTCTTTTCATTCTTCTAGAATAATACCATTGATGAGAATTTTTAGATAAAGTCTCAAAGAAATTCCAGACTAGCACATCAATTTTGCTCATAAATGCCTCACCACTAGTGGCATCTATCATACATGGGTTTTGTTGTGTCAAATCTTTATAGAAATACTACACTAATTGCCACTTCTCAAAGTTATGATGGGGACATTAGAGAAATAGATCTTTCCACCTTTCCCAACATTCATAAAAATTATATCCCTCTTTTTGGTGAAAATTTATAATTTTCCCTTTGATAGCATTTGTTTTATGTATAGGAAAGAATTTGTTCAAGAAATTTTTGGATAATTGCTCCCAAGAAGTGATAGATCCTACCTCTAAAGAGTTTAGCCATTGCTTGTCTTTATCTTTTAAAGATAAGAGAAAAAGTCAAAATTTAATAGAATCATCTGAAAATTTTTAGTATTTAAATGTTGAAAAAATGTCAAGGAATTCCTTAACATGATGATAAGGGTCCTCTTTGTCTAGACTATAGAATTTAGGCAAAAGTTGAATCACTTTAGGTTTCAACTTGAAATTATCTACATTAGTTGTAGGTAGCACTCTACATTATGATCAGTTGTATTGAATAAGAGTGGAGTAGTCTATAAGTGGCTTGACTTCTACTACTTCGTTTGCCATTCCTATTAGATGGTTATCTAGATCGACTTGATTTATCAACCATACCTAGTGGTCCATTTGATCTTTGGATCTATGTATACTAAATTTGGGTTCAAAGATTGACGACTCTGCATACACCAATGTTTGGTGCAATGGACCCAACTTTATATATAATGAAGGATATTCATTGTATACAACAAAAGTGTGATTTTAATTTTTTATAACTAGACAGGGAATTCCTAAACTAAATGATGCAATCTAAGAGAAAAAATGATACACATTCAAAGAACACACAATCAATCTAACCCTCAAGCAAACAAGTTAAAAATGCTTAATTTATCTTTAATTTTTGAGGAGTGGGTATTATATTTTACTAACCTAAATAGCTTCTCCTCTCTTTCAAACTTGTTTTACTACTTACTAATTAGATCCCAACTAAATCAACTACTTCACAGCTTCCTTAGTTAGCTATAGATAATCTGAGTCATCAAGTGTGTTGACAGAGCTATTCATTAAAATACCAATGCAGTTGATTTGCTTGGGCCACTAGGTGACAATAATTTGCTTATTTTCAAGAGGGTTCTATAAAGCTAGTTGGCCACTATAGGTCTCTTATAATTTATTTTAAATTAATTCATGGAAGGTTATTGATACGCATCAGGTAATGATTAACCTAGATGGGCCAAGAGGTGGTGATGAAATCTACCCTTAATATTGTAGGGGTTATTGAGATTACTAATTACCCATGGTAGTTTGATTAGAATATATATCACCTTAAAGAAATAAACATGCCCTAAAAATACAAGAAAAAGTAGTATACTAATGCAACTACCTATATGTCACTTAATAAAGGGTTTAGACCTCCACAAATGGGACACTACAACCTAGATAACCTATGTCTGTTGGTTATAGCCAAGCTTAGGCTATCCTTGTTAAGAAGATGCACTAATGCAAAATACCTAATTAAAATGCAACAATTATTATGAAATGCATACGATACAAAATTAAATTACCATCCAACAATGCAAGACTAATTTAACAATGCAATAGCTAATCTAAGAAATGTAAGGAGTTAGGATGGCTTATAGTAGGGTTCTAGATAAATCTTCTCAATAAGGTGAAACAATGTACAAACCACCTCCTCTTCTAAGTTAGGATGGTTTAACCTTGCCTTGTATTATTACAACCCCTTTTAAACGAATTACAATTAAATAAATCATAATTACATCCTCACTACAATTCACCCAAAATAAAAGTAATGCAAGCAACTATCCTAATAAAATTATCCTCCAATTCCTTCACTAAATTCCTACAAAAATAAAAAAATATAATCAGAGTATAAAGAAATCACTAAAATTATGCAGTAATGCAACTAAAAATCCATGCAATCCTAAACTATGACTAGTTGTAAAATAATACAACCTTGATTCTAACTAAAATTGTGTTGTGAGTCCTCGTCAATGGTGCCAGAAACATAATGTGTTATAAACCACTACACATAAATCTATTGTAATATGGAACGAGCAAGTATGGGTTGATGCCACGAGGACTCAAATTATGAAATTGGAAGTTTTAATTAAAATTTATGTTAAATCATCTCAACCTAGCCAATGGATTTAATGATAAACAAACACATAAATATAAAAATACTAAAGAGAGTAAATTAATCAAGTTTCTAAATTCTAGTTTTTTGGAATCCACCACACTAAATTCGCATACATTACAAATTAAGGAATTTTAGACTTAGTACTACACATGTTAACAAAACCACAATAAATTAGAAATATGGAATATATCATCATTAAAAGCCCTATTTTTTATATTATCTCAATCCTAGGATTTTACCTAATTTAGTATATTTTTTGGAGCAAAATTGTCTTTTTAGGGCCCAAATTATCTAATATTTACATACTACATTAACTAATCTAACACATTTAGTTTTTGAATTATAGGCGACACATGATATTTCCTATGAAAAGAATACTAAACATGTAAAGTAGCTCACTAATCCTAAAAATGATATTTTAACACTTTTTAAATGTAAAATTACATAAGCATGATAATACTTAAAAACTAGTGTGATTTCATCCTAACGCTGGGGTGAAATCAAACTACACATATTTAACATTATCACTATACTGAAATTTAAGACATAATATATTCTATGCTAATTTAAAGCACTACACTATACTTAAATAAACTATTAGTAAACTATATTCTACTCAAAACTAAAGCAATAATAACAAATTTACACTAACAACTAGAACGATAGTTAATAAATGAAAGTAAACTTGTCAATCTGCTAACATTCATCAAAAGAAAAAAGTAATTAAACAACACTATTGGTTAACAAATAATAATAAAAACTTTCATTAATCAAACTTTAAAGTATTACAAGAGAGTACATAATATCAAAAGAAAGTAAAACTCACCTATGGAATGGATTAGATGTCACCAACTTTTCCACCATGTCACTCAATAACATCACCGTTGATTTTGCTCCTAACTGCACTATCACCTTTGTTCAACAACCAATCAACACCATTTACTTGTTGTGTCACAGAAAAGCAAAGCGAATGTCACCCGACAGCCACTAACTCGGAGGAAATCACTCACTAGCTAACTACCATTCCAACATCTAAGTGAATGATATCAAATGACGAGAGATATGCTTGTGTATGGAAGAGAAAGGAGAATGAAAAATGGTGAGTGCATGATAGACCAAGAAAAGGATGGGGTGATGGTGGGTTGGATTGCTAAAGAAAGGGGGACAAATCTGGTGTTAGGAATGGAAGGGTGAAGAAACATGAAAGATGAGTTGTGATTTCATTGTGTGAAAGAGAGAAAGAAGGAATGGATGGGGAGTATATGATTGCATTGAAAGAAAGGATTGTAGGGGATATGAGTGACGCGTGAATGGTTAAGAGAGAAGGAATGGATGTGGTGTGTGTGTTGAATGTTAAGCGGGAGTAGCCCTCCCCTTGAAAGTATAGAGTGCTGGTTGCTTCACTTGCTAGAAACCCACAAAACCAGCCCTTTTTATGTATCTCCCTTCTCTTGTATTTCCATGCATCCCACTCTCCAAAGAATGTCTTGGGAGGAGCTTTCTATCTTTTGCATTGAAGCTCCTCTTTTCCCTTAATCCCATGCACCATACTTTCCTTCGCATCTTTCCATGTTTACTTCTTCTTATCACAACTTTCTATCCCCACATGGAAATTTTGTCTCTTTCTTTCCATCTTTTCACCTCTAGGAGATCATGTTCAAGTTTTCTAAGGAAGGTCCCATGTGCAGCCTAACTTTTATGCACCAAAATTCTTCATTTGGTCCTACTTTTTCACCTATTTTCTTAACTTTTATCTCATGAAATACACACATGCAAAGGAGTTACACATTCCTTCTCTAGGAAATAAACATGGTTTCCATAGTGGGTGCCTCTCTTAAGTAAGTGAGAAGGGGATCATTTTCTGAGTAGTTGCACATTAGCCAAACTCCATGCATGTGACTCATTGTATAGCATGCTAACTTCACTTAGAAGCTCCTCAAGGTGGTGGTTTGGATGTATGCATAGGAAGTTGGCCACCTTATCTATTGGTAATGACACCATCTTTTGTGTGGATAAGTTTGGTTGTTGCTTAGGGTTTCTGACTACTTTGAATTTTATAAAGGCACTTCCATAGCATTATGAACTTTCTGACTTCTTAGTTCTTAGCAAGTGGATCCATGACTTTGATCGAATAGTGGGAAAGCTCTCCTTTAGGATTTCAATTTACCAAAAATATGCAATTTTCTCAATTCTATTCTAATATTGTAAAATGAAAAATAAACCCTAATTGGTGATAAATAATGCAATCCAAGGGCTAAAAATGTTAATTCTAGAGATATTAAATGTAATATTTATGTGTATTTCAATTAGTTCCATTTGTTCACATCATGATTTACTTGCACCTCAAATTTGTACAATGAATGTTTGATGGAATGTGTGAGTAATATTCCCTTTTTTCATGATTAGTTTTGCACTAGATTTCATATGATGTTATTCATTTGTTGTAATTTCATGCATGATTTGTCTTTACTTTGTGTATTATTGTAATGACTCCATTTTTGTAACCTTGAAATCCCATGTTCACTTTTTGAGATAATGGTATTTTGGTCATTTCATTGTTCACCCTAACTAGACCCAAAAATTTGGACCTTAGAAAGTACCCTTAGGTGCGTCTCAGAAAAAGGAATCCAACAAGACCAGAATCACCCAAAACGGAGTTAAAATGAGCAAGTTATGGCCCTTTGAAGTTCAATGGCAAAATTGTAATTAAATTTAAAACGAATTGGCCTGAGAAAATAGGGACCCGTTTTGATACGGGCACCCCCTTCTTCCCGAACATACTGCATCTCCGACATTCTAGAATGTCGGTGTGCAGGGGGGAAACCACTGCAATTCTGGAGGTTTCTCCACCGCCATGGAATGGCGGTGGAAACCTCCCTCCAGAACCCTCCTTAAGCTATATAAATATAGCTCTTGGGTGCCTCCAATGACAGCCCAAAACCCCTGGGAAAAAACCAATCTTGGAGTTGCAGGCAAGAGGAGAAATTGTGAAAAATACCCAGCCACTAACCAGGTACGCCTTAAACAACTCCAAACCCATCCCCCCCTCAGTCTTAGGTTGAATGTCCCTAAGTTTTTGCATGAGAAACCATGTAAAACGGGGCTCTAGGGAGCCACAATAGACTCAGGGCAGGTGCCTAGGTCGTTTTAGTTCGATAGGGTCGAACCAGGGCATCCGGAGGACGCCCAGGTCACCACAGAACCGAAACGCACCCAATGCGTTAAAGGAAAACCGACAGGTGTGTCCGTGGACGTGCCCACAAACGACGCGCAGCCAGATGATGCCCGGGAGTGTGCGATCGCACGTGCGGGCTGGTCGTCGCTCAATCGGGACGCAGGTGTGTCCTAGGAGCGGTGACGCAGGGCCCGTTTTGGGCCTTCTATGTATTATTAACACTAAAATACCCATAACTTGAGTTCTATGACACCAATTGAGGCGCCGCAAGAGGCATTGTGTCCATATCGATGGTGTGGACACACCCAAACCATAAAAGACCTGATCAAGCCCCTATCTAAGGCTGGCATGACCCTTAAACTATGATAGTGGCACGGGTCCACTAAACCTTTGCAAACCTGACTATACCAAGGCCCAGTTAGAGACCTTATGTAATGCCCGAGCAATTTACACTATTTTTAACAAAAATTGGACATCTTATAGGACATGAACTATGTTAAATGTTTCACCTTATTTAAAATATTAAATGAAGGAATTTTTGAGGAAAATTAGTACCATTAGATTCTACTGGAAAAATGGAATCCAAAGCCTCAAAGAACGCCGAAAACGGAGTTCGTATGAAGAAGTTACGGCCGTTTAAAGATCAGGGGTAGTTCTATAATTTAAACAAAAAAATGAAAAATGCAGGGGGCCATTTTGATAACGGCACCCCCTGTTGTCTTCCTCCTCAGATTTCTCCAGAAACCCTCAAATCCCGATTTTTCCAGAGAAATCTGGCACCGCCATTGAGGGGCACCGCCTTCTCCCCTCTATAAAAGCTTCATCTCCCCCTCTCCAAAAACACGTTTTTCGACAATTTTAGGACTAGGGTTTCCGGAAAAAATCGGAAACCCGTCTCTCTGCATTTTTTGGCAACGGCTAGGCCCAAGTCAGGCCGGCCATTGCCATTTTTTCCCATTCCCCTCTCTTCTCTTGTTCCGGCCTTGCACGATTTTACCTTCTTCGAGTTTTTCGGCGACAGAGGATTTTCAGAACCAGGAACGGGCTCTACCACCAGCGATAGGCGTCCCCAGGCTACAGGTAATCCCTCCTTACCTTGTCTCTCCATTTCACTTCCCCTAGGCCAAGATCCATGCCGGATCTGGCCTTTTCCCAGCCATTTTCCAGCTGGGTTTCCTGGCTGAAAAACGCTCCAAGCAGTTCCAGACGGCCCTGCACGAACAAGGCGTCCCAGGGATGCCATGCGTCACCTGTGCCTGGGACTGGGTCCCTAGGACGGGTTCTAGGTGTACGACAGTGGGTACACTGTCCCAGATGCGGCCTTTGGGTGCGTGCACGTGACATGGGGCACGGGTCCTGGCTTGACTAGGATGCACGGGGTGCCCTGGGAGTTGAGACGCGCCATGCTACAAGGTGTGTCCGTACGATGATGCGCGTCATAGTGCGTCACTTGAGCATGTATGTGCACGTGCAAAACGCGGTCCCTGGCATGGCCTTTGGGGGCGCACGCACGTGAGGCGGTCGCGGTTCAACCAGGATGCACGGGTGTCCTAGGAACTGGGACACGCGGACCCAATGAGACTTTAAAGTTAGGATTTGAGGACAATTTACAGAGTTAGCCATGAAATAGTAGATCCACATCATAGGAACTAGCCTGACAATAAATTAAGCAAGGACCCATGGACCCTAAAAGGAAAATCTAACGATCTAATGTCTAAATAGAATGAAATTAATAAGGACTCCTTGTATCCATTCATACACAGGAGTTTATAAACGAGACCCAGGGACGGGTTGAAGTGATAAAGGATGCGACTCTAGGAGACTTTAAGGTAGGTGCTCTATCGCTACTAGACTTTTAAAAAGAGCCATGATTGTTTTGAATGCATGTTTTAAGTATAAGTTATATGATTTGTTTAGCATAACTTAATTCAGCATACATATGACAAATACATTATGCATATACATGTTTTGCAAACAATTGCATATATTGCATGATTTGTGAGCATTGAGTTCTTGAAAAATTGCATGTCCTTGAGGGTTACCAAAAGATGCTGGAGTGCCCAAAAGACGCTGTGTAGGCAGTTGTGAGGGACCCAAAGAGGACAAGTTTTGAAAAAGAGGTTTTCGCTTATTTGGTCTTATATGATTTGGTCTAATAAGCTCGTGGGCGCTATGCCGAGAGGTCTGGGTTGGCCTCCAGCCTCTACCACTACTAGGTGGAATGGGTACCACGCCCAAAGAGGGCAATGGCTCTACGTTGATTGCATGTGGTACAGGGGGCTACCACTGGTGTTACGGCACTGGGTCGATGTGTCATAAGCCCCGTTGAGGCTATGACCGAGTGTCCTCAGGTACCCGGGGACCACACGGCGGTGAGGTCGTGGGCATAATTTGGGCCCTATGTTTTCGTGGATTTACTTGCATTGCATATGGCATGACATGAGGTTGGTCGACCATACCATACCAGATATCCATGAGTTGGATTCAGTTGAGCATCTTATGCATATCATTATGTTTATGATATATGATACTTCTGACTTGGATTATACTATTTCTTTAAGTCGTCAGTATTCCAATTCGACAGTGATTTTTAATATCGATATTGACCATGATTGTTCGAACATGCACATGTTTTAAAGAGCATATGATTTAAAACATAGCATGCATTACTAGTAGTGATAGACTCCTACTGAGTATAGTATATACTCACCTTATCCTTAACATTTTTCAGGATAGTTCCACTTTCAAATAGAAGACGCCTCAGGAGATATTAGTGCTATGAGCAAGTGAATAAATAAAGAAGACAACTGTACATGTGAGTAAACTCTCTACCCTTTGGACATGTATTTGTATTTATTTACAGTTGGGCTGTGTGCTATGACTAGATAGACCTGGGGAAAAACATTTATGATTTCTGAAGTTTTTCAAAAACTACTTTGATTGTTGTGAAAGCAAATGACACTCGGGGTTTTCAAAATGAGTTTAAAACTAAAGATTTTCCACTGCATTGCATGGTTTTTATAAAATGGTTTTCAAATAGGGATGCATCCCGCCTTAGGAATTTAGATCTTGCATTTAAAAATGCATGGAAAAACTCGGGTCGTTACACCTTAGGAGGCCCTTAGGCATGGGAATGAACCCTTAATGCCTAAGTAGTGAGGTAAACTATTCTAGAACCTATAGAAATAGGCCAAGCTAGCCTTTTCCCCCTAAACCATATCCAGGAACGTACGAGGACAAGGGAACTAGTGCGATCAAACCAGGTAGGTGTCCTATCGCTACTAGACTTTTAAAAAGAACCCATGATGCTTTGAGAATGCATGTTTTGAGTCATGGTTGCTTTTCTAATGCATGTTTTAAGTTTTTAAGTTACATGTCCTGTCTTTATACGTATATCATATAAACTTATGTTACATCCTTATGCACATGACCTGTTTAGCATGAATTGATTTCATAAATGAACTTAGCATGCATATGAAAAATACATTGTGCATATATTTCCAAGACATGTGTTACATGCATAGATATGTTTTGAAAAAGGATTCTTGTCTGCATGATACATGCATAGACATGTTTTGAAAAAAAAGGTTCTTGCCTGCTTGATAGTATATGATTTGGGCTAGTAAGCTCATGGGCGCTATGCCGAGAGGTTCGGGGTGGCCTCCCAACCTCTACCACTATAGGTGGAAAGGGTACCATGCCAAAAAGGCTTGTCCTCACTTTGATTGTTGTGGTAAAAGAGGACTACCACTGGAGGTGTCATGACACCCGTGGAAGTGTCATATGCCCCATGGAGGATATGATCGAGAGTCCCTAGGTACCCGGGGACCACACGGCACTGAGGACGTGGGCATAGTGTGCCCTATGTTTTTGAGGATTTACTTGCATGCATATGGCATGACATGAGTGTGGTCGACCATAGATCCGTGAGTTGGATTCAGTTGAACATCTTATGCATATCATAGTATATGTTTATGATATCTATGTTACTTTTGACTTGGATTATGCGATTCTTTAAGTTGTCATTATTCTATTTTGACAATGGCTTTTAATATCGATATTGAACATGAGTGTCCAAACATGCACATGGTTTAAAGAACATATGGTTTAAAACATAGCATGCATTGTAAAACTAGTAGTGATAGACTCCTACTGAGTATAGTGTATACTCACCCAATCCTTAACATTTTTCAGATACAAGTAAACACTTAAGGACAGGATACACCCGTGACAGAGAACATCCAAATTAAGTACAAGTAAGTAAACCCCTACCTTATCTTTTAGTGACTGTTACTTGATTGTAGTTACTCTCTGTAGCTGGGGCTATGACTAACACTTTCTTGGGAATAGAGTTGATTTAAAACTATGCCATGGCTATATGATTTGAAATTTTGTTGTGACACTTAGGGTTTTATACGAAAGATTGCTTTCCAAAACAAAAGATTTTCATGATTTCATATTTCTAAAGCAAGAGATCTCGCCCTTTTTATGAAATTTGCATCATATGAAACCCGGGTCATCACAATTATTCTTAAGATTCCTTACTTCTTAAATCCTAGGTTAGATAATGGAAAACTCAAATTACTTGTGTTTTTATCTAGAAGGAAAATGTGATTTAGATTGCTTGCATTCTACTTTGCTTTAGTACTTTAAGATGTTATAACTTCAGATCTTTGACTAGTGTACTCATTGAGTTAGACCTACCTTTCATATGATGCTATTCATTTGTGGTAATTTCATGCATGACTTGTCTTTAGTTTTTGTATTATTCTTAAGATTCCATAGTTCTTAAATCCTAAGTTAGTTAAAGGCAAACTCAAACTTCTTGTTTTTCATAACTAGAAGGAAAAGGAGACTTAGATTGCTTGCATTCTACTTTGCTTTAGTACTTGAAGATGCTAAAAGTTAGGATCTTTGGTTAGTAGACTTGTTGAGTTAGACCTAATGCCCCTTCTTATGTTAGATGGTGACTCCTTTCACATAAATCTAATTAGGTTAGTTTTGAAGTTAGGATAGAGAATTAATAAAATCATTAGAAAATATCAAATAATCACATTAGATATCACCCCCTATCCAACCTAAAATACACAATAACTTACAAGCTAATGATCCTTTAAAACAATAAAACACAATAACTTACAAGCTAGGATAGGAATCTAACCTTTCCTAATTTCTTGGCAAAAAAGGACAAGTTGAGAAAATGGTGATCATAGCCAACCACCAATTTCCTTATTTCTCCATAAATACTATAGTTGTAGTTAGAAAACAAGAGTTGGCTACATTATTTGCAACTCATTTAAAGAATTAGAACGTCTCATTCTACTAGTATTATATTTAGAGAAATCATCAATCTCTTAGAGAGATCTTTTGATTTTGCATTTTAGTTTATTTATTAATTTGTCTAGTTTATTTCTAAGGTTTAGGTAGGTGTACATGCTTTTGAGGGAGAGAAGAGTTCCATGCCCTTGTTATCGAGGATGTTAAAGCTTTCTTCTATAGATCTAAGCCATTCATCATACTGGAATCACATTGGCTAAATATCAAATTTTATATTCATTTGGTGCTTTTAAGTTACATTTTCATGATAAAAATTAGTGACCATCCATTTTTATTAAATATTTGAAAAAAAACAAGAAGATGAGATAATCTAAATGCATTAATTTTTATTAGGTTGCCCATTTTTGGTATGGATAACATAATGAACGGCTTAGATCTACAAAAAAAATCATCGTACATGACAAAAGAAGGGCATGGACTTCTTATCCCACTCAAGGCATGCATGCATACTGAGACTCTTATTATATTTAGAGTTGGTGTCATTTTTCAATCTTCCAAATTGTATTTCACATCCATACTTCTATCACTTTAGATTAAATTTTATATCATTATGAAAAAAAACCACCAACTGATTTCAAAATAGAGGATCAAATGGGGTTAGACAATGAGATGCCAACATACTATTTCTAAATTAAGAAAAAAGTAAACCTTTTGGCCACATAGAATAATTTATGTCTAGATCCATGCCCATAAACTAGGAAACCTTCAAAAGTCAAACTACATGGCTCTAGTTTGATGTCACACTTGGCAATCTATAACTCATCATAAACCAATTGTTGGAACTTCTTAGGAAAACCCTAAAAAAGGTTTCTTAGATGAAAGGGTCTTGGAATGTCTAATCAAGACAAAAGTAGTGTTAATGGGATGTGCTTCTCATTATCTACCAATCTAATGGGTTGGATCATGACAAGGTGGCATATATGGGCAGCAAAAAAGTGTACTTTTTTGACCAAGCAAGTTCACTTGCTGAAAGCATTTTCTTAGTTATGATGTTATATCTTCAAAATAATTTATGCATGTTCTTTTGCTTATTTTATAGATTTTATTCCCTCTAATACATCTAAAGGACTTGCTTAATACTCTTAGTCATATTTAAGTATGCTAAGTCCACATCATCAGTGAAGCAACTAATTTGGTCCTGTTCTTTTGCTTGTTTTCTAGCCTTTTTATGCCCTCTAATGTATGTATAGAAATTTCTTAATATGATTGATCATATTTAAGTAGATTGAGTCCGCATTAAGAAGGTGACTAGTTTGACCTTGTTTCTGACACTACAATGAATGGTGTTCACAAATTTCATTATCGATTTATATCAAGAATCAAAGATTGATTCGATTTGTAGAAATTTCTGTAACCTCACAGTATCCTTGTGATACTTGGTAAGAATATTATCTTGGTGAATATACCTAGCTTCCTATTCTTATGATTTCTAAACAATTGAATTCCTAAGATATTGGAACCCTCTCCTAAGCCATGTCTTGGCGGTTGATATTATTCTTGCATCATTTCCAATAAGCAAAATTTTATCCACATACAAGACTACAAAGACTATAACACGACCACTACTCTTCTTGTAGAAACATGCCTCTTTTCAAATTTTCAAGAAGCTAAACTCATTATTGTTGTTTAACCGCAAGTGCACGGGTTATTGTAGTATAGCATATACAAGAACGGGTTGATCACACAAGGACTCGCTTTAAGAAATTGGAGTTTTAATAAAATTTAATTATTCAAAAATTGAAATTAACTATTAGAAATTAACAAAAATTGCAATTAGACTTCATATGTGTTTAATTAATGAAATTACAGAGGTCCAATTGAAAAATAGAAATTTAACTGAAAAAATAAGAAAATTTCACGTCCCTATACTGCTTATTGTAAATTTCTTCAAATATGATATCCTAAATTGTGATAAGCCTTCATCAACATCTTCCTGGTGCTTCTAATTAATGATGCTTTGAAGGAATTAGATAGTTTCTAAAAAATTTGAGAGAACTGGACTAGATAAGAAATTTGAGATTTAGATGGTCTAGATCACTTTTTGGAGTTCAGATTAAAGATCAGAGACATTAATCAATCCAAGGAATGTTCTAAGAATGATGTCTAAAATTTAATTGAAGATTTGATAAGAAATAGAGGAATCCTATTGGTTATGGCTAATTGGTTGATTAGGTTAAGCCTTAATTAATCTGGCTTGGATTGTATAGTTCCTGGATAAGTAGAATGCAGATAAAGTAAAACTAGGATAGATAAGGACACAAAGGGAATTAAAAAAGGGATAAATTAGGAATTAGGGAATTCTAATTAATTGAAATGGTTAGAACTTGTGAAGCCTTGAGGGTTGAATCTCAGGACGGGTGAGGTACTAAGAGTTAATCTCACATTGCCTGGGAAGAGGAAACTAGGCTATTTATAAGAGTTTGGGGAACTCTAATGGTCATAACACATTTTTCTTGGGAAACTAGGGAAGAACAAATCTGTGATGGGTGTATGGGTTCCCCAAAGTGGACAATATTGTGACTATTGGAACCCCAAGGTGTTACAAATGGTATTAGAGCCAGTTTCCCTTGTGGTATGGTGGCTAGCAGCACGTGGACGCCTGATCATGGCTATCATGTGGGGACACGTGTTCCCTAAGGGGAGAAGATGTGAAGCCTTGAGGGATGAATCCCAGGATGGCTGAGGTATTGAGAGTTAGCCCCATATTGCCTGGAAAGAGGAAACTGGGCTATTTATAAGAGTTTGGGGAACTCTGATGGTCAAAACGCATTTTTTCCTGGGAAACCAGGGAAGAGCAAAGCTGTGAGGGGTGTATGGGCACCCCAAAGCGGACAATATTATGATTATTGAAACCTTGAGGTGTTACAAAACTAGAATTAAGAAAAAAATAGAATAAATGAAAGAAAATGGAAACCTGATAGTGGTGGAAGCCAGAAGAGGAGGTGGGGGAGAAGAGAGAAGAAGAGGGAAGTGGAGAAAAATAGAGGAGACCCCTTTGAGCTGGAAAGTGAAGACGTCGGTGCTGTTGGAGATGCCAGAGATGAAGAACAGGAGAGCTGGGCAATGTTGGAACTTCTTGCATGGACATAGGTGGAGAGGTGCTGTGTGGCCTAGAGAATAGGGAATGCTAGAGGTGGATGCGGTGACAAGCAAGCCAACTAGCAGAGGCTGGGGAAGATAATGGTGAACTAGGTGGTGTCTACTGTGATTGGTATTACTGGTGCTAGATAGGGGAGATGCTCAATGCTATGAATGGTGCTAGGTAGAGGAGAAAAGGGGAAATCGATGCTATTGGAAGGGTGAGAGAAGAAGGAAGGGGCTGAGGGAGATGGATGATGGTCTGGCGGTGTTGGGTTGGTGCGATGCTGGTGAAGCAGAGAGTTGGGTGCAGTGTGGTGACGAATTAGGAACAGTGAGAATCTGGCTAGTGGAGTAGAGAGCAACTGGGGAGGAAGTGGAGTAGTGATTGGTTGGTGATGGAGAAGGAGAACAAGGAGGCAATGGGGCGTCAAGCCTTAAAAACTGACAAAAAATGAGAAGTCCAGGAGAAGGGAAAAATGAATACGAGATGGGAGACCTGGATAGTGAAGATAGACTGATGCGATGAAGCAGAGTCTGGCTTGGGTGGAGGCGAGTGAACAAGAGAGAAATTGGAAAATAAGAGGAATGAGAGATAGGTGAAAGAAGGTAAAAGACAGTGAAAAAAAAATGATGAAAGGTGGAAAGAAAGGAATGCCAAGCAAAGCTACGGAAATAGATGAAAAATAGTTCCCCCTTTTGGGCTCCTCCTATAGTTTAGCCAAGGGGGTAAGAAGATAGAAGATAAGAGAGAGAGAGAGAGAGTAGAGAGATGTTGGGGAGAGGGAGTTATAGGTGGGACAGTTTCCTTTGTAAGAGGAAATTTGAGAGAAATTAGAAAGAGAGGGAGTGGTGAAGTAGGAAAGGTGTGGTGGAAAGAGGGGGAGAATGGAATGGTAAAGAAGTTGGTAACCTACCTCCCACCACCTTCTAATTTTCCTTCTTCTACTTTCCTTCTAGCTTGCTTTCTTATGACTATTTGGGCTTTCCAAATATCCTCCATGTTTTCCTTTTAAAACAAAGTTTCCTTTAAGAGTTCATTCCCTCTACACCATTGAATCTTTGTTGAGTGATCTGCACATCAAAATTCAATCTGAATCATCCAAGCCTATTTTGGTTGATCTACAAGACAAAAGACTAGATTAGAGTCATCTAACCATACATTAAGCATCAAATTAGCTCGGATGATGATCTGATCGTTAATTTTGACAATTTAAGGTTGGATGGTCAATTTGAGCTAAATTTAATATTTTATTTAAAAATCATCAAATTAATGAGTTAGATGATCTAATTAAATGCTAAACTAGGGGTCTTTTGGTCAAAATTAAACACTTAACACACACCAACCAACATTTTGTTAGTCCTGAGCAAAACATGCAAAAAATCATTTTTCAAAAACTGGTACAAAGTGCTGCTTTCGTAGGTACTCACAATTGCATTTAGCACATGCAAAAAGCCCTTGAACCCTAGGTTACCCCTAGTGGAAGAGTTTGGCCTCGTGAGGGTTTGTAGCGAATATACTCACAAAATTCAATAAGGTTAAGTCCCCTATTTTATCTCAAAAAATCCACATTTATTAGCAATCTACTAGTTTTTCACAACTTAATGGAGAAAATTTGACAACTTTACACATCATACACATATTAAAGACATTTTATTTGAGTTATTTCTCGGAGTGTGTGTGTACAACCACATAAATCTTGACATCTAAGTGTATATGCTTAAATTCCATTAGAAATATGCCTTGACCTCAAATCCTCACAGGTATACTCTTAGAATTGAAATTCTCAAATAAGGGTTTAAATATATTTCTCTCATTATGTGATCGATTCCAACAAGCTGATGGTTCACATAAATATTTTAAATTCTCATGAGACAAAGGAAAGTGGTCCCTAAGAGAATATGTTATCACTAAGAATAATATGGGTCTTTTACCTTAATTCATTCTTTTTTATCTCCTCTTTAAGGCTATGTTCTAGCTAAGATCAATAGATCTTTAACTAAGACAAATTGTAGGCTTAGGACAGGTTTAGAAAAGAAGGGTATGAGGATTTCAAAGCATCAAAATTGAGTAGAGGTCTTCAATGAATGTCTGTCAAGATAACTTTTCTTTTGGGTTGTACTTGAAGTGAATATCACTTTTAGATTTTGTCTTTCTCTTTCAAAATTTTTTTTTCTTTTCACTTTTCTTTTTCCTTGGCTTCTTTGGAAGAAATACTACTCATTTTTCTCACTTCTTTGACTTTTTGTCCTATTTTTAAACTTTCTCTACTAACTCTACTCATTTTGAAAATGGGTAGTGGTTATTTATTTTTCTAGTTTATTTTGGGTTTAGGTGAGTGGGGCTAAGAAAGAAAAGGCTTACTAATAAGCTCAAAGGGGCTAACTAGTGGTAGGATATATGGGTAGGCTTTATGTATCTAGGCTAAGAAAGGATGACCTATATCATTTTCTAAGTTTCTTAAAGCCTATCAAATTCAATAATTTTTTTAGAAATAAATCTATTGCTGCTATTTATTCTTGATGTTTAACCAAAACAAGGCTAATAGGATCACATTAAGTTATGTATACTAAAGAAATTATGGAATTACTTATAAATCTCTGAAAGAAGATATTCTTTGAACCTCACTAGGTTATAGGTCTCCACTGATTTTCCTCAAGGTCTCTAAGTCATACATCTCTATTAGTCTTGATTATGTGTTGTGTGTAAATGGTTCCCAAGAATTAACTTTCATAAAATGTTTTAACATATGAATAATATGCAAAAATAATCATATGCATTCCTATTAAGAGGTGAAAACAATAGAATTACTAAATTTTGAACATCCAATTCTCATCACAGTAAGGGAACTCTACCTTAAAAACCTTTTTTTCTCAAAAGAATTAAGAAAACTCAAGAAAATTCACAATTCCTATATGCATCTACACCACCCAACCTGAATGAAACATTGTCCTCAATGTTGGAAAAATAGGATCTATATGATACTGCAAGGATGTATAAGATGGAGATTTGAAAAAAAACATTTGAGTTGCCTCTTAGGAATCGCTAAGTTTTACTTCTTCAGCCGACATGACCTAACTTAACTTTCTAAACCTAGAACCAACTGGGTTAGCTTATTTGTCCCCTAAGATGAAATGGCAAGATTTCTCATGCCACTTCTAAATCTCGAGGTAATCTATATATCTCCTCCACCCTAAAATTTTTTGTGGTGGTAATATTAAAACAATGAAGATCACCATGATTTTTAATTATGGGGAATCATATTGATGATCCTCGATCTTCAAAATTTCATGGTGGTCAATATAATTCCTCCACCTCAAATATTGAGGTGATGGTAACACAATGACTTCGTGTACTACCATGTATTTTGTTGGACCATTTGGAGATGAATGGCCTTTTTCTTGACCAAATTGAGGGATAATAATGACCAATATATTCATTTTATCTTTTTCCTCTGTTTCCTTAACCTTGTCCTGAACTAGGGTAATAAGCTGACTCTGCCCTTCCCTAAAAGGTTCTTCTTATATTGTTAGAGATGGGGACAAGGTTTGGCTCAAACCCTGGTTATCTTCTAATGTGTACCCTAAAGTTGGTTGATGTAGGGCTAGTACATCAATGGACTTTTTCTATTCCTGTTCTTTTGACACATGCAAGGTTTTAAATGGGCCTACCTAACTATCTTGTAAATGTTCAAATAATGTTTGTAGGTCCCAATTAGGTACATCTACTACATTGAAATTTCAGGCTTTGTAGTGGTTTCTAGTCTAGCTTGCTATTGAGAAGTGTTCATTAAAGGCACAATATCCAATAGCTCATTCACCACCTCAATGGATGTGTCTTCATCAAAGTCATAAAAATGAGTGGGAGGTTTTGGGTTAGATGTTTCTGAAGCTTTATTTTCTTCATCAATGGAAGTCTTTTCATCATAATCGTAAGGAGCAAGGCATGGTTTAAGTAGATATGAGTTGGAGGTTTCTAAAGATGGCTGTGGACTTTGTGGTTCAGAAGGATCATAAGAAATTTCCATCCTATTATCAATAATAAATGGCTCTTCATTATCCTCAATTTTCTTTAGTTCCTTAGTCCTTTTTATAATATTAGTAATGTTTCTGTCAGCATTTTCCCATATTGGTTTCATTTCCTTTACCCATTTCTCCATCTCTTATCTCATTTCCTTTTGGCTAATAGCTATGCCTTGTTCTATTCTCTCAAAAAATTGTTGCTCTTCTAATAGTGGTTCTTCATGTTGTAGAGGAAATGACTCATTGGTATTGCTGTGGCATTGAGGTCTTGAAAAAGGACTGAGCAAGTTGAACCCATGATGGCTGTCCCTGATAATCTAAATAATCATGGTTGTATTGACCAGGGTGGGATCATTGTGGTTCTTCTTGATATCAGTAATCCTATGACCATGGTTCTTTGTGGTGCCTAGCCCATCCATTATAGTCTTGGTAATTTGTCTCAAGATAAAAACTACTAGGGTATGTGAATGCATTAGGTGCATCCATTGGCTCCTAATAGTATTCATTGTATGTGGAGCTTGATGAGGGCCACGAAGGAGTGTAATAGGGATGCTCAGAATAGGTATAGTCATTATGGTATTGAGATTGTGGCGCAGCTTGCCTAGAAGCTATTATCCTAAGCAATTGACTTTCCATAATATCTAACCTATCCATCTATGCATCTAATTTATGAAATCTATCCCCTTTTTGATAGGCTTTTGTTCTCAACTTCGTATACAATGAAACAAATCATTCTATAAAAGTTGAGGGTTTTTTTTTTTTTTTAAGAGGAAAAACTAACCTACATGTTGCAATCTAACTTCCTAGAATGATGCACAAACAAAGGGCACAATATAATCCTTCAGGCTAATAAGTAGTAATATTTTAACATTCTTGAATTTGTGTGTAGACAATGCTTTTAGATTAGCTTAATCTAGTGCTTCTCTCTTTCTGTTTTGACTATTGCTTACTAGTTAGGTCCTGCGCAAGGTGGTTAATACAATCCTTATATAAGGAGGCGTTTAGACCGCAATAAACGTCAACAGAAGGCATGGGAAAATCACTTAGAATTTTAAGATACCCACTACAACCATAGTGCTCAAAAGCCACTAGGATGACAATAGATCGTGTATTAGTAAGAGGGTCCTATGAGCATGTGATGGCCCTATAGGTCTCTTCTAATTGATTTTAGATTAATATGAAAGGTAGGGTTGTGCACTTGAGGAGATTATCCTATGTGGGCTAAGGAGTAGTGATGAAATCCAACCTTTATTTTGTAGAGTTCGGTGCCCTTACTAATTAATTTTCCCCCTCCATGGCAGTTCGTTCAACATATATATCACCTTAAAGCAGTAAATGTGCCCTAAGAATGCAATTAAAAGCAATAAACTAAAGCAAAACCCTAAAAATGCAACAATTATAAAAGATGTTTTTTTATATGGAATTATTCTACCAAACAATGCAAGACTATTCTAAATGCAAACCCAAATCTAGGGAACAAAAGGAGTGAGGGATACTTATAGTGGGGTTTTTGATAAAGATCAAGCGTGGGCCACCTTATCTCACACTTGCCCTATATTATACATCTCTTTTAAAATTGAAATGAAAATTGTAAATTACAAAGGTCCTCACTACAAGATTCACTCAAAAGAAAAGGAAAATCCTATTCTAAGAAAGTAGGGAAATTTCCATTTTGATAAAGATCCACTTGCCAATTTTCTCCACTTTCCTATTTTATGAAAAAGAAAATTAGAAATAAGTAACAAATTTAGGAAACAATATGATTATGCACTAAAAAAACAAATTGAAAAATGCAACTAAAAAATGCCTAAATTGCTAAAATTATGCAATTCCTAAAATTTTTGATTTTTAATTAAATTTTATAAAAACTCCACTATGGGTCCTTGACAATGGTGTAAAAAATTTGTTGTGTTTTCCACAAATGCACGGGGCTATAATTCACCATGTGAGAGTTTATGTTCATTTGATGCCTTACCTATGACTATAGATTAGAAAGGGAAGTCAATTAATGTTCTAGCCCAACATCAACCAGATCTAGGGTTTACAGTAGTAGTTACTAAGGGTTTATACCCCATTATTTCTCTACATTTAGAAGAACATGATGTAGAGCCAGATTAACCTAACTTTTAGGACATTGTAAGGGAGGAGGAATATTATCAACTTTTTGATATTGGCTTTATTTTTCCTCAATTTGACAGAATCTTGGCCAAGTCACCTCAAGTTGGTCCCAAGAGGTTTCTGTTCATGGTAATTCACCATGCTATCCTGATATCCCATCCACAAATCACTAAGTGGAGAATGTACATTAATTACCATGAGATTTTGAAGTGCAGTGACTTATTCTATATACTCCTTCATGGTTCATCTAGGTTTAGGATTTAATTGAATTAGTTAGTTTAGCATTAAAATTAGTCATATAGTTTGCATTTTGTATTTGCATTATATATTTTGCATTATTAGCAACATCTACGCATTGGTGCACCATCTCTGGCCTGCAAGTACTATCTTTCTAACCCTTCTCTCTCCACTTAGTTATTTCATTTGTCAAGATTTTATTTTAAAACATTAGGGACAATGTTTAATTTAAGTTTGGGGGTAGGTATTTAAAAATTAAAGTGTCCATAGTCTTTTCTATATTAATTTTTTTTTTTTAAATTTATGATAAGTTTCTTTACATAAATAGATTTGTATACAATTAGTTCATTATTCTATCCTTTTCTAAAGTTTTCTATGAAAATTAAACTCAAAATATTTATTACATAAATATTCATATGCATGCATGCATGCATGCATACATACATACATATATAGTTTGAGTTGAAAAGTAAATATAACTTGGAGTTCTTGAAGAAGATTTGTAGTGACTTAAAAGACTATACCATATATCTCTTGACTTTATGGTCATTTTAAAGTTATATGAAACCTAATAGAGGATATAGGCCTTCCTTTTGTTTAACCCAGAGCCTTTAGACTTTCTTGAGTTATTTCTGCTAGTTAGACCCTTGACTCTTTATATTAAGCGTTTTTTTTTTTTTAATAGGCAATTCACCATTACCCATATTTAACCCTATAATATATCCATTACCTAGTTATTTTGGAAATATGTATTCATGGTTGAAGGATTATCTTGAGAAAAGTATAAGCAATACAATCCAAGAGATTAACATCAAAAGGTTGAAAAGAAGAAAAATTCAAAAAAAAAAAAAAAAAAAGGGCTAATAAAAAAATTGAAAAAGTGAAGAAAGATTGCCAATGAAAAGAAGAGCTTTCACTCTCATGTGAAAAAAATATTGTCAATACTTTGGTAGAAGACCTTTATATTCCAAACCCCTTTGTTTATCCTTACACCACTTTCTTTGATGACCCTATGCTAAGCCTTTATTTCATCCTATTGGAAAGTCCTAGCTTGATCTTAGGTATAGTATGGCTTGGATGTGATTGTGAATGAGTGGGGAATTTTGTAAAGCAAAACATTCTTTAATTGTTTATATCCTTTCCATAAGACCATTATAAAATTTTTTCTAAGTTATCATTCTTTTCTATGAAATATGTGAGAATTTAGCTTTGATGAATATTATTCTACTCACACATTGAGGAGAGATCTAACCAAAATTGAGTTATGTCTTTCTAATTTGGGAAGAATATCCTACGAAATTTGAAGTCAAAGCATACTTTTGGACTGTAATTTAGGCTATGTTTTGCTTAGAGATCGATACTTACGAGGTCTGATGAAATAATAGAATATTTTTAGCATATGGGTAGACTTTTGAACTCTTGTTCATTTTTATTAGCATGTTAGGAGTTTAAGGAAAGCTTAATGGAAGAAAATTATCTAAGATAAATAAATGACTTCTATAAAAGATTTGAAATGTTTATGGGTGTTATTCCTAGAAACCCTTTTAAAGGCTTTCTGTATATGCTAAATATAGATCATAACACTTGCGAAAGTGGATATGATTTACTTTTTTAGATTTCTATAGTTTTACTCAAGGACTAGTAAAGTCTAAGTTTGGGGTATTTGATTGATATAGAAATATTGCATACATATTCCCATATTTAGAAAGTTTTAGCTATAAAAATCACTTAATTGTCACTAATTTGGGTTAATTCTATTATTTTGTAGGTTGAGAGTATAAATGAAAAAATATACCAAATTGGCAATTTTATCCTTAAAAGAGCAATTTCACATTCCTAGCTTCATTATGGGTTGTACATGTAACATCCCTAATTTTTAAGTTATAATTTAAGTAAAATGTAGAGTTTTATAGGTGAAAAACTTGATAGACATCAAATCAAGTATTGAGACTTCCATAATAGGATTGTACATGAAAAGATGAGAATTGATAGTCCTTATCAGTGCGTAAATTATAGAGAATTCATGATCTAGATAAGGGAATTGCGTGAATCATTCATTGATTTCAAATCCACCCCTCTGATCAGTGAAAATTATGCCCGTATAATTCTTATAGTGATTAGATGGTGTGTATTCTCATTCACGGCAGAGATGTAGTAAATCATACCTTAATATGACTTTTAGAATTATTAATTAGCAACTAGAAACATAACCTAACCTCTTCCATTTGTTGGATCAATGTTTTGGACCATGAACGACAGATCAGATAATGATGTAATCATACCTCTGTGTTTGATCTAGACTAGACAAATCTAGCCATTAGATGATAAATTGATTAAAATGATTAAGCATGGATCAATGATAGATCCTAAGTCTATTTGTTATAGGATTTTGAGATGATCTAAATAGTTAGACCATGATATGAGTAAAAATCTAAGTTATGGATTTAAAATAGTATAAAAGTTAGAACTGTGTTATAAACATAAACTTTATGCGTAGCATAGATTGACACACAAGTAGTTGACCATGGAGAGAGGATCGTAAAAGCAGTGGAGAAAGGATAAACCATCAAAAGAGGTAGGTAATCTGATCCTACCAAGTTTTAAATGAATTTCAAAATGGGAAAATATTTGTGAACTATTTTAGGGTTAGAATGGTTTAATTATACCGATGATTTGCTACATATGTATGTTATGCACGTGTATATGGTTTTCATGTAGATCCATGAATTATCATATGTTCCATGGTTGACACTTCTTATAAATGATGCATGTAAATTGAGATATGATTTGAGTTCATATTTCATACCTAATTTTGGAAAGAACAATAAATCATTTAGTTTAAAGTAATCAAATGTTGCTTGTGAGACATGAGAAAGATTGTAGTTGTACATGCATGATTTCTATACTTTGTAAGGAATGCTTGAAAATACATGGTTTTGCATGAGGTAAGAAACTACGCATCTTGATCCAATGACTGTGGGTAGCCTATCTCCTAGCAGGAACAAATCCTTGAGACGTGATAGTGGGCGATGCATCACTGCCAAAGGGGAAAATATTATGCTATTGTGTATTCGAACCATGTAATGATGCATTCTGAGGAGGTTGACTGTGGGTAGCCCAACTCCCTGCGTATGAAATAAATCCTTGATCGGTGATAGTGAGTGACCCATCTCCCAGGAAGAGGACAATATCAATACTGTAGCCAGAGTGAGTGTGAGAAGCCCATCCCCTCTGCGTGTATGGGATGGCGCATTTTGAGGAGGTTGACTATGGGTAGCCCATCTCCCTCCATATGAAATAAAGCCATGACTAGTGATTGTGGGTAGCTCATCTCTCGGATGGCTGATAGTATTATATATATATATATATATATATATCTTGTTTGATAAAGCAAGTTTTTTTTTTTTTAAGTAATGTGATGAATAAAGTAAATATGTATGCTATATTTGAATTATGATTAGACTACTCATGTATGAATGCATATTATTTATTGTGAAGTGCTAGTTTGTCTATATCCGTACATGACACTACATGTCCTAAGCCAGTGACTATAGGTAGCCCATCTCTTAGCAGAAGCAAAGCCATGACCGGTGACTGTGGGTAGCCCATCTTCTGGAAGGCTAATATTATTGTATCTATTTGTTAGCAGCATAACTTGTTTTGAGCCAGAGTACTGTGGGAAGCTCGTTTGCTCTGAGTGTATGGAATAAAGCCACAATCGGTGATTGTGGGTAACCCCTCTCCCAAAAAGCGAACAATATTATGGAAATGGCTTGTAAGAGTTAGAATACTATGAATATCTTATGATTTTATATGTAGTGATGTCATAAATGGAGAGACTAAATCCTAGATGAGATTTCTATTATGCTAATTGCATTGCGTATGCTTATAGCAGGCTTTAAGTCAATTATGAGCTGTTAGAGTCTGAGATGATTTGATAAGAATCTGTCTACATTATGAATTAATATATGATGTAATGATATGATATGAGATTACTTGAAATGAGACGTGATGCATATGAAATTAATATCATCATATACTTAAGACTGTATGACTATATAATGTTCCTTAGAATAGACATGTGTATTGTAATGATGTTATTATCGGTTTGAAATGGTTGACATGTAGATTTACTAATCACTACTATGAATGTTAAAGCAATTGTATGTTACTTAGTTTGTCAAGTATGATGCAGATTTTGTAGATGATATGCATACATATATGTACACATGCATAGGTGTGCTTATAATGCATTCTAGGTAATGGCTTGTGGCCAAGTAATTTTATTTTCAGAAAAACATTTCTTCTAATCATGGTATGTGTATGTTATGATTTTGGTTTGGTAATATTGGATTATCTACTAAGTATGTTGTATACTTACCCCACTATTTTTACCATAGGTCAATTCTGAAAGAATTAGAATGTAGATTGAGATTCTAAGAAAACCACTTGATATTTCAAGAGGGTAAGAAGCAAGTTATTCTAGAGTTTCATTAAGGAACTCAAATTATGATGATTATTAAGTAATATTTCATTCTTATATGTGATTTGAATTGTAATTGGTTGTGTTTGATAAGTCTTGGGGATTGTTAATGCTTTGGTAAAGGAGATGGAGTCTCCAATAATTTTTTAAAAATGAAAATGAATGTTTATTAGGTACTTTGTGATGACATGCATTAAATGTCATATATCAGAAAAACAGAGGAAACTCTATTAGATTTTTTATAGAAATGTAATGCTCATTTCACCAAGAATCCTTTTTGAGAAAAGAAAAATGACTCTCAGGGTTTTTAAGAATGAATTGAAAAGAAAAAGATTCTTCCACTATTATTTGTTTTTCAAAAACAACTTTTTAATAGAGATCAATCTCATAATGTAAATGTCTTTTGTATTTAAAAAGTGTTATAAAAACCTGGGTTGTCACAATACTTGGAAAAAATAAAGACTTGGAGGGTCAAAATGATCAATGAGTGTTATTGTCAAAGTTAGAGTGGTCAGAAACCCTAAGCGAAAGATCAACCTTTTTTACTTAAAAGAGGTTGTTCTTATCAAAAGTGAAGGTGACTGACTTCCCATGCATGTATGCATGCAATCCACCACCTAAGGAAGCTTCTAAGTGAAGCTCAAATCACATACAATGTATATGCATATATAATGATCTTTTTCTAAAACAAAAAAGGTTAGAACTTAGGTCCGCATGAAGCATCTTCCATCACTTTCTCTCTCATTACATTTCAAGAGAGGACCACTTAAGGAGCCACATGATTCTCCCATACAAGGTGGTAAATCACACTCTATTCCATGTTTTTATATGAGAAAATAAAGGAGTATTAAGAGAATAGTGGTAGAGGAAAGAGTCAATTCAAGAAAATCTACCGCTGACATTCATCAAGACTTTTAAAGCATTCAATGGCCAAGATCTACCCTTATGGAATCCAAGCTATTCACTCTGTGGTGTACTTAATCCAATGAATGAGAAGCAATGACCTACGAAACAAGTTATCTTGGACAATGAAACTTCTAAGCAATCTCAGCCACTCAATCTAGTGTGAAGTATGATCCAGTGGTGATGAATGAAGAGAAGAAAACCATGACACCCTAGCCACCAACTATATTCCAATGCAAAGGAGATTCATTGCATTCAACATGTGTAATAACGGAATGTGTCATTTTACAAGGAGGATTGCACTTGATTTTGAGATAAAACTTGGAGGAAACTTTCCAAGGAATTCCATGATCTTCATCCTCTCATCTCCACCATTTAAGGAAGAAGGACACTTCTCCAACCGTCCACACTACAACCTATCTAATATTTTCCAACTCTAAATAATCCTCCCTTATCTCCTTTCATTCTTTTTTCCTATCCTGTCCCATCCCATTCCTTTCTTCCTATTCTATCTCTCTTTCCCATCCCCATCAAGATCCCACATCCAATTTCCTTCTAATTGCATCCATTCTTTAAATCCAATGCAGCCTTCATTCTATCCTTAATGCATTCCATGCCCCATTCCATACCCCCTTTCATTCTTCCATTCATCTCAGCACTCCTTACTCTCTTCTCCTTATGATCTTAACCATCTATTCCCAGGGCTTCCCCCTTAGAAATCTATAAATAGGGAAGAGTAGGAGGAGAATGAGATCTCTTAATTTTCCCAGAACCTAAAGTAAAATTTTGGGGAAACAAATGGAGGGAGATCACTCTAACCTTTCTCCCATTGAAGTTGCACGTCCTCACCCTTTGGAACCAAGGTAAGAACCTAAAACATCATCCTCCATTCTTGTTGAAGAGAAGAACATAAGGATAGGGATAGAGGTTGTGGTGCTTGCCTTCGTACTGACAACCACTTTGCATCCCTTGTCAAAAGCACCTCTCTCTAGTAGTCCTTCTCCCACCTAAGGTGGGAGCACCATTCATCTACTCCCACCCATACTCTCCTCTCAACATGAGACTCCTATCCCTTCTTCCTCCTTTCTTCCATGCCTCATGCCTCATGTTAAATGTTTAATTTTACTTTAAAAACCCCTAATTTAGCATTTAGTTAAATCATCCAATCATTCAAGTTTGCAATTTTTAGCTCAAATATTAATTTTTGCTTTAATTAATCATCCAGTCATTGATTTGCAAATTTAATGGTCAGATGATCATTAGGAGATAATCAGATGATTAAAGTATAACCAAGATGAATCTAATTGTGTTTTGTATGTTGCAAATCAATTGAATAGAACTTGAATGGCTTTGATCAAGTTGATGAATACCAGATCATCTTCACCCCACAAGAGGCACATGGGCAGTTGATTAAGGAATTGTTTCCAATTGAGAAAGGCATCTCCATAAAAGGAAAGAGAAGAAAAGGAAAAGATGAGAAAGGAATACCCAAAGAAGGAAAGTTGCTTCTAATTGAGGAAGCTTGGAAAAAAAGAAACCAAAGCAAAAGAGGAAACATGAGTGAGAGAGAGGGAAGCCATTACTTATGCTATATAAGGAGGAAGACCATTCCAACCAGATCCTCTCCACTTTTTTTAGCTGACTCAGATAGGCAAGACATTTTGGGTAGGGGACCATTCTTCACTGTGGAAGGAAGGAAGGAAGGAAGGTGTTCCCAAGCTGCCTCTCTTCTGGTTACACCCCTCTTCTCCACTATTGTGTTTCTCCTTCCATATCTAATAGTTGTTGGTGACCACACAACATCCAGCTAACGTCCCACAACTCTCTCTCTCTCTCTCTCTCTCTCTCTCTCTCTCTCTCTCTCTCTCTCTCTCTCTCTCTCTCTCTCTCTCTCTCTCTCTCTCTCTCTCTCTCTCTCTTAGGACTAGATTGGAGAAGAGACTGAAGGAAAAAGTGGAGCTAGTAGAGCTCCATTGTAGAGGAGATAGACTAAAGAAGAGATTGTAGGAAGCACTTCACTCCTATTGGCCTCTCGTTCGGCCTTTTCTCTCTACTTCCCTTCTCAGATTCCCTGCTTCCATCATGGTTTTTTTTCCCAATTCCTCATCAATCCATCTACCTCCTTATCACTTCTATTTCATCTCTTTCTCAATCTTTCTGCTCCTTTGGTCGGCTCCAACGACATCTATTCCTTGCTCCCAGTTGTCTCCTATTTTCATGTCAGCTTTTACCTTTGTTTTTCACCATTTTTCCCCCATCTTTCTTTCTTTCTTTACAATCCATCATCATTTTGGACTAAAACCCAATTTGGGTTTTCCCCAAAACTCTTCCTTTTCCTTTAGTTTTGTTCCACTATTCATTATTTTCTTCCTTGGGCCATTTTTTCCTTGTCTTGGGTAAAACCAGAAAAAAAAAATGTTTTTGCCCGTGGTCCTTCTCCTTTAATTCCATATAAGTCCCTATTTTGTCTTTTCCCTATTCTATCCTTTTCCCTGTTTTGTCTTATATTTATTCCTTTTTTTTTTATTCACATTTTATTCAATTCTCAAACAAAACCAGAAAAATACCAAATAAGTCCTTGTCTAGATTTAACTAACCAATTTAATGGCTTTTTTTACCAATAGGACCAATTTAGTTCTTGATCTTTTTCTCTTTACATTTCCAATCAATTCTTAGATCTTCATATTAATACACTCCTAGTTAATCTAGTAGATCTAATCTTAAATCTAAAATCCAAAAAATAATCTAAGCCGTCAAAATCTCAAATTCTTTTTTTGATCTCGATCATCAGATTTTTTTGAAGATTTGAATAATTTAGCCATTAAATAATTAATCAGACTCTTAAGGTTGATTGACTCAGATGTGGCCAAAATTGAAGAATCTTACTATGATCAAGCTAAGGAAGTGGATTTCAATTAATATTTTGTTTAAATTTTTGTATTTTGAACTTAGAATTGTGTACTTTTTATTAATTCAATAGATTTGAGTTTTTAGTTCATTATTATTTATTTCTTTTAATTTGTGACAAATTAAAAGCAATTTAAACTCCATCTTTCTTAAGTCGAGCCTCCTTGAGATTAACCTATACTTGCACAGGCTCGACTACAATAGCTCGTGCACTTGTGAAAATAATCAACAAATTTTTAGCACCACTGTTGGAGACCCGCAACAGAGTTTTCATAAATTTTAATAAAAAATTCAAATAATCCAAAAAATTAAAAATATAAGAAATTTAAAAAGTTAAATGTTTTAGGAAATGCATTCATTTAGCTTTTAGGCATATTTTATATCAAATTTTAATTTTTCTTAATTCATAATCACTCACTTCTTGATATTTAGTACTTATTGCTATTTTATATTTTGTAGAAAATTAAAATTCAAGGAGGACCTCAATTAGGATAGCTAGAATTTGTTTATTTTGAGTGATTATAGTGAGGACACTATATATTTTTTTAACTATAATTCATTTAAAAGGGTTGTAATAATATAGGTTTAGGGTGGACCATCATAACTTAGAAGTGGAGGTGGAATGTAAATGGTCCCACCCTTGTACGAGAAGACCTTATCCAGGATCCAATTGTGAACATTCCTAACTCTTTAAAATTCATAGAATAGGGTTTGAATATTTTGAATAACTTCGCATTTTTTGGTAATATAATTTCATATAGATAGCATACTTGGTAACTGTTGTATTTTAGGGTTTGCATTAGTTTATTATTTTTAATTGCATTTTAGGACGTGCTTATTGCTTTAAGGTAATTTATATGTTGATCGAACTACCATGAAATGTGAAAATTAATTAGTAAGAACACTCAACCTCACAAGTTCAAGGGTGAATTCCATCACCACTTCTTAGCCCACTTAGGATGATCACCACAAATGCATAAACCAACTTCCCAAATTATTTATAAATCAATTAAGGACTTATAGAGGCCATTACATGCTCTAGGACCCTCTTGGAAGAAGGAAACCCATTCTCACTCCAGTAGCCTTTGTCTAACTGACTGCACTAGTATTTAAACCACTAGATCTGCCAGCACATTCGATGACTCAGACTACCTACAACTAACTGAGGAGAATGTGAAATTTTTGGTTAGGTTAAGATCTAACTGGTAAGAAGTGGGACAATTCTGAAAGAGAGGAGGGTATGCAATTTTGGATATGTGACAAAACTAGAAGGTCAGTCAAGTACAACCAAAACGACATACAACTAGATTAGTCACCATTAACGATCAAGGGATAACTCATTCCATGGTAGTATTAGTATGATCAAGGCTCTCCACTCATCTTGAATCATGACCTACCACCTCTAATGGATGATGAGTATCAACCTCCACTAAGGAGGAATAATCATCCACCAAATAAAGATTAGAGAAGGAATAGAAATATGGAGTGGGACTAATGGACTGAACATGGGGATAATGATTTATATCAGATCTTTTACGGAAAACTCTAAAAGACTACCTTCAACAAATGCACACAAGCATACCATCTTGTTTCATTCTACCTCAGAATGTTGGTGGCTTAGAATTGAAAATAGGAGTAATTTAGTTACTCCCAAAGTTCCATGGGTTAGACAGTGAAAGTCATTACCTACATCTTAAGGAATTTGATGAAGCATGTACCACTCAAAATACAAAAAATATTTCCTTAGATACGGCGAGACTTAAACTTTTTGGTTTAATGCATTGCCATCAGGTTCCTTAAGGACCTAGAATGAAACGATTAGGGAATTTTTGAAAAAGTTTTTCCTACACATAAAACAAATACACTTCACCATAAGATAATGAACTTTACTTAGAAGAACAAAGGGTCATTCCACCATTGCTGGGAAAGGTTCAAGGATCTATTACTCACATGCCTGCATCATGGTTGGTGCATCATTATCTTCTTCTATGAGGGACTTAATTCTGACATATGTCAATTTGTCAAGATGATGTGCAATGTCAACTTTCTGAATAAACAATTAGATGAGGCGAAAGAGTATTTGGATTGGCTAGCTAAAAGTGCATAGACATGGGCTGACTCCGAAAGAGTTGAACATCTAGATAGGCCCTAACCCACCACTCATGCTAGAGGAGGGAAGTATATCATGCCTGACAAAGATGAGCTTAATGCCATAGTAGCATCCTAACTTGAAAAGTAGAGGACATAAAAATGAAAAAGAATAACTATAAAAATGATGAACATGTGTGTAGCATCTGTGAAAGTACCACACATCTTATTGATGAATGTCTAGTCATTCCAACATTCCAACATGTACTTCATGATCAGGCTAATGCATTAAATACATATAAAAGACTTTTCTCCCTATATTCGAAGATATATAATCCCAACTAGAGAAACCATCCAAATTTCAGTTGGAGAAATGGACTAATTGATAAGAGCTCACAACTCGACCCACGCTAGCCTCACTAATAAAATAAAGGACACCTTGCTCCAGGCCCATACAAACAAACTCATGGACCTCTTGCTTTTGCCCCATATCAAACTCATCAATCTTCTACTCCTGAACCTTGCCCCCACCCAAAAGGCCTATAAATGACAATATACATCAACTTATCTAAAGCTGGGAAAGAAAAACTTCTCAATTAGAACTCCAATTAAAACAAGCCACACAATTTATGAATGAAATGAAAAATATGATGAGTCAAATGATGTAAGATATGAAATAAGAGAAGTTTTCAACTCAACCACAAGTCAATCCTAAGTGTGTGCATGTGGTTAGCAATAATGCACCTAATCATTGAGCTCTACCATGGATAAGACTAAGACTGTCACCATTCTTAGGAGTAGTAAAATAATTGAGAAAGATGAGCCATAAAGGACTGAACAAGTAGAAAAACCCACTAAAGTTAAAGAAAATTCTAAAGAGAAGGACCCACTCTACCTATTGAACCATGTCCCACTCTTGCTCCATTCCCTCAAAAGTTGCATCAGGTCACAAAAAGTACCACTAATGATGAGATTAGGAGATATTCAAGCACCTCAAGATCTACATATTGATCTTAGATGCTATAAAACATATCCCATTATATGCCAAAATTTTAAAAGATCTATACATAATCAAGAGGAAATAGAATGTGTAAAACAAGGAATTTGTAACTGAACAAGTAAGTTCAATTTTTTAGCAACATACACCCCAAAAATACAAGGATGTAGGTTGCTACACTCTCACTTGCATCATTGGAAAACACAAGATTAAAAACCCATCTTAGATTTAGGATCCAGTGTTAATCTGTTACCATACACAGTTTCTGTTCAACTAGTATTAGGAGACCTCAAGTCAACATCTACTACGCTCCAATTAGCTGATAGATCATGGTAATAATAAGGGGTATAAAGTATACGTGGAAGTCTAAATAGAACAATTCTTTTACCCTTTCAATTTTCTAGTTTTGGACACACAACTAGTGCAGAATGAGCAGTAGGAAATCCTTATCATCCTTGGACGTCCATTTTTGGCTACTTCTAATGCCTCAATAAACTATCAAAATGGTGTTATGAAGCTTTCATTTGGCAACATGACACTATAATTGAACATCTTTGATATCTGTAAGCAACTAGGAGAAATCTCTGATGACTTGCATTGTGTCACCATGATAAATTTAGTTATACAAGATCAATTTATTTCATCTTCTTTATTGGACCAACTTGAGGCTATTTGGACCACGACACATTAGTAGTGGAAGTTAATGCCCTTCTTGATTCTATTACTAGTATGGACACAGAAAAATAGAAACCATGTTTTGAGGAACTTCCACCAATGGAGACCACTCCCCTTCCATCATTAATTGAATCTCTTAAGCTTGAATTGAAATATCTACATTCAGATTTAAAATATGCATACTTAGGAGAAAAAGAGACTTTTCATGTGATAATTTCTTCCAAATTAGAAACATCTAAGGAGGAATAGTTAATAGACACTTTAAAGGAATACAAAGGTGCTATGGGATGGACCCTCATAGACATTCAAAGTATTAACCATTTAATCTTTACCCATAGGATATATTTGGAGGATGATGCTAAACCATGTCATTAGTTACAGAGAAGGTTAAGTCCTAATATGAAAGGTGTTGTTCGATTAGAAGTCCTTAAGTTGCTTGATGCGAGAATCATCTATCCCATAAGTGATAGCAAATGCGTGAGTCCAGCTCAAGTAGTTCCAAAGAAGTCTAGAGTGACAATGATTACTAATGCCAATAATGGATTAATTCCAACTAGATTTACCATTGGTTGGCGTATGTGCATTGACTATAGAAAGTTGAATGTTGTCACTTGGAAAGACCATTTTCCTTTGCCTTTTGTCAATCAGATGTTAGACAAGGTTGTAGGAAACTAGTTCTATTGTTTTCTAGATGGTTACTCAGGGTACAATTAGGCAGAAATTGCACATGAGGATTAGGAAAAGGCCACTTTTACATATCCTTTTGGAACTTTTGCCTACAAAAGAATGCCATTTTGATTATGTAATGCTCCTGCCACATTTCAACGCTACATGTTGAGTATCTTTATTGATATGTTAGAGAGAATGTTAGAGGTTTTCATGGACGACTTTTCTATTTTTGGTCATTCATTTCCCACATGTCTTGAAAATTTGGGAAAAGTCTTGAGTCATTGTAGAGAGAAGAATTTAGTGCTTAATTGGGAAAAGTGCCACTTCATGGTTCCTAGGGGTATTGTCTATGACCACATAGTGTCTTCCAAAGGAATAGATGTAGACAAAGCTAAAGTTGACCTAGTTGCTAATCTATCCATCCCCAAATTTGTTAGGGATATTCACTCATTCCTAGGTTATGCAGGATTCTACATGAGATTCATTAAAGATTTTAGTACAATATCCAAACCATTGTGTCACCTCCTTATGAAGGATACCCCTTTTGGGTGGATTGATGATTGTTAAAAAGCTTTTACAAAGCTAAAAGACAAGTTGATCACTGCACCTATCATGTAGCCACCTGATTAAAGTCTACCCTTTGAAATCATGTGTGATGCTAGCGATTATGCTATTGGAGTGGTACTAGGGCAGAGATAAGTTAGTGATTCATGAAGAAATACTTTTTAGTTGAAAAGAAAGTAGAAAAGTGTATATCAAGAAAGAAATATTCTTCAAAGAAATTTAGAAGTGGTGAAAAAAATTATGAAAAATAAAAAATGAAGAACAAAAATGATGAAGAAATATTCACTTTAGTACAAATAAATAAAAATTGTCAACTTTAGTAGAAGATACTTATTTTTGAAGAATTATGAATACCTTTTATACCTTTTCTTTCATCTACTAGTGGTAACCTAGGGATTTAAAGGCCTGTTGCAATTTTGTGTAAAAAGTACCCAGTTAGTTCCCCATGTGTTATAAAATATAGTGTTAATTCTAAGGTTTTTCTCAAATTTTGTGACACATGCATTTCTAACCTAATAATTCAAAAGTTTGATATTTTGTAGGTTTAGGAGCTAATATAGAGTGTGTGAATGATCATAATTTGCTAAGACATAGTTAAGGGTTTTCATCTTTTGTAGATGTTGAGAAGGTAATCCAAAGTTTGAGCTTGATCGAATAAGAATTGAGGCCACTCATGAGGTTTCCTAGTCTAACTAGGAAACGTAAGCAAGCCAAAGCCTAAATCTCATCAATCAAAGGTATGATGAAGGCTCAAGACTATCCTAGGGCAATAGAAGCATACACTTGGAGAAGCAAAAGGTGATTGGAAATGGATCTAAGCCCAAGCTATGCATTTCTACCACCTTTACATGGGAGCAATTTAAGCCACTTAGCCATTAAAGCCATGAAAATGGGTGATATGCCATATGAGCTACTCAATCCTTTAAGCTAAGTATTAAAGCCACTAAGGCCACCAAGGAATGATCCATCAAGGCCAGGATGAGTGCCACTTGGAGCTACACAATTGAAGCATCAATTCAAGTAACTTTCCTATGTTCAAACCATGATTTTTAAGGGACTTTGAGAGATAATTGTAAAAGGTAAGAAGATCATGCATTAAGGGACCCATCAAGAGAGAAAAGTCCACTTTCCCAACCCATTTCCCATCCATAATCCACCATTCATCTTAGGGTTCCATGCTTTTAAGTCAGGGAGGGAGCCACCTTCCTAGAACAAGATGCTCCTTGCTTAGTTGGCAACATCAAGTGGTTTCCTAATTAGGAAACCCTAGGTCTAAGTCCATGCAAACATGTAAAAACCCTAGGTTTTCTTATTGATTTTGTTCTTTATTTTTGTTTCTTTTTTCCCACTCTTCCCACCAACCAATCACCATTCAATTAGGAGGGCGGTGAGCCATTTTCCTTCCATGGAAAATGACTCCTCCCCCTCCCAAAAATAGTAACCAGCCAGTCCATGCTTACTCATCTCTCTTATGGCATCTTTATGACATCATTTCTACCTAAATTTCCTCCTCCAATACTCCTCCTAACCTTCCTCATTTAATACCCTAACCCTAGAGCCACTTTCCTCATGGATTCACCCTTTCCTAAGTTAGGAACCCACTCCTCCATATGTAGCCAATGGCTCATATGAATTTTCCAAGTAGAGGTGGGTGAGAAACCTTGAAATTAAGCTATCTTTTGGTGCTTAGTTGTTGCTGAACTTTGGAACTTCTTTAATCTTTTTTTCCTTTAGTTTCTTAGTTATTGTCTTAGTTAATTTCCCTCTAATTCAGGCTAGTAGTTCACTTGTTTTGATTTATTTTTATTGCTCTAAGTTTTTCGTGTTTTGTTCTTTAGATTACATGAAACTTTCTAGCCTTCAATCACCCTCATTTTTTGCTTCAATTCTTTAGTTTTTCTTTATTAGTAATCAACGATTTAAGTTAGTTATTCTCTGATAGCGAGAGCTAAGAGAATAGATAGCTTTAAACTTGGAAATACCCTCTTGAATTCCACACTTTTTTTTTCCTTGTTCACCACTTTAGTTTAGGTTCACTTTACCTTAGCAAGTTTACCCTTTTACCCTTCTTTTCTCTCAAATTTCATTCTATGTTTTCTTTGTATATCATTGTAATTTATATTGGGAGTTTTAGATTGAAGTTTTGTTATATTTTTTAGATATAGTTTTGCAAGCTTGAACAATGTACAATTTCTAGAATTTGTAGACAATTTTATGAACATAATTTTGGTGTAATTTGGAAGTGAATCAATAAAGTTTTGTGGGAATTCCTGTTATGGAATGTTTCTTTCATCAAATTATTTTGGATTTGGGTTATTTCCTTTCATTAAAGTTGTTGTTTCAATTGCTTTCTTATGCTTGATTTGTTTGATGTTCTTAAGTATGTTAAATCTGAAAATTTTCTCTCCTTAATTTTGTGCTTTATTTCCAGTCATCAAAACAGCTTATTTGCTTAAATACTCAAAAACCCATTTAGATTTTTAGGTTATTTTTTTGGTTCCTAGATTGGGTTGCATGGTTTTTTCAAAATCAAAAAGTCAAATCTCATCACTTTTGCATCTATGAATCATGCCCACAGTCCATGGATCATGCGTATGGTACATATGGTGATTTACTTTTGATTATTGTTTCATTCATTTGTTTAATTTAGTTTTACTAGAAGTTAATTCATTATTTGCATCTTATTTTAGCTTTAGGAAGTTTTAGGATTTTAAAATTGTTAAGATCCACTATATAATTATGTTGCGATTCCCCAGCAACAGTAACAAAAACTTGTTGTGCTTTTTAAGTTAACTACAAGTGTAAGTAGTAGGTTATAGTAAATTCACACGATGAAGGTCAATCCCATGAGGAATTGAATGGATTTGTATGATCAATGGGTCCTTAGACTACTTAATCTTGGTAGAATAATGAGATTTTTAGGGGGGATTTATTTAATATCATATGTTTGGTGTTTTTGAGGTACCATGGCATATCTCAGAAATGCAACTTATTTAACTATGATATCTTATAGATATAGGATATATCAGGTTTATTTAACTGTGATATTTTGGGCTTATATGGGATATTAGGGCGTTGTGCTCTTCATCCCCTTGTTTCTCTTTCAATCTCCCTTCTCTTTCATAGTCCCTCTCTTCCCATCTCTATTGCACCACTTCCCATATTTAGGCCTCTCATTCTCCCTTTGATTCACCTGCTTGAGGCAAACACTAGCCAGCCCTCTTTTTCTCTCTACTTTCCTCTGTCACTACCAGCTACCCATCATTGCCCCTCTCCTCTCTTCCTCCTCTATGATCTCTTTCTCACTCTCCCTTTCTCTTTATCTTTCCCACCTATACTTCTTTTTCTTAGACCAACTGCAGCTGGCACACCACATCTAGCACTTTTCTCTCTCTCTCTCTCTCTCTCTCTCTCTCTCTGCCCCTCACCTCCTCTGTTTGCCAAATGCTAAACAGCCTTGTCATGCCAGTAGAACTACATTGGCTTTGCTACACAACCATCATCTGTTTCTCACCCTCTATCTCATTTCTTCTCTTTGTCACTCTCTCATCCACTAATCAACATATATCTCAGTTCTTCTCTCAATCACTTTCTATCTCAGTTCCGTTTCTCACGCCGGCGCCCTAGATTACCTTGGCGCTAGATCTCATCGCCCTTGTGCATTTGCTAGCACCACATCTCTTCTACAAAATTCTTAATCATGTTTGCCATGAGCAGATTGAGGACTATAACCAAAACCCGTAGTCATTGCACAAGTGGTCTCTCTCGACTTCTTGGTGAATCTGTTCAAGGTATGATTTTTGTTCTACAAAATCTTGTTTTCGTTGTAAAAGGATCTGTATTCTATAGTTCATGCTGTGTAAGTTGATGTTGATTTCACATTTTTTGTTTGGATTTAAGGATAAACCAGCTGATTGAGTAGAGCTTTATGTATAGTTTGTTTGCTGTAGTTTTGCTGATTTCATTACTGTCCTGTGGAAAATGGAGCTATGATCAAGTGATCCCTTCGGAAACTTCAATCTGGAATGTTTTCTCCAAAACAAGTGTAAATTCTATCTGGAACAACATCCTTCAATTGACATAGAAGGGAATTTCATTGCAATTATAACTTGTCAAGTTCACAGTAATCAATTTCTTTGTACAATGTGGTGCTTGCCTACACTAACAATCAATGGAAATCATCCTCTTCTATAGGATGTGGTACTTCTCCATGTAAGAAAGATGATTCAATGTGATTAATTGCAAAGAAGGAGAATTCTAACAGAATTGAAAGTATGAATTTATTATCTTTTGTTTTAAACTAATGCCACAAAGCAGAGCATTACTTATAATGAATGCAAATAAGAGGAAACATCACCTCTAAAGGACAAACCTTTTGATTATGTTTTGCACTTTGATTTTCAACTCAAGTGGTTAGTTTGATCTCCTTCATTGAATGTTGGATTATCACTTCAATTTTCTTTTATTTGTTCTTGATTCATGGGATGGTTTCAATATTCTCCTGTCGTGTCAATATATGAGGTGTAATCATTCACTGTTAGGTCAAATTCATCATATATTAGAGGGTAGGACCATAGGAGCATGTCCATTGTTGGATGTCACGACCCGGGTTTTTATATGATGCAATTTTGATAAAAAGGCGAGATCTCTTGTTTTATAAATATGAGATGCATAAAAATCTTTCTCATTTGGAAAACAACCTTTCATAAAAACCCCGAGTGTTCAAACACATTCTTAATTTATTTAGCCATGGCAAAGTTTAAATTAATATTATTCCCAAGAAAATGTTAGTCACAGCCCCAGCTATTAGAGAGTAACTAAAATCAAGTAACATTGAAAGATAAGATAGGGGTTTACTTACTTGTACTCAGCCTGTGTCTCCTGGTACAAACGTCCCTTGCCCTTAAGTATTTATTTTGTATCTGAAAAATGTTGAGGATTGGGTGAGTATATAATATACTTAGTAGGAGCCTATCACTACTAGTTTTATAAATGCATGAGATGTTTTAAAATCATATGCTTATTCAAAACATGTGTATGTTTGAATACCCGAGTTCAATATCAGTATAAGAATCCATGATCAAATTAAAATACTCATGACTTAAAAGATCACATAATCCAAAATTGAAAGTATCATACATATATATATATATGATGACATCATGATATGCAATAGATCATGGAGTCCAACTCATGGATCTCTAGTATGGTATGGTCGACCAACCTTCTATCATGCCATATGTGATGCACATAAATCCACGAAATCATAGGGTCCCACTATGCCCACGACCTCACCGCCGTGTGGTCCCCGGGTACCTAGGGACACAGGATCATATACCTCCACGGGGCATATGACACTTTGACCTAGTGCCGTGACACCAGTGGTAGCCCCCTGTACCACATGCAGTTGAAGCAGGGACATGCCCTTTTTGGGCGTGGTACCCATCCACCTAATAGTGGTAGAGGCTAGGTGGCCACCCCACACCCCTCGGCATATCACTCACGAGCTTACTAGCCCAAATCATGTACGATCAAATAAGCCAAAAACCTCTGTTCAAAACCAGTCCTCTTTGGGTCCCTCACAACTGCCTGGCCCTCGGCACTCCAGCGTCTTTTGGCAACCCTCAAGGACGTGCAATCTTTGCAAGTACTTAAATCATGCAATGTATGCACTTATTTGCAAAACATATATGTGCATAATGTATATTCAATCATTTACAAAACATGTCTATGTACAAAACGTTTATCATATGCATACTCAATCAAGTTATGTTAAAACAATTCATATACTTATAACATATGTTCTCAAAACAATAATAGATCTTTTAAAAGAATCTAATAGTGATAGAGCACCTACCTGACTAGGTCGCGTTAACCCTTTTGTCCTCGTACGCTCTTGAACATGGTTTGGGGACTCAAGGTTAGTTTAGCCTATCTTTTATGGGTTTAGAGTAGTTGGGTCTTATTACTTAGGCATTAGGGGTCCATCCCTATGCTTATGGGTCTCCTAAGGTCCTAATTGGGCCTTGGTATCCTCAGTTTTCCAAAGTTCTAGTGGCCACGCGCCACCATCCTATTCTAAGGGTCATTCCCTCCTTTGATTGGGCCTTGATCAGGGATTTTATAGTTTTTATGTGTCCGCGTCGTTGGCACGGACACAATGTCTTTTGCGGCGCCTCAATCGGAGCTCTAGATCTCAAGTTATAAGCGTTTTAGTGTTTTATGTACATTGAGTTTTAAGAACGAAAGAAACGGAATGCTAGGGCGCTGCGCGACTGCGTCGTGCGCCTGGGCTTCTGTAAGGAACCAAAAATGACACGCTGCTAGTGCGCTGCGCATCTACGGTGTGCGCCTCAGCAGGCGCTTCTGCAGATGCGCAGAACTTTTCCACCTTTTCTCTCTTTTGTGGGCGCGTCCCTGGACGCGCCCGTTTGGTTTTTCAAACAGGGGTCGACGCAGGTCGACGTGGGACGTTCCTATTGGATCGTCCCGCTTGTTAGAGACCTGGGTCATCCTCAGGTCACCCTGGTTCGACCCTGTCAAACTAGTGCGGCCCTGGGGACGTCCTAGGGTCCTTGGTGGCTCTCCTGGGCTCCGTTTTGCATGGTTTTTCATGCAAAAACTTAGTGGAATTGACCTTGGAACTATGAGGGAGATGGGTTTTGAGCGATCTCGGACGTACCTGGCTCGTTGCTAGGTTTTTGTCCTCATTTTTCCCTCTAGGTCACTGCTTCACGACTGGTTTTCTCCAAGGTTTTGGGCTGCCATTAGAGGCACCCAAGAGCTCTATTTATAGAGCTAAGAGAGGGTTCTAGAGGGGGCTCTCACCGCCTTTGAATGGCGGCGGTGATTTCTCCCCAAATCACTGCCGTTCTAGAACCCTCTAGAGGTTGAAGACGACGGGGTGCCCGTATCAAAACGGGCACCTGTGTTTTTCAGGTTAAGTCATTTTTGTGAAATTTACAATTTTGCCCATGAACTTCAAAGGGCCATATCTTGCTCATTTTAACTCCGTTTTGGGTGATTTTGGTCTCGTTGGATTCCTTTTTTCGAGATGCATCTAATGAAACTATTTTTAGGATCAAATTCCTGGGTTTAGTCAAGGAAACTAGTGAAATGACCAAAATGCCCTTATCTTTAAAACTGAACTTTTCATTGCTAAACTTGGAATTTCAATATTACAAAATTGGAGTCATTACATTGGATTAGCCACTAATTATTTCTTTGACCTATATATATATATATATGTTCCTTCTGGATTGGATGCCTCGTGTAAGTGATGGTTATGTGGCATTGAGAAACAAACTTTAGTTGTTTCAGTTCTACACTGGATGTGGTTGCTAATTTAAGAGTCGTTGGGTTTGTTAAGAATTGTTGATACCAGCTAGGATTTTCTAGTGTTCTTATACTGCTTGCTTCATTATGGTGGCCTTTCTAAACAAATAAACCTTTCTAGACAAATGAATTTTTACATGAAAAAAAGGATGCCCTCAATAATGAGTGTTAAAGACTAGGAATTGCCTTGAACCTAACTTTTGCAGGTATGAATCAGCTAATCGGTCTTGAGACATGGTTCTTTATGTTGGTAATGCTTACATGTGTCATTACACAAATGAATTATCTTAACAAGTTTAGAGTAAGGTATTCTTTTTCCTTGTTATAGAATTATGCTTAAAATGAAAGTAGACTTTTTTATAAAATTATAGAGACAATAAAACATTTAGTTTGTATATTATTTTCTTAATTCCTTAAGAAACCTCAGAGCCCAGTTGCACATAGAACTTTTGTTCATGGCTACATTTCCACAATTTTACAAAGATCTAAACTTTCTTCAATCGAATCATGTTTCTCCATGTTGGACTTTGTTGCCTTTCCTTACATGAATGTACATATCCAGACTTTAGTTTAAGCTGTACTTTTGTAATTGTTAAAAGAAAAGTTTGAGTTAATTCATGCCTTGTAGCCAGGTCTTAGAAACTAGAGTCATCTCACAACTTGGTCATGTGATCATATTGAATTAGACTCTTATTTAAGCTACCATGGATGTATAAAATTGATTCAGTCATTAGTGGTTGATGAATTTGCTCCATCTGCATTGTATATTACAGAGAGGATGGACTAAGTTACTGCACCCAGTTCATTCCTAACTTCTAGTCAGCATATTCAGCAGAGGTTTAGAAATTTGCTCTTTAGTCTCTTGGACATTATCTTGGAGACACCCAAAAGAACCATATGTGCTCGCTGCTCTAATCATGAAAGGAACTAGCTTAGGTCAATTCCTTCTAGTTTGCACTACTATTATATGTGCTCATTACTCTAATCATGAAAGGAACTTGCAAGTGTCATAATGTTCAAGGTGTTGTCTCATGTTTTTCAGCTAATGTTGATGCATTGTTTATTGCATTCATTATTTTCCCATGATTTTGGCCATGCCTAAAACTAAAGCTGGGGACTTCTAGGTTGCCAAATTGTTTTGAAACCTTGTAGATTGTAATGTGATAGAGACCTAAATGCTAATTGAAAAGTTTCAACTTCATCCCTTTCATTGATTACATAGGTCTATCCTTCCCTATCTATATCTGTGTTTGGTGGAGGCTGGTTTCTTTTTATTCTATGACCAATTTGACTGATCTGAAATTTCCAAGTGGTACCCTTGAATGTTAATGAAAGAGTAAATCTGATAAGGTGACCATATTAAGGTAAAAAATGAATAGAAAAAATAAATGACATGAAAAGTTCAACATAATAGATGAACTAAAAAGGACGCTTTGCAATTCCATGTGATTCTTGAAGCATGCTGAGGATTGTAATTCCCTTAGAAGTTTAAGTAAGACCATTTGTTGGATAAGATGCTCCAAGGAGGATCTCTTGGTGATTTGTGCAAAACTAAACTTGAATATAACATTTGCACATGAGAAGATTGCGCCTCCATGAGGTGAGATGAACCACTTGTATCTTTGGTATGACAATGTGATTTAATGAAGTTTTGTGTTTCAGCCTCATGGTGAAGATGTTTATGAAAAATATCCTCAACTTCAGATGTCAACACATACTCTAGATTGGATATGGTGTTAGAAGCATGCTATGTTTCTTTCTTTCTTGTTAAACTAAATGTGGCAGTGAGAGCAGTTCTTGTGACTTGGCTAAGCTTTAGCAATTAGGACTTATTCCAGAAGCAATGGAATCTTACATAAACACATTGAATTAAAATCTAACAGATGCTTCATCATATGATTATAAATGTTGATTTTCTATGCTTGGAAATGTTGTTTATCTGGTGTAATTTGTAACATGCGTGAACTATGAAATGTCCAGAAAATAGAGGAGCCTCGGCCAAAATTTTGTTAAAATAAAAGAAAAATATTGTTGTTATATAGAATGCGTTAGTTCCAGTTTGATAAGTTGGTTGGTATTTTGCAGAACCCTAGTCTCTTACTTAGAACTTGTGGGTGACAGTAGAGGAGATGGTGGCAACCTTCTTAATGATTTTCGGTTAGGACTCGAGGTATGAACCTGCAGCGAAGGATCTTTTTAGGTCCACTTATACCATTAGTACCAAGTTTCACAATATCCTTCATGCACTGTTGCGATTGTACAGTCTCCTTATGGCTTCTCAAGCAATAGAAGACCACCCAAAGTTTACAAACAACTATAAGAGAGACAACCACTTCATGGAACCTCAATTTGTCTTTTCTAATCTTTAATGTGATAGCTTGGGACACCACACACTTAACATTCAATCTGTCATTTCATTTGTAGGGTTGCATTGGAGCTACAAATAGAACATTGATCCTAGGAAGGGGTTCATTGCACAAAACATTCTTGCATGTTGCAATTTTCACATGAAATTCACCTATGTGCTTGTTGGATTTGAGGGGGCTGCACATGACTCCACTGTGCTGAAAATTTTTTTTACTAGAGAAGGAGCACAGTTGACAATTCCTAAGGGTAAATCCATTATCTGTTAATATTTTCACATTCAAAGGTTCAACCTTGTTGGTTCATCATTGATCACTAACACAGTTATGGTGCAAGGAAGTACTACCTGGTTGAAGAGGGTTATGCAAATAAATAATAGTTTCTTGCCCCTTATCAAAAGACCATGTATCACTTGAAGGAATTTGGCTAGGGGATGCAGCAACTACAAATTGTAGGGGAGTTATTCAACCTTCAACATGCATCTTTGAGGAACATAATAAAGTGAACATTCAATGTTCTAAAAGCTAGATTTCCCATCCTTAAGTCTGCGCCTCCCTTCCCTCTTAAGACATAAATTAATCTTGTGAAAGCATTATGTGCACTACACAATTTTATGTGGTAGGAAGGCGTTGACCACGCGTGGCTGGCAGAGGAGATGGGAGAGAATCTTGAGTCTCAAAGTGACATTGATAATAACAATGTACTATTGAGTAGTGATTCAAAGGATGAAGTTGTCACAGTTATAGACTTGGAAAGGGAAAATGTAGGAATGCAAGTGCTACATCATGATGAGGTGGAGATGTAGGGTTTACAAGCAACCCTGATGAGTGAAGATAATTCACAGAGCATGCAAATATGCCCTACCTAGTAGTTTGCTAGTAGGGATGCTATTTCTTGGCATGCTTCAATCACAAAGATACTTAGGTTCGATTATGTTCATAGAAACAACTAGTAATTATGCGATAATGACAAGGAACATGTTGGTGTATTAAAACTCTTTTTTGGTGTATTTAGTTGGTTTGCTATGAAAAGTTAAATGATGACTGCTTATATTAATTGTGTGTATTACTTACATATATATGTACATATTGTCTTCTTACAAGAATGGAGCAAAACCCCCACCACTTATGTGCATGCGATTGAGGGCCTATGTTGCTACTCTAGGTACATTTGAAGCCTAATAGTGGTAAGTGGTACTTTTGTTGCCCTGCCAACGAACAACATATAGGACGGCTCATATAGCTTGGTGAGTACATGCTGGTTGAGCTACCACCTTTATCACCAATTGGGACTACAATGCGCCAGAGAGAGCAGTTGGATGTAGGAGGTTCCATCAAAATGTGGTGTCAAAGTCTACTGATGCATTACAAGATGGAGGAACCGACCATGTCTTCCTCGTATTTTATGCCCCCTTGTCATCATTCAATGCAATAGCATATCTCATTTGTGGACTTCTACTTGTTATCATCATTTTTATGATTGTGTCGAATGAAACTAGTTGTTATTTGATGAAATTATATACTTTGCTTTGAAAGTCCATACTTTGAGGGTCATTGCTACTTGATTGGTTGATGCATTAATTTTTATTAAAACATAATAAAATATTCTCATGACATATTTCAGATATCACATAAAAAATCATGAAAGACATCACCAGAGATATCATAGAACAAATGTCACATATCCTACATATCACACAAGATATCATAGAACATAGGACACATATATCAAATATCACCAGAGACATTATAGAACAAATGTCACATATCCTAGATATAACACAAGATATCACAGAACATATGACACATATCTCAAATATCACAAAAGATATCATCGAAGATATCGCAGGAGATGTGCAAATAGAAATGCCAACACATACACCATTAAATAAACCGTGCTTAACCTAAACTAAGAATGGAAACTTAAAATGTAAGACATGAAAATATGTAAAGATGCTAAAACAAGCTAGGGAAACTTTCCTAAAAACATAATTTCTAAAAATAAAACTTTCTAAAATTAGAACTTTCCTAAATTAAAACTTTCTAAATGATACATGACAAACTAATGGAAACTAATACACAAAAAGAAAATGCAAGATTTCTATATTAGACATTAAGAACATGTAATCCTAAAAACCAACCATCTAAATGAAGCAAGTAAATATTAATATGCATGAGGAATCTAATAAATATTAAGGATTCAATTAAACACAAAAAAAAAAAAACTCCATCAAAACCATGTGCATGCCTTATGGTTTTTGTGCATGGTATAAGGTAAGTTGTGGGGTGACCTAATATGCTAGATTTAGATTATCCTTGATATAGTACTATAACATGGAATTCTTGGATGAATGGATTATGAAACTACATGAAAAAGCATGTATTTAAACAATTAAATAGATAAGAAGTAACTCAGCTCATCATTCTTTAATTGAAGCATTGAATCTTGATCCATAAAATGCATTTATTCAAGGGAAAGCTTACAAGTATGGTGCACAACACCATTTTTATATCCAATTACATCCCAATAACTTCTTCAATGAAATCAAATAATAATCCTATGCTAGCATACATGTGAACCTTTGAGGCAGGAAGATTGAATAACCACCAAAAAGAAAATGTAGGAATGAAAGCATAATCAAGAGATCTAAGGCAAGGAAAAAGTGAGGAAAAGAAGTATAACCAAATGGAATCAAGGTGGCTTTTTCCCTTGGATGTCACTTCAAGGGACAAACAACCTTGGATCTTTGATACAAACAAGCAAGAAACGCTAACAAAATGGGAAGGCACTCAACAAGAATCCTATGCGTGAAACTAATAAACAAAAGAGATTCAAGAACAATGAAAAAAGAACATCAAAAGATCATTAATAGCCAACCTTTAATAGAGGAACCAAGGAACCAGGTATGAAGTAGGCATGGAACACTTAAGGGAAGAGAGTAGCTTCAAGGGAAAAATCATAGCAAATTTTTACGAATGAGAGGCCTACAAAGATAAAATCATAAAACACCTTCACAGGAAGAGAGAGGTGCCATTTTTTTTGGGTGCCTCCTCCTCTCTCAAAAGAATCTCCTATGCGCGGTTGCCTAGGTTTGTTTATAGGTTTGGCTGCCTTCTAATTTTGCTAGGATGTGATCCTAAGGCGGAGATGATTAGAGCTAGAATGTAAGGTTGGGATTAGATTTAGGACAGCTATGAAGGTAAAATAAGCAAGGTAGGAAGAATACATAGAGATCTTAGTGGTTTAAGAAAGGTTGAGGTGGGAAGAGATGGAAAGATAGGGGAAAGAAAGGTTCATTTGGCTTAGCTTCATGGCTGGCTTTAGGGGCTCTTTTGGCCTGGCTTGATGGCTCGACCCCCTTGGCTTTAATGGCTAGCTAAGCTCCTTTTCCTATCACCTTCTTCATGGCTTACATGGCTTAGGTGATGAGTGAATTCCACACAAAGGTAGTGGACTTTGCATGGCTTGTGCCTTAGCTCACATTAGTCTCCTCTGACTTCTCCAATTCCATCATTTGTTTGCCTTAAGGGGATCTTGATCCTTGATCTCACTTTGGATTAATGGCATTTAGGCCTTGATTGAATCTTTTGATCATGATATTCAATTTTCATCTCTATCTATCTCATCCGTCAAATCACCATCTTACTTCCTAAAAAAGATGAAAAATCTAATTAAATCCTAAAAAATATTGTTATTCTCATACTTGCCTTTGAACTTGCAAATTTCAAATATTTGGTTTATTAGGTTAGAAATGCATGTGTTATAAATTATGTCCAAGAACCCTAATTGATCGCTATAAGTTATAACACATGGGCAACTAATTGAGTGATTTATATACAAATTTGAACACTCATCACACTCCTGAAGCAACATTTTACTAGTCCCAAGAAAAACATTTGAAAAATTATTTTATAAAAAATGATATAAATTGCCACTTTCATAGGTACTCATGATTGCATTTAGCATATGCAACAAGCCCTTAAACCTCTAGGTTTCACCTAATAGACGAGTTAAACTTCATGAGGGTTTGTAGTGAATATACTCATAAAATTCTCAAAACTTTTATGAAAGTCCTTTATTCATCTAAGAAAGTTTTCTCCTATTCAATTAATATTAAATACCAAACTTTAGCCTATTAATAAAGATGAATAAAAAGGTTTAAAATCCTATCCTTATGCTAAAGATATCCCATTATTTCATTAAACTTTGGATGGTGAGTCTGTGTTATTTCATTAAACTTCAGAAGGAGAGTGTGTGCTATAGCTAGTATATAATTATAGTCTCTAAGTCAAATATAACCTAAATTAGCATTCAAATGTATCCTTTGACTTCAATTCTCACATTATATATTATTACTTAGAAAGAAGTCACTCGGAAAAATTTAAATCTCTTACTAATATGTGAGTGAAATATTGTTGATCAAGTCCAAAAGTGTCACATATTTCATACAAAAGAATAATAACTTAGAAAGAATGGTAATGGTCTCATCAAAGGGTATCAACTACTTATCATCATTAAGATGTTATCCCGATTAGCGGTCGGCTACATGAATCTTGTTCCTCCATTCACCTCTATTAAGTATCATAGCTTCATTTAGTCCCAAAGTTTTAAAGTCTTTTCTCACCACTTCTATCCACGTTCCTTGGAGCCTTCCCCATGCCTTTTAGAACATTTGACTGAAATTGCCTCACTCCTTCTAACTGGTGCCATTTTCAGTCTTCATTTGTCCAAACCATCTAAGTCTAATCTCTCTCATCTTGTTACCTTTTGGTGCCTCTCCTAAGTTTCCTCCAATGTTTTCATTCCTAATTCTATCCTTTCTTGCCTTGCCACTCATCCATCGCAATATCCTCATTTCTACTACGCTCATCCTATGAATGTGATGTTCCTTAACTACCAAACACTCTGATCCATAGAGCACGTCCAGCATTATAGCCATCTTATAGAATTTTTCTTAGTTTGAGTTTCACTCGCCGATCACATAAAACTCCAGATGTGCATCTCCATTTGTTCCAACCCACTTGGATTCTCAGAGTAACCTCCCTCTCAATCTCTCCACTCTTGCAAATCATCAATCCTCAGTATCAAAAGTGGTCTTTTATAGGGTCATCTTGATTATTAATCTTTATTGGTGCTCCACTCCTACTCCTCTCCTTGCTAAAATTGTAGTCCATATTTAAATCCTTTAAGTTCTAATGCTTCTTTCCATAAGTCTAGCTTTGTGTTTACACCCTCCCTTGTCTCATCAATTCTGCAAATAGCATGCACCTTGGAATCTCCTCATGTAGAAGTTTTGTTAACTCATACATGACCAATGTGAAAAGGTATAGGCTCAATGCTGATCCTACCATGATAGGAAAATCACCGATCTCACCACTAGTGATAGTGATATTCATTATTGCTCCCTCATACATATCATTAATTATGTCTATATACCCCTACGAAACCCCTTTCTCACCCAACACCCTTTGTATTAAATCTCTAGGGACCCTATCATAAGCTTTCTCTAAGTCAATAAAGACCATCTGGAGGCCCTTCCTCCTCTCCTAATATTTCTCTATCAATTACCATAATGAGAAAATAGCTTCCATCATAGAGCTCCTAAGCATAAAACCAAACTAGTTCTACTACACACTTGTCTTATGCTATAGCCTCTTCTCATTCACTTTTTCAAAAATTCCATAGTGTGGCTCATAAGTTTGATCCCCCAATAATTAATGCAGCTCTGTATGTATCCTTTATTCCTATAAATTGGTACAATGGAGCTTTTCCTCCATTCATCTGGAATTTTCTTTGATTTTATAATCTTGTTAAACAACTTTGTCAACCAAACTACTCCAATATGTCCCATATGCTTCCAAACCTCTATTGGTATACCATTAGGCCCTAAGACCTTTCTTGATTTCATCTTTTTTAAGGCCTCTTTCACCTCAAGTATTCTAATCCTATGGTCTTATCTATAATGTCCAATGTTATTTAGGTTTATAGTACTTTCAATCCCTATATTCTCAGGGCAATTGTTAATTAGAAACTTTTGAAAGTAGCATTCCCTCTCTTTGTTTAAACTCGTCATCTTTGACTAGTACCCTTTATTCATCACTTATAATGCACTTAACATGGTCTATCCTTATTGTTCTATTCTCTTATTTTTGCAAGTTTAAACACATCTTTCTCACCTTCTCCTTATCCTAGTCTATTATATAGATCATCATATACCTCGAGTTTAGCATCACTTACTATTCTCTCAGCAAACTTTTTAGCATTCTTATACTATTCATAGTTTTCATTATTTCTAGTCTTCTACCATGTTTTAAAAGACACTTATTTTTCTATAATAACTTTTTGCATTGTTTCACTTCACCACCATGTTTCCTTTACTAATTGCCTCTCACCTTTAGATACTCCTACAATATCTTTTGCCACTTTCTTAATGGACTTAGCCATATTAGTCCATATGGTGTTTACTTCTATTTCATTGTTTGAGTTTTCTTCTACCATCAAGTTATTTGTGAGTGAGGTTGTTTTCTCCCCTTTTAAGTTCCAGAACTTAGTTTTTGGATGCCTATTAAGTTCATTTCCTTTCTTCCATCTTTTAATGTAGATATCCATAATTATTAATCTATGTTGTGAGGTTAAACTCTCACGAGATATCACCTTACAATCCTTACACATTGATATTTTAGTTTTCCTAAATAAAAAATGGTCTTTTTAGCTTTTATGGAGTCCAATTTTAAAGGTTATGAAGCGTTTATCCCTCTTCTTAAAGAATGTGTTTGAAAGGGCTAGGTTATACACCAAAGCAAAATTGAGGATAGCTTCCCCCATCTTTTTTCTTTCTATGATACCATACCCTCGATGTACCCTATCATATCCTTCCTTTTCATTTCCTACATGACCATTTAAGTCTGCTTCTATAAATATCCTATCTATGTTGGGACTTTTTTGTACGACTCCCTCCTTATCCTTCCAACACTATCTCTTGATTATATCTTATAAGCCAACTTGTAGTGCGTATGCACTTATAACATTTATGATCTTCTCTCTTATAACAAGTTTTATTATTATAACTCTATCACTAATTCTTTAAATGTCTATAACTTTATCATTTAATTTTTTGTCAACTACTATCCCTACACCTTTTTTGCTATTATCTTTTCCTACATACCAGACCTTATACCCATTGATTTGTCTGGTTTTAGTCCCTTTCTACTTGGTTTCTTTGATACAAGCGATGTTGACTCTCCTATGTTTCATCATATATACTAACTCCAGACTCTTACCTATCAATGTCCCTCTATTCCATGTGGCAATATGAATCTTATACTCTTTCTAGCCTATTTACTCTTGCACTTCTTGTAACAACCCCAAATTTTGTAAATACTATTATGGGCGTTATTATGTGAAATTGAAAATTTTGACCTAAAGAATATATATATATATATATTTATAGAAATGTAATTTGGAGTGGAAACATGAATATTTGGAATGTACTCCAAAAATCAAGTCCAACGACATAAAGAACACTAAAATTGGAGTTTGGATGAATTTCACCCCAAAATTTTACTATTCCATGATCAGGTTATAAGTTTTCAAGAAGTCTATCTCTTAATAGGATAATAATTTGGATCTAAAACTAAGACCATTAGATAATACTCAGAAAATGGAATTCAATGAGCCAAAGATTGCTAAACTCAGGGGGCATTTTGATAGTGGCACCCCCCCTTATCGTACGATTTGTTCTTAAAGAGAATAGACCTAACAACCCTAACTATAGTACCCACCATTCTCCCCTCTACAGGAAACTAGCAAGACCCGATGACCCAAACCCCAATTTTGGTGTTCCCAAGCTGGAAAACCCCCTCAATTTTGGCGTACCTTTCCCCTTACCGACAATCTGCAAAACCCGGCAACCACAACCTTGATCTCCGGTGTCACTAGAAAGCCCAAATCCCTATCGTTTTCCCCTCTTTGTTTGCCATCACTTGTAAAACCCAGATCTTCGACATACAACCCCTACCTCCGTTCTCTTTCCCCATAGTTGGCAAACATTTTGTTCGAGTAGATCCCCATTCTCACTCACAAGCAATGAGCACATGCATCTCCCCCATCTGCGGCATGCCCAAGTCTCAACAGATCTCACTCTCTTTGTACTTTTCTCTCTCTCAGATATGTCCCCTATTTTCTCTGTCGTCAAACTCAGCCAAACCCATCCCCTGAAACCCTAAGTTTCTCCTTTCTTTCTCCAGTGACGATGTTGGCTAGATCTGAATGCCTGTAAAGGAAAAACACCGATAACCCTCTTTCCCTTGTCTTCTCCATGGTACTAGCACAGCCAAGCCTTAAGGCAGGCCGGCATGTTCAGACCCACCGGAGATCGCTAGATTTTTCCCCTTGGTCTTCATTTCCCCCATGATTTTTGGTGACCTAGAACAGGCAGTGCATAATCTGACCACCACCATGCCTACTAGTTCCCTGCATTTCCCCATCACTAGCACGACCCAGTTTTCAGGCGTGCTTGTGTTTTCTAGTGGCCAGGATTAGACAACACTAATCCGGTCACCAGTCGCCATCCACCCTTATTTTCCTTGTTGTTTCACAGTCACCCGAGTTGGTTGCCTCTAACTCGATTGGATAGGACCTAGTTCAACCCTTGAACTTCAAACCTAGAATTTGATCAATTTAGGAGGATATTTTGAAATCCGAGAGTACCCTCATGATCCTTGTGGCATGAGAAACAAAAACCATCTTCCCAATTCTTGATCCAAGAAGATCCAACTGTTGAATTTACCTGACCATTGATTGAGGGTCAGATCATTGAATCTGTGATGATCTGACTTCATTTTTCCAATCCAAATCGTCTATAATGACTATTAGGAAGTGTTGATCAAGAATCTGATGAGAGATTTAGGATCAAAAGCTGGATTAGAGAAGATATTACCGATCTTGATCAATGGTCGAGATCAATCAAGGATCCAGGTATGGAAATTGATCAAGTTCTATGATCCTGGTCAATTCTACTTATTTAATTAGATTATTCAGTTAAAAATTACTAATTGATTGTTTGATTTGGAGGGTCTATGTGAAAATGAGGATTTCATCAGCATGAAAGAAGAGGGCGATTAAAGCTAGTGGAATTCCATGAATGCGTCACACAAGGTAGGTGGAAATTTAAGAACCACGACTAAATAATACAATTCATGTTTTAAACATGATCTTATTCCTTATTATGGAAGTTACATCTTGGAAATAGTATAATTTTCATTAAATATGCTTTGTATGGTGAATGATGGGAATTTGTTATTTAAAATGATGTCATGCTTATAATTCATGCTTAATGTGCACCTACTATCTGACAAACATGATTAAGACTTTTACATTTTATATGATTGTGAAATTATGTTTATGGTACATGGGTACCATGTCAGTATTTGTGATGTATGAGTCTAGGTTTGTAAGGTATATCCTTGGTGGATTGTCACCTAATAAGTGAGGATGTTATTCTTGTTATGAAATACGTAAACAGGTAATTTGCTTGCTATTATGATTATTTGAGATCTTGGCATGGAGGCCTGAGAGTTTTGTTTTATACAAGCATATGCTTGGGGGTGCTATACTACGGAAGTTATGAGGGTTTGGCCACCGACTTCCCAAAATTTGATTATATGATGATACCTTGCCCTATGAGAGGCTAAAAGTCGAGTGGGTCAATTATGGGAAGGCCCCACTATGAAAGTCCTGTCTCTCGATATGGGCAGTGACACAATATTTTCTACTATGATATTAATGGTGAACAAGGCAGTTATTTGAGTGCGCTAATATGGATCAAACTGCAGCATGGTAGTCCTTATGTTTTATGCACTATGGTGCTTATATTATGGCATTATGAGATGCCTTATATGATGTGGCATGATGATGTGCCTTATATTGATATACTTGCAGAGGTTGGATGATTATGAACCCCACATGATGAGGGATATGATTTTGAGACCCAGTATAGTCTGAGGATATAGATTAGGAGACTTATTGATTATATTCATAATTTTGTATGTATTTTGACAATTGCATTATACGTGCAGTAATTCTATATGTATATGATTGAGGGCGTAGTTTCATATAAGTTTTCATATGGGTATATAAATGGGTAGAGCTGTTATGCAGAGTATGGTTCATGGAATTGGATTAGTTTATTTAGATAACAAATAATAATTAAAGATGTTTGATAAATCAATGGATTACTTATATTTATAAATCATGCATATATTGATAATTATGAAACATGTTAATAATTGATTTATCAATGGATTGTTAATAATTATGAAACATGTTAATAATTGATTTATCAATGAATTGTTAATGATTATGAAACATGTAGATATTCAGTTTATAAATGAATTATCGAAATGCGAAACATACAGTAAATCCAATTCAATATAATTGCTATGAAAATGAATATTCTAACTAATATGGAATAATTAATGTATAGTAAGATTCAACATGCTTCTTAAACTCACCTACCAAGCATAGCTTGCTGAGATATTGTAAATGTTTTATGTTTACAATATCTCATATACAAATAGATAGGAGAAGATGTGAATCCAGCAACCATACTTCTGCGCTCAAGTATATATTTTATTAAAGCTTTTGTATTGTGTAGGTAGTCATTTGAATTGTGATATTAGACATTTAATATAATGTTATAGGGGTTGTACAAGTGAACCACTGGATGGGTCCTGTTTTAAGAAATGAATTTCTATATTCTAGAAAACTATATATATATGTATAGTTTGAGCATAAAAGTGACATCTGGGGTTTTGGGAAATTGAATTTCAAAGAAGGATCTTCCAATGTTTTTGTATTTAAAAATTTAAAGGCATGCCACCTTTTGAAATAAATGCAAAAAAATTTCATGATAAGCCTGGGGTGTCACACTTCTTTATCCCCATGACATGAACCCATGCCTACTTTCAACAGCACCTAAGTTCTGATATAGTACATGGCTTTTGAGAGGACGCTCTAGCAGCCCTTGCCCATTTTCCACCATATCTAGGATCTGATGCAGGGCGTGGCTTCTGAGGAAATGCCCTACCAACCCTTGCCCATTTTCGATTGCACTTGGGATCCGATGCAACACGTCACTTATGAGGGACGTCCTAGCTTAAGTGAATGTTAGTGATCGATTCATGTCATGTTAGGGTTACCATACTTAGAAGAAGTTGATGATGATATTCAATATTTTCTCTTCTTACTTACAATCTAATATACATATGAATATTTATTAGTAAGTAAGAAGAGAAAATAACGAAATCATCTTAAACTTCTTTAAAAAGGTTTTACTTGCTGGTTGACACCTAACGCAAAACCCTCCTTTTTAATCTGAGCTTGGGATCGACATCAACAAAGTATATGGATATCAACTACTAAGAATGTTAAACTCTACCAAATTGTCTACTCATTTATAACCATATCCAAGCCATACTACTCCTAAGACAATGTTAGGACTTCTATTAGGACACAACACATGCTTAAGTAAACATTATAAAAAAATTGGGTATAAAGATAAACAAAGGTTGTCTAGAAAATATGTAAAGGTCTTCTATCAGTGTATTCACAACTATTCTATTTTTCCTTGCAAGAGTAAACTTTCTTCTCTTTCCTTGTCTTTTTTTTTTTTTTTTCACTTGACTTTATATATATATATATATATATATATCCTTTTAGAGCTTTTACTTCTTTTTAACCTTTTTGATGTTCATCACTTGAATTGTATCACTCATACTTTTTCAATTCTCTCTACATATTTCTAAAACAAATGGGTAATAGATATATTTAGGGTTTTAATATAGCTAAAGGTCATTTGGCTAACAAAGAAAAGGTTGATATTTTAAAGGCTTAATGGGCTAACTAGGGGAAAATAACATAGGGCAGGTTAAAGGCTCTAGGTGTTCCAAGGATAGCCTTCATCATTTCCTACGGTTCTCATTATTTAAAAATGATCATAAATTTAAGAGATATATGGTATAGTCCTTTAAAGGGATTTCTCAATAGTTGACAAAGATGAAGAATATTGAGACCAACTAAGAATTAATGTCCACTATTTTTATTTTTATTTTTTTTTCTGAATTTATGTATAACCCTTAGAAAAGGAAGAAAGGCTCAAAACTCACTTGGGTTATAAGCCTCCATAGATCTTCTTCAAGATTTCTAAGTTATATTTTCTTTTCCACTTAAAAAATATATAGTTATTTGTGTAATTAATATTTCAAGTTAAATTTTCGTGAAATATTTTAGAAAAAGGATAAAATAGTGAACTAATTGTATGCAACTCTATTAATAAGCTAAATTTCAACTAATAAGTAAATATTCAAAAATTTTGAATTCTCCTCTTTATAAAGGAACTCATCATAGATGTTTTTTCTTCTTTTTTCAAATTTTTTTAAAAAAGCATGAAAAGCATAGAAAGCTCATGCATATCTACACCCCCTAACCTAAACATTGTCCTCAAAATATAACCTTGTTTGTGCCTAATTCTTCCCATTATTTAGTGCTGGTCTGAGTTATTCTTTAAGAAATTAATTAAGCTTTTAAGTTGTGTGTTTAGTTCTTAAATTAGATTACATGATAGTTAATTAGAGGTCCATTGATTTCAGTCTATGTTTACCCCATAAATCACCCCCTTAAATCCATGGTTCATGTGCATGGTTTCAAGGTGTTTTCCCTTAGAAAAAAATACTTAATTTAGACTAGATTCTCATGCTCAAATTCTAGTTCTATTCATGCATTCCATGTTAGATTAGTTTTGCATCATAGATCATGCATATTGTGATGATCATCCATGCATCTTACTACATTGTTTCAATCCTTCTTGTTAGTTTAATTCCATTCATACCACATATTTAGATGTTTCCATAAGTATTACATGTTTCAATTTATTAGTTAGATCATTGTTTTAGGTTTAGTTTTCATGTTACGATAGTTAAGAAAGTTTCCATGTTTATGTTTAAAAAGTTCTTAATTTAGAAAGTTTCTAATTTCATACTTTTTTTTTTAGTGTTTATCATTACTTTAGGTTTAAAATCTCATGATCTATGGATAGGTTAAGTAATTTAAACTAGGGACGCCTAGTATTACATTCGTTGGATTCCTCATGGGATCAACCTACTTGCATGAGAAGACTACAGTTGATTCATATGCTTGCAAGTTTTAATTATAACTACAACAAGTTTTTGTGTAGAATTGATTTGAATCAAGTTTCATGTCTTGAATTAAACCCAATTTCCAGCATTATGAATATGTTTTATGTGTTCAACTTTTTGGATGTAATTGGTATTGTTTCAATGAAATCACTAGAAGTTCTTGTTTATACTTGTTATCAATAGTGAATAACTATTGAATTGATGTTTTAATGAATATAAAGTCATGCTATGCTGATTACTTGGAAATTGTAATCAACATGGTGCTGGAATTTCTAGCAACATAGAAATATAACCTTGTTTATGCTTAATTCTTCACATTATTGACTGCTGGTCTGAGTTATTCTTTAGGAAATTAATTAATCTTTTAAGTTATGAGTTTAGTTCTTATATTAGATTGCATGATAGTTAGTTAGAGGTCCATTGATTTTAGTTTATGTTTACCCCGTAAATCATGCACTTAAACCCATAGTTCATGTGCATCGTTTCAAGGTGTTTTCCCTTAGACAACTTGCTTAATTTTGATTAGATTCTCATTTATATTCATGCATTCCATGTATAGGTTTAGAAACTTTCTAATTTCATGCATGTTTTTAGTTTCCATCATTAGTTTAGATTAAAATCTCACGATCTTTGGCTAGGTTAAGTAATTTAAAGTAGGGACCACTAGTATCACATTCATTCAATTACTTGTGGGATCGACCTCCACATGTGAGAATACTACAATTGATTTGTGTACTAGCAAGTTTTAATTAAAACAACAAGTTTTAGGCACCATTGCTGGGGAATTGCAATGTTTTGTGTAGCATTCCATACTTTAAGTTATTTTCCTCTAGTCTTGGTTTAAGGTGCATTAGATTAGGGTTTTTGCTTTATTTTTTCCTATATATTTTATTTTCCTCATACTAACCAATTTCTTTAATTTTTTTGTGAGGGAAATTGGTAAAGGCATGGCAGCGATCCTATGGGCAATGTCTTCGTCATCATAGTTTAGGGTTTTTATTGCTTTCCTAGATTAGGATTTGAGTGGAACTTGTACTGAGTCCCATTTGTAATTTTAATTTCTTAATTATTTAATTATTAAATGGGTTGTAATAATACAAGACAAGTGTGGGGTATTGTGTCCCACACTTGATCATCATTGGAGCTCTCACTGTTAGCATTCGTCACCCAAATTTTAATTTTAAGATAATTTGCATGTAGTATAATTTTCCATTTGGATGGTAGAATAAATCATATAGATTGAGATCATTCATCAATAATTGTTGCATCTTTATTTAGGATTGTAGCATTAATTGTGCACATATTTAACAAAGGTTAGCTTGAGCTCGACTATAACCAAAGCATAGGCTGCATGATTATAGTGTCCCATTAGTTAAGGTGCCCGACCCTTTGTTAAGTAGCATATAGGTAGGCATTAGTTTGCTTTCTATTCTACATTGCATGTTTATACCTTTTTATAGTGGAATGGAATTAATGCTAGTAAGGGCCCCACAGGAACCCTCATAGGATAAGGATTGGATTTTATCACTAGCCCCTTGGCCCAACTAGGAATCAATGGGTTCCTAAGCCTTGAACGGTAATTAAAATCCAGTAGAAAAAGACTTAGGGTATCAAGCTCATAGGACCCTTTTAGAAGGATGCAATCTACTATCGCTTCAGTGGCTTCTGAGCAATGTGGTTATAGTGGGTGTCTTAAAATACAAGTGATTTTTCGATGCCTTTTGTTGACGTCAGTTGAGGTCTAAACGTCTCCTGACAAGAGGATTATATTAACCACTTTAGAGATGAACCCAACTGGTAAGCAGTAGTTAAATCTAGATAAAAGGAGAAACTATCTAGATTTAGGTCTAAGAAGTTAACACCTATATAATAAGAAAAGGTAATCAAGAAACTGCTCAATTAGTGAATATTAGGATTTGGTTGTGCATCATTTAGCTTAGGATTAGTATTTAAGTTGCATCATATACTTAAGGTTTTCCATAAAAGATTAAAAAAAACTCATTCATTGTACGTAATGATTTGTTTCATTGCATACAAAGTTGAGAACAATGGCCTATTAAGAAGTGAGTATATTTCTTAGGTTAGATACATTCATGGATAGGCTAAATATAATAGAAAGTCAATTTCTTAGGATAATAACTATGAGGCGAGCTACATCACAACCACCATACCATAGTGACTTTCTGAACCTCAATATCCCACTCCTTCATGTCCATCAAGCTCCACATACAATGAATACTATCAGGAGTTAGTGAATGCACTAAATGCATCCACACACCCTATCAATTTTTGTCCTAAGTCAAATTACCAAGACTATAATAGATGGGCTAAGCATCATGAACCACCATGGTCTCAAGATTTTCAAAAGTAGGAAGAACCATAATGATCCCATCCTGATTAATACTATCATGATTATCAAGAATATCAAGGTCAACCATCATGGGTTCAACCTGCCCAGCCCTTTTTCAACACCCCAATGCCACAACAATACAAACCATATGAGTTATTTCCTCTATAGCATAAAGAACAACTATTAGAAGAGAATATGCAGCAATTTTGTGAGAAAATGGAACACGCCGTGGCTGCCTATGAAAAGGGGAATGAGAAATGACATGAGAATGGAAGGAATGAATGAAACCAATATGGGAAAATACTAACAGAAACATTGCTAAATTTATAAAAAGGATAGAGAAAATGAAACAGATTAGGGCAATGAAGATCCATTCATTACTAATAAAAGGATGAAAATATCTTATGATCATTATGAGCCACAAAGTCCACAACCATCCACAGAAGCCTCCCACTCATATCTAGTCGAACCACATTCTAATCCTTGTTATGATTATGATGAGGATACTTTTATTGATGAAGAGAATGAAGCTGTAGAAACATCCAACCAGATCCTCTCAAATCTTATCCTGCTTATTTTTATGAATTTGATGAAGACACATCCATTGACGAGGTGAATGAATTGTTAGATACTGTTCCTTTAATGGACACTTCTCAATGGCAAGCTAGAGTAGATACCCTCATAGTTCCTAAAATACTAATTGAGCCTTGCAACATTAAAGACGTAACTAATTAGGACATACAAAATTTTATTTGAACAAATATCAGATAGTAATACATGCCCAATTGAAACCTTACCTGTGCCAGCAAAATAGGAAGAAAAAGAGTCAATTGATGTACTAGTGCTACATCAACCTACTCTAAGATACACATTGAAGGAGAAAAAGAGTTTAAGCCAAACTATGTCCTCTCCTTTAGTAATACAAAAAGAACCTTTTTGGGAAGGGTAGAGTCAGCTTATACCCCTATTTTAGGACAATGTCAGGAAATGAAGAAAAAGTTAAAACTGAATATAATGGTCAATGTTATCCCTCAATTTGGTCAAGAAGAGGACCATTCCTCTCCATATGGTTCAACAAAATGCACAGTAGTACATAGAGCCATCATGTTACTACCACCTCAAAATACAAGGTTTTGGAATTATATTGACTACCATGAAATTTTGAAGATGGGGGATTATCAATATGATTCCCCACAATTCAAAATCATGGTGATCTATTATGTATAATGATATCACCACCTAAAATTTTAGGATGGTGGCAATATATAGATTACCGCAAGATTCTTATGTGGATTGAGAAATCTTGTCATTTCATTCTTAGGATTGGGATTAGGAAAAATTAATTTAACTAGTTAGGTTTAGGAAAAATTGGGTTAGTTATAGGTCTTGCCTAGATGAAGACATTAAACTTAGCACTCACTAGAAGGCAACCCATGATTTTTTAGAAAGCCTCATTAGTCTACAATACCCTTTCATCATTCCTATATTTCAAAATATTGAGGACAATGTTTAGTTCAAGTTGGCGGGTGTAAATACTCATGACATATCTAACTTTTCTTGTGTTTTTGAAATTTTTTGAATTTTTTTTATAATAAGTTCCTTTATAAAGTTGCGAATTTAAATTTCTTGAATATTAAGCTAAATATTTGAAATTTAGCTTATTAATGGAATTATATACAATTAGTTCACTATTTTATTCTTTTTCTAAAGCACATCAAGAAAAATTAAACTTAGAATATTAATTGTACAAAATAGCTAGAGATCCTGAAGAAGGTTCGTGGAGACTTATAACCAATGCGAGTTTCGGGTCATTCTTCCTTTTCTGAGGGTTAAACCTAAATTCAAAATTTTCTTTAGCACACATTATGTCTTAGTTGGTCTCATTATTTTTTTGTCTAGGTCAACTATTAAGAAATCATAAAAGACTATACCTTATATCTCTTAAGTTTATGATTAAAAAACTTATTCTTATTTTAATTAAAACTCTCAAGTGCACGAATCAATTGTAGTATTCTCTTGCGAGGAGCTAAATCCCACAAGGAATTGAAAGGATGTGATACTAGTGATCCCTACTTTAAATTACTTAACCTAGCCAAAGATCATGAGATTTTAAACCTAAATTAATGATGGAAACTAAAAGAAAAATGCACGAAATTAGAAACTTTCTAAATTTGGAACTTTCTAAACCTGAACATGGAAACTTTCTTAACTATCCTAACTTGAAAACTAAATCTAAAACAATGATCTAACTATTAAATCAAAACATGTAATACTTATGGAAACAACTAAACCAGTGGTATGCGTGGAATTAAACTAGAAGAATGCATGAAACAAAGTAGTAAGATGCATGGATGATCATGAAAATATGCATGAACTATGATGAAAAACTAATTTAATATGGAATGCATGAATAGAACTAGAATTTGAGCATGAGAATCTAATCTAAATTAAGCATTTTGTCTCAAGGAAAACACCTTGAAACCATGCACATGAACCATGGTGTAAATGCATGATTTATGGGGTAAACATAGACTGAAATCAATGGACCTCTAACTGACTATCATGCAAACTAATCTAAGAACTAAACACATAACTTAAAAGCTTAATTAATTTCCTAAAGAAGAAGTAAGACTAGTAGTAAATAATGTGAAGAATTAAGCATAAACAAGGTGATATTTTTATGTTGCTGGAAATTCCAACACCATGTTGTTTCCAATTTCCAAGTAACCAACACATAAAATCATGACTTTATATGCATTAAGACATTCAATTCAATAGTTATTCACTACAAGAAATAAGTGTAAACAAGAACTTCAAGTGATTTAAATGAAACAGTACCAATTACATCCAAAAGTTGAATGCATAAAACATATACAAAATGCTGGAAATTGCATTCAATTCAAGACAAGAAACTTGATTCAAATCAATTATAAAGCATCTTCCAAAACCCTCAAACTGATATACTCTAATATGGAAGTGGTCTCCAAGGGATAAACAAAATAAAAATTGATTGGACTAATGAACTTAAGGAAAGGAACACCTAAAACTGTATCCATCTCTAAGGAGAAAGAATAGAATTCAAAGAGGGAAATCAAAGACTCAAGTCATTTCTTCTCTTGGCTGTTACTACTAGGGAGGAATTAACTTGTTTCTTTGAGGAATTAGCAAGGAAAACTTAGAATTTGAAGGCAATTTAACAAGGTAAACAACAAGAGAAATAAGGAACAATCAACAAAGAAAACAAGGAAGTTCAAGGAAGAAGGGCTTTGATCTAATAGTTAACTCTTTTGGTTGTCACTACCAGAGAGTTGTAGCTTTTAAATCAATGGATTATGAAGCTAAACTCAAAGCTAACATGCAAGGAAATCAAACTAATAACTAATCATGGAATCAAAAGCAAATAAAGTGACAATGGAAGCAAAGAGAATAAGCAAAGAAAAGAAGGATCAAGGAGACTTAATCAACCTTTCAAAGTAAAACCCAACCCTAGTCATGGAATACTTGGAAGGTGTCGCAATCCATCTTGGATGATGTAGGAGCCACACAAAAGATAAGAAAGCTTAAGGCAAAAAGGTGAAAGGAGAGGGTGAAGGAAGAGGACATCCTGCTCCAAGTGAAGGAGACGTCTCCTTCCTTCCAATGGAGAGTTGTCTTCTATTTTGATTTTGTGTGGGTCTTTTATAATTTCTCTCCTATAATTTTTAGGAATTCCCTAGGATAGATGTATCATGGGGATGAAAAGTCAGGAATTGGAAGGCTAAGATGTCAAGACAAGCTAGGTTTTTAAATAAGGAAACAAGGGATAGGTGGCTGCCATCTTTGGAGGTGGAGTAGGTGGGAGTATGTGGGATAAGAGTTAAGGAAGGTGGAGGAGTCTTGGAATGGAAGGAATCTTGAATGGAAAGTCAAATTCGTGGTGCTACTTAGGGGTGAGGTGGAAAGTGAGGAAAAAGTGGAGAAAAGTGAGAAAAACACCAAAAATAGAAAACTCTCATTCTATTGGTCCACATGCCATCTTATCCTAATAAGATTTCCCTTGACTATGTTCAAAATATATCATGGATAATCTTCTTGAATTTCCTCCAATCGTAGCCTTCCATTTAACTTAGCGTGATGGTGAACTTTGAAGGCTCCATTATCTAGGCTGTACTATAGAGAGTAATGACTAAGTCACATACTTTTAGTTGATTAAAAGAAATTAAGTTCACTAGAGATTTAGTTGCAGATCCAAAAAGATTAGATTCGAATAAAGTCAACTAAATGGAAATTGAGTTGACTAGATTACAACAAAAAGACTAGGTCAAGTCTTCATGAAAATGAATTGACTATTATTCTCTATTCCTCCCAAGACTCAAAGATCTCAAGTTTAGTCTACTATTTGAAGATGGATTGAAGCTGGATTGAAGCACTAAAGATTTCACTGCGTTGACTCAAGTGTGAAAAATAATTAACTATCATAAGTGTGAGTTGACTATTTTATTTTTTGGTAATTTTGGGAAGAGTTAGATTGTAACAGCATTCAAATATTCTTGAAATAGAATCTTCTTAAAGATGAGATTGGTTGGACGATTGAAGAATTAGCCAAATAATTTCAAATTAAAAGACCAACTAGAAAACCAAAAGGGTTTCAAACTTTGGTAGCCAACAAGTCAACTGGCCATAAAAAAACATGAAGCTATGCTTCCTAAAATTGTTGATCTATTATAAAGGGAATTTAGTCAACTAAAATAGCTAACTCAATAAGAGATAAGTTTGATAGCTATTTTTTTAAATTTGAAATTTTGTTTAAGGGATAGATGAGGATGCTCTCCAACAATCATGGAATAATTGCCAATGAATCTTTTTGAATTAAGATTATATATATGAGTCATATGAAGAAAAAACATAAACAAGTGAAGAAATTAAAAATAAAAAAGATCCTACGAGCTATCTACTCAAGATTAGCTTCCTCAATCCTTTGTGTTAATTGTTTCTATTCTTTGTATATATGATTGTTTGTATTGGGAAAGAGATCTTTTAATTCTTTAAACCATTCTATGTTCTTGGGAGTGGTGTAGCTCTCTTTTCTTTGACAGTTTTCATTTGTAAGATAAATTTAGGAACCCCATATGTGTTATTTTCTTAGATATAGCATGCATCACTCACTTAGAAATCCATGCATAGCATCTTAGTTGCATGCAACATGGTCTCCATTGGTATCTTTTCATGTTAGATTGCATCCATTCTCCACTCCATTTCTCATTCTCACATCCCTTCACTTTTGCACACCATCTTTCCATCTCCCTTATCACTTTTCCATTTTCATACACTCCCACACTTTCTAAATTTTCACACAAATTCACGATTTACGTAATCATTCTTCTATCTCTTCTTCTAATTTCTTTGTATGAAGTTGGAATAAGGAAAAGGAAAAAATATTTTGTCTTTTTATGGCATTAAGGGGACTTTCTAAATCGTTAGATAAGGTTGAGGAACATCCAAATCCATACATAAAGCCACCTACATTCCTAGCTAAGGACTTCATATTGAAGGGTATGATTAGAGCATGTACCTATCTCTTGTTCATCTCCTATGCCTAAAATTGGTAAGTCCTAAACCAAGGGCCACAATCTCTCCTTTCTTTTATTTAATTCTATTTCATATTTAATGCAGAAAGCCTCTTCCATGGTTCACCCTATTTTGAATATGAATAACCTCTTATCTCCTCTCTTTCAAACTCCTTGAAGCTACCCTCTTTTTAGAGTTCTTAGTTTAGGGAAAATGTCATAACTTTTTCCATTTTCATTTCCATCATCTTCTTTCTTTCTTGGTGTTTAATTGTTTAAGAAAGGTGTTAAGGCACCCCTTTTCTCGGCTGCCTTAATACTTCATCTCTAAGGATCATTGGATGGTATTTATTTTGGTTTGTGACATGTTGAGGTAAAGATGAGAAAAGCTTAATAGTAACTTTAGTGTATTTTGGGTTGAAGAGAAGTGTGCAAGCTCCTGTAGAGTGATACAATTACATACATAAAAATATTATATACATATCCCTATATTTAGAAGGTTTCGGCCCTATTAATAACTTAATTATCACTAATTAGGGTTACTTCTACTATTTTGCAAGTTCAGGGTACAAATGAAAACTACACAAAATGATCAATTTTACTCATGAAAGAGTAATTTCACCTTCTACTATATATCATGGGTCACACATGCCAAAAATAAAGTTCTGAAGGTTCAAAATAATCATTGGGTGTCAATATCAAAGTCTGAGTAGTCAGAAACCCCATTCACAACTCCTAATGAAGGTGAAAAGGTGGCAAATCTCTCCATTCATGAATGCATGCATACATTTCACCACCTTAAGAGGCTTATGAGAGAAGTTCAATCTATATGCAATTAAAGATTTTTAGAAATAAAAGAATACTGGGACCTACATGAACACTTTTTACTTATTTTTTCTCTCCTACTCAACCAAAAGAAGAAGATCAACCAATGATTGGATATCTCATCCATGCAAGGTAGTGAAGGACACTTGGTCCACATGGAACACATGAAGAATTCTCTGAGGAACCAAGGCCATTCATTCTAAGGCAATCAAGTCTAATGCTAAAGACAAAATGAAGTTATAAGGAAGATTTACACATCATAACAAGATCTCATCCATTCAAGTAAGGGTAAGCATGATCTAAGGCTAGGAATGAAGCATTAAAAAGATAAACACCCTAGTCACCTTTTCCGTGTTGAAAATTCAACCCAAAACCCTAAGCAAAGGAATATCTCAACCACTCATCTTCTTCTAATGCTTCATGCATCTTAGGGTTTTTAAAAACAAAACATACACATCAACTTTAATTACATGCCCCTACCCCCCTCCCTTTAGGACTTTCTAATTTGAATCCCCTTAGATTCCTCCACCTACCTTCCATTTATTTCTCTCTCTTTCCAATCTATTTCCCTTTCTACTTATTCATTACCTTCTCATTAGCTTATTTCCTTTTCTTTTCTTCTTAGCACCTTCCATTTCCCACCACACTATTCCACATGGAAAAAGGTACCTCTCCCCTACCCACTTGTTAAATTCTATCATACCTTCTTTCCTTCCATCCTAAGCTGCCTCTTTTCCATTCCTTTCTATTTCTTTATTTCCCTTTCCTTCACATGCTTATTTCCTTTCCCATTCTCTTTTATTTTCCTCTCCCACTCCCATATATGAGAAACACTTCCCCCCATTCAGCTCTCCAATACATTCTAATTAAAGTGGCTTAATCTCAACCACTCAATTCTCTTGATTCCCACTCTAAATTTTTTTAAATAGAGGTATTTTGAATGAGTTTAGGATCTTTCAACTTTTCTTAGATTTCTAGGCTAAAGCTTGGAGAAACAAATGGAGGATGATCACCCTTACCCAATCTCCCTTCAAGCTTCCATGTTTAAATTGTTTGGAGATAAAGGGACTGTCTCAACCTATTCCTATACCTTTCTTCCTTATTTTCTTTTTATTTTTCTCCCATCTTCTGTCTCTTCCATTCACCTTCTTCTAACATGCATTCATTAGGATTTTGTTAGATAGCTCATGCATAGCATGCATATTTCATTAGTTTACATGCATCCTATAGTTTTAGTTCTTCCTTACTTTTTCATGCAATTTTCTCACTTTTCCTTTACATGCATCCTTTAGTTTCAGTTCTTCATTACTTTTTCATGTAGTTATGTCACTTTTCCTTGCTTTTTAATTCATGTATAACATCGTAGTTTCTTTAATATTAGAGTAGTATATCCATGTTCCCTTCGCATTAATCTAGTTTTTTATCCATATGGCTTTTAAGGATTTACATGTATTGATAGGTGTTTAATTTTGCATAAAAACCACCCAATTAGTATCCATGTGTTATAACTTATAAGGGTAAATTAGGATTTTGAGACCAAAACTCATAACACTTGGATTTTTGACCTAATGAAGTTTGATATTTTGTAGGTCCAGAGGTAATGCGATGGAAGTATGTGATTAATCATTTTTTGTAGGATTTAATTAAAGGTTTTTTTTTTTTTTTGTAGGGAGTGAGATGATAATCTGACGGTTGAGATTGATTGGGATGAAAATGAAAGATCAAGATCAAAAGATCATGTTCAAGCCTAAAGGTCATCAATACAACATAAGATCCAGGTCAAGAATAAAGCAATGGATGTAATCAAAGGAGCCAAAGGTGGCCAAAGTGGACCCATGAAGCAAACCATGCATTTCTACCACCTTTAGAAGGGAACCATTCAAGCCACCTTAGCCATATAAACCATGAGAGAAAGTGACAAGCTAAGGAATTCAAGCCAAACCATTCAAGTCACTCAAGCCAAGGGAGTGAGCAATGAATCCAAGCTAAGAGAGCCATCTATGAAGCCTAGCCAATGAAGCCCTTAAAGTTAGCCATCAAAGCCATATAAACTAAGCTAAATGGAAGGCTAGGATTAGAGGAAAATCAAAAGGATTATCCATGAGATTGTAAGGGATATTTTGAAGAGAGTTAAGGGAAAATTCATTAGGTTAAGTTGGCATGTTGACCAATAAGATGAGACCCTTCTATTTTTCATGTTTTTCCATTATTTTCCCACTTTTTTCTCTCCTACATAGGAAGGAAACGTCCCCTTCCTAATTCCCCATCTTCTCTCTTTTACTTTCGATTATCATCTCCTTTGGTTGGCTGCTACTCTTTCCTAGGGTGTGTTGCATCTCCTCAAATGTTTCACATCTGGTTTTTGGGTGTTTGATTGACCTTTTAGACGTTGGTTCCTCTTCATTGTATTGCTCTTCCCATGGTTGATTGTTTGTTTGCTTATTCTAGTTCTTTGTTTACTTTGTTGAGGGATCTTAGATCTTTGATTCTAATAACTATAACTATCTTGGAGTGATAGCCTAGGAAGTGTAGTTATTAGATCAAATCCTTTCCTCTTTCCTCTTTCTCCTTAAAGACTTTTTCCATCTTCTCGTTTATATTCTATCTCTTGTATATTGTGTACCTTGGCTCTCTTTTGGAATACATGCATGCTATCCTATGATTGAGAGTTGAACTACATTGATGATGATTAGAGGAGAATAAATGGTTGATTTGTGATCTTTGTATGGTGCGCACAACCCTTTGGAGGGTGCACATGCCACTTGTGTTATTGAAGTTCAATCGATTCCAATTTTAATTCAATGATGGTGCAAAGTTCATGGTTCTTCTATTTGTCTTAATTCTTATGTTTCATGGCTATTGAATTTAAGTTTTACATGTTTAATCCCATTCATCATTCACTTTAGAGTAGATAAATCATCCAAGAACCTCATCTTTGTTCCATGAGCACCATCCATAGATCATGCTCATGGACTAGAAGAAGGATTCCTTTGGTAGCTGATTAAAATATCATGCTTTAGTTAAGAGAGTTCTATGAATTCCCTAATAGAGTAGTTTACACTTTACTTCAAGTACACTTCCCTTAATCTCTCCATCATTATGTTCATGCACACTTTGATACACATAATGTTGTTTATGTTTTGCATGTTTCAATTAATTTGTTTAGTTTATGTTAAGTTTAGTTCCCCAAGTGTTAAGATTAGTTGCATACTAGGCTAGTTTTAATTGTTTCTTATTTTGGCTTTAGAAAGTACTAATTTTGGAAAGTTTCATTCACGAAATTGTCATTCTTAGAAAGTGTATTTTAGAAAAGTTTTAATTTTGGCATGTTTCTAGTTTTTGCATAACTTCCATTTCCATGTGCCAATTTTCACTCTTAGTTTAACTTAAAAATCTCTTGAATATTGGCTAGGTTATATGGTTTAAAGTAGGGACCATTAGCATCACATTGGTTCAACTCCTCGTGGGATCAAACTCACTAGCATGCTATATTACAACTGATTAATCCACTTACTAGTTTAACTTTAAAATTAACAAAATGTATTCCTTTCAATTTGAGAGTTAATTTTGATTCTTTAGGTTATCTTTCACTTAGTAGATCATGTTTGTAGTATAACTTTCCATTTAGCTTCTTTAATTTCCATATTTTAAGCCCTTCCTAATTTAAAAGTAGGGTAATTTCTAATTTTAGAAACTCATGCTTAATTCTTAGGTCTTTCCTTTTTAACTTTTAGTAACTTTCTATTTTTATTTCCATACATGTTAGGATTAATTTAGGATCATTTAGAAACTAGTTGCATGGTAGATTCTTAGATTTAGCACTTTTCTAGTTTAGAAACATGCACTTTCCTAATTTAGAAACCCATTTTTTACTTAGTTTGACTGTCTATTTTCCTTTGCATATATCATAAGATCAGTTTACAAATTTCATGCATGTTAGTTCATTAGAAATAGAATGCATTCTAAATTTAGAAATCAAAGTATAGAATTATAGTTCATGCATTTAGATCATCAGCACCTTACTTTCCTAAATTAGATTCACACACATACACTCACTCTAACTTGCATGTATGGTTCGTTCAATGCTAGAATTGCATTCATCTCATGTTCTTTCTTCTTCCATAATTCACTTTCCTTCATTGACACATCTTTTTACCATGTTTCTAAATTCATCCACTTTCTAATTCCATTCACTTTCTACTGCCACACACACACATTTTCTAATTTTAGAATCCATGCATAATTCATGTTAAGTAGTTCATGCATCATTCCTCTTTCTTCTTCTTTCTAATTTCATTTGTGGAGTTGGAATACGGAAAAAGAAAGGATTCTCATGTTCTTTTATGATATTAAACACACTTTCTAATTTCTTAATTAAGGTTGACGAAACATCCAAGTCTATTTGTTAAGCCACCTAGATTGCTAGCTAAGGACTTCATGTTGAAGGGTAGGATCACATAATGTACCTATTTCATGCTTCATCTCCTAAAGTTGGAGTGGTGAGTCCTAATACAAGGGCACTGTTTGCCCTTTGTTTTCCTGTTATTCTATTTCATGGTTAAGGTTTGAAGCCTCTTCTACAACTACCCTATTCTAAAGATGAATGACCTCTGATCCACCTCTTGATCTCAAGTCCTTGAATTTACCCTCTTTCTTTTAAGAGTTTCTAGCTTAGGAAAAATGTCATAATTTTTTTCTATTTTCATTTCCATCATTTGCCTTTCTTTCCTTGGGTGCTGATTGTTTAGGAAAGGTGTAAAGACTCCTCTTTTTGTGGATTCCCTAACACTTCATTCCTAATGATCATTGGACAAGATTTGTTGGGTTTGTGGCATGTTGGGTTAAGGAGATGAGAAAATCTTCACAGTAACTTTACTGTATTTTGGTTTCAAGAGAAGTGGACAAGCTTCTGTTGAGTGACAAAACATAGGCCTTGAGGCAGAATTCAAGCTTGAATTTGAAGGACTTTTATTTGCTTTCTTTTCATTTCTTATGTAACAAATCCTTGTAATTTGCCATTAATGAAAATGTTATTTTCTTTTCTTAGCTAATTTGTTTCCTTACTTTAATTTTTAGTTAGTTGTAGTTTTAGATAGTTTCCTTAATTCTTTGTTATTTATAATTTTAGAAAGTTCTCTTAGTTCTTAATTAGTTTTAGTTTTAAAAAGTTTCCTTGCTTTTTAGTTAGTTGTAGGTTTAGATAGTTTCCTTAATTCTTAGTTATTTATAATTTTAGAAAGTTTTCTTAGTTCTTATTTAGTTGTCATTTTAAAAAGTTTCCTTGCTTTTTAGTTAGTTGTAGTTGTAGAAAGTTTGTTACTTTAGTTCCTTGCTTAGATAGTTTCCAAGTTTTTAAATTTCTTTCTTTCTAATTTACGTTTTACATTCTAGTTGCTTATTTTGGTTGTTTAGTTTAATGGTGACTCATTAGTTAGTTCTTAGTTTAATGTTTACTTCATTACTCCTTCTCTTCAATGCTTGGCTAGGTTAAAGTAAGATGACCCAAATTCTAATTAACTTTGTTTATCAAAAAGTATTTGGAGGATCAACCCTATTTGTGGATTCTATACTTCAATAAAGCGTGTACTTGCTATAATTATTAAGACTCATCACACAACCTAAGGGCCCTATAGTGGAATTCAAGCCCAGATTTGAAGGAATTTTGGTTGCTTTCTTTATTTTCTATCTTTTCATTGCTTATGTAAGAAATCCTTGTAATCTTTCCACTAATGAAATAGTTCTTTTTCTTTCTTAGTTAATTTATTTCCTTACTATAATTCTTAGTTAGTTGTTATTTTAGTTACTTTCCTAGTTTCCTTAATTATTTTCTTTCTTAATTAGTGCTTACTTTTTAGTTGCTCAGTTTAATGTGTAGTTTGATAGATATTCCTTTTTACTTTCCTTTCATCAATTTTAATTATAGTGTTTTCTTAACTTGAATGCTTGGCTAGGTTAAAGTAATGTAATCCATGCTTCAATAGAACCATGCACTTGCAGTAATTATTAAGACACGTCAAAGGGCATTCAAAAAAGGTAGTATGCTTGATAATTTAGTGTTTACTAGGACCCTTGGCAACATGGATGATTTGCAGCAGCTTATTGTGAGACTCTTTATGGAAGCTCAGTTCTACTATACATGAGTTTCTCACCCTTGAGGTTTTATAACCTTACTTCTTCCTAGTTGATAACTTCTTTCGTCTCCTCCACAGGTATGGTTGACCACAATGGGCTACTTTCTTTTATGGAGCCGAGAGGTCTTCCTTTTAATGATGAGGGAGTGGATTGGCCAATTATATATGATTTGGACACTCCTTAGGAGTGGGAAGAGTGTTTGGATTCTCTTAGGATGTTTGTTAGCATTTTCGCTATATGCTCCACGTAACCTTTTGTTATTCCTCCAGAAGGTTATCCACCATTTTCTTCTATGGTCTTTGGTACTCTCCTTTTTATTGTCCCAATAGACTACTTTGTCAAAGGGAACTTCTTAGATGGTTCTAAATGACTTCTATCATTAATGGCCTATCTTCTAACTAATGTCCATATGAATATCTTAGTAGAAGCTTGGTTTGAACACTGAGACATTGGAGTTAGGTGACAACAATAACTCCTTATGTGCTAAATAGAAGGAAGATTATTTAGACAAGCTCTTTGCCCTGTATCATTATCATCCTTGAAGGGGAAACTATCATATGTACTTGTTTTCCTTATGAATGAAAGAACCCATGGACTTTGGATAAACCTTTACCATTCCCATGAATGCTTGTTTATTAAGTAGAAATCTTAATGCATTTAATGTTAGTAGTGAGTGGTAAATAATGACTCCATGCTTCTTAGGTTATCACTTTTCTTCTTCAGAGATCTATGGATGCCACATGTTCTCTCTCTCTCTCTCTCTCTCTCTCTCTCTCTCTCTCTCTCTCTCTCTCTCTCTCTCTCTCTCTCTCTCTCTCTCTCTCTCTCTCTCTCTCTCTCTCTCTCTCTCTCTCTCTCAGGACTGCACCTAAAACATAGGCTGCCTACATGCCTATTTCAATAGGATCTGGTCTTACATAGTTATGGAGGAGTGACTGTTGTGATTTTAAAGTTAGCTAGCAAGCACAAGAATTCATTGTAGTATTCTCACGTGAGGAGGGTGATCCCATGGGGAATTGAATGAATGTGATGCTGGTGGTCCCTACTTTAAACTATCTAGCCTAGCCAAAATTCAAGAGATCTTTAACCTAAACCAAGAATGGAAAGTATGCAAAAACTAGAAACATGCTAAAACTAAAAAATTTCCTAGAACATGCTTTCTAAACATAACACTTTCCTAAATTAAAAAATTTATGAATTTCCTAACTAAGAACTTTCCTAAAGTGAAACTTTCCAAAAATGCTATTTTAAACAACTTTCCTAAACATGAAATTAAATAATTAACATAAGGAAACATGCACTAGGCAACTATTTTCCTAATCATGCAAATTGTTGATTGTTTAACCGCAAGTGCACGGGCTATTGTAGTATAGCTTATGCAAGTACGAGTCGATCCCATGGAGACTTGATTTAAAATGATGGAGTTTTCAATAAAATTCAATTAATAAAAGAATAAAAATATAGAATATACTAGAAATAAACTAAGACTAAACTAAAATCCAGATTTATTCAATTGTTGCAATTTACAAAATTATTTATTCTCAAAAGAACATAAAATAAAACTAAATAAACCGTCCTGGATTAGCCTGTCCCTAGATAAGCCAGAATGTGGATAATGAAAAACTAGAATAGTCAGGGACCCAGATGGAATTAAACTGAGGATAGATTTGGAATTCTTCAGATCTACCAAGGGCAGAATTGTAACTTTTTAGGGTTCTGGTTTTTAACAAAAAACCAGAAAACCAGTGATGAGGGAAAACCGTAGGAGGGGGAAGAAGGAAGAAGGGAGAAGAAGGAGGAGGGAGAGAAAACCTGTTCTGGGTTTTCTTCCCCAAGATCGTCCGGTGATTATGGGATCCAGAGAAGGGCATTTTTCGTCATATGAACCAGAGCCAGACAAAAAGATGGACGAGGAAGCCAGAGGAGGAAAGAAGGAATAAAAGGAGAAAGGAGGAGGGAATAGAGGCCAGTGACCTGGGTTTTGCCGGAAAACAGGTAAGAAATGAAAAATGTGTGTGTGTGTGTGTGTGTGTGTGTGTGAGAGAGAGAGAGAGAGAGAGAGAGAGAGAGAGAGAGAGAGAGAGAGAGAGAGAGAGACAGAGAGAGAGAGAGAGACAGAGAGAGAGAGAGAGAGAGAGAGAGAGAGACAGAGAGACAGAGAGACAGAGAGACAGAGAATGGGTGGTTTTGCCTTTGGTTCAGCCTTGAGAGAAGAAGTTGAGAGAGATGTGTGAGATGAAGAGAGAGAATCAGCAGGCCAACCAAAGAGATGAAGAATTGAGGGAAGAGAATGGAGATTGAGAGAGTGTGCCAGCCAGCCAAGTTGAGAGAAGAAGAGAATCCAAGAGAGGGAAAGAGCAGGAGATGGGGAATGGTGAGAGATAGAAGGGAGGAAGGGTGAAACATATGAGAAAAAAACGTAGAAGAAAATAGGGGATATAGAGAAAGCTTAGAGAGAGAATAAGAGAAGAAGAAGAGGGAGAGGGAGTGAAGGGATTGGGGGTTGGTCTGGCTGCCTCCTATGGCCAGCCAAGGGAATAGTTGAAGAGAGAAGGATGAGAAGAGGAGAGGGAAGGGTGATAGGCCAGCCACCACAGTCTTGCTCGTGGGTTGAAGAACAAGGGGGTCTAGAGAGAAGAGGGGGTATATGAAGAAAATGATAGAGAGAGATGTGAGAGAGTGGGAGATGGAGGGAGAAACGTGTAGGAGAGAGGGATAAGAGAGAAAGAGAGGAGAGAGGAGAAAGAGAAGTGAAAAGAAAGAGAAAATAGAGGGAAAAAAAAGATAAGAGAGAGTGGGGTCCACTAACTTTCTGGTCTTGATAGAACTCTGGATTCAACTTTGTCTTGTCCTAGGACTCTTCAAATTCTTCTTTCTCCATGAAACTTCATCATCCTTATCTGATATCCTTGATTCGATCTGGAGCGTCCACGCTTGAGTCGATTAATCTGCAATGCACAGGACCCAATTAGAATCATCTGAACTGTTCAGTATTCCTCTGATTAGCTTTAATGATCATCTGACCACTAAATCTTTCAATTCAATGGTTGATGGCCAATTAAAGCTAAAATAAAATATTTTATGTAAAATCTTGAAATTAATGGCCTAGATGCTCTAATTGAACACTAAATTAGGGGTATTTTGACCAAATTTAAACACTTAACACAAATTCTAAAGAAATAAATTAAATTCATGGGAATGAAAGGTTTAACACTAACAATAAATCAACAACAAGCTAAGAAACTAAATAAGATCAACTTTAGCAAACTAAATCTATCATACTCCTTTTTTATTTCATTTTTCATTGTCTTGAACTCCTTTTTGTGCTTAAGTTTCAGGTCATCTTCATTTTTTTTCTCAGAGAATTATCTTCAATAAATCTATCAACTTTAGCAAACTAATAAAGATGACTGAATAATTCAAAACCTTACGCATATGCTAAAAATATTCTACTTAAGCTTAAATCTCAAAGTGAGTGTGTGCATATACAGTCTACATAGAATAATCTTTATCTCTAAGTAGACTTCTAACTTTTGAACTCCATCTGAAATATGCTTTGACTTCAATCCTTACTAATGACATATGCTCAGAAATAAAGTCTCTCAAATAGAGGGTTCAAATCATATCTCTCTTTTAATTATGTGAGAAGAGTCAATAAAAGCAAATTTATCTCACATATACTCATGAAGAACTGGAGTTACTAAGGAATTGCTTTGTTTTGATCCCTTTGGAATAGATGCCATTAGCTTTGAATATTTAGAAATGCCACTCTTTTAGATCCTATCCATTCATTTCCTCATCAAGACTATATTTCTTCTAGAATCAATAGGTCTTTAACTGGGATAAAACATAGGCTTAGGATAGGGTACCAAAGAAAAGGTATAAGGGTATTCAAAGTTTCTTCAAAAAATAAGTAGAGGTCCTCTACTAGAGTTGAATATTTCTTTTTCTATTTTTCTTTTGTATTCTTCAAAATTTTTTAATTTTTTTTTTTCAGATTCTTTTCTTTCTTTTTCAATACTTTTGACTCACTTTGAAGAATATTTCTTTTCTTAATATCCACTTTTCTACTTTTATTGCAACTAAAAGATATTCTTTCATTCATCTCTAACTTATTTTTCAAATAAAAATGGGTAATGGATAATTTATATGGGTTAATATGGGTAAAGGTAATTTGGGTGACAAAAGAGAAGGCTTATATTCAAGGCTCAACTTGGCTAACTAGTGGTAAAAATACTTTATGGGTAGGCTTTATGTCTCTAGGTTTACAACAACGATGACCTAAATCATTTTCTAGGTTTCTTATAATCTATCAAATTCAATGAACTTCTAGAATTTTAAAGGTAGTATTCTAATTATTCAGGTAATTAGCCAAATTTAAGAGTTTGGGATCAATTTTCTTTAAGCACGCTGAAGAAAATTAGGAACATTTATAACCTCTCAAAAAGGATGAATGACTCTAAAACTCACTTAGGTTATAGGTCTTCATTAAATTTATTTAGAATTTCTAAGTTAGAGCCACTTATCAATTTACACTATCTATATGCAATTGCGTACACTATCTATATGCAATTGCGTGTACAGATGTTATCTAAGACTTTGCTTTCATGGAATACTTTAGAAAATAAACAAAATGATGAATTAATCATATTCAATTCTATTAAATAAGCTAAATTTATCCAAATTATACTTCAAAAAATCCAATTCTCATCATAGTATAGGAAATGACATAAAATTTTTCAATTTTGTAATTTTAATTTAATTTAATTTAATTTTTTTAAAATTAAGGAAGGCACCTAAAAATAAAAAAAATAGAATTTACTAGAATTCTACACCCCCCAACCTGACAGAAACATTGTCCTCAATGTTTAAAAATAGGATGATGATAATGCATTGAGAAATGCAAAATATAAAATTCAGAGATATAGAAAAAAATCTGGAAAAGAGAAAGAAGAAAGTAAAAACTAAGCTACATACTTTATTTTGCAGATGAAAATTTTCAAAGGAAAAATATTACTGAGTTTGAAACTTCCCTGGGTCCCATAAGAAATGAGTTGGATAGGCCTCTGAAAAGGAATGATGAATGAATTTATCTTGCAATTTAAAATTTTTCATTTTATCACAGGGCAAGATAAATTTATCTTTGGGCTGGTTCTCAAAATTAGAGACAATTGTAGGAGTTCGATGCAGTATTTTTGGAAATGGAGCAAGTATGTCATATGGATCAGTGGGCATGACATTTTCCTTATCAATAAATTCATCTCTTTTTCTGACAAGTTTCGATACTATTTCAGCCTTTTTAGGACCAAATTGCTTAATTATGTTACCATTATGAATAATGGTAGCTGCCTTTGTTTGTTCCATGTCTGAAAATGAAGAATTAATCTCATTTCCTACATCCATATCATCAAGATATTCATTTGGTGGGATATGACATTCCTTTTTATGAATGGTTTGTAGCATTTGAGACATCATGTCCTTCAATTCAGTCATGGAATTTGTATTCTCTTTTAATTGGGCTTTAATTTGAGCAATTTTCTTCTCCTGGTATTGCATGACTAGATGAAAATTATCCTCCACTTTCCTCTTATGTGGAGGAAGGTAAGGTCCAGGAACAAGTGGTCCTTGTTTTTGGTAATAAGGTTGGTGTTTGGCCTTCTGTGAAGCACTGTATTCATTTGTGACAGTAGAATGATTACTCCAGTTGGAACTATATGTCTCTGAAGGAAAAAAATGTTGCCCATCAGAATGTGTTGATTCATCATCAATGGGACATTCCTGAGTGAGGTGTGTATTACTTTCACAAATATCACACACCTGTTCAACTTTCTTAGAGGGACATTTTTCCATTTCCATGGCCTCAACTGTTTTATCTAAAGATGCTATTTTCATATCATCTTTTTTATTTGTAACATATATTTCTCTCGTAGAAGATGTGGTGGTGGACTTAGGCTTGTTTGAGAAACCTACTTTTTCTGAATCAGCCCAAGTTTGTGCACTCTCTGCCAACCATTCCAAATACTCTTGCGCCTCTTCAGGTTGTTTGTTTAAGAAATTACCATTGCACATCATTCAACAAACTGACGCATATCAGATTTAAGTCCTTCATAAAAGAAGCTAATTATATGCCAAAGCTCATTTCCATGATGTGGACAAGTTAACAATAATTCCTTAAATCTTTCCTAACATTGATAGAAAGTTTCATTATTCACCTGGGTAAAATTCATTATATTTTGACAAAGAGCATTTGTCTTATGTCTAGGAAAGAACTTATTCAAGAACTTCCTAGTCATTTCTTCCCATGATTGTATGGAACTTGATGGCAATGAATGAAACCACATCTTAGCTTTTTCTTTTAAGAAAAAAAGAAAATAGTTTTAGTCTTACCATATCTATTTCAATGTTTTGTGTATGTTGAGTTGTGCACACTTCATCAAATACTTTTAAATGCATGTAAGGATTCTCACTATCCAACCCATAAAATTTGGGAAGTAAATGAATTACTCCCACCTTTAACTCAGTCATACCAACATTTGGAGGTAAAAGTATACATTAAAGTGTGTTGGTATAATTAGGTTGCAAATAGTCTCTTAGTGTCTTCCCACAAGAATTTTGGTTATGCCAATTATTCTCATGTGTTTTATGTTGGTCCTTTCTCCTATATCCATGTGGTTGAGAATGATTCCTCCATTGATGTATATCATCATTAAATATAGGTGGAGGATCATCAACGTTAAAGAGAGGATTGCTCGTCCATGAGGAAACATCATAATTATCAAAGATGAAAGGTGGTTCATCATCATTAAAGAGTGGATTGTTTCTCCATGGGAAAATATCTTCTCTATTAATGTTGGGGTGTAAATTACTCTTTTTATCAGTGTTTAAATTATTCATTAGGTGCAACTAATCATGTCTTCTCTTTCCTTTTCTTTTTTTTTTGTTGAGAATATTATCCTAAATGATGCAACCTAAATGCTTAAAATGATGAACAATCAAGGACACAATCAAGCATAGATATTTTGATTTTCTTGATTTTCTGTGGGGATAATGCTTTTAATTAGCCTAATCTAACGCTCTTACTCTCTTTAGGAGTAGACTACTGCTTACCAGTTAGGTTCTAACCAAAGTGGTTAATACAACCCTCGTGTAAGGAGGCGTTTAGACCTCAACAAGCATCGACGAGGTGGGGGAAGAGCGAGGCTTTATTAGACAACCCCCAATAACCACAGTGATCAAAAGCCACTTGAATGACAGTAAATCATGTCCTATTAAGAGGGTCCTATGAGCATGTGCTGACCCTATAGGTCTCTTCTAATTGATTTTAATTTAATGCGAATGGAGAGGTTGCGCACTTGAGGTGATTATCCTAGGTGGGCCAATGAGTGGTGATAAAATCTACCCTTGATCTTATGGGGGTAGAGTGCTCTTACTAATTAGTTTTCACACCATGGCAATTCAATCAACATATAATCCACCTTAAAGCATTAGACGTGTCCTAAAATGCAATTGAAAGCAATAAACTAATGCAAACCCTAGAATGCAACAAATATAACCGATGCTTTTTATGTGCAATTAACTACCAAACAATGCAAATTATTCTATATGCAATTAACTACCAAACAATACAAATTATTCTAAATGCAAACCCTAATCTAAAAAATAAATGAGTGAGGAGACTTACAGTGAGGTTTCTGATGAAGATCAAGTGTGGGCCACCTTATCTCACACTTGCCCTGTATTATTACAACCCTTTAAAAATTAAAATTAAAACTGCAAATTACAAAGGGGCCTCACTATAAGATTCACTCAAAAATAAAAAAATCCTAATCTATGAAAGCAAGGAAAATCTATCTAAGTGATGATGCTACACTCCAATTTCTTGAAAAAGAAAAATAATAATTAGTACCAAATTCAGGAAATAAAGTAGTTATGCACTAAAAAAAATTTAAAGATGCAACTAAGAATGCAATTCCAAATTTTTTTTTCTAGATTTTTTTTTTCTAATTTTTTTGGATTTTTAATTAAATTTTATAAAAACTCCATTGCAAGTCCCCGACAGCAGCGCCAAAAACTTGTTGATTATTTAACCGCAAGTGCATGGACTATTGTAGTGTAGCGTATGCAAGTACGGGTCGAGCCCATGGAGACTTGATTTAAAATGATGGAGTTTTCAATAAAATTCAATTAATAAAAGAATAAAAATACAGAATATACTAGAAATAAACTAAGACTAAACTAAAATTCAGATTTATTCAATTGTTGCAATTTACACAATTATTTATTCCCAAAAGAACAAAAAATAAAACTAAATAAGCCATCCTGGATTAGCCTGTCCCTGAATAAGCCAGAATGTGGATAATGAAAAACCAGAATAGTCAGGGACCTAGATGGAATTAAACTGAGGACATATTTGTAATTCTTCAGATCTACCAAGGGCAGAATTGTAACTTTTCAGGGTTCTAGTTTTTAACGAAAAGCCTGAAAATCGGTGATGAGGGAAAACCATAGAAGTAGGGGGAAGAAGGATGAAGGGAGAAGGGAGAAGAAGAAGGAGGGAGAGAAAACCCATTCTGGGTTTTCTTCCCCAGAGCCAGACAAAAAGATGGATGAGGATGCTAGAGTAGGAGGAAAGAAGGAATAAAAGGAGAAAGGAGGGGGGAATAGAGGCCAGTGACCTGAGTTTTGCTGAAAAATAGGTAAGAAATGGAAAATGCCCGCGCACGCAAGAGAGAGAGAGAGAGAGAGAGAGAGAGAGAGAGAGAGAGAGAGAGAGAGAGAGAGAGAGAGAGAGAGAGAGAGAGAGAGAGAGAGAATGGGGGGTTTTGCCTTTGGTTCAGCCTCGAGAGAAGAAGTTGAGAGAGATGTGTGAGATGAAGAGAGAGAATCAGCAGGCTAACCAAAGAGATGAAGAATTGAGAGAAGAGAATGGAGATTGAGAGAGTATGTCGGCCAGCCAAGTTGAGAGAAGAAGAGTATCCGAGAGAGGGAAAGAGCAGGAGATGGGGAATGGTGAGAGATAGAAGGGAGGAAGGGTGAAACAGATGAGAAAAAAATGTAGAAGAAAAGAGGGGATATAGAGAAAGCTGAGAGAGAGACAAGAAGAGAAGAAGAAGAGGGAGAGAAGGGATTGGGGGTTGGTCTAGCTGCCTCCTACGACCAGCCATGGGAATAGTTGAAGAGAGAAGGATGAGAAGAGGAGAGGGAAGGGTGATAGGCCAGCCACCACGGTCTTGCTCGTGGGATGAAGAACAAGGGGGTCTAGAGAGAAGAGGGGGTATATGAAGAAAATGATAGAGAGAGACATGAGAGAGTGGGAGATGGAGGGAGAAATGTGTAGGAGAGAGGGATAAGAGAGAAAGAGAGGAGAAAGATAAGTGAAAAGAAAGAGAAGATAGAGGGGAAAAAAAGATAAGAGAGAGAGTGGGGTCCACTAATTTTCTGGTCTTGATAGAACTCTGGCTTCAACTTTTTCCTATCCTAGGACTCTTAAAATTCTTCTTTTTCCATGAAACTTCATCATCCTCATATGATATCCTTGATTCGATCCAGAGCGTCCACGCCTGAGTCGATTAATCTGCAATGCACAGGACCCAATTAGAATCATTTGAACCATTCAGTATTTCTTTGATTAGCTTTAATGATCATCTGACCACTAAATCTTTCAATTCAATGGTTGATGGCCAATTAAAGCTAAAATGAAATATTTTATGTAAAATCTTGAAATTAATGGCCTAGATGCTCTAATTGAACACTAAATTAGGGATATTTTGACCAAATTTAAACACTTAACACAAATTCTAAAGAAATAAATTAAATTCATGGGAATGAAAGGTTTAACATTAATAACAAATCAACAACAAGCTAAGAAACTAAATAAGATCAACTTAACTAACAAATTTTCCTGACATGAATGAATGCAGCAACTTGGATCCCAATTAATCAACAACTCATTCAAAACAATGCATTCGAACCATAGGTTGCATCCATGGTTTCAAGATGACTTTGAGAAGGAACTTCGCACTTGCTGAGATGAGGTTAATTAAAGCAACATGAGTGGCTAGTCAAGTTAACAAAGTTATGCAAACTTCTACACTAAAAGCCTACAAAACCATTTCTTCCACCAATTGATTGCATGCATTGTTTTTATTTCCTTTTAGGTTAGCTTGGTTGGAATGGCTAGAACAATAATATGAAATTAAATATTCAACCATGAGATAAACATGTAAATTAAACATCATCATCCATCAACCAAAGAAATTCCATGAAATATCAGATTGTATTGCATAAACAATATTTACATGGATGGTGCGTTCCACTCTAGGTGAGAATGCACCATTCTTTCACCCAAAATAAAACCAAAACTAGATATTAATAATGATTTCCTCTCCAATAAGTTTGAGATCCAAGGGCCATTTTAATGGAATAATAAGGTAATGCTCAAAAGAAACCAAGGAAACAATACTAGAGTTCAAGGAAACTAGAAGAGATCTAAATGGCAATGGAAAGTAAAGGTAAAGATTAGATTCAAGGTGACTTCCCTTGGCTATGACTTTAAGGGAAAAACCAACCTTGGATCTTAGTCTTTAGGAACAGAGAAAAAAAGGAATTGAAAGCATCAACTAGCATAAAAGAAACTAAGATCAAACAAAAGAGAAGCAAGGAAGATCAACCAACCTTTAAAAGATAAATCAAACACCTAATAACTAGATGTGTAACACTTGAGGATTAGTAGCCCACCTTGGAAGAAGTAGTAGCCACCCAAAAGAGTATGAAGTTCAAGGAAAAAGAGAGAAGATGGGGGAGTAGGAAGAGGATGTCTCCTTCAAAGTGAAGGATTTTTCCTTAGAGTGAAAGAGTCCTCCAACTTAAGTTTTGTGTGTGGTTTTTATAAATTTTCTCCCATTTTTTTTGAGGTGCCCTAAATTGGATGTATGGTGGGGATGAAAAGTGGGAATTTATGTGGTTAAGATGAGGGGAGATCTAAGGTTTCTATAGAGGAAACAAGGTAGATAGGTGGTTGCCCATTTGGAAGACAAGTAGGTGGGAGATGCCACTTTTCTGGGAAGGGGTATCTCCCCCTTCAAAAATCACAGGGCACTCCTTTGAATAAGGAAGGTAGGTAGATGGATGAGGTAGGAAAGTGGGAGGAAAGAGATGGGTAGGAAAAGGATAGGAAATTGACGTTAGGTGGGAAAATTTGATTGGCTAAGTGATTTCCTAGAAGTGGGAATTGACTAGTTAGTTGGGATGGGATGGGAGTTTAGGAATGTGGAGGAGTCTTAGATGGAAAGTGAAATTCATGGCGATATTGGGCACTGAAATGGAAAGTGGGAAAATAATGGAAAACCATGAAAAATAGAAGGGTCACATCTTATTGGTCCACATGACAACTTATCTTAATAAATTTTCCCTTAATTCTCTTCAAAATATCCCCATAAATCTTAAGGATAATTCTTCAAATTATCCACCAATCATGGCCTTATGTATGTGGCTTTAATGGCTAACTTTGAGGGCTTCATTGGATAGGATTCTTGTCTGGCTTAGATGGCTCTCTTAGCTTGGCTTCATAGCTTAGTATCTTGGCTTGAGTGGCTTGAATAGTTTGGCTTGAATTCCTTAGCTTGTCACCTTCTCTCATGGTTTATATGGCTAAGGTGGCTGTACATGCAACCCATGCAAAGGTGGTGTAAATGCATGGTTTGTTTCATGGGTCTACTTTGGCCAACTTTGGCTCCTTTAATTGCTTCCATTGCTTGTCCTTATGATGATCTTGATCTTTAATTTCATGTTGGATTGATGATTCTTAGACTTTGACACAATCTTTTGATCTTGATCTTCAATGTTCATCTCAATCAATCTTAGCTATCAGATCACCATCTCACTTCCTACAAAAGTAAAAACCTCTAATTAAATCCTAAAAATATTATTAATTACATAATTACCTTATATTAGCCTATGGACCAACAAAATATTAGAATTATGAATCATTAGGTCAAAAAATGCATGTGTTACAAATTTTGGTCAAAAACCCTAATTTAACCCTATAAGTTGTAACACATGGGTAACTAATTGGGTGGCTTCTATGCAAAATTTAACACTTATCAATGGTTCTAATTATACACAAATTTTTTTAAATTGACAAGGTCAGTTGGCTATATCAACTTTATATCATCCATTGTTTGTAATCTCATAGCTCCTCCAATCATGATTTGCTTAATTTGGAATTACCCCTCCCACTTTTCTCAGAACTTGCCCATAGGGTCGTGGATTTGTGGCTTCTTTTCCCTAAGTACTAGGACTTCTTCTCACATATCAGAAGTGGACTTACTTGTTGAAAGCCTTGGTAACTTAGCATTGATAACCTTGTATGTGATGCATTGCTCGGGTACTCCATTCATCTAGGAAGAGCAAATCTTCTCATAGGAGTCTAGTCTTTTCTTGCTCTATAAGCTCTTCTTCTAGTGACATTCTTAATGAAAAGACTTCCAATTCTACTGGGAGCATTGCTTCTATTCCATAAATGAGAGAGAATGGAGTGGGTCCTGTTGAGGTCCTAGTTGTGGTGTGGTACACCGATACTACCTTTAGTATTTTCTCTAACCAATCTTTTCCTCTTATGGTTACTTTATAATGTTTTTTAAATTCTTGTTGGTTGTTTTTGCTCCTTCATTCATCTGTTGGTGATATGTTGATGACCGATGTTTTCTAATCCCTAATTCTATGCGTAGAGTGGTGACTTCTTTGTTAAAGTGGGATTCGTTATTTGTTTTATTTCATGAGGCATCTCATAATGGTCAATGATGTTTGTTTGAATGAACTAGGCCACTTAAATGGCTATGAGTTCCTTAAATGACTCAATTTTATTCCCATTTGGAAAAGTAATCAATTGCAACTGGCATGAAATCGCTTCCATTAGAAGATGATGGAGAAATCTTTCCTATGACATCAAATCCCCAAGTAGCAAAGGGCTAGGAAGAAGACATCGTAATAAGCTCTAAGGGAGGTAAATGATGAAGATTTGCTTACACTTGACACCTTCAACAATTCTTTGCATATTCTACACTGTCTCGGTTAATAGTACCCCTAATGGAGTATCTTGTTGATGCATTTCCTCCCATATGTAATCCACAAACTCCATCATGAATCCCTTGCATCAACTATCGTGATTCTTCCACATCAACACGCTTCAGAAGAATGCCATCAAAAGTTCTTCTATATAATAATGCAGTGCTCACCACATAACTCAGGGCCTTTCTTCAAGTCATTTTTCTTTGTTGTTGACTCAATTTCTCCAAAAAGCATCTATGATGGATGGCATGTTGAATGTCATACTACTATGATCTTTGCCCCTCCTATACTACATTTATGCTAGCATCGCATAGGAATGTTGAGTAGGTATAACTTAGCACTTTTCTCATCTCTATTTGGATGGGATTTGACTTTGCTCCTTTAGGAGAACTAGTGACAGAGGCAAGGGTAGCTAGAGCATCAACAAAGCTATTATTGGTCCTCTTCAGAAAGGTGAAGATCATTCTATCAAGCTTAGTGATTAGATGATCTAAATGCTCTCCATAAGGTTTGAACCTTTCTTTCTTTAATTGCCATTCTCCATTGGTTTGATAGATGATAAGCACAAAATCTCTTTACATATTGAGCCTCCTAATTTTTAGGAATGGTGTAACTTCTAAACCAGCGATGCAAGCCACATACCCTGCCTCATTGTTGGTGCAATAGAACAACATCTTTATGGAGAAAAGAACATAGTACTCCCCAGTAGAAATCAAGACAACTTTGGCTCCTCATCCTCCTTGATTTGAAGCACCATCAAAATACATGTCCCATTCTTGATCTGGCTTAACAATCATGTAAACTTCTTTATTATGGAACTCATCTTCTACTCGAGCTAGAGTGAAAGTTGAGTGTTCAATGAAGTGGTCTGCCACTACTCTTCCTTTGATAGACTTTTGAGTGACATATTGTAGATCAATTTCTTATAGTAGTGGTAGCCACCAAGATATTCTTCTAGTAAGAGCTAGTTTCTTGAAAAGATATTTGAAGGAATCCATTCATGACACTATCTTTACTTCTCTAGATATCATATGGAGACAGAGTATTCGAATAGCCCACATTGCAATGAGGCTTTTATTCTCTAGGGAAAAATACCTCTTCTCATACTCCAGCATCTTCTGGCTAAGATAATAAATTTCCATTTCCCTCCCTTTAGAATCTTTCTTAGTTATCATACAACATGACCATCTCTTGCATAGATGAGTAAAGGAGCCATGATTCATCAGGCAAAGGTGGCACCAAAATTGAGGCTTAGAGAGGTACCTCGTAATTTTTTCAGATGCCTCCTTACATTTCTCATCCCACTCTCCTTTATTTCCTTTCTTCAGCAATTTCAGAATAAGCTCATAGGTGATGGTGAGTTTTGGTGTGGAACATGTGAGGAATCAAACTCTTCCAAGGAAACCTCAAACTTCTTTCTTTGTCTTTGGTTTGAGCATCTCACATATTGCTTATATCTTAGATAGATTAGCTTCTATGTCCCCTAGTGCTAACCTTAAATTTGAGTAGTTTTCCCAAGATCACGTCAAGGACACATTTTTGTGGGTTTAGTGTCATCTTAAATTGTCTCATTCTTTCAAAGAAATTCTTCGATGCCTCAAAATGGTCTTCTTACTTCTTTGACTTCACAATCATGTCAGCCACATAAAAATCAAGTTCCTTATGCATCTTGTCATAGAGGAGGGTAGTGGTAGCTGTTGATATGGGGCTTAGCTTTTTTAGGCCAAAAGGCATAAAAACATAGTAGAACATTCCCCAAGCTATGATGAAGGAAGTCATTTCTTGATCTTTAGAAGCCATGCATATATAATTATATTATGAGAATCCATCCATGAAGGACAATAAGGCATGCCCTAGTGTGTTGTCAAGAAAGAACTTCTATATGGGGGAGAAGAAAGCTATTCTTTGGGCTAGCCTTATTTAGGTACTTAAAATTGACATATATTCACACTCTCGTTTTTCTTGAGTACATGAACAATTTAGTAAAACCATTTTAGATACTGGGCCACTTTAATGAATTTGTTGTCCAACTGTTTCATGAACTCTTCCTTGATCTTATCTCTCATTTCCTTTCTGATTCTCCTCAACTTTGCATGTACTAGCTTTACATCGAGAAAGACAAGAATTCAGTGTTGAGCTATTCTGTATTGATTCCTTGCATATCTTTATATGATAAAGAAAATGCAACCTACCAATAAATCAACAAATCCACCAATAGCACATGCTCTACTTCTGAGACATTTTTTGCAATTTTGAGTTCTCATTCATAATCCTTGCTACTTATGTTAATGATTTTAGTTTCTTCTTCATTTGGATGAGTGATATGACCTTTCATTTTTGGGGGCTCAATGGGTAGGTCATAATCGTCATTTAACGAACAAGCTTCATTATTAGAGGAAAAGGCATAATTAAAATATAGATTTATTTCATTGAAAGGAGAAACTACATTATAGGACATCGGAAACATAGACTACTCCATTAGATTAGATGGATCATCCAAGGTAGGTTCAGCATACAAGGCATAGTAGGTTCAAGCTCAAGGGCGAAACACTCAGCCTACTTTTTTACTGCAAAGAGGAATCAAATAGCTTGGCTGATGTTCTTCTAGTTTGAGAAGCTAATCATCTTTGGAGTACGAATTTATTGTAGAAAATCCTAAGCCCTATCTACTTCTAATAGGTTTGTAGGTCATACAATGGCTCTACGAAACCACCGTAAGGGAAGTCTTCTCCTTCTTTAATGAAATGACCATTCAGAACCTACTAGAATTTTCATAGGTCTTCACACATCCTTCTTCTTTGGTAGTCTCATAGCCCAATACTCTCCATTTTGGCTTGAAAAAGTTTAGTGATTCCTTGCCCTTGGCATCCCAATGGTGCACTAGGAAAGCAATTCATTGTCCTCATCATTCTGGACACTTTAATATTATTGGCACATTTTAAGGGGATTTCCTCATTACCATTAGTTTTCCATACCATCTAGCAAGGCTCCTAATGGTGTATCCACCCATCTTGACGATACTAACTTCAGTGAAGGTGTATGCTACCTCTATCATATTGTCTCCTTCAATAGTAATCATCCCACCTGCATGAATGAAATTTATTTTTGGTGCAAGGTAGACAACACAACACCTACTCCATGGATCCAATGTCTCCCTAATATAATCTTGAAGAAAGGTCATATCCATAAGGTTGCATCCCTCTTTAAACTATCATATGCCAAGATCGAGTGATCTAAAGGGTGAAATTCATTTCTATCAACTATCAGACTTGTACTAATCTCCATTGGCATGATATTGATAGATGATCCATTATCACTAAGTACTCTATTCACCCTTTTCCCCAAGCAGATAAATGTGACAAATAATAGTGGGGTATAATTGCAAACCACTATCAACCAATTCTTTGTTTGTAAAGGTGATGCTTTCCAAAGACTTGGTTAAGCCTAAAATGTGGACCATATCTTCAAGTGATCTATCCAGAGAGACCATAACACCACTCAATTCTTTCATGTTTGCCTTTCAGTGTTTGAGAGATATCATCAACAGTCTTCAAATAGAGATTTTCACCTTGGTCTTCCTAACTGCTAAATGAGCTTATCTTCTTCGAGCACCTACTCTGGTTCTCCAATCTCACCACACACTAGAGCAACAGGATTGTCTACCTATAGATTGAGAGGCTTAAAGCTTCATCTAGCCTAGGTATTTAGCACTATTTCCTCTTCACCACTACTACTATAGAGGTTGATCCTCTTTGGCTAAATATTCAAGAATAATGCACATGATCATTTAAATTTTCCAAAGAGTATGGATCCGTGATGAAGGTGCAACATTCATCGATGCTAATTCCCAATGATATGGTGGTTACTCCGAAAGTCTTAAGATCTCCTTGATCCCATGGTTTGAGTACTTGGATACATTCTTCTAAGACCCTCTTAGGCAACAATATTGATGGTTTATGTAAGTTGTATGGCAAGGTAGAGAAATAGGAAAATTTGGCAAATTCTCAGAATGTGCTTCAATAAGGAGATCTATAACATGTGCCATCATTGTCCAACACTACTCTATATGGTGATAATAACTAAACCTCACATTCATCTTTTCATACTCGATTCTTAGGAGTATTGACCACTTTCTTTTCTTCTTCTAGAAACATACAAAAGGCTCCTTCTTCATCCCACATGATGTCAAGATCAATGGTTTGCCTTTGTAGATTTGTATGTCCCTCAAAACTCACTATGTGCCCTTTAATTTTTCCATTGTTCCCTTTGGTAGTTTTTCCTATCAATGGCCCATCCCAAGTGTAGTACAAAAATAGCTTGAGGTAGAACCATGGGCAGGGGCATCAACTCTCAAGTTACCACTATTGTAGTTATTTTTTTTTCTCATGGAAGGTGCTTTGGTTTTTATTAGTGGATGGGATCTCAAAATTGGTATGAAATCTACCATTGCCACAAACACATGGTTGATTGCACTAGTTCCATGACCTAGAAAGGGATTGGTAGTGACGTTTAGTTTGGAAGGTTTCTTAATGATTCCTTGCTTGGTCATCTCTCAATGAGGTTCTTCATGGTCCAACATTCCTTGGTGTCATGACTAGGGGCTCTGTGATAGTTGCAATGGGCATTCGTATCATATCCCAGAGATGGATTGGAAGGGATGGGTTTTGGTGTGGGCATGACAATGGCATCTTGTTTTAGAAGCATTTTTAGGCATTCTTAATGGGTTGGTTAGGAGTTTTTAGAATTTCAATTTGTGGTAGACAAAACTTTTTACCTCAATTTTTTAAGGATTTTGGGACAAGGTATTACATGCTTCTTCGTTATATTTGAACTTTCATAGAAGGAAAGGAGAACTACAAGAGAACCATATTCAATCTAGGTTCCGAATACTTTAAAGGCTTCAATATTTGGGAAGGCTTGGACATAAAGTGAAGGTTAGTAGGTATTGGTTTTAGAGAATGATTTGAATTTTCTCTTGCTCTTAGGGTTTGACCTTCTTTTTTACACATTCTCCGTGAACCAAACTAGGAATGCAGGGGAATTCTCCATTAGCTCCAAATGGACCAAGTCTAATTCTCTAGTGGTGATCTCATCTTGAATAGTGTACTAGAATTGATTAATGAATGCATTATCTAGATCCTCCCATGTCAGGACTGGATCTAACCTCACCAACCAAATCATGGCATCACCCACCAAAGATTTGTGGAACAAGTGCACCAACTCGTCATTGTTGAACCTAAATACACTTAGACTATTGAGATAGACATTAAGGTGTATCCTGAGGCATTCTTCCCTATCATACTTGTTGATCTTAGGCATCTTAAAATCCTTCATCACCCTAATGTGCCTAAACAGTATGAACTATGTAAGCACCAACCTAGCAAGATCACAATTTTCTTGGAAAAAAGATGCATTCTAGAATTAAGGACTTTCCTACCAAGAGTAAAAGATTTTAATAGAATATTCCTATCAAGATCCATCTTCATTCTATCCTCATACTTTTTCATAGTCACATATACATTTCTCCTAAATTTTTCAATCTCATAATGCATCTATCATAATATCCTCCAATTCTGTGAGTTGGAGTTTCCTGTGCGTGCCTGCTTTGTTTAAATCAAAGTTGAGCTTTTTAATAGCCCAAAGAAAAATCTCATAATGTAACTATCCTAATCTCCTCCAAACTATGAGTTGGAGTTTCCTATGGGTGCCTACTTGTCTAAATCAAGGTTGAGCTTTTTAATAGCCCAATATGCTTTATGCTCTAACTCATTCAATAAATGACAGGCTTTTCCATAAACTAAGTAGTAGGGTGACATACCAGTGAGAGTCTTTAATGTTGTAAGGTAAGCCTATCATGCATCACTAAGTAGGAAGCCCTAATCTTTCCTACAAGGGTAACCATCTTCTCTATGATGCACATGATATCTCTACTAGTTTGCTAGTCCGTGGATGGTAGGGAGTTGAAACTCTAAGGGTAATAGAATACTTTTGCATCAACTCTTCAAAAACCCAATTGCAAAAATGTTTCTCACCATTATTAATAATAGCAAGTGGAATTCCAAAACATATAAAAAAAATTTCTTTTAAAAACTAGAACACTACCTTGTGGTCATTAGTCTTGCATGATACTACCTCTACCCATTTGAACACATAGTCAACTCCCATAATTTTTCAAAGTAATTAGGAAATGGACCCATGAAATCAATGCCCTGCACATAAAAAAGCTCAATAATTAAAATGGGGTTTAAGATCATCATATTCCAACATCCTATGCTCCTAATTTCTAACAACAGTCACATGCAACACAATAGATAATGGAATCACTAAAAATTGTAGGCTAATAAAATCCACACTATAGAATCTTTGCATCAGTCTTTTTCACACTAAAATGGCTAAGACATCCATTGCTATCTATAACACATCTCCTAATGCATGATTAGGACAATACTTGACCAAGTACAGATCATCCCAAAAGAAGTATTGCATCTCAGCTAAAAATCTAGATCTATTTTGTTTTGTCCAATGAAGGCATTTTATTAGAAACAAAATAGTTCACTATATCAGCAAACTAAGGTAATTTACAAATGTGCAACAATTGCTCATCTAAAAAGGACTTAGTAGACTCAACAATAAGCCTGGACAAGTGATCTGATGCTATATTTTCAAAACCTTTCACATCTCAAAGTTCAATATTGAATTCTTGTAGTAGTGGTGTCCATCAGATTAATCTAGGTTTAACTTCTTTCTTACAAAGAAGATACTTCACTGCAACATGATCCAAATGGATAATAACATTAAATCCTTACATTTAATATATAGACTTATGCAAAGCAAACACAACAACTGACAACTCTTTTTCTGTGATGAATTTTTTTCTTGTGCATCATTGAGAGTTCTACTAGTATAACAAATTATAGCAGGTGATATCAATGCGCTGCCCCAAAATAGCATAGATAGTGTAATAAAGACATCACAAATGATCTCAAAAGGTGCACTCTAATCAAGTTGTCGAGTAATGGGCGCAAAGATCAATTTTCATTTAAGACATTAGAATGGACATATGCAGTCTTCATCAAAATCAAATGTGAGCTCCTTAGCAAGTATATTACATGAAGATTAAGAAATCTTACTAAAATCTTTGATGAATCAAAGGTAAAAATCAGCATGCCCTAAAATGAGTGGATCTCCTTCGTTGTCCAATGTGGAGGAAGGTTGGAAATGGGATCCACTTTAGCCTTAATGACCTCAATCCCATTACTTGATATAATGTTCCTAATTATTATACCACTTTTCACCATAAACTGACCCTTCCCCTCACTAACTATGAAAATTTTCTCTTAGCACCTAGCCAACACTAACTTAAGGTGGTTCGAGAACTAATCAAATAATGATCCAAATACTAAGAAATCATCCATAGACACCTCTAAGAAAAGCCTTACCATGTTAGAAAATATGCTCATCATACACCTTTGAATAGTTGCAAGTGCATTACATTACCTAAAAGGTATGTGATGATAGGCAAAGGTTCCAAAAGGACAAGTGAAAGTGGTCTTCTCTTGATCCTCTAGTGCTATAGGAATCTAGTTATAATTGCAGTATCTATCAAGAAAGCAATAATATTCGCATCTAGCTAAACTCTCTACCATTTAGTTTGTGGTAATCAATACATCATGCCACTTGGTGGTTGATAACTGTTCAATTTTGTATAAAAAGTACCCATTTATTAGCTCATGTGTTATAACTTATAGTGTTAAATTAAGGTTTTTGGCTGAAATTTTGCAACACATGCATTTCTAACTAATAGATCAAAAGTTTGATATTTTACAAGTTCAGAAGCTAATCCATAGGAAGTAAGAAGAGATCCAACAGACGATATTGCCCTTCACAGAGTTCTTCGGGGATCGAGCGGCATGCCCCTACCCAAGGGTGTGGAGGTGAAGCCCTTGGAGGAAATTGGAAGAAAGCAAAGGTGATCAAAGTGATCCATGTAGGAATCCACAGATTTTTACCACCTTTGCATGGGAGTCATTTAAGCCACCTAAGCTATTAAAGCCCTGAAAAAGGGTGATGAGCCATACAAGCTACTTGACCCTTGAAGCCAAGCAATGAAGCCATTTAAGCCACCAAGAAATGAGCCATCAAAGTGAGCCATCAAGCCAAGTAGGAGTGCCACATGGAGTCACATGATTGGAGCATCAATTCAAGCAACTTTCCATGTTAAAGGTGTGATTTTTAAAGGATTTTGTGAAGATAATGTAAAACATAAGATGATCATGCATTAAGAGACCCATAAAGAGAGAAAAACCCACACTCCTAATCCATTTCCTAACCCTAATCCACACTTGTTATGAGTGTATTCATTGGAATTGGATTGGTTCATCAATAGACTTAGGGAAAAATCCAATTTTGACTCTCCACTATTGATTTCACTATTATTAGTGATCCATAATGGAATAATTCCTTCATATTCATCTGACTAAGGTTCCACGTTTTAAGTGGAGGGAGCAACCATCCAAGAGAAGGATACCCCTCCTTGCTTATTTGGCTAAATCAAGTAGTTTCCTAACTAGGAAACCATAGATCTAAGTTCATTCAAGCACATCAAAACCCTAGGTTTAACCCTAAAATTTGAATCCATGTTTTCTCTCCACATTTTACCCATTTTCTACATTCATATTTCACTCAATTAGGAGGCTAGAAGGCCACTTTCCCTGCATGGAAAAGGACACCTCCCTCCCTTTTTAATTTAGAAACCAGCCATCTCTCTCTCTCTCTCTCTCTCTCTCTCTCTCTCTCTCTCTCTCTCTCTCTCTCTCTCTCTCTCTCTCTCTCTCTCTCTCTCTCTCTCTCTCTCTCTCTCTCTCTCTCTCTCTCTCTCTCTCATATCATCTTTATCACATCATTCCTACCTAAATTTCCTCCTCCAAAACCTTCCTCATTCAATACCCTAACCCTAGAGCCATTTTCCTTGTAGATTCACCCTTTCCTAAGTTAGGAACCCACTCATCTATGTATAACCCCATGGTTCATACGAATTTTTTAAGTAGTGGTAGGTGAGACACCTTGAATCAAGCTCTCCTTTGGTGTTATTTGGTGCTGGAATTTGGGATTTCTTAGATGCTTTTCTTCCTTTGGTATTCTTCTTAATCTCTTGCTTATTTGCTCTCTGGTAGTGGTGGCCAAGTAAATAGCTAGCTTAAATCCATGATTTCCCCCTTAGGAAATCACATTTTATACCTTGTTTTTCCCTTTAATTTTAGTCCATTTTCCTTAGTTCACCCATTTAACATTCTTTTCTCTTGCATTCCTTCATGATTTTTATTTACATGTCATCATAATTTAGTTTGTGATCATTATATTGCATAGTTGGTGTTGTTTGAATAGGATTTCACACTTAAACATTAGACACAAATAGCAACAAAACATGTATTATGCATTTAGTTTTTGGTGTAAATTAAAGATGATTCAATATATTTTTGTAGGATTCTCATCATGAATTGTTTATTTCATCAAATTAGTTGAGATTTGGTTTGTATCCTTGAACAAAATTTATGGTTTCAATTGCTTATTTATGCATGTTTTAGTTAAGGTTCTTAAGTACCAAAATCTGGAAATTGTTTTATGCTTAAATTTGTGTTATATTTCCAGCCACCAAAACACCTCTTTTGCTTGAGTCCTTAAGCACTCATTTAGATTTTCATGTTATTTAGTAGATATCATAGTTAGTTCACATGTTAACTTGCACTAGAAACATAAAATCTAGTCATCTTTTAGGCCATAGAACCATGCACATAGTCTAAGAACCATGTGCATGGTACTAAGTCCCATTAATCTTTAACCTATGGCTAGTTTAGTTGTTAGATCTAGTTTAACAGTAGTCACATTAGTTTTTTTCATGCTTTTTTTGGTTTATAAATTTTATTTTTTATTTTTAGAAAGTTCTATTTTTAGCAAGTTTTAGTTTAGGAAAGTGCTAAATTAGAACAGTTTCTTTTTTAGGTAATTCCCTTAATTTTAATTTCTAGTTTGAATCTTTCTAATTCTCTATAGTTTATTTACTTTCTGGCTTTTCCATTATTTAAATTTCCAATTCCATTTTCTTAGTTTAAGTTTCCTTTACTTTTAATTCTACATTAGGAAATTTTCCATTTTTAGTAATTGCTTTAGTTACTTACTGTAATTCATTCTTAGTTTACTTTTGTTTCCTTATTTAAAGGCATATTAGTTAGGTAAGTTTCCATTTTCATTGTTTAATTTTAACTTAGACAAAGTTTCCTTTAGTCCTAGTTTATAATTTTGTGCATGTTTACATTCTTGTTTACTTTTAATGTCCTAATTCAATCCAACTCTCTTTCTTTGGCTGAAGTTAATCAATTTGAATAAAATCCATTCCATTACAAATCTATGAGATTCCTCATGGGATCAAGCTCGGTTGCATGAAAATACTACATTTATTTGTGTTCTTACGAGTAATTTTAAAGCTACACAAATGGTCATTCAGGTTGATGCTAACTCATTATTATCATTTCGTACTACCATGATTCCAAACTTCTTTGGAACAACTTTAACTAGGCTGACCCAAGTTCTATCAAATATGGGATGAATGATAGCTACACCTAATAATTTCAACACCTCAGCTCTCATGACTTCCTTCATGTTAGGGTTAAGCCATCTCAACATCTCTATAGAAGGTTTTGTGTTCTCCTCAAGATGAATGCAATGCATATAAATGGAGTGGCTTATACCCTTTAATCAGCTATTGTCCATTCTAGATTTGTCTTATGTTCTCAAAGAACATCAAGTACCTTACATTCATGTTCATCATTAAGATCTAAAATGATTATAACAAGTAAGGTATCAAAGGGGCCTAAAAGTACATATTTTAAACTTTCAGATGAAGTTTTTAGGTCCAAGGTAGGTGGTTTTTCAATAGATGGAACAAGTATAACCTCAAGAAGTGAAAGAGATTTTACTTAGGCTTCTCATTATGAAGTATATATTAACATTGTAGCACCAAGTAAGCCATTGATTTCATGAATGGAATTGTCAATGTCAAAATCTTGGCTAAAATTAGATAGACAAGCCTCAAGGGGATCATAACTAGAGGATCATAGGAATGTGTCATTCACTAGAATCTCAATCATGTTAACCATAACCAAACCATCAAAATTTAAGTGTTGTTTCCAAACACTAAAAATATTTAACTTGATTTACATATTTCCAAAGGAGCACTTCATAACACCATTCCAACAGTCGATGATTGCATTAAATGTGGCCAAGAAAGGTCATCCCAAAAGGATAGGAATGTGACTAGCAAGGTTTGATACAGGTGGTGTATCAAGGATAATGAAGTCTACTACAAAGAAAAATCTATCCATCTATAGCAAAATATCCTCAACCATACTAGAAGGGATTTTAACTAATCAATCAGCCAACTATAGTGTGGTAGTAGTTAGTTTCAACTTGCCAATTCCTTCCTAATTACTTATAAACAAAATAAGGCAATAGGATGAAAATTGCCCAAGATCTAGTATTGCCCTATCAAATGGGTGGTTTTTGATGATGCAAGATAGGGTGGGACACCCTATATCCCTAAATTTAGGTAGAGTATTATGTTGAATAATTGAGCTAACTTGCTCGGCGAGGAACTACACATTAAGTTTACACTTCTGTGTATAGAGATCTTTAAGAAAATTACCATAAGAAAGGATTTCTTTAATTGAATAATGAAATATTGATATGCTTATGTTTAAACACATCAATTATCTCATTAATTTGTATATTTCTTTACCACATTCAAACATTGAGGGAATAGAGCTTTGGGCATATAGTAAGCCTCAAGAATAAGTTCAAAAGAAGTGAGGGACTTTTGACACTGCTTCTTACTTTTTTGAGAGCTTGTGCTATTGACATTTTCCTTACATTCTTGAGTTTTGAAGTCATTTACCTTACATTCTTAAGTTTTGAAGTCATGCCCACTTTGTTATCAATTCATTTGTAATACTAGGTTTGGTGTGTTCATGATACTTTTTGACTCATTTGAGTTCAAGTTAATCTTAAACTATCCCTCAAGATTAGGCATGGGTTGACTTGAAAATTTTCCACTCTCCCTCTCACTAATTACAATAGACAGTTGACCCATTTGAATTTCCTAACTTTGCAATAGCTTGGGAATTGTCATGCAGAGTGTGTTTGAATTTTCTAACTTTACAATAGACAGTTGACCCATTTGAATTTCCTCTAAAGATGCTTTCCTTGGTTGTGGAGGAAACTACTGAGAATGTGGGGGTTGTTATGGAACTAGGGCACTAGGGAAAGGTTTAGTATGGGGGAACACATGTGGACCTCCCTAATGGTGATTCTTTGACCATGAAAAATTAGGATGCATAGACCATCTAGGATTACATGTCTTAGAATATAGGTTGTTGCTAGGGTTCCTAAATGCCTTTAATGCATATGCTTGCTCTGAGAAATATTCAAGAAATATGGAGTTAGATGGACCCGAGGTGGTAGAATGTGCTAAACTAAAAAAAAAATGGAGCAAACCTCAGGAGAAGGTTTGATAGGTGGTCCACCATCAAACATGAAGGCATCAAACTTTTGTTTCTATCCTATCAATTTTATCCATATTAATTCCAACATGTCTATCTTAACATACAACTCTAGAGTGGTCCATATCTCATACATGCCTCTCTTTACATCACTCTTGGTTACAAATGCCTCTCCATTAGTGGCATTAACCTTACTTCAATTTTGAGGAGTCAAACCTTCATAAAAAGTATTGTACTTGTTGCCACTTTATAAAACATGGTGGGGGCAATTAAGCTTCCACTAATCTCAACATTCATAGAAATTTTGACCCTCATGTAACTCTTGGTCTAATGAAAGAGAGATTTTATTCTAAAACTTGTTAGATAATTGCAATTAATAAATAATTGAGCCACCTCTAAAGAATTAAATCATGCCTTTTCTTTATCTTTAAAAGAGAAGCGGAATATCTTAACTTATGATAAGTGTCTAATTTTTCATAAAAACCCACCAAATTAGTTTCCCATGTGTTACAACTCACAAGGGTAAATCAGGGTTTTTAGACCAAAATTCATAGCACGTGCAATTTTGACCTAATGAAGCAAAAGTTAGATATTTTGTAGGTATAGAAGCTAATTCAAGGTATGTGATTGATCATATTTTTTAGGATTTAATTATATTTTTTACTTTTTTGTAAGAAACAAGATGGTGATCCAATGACTGAGATCAATCTAGATGAACATTGAAGATCATGATAAAATAATTGAGTCAAAGCCCAAAAATCATAAATCCAACATGATCTCAAGGTCAAAATCATCCTTAGGTCAAGAAATGGATGCAATTAAATGACCTAACGATGGCCAAAGTGGACACATGAAGTAAGCCATGTATTTCTACCACCTTTACATGGGAGTCATTTAAGCCACCTTAGCCATAGAAGCTATGAGAGAAGGTGACAAGCCAAGGAATTCATGAAAAGAGATGGAGCCATGAAGCCAAGCTAAGAGATCCATCTTAGCCAGCCATGAATCTTAGCCAATGGAGTCCTCAAAGTTAGCCATCAATGCCACATAAGCTAAGCTAAATGTGTAACAACCCCAAAATTCTACTATTGGATGATCGAGGTATGAGTTTTCTAGGAGGTTAACTTTTTATGGATCTAGAATTAATAACTAAAACATAAATAGTTAGATTCTACTTAGAAAATAGAATCCAACGACTTAAAGAATGCTAAAAACAGAGTCCATATGAGGAAGTTATGGGACTTCAAAGTTAGGGGTATTTTGATAATTAAAAGTAAAAAAAAAAAACTAATAACTTGGGAATTTAAATCATCAAATCTAGATTCTACTCGTCGATACGAATCCAATGACACTAAGTTTGCTAAAATTGGAGTTTGACCAAATAAATGGTAATTTTCTTATAAAAGGTTATTTTAGTAATTTCACTCAGTGGGCCCACTTGCAGGAGTTGAAATGTGATGGTCAATAGAGTTGAAAAATATCATTAGTATGGCTTACCTTTTCTTTGATTGATATCATGGTGTTTAGACTAGTAAAAACACCATTATGAAACTTTAAAATAAATAAAATAAAACAAAATAAAAATAAAAAGGGGGGCACATTTGATAATGGCACCCCCCGCTTAAGTAAAATAGAAACAGACATTATTCTATTTCAAGAACCAAACAGAACCTGTGGAACCTGATGGGAAGGAGAAGGAGGAGAGGAGAAGAAGAGGAGAGAAAAGAGAGGGAGCCGAAGCAGGAGCAGGAAAGGGAGAGTGAGAGCTAGAGAAAACCCATCCATGCTGGAGAAGAAGAGCTGGGTAGGGGTTTCCATGTCACCGAAAGATGAGTAGCTCGTTGGCGATAATTGGGGGTCTCAGATTTTAGATCTGAACCCCTCACCTTGCTTGCCTCAAAGTCTAGGGAAAAAGCCCTTTGGTTCTACTATGATCGAAGGAGGAAATTGGGTTTTGGCGACTGGCCAGAGTTTACAGGCCGACACCAAAGACGATGACACTAGTCATCTTCTATGGCTAGCCTAGGAGAACATGAACCCCATGGCTATGATGAGATCTGGGATGATTTAGCCATCTATTGAGGGGGAAAACTATTGTGCGACGAGATTGGGGAGGGTTCAACCAAAATTAAGGTCAATCCGACTCATCTAAGGGTGGAGGAAGCCCAAAAACGCACTCTGAAGGTAAGATTTGTGGAACCCTATTCTTGATTTATTGAATTTTGATAAATTTGTATCATTTTATTTGAAATATACATTTAAGTGATAATTCGACTATTGAATTGTTAATCCATGCTTAGTAATGGATAGATCTATACTCAAGGGAAGTTATATTTGACTGAATTTGTGATCTATGCCAGAAAACAAATCAGACAATCTAGACCATCCGATCTATTATTGTGCAAATAGTAACTTTGTGATGTCTGATCAATGATCAGACAACACAAATGAGATCTAGAGCACTAAATTGACTTGTAGAGCATAAAAAAAAATTGTAAAAAATTTGATAGGAATGGATCAGGCAATCTCAGTCCTCTAATCTATTCATATGTAAAGCTCTATCTAGAGACATCTGATCGATCACCAGTAAACTTTCCATCCTAGAATTGATAAAATAAGTCAAACATTTATGAATTGGAAGTGAAACATATTGGAGACATCCCACCCGGATCCTCTGGAATCATGTCCTACTTATTTTTATGAATTTGATGAAGACACATCCATTAAGGAGCTCAACAGGTTGTTGGATATTATGCCTCTAATGGACACTTCTCAGTAGCTAGCTAGAGTAGATTATCCTATAGATCTTAAAATTCTAATTGAGCCTTGCAACATTGAAGACATACTTGATTGGGACCTATAAACCTTATTTGAACAAACATCGAATAGTAATATAAGCCCAATTGAAACCTTACATGTGACAATAAAATAGGAAGAAGAAGAAGAGTTAGTTGATGTACTAACCCTACATCAACCAACTCTAGGGTACACCTCGGAAGAGAATAAGGGTTTAAGTATAACCATGTCCCTGCCTCTAGTATTATAAGAACAACCTTTTAGGGAAGGGCAGAGTCGGCTTATGCCCCAATTTCAGGACAACGTAAGGCAACTAGAAGAAATAGATGAATTGAATATGATGGTCAATATTATCCCTAAATTTAGTCTTGATTGGGACACTTTATTTCGAATTGATCCTAAGAAATTCATGGTAGTTCAAAATGTTATTGTATTACCACTGCCTCAAAATTCATGGTGGACTAACTATATTGACTACCATGAAATTTTGAAGATGGGGGATTATCAATATGATTCCCACAATTCAAAATCATGGTGAACTTCTGTGTTATAATGATATTAGCACCCAAAATTTTAGGGTGGGAGAAATCTATAGACTACCCTTGATGCAATAGTAGATTTGTCATCATGAGACCTTAAGGTCATGGGTTCAAGGCATGGAAACAACCTCTTGCAAAATAGAAGGTAAGGCTGCACACTATTGACCCTTCTGGTCCGCCCTACCCGAAACCCCACATACGGAGGAGCTTCATGCACAGGGGCTCCCCTCTTTTAGACAATTTATAAACTACAACAAGGTTTTGAAGTCGTGTCAGAAATTTTTCATTTCATTCTTAGGGTTAAGATTAGGAGAATTACTTGAACTATCTAGGTCTAGGCTTAGTTGGTTAGGTTAATTATAGGCCATGTCTGGCTAATGACATTAAATTTAACGCTTATTGGGAGGCAACTCAAGAATTTTTAGAAAAACTCATTAGTTTGCTTTACCCATTCATTATTTAGGTGTCGTACATTTCAAAACATTGAGGACAATGTTTAGTTTAGGTTGGGGGTGTAGAAATGAGATTTCTAAGTTTTCTCACATTTTTGAAAAAAAAAAAAAAAAAAATTTTGATTAGTTCCTTTAGGAAGATGAGAATATAGATCCTTTGAATATTCAGCTAAATTTTTGAACATTAGCTTATTAATAGAGCATATACAATGAGTTCACTATTGTATTTTTTTTCTAAAGTATGTCATGAAAAATTAAACATAGAACACTAATTGCAGAAAATAGCTATATATAGTTTAAGTTGAAGGGAAAAATGTAACTTTGAGACCCTGAAGAAGATATATGGAGACTCATAACCCATGTGAGTTTTGAGCCATTCTTTCTTTTCTAAGGGTTTTACATAAATCCAAAATTTTCTTCAGAGGACATTATTTCTTAGTCAGTCTCATTATTCTTCTTCTAGGTCAACTATTAAGAAATTACAAAAAATAACTATATATCTCTTAAGTTTATGATTTTTCTTAAGTCATATGAAACCTAAAAAATGATAGAGGTCATCACTGGTAAAACCCAAAGCCTTTAGCCTTCTCCATATTGTTTTCTACTAGTTATCCCCTTGAGCCTTTTAAAATATCATCCTTTTGTTTGTTAGCCAAACAACCTTAACCTATATTGAACCCCAATATATGTTCATTACTCATTTATGCTGAAAATATATAGAAAATATTGAAGAACATCTTGAGAAAAAGTATGAACAATACAATTCAAGAGATGAACATGAAAAGGTGAAAAAGAAGAAAAAGTTCAAAAAGGCTATATATAAAGTTAAGTGAACAAATAAAATAAAATAAATAGCCAATGTAAAATAAAAATGTTCACTCTTGCGAGGATAAATGGAAAAGTTGTGAATACACTGATAGAAGACCTTTATATATTTTGTAGACAACCTTTGTTTACTGTTATAACCATTCTTTTGATAACCCTTACTTAAGCCTATGTTTCGTCCTAATAGAAGTCCTAACTTGATCTTAGGAAAGTATGGCATATATAAGATTATAAATGAATAGGGAGTTTGGTAAAATGTAACTTTCTTAGTAGTTGATATCTTTTCATGAGATCATTATTATTCCTTCCAAGTTATCATTCTTTTGTATGAATTATGTGAGATTTTTGAACTAGATGAAAACATTCTAGTCACATATTAATGAGAGATTTAAACCTTTCAGAGTGACTTCTTTCTAAGTGTCAAGTATATCCTATGAGAATTGAAGTCAACACATACATTTGGATGGTAATTTAGGTTATTTTTTACTTGGATACATAATTAGGTATTAGTTATAGCACACACTCACCTTTTGAAGTTTAATGAAATAATGGGATATCTTTAACATAAGGGTAGGATTTTGAACCTTTTTGTGTATCTTTATTACCATGTAAAAGTTAGCTACTTAATATAAGCTAAATAAAAGAAATTTTTTCTCAGATTAATAAAAGATTTTCATAAAAATTTAGAGAATTTTGTGGGTATATTCACTGCAAACCCTCACGAGGCATAACTCATCCATTGGGAGTAACCTAGGGTTTCCATGGCTTGTTGCATTTGCTAAATGCAATCGTTAGTACCTATGAAAGTGAAACTTTGTACCAACTTCTAAAAATTGATTTTTCACACATTTTTCTATGGACTAGCAAAATGTTGGTTGAGGGGTGTGATAAGTGTCTAATTTTTCATAAAAACCACCCAATTACTTACCCGTGTTATAACTTATAGAGGTAAATTAGGGTTTTTAGACCAAAACTCATAACACATACAATTTTGACCTAATGAAGTAAAAGTTTGATATTTTATAGGTCCAGAAGCTAATCAAAGATAAGTATGTAATTAATCATATTTTTAGGATTTAATTAAATTTTTTACTTTTTGTAGGAAACAAGATGTTGATTTGATGATCAAGATCCATAGAGATGAACATTGAAGATTAAGATCAAACGATTGAATCAAAGACTAAAAATCATAAATCCAAAATGAGATAAAGGACAAGATCATCATTAGGGAAAGCAATGGATGCAACTAAAGGAGTTAAAGGTGGCCAAAGTGGGCCCATGAACTAAGCCATGCATTTCCACCACCTTTACATGGAAGCCATTCAAGCCACCTTAGCCATATAAGCTATGAGAGAAGGTGACAAGCCAAGGAATTCAAGCTAATCCATTCAAGCCACTCAAACCAAGTGATGGAACCATGAAGCCAAGCTAGGAGAGCCATCTGAGCCAGCCATGAAGCTTAGCCAATGAAGCCCTCAAAGTTAGCCATCAAAGCCACGTAAGCTAAGCTAAATGGAAGGCCATGATTGGAGGAATATCCATTAGATTCTAAGGGATATTTTGAAGAGAATTAAGGAAAAATTAATTAGGATAAGTTAGCATGCGGATAATAGGATTAGACCCTTCTATTTTTCATTTTTTTCTCACCTTTTTATCACTTTCCACCTTATCACCAAATAGCACTAAGAATTTGACTTACCATTCAAGAGTCCTACCATTCCAAAACTTCTCCACCTTCCTAAACTCCCATTCAAACCACCCTACCAATCCCAACATCTTAGAAAACTGCCTAGCCAATCAAATTTCTCCACTTCATCTTTCTTTCTTATTCTTTCCCACCAATTTCTTTTCTCCCATTATCTCCTTGTCTCTTACCTCATCACCCCATGTAACTTTCCATTTTTTAAGGGACTTCCACATTTTGTTTCTCTTACCTCCTCCTAAAAAGTAAGCACCTTCCCTCCTTACACTTAAAACTCAGCCACCAATCCACCTTGTTTCCTCTTTAGAAATCTCAGCTTCTCACTCATCTTAGCCATCCAAAATTGCTTGTTTTCATCCCACCACACCTTATTATTAAGAAACACTGGGAAAAATTGGAGAAAAACTATAAAAGGCCAACATAAACATAAGTTAAGGAGCTCTTTTCCTCTTAGGAAAAAGATGCCTCCTACACTTTGAGGAGGACATCTTCTTCCTAACCTTCCTTCTTCCATTGTTTTGCTTGGATTTTCTCTCCTTTTGGTGGATGCTACTCTTTTCCAAGGTCTGTGGGCATTTCCTCAAGTGTTCCACAACTAGTTTTTGTCTTTTAGTTTTTCTTTGAAAGGTTGGTTGGTTCCCTTTTAATTTTTCTTTTCTTTGCTTGAACTTTACTTCCATTGTTGTTAGTTAATGCTTTTCTATTTTATTGTTATTTTTTGCTTATTGATTAAGATCTAAGGTCGAATTTCCCTTAAAGTGACAGCTAATGGAAGTCACCTTGAATCTAATCCTTGTCCATGCTTTTCATTGCTTTTAGATCTCCTTAGGTTTCATTGAAATCCCTTCTTGTTTTCCTCAAGTTCTTAAAGTTTACCTTTAGTTTCTAGTGGAATTTTCCTTTGATTTCAAGAATGCTTATTCATGATTAATTGTTGGAACCATTGAAGAATGATTAGCGTATAGTGGTGGGTGGATTAAGATCAAGTGGACTTCATTGAGATTTGGATTACATGTATTAAAGCTTTTATGTTAATGGATGTTAATGTAATTAATGAAGTTTATTATAATTTTAAATTCATGTTAATGTCCAGCAGTTAATAGTCCACAATCTTGAATGTGTGCTTACATTAGAATTGATTAATTCCATGATTTTTATGTTCTATTGAGTGAATGATTCAACTACTATGCTTCTGGAATTTCTTTTCATGGTTTTTTTTTTTTGTTTAATTTCAAGCACCATGCACTTTTTATTCACTTGATTCAACTAAATTTTTAGATTGCTTAGTTAATGTTAAAGTAAGATTGCATGCTTTTGCATTTACAAAGTAGTTGATTAGTGCACGCTTCCTTAGGTTAGTTGCTTAATTTCATGTTTAGGAAAGTTGTTAAAAATTGTATTTTGGGAAAGTTTCACTTTATGAAAGTCCTCAGTTAGGAAAGATATAAATTTAAAAAGTTCTTAATTTAGTAAAGTGTTATTTTTAGAAACTATGTTTTAGGAAAGTTTTCAAATTTAGCATGTTTCTAATTTTTGAATAATTTCCATTTCCATCTGTTGATTTCCATTCTTAGTTTAGGTTAAAAATCTCTTGAATTTTGGATAGGTTAGATGGTTTAAAGTAGGGACCACTAGCATTACATTTATTCAATTCCTCCTAGGATCAACCTACTCTCATAATGGCTCATTAATTCTTAGGATCTACAAATTTTAAATTGGGATTGAAGGATCAACAACCTTGCATGCACCAACTGGTATTGCAATGTGAGTTTTTAACCCAAAATGGAATCCTAAACTCTATGCAGATTCAAAAACTCGTAATGGCATGTAATATAGAAAGAAAATAAATGTCACCTAGAATGTAAGAAGCAAGAAACTAATGCATCTAGTTATCTAGATTGATGTGATTTTGTAACCCTTGCCAAATAGTTTGCTTAGGATCTCATCATCATCAAGACCTTATCCCAATTAGTGGTCGGCCACATGAATCTTATTCCTCCATTCCTCTCTATTAAGTACCATGGCTTCATTCAGTCCTAAAGTTTTTACATCTTTTCTCACCACTTTTATCCACATTATTTTGGGCCTTCCCTTAAATTGGGGTGCAGGGATTGACAACCATGCATACAACAACTATAACTTTAAAATGTAATCATGAACTATATGTAAATTCAAAACTTAAGCAATACAAAAAGCAAGTAAATGTGACCTAAAATGAAAAGAAAAAGGAACTGTGATGACCCGGATTTTCCCATGCATTTTTAAATGCAATATCTAATTCCTAAGGCAGGATGCATCCCTATTTGAAAATCATTTTATAAAAATCATGCAATGCAGCGGAAAATCTTTTGTTTTAAACTCATTTTGAAAACCCCGAGTATCATTTTCTTTCACAACAACCAAAGTAGTTTTTGAAAAATTTCAGAAATCACAAATGTTTTTCCCCAGGTCTATCCAGTCACAGCACATAGCCCAACTGTAAATAAATACAAATACATATCCAAAGGGTAGAGAGTTTACTCACATTTATAGTTGTCTCCTTTGTCTATTCACTTGTTCATAGCACTGATATCTCCTGAGGCATCTTCTATTTGTAAGTGGAACTATCCTGAAAAATGTTAAGGATAGGGTGAGTATATACTATACTCAGTAGGAGTCTATTACTACTAATTTTTGCAATGCATGTTATGTTTAAAATCATATGCTCTTTCAAAACATGTGCATGTTTGAACACTCATGTTCAATATTGATATTAAAAACCACGGTCAAATTGGAATACTGACGACTTAAAGAAATAGCATAATCCAAGTCGAAAGTATCATGTATCATAAACATCATGATATGCATAAGATGCTCAACTGAATCCAACTCATGGATATCTGGTATGGTATGGTCGACCAACCTCATGTCATGCCATATGCAATGTAAGTAAATCATCAAACCATAGGGTCCAACTATGCCCATGACCTCGCCGTCGTGTGGTTCCCGGGTACCTAGGGACACAGCGTCATAGCCTCCATGGGGCATATGACACATCTTCGTCGTAAATCATGCAATTTATGAAATCGGTTGCAAAACATGCATGCAATGCATAAAATCTGCTCATGCTAGTATCGCATTCAAAGTCATAACCCTGCTTAGAAGCCTGACAGCCTAGAAGCCTGCTAGCCTAGAAGCCTGTCAGCTCTCTCTGGCCCGCCCTCATCGAGCCGCCCTCATCGGCCAAGGATGCACTTATCATGCAATCTATGCATGTAGCACATGTCTTGGCAATATATGCGCAATGTATTTTTCAAAACCCTGTCCTCTTTGGGTCCCTCACAACTGCCTGGCCCTCACAACTGCCTACCCAGCATCTTTTGGGCACTCCAGCGTCTTTTGGTAACCCTCAAGGACATGTAATTTTTTAAGAACTCAATGCTCACAAATCATGCAATATATGCAATTGGTTGCAAAACATGTCTATGCATAATGTATTTGTCATATGCATGCTAAATTCGTTTATAAGATTAAGTCATACTAAACAAAGATTAAGTCATGCTGAATTCATTTATAAGATTAAGTCATGCTAAACAAGTCATATAACTTAAACTTAACACATGCGTTCTCAAAACAATCATAGGTTCTTTTTAAAAAGTCTAGTAGCGATAGAGCACCTACCTGAAAGTCTCCTGGAGTCACGTCCTTTATTACTTCAACCCATCCCTGTGTTTCATTTATAAACTCCTGGGTATGAATGGATACAAGGAGTCCTTATTAATTTCAATCCATTTAGACATTAGATCGCTAGCTCTACCTATTGGGTCCATGGTCCTTGCCTAATTCATTCGTCAGGCTTGATCCTATGGTGTGGATCTACTTTCCAATAGTTAAACTCTGTAATTTATCCTCTAATCCTAACTTTAAAGTCTCATTAGGTCCACGTGCCCCAGTTCCCAGGACACCCGTGTATCCTGGTTGAACCGCGACTGCCTTACATGCGTGCGCGCCCAAAGGCCGTTCCAGGGACCACGTTTTGCACGCGCACATGCATGCCCAAGTGATGCGCCATGATGCGCATCATCACACGGACACACCTTGTAGCATGGTGCGTCTCAACTCCCAGGGCACCTCGTGCACCCTGATCGAGCCAGGACCCGTGCCCCATGTCACACGCGCACCCGAAGGCCGCACCTGGGACAATGTACGCACTGTCGTACGCCCAGAGCCCATCCCTGGGACCCTGTCCTAGGCGCACATGGAGCAAGGCATCCCTGGGACGCCTGGCTCATGCAAGGTTGTCTGAGCCGGTTTGGGGACGTTTTTTGGCCAGGAAATCCGGATGGAAAATGTCTGAGAACGCTAGATCCAGCATGGATCTAGCCTAAAAGGGGAAGAACCAAGAGAGAGAGAGAGAAGAACAGGCTTGGGGACGGCCATCGCTGGTGGTGGAACCCCATTTCCGTCTGAAACCCCATCTCGCCGGAATTCTTCAATGAAGGTGGAAACCCCGTTGCCAGTATTGGAAAGGAGAAAGGGGACATGGGAAATGGCAATGGCGGGCCTAACTTGGGCTTGGCCATTGCCGAAAAACAAAGAGAGACGGGTTTCTGGTTTTTGCCGGAAACCCCAGTCCAAAACTTGCTGGAAAATCGTGTTTTTGAGAGGGGGAGATGGGGCTTTTTATAGCCCTGCTATGGCGGTGCCGCCCTTTGCGGTGGAAGATCCCTCTAGAAAAATCAGGATTTGAGGGTTTCTGGAAAAATCTGGGGAGGAAGACAACAGGGGGTGTTGTTATCAAAACGGCCCCTTGCGTTTTTCGTTTTTTCGTTTTTCTATTTAAATTTCAAAACTGCCCCTGATCTTTAAACGGCTGTAACTTCTTCATACGAACTCCGTTTTGGATGATTTTTGAGGCGTTGGATTCCATTTTTCGAGTAAAATCTAATGGTACTAAGTTTCCTCAAAAATTACTTTGTTTACTATTTTAAATAAAATCAAACATTTAACTTAGTTCATTTCCTATAGAATGTCCAATTTAGCGTAAATTGCTCGAGCATTACAGAAACTAATGCAACTACTTATCTACTACTTATGCTAAGTAAATGTGACCTAGAATGCAAAGAAACAAGAAACTAATGAACCTACTTATATGCTACTTACGCAAAGGATCCAGGCCTCAATAGACAAAGCACTATAACTTAATCAGCCTATGTCTTGGCAGTTATATCTGAACTTAAGCTATCCCATGTTATGTAGGTACTTTTAATGCAAACAACCTTAGAAATTATACAACAAGTAAAATACAAATGCAATCTATATGAAATTATTGTACAATAAAAGTATGAAAGTTTAATTTTATAATGCAAATCATAAACTTAGAAAAATTGAGTCAGATAAGGCTTACAGTGGGGTTCTAGAACAAAATCTTCTCATACAAGGGTGAATCCATTGACAAACCACTTCTATTTCCAAGAAAGGATGGTTCGCCCTTAACATGTATTATTACAACCCTTGAATTGTAATTTACAATGGAAATACAATTGACCTTACTATAATTTCACTCAAAAAAAAGAAAAAGAAAACAAGTTCCCTAATTAAGTAGGTGTCATAACCAAAGTCATACACCACTCAACTCCTCCAAATCCTTCACCAACTTCCTACAAAGACAAAAGTAATAGTGAATATCAAATTAATCATAGTAATTAAGAGTAATATGATAAAATCCTAATTATATGTAAATATAAGTGATGCATCTAAAAACCTAAAAATGCCTTAAATTCTAAATACATACATGATTCCTAAAGTGCAACTAAAGGTAAAATAATCTAACCTACATCCAACCAAAAATTCCATTACAAGTCACTAACAATGGCACAAAAAAGGTTGATTATTTATTTTAGAAATACCACGAGTGCAAGGGTCTATTGAGGTATAAATATGCAATATGGGTCAATCTCACAAGGACTTAACTTGAAACTTAAGAATATTTATCAAAATTCAAATTAAATTATCCTAACTTAGCCAAGCAATGTGAAATAATTGAGATAATCTAATTAACTATAAATTACTCTAAAAATGAATAAATTTACCAAATAATGAATCTGGGTCTTCGAAATCCATCACATTGATGATTATGAGCATTCATATATAAGTATCATAGATTTAATTATCACATGTTAATATAACACAGATTAAATAATAACATGGAAGATTTGAGTTAAAAGTCCTAATTTAAATGTTTTCTAAATTCAAATGATTTACCTAGCTTAATCGGTAGTTATTCAAAGCATAGCTTGTATTTTTTACAACTACAAACTTATGTAAGATTTCATAATTATCATTCAAACTCCAAGCTAATTAACATACTATAATTAGTCCCCAAAACTATGGAAATTACTTCATACATATCTAAAAACTAGAACAGAGTAACTCTAAACTAAGCTAAGATAAACTAAATGAAAAAGTTCTAAACATGAAATTAAATCTACTCTAAAAGCAAGAATAAAATGCATAAAACATAGCATCTAACACAAACCAAACTAACAGATGAATAAAAGAAAAAATAATTTTATTGAAATCAATTCTTAACTCATTATAATAACGTAAGGAAGACTACAACAGAACTTCCCCATATTGGATTGAAGACAGGGACCCAAAATCTTCCTTGAAGTGTCATGCACCATAGATTTGCACTCTAGAATCTTCTCCAAACTAAGCTAAGCTAAGATTTTTCTTCCTTGGTGTGTCACTAACCAAGGAGAAGACACTCCAAACCAGCCACAACCCAAGATGTTTTTTCACTCCCCAAAATACCATGATCTCACCCCTTATGAAAGAAGCCCTTTGCCCTTCCAAAATAGGTTGAAGTCCCTCTCTCTCTAAATCGTCCTCCAATATATACACTCCCAAAGTAGAAAAACATAGAGAGAGAGAGCTACATGTCCTATTCCTCTAATATATAACATGTTACCTTCTTCTAAAGACGGTTCCCTTTCAAATAGAAACATGCCTCTTCTTCAAACCATCTTATGCACCTCACTTTTCAAAAGAAATACATGATATATCCCTTTAAAACTTATTCCCCTTCTGTAAGTTGCACTCTTATTGGAAAGGCATCTTTTCTTCTCTTGTTTAGCCCCTCTCTTCAAGTGGAAACATGTCCTCTTATATGGAAAATGTCATAAACCACCTTCCAACATAAACATGTCTCTTCCTCTCTAATTAGGAAAGCACCCTTCAAAAAATTAAAAACCTTCCTCTTCACATATGACATTTTTTTCCTATATGATAAGAACGTCTCCAACTTCTCCTTTGTGATGTCTTTAATCTTTGAAAATATCATATTCCTTTCCTTAACTGAAGAAAATCTCAAGATAAATCATCTCCCACTTCCCATGTAAAGATGCTAACATTGTTTAAAATAACATCTTTCCTTTCTTCTTCTAGCATGTCTTTTTGCCCCTTTTGTTTCCTAAGTGAATTGTAATCCTTCCCAATTAAGTTAAGATTCCCTAGCTAAGACCTTACAAAATTAAAGGGTAAGAATCTCTCATCAAGTCAATCTATGACCTCTTGAGCAAGTCAACCTTATAGGGGCATTTTTTACTTGTTGTACTTAGAAACCCTTGACTAGTGCTTAATCACATAGACGTGGAATGTCCAAGTCATCATCTCCTACTTAGTCATCTTGATTTAATTCAACATCTAACAATGGTTGAATTGGCCTTAAAATGCTGATTTTGAATGATCCAAACAAGTGAACACATTCATCTTGATGATTCTTTCACATCAATGACTAATCGTGCTTAAGGTTCCACACTAGAAGAGATTTTTAGAGAGATCATGATTGTTCAAGGCAAGATTTCCTAGATCACAATATGATCTTCTTTAATCCCCCATTAATCTCAGAAACTTTAGACACTCCCATGTCACTTTTGAGATGTGGGTTTTTGAAATTGCTTGAATGATGGACTAGCTTCCTCTTAGGGCTTCAAATCACTAAAAAGGTATAAATTTTTTCATTTAACCATAATCCTACAAAATACAAAACTAAATCCTAATTAGTGAGGACTTAAACGATTTTAAGTGTTTACCAATGAATTTTTTAGAGGTACTAATTGCAATAATTATGTCTATATAAGTGCCCAAACAATCTCAGGGACTCACTATCCTTTCTGTGGCTTCCTATAGCATTTATATGCCTTAACTCTAACTTCAACTAATTGAACTCACTTAGATCAATCCAAGGAATGACCTACACTATATTCATTTGATGAGAAATTAGGATAGTAGCTACTGGGGCAGTTTTGGGATGATTTTGGTTAGGGAATTCTTCATCATCTAAATTGAATCTATAGGATTCTCTCAGTTTTTTTTGGATAAGTATATTCTCTTGGGAGTGTCAGGTCATGGTACCTTGTATGTTGGCCATTTTATTAGACATCTTGCTAAGAATTTCTTCCAGGAATGTGGTTTTGATTCTTTTAGACATGGTAATACTTAGAAGGTTTAAGGGTGAGGCTAGAAAATTTTGGTGAGGTTTCTTGTGAGAGGGAAGGCTTGGGCAGAAATGTTTGTGGAATAAGTGAGGTAAATTCACTGCTCAATCTTTCTCCCTTATGAGGTGTCCTTTACCTCTTCTACCTTATGGCATTTTTTCCTAAAAGAAAGCAAGGGACAAGCAATAGTGATTATCTAGCTCTAAGAATCAATACACTAAAGGGAATGGATAGGCTTCCTCAATTGGTGGCCTCAAACCAGACGAATAACCACTACTTAAAAAAGGTGCTACTCTAACTCTATGTAGATGTACCTAAAGGGTATGCATTCCTAAAGGCCATGCAATCTAAGGGTTATATATATGGGATGAAACTCATGTGGGGTATTCAATAGGACAAGGCTAAGGGCTCTTTCAATGTAGAGCTACCATAATACCTCATTCAAGTAGACTGAGGATATGCTTAGAAGCCTTTTTCAATAGTACATGGCATGCTCTATTTTACAAACTTCAAGAGCACTAAATTAAAGGTTGATTTTTTCATCATGCTTCTCCCTACTTCCCATCATTGGGTCATGACCTCCCTTGTGACCTTCCATAGGGATTCAAAAGTCTACAAAGACTTAGGGATTAAGGACATGCAAGTATGATATACATGATGCAATGTGTGATTGAGTATGAGAATAAACAAGTCCATCAGTATTTATTTAGTGAATTTTTATTTTATCCTTTGTGTAATTGCTTAATGATAACTTCCTTTATCATTTGATTCAAAAGTGGTTTTTGTTTTTTCCTTTATTAAGTGCATTATGATAGTGTGGGACTTAATTTTTTATTCAATAACAAGGTTTTTCTAAGCTAGCACCTTATGTGTGCTTCTAGTAAAGCAGTAAACAATATGAATCAAAAGATACTCTACTTATGCAAAACTAAAAGTGAACCATCTTTCAAATAACCTAACATATCTAGACTGATTCATTTTCCAAGCTAAGATGTCCCCATTGGACTCACCATCTGCGGGTGCTTGTTTCGATACTGTCCCATAGGGTGAATGTCATGGGCCTCTTAAGTCATCAATTGTGTGTTATTATGCCTATGGGGATTGGAGTGGACCAATATGGTTCATCCTTCATGAAAAACTCAGAGTCGTACTTAGAAAAATGCTCTAGGACCTATATATATATATATATATATCCAAATATTAGGTTCATAGTTTGGCATGTAGCCCTATAAGGAGCTTCCTCACTATATGAAGTAGGCCAGCCTTCTTGAATGGGAATTTTCAACTAACTGGTAGTAAGAGGTCCCTTTGGCTTTCTATTGGGAAAGTCCCTCCTATTATGGAATAGGGAGAGCTTCCAACCAAGATGCTAGAGGAAGGAGGGAGCTTGATTTCTGCCCTTTCCCTCTCCTCTAGGGGAAACTCTACTTTACTATTTTATAAAGCTAGAAAAATATTACACTTTAAAGCAAGAAAACTATGCTAGAAAGTAGTATGAAAGATAATTATCTTTAGAAGCTACCCTAAATTGCTACATCTATGTTTATTTGCTAGTTGTCTAGGTCAGGTGGCCACATGATAATTGGTCCTATCCCATGACTTTGTTCCTATTGCATGATCATGGTTGTGCAATCACATGAACACGTCACCATCTAGATTTCCTCCACCATCTTCTAAAAGAGAGCACATGTATAGGGCTTCTAGGTTGTGCAATCACATGCATACTTTTGATATCATGCAACCACAGCCCATAAAGGATACATGTGTAGGTGATGCATTTGTAGGATTTGGGTCATGTGGTCGCTTGAACTTGTGTCATGTGGCCTCATGCCATTTCTAACCCTAATATTTTTCATCCTCCTAATATTGCAAGTCCTTTTGGCTTTTCCTTTGGAATTCTAGATAAGGGAGATATCCAATATTAAATGTAGATCTTTATCAAGGAAATAAAGTTTTAGCTTGTGATGATCAAGTTAAGGCAAAATATAATTTCTACATTGGTTTTGCTTTGTCCATCATAAACCTTTTAAGTATTTATTTAACATACTTGGCTTCGGTCATAAAGATTCCCTCGTGTTTGTTTGAAGTCTAAGGAAGAAGTTGATCTCTCCCATCATATTCATTTCAAATTTAACCTAAATAACCTTCAAAAGTTCATTGCATGTATTCTCATTAGTAGCTAGAAACACAATATTCTCAATACGTATTTGAATTATCTAAATCTCATTTCCTTGAGTTTTTATAGAGCATGATTGTGTCAACTTTTCCTCTTCAAAAGCCATTTTTAATGAGAAATTTGTTTAGTCTTTCATACTAAGATCTTGGAGTCTATTTTAGACCATAAAGAGCTTTGAAAGTTTAAAAACATTATAAACAAATTACAATTTTCAAAACCAGGAGGTTGATCAACATAAACTTCTTCATTATGAAATCATTTAGTAAAGAACTTTTGATGTCATTTGATAAAGCTTGAATCGAATCCTTTGAAACATACAAATGCATGAAGCATCCAAATTTCATCAAGTCTAGCAATAGGTGCAAAAGTTTCATCAAAATATATTTCATCCTCTTGCAAGTATCCTAGAGCCACATGTCTTGCTTTGTTCGCTATGACTAAAGTAAGTTCATCAAGTTTGTTTTTACACATCCATCTAGTGCCTATAACATGATGGTCATGGTGTTCAAGGAAAAGTGTATAAACACCATTTATTTTAAATTGGTTTAGTTCTTCTAAAATTATCATAATCTAATTCATGTCTAAGAATGAGTCTTGTGTGGACTTCAATTTATTTATAGCAAAAATACAAAAAATTGGCAACATTCTTAAGATCTGATCTCATTACTTCCCCAAAAAATGGATCAATAATAACTTGACTTATTAGCACATGCATGTATATAATATATTGGCAATGCCTTAGGCCAATCTTCTTACTATTGAGAAGTTACATCATTCTTTGGAATGCCTTCTCCATTGGTGTTGAGCTTCTCCATCTATTCAGCTAGATCATCCACATCATCTTCCAAGATAGGTTGCTCTCTCAAAAAAAAAAAAAAAAATACATTCATCAAAAAAAAAAAAATGAATGGACTCTTTAACTACTCATACTAAAAACTATATATGCTTTCCAATGCAAAAAACAACCAAGAAATATTCCTTTGTTAGATTTTTTAATAGCATGAAATTTTTGGTTTTCTACCTTTCTAAATCTTATATTGTGCCTTATCAAAATGCATCTAATGGTGCATCTATTCAAAATCTAGAATGCTATATTTATAGCTCTACCCAAAAGTATTTCAGCAATCAATTTTCACAAAGCATTGTCCTAGCGAGCTCGTCACTCGATTGATTTTTCCTCTCAACAACTCCATTTTGTTGACAAGTCCCAAGAATTGAAAATTTTATGGTCAATCCTATGCTTTTTATACCAATTTTTAGATCATGATATTTTAGTTCTCCTCTTTTGTCACTTCAAATGCAAGAGATGGAGTAACTATTTTTATTTTGATGTCTTTTGTAGAGTTTTGAAATTAAAACTTTCATCATAGTGAATCTTGAAAAATCATCTACAACCACTACAGCATATTTTTGTCCACTAGGGCTAGAAGATTGTGAGAAATCAAAGAAATCCAAATACAACATTTATAAGCTCTTTGATTTGAAACTTCTTTCTTTGATTTGAAAGAACTCTTTGTTTGTTTGCCCTTATGACCAGCATAAAAAGTTTGTCTTTTTCAAATTAAAGCTTGGGTAAATCAAATATAATATCATTCATTAAAGGTTTATGCAAGTGTCAATGCTAGTATGACCTAATCTTCTATGTCATAACTAAGAATCTTCATTCTTGAAAACAAGGCATCCTTCTTTTGAACTAAACATCTTATTTGAATCAAATACATACGTGTTATCTTCTAGTGTAATATTCTCATTCATCTTACTTCACAAGAAATATCACATAATTGACTAACAAAAATTAAGTTATGATTCAAACTTTCAATGTGCAAAATTTTTTTAATCAAGATTGGTCATTTGCCAATATTTCCAATGCCTTTCATTTTGAGAACCACCAAATGAGACTAAGACTCCAATCTTGGGAATCAATTCAATGAATAGGCTTGTCTACCACCATGTGTCTTGAACATCAACTACTAAGATATTAAAACATCTTTTAAGCCAAAGATGTAAGACACACCTTAGTTTGTCGAGTGCTTTAATGAATATCTTCCTTAGTTTCCATGAAACATCGGCTAGTGACCACTTCTTCTTCATCATTTGAAGAAGAACTCACTTCACTCTCACTTGATGTGGGAGAAGAGCTTTCTTATTCCTAGGAAGCACTTTCTTTCTCTTCTTCTTCAAAAGTGGACAAACTAGTTTGATGTGTCCACACTTTTCACATAAGTAAGCCATTGGGTCATTTTTTAAACTCAAATCCATTTTTGAAGTAGCCTTCTTGAGGAACTTTTGTCTGTCACCATTAGCTTTCCCTTTTATGATCTTGTTAAGCCTTCTTGTGAGACATTTCTCATTAATCTCATATGTCATCAAAAAACCTATCAACTCATCTAATTTCAAGGTTTGTAAGTCCTTGGCATATTCAATAGTAGTGACTATAGGACTACAAGACCTTAGCAAAGACTGCAAAATCTTATTAAGAAGTTCACCATTACTAAAAGTCTTTCCAAGAGACTTCAAGCAGTTAATGATATTGGTGAATCTTGCAAACATTTTAGAGAAAGATCCATTGGACTTTATAAAGAATAACTCATACTCATTAATAAATAAATTAACTACAGTTTCCTTAACTTGATTCATACCTTCATGAGTAACCTTAATTTTCTCCAAATCTCTAGAGCTGACATGCACCGTGAGATTTTATTGAACTCAGTAGCATCAAGAGAGCAATAAAGTAAGCTCTTAGAATAGTCATGCACTTGATCTTTCTTGTGATCTTCTTCATTCTATTCATTCTTCAGTGTGTGGTGGGGGTGACATCAATCAACACAAAAGGCTTATGAGGCTCTTCTTTGACCAGTCTCCATAGCTCACAACCTTTAGCTCTAATGAAAATATTTATCCTTGATTTCCAATAGCTGTAGTTGGTGCCATCAAAAAATGATGGCTTGCTAGAAGATTGACCTTCTCTACAATTTGTTCCTATGATTGCTTGAATAACTTTTAGCAAACAAATCATGAACTTTTTCTAAAACATGAAGAGAACTTGCTCTAATACCAATTAATATGCCCCTGGAGGGAGGCTAAATTGTGCTATGAAAAATATTTTGAAAATTTTTTCAAGGTTTTGCTCAAAATAGTAAAAGAAATTTCAGAAATCATTGGCACACAACAAGAGCTAGCAATAGGAAATTCTAGTGGTTTAGCCAGCCAACCAAGGCACCTCCTTCCACTCTCTTGTGGTATTCGCTACCTTGAGCTTCCAATAATCTCTACAAGCTTTTATATAGTAGTTGACACTATGCTAGCTATTAGTGAAGGAACTAAGTACTTCTAGCAATCTCAACCTTTTACAAAAACTTGGAAGACTATCCAAGAAAACTATATATATAGTCTTATTCAAAAAGATTCATTGGGAACCAATCTATGAACATCAAGAGCATACTTTTGAATAAAGGAGATAGGAACTCAAGTTTAAACGGATAACTATCATCATTGTCTTCAATCTAATCAACTATTTTATAAATTTAGTCGACTAAATTTCCTCATATAAATCTGTATTTTACCATTGACAACATGGTTGCATGTTCTTTATGCCTAGTAAACGTGTTCTCAATCTAAAAATTGAAACCTATTTATTTTTTTAGTTAGATGACTAGAATTTAGAATTAGTCACCTAATTCTTCAAGCAAGCAACTAGTTGTAGATACCAAATTTTATATCAATTGATTACTCTTAATGATGCATGGATGTGAATGTCACATTCTAATGCTTCAAATAGCCCAAATTTCATGTTTTAATGATTTCAAAATAATCAAGTGTTTTTAAGTTTGTTCACAATTTTAAAGATTTTAAAATTTACTAACAATTTTCAATTTTCAAAATTTACTCAACTTTTCTATTTTCTTATCCATATAACTCTTTATATTAACTTCAAACAGTGAATATATATTTCTCACTTAAAGATGATCACTCAACTAAGTACTTCTGACAAAATTTTGGCATAGTCTCCTCTGTGTTTTTAGATTTATGCATTTAACGCATGTGATTGTGATACACCTAATAATCCATTTAATCACAATAATACATTTATGAGACGCTGTCTCACCACATTCCATCATTCATAATAGTAAAATTAAACATGCATCCCACATATCATCCTGATATACAAACTTTAATAGAATGAGACTTACTCTTCAATCTCTACAACATCAGTCACAATCTCATATTCTTCAATGGTAGAGTGCAAACACATTCTAAACTCGTCACTTGATAAATATTTAATCACACATGCATCACCATCACCACCATAAACATAATGGAAGACTTTCACATCATTCTTTAGTATTCTGTCAATATCTTCCTTGAATTGCATTCATTTAGATATATGAAAATTCACATTCCCAACTACAAGTAAAAAAATCCAATTACTATAATGGGTCTTACTTTAATTATATCATTGTAGGCTTTGCTCACATAATTTTCCATTACCTCAACATATGTTCAAACAGATAAATCTTTCATTTCTCCAAACAAGCATTTAATATCGAATGTGAATTCATATCATAACATTTAAATCATAATAATGAATAGATTTTTCACACTCATTCATCCAATTCCACCTATAAATCCAAAATAAAGAGATAGTCATTTAAATCAAAGAACATCTCTGACGTATTCATATTCCAATTCACTAAAATCATATATATGGCCTTACATTCAGATAATCATAAACAAGCATCTTTAACTTAAATATAGATACAAATATATAAGTATCAATACTAGAGATAACACATATAATTCAAATTATAATAACTAAACTTACACCCTTTGGTGTATTCAGATTCATAAACAGAAATAACACATTCAGTGTTTCTCAAATGCAAATATGAAACATAGCATTAAATGAACAACTGAAATCGCACTAACTTTGCAATCACATTCAAATACTTAAATAACACCATTAAGGACAACCCCGGCGCATGAAGCTCCCGCCCTTGCAGGGTTTGAGGAAAGGTAGACCACAAGGGTCTACAGTAGGCAGCCTTACCTTGCATTTCGCAAGAGGCTGATTCCACGCCTTGAACCCTTGACCTCAAGGTCACACAACAACTTTTACCATTGCGCCAAGGCATCCTATCTCAAATAACACCATTGGTGTTCACAAATATCAATATAGTATCATCTAACTTCAGATAATGATATTAACAGGTTTCCATCATTACATACTAATACAATTGTTTAGTATGTTCTCCTCTAACATACAATTCAATCGAATTTCCTCACTTCATTTATTGAATAAGGTTATCTCACTTAACCTCAGATATATAACCAATTACTCTTCATCAAAAGAGTTCAAAATTCGTAGGGTCAATCAATAGCTAGTGGAATAAACTAAAAGTCCATCATATCAAATAATCAATGGACTATCTCAATTTTAGACAACTCAAATATCAATTCCGATCTTTCAACATAGGTAGTTCGAGAATCTTTCTTGAATTAAGACACAAATACAAATAACTTGTTTTCTTGAAGCACACTACCCTTCATAAGTAGTATCGGTTTCTCATACATCAAGATTGTTGTCTTTTATATATCCCACAGATCATTCTTCCTATATCAGGATATGCATTTATCCCAAAATCATCACTAGTTAACAACCTAGTGATGTCAATTAGAAACATAACTTTCTTATTTAAATGTTGGTTTATTGTGATATAATTTGATTCTTTATCAAGCACACTTGTGATTAGGTATTTTTTACTTTATGCAGCACACATATGAGAATGCAAAGTATAATTTGATTCTTTATCACGCACACATGTGATTAGGTAGCTTTTACTTTAAGCAACACACATGAGAATGAAAACTGTAGGGCAATTTTAATCTTCATCATGCACACTTACTTATAACTAAATAACTTTTACTTTATGGAGCACACACATGAAAATGCAAAGAGTCTGAAAAACTAAAGTGAAAAGAGGAAAAGGAAAATTAGTAGTTTCTTGTAATGGAATTTAATCTTCAACATGCACGCTCCTTGTGAATAAGTAGTTTTTACTTTAAGAAACACACATATGATAATGCCAAGTATAGGGGAAAAGTGAATAGGAAATGGAACAAGGCAAATACATATAAGGAAATAGGGGAAAGAGAAAGAGTAGGGTCAAAGAGACATGAAAATGAAGTAGAAAAAGGCTACAAGTTTGTGAAGAGCGAGTATAACACAATGAGACATATAAAGAGAAGTGTAAAATGGAGAGAAACAAGAAAGAGCTAGAATTTGAAAATGCATAGGATTTCTCCTGTACAATGATTTTTATGGATTTTAGTTTATTTTATTTAGTAACCTTTAACTCCATCTTTCTTCTCAATTCATACATCATTCATCATCCATAACAATCATAATTTTCAAAAATACATGTCATCATTCATCATTCATTCACTTTACAACTGATATAATGTAAGATTTTACCATATCTTGTCCTCTACATAAGAAGACTATTTTATCACAACAACATCATTTCATCTTTGTGACAATCAACATTGTCTCATAATTTGCGATTCAACTCAATCTTGGTATCATACCCAAGTCTATCGTATCACATGAGGATATATTTATCATTCTTTTGATAAGCCTTAATAAACATTTCTTTGAATAAGTCCTTGTGCTAGCGACTTATCCATCAACTGGAGTTATTATCTCAACTCCCTTTTTCAACTTTTCACCAATGCATTCATATTTAGCATAATTATACCTCATCATAAGTATCATCAAGACCTTATCCCACCTAGGGCTCGACCATAACATATTTCACGTAATTATACACAACAAAAGAATATATAGCTCATTATTTCACTATGGTATTAATGTGAATCACTTATTTCTTAAAAAGATCTGAGATTATGTATATATATTTGATAATGCTTCATGATTAGCTTTGTCTTGAAATTTTCTCAATTTTAGAAGTCATCTCATACTCTACGATTGTAATAAGTTTCTTGCCAATAACTTACATTTTCATATTAGCATATATTTCTTTCAAACATCAATCCTTTATTTGTTTATATGAAACTTATTCTCGTATTCTATCATGATGAGATTTCTTGTTGTAAACAAATAAATTCCTTTTTATCTCATTAATTATACATGAGAAAGAAAGTACTCATTATATCCTTGTATTATTTCCAAGCAGTACTATCTCTACACATTCATTTGCCTTATTATTTCTAACATGCCATTTTTAGTTTCAAAGTATATGGTAGTTCTAGCTTCCATTTCAATGGAAGTCTGCAATTCTTCTAAGCTTTTTCCTGTTGAACCTATCATTCCTCGATTGTTCCTATTTCTCCTCTTCAATTTACTATTCTTTAGTTGTCCCTTTTTCACCCTTTTCTATACAAACCAAGACCACATTCAATACATTCTACATAAGATTTTCTAGCCTATCTTTGCCTCTTTTCAAACTTCCTACTCTTACACCTGGTATATGTGAACAATAAGTATATACTTATGTTGGGTATTCTATCCTTGAACATTGATACTAAGCGTAATTTCTATTTGAAATTTATGCAACAGTATTTTGCACTACTATAAGCCATAGTATTTGAGTAACTTATATATAAAAGGATGTTCTATCACACTCACTTAACTATTTCTACTACTTGGTTCCCTTGTTCACTATTCTCAGTCACTAATTTCTCAAATCATCATCCTGGTTGTCACATTAAGGACAACTCCTCATGGTTTACTATTCCTTTGTACTCTGAGTATACTAACTGACTCTTTCTAATACTCAACTAACTCTATCATAATACAACATCAACTCACAAGATACTAACTTATATTTGAATTGTAATCTCTTTATTGGACATAAAGGCCTGCAAGTGACTAGATGAACTACTTTGATACCAACTGTGACACCTCGAGTTTTTCAAAATAATTTTTTGCATTTATTTTTCAAAAGGTGGCATGCCTCTAATTTTAAAATACAAAAATAGTTGAAGATTTTTCTTTGAAATTCATTTTCCCAAAAACCCAGATGTCACCTTTAGGCTCACACTATACATATATATAGTTTTCTAGAAGATAGAAATTCATTTCTCAAAAACAAGACCCATCCAATGGTTCACTTACACAGCCCCTATAAACATCATATTAAATGTCCAATATCACAATTCAAATAACTAACTACACAATACAAAAGCTTTAATAAAATGCATACCTGAGTGCAGAAGTATGGTTGCTAGATCCCTCTTCTTGTGTACATCTTCTCCTGTCTATCTGTATCTGAGATATTGTAACCATAAAATATTTACAATATCTCAACAAGCTATGCTTGGTAGGGGAGTTTAAGAATGCATATTGAATCTTAATGTACATTAATTATTCCATAGTAATTAGAATATTTATTTTCATAGCAATTATATTGAATTGGATTTACTCTATGTTTCACATTTCAATAATCCATTTATAAACCAAATATCTACATGTTTCATAATGATAAGTAATCCATTGATTTATCAAACATCTTTAATTATTATTTGTTATCCAAATAAACTAATCCAATTCCATGAACCATACTCTACATAGCAGTTCTACCCATTCATATACCCAAATGAAATTTATATGAAACTACGCCCTTAATCATATACATATAGCATATGTCCACATATATAGAAATTGTTAAAAGACATACAAAATTATGAATGCAATCAATAAATCTCCTAATTTACATTCCCAAACTATATTGGGTTTCAAAATCATACCCTACATCATGTGGGGTTTATAATCATCCAGCCATCATTGGTAAAACAATATAAGGCATATCATCAGGCCACATCATATAAGGCATCTCATAATTCCATAATATAAGCACCATTGTGCATCAAACATAAGGACAACCATGCTGCAATCTGATACGTACCAGTGCACTTGGATAACTACCCTATTCACCACTGATACCACAGTAGAAAATATTGTGTCACTGCCTATATGGGGAGACAGGACTTTCACAGTGGTGGCCTTCCCATAATTGCCCCACCCAACTTTTAGCCTCTCATAGGGCATGGTATCATCATATCATCAAATTTTGCAAAGCGGGTGGCCAAACCCTCATAACTTCCCTAGCATAGCATCCCTAGGCATACCCCTGTATAAAACAAAACTCTCAAGCCTCCATGCTTGGATGTAAAGTAATCATAATAAAAGGTCATTTTCCTATTCATATATTTCATAACAAGAATAACATCCTCACTTATTTGGTGATAATCCACCAAGGATGTATCCTAACAAACTAAGACCCATACATCACATATACTGACATGGTACCCATGTACCATCACAACATTTCAAAATTTTACATAGAAGATGCATAAGTCATAAGCATGAATTATAAACATGCAATTCTTTTACTTAGCATTATTTCCGTCATTACAATTCTAAGCATATCCAATATCAATTATATCATTTCAATGTCATAATATTCATAATAAAAAATAAGACTATGTTTAGAACATGCATCTTATTATTAGACATGTTTTCTTAAAATATCTACCTACCTCATGTGTCACGTTCATTGGATTCCACTATCTTTAATCATCATCTTCTTTACGATCGACCACGTGCGCTTCAATCTATACAACGCATAAAAAAAATCTGCTTTTAATACCATCACATACATATAGATATTTAGATTTAATTATGATCTAACTATCCGATCATCCCATCTAAGCTCAGATAAGTGATCTAGGCTACTGTTAATCTCTGTCCACCAATCATGGACAAGATCGATGGTTGGATCATTCTATGGATCTAGGTCTAGAAGTCGAATCACCCCTGTTCGAGCTTCAATTGAATGATTAGAGCTTCAAACATAATGGTAAAAACTCCTATCATAGATGGTCTCACTATCCAAAAGAACAACATTCTTTATGATTATCTCCTACACATCATCTACAACTAATAGTCTTCTGTCCTAATCTTTTATTGTAGTGGTTATACGTTTTCTTAATTTTTTCAGAAATTGACTTTTTAGTGTTCTTATGCAAATTCAAAAACCACAATTCTTGCTACAAGGGAAGCCTAATCAGGTAATTTATAGTAATCACGTCAGTAGTTTCTGTCGCCAATTCATCGAGCCCGCTAATGGTGACACCAACACCCACCTACTACATGACAATGAAAGGATTACAATTCTCAAGGCTGAATAGAAAAATAGACAGACAGAGGGAATATGGACATGCCAGCCTACCCACAGGCCTACCCCAAGCCAATGATGGAAGCTGTCTACGAAAGGAGGAAAAAGAATTTTTGGGGCGTGTTTGGCTTGAGAAGAAACCAACACCCCCTATCTATTAAAAGTTATTGCCAGAGAAATGTAAATCCTAGGACCTCAAACAGGGAACATAAGTGGGAAGTTGATTAATTGGCAGTCCCTACAGAGTCATGAAAATAGATGGAGAAGGGAGTTCACCCTAGGTTCACTAACACGCCGGTGGAAGATCAAGTATGGATCGAAAAAGATAAACCCAAATCCCATTGTTAATCATAGTTTTTCTACTCTGCAACAAATTTAATCACAAAAACCTGGAATCGTGGGAAAACTACCTCTATGGATGTCCACCACCTCTGATTGTTGCCGGAGAAGATGGGGTTTGACAATTTTCCAGCAATGGTCCACATGCACACTGTTGTCTCCTTCAGATCCGACGCCTTTTCTCCTTCGATGGCAATGAAACAAAAGGGCTTTTGCCCTAGACCTTAAGGCGAGCAAGGTGGGGGCTTCATATTTGGAATCTAAGCTACCATCTTTGCTAGTGACCTCCATTTTTCTCGGCAACATGAAAACCTCTAACCCTCTTCAACTCTATTTTTTCCTGCGCAGTCTAAGTTCTCCAGCTCGCATGTCACTTTCCCTTCTCCTTTTCCCTCTCTACTCCTTCTCCCTCTCTCTCCCTTCTCCTCCTTTTCTCTTCTTCTTCTTCTTCCTTGTTTTCTCTTCCTCCCCATCGGGTTCCTTGGTTCTGTCGGGTTTGGTTGGAAATAGATTAACGTCTGTTTTCGTTTTCGTTCAAGTGGGGGTGCCATTATCAAATGTGGCCTCCTCCATTAAGTTATTTTATTCTCTTCTTTTTCTTTTAATTAGTTTATGTTTGTTGTTAATTATGATGTTTTTACTATTCTAAACACCATGATGTCAGTCAATGATGTTTTTCAGCTCCATTGACTATCAGATTCCAACTCCTACAAATGGGGCCGACTTAGTGAAATTATTAAAATACCTTTTGTAAGAAAATTACCGTTTATTCATCCAATCTCCGATTTCAAAAAACTTAGGGTCGTTGGATCAGTATCGATGAGTAGAATCTGGATTTAGTAATTTCAATTCCCAAGTTCTAAGTTTTTTTCTAACTTTTAATTATCAAAATAGCCCTGACTTCAAATCCCATAACTTCCTCATTCGAACTCCGTTTTCAACATTCTTTGGGTCGTTGATTTTCATTTTATGAGTAGAATCTAACTATTTATATTTCAATTCCTAATTATAACCCCATTAAAATTTATTCTCCTAGAAAACTCATACCTCGATCATGCAATAATAGAATTTTTGGGTTGTTACAATACAATTGGGAATCCCTAATCATTTCCCAAAATTTTCATCAAATTCCAATTATTTGCAAACAATTTTTGCAAAATCCAATTATTTTCAAACAAAATTTAATCATTTTTAGATAATTCCATCCAATTCCAATCATTTCTAAACAAATTGCATTCTATTTTGACCATTCCCTAATACATTCTATCAATTTTCAGCAAATTACGTGACGTTCTACCAAATTCCAACCTACACACAATTTTGGAACTTTAGAATGTCACGTCTTCCCTTGTAACCAAGCTTCTAAAGAAAGAATCTATATAAAAGATTTAAGATTCTCTGAGGAGCATTTACAAATATACCTTTTACCATTTAGCTTCATTTTCCCTTGAGGAAGGGGAACATCTCAGCCTTCATGACATCACCCAAGTGAGAACATGATAAACACCTCACCACAAATGACATTACCACTATACCCTTGACTACCTCACAAATTCTAACCTAAATATCCCTACTCTAATCTACAAATAGAGGTCCCATTCATCACTTTTCAACAACTTTTGTACCTCTCTTCAAGCTCTTTCTTAGTTTCTGAGTGTGAGTTCAATAATAGTTTTTCTTTTTTAGAGAGAAATATGAGAGTTGGTAAGGTGATGCTCTCTGTCTTTCTCATCTTATTTTTTTTCAGTTCTCTTTCATTCTAGTTTCACATACATTCTCCTCCCTCTTGATCTTAAAACCTTTTTCTCCTTTTCCTCTCTAGGAAATGATCTCCCTGCAAAGGGGACTCCACTTCTCTTCGCCATCTAGTCCTCCACCAAAGGTACTCATTATCTACATGGTAGAGGATGGTAAGAGTTCTCAAGCATGTTTGATCAATGGAACTATCACGTTTAATGCCATGAGATTATCTCCCATTTAGGAAAGAGAGGAAGAAGTTTTCTCTTAATATTTCTCTCACCCTTTCTTCTTGGGAAGGAATCATCATGCAAAAGAAACTCCACTTCTCATCTCCCTCTAGGCTTTTAGAAAAGGTGTCCATTGTCTACATGGAATGAAATGCTAGGGGATTTCAAGCGTTCTAGCTAATGGGATATCCATCCTAAGTTTTGGTGATTTCCAGCCCAAAGAAGAAAGATATGTGCTCAAGGATAGGGATCCTAGTATTTTATAAATAAGAATGTCCTATAGAACCCTTTGTGACTTTGTTTTAATGAGATTTGTCATCCAAGGATGAAGGCACTAGTTTTTTGAAAAGTGCCATCTAGGGTGGCCTATAAGTCTTTTTCTTTTGCTTTTCTTAAAATTTTCATGGAATTGCACTTCTGCGGGAAAGGGATTCTTTCCCATGAGTTACCTCTAAGAAGATTGCTCCAAATCAAAAGATCTAAGTGGTATGGTCTTGCCTGATGTATGTGAAGGATCACTCTACAAGAGACACATTTTTTATGACTTTCAAAGTTTTTGGTAATGGCTCAAGGAAACAACAAAGTATATCAAGGTTGGATGGCTTGAGACTATTTGCTAGATGCCACTTATAAAAATTCTACGATTGGAAGCCTCTTTCAATGAGGATGGTTTTTTTCCCTTCCTATCTCTCCTTTTCTTAAGCATCCTATATATCCAAGTTACTTATAAGTAATAGTAATGCATTTCTAGATTTTAGGATTTTAATTTTTATTTTTTTTTTCATTCCTAGTTTAGGATTTCATTCCTGCATATTTATATTCTAAGAAAAGAAACAATATTTTGCTAGTTATGAGCTTCTTCATAGTTTCTAAAACCTACTTCTAGTTTAGGAATTTCTTTCAAAATCCTTAGTAAGTCATTTTTGTTTTCAAAAGAAAAGTATTTTCAATTGTTAATACTTTACATCTAGCATGGTTTCTAAAACATAGTTTTATTTTCTAGCTTGGGGTGTTTTCTTTAGTGTAATGTTTCCAAAAGCAAGAATTGCATTTTAATGATTCCCTAGCATTTATAACATCCATGGTTTCATGATTTGCTACAAACATTGCATGTTCCTAGTCCATGTTTGTTAGTTTTATTTTGTCTACAATTTTTAGTTCAAAAGCATCTTTGCTATATAAAATTTCTAGTTCCACTAATGCTTTCTAGTTTCCTAAAGTTCTTAGATAGTTTTCATTTCAAGGTTGTTTTCTTTAGTTTCTAGCTTCATGCCCTGCTATGTTTCACGCCTCATTCTTTCATAGCATGTTTCTAATTTCTATTGTTTTCCATATTTTTTATAGTTTCTAAAATAATTCTCATGCACTTTGTGCTTTGTGATTAGTTATTGCCATGTTCCATGCTCTAATTCATACCATGGCCCATGTCTATTTAATGTTAGTCTTCTTACCTAGTAGCCTTACACCATGTTTCCAAATTAATTCATATTACTAATTCCAGTTCATGCCTTATATTTCAAGTTGCTAGCAAAGTCATTTTCATGTTTCAAACTTTCAACATTCCATTTCTCCTTTTTTGGTATTTGATAAAATGCATGATTTAAAGACAACTTGTTTTCTTTATATTCAAGACTTGATTAAATTTGTGATTTCCTAACTCTAGAACTCTAAAATAAGCAATGGTTAATCCAAAGTAGCTAGTGTTTTGAAGCTAAAAGGATAAGGAGGCCAAGTTTGCTTACATTCTTATTAGTATTTGACTTTGGAGACATTCACACTCTACGTCTTTCATTTAGTAGACCTCTTTGGGACATTGTGACCTACCCAATGCTCATTTTACCTTAGATAGTGACTCCATTCCCATAGTCTACTTAGGTTCGCATGAGCTTAAGCTAGAGACATAATAAAAATTATTAAAAAGATTAAATAAATCATAGTAATTCTCGCAATCCTCTTTAGCCCATTTCAATTCCAAATAAAATACTCATCTCCCATAAACCCCTAATAATAATGCCAAACCATAATAACTTTCCAACACATGGAAAGATGTAACGCCTGAGTAATTTACGCCATTTTTAACAAAAATTGGACATTTTATGGGAAATAAACTATGTTGAATGTTTTACTTTATTTAAAATAGTAAACAAAGGAATTTGTGAGGAAACTTGGTAGCATTATATTCTACTCAAAAAATGGAATCCAACACCTTAAAGAACGCTGAAAACGGAGTTCGTATGAAGAAGTTACAGCCGTTTAAAGATCAGGGCAGTTCTGGAATTTGAACAGAAAAACGAAAAAGAAGAAAAATGCAGGGCACCGTTTTGATAACGGCACCCCCTGTCGTCTTCCACCTCCAGACTTCTCCAGAAAACCCTTTTCTCCTTATTTCTCCAAAACACACCAGGGGAAATGGTGGCACCGCCATTGAGGGGCACCACCTTCTCCCCTCTATAAAAGCCCCATCTCCCCCCTCATGAAAACATGGTTTCCAGCAATTTTAGGACTAGGGTTTTCGGCAAAAACTGGAAACCAGTCTCAACCCAGTTCCCTCTACGTTTTTCGACAATGGCCAAGCCCAAGTCAGGCCGGCCATTGCCATTTTCCCCATGACCCTCTCTTCTTTTCGGTCTTGGCAATGGGGTTTCCACCTTCTTCGAGTTTTCCGGCAAGTAGGCACACCCATTGGGAAAAGGGCGTCCCCAGGCTAACCAGGTAAGCCGTTTTTCCCTTGTTTCTCTCCGTTTTGGTTCCCCCAGGCCAAGATCCATGCCGGATCTGGACTGTCCCAGCCGGTTTTTCCAGCCGGAGAAGACAAAGCCGGTTCCAGCTGGCCATGAACGAACCAGGCATCCCAGGGACGCCATGCTGCACGTGCACCTGGGACGGGTTCTAAGCATACGACAGTGCCAACACTGTCCCTGGTGCGGCCTTCAGGTGAGCGCGAGACATGGGGCATGGATCCTGGCTCGACCAGGATGCACGAGGTGCCCTAGGAGCTGAGACACGCCATGTTACACCAAAGGTGCGTCCGTGCGATGCCATCCAAGATGCGCGTCATAGCGCGTCGCTTGAGCTTGCATGTGCACGTGCAAAACGCGGTCCCTGGCATAGCCTTTGGGGGTGCACGCACGTGAGGCGGTCGCGGTTCAACCAGGATGCACGGGTGTCCTGGGAACTAGGACACGCAGACCTAATGAGACTATAAGGATAGGATTAGAGGACAATTTATAGAGTTAACCATGGAATAGTAGATCCACATCATAGGATCTAGCCTAACAATAAATTTAGGCAAGGACCATGACCCTAAAGGCAGATCTGGCAATAAATGAAATTAATAAGGACTTCTTGTATCCATTCATACCCTGCAGTTTATAAATGAGACCCAGGGACGGGTTGAAGTGATAAAGGACGCAACTCCAAGAGACTTTGAGGTAGGTGCTCTATCGCTACTAGACTTTTAAAAAGAGCCATGATTGTTTTGAATGCATGTTTTAAGTATAAATTATATGACTTGTTTAGCATGACTTATTTTATGGCTTGTTTAGCATATAAATGAATTCAGCATGCATATGATTAAATACATTATGCATAGACATGTTTTGCAAACAATTGAATATATTGCATGACTTGTGAGCATTGAGTTCTTGAAAATTTGCATGTCCTTGAGGGTTACCAAAAGACGCTGGAGTTCCCAGAAGACGCTGGGTAGATAGCTGTGAGGGTCAGGCAGTTGTGAGGGACCCAAAGAGGACAGGTTTTGAAAAAGAGGTTTTTCCTTATTTGATCATATATGATTTGGGCTGGTAAGCTCGTGGGTGCTATGTCGAGAGGTTTGGGTTGGCCTTCAGCCTCTACCACTATTAAGTGGATGGGTACCACGCCCAAAAAGGGCATGTCCCTGCTTCGACTACATGTGGCACAGGGGGCTACCACTGGTGTCACGGCACTGGGTTGAAGTGTCATATGTCCTGTGGAGGCATATGACCCTGTGTCCCTAGGTACCTGGGGACCACACGGTGGCGAGGTCGTGGGCATAGTTGGGCCCTATGGTTTGAGGATTTACTTGCATTGCATATGGCATGACATGAGGTTGGTCGACCATACCAGATATCCATGAGTTGGACTCAGTTGAGCATCTTATGCATATTATTATGTTTATGATATATATGATACTTTCGACTTGGATTATGCGATTCTTTAAGTCGTCAGTATTCCGATTCGATAATGGTTTTTAATATCGTATTGAACATGGTTGTTCGAACATGCATATGATTTTAAACATAACATGCATTGCAAAACTAGTAGTAATAGACTCCTACTGAGTATAGTATATACTCACCCTATCCTTAACATTTTTTAGGATAGCTCCATTCACGAGTAGACGACGCCTATGTTAGTGCTACGAGCAAGCAAATCAAAAGGAGACAATCATACATGTAAGTAAACACTCTACCCTTTGGACATGTATTTGTATTTATTTACTGTTGGGCTGTGAGCTGTGACTGGATAGACCTGGGAAAAATCATTTATGATTTCTGAAGTTTTTCAAAAACTACTTTGGTTGTTGTGAAAGCAAATGACACTTGGGGTTTTCAAAATGAGTTTAAAACTAAAGATTTTTCGTTGCATTGCATGGTTTTTATAAAATGGTTTTGAAATAGGGATGCATCCCGCCTTAGGAATTTAGATCTTGCATTTAAAAAGTGCATGGGAAAACCCAAATCTTCACAAAAGATAAAATCATCTTCCCTTCCAAGTTGTGGGCACCTACAAATGCTTACAACTTCTTTAGTGACTCTACTAGGAGTCTCCATAGTTTGGGTTAGCCATTAATAAGTTTAGAAATATAGTATTAGGAAATCACAAAAAATAAATAAATACATAAAAATTCAAGTCACTCTTATTAATTCATGTGTTTAACTCTGAATAAGTCAATTTTTGTTTGAAATCATATTTCAGTTAGATGATTGGAAGAGTATTTCTCTTATAACACACATCATGCATTGCATAAGATTCATATCTTGCATACCCTTATCCCACAAACATCGTAGTCACTAAACCGATCCCCCATGTGATGTTATGAGGTACAGGGAGGCGCACGAGGTGTTCAACTCTTAGCCTTGTACCTTATGTGTATCAAAGAAGAAGTAATTATTTGTTGTTGATAGATGGCTAAGTGAGCTCAATCCATAAACCTTGCATATTCCTGATAAAGTCCACATGCATGTTAACTTAGGATGTCCCACAATGGTTTAGGACATATCCCTTAATAATTAGACTATGCTCTTCAAATCCTAGAGTCCACTCATTTCATCAATAAGGAATCACCATCTCAACTATATAACAATAATAATAATCAAAAGTTCCCATTATGAAAATTACACAGTTTCCAAATCCATTTTCCAACTTCTCTCCAAGAAGGCCTTATTCAAAAATCACAAATTTATTTCAATTCTACATTTCCATCTTACCGTTCCAATCTCTAATTTTAGAGTTTTTTTATTTTATTCCTATTATCCAATTTGTCATTCTCATTTCCATTGTGTCTTCCCTTAAAAATTCATTTTCCAATATTTCAATTTTCAAAAGAGAACCACCAAAATGACTTTCGAAGCTTTAGTTTTATTCTTTCAAAACCTCTCCAATAACGTCTTTTACCTTCAAAATGTAAATCCCCCATTTCCTTTACTTTAAAAAATGAAGAGAGCCTTTATCATTCTCCTATTGTTATCCCATTTTTCAAAATCCACTTATTGCCAATATTCTTTCATTTTAGCTTCATGTTTTTTTGAACTCCTATCTTTAAATTTTCAATTCCTTCTTCCATTTTCACCTTCAATCTTGAAAATTTTCTCTTCTTTTAATGTGAAAGAGAACCCCTTCTCCAAAAATTCTTTTATCTTTATCATCCAAAAGTCAAATCTCCAAAAAAAACTCCCTTATTATTTACATTATTTCATCCTTCAATGTTAATTTCAAACTTTATTTCCCCTTGTCAAACATCAAAATTTCATCAACAAGTTTTAAAGTTTCACACATTCATAATAAAAAATTCATAAATTTTCATTTAACTCTTATCTTTGACCTTCCAATTTCAATTTCTAACTCTCAACTTCTCATTTTCTTCTAACTTACACTTTCTATCCTTATCACACTTTCCAATCTCCAAGTTCAATTCATTTCCTCATCTCAAAGTCTTTTTTTTTTTTTTTTCTTTTGAAGTTCAATTCATCTTTTGAAGCTCATTTTTAGTTCTCCACCTACATCTTTTTTAAATGGAAAATCCTTCAAGAAATCACTCCAAGGCAATCTTCTTATCCACTTGTCCAATCCAAAACTTTCATATATTCATTTTCATGTCAAAAGTTTATGTTCCCAACACTCTTGTTTTAAACTTTCATCAATACATTTCCATTTTAATTTTTCAAACTTCATCTTTATATTCAGAATCAACATCTCTTATACAAATTACTTTTCCCACTTTAATATTCAATCCATCTTTTCATTCTAGCTATAAAAAAAAAAAAAAAAAAAAAATTACTTGACTTCCAATTTTTAAATTTTCCATTACATTTTAATATTTTTTTAAAAATCATCCATCACTATCCCATTTTCCAACCATTTCTAATTCTAATCACTTTCCCTACAATTTTCTCAATTTTCAGTTTTAAATTTTAAATTTTAAATTTTCAAATTCACTCCATAATTATAATATGTTTTTCAATTTTTAAATGCACTTCCTAATGCTGCCTCACAATTTTGTCATTCCTTTGTCTTCTAAGTTTTGAAAGAAAAATCATTTTCTCATTCCATTTCATGTGTCAAAAGAAACTTCTTATAAATAAAAAAATTACTTTCAAAAGAAATACAATTCCATATTCCAAACCTCACTTCAAGTTCCAGTTTCAAATTTTTGTTTTCCAAATTCCTTTTCCATTTTCTGAATTTGAGGGACTTGCTCAATTTAAAACTTTCAACTCCAACGCCATCTTTCAAATTTTAAAAATTTTTATTGTTCAAATGTCTCCTCTTTTCCAAATCCTCTATCTTATTCTAATATGCATTTCCAGCTTCAAAATACATTTTATCTTCGTAGGTTCTCATTTTCCTTTTCAACCTAACGTTTGATCCCAAATTTCAATTTTTCATTTTAATTTTTAAAATTTTTCTTTCTTTTTCATTTCAATTTTCCCTCAAAGATTTCACTTTTTGAATTACATTTTTCATTTTAGTCTTTAATTTTCAACTTTGGTGTTTCTTTTTTTATTTTGATTTCAATGACAAATATCAGTTTTGAAATCCATTTTTTAGAAAAAAATTCATCCTTTGAAGTTAACATATAGATCTCTTCTTTCATATTTCTTTCATCTTAGTTCCAAGACGATGATAAATGATCACCAATACTATTTTCAAAATACAAGGTCTAACAAATCCATTCCCATCTTCATTTTCAAATATCAGTCTTCAATTTCAAACTTTTAATCTCAAAATGTAAAAATGACATAAGAAGAATTAAAAAATATACCTATGACTAGAATGACATTCTCTACACCTTTTTCGTGCAACTTCATGTCCCAAATAATTCCATGAACAATCATGGGCGAGTGAAAAACTTCCTTTTTAGGTTCTAATGTTTTATGCATACAAGGTTCATGAATGTGCAAATTTGAGATACAAAACTTCATGAGCATTAAGTGGAGTCATTTGGTGGCCATGCAAAATTGTATATCACATGATCATGTACTTTTTTATCCATAAGAGTTCAAGATTGTGTGGTACTTTTAGCAAACTTTTTGGACTGATCTTTGAGAAATTCATAACAGCCTAGGTTTTGTCAAAAAATGGGTTGCATGGATCTTCTTTGTGACTTATGTTTTAAACTTTAGATCATGTAGGTTTTTGACCTTGAACTTCATGACCATGTAGTTTGTGTCTGGTTTTCTTCTAAAACATGGATTTTTGTGGTTTTTGTCCAAAAACTTAGGTCCTTTTTGTCCTTTTAAAATTCTTGTAAAGTGTGGATTACGTATTCTTGTAATTCTCATCATTATTTTCTATTTTCAAGTGTTGGCCCTCAAAAATCATTAATACAAAAATTTTGTCTATAGTCCTAATCGTGGCAGCTATTGCATTTCAAGAATGTTTCAATTCATATTCATTTTGAGAATATTCTCTTCCATTGACTTCTTTCTTTTAACATTCTTAGGTCAATTAGCTTGTGTTCTATAGATTGGTCACAACATTGGCCCTAAGCCATCATCAAGCCACATATTAGTACTTGTTGTGGGCACTATTATCTGTGAATAGCTCATCAAGAATGTCTCTTTCTTATACCAAGGGAAAAACATTGTTCTTAGACTTCTCCTTCATAAGCCAATTGCAAGAGAGAGTGTGAGGGCAAGGTATGCCATTCAAGTCCCACTTCTTGCAAAGATATTAATGCTAAAGAACATCCCCAATGAACTAGTCCCCTCCCATTGCAGTTACTTGGGACCTTCCATTCCTTACATGAGTTGGAATGCAAATTGGTTTAGCATTTTTGTTCTTCCCCAATAGTTTCATGCTCCTTAAACAACACATTCCTTTCCATTCTTGTTGGGCTCTATTATAGAATTGAATCATAACCAACTACCTGATTCCATTATGAATCAAAATGACATTGTAACATGTGTCATACAAATTGTTGGTTAAGATGTTACACTTGGGCATTGTTTTGAAATTGCTCGTAAACCATTATGATGGGGATTTATATGCAAGCCATTTCATAGCATCCTCTCATTTGTGAACTTCTACATGGCCCTATTGAAGAAGGCTACATACTATCCCCTGTGCATCTAATTGCAAATATTTAAACTTCTAACTACTGAAACCGTAATCTATGAAGTTGGGATGAAGATGCATCACATAAGTTCTGTGATATACATTTGGTACAATTTTACCTAGACTATTAATTAACCACTTTTGCATGTCAAAAATGAAGGTCCATTGAAATTGATTATCAACAATCCTTAAGTTAGCAACTAAAACTTTAATGAACCATCTCAAAGATACCTGTCACTCACTCTCCAAAATGACCTAAGTAATAGGGAATTGGCCATTGTCCCCATCAACTCCAATTGTTATCAGAACTTTTCCTTTATTATATCCTTTCAAGTAGCATCCATCTAAACTCACCACGTTCCTACACCATTGGAGAACCATCCAAGATACTTTGGACAGCACACTTCAAACACACTATTATGCTAGGATCAATCCTCTTGAACTCAACCAAGAAATCATTGAGCTTATTATACTACTCCACCATAGTTTCTTACAACAAATCATTAGGCTGAGCTCTTGGAAAGAGTGAGAGTGTAACCTAATATCATAACCTCTCTTAGGACCTTTCACGTTGGACTTGGGATCCAATATACACTAGTCTACATACTGCTTAAGCAAACCAATTGGTCTATGTACATGTATCTCTTCTCCCATCATCCTCCTCATCTGAATTGAATTTATATAAAATTTATCCGTACTTGTAGATCCAACTCCATTGGACTCTTGCCTCCTCCAATTGATTCAGTATTGGCAATTTCCTTCCTATCATTCCTTCTTATCCCACTATACTCTACATTAGTACCCACACATTCATCAAAGACTCGGTCATCTTCACACCTTTTACTCTTAGACTTGTGGTCCCAAGAGGGGGCCAATTGGGGCAAAATTAAGTTTTGCAAACTTCTATAAAACTTAAAAACTAATTTACTATGTTTTAAAAAACAACTAATGGTATATTTGAACAACAAATAAGACAATGATTTATAGTGGTTCAGCCATCCTACCTAGTACTTACTAGCACTCTCTCAATACCAAATCTAACTCGAGTCTCTCAAGATTATCCCCACCATGAGGTTTCACTCAATCCCTTTAAGATTTGTACACCTTTAGTTGATACAATGTTGACCACTAGTCTAAAGAGCATTTCTAGAAGCTCTACCATTTACAACGCTTGGAAAATAATCTTTTCCACAAAAAACAAGAGTACCACAACTCTCAAACAAAGCAAAACCTTTGCTCAAAGGAATGATTTTTATAATACAAAGTGGAGTCCACCCTCTTTCAAAAATACAACTCTCTCAAAAAAAGGATAAAGATTGAGATTTTACATATGCTAAAAATAGGAAGTATTTGCACATTCTTGAAGACTGGTTTTTAAATGGAAAAAGTGGGTCCTAAAGATCAATGGTTACCAAGCCACAACGTGGTGCTTGTCACTTTAATTTGGCCAAAAATTGGGTTGGTCATAAGAATTCAAGCTCATGATTGCGTTGGTTAACTTGAATAAAAGGTGGAGCTAGTCAACTATTTCTCACTTCAAGAGTGGCATTGATCAGTCTCAAGTCATTTTATGAGTGGCACTGGCCACTCATGTTCTTCTATTGGCATCAATTGATCTTGTTTACCTCCAAAGTGGCATCAATCACTCTCATTTGCCTCAGAATGGTTTTGGTGAGATTGCTTTCTACAAAGTCAAAACTAGACTAGTGAGAGGATCTAATGCCAATCCCCTCTTGATGATTTTATATAACTATATAAGTCACATTTATAAGAATATCCTTGACTGGTACTAGGCAATTCTTTGAATCTAGGCATTGATCAATTACAAGAATGTTTTTGGCCCACATATCAGTTAAGGTAGTCAATATTTTGGTGTTAAAACCACTTTCATTGGCTGAAATGAGCACTTGGACACTTACAAATATAAATAGGGATTTCCTCTTCATTCTAGAACATCAAGTCTCACTCGCTAATCAAATATGCATGTACAAAAAGACTCTAAAAAGCTAACTTTGAATTGCTCACTTCTCTCAAGGTAACAAACTCTGTAATTCTCTTACTTGTTTAAGGTGCTCAGGAGACATATGAAAAGAAAGGAAAATGAATAAGAATGGAAAGAATTTTTACAAAGGATCTTGAGGTGAATGCTTGAGAGCTTTGATAATGGCTTCCTTGAATGTCTTCACTCCATTAATCTTTAATCAAGGCTTGCTTTACACATGAATCTTTCGAATAGTTGTTGGAGAGTCTACTTCCTTTATTTAGATGTTGGAGAGATGTCTTAACTTGATTGGCTCTTCAAGTAGCTATTTGAGATTTATATGCTTCGACTGGAGAGGAATAAGGCTATAAGAAAGATTCCAATCTCATCAAAAGATGGAGCCCATCAGTGGCTATTTTCATAATGTGCCGAAAACCAATAGGAAAGACGCACTTGTAAAGCCAGCTCCAAACCTACATTTGAAATGATTTCAAATTCAATTCTTTTAAGCATAAAATTTCAATAAGAGTTAACTCCTTTGAAGAAGTTTACCCTTTTTGCATTGGTTTTCAAAATAGGATAAAGGAGTAGATTCTTTTCAAAGAGTTTACTCTTTTTTCTATGACTTAAAAAATGTGGGAAGGAGTCCACTCTTTTTTGGAGTCAACACTTGCTACAATGGGTCATAAGTCTTTAAAAATATGGTAGAAGTCAACTTCTTTTTGTGAAATTGAAAACTTAGCTTTTGAAGACTTGTTAAAACCTAGTTTTTGGGACATTTGAAAAAAATAAAGTTTTGAGAGATCATTTAAGGAAATTTTATTTTTAAAATAGTCCAAAATTTTGACAAAAATGCATTGTTGTAATTGGAAGAGAATTTCTGAACATCTACACATGAACCACTCAAATTCATTGAACTTGAATCCTTTGTCATGCACATCCAAACAAGCTCAATGGTATGCTTAAAAGTATGCTTTTTTATCATCAAATTTAGTGAGAGAGGGAGAGATAGAACACAATCATCCAATGAATGGACATTTTAATGCATACCCCTTGATTCAAAAGATGAATGGCTTGGATAACCAATATCAACCATCTAAAAATGGTAAGTATTTTTTTTTTTTGTCTAGTTCGTAACTTGTAAACAACACATATAGCCTTGAGAGTATGGCCTATATCCAAGGTGTTGATATTTGATAATTTGGGAATGAGGATGGTGCAAGTCTTACTTATTTCTTTTTGTAGCCTATTATAGTGGAACCCAACTTTTTGGCATTGCTTATTGAAAGGTTCACTCATGATCACCCAATTTCTAACTAGTAGAAACTTTATATATAAGTAGTTAGGTTAAAGATCTTTCAAGAACTAAAACTAAGGTATCCTTCTTTCTCATGTTTATTGGCTTAAGAGAAGCTAGTTGTGTGCCTCAATTAGCTAATGCATAGTGTCTATAATTTGAGAAATAGGAGCAAGACTTGTTAGTGTGCTTGATGCATCGACAAGTTAGAGTACTTGAGGTATCAATTAGCCCACTAGTAGTATGGAACCCATGACTAACCTCTAGAGTCTCCTTCTAGCACCATTGTGGTAGAAGGCCTTTGCTTGGTCAAAGTACCAAATGTTCATATCACTATTATGTTGTAAACATATGCCCTGCAAAGTCACCATATGACTTTTAGTATAATGTTCCATTGATATTTTGATAAATGAGTTCACTTTATACAATCAATATTGAATAATAGGGTACTATGAATATATACTATTCACAGTTAACAATCATAGCCAAGTAGAAATGGAATTCTAGTTTCTTATAAATCTTAAATAGTCCCCAAGTGAGGATAGGAACTAGAAACTTAATTCTCTAACACTTATCAAATGTGATGTTGTCACTAGATGGACGTGATCAATTCTTAGGTCATCCCAGATAGGGACTTTAAACATACATTATGTGATGACCCAAGTTTTTAAAAATCTTTTTGTAATTCATTTTGAAATATGGGGCCCCTAGTTTGAATTTTTATTTTTGAAAATAAATTGCAAAAGCATTTTCTTGTGAAAAGATTTTTTCAAAACCCAAGTGTCATTTCTATTCACAAAGCATGGATCAATTATTGAAATGAACCTTTCATTTCTACCAAAAATTTGGTAGAGTCTCATCTATTTTTCAAACAAAGATCATTTAAAGCATGTGATACAATAAATTAGATAGATACATGTTTCACAATTTAAGATAAAAAATGTACACTCACTCCCCATACCATTGCATTCAAATACATTTCATAAATTTTGAACTACAAAGTTTTCTAAGTTAAAACAATTCAAAAAAGAATTTTCCATTTCCCAAAAATTTATCTATTCATAATCCATCCAATATGTGCATAACATGCTTATACATGTCCACATCATAATAATCAAAGTCATATCTATATAGTCCATTTAACACATCTAAGAAACAAATGTAAGTGTTTTTCTCAAACATGTGTTATTGATACAGTCTCTTGCAATTGTTATCCTCATCAAAGGTTCCTTCTAGCTCTAACTACTTTTCTTTCAATCCAAAATTATATAATATCTCAGCAAGCTTGTATTTTGGTAGGTGTATCAACATCTAATTTGACTATACACATAATTCCAAATCCAAAAAAGAATTCCAAGCCATTTATAATTCATTCATCAAGTCATAAGCATGTGAAACATGTTATTATAAAATTAAAAAAAAAAAAAATTAATCCCATCTAGGGTTAAATCTATCCATGTACAACATAAGTACAAATTTTGGAATGTGTCCATGTTAATATAAATCCATGTTGTTTCCAAAACTTCCCAAATAATATAAGACATTCAAAGAGTCACAAGCCCACAATATACTTAAATAAGTGTAAAATCCCACCATCAATGAGGATACCCTATCTTATAAGGTCCTAAGAGTGTCCTAGACATTTATCATCTGGTCATGAGTACTCATACTGTAAGAATATCCATGCATCATCATGCTACATCAACACAAGGTGCAATCACCCTATACCCCATATTGTTTGTGCCTCCTCTAAAATCATATCTAAACAAATAGACCAGTATGTGCCATAGCTCAAACCCCAAATTTGTCTATATGCTTAAGCCACCCATACCATGGTGAGGAGACTCTATTTGCCTCACATGAGGGGAGTGTGGATTTGAGGTGGTGCCTTCCCATAATGCATTAGAAAAAATCCACTCACAACAATATCAGGTATCTCAAATTTTAGAGAATGAGGGGCCAACCCTACTAACCTCCTTGGCAGTCTCCATCAAGCGAAAGCATCTATATAAAATAAATACATAGAGATCAAGGCAATATAACCCCATGCCTCTATACCCAGTGTAACTCACTAGTCATGTACTAATCATTCATGAAATCAAATCGTTGACGATAAATCAATATTACACATAAAATACCATTCATGAATCATTTGAAACTCATTTTAAAACTCAAGTTCTCAAAGCATCATGTCATGCCAAAATTAGCACACTTAGTGTCTCTTTGAAACTTGAAACCTTGCCTTATAAGGTGTAAGAGATTTTTCAACATACATTTGTAAATCATCTCGATGCAGTGTAAAAATCTCATTTAATGAGAAATCTTAGGCACCTAGAAGCTTGATGTGTTTTAAAAATAATTACAAATGCACTAGTCCACTATAGCATAGACACAATAAGTACAAGTCAACCCACAAAGACTATTAATAAATGAATTTCAATTAAAACCTATTTTAATGACATTAACCTAGCCAAATAATTTATTTAACTAGATTCTACTAAAAATAAAAAGCACATAAAATCACTGGAAAATAAATTTAAGCCTAGGATTTAGAAATCCATTATATTAGACTTAAAAATTCTTGGGTTTAAGTTATCTAGATTCTTACATACACATGTTAATAGAATTCCAATAACTTTAAAAACATGAAAAATATGTCTTTTAAGGCTTTCTTTCAAGATTTTCTTAATATTAGTTTTCTAGCCTAGTAATACCCTTGTTCAAAGTATAACCTACCTTCTTAGGGCACATGCTATGAAAGATTCTATATATTACTCTCTTTTGACCATACTAGTATCTCTCTTCATGAGCAATAACTAAACATGTAACAAGAGTAAAATCCAATATTAATGTTTATGCACTTTTTGGATTACATGTAAATATTCATTTACAATAAATAAAAAATCACAATTACAAAAAATTGGGTTAATTTTTTTATTTTATTTACATGCCAATTTCACACCTTCTTAACACTCCTTACAAATAACCATCAATGAAACAATTTGATTAGATGATGTTTTAGTGCATGAGACAAAATGAAAGGATGTTAAGAAGGAAATATCTCATAGATGAAAGTGCAATTTAATCAATGGATAGATCAAATCAACCAGGTTCCATTGATAGACTCCCATTCAAGTAAGAGTTTTTTTTTGCATTTGTAGATGATCAAGGGTAAAAGAGACACCTTAGTTGTTGTACTAGCATGTCAATTGGTACATCAACCTAAGGAGAAAGGTATTGATGTGTAGATCAAGGTATAAGGAAAGGATGGATCAAAAGAGAAATCGACCATTGGATGATTAAGTGGCAAGGCCAACCCATGAATTACAAGCCCAAGAATTAAGGTCAAGCATACATTGACATCAAATGATAGGGTGTTATTTCAATTTGAGTTCAAATATGAGGTTAAGGTTAAATTGGCTACAATAGTAAACTTGTTAGTAATGTGACACAATCATAAATACCTTAGAATTAGAGGTTTTTGTCATGGATTCAAGGTAGCAGGCTATTTTCTTAACATGAGACTAGCCACCACTTGAGTTCAAGTGGAAGTGCCAATTGGTTTCATATAATGATACATGTCCTCTAAGGTTTATAATAAAATCATGTATAAAAGAAAGCAAGAGCTAAGTTTGGAAACATTTCCCCTATCCATGCATAGAACACCTTGAGCATATGATGTGGAGATTGAAGGAGACACAAGGGAAATCACCCAAGGATTTGGGAGCTGAAGTGGAAGGAAGTTTGGTGAAGAATCACCAATGAAGTGAGCTACGGAAGAGCAGCAGCATCCAGCTAAGGGAAAATTTAGTATGATTGGGAACAAATTCCATCCCTGCAAATCCAATGATTAAAAGCTCAATTTATGGTAGGGGCATGTAGGAAGATCCTTAATGTCTTCCATGCCTTAATTTTTCCAATAAGTACTAGTTATTATCTAAGAAGTTTGAAAGGATTTTGAGCTATACATGTTCCATGCAACCAGCATCACTCATGAATTTTGGACTTAAATTGCTAATGTATTGAATTGCATGATCTACTATGTTTAATAATAATGAATGATGTTATGTTATTCCAAAAATAAGAATTATTGGATGGTCGGACCACGGTGTGCACCATTGATAATTTTTAAACACCACTTCTGCAAATTTTGGGTGGTTTTGAGTGCTATTGTTTCCAACTTCATGCATGCCCTATTAAACAGGGAACTTTTGTCATTATTGCTTCCATTCATTCACATTCTTCCATCAAGAAAGTTACAGTATTAAGGCTAATTTACTTGTCAAATCAAGCCAGTAAGAGAGCAAGAGGATCCCATAAGCCAGCAAAAGTACCTTTTTCTTTCCCGAGTAGTTGATAAGGCAAAAGCTAAGGATATGGATTTTTTTTACTATACTGAAAAGTGTAGAGATTTCTTACTCGAGGGAAACCTTTCCCCAGATAGAATTTCAATTTGGTTAAAGTTGGAGTGAAAATGAATGTGGGTGGAATCACTAACTTTCAATAGAATTTTGTATCACTATGATGTTGCATGCACCCAGTGTATTAGGCTTAGTCTATGCTTCATATTTTGATGATCAATACTTCTGGCGATTTTGCATGCTAAATCATGTTGTAGCAGAGGGAATGAGTTCCCATTAGCCAAAAAATTTATATGCATCTAGTGGAGGAATCATTGCTTACAAACATGTATAATCCAAGAAAGCCTTGTTGTGTTTCTATGAACTCAATGTGTGCATAGGTCTTCAAGCCCTGCATCAGTTTACTATCGATTCCAGAAGAAACTAGATGTAACATTTTGCTCTACCTTCTCATGAATTGTCAATAAAACCTAAGGAAATCCTAGAAATTATAAGGTTACATGGTACTCAACCTGTCTAAGAGTAAAGTAGGTCAGTTTCATGCTAGTTTACAGCCAAGATAAGGTGAAATCGGCATAGGATATGGATGATAGTTACTCTTGGTTCTAGCAAAAATGTGACACCACTCTTCCCTATGTTTGACTACGAAATGTTCATAGAACATTGGGATATTTTAATTTCTGCAAACTTAAATAGTGGTTAATACATCTAAAAGTAAACCAGATGAGTGACCTAGCAACTTATGGCCAAGTTAGGGAGAAATAGGGGTAGGACTTGGATAAGGTGCACTGCAAAAAAACACCCCACTTTCACCTGAGTTTAGAACATTAAAAGCTAGTCAAAACAACAAAATGCCAATCTATTTTGTTCATAAGAGACTTGTATTATATCTTTGATGTTCATGTGTTGTTGAAAACTTCTATTAGCATGTGGAAAGTTAATTACTTATTGTTTGGAACTATATACCTCATCAAATCATTCATTGGAAGGAGCAAAAATGAACATGAATATGTTAGTATTTCTCTAGTCCTAGCATTGAAACAAAGGAATTGTGGATTGCCTAGTTGTATAAAAATTTACCTCTAGACTTAGTAGATATTTTGAAACTTCTAATGCATGAGATATACAATGAACTTATTACTGACACAAGGGAGTTTAAAATCCTAATATGGTCAATGATTAAGGTGTCCCAATAGCATGGAAATACAAATTGTTATGGAGTATTAAAGTCAAAACACATGACCTAGTTTCTATCATATTTGAGCTATATTAAGTGTGAATTAAATTATTATGTTGTAGCACACGTGTAGCTACTATTTTGAATTGAGTTTTGTATCTGATTTCAAGGAAAAAGTTTCTTATTAACATAAGCTTTTATACCTATAACCATAACTGAGAAACAATAGAAAGAATAATCAAAGGCTTTGATAACTGAGAGATAGAAGTTTTCACCTTATCAGCAACATCAATACAGAGGTGCTTATCACTATTTTATTATGATTACAAAAAGTATTTAACTGCTAATTTGGATGGTTTAAACACTTTTATGAATATTTGAGATAATCAAATTTATCCCTTATAAGGTTTACATAATTTTATGAATAAGTGCTAAGGATTGCTTAAGTCTACACTTAAAATCTATGAAAATAGCCTAGAATAATGACATGTAGTTTTGACAAAGATCATGACGTAAGTTGTAAAAAACCTACAAAATGTTAAGTCTAATAGCATCTAAAAGACTTCAAGCCTTATAAACAAAATGATGATTGGTTTCACACATGGCACCGACCTACTTCGTATGTAGTACTATGTCGTGGTATTCTCCAATGTTTTAGGCATGTACTCTATGAGTCTTTGTAAGCCCTGGATATACAATTTTCCCTTAGTGTTTTCAGCAAGCACTCTACAATTAGCCATAAGCCCTGATAGATGCATTTTTATTATTGCTTTATGCAGGAGCTCTATGAGCAATCATAAGCTCTGATGGTTATGACTTCATCGATGTTGTGGTATGCACTCTATGAGTAGCTGTAATTCTTAGTAGGTATAGTTTTCATTGATGTTTTCTATAGGCACTCTCTTAGTAGCCATAAGTCCTGGAGATGTAGTTTTGATCACCATTTTGGCAAGTTCTCTATAAGTATCGTACATCCCAGAGGTTTGGATGCCTGGAGCAGCAATAAGACCTAGAGACAGACACATCTAGGACATCCAAAAGACCAAGAGATGCATGCAACATGCTGCTATAAGTCCTAGAGACCCTATGCTAGGAGGTGCAATTGGCCACTAACCTCTAAGATGATATTGATATCATCTTGTGATGGATACAGTAGGTGGCAGTAGTAGATTCTGATGGGGAAGTGCTATGAGTGCAACAACCCTACATTTTTATTGTAATTAAAAAGGGGAGTTTGAGTACAAAAGTTGAATTTCACTTTTGAATTTGACTTTGAAACCTCAAAAATTAGAATGTGCACAATGAGAGCTTTCTAAGAACACTAATTTTGAGTGAAAAAGAGTTCAAAGACAGGAAAACCAAGAATTTTACTAAATTACAAGGGGACCAAATTGATAATGGCACCCCCTCTCAATGGATGGGCCCCATGTGACGATGAACCAAGGGGGGCTCAATGCATGGATCTCTACCCTTAGTTGCCTATCATGCAAGGAAGAATCCAAGTAAGCACCACCACCTCCCCTCTTCCCCTATGTCCTCTCTCTCTCTCTCTCATACACACACACACATTGAACTTTCCACTCCAGGCATCACCCTTCCCCTAACTATCAATGTTGTTTTCTCCCCATTGATGATTGTCACTAGCATAGGTAACAAACCACTATGCCCAGCTTCTCCTTTCCTTTTCCTCTCAGCTTTCGCCCTATCTCTCTCACCATAACTCTCTTCTATCGCTAGCAACAATGAAAAAACCAACTGGGTTTTTATCAATTATTTCCTTATTTTTGGCACTAACTAGTGATGGAATCACTCCAAATTTCATAGGCGCGAAGGGAAAATGTGATCTACAAAATCCATGTTACAATTTCTAGGAAAAACTACATTTTTGGTGATGTAACAGTCGCTAGTGGAAACTATTTTTGGAAGATCTTCTCTAGTGATGGTGACTAGATTCGAGCACCTCATGACCAGTTTTCAGGGAGAAAAATTTAGGAAAAATTATATGGATGGATTCCTTACTAAGTCAATTTCACATATGTGTCAATGAAATTTCAATCAAAGATCATCTAACTATTGAAATTTTGATCTAAACATGGTGTATGCTGCAATCAATTTACAAATCTGACCATTGAAAGCATGATTAGACAATAGATCTATGAATATGATAATGTAAATAATAACTTAAGGACAATTTGGATTGAAAACAATGGGTGAAAGGCCTATTAAATCTACAATTGCTGATTGGACCACTACTTTGTAGATCTAATCATTCCAATGCTTAGATCTATGTAATTTAGGCCTAAAACATCATATCTAATTGATTCATGTATAAAATTAAACTCTCCAACACCCAAAAGTATCTAATCTAAGATTAAATGATAGATCACGAACAATCTAAATGTTCAAATCAAAATGTTAATACATAAATCAATGATCTAGAGACTAAAGTATGATATCTATTTCATATTTCTCATATTGATTCATAATTGATGATTGAAGCCCTGATCCTTGTTTTCTGACTTCTTGAGCAACATCCGAATTGATTGGTAATCGATTCTGGTGAAGCTAAATCATCAGATTGATGTAGGTAAATTCTAAGTTTTCATATTTATTTCACTTCTGAGTATTTTATTAAATACATTTAATTACTACATATAATTGTAGTTGATGCTTATCTTTGAGATTAAAAAATAGCATCCTCATGACTTGAATTATATAAAAAAAAATTTGAATTATCCATGGATGAAATTGTTAGGGGACAGAGTCTCCATTTTTATTTAAATATGAAATTATGATTATCAGGTGATAAGCATCACATGCGTTAAATGTGGACTGTCTTTTGAATAGGGGAAATTCAGTTAGATTTTAATTTAAAATGTAAGGAGTTTATTAATATATTAGAAAACATAAAAAGCACATTATTAATTAATTTTTCTAATTAAATCTCATGCATCATTTATATTTGACATCCATTTACATTAAAATGGAAAATTCATATTTTTAAAGCCATGATTAGGATCTGATTATGTGATCAGTGACTAATATCTCGTTGTGGGTACAATGATACCTAGATTTTTCATGCATTGATTTGCTACGGATTTATTTAAAATAGCCACTTTTCCCTGGTGGACACTGTGATAAGAGGCTTATATGGATGTTCACCCACCTTCTGATGATTGATATTTTGACACTAGGCCCAAGTGGCTAAATTTTGAGTGTGGCATCATGAGAAGGCTACATTGAGCCATTCGTTCTACTCCCATGCGAGATGGTAATGAGTCTCACTCAGTTGGTGTTAGCATTTGAGCATGCGATGTCCCACTATTGGGCAGTTGCCATAATATAGTGATCCATGTATTCTTTTTTCTATAGTATCCCATGATTGAGCAGTTGTTGTAGTGTTACGATGTCCCATTATAGAGCAATTGCCATAGGCTGATTTTTGGACAACATGCATGTGATAGGGTCATAGATACCCTGGCCACTAGGCATGACATTGCCTTGGATGATTTGAGATTTGATATATTTATTTTTTCATGCCAAGAATTGATATGTTTGACATAAATTGGCAAGGGCTTTCCTATATGTGATTTAAATTGAGATTTTAGTGCTTAACTAATTTATCGATGATTTTGTGCACTTGTTTAATGAGTACTCTTTTGATGTCAACATATCATATTATTCTTACACTTGTATTGCACTCGAATGATCTGAAACCATTCATGGAATGGTTGAAAAGTACAAAAATGTTATATTGCGAATTTACAATGATTTATATTGTGATCTTAGTTTTACCTGCTGAGTATATTTCCTTATACTAACCCCACTAACTCTATAGATAAATGCAAATAAGAGAACGGTAATAGTGTTGAGACCTAGCACTTAGAATAGTCAGAGAGAGAGAGAGAGTATGGACAGTGTATGTATGATATGTACATTTTATAAATGTTGTGAGATAAGTAGTTATGTAACTATGACAAATAGTTTAGAGATGTGTAAATGTGTTTAATGCATATTGGACTATGGGCTGTAACTGGATAGATTTATGGGAAATGATAAGTTTTTACTTGTCATATTTGATCGTAAAAATGTTGATATTAGAACTTATGAATGTGTTTTGATCGATCTTATGACACTCAGGGTTGTTTGAAAAGTCTTTTTAAAGAAAAATGTTTCCATTGTTCGTTTTCTAAAAGAAATTTTTAAATAGGGATCCCGCCTTTCAAAAATAATTCTTAAAAGACATTTGAAAGACCCAAGTTGTCACAGTTTGTATCAAAGCCCAGTTGTTCCTTTTACAGCTAGTTCTACATGCCAAGAGTTAAAAATAGTTAATAAGTAAGAGGTGGTGGTTTGATGTGAGTTTAGAAAGTAACTCATATAGAAATATATTGTGAAATGTGAAATAGATGCATCTTGGAAAATAGGCTGGGGGTCTGCTGGTTCTTCTACAAATATCCCAAAAGAAGAAGCTCATATGTAAGAGTTTATGGTGCAAATGATGAAGAAATTTAAGTAGTATATGCAGCAACAACAAACCCAAGTTCAAACATCATTCGTACCGAGCATTCCTAGATCGAGCATTGGTGAGGGTAGTTTGGGAGGTAGTTCTAGCAAGATAAATAAATTGCTAGAATGATTTCATAGGATAGTTCCAGCATTTTCTAAGAAAGATGAACCAATAGCAACAGAGGAATGGATATATCAGGTTGAGAAAGCCTTTAAAGCTATGGAAATTCTAGAAGAGAAAAAGGTGAAGCTTGGCACTTTTATCTTCATAGGAGGGGCTACTTTCTAGTGGAGGATTACACAAAGGACTTATTTCCCTTAGCCAGGTAATGTTTTATGGGATGACTTTCGCAGGGTATTCTATGATAAACACTTCCCTCCTCATGTTTAGGCAAGAATGGAGAGAGAATTTTTGAATTTACAACAAGGGGATCTTACAATCTTACAATACTAGAATAAGTTTGTACATTTAAGAAGATTTACACCAAATGTCTACACTTTAGATAAGAAATCCATAGAAAGATTTGTTCAGGGTTTACACCCAAGTTTGAGGAGTAAGGTTATCGGGACGCAGCCCCATGTCATAGCAAAAGTAGTGGAAATGGCTTTAGTTTTGAAGAGGAATACTTACATAGTCAAGAAGAGTAGCAAGACAGAGAAATACATTACTGTTCCAGGATGCTCAGGTAGGGGTAAGCGCCCTTCTTCATCTTCTTCTTGGGTTCCCCATAGACACCAAGGATCATTAGGTACCAAACAAAGTAGACGGCCTGAAAGGAGACAGTGTCCAAGATGTAAAGGTTACCATCCTAGTTCACTTTATTTTAAACCAGGACAATAGAGACCACCAATATGATGTTATAGATGTGGTGAACAAGGACACTTTATGAATGAGGGTCCCAAGAGACAAACAAGCAGTGGACCCAGGACAAAAAATGTACCTCAAAGTCAAGGTCAAGTATTCATTATCACTTCTAAATAGGTTAAGGCCTCAAATGCAGTGATTGAAGGTACTATTTTAATTTTAGATAGACATGCTAAAGTTTTATTTGATCCAAGCTCTATGCATTCATTTATCTCTTGAATTTTGTTTGATCCAGGCTCCATGCATTCATTTATCTCTTGAATTTTTGCATCTTTGCATGTTTACCTATACATAACTTGGGATTTGGCTTGGATATAACTACACTAATAAGTGAATTAGTTAGTAGTCATGAATTTCTTTAGGATGTACCTATTGAAATAGGGAAAATAGTTGAAAGCTGATCTTATGTTACTCGATATGGTGGATTTTGATGTTATATTGGGAATGGATCGGCTAGCAACAATGGACTATCGTAGGAAGAAGGTCATGTTCTGTGTTCCAGGACAAATAGTAATTTCATTCCAAGAGAGACTAAATATAAATGGTATTTGTGTTATTTCAGCTAGAAAGGTAGCGAGACATATCTCAAAAGATGTCAGGCCTTTTTGGCGAGTGTAGTAGCCATGAATGCTGAACAACCTAAACTTGAGAAGTTAGAAGTTGTTAAAGACTTTTAGGAAGTTTTTCCTGAAAAAATTCCAAGATTACCACCTTAGAGAGAAATTGATTTTGCCATCAAACTTGTGCCAAGTATAGCTCCTATTTCTAAGGCACCATATGGGATGGCTCTAGTAAAATTAAAAGAATTGAAAACACAGTTGCAAGAATTATTAGACAAGGGTTTTATCAAGACTAGTGTCTCACCTTAGGGAGCACCAATTCTTTTTGTCAAGAAGAAACATGGATCTATGTGACTGTGTATTGATTACCGAATGTTGAATAGTGTTATAATAAAGAATAAGTATCCCTTGCCTCAAATTAATGACCTCTTCGATCAGCTACAGTCTGCCACTATTTTCTCTAAGATTGATTTGAGGTCAGGATATCATCAATTGAGAATTAGAGAAGAAGATACTTCTAAGATGGAATTTAGGACTCATTATTATCACTACGAATTCTTAGTAATGCTATTTGGACTAACAAATGCACAAGCTATGTTTATGGACCTTATGAATCGGGTCTTCAGATCATTTTTGGATATATTTGTTATAGTGTTTGCACATGACATTTGGATTTACTCTACAACTAAAGCAGAACATAGAGAACACATGTGCATTGTATTAAGTACTCTTCAGACTCATTGATTGTTTGCTAAATTTAGCAAGTGTGAGTTTTGGTTAGAGCAGGTTAACTTTTTGGGTCATATTATTGCCAAAAATGGAATTGATGTAGACTCAACAAAAGTAGAGGCAGTGATGAATTGGGAAGACCTAAATCAGTGACAGAAGTTTATAGTTTCCTAGGTTTAGCAGGATATTATCACAGATTCATCAAAGGGTTTTCATGTATAGCGTTACAATTAACTGCACTCACTAGAAAGGAGACACAGTTTATTTGGAGCCATGAATGTGAAGCGAGTTTTCAGGAATCAAAAAGGAGACTCGCATCTGCACCGATTTTGGCACTTCCTTTAGGAAGTGGAGGATTTGTAGTATTTTGTGATACATCAAACAAAGGATTAGGATGTGTATTGATGCAACATGATAAAGTGATTGTCTATGCTTCTTAACAACTGAAAACACATGAGAAGAATTACCCCACTCACGATTTGGAGTTGGAGGCAATACTTTTCACATTGAAAATCTAGAGACATTACCTATATGGTGAGAAAATTGAAGTTGTCAAAGATCATAAAAGCCTCAAATATCTCAACAACATCTAAATTGAGGCAAATAAGATGGATGGAGTATTTAAAAGATTATGACTTCTCCATCTAGTATCACCTAGGAAAGGCCACTGTAGTGGCCAATGCATTGATTTGAAAGGCGTAGGGATTAATAGCAAGTATGCTCTCAAGAAAGTGGAAATTACTTTAGCATAGAGTTGAATGCAAACTAGAAATTCAATACAAGGGTAAAGGATCATTTGTGGCCAACTATGACGACCCGGGCTTTTGTAACACATTTTGCAATAAATTTTTCAAAGGCAGGGCCCTTAGTAGTAAAAAAAATTTGCAAAACAAAGTAGTGGAAATTCTTTTCTTTAAAACTTGTTTTGAAAAACCCAAGTCATCACTCCATACATAATATAAGTAGAATTTTTGTACAAGATAAAATTCCATTGAAGGAATATATTTTTATTAAACTCTAGAATCCATCCAGTGGTTCATAGTATAGCCCGGTATAAGTACAACACTTGTCCAAATTACATAATCCAAATTTCAAATCTTACCATACTTTAAAAACTCTCAATACAATACAATGCTCTCAAATAAAAATACATGTCTTCAAGGGATATACCCTTATTGATTATTCTTCCAAATCTTCTTAAGTCTTGAGCTCCTAATTCTCCTTCTCTGTATCTGAGACATTGTAAACATTGAAACATTTACAATATCTCAGCAAGGTATGCTTGGTAGGGGATTCAAGAAGCATAAAACTTTGACAGTATAATCCTAATACTTCATAATCCCATTGAAATCTCTTTACATTGTCATATATGTACATCCTTACACATTCATATGATATATTATGTATAGATATATACATACAACCAAAATCGTGAAAAATAGTTAACGTCGCAAAACATAATCATATCCAACTTATGCTGAGTTGATAAATCATCTAGACTCTGTTGGAAATACCCCCTCATTTGGGTAGTATCAATAATCCATGATTACCTGGCATCTCATCATGCCATATCATAAGGCATTTCACTATGCCATGCATCATAATGCAAAAATACTTAAAGGACTACTATGCTGTAGTTTGATATGTACCAACGCGCTTGGATAACTGCTTTCATACTCCACGGATACCAAGTGTGGAAAATCATCTATGTCATGTCTATATGGGTAGACAGGCCGTCACAGTGGTGGGCTTCCCATATTGCCCCACCCGACTTTTTGCCTCTCTTTAGGCACAATATCATCATATATATCACATTTCGGAGAGCGGGTAGCCAAACCCTACTACTCTCCTAGCATAGTATTCCCAGGCCTATGGCTTTTTAAAACAAAACCACAAGTCTTCATGCTTGTATGTAAAGTAATCTTTTTACTTATCAGATGTCTTATCTGTTTATATAATCATCCTTGTATTTTGGTATTCTTATACCAAGGATAGGATTTCACTTCAAACTTAGGGATCATCATTTACAATGAATGCTACCCATGTTCATACAAGTTTAGGGATCACCATTCTATATGAATTATTCACATGTATTGATTTTATACTTATCAGACAATCTGTCTGTTCACTTAGGGCTGGAATACTTTTTAGTTTCCTATTCACTTAGGATTTTCCTCAATTCTAACTTAACCATTTCATGTGTTTTGGTTGGATCATAAGGATTTTCAATGGGTTTAATACAAGTTTTTACATTATACTTGTCAACATTTCTAGACATAAGATCATGTATACAACATGTACTTCTCATGTAGATGCATTCGTAAAATCCTCTTACCTTCAAGTAGTGATTCATCTCTTCAAATCTTCCATGATCTGGATTGACGTATGAAATCTGTAATTCCATACATACTGTCAATATTTATATAATCTGAATAATCCTATATTTTTTTATCCTATCTATATTATGTCTAATCTTGTCTATCTTTTGTCCTACCATGATCTATCTTCCTCAAATAGTGTCTATCCTATTGATCAATAGATCTGACGGTTAAAATGATCTTCTAATCTTTCAAATATAAGTATTTTCTATTCTAAGTCTTTGTATATTCCTTTCTTTGATCTTGATCTTTCATAGATTCTTTGATCAACAATTTATACTTGTTGATAAAGATCAAGTGCTTAAATCTTCTATCATCTAGTTCTTCTTTGATCTAAGTTTAGTTGTTTGATCATCCCTAAGGAGGAGGATCTTGGTTCTCTTCCTTGAATCATAATTGATCAAGGGTTCAAATCTTCTATTTGATCTAAGATCTTCTATTCTATTTTATCTAAGTTGTAAGAAATATCTATATACATATATATCATCATCAAGAAGTATTGATTTCTTTTTATTTTTCTTGATCATTCAAGATCCCATGGATCTTGTTTGATCATCCTTATCTTACTTATAATTTTTATTAGGATTAGATAATTTACTAACCATTTATGCTCTTATTATTATTTTTCAACTAATTAATGTTTTACTGGTTGAAGATAACTTATTTCAGCCTAAGTCTAGATTGCTCCTCTTATTTCCAATTGGCCAAGGCTTACTAGTTGAATAGGTGAACACAAAGTGGTTACTTCGATTCTCATGTAAGGAGGTGCTTAGACCTCACAAACATCAATGGAAGGTAGGGTAAGAGCGAGGCTCTATTAGAAAACCCCCTTAACCACCATGTTCAACATTCACTAGAGTGACCTTAGCTCAACCTTTCATAAGGTTTCCATGAGCATGTTAACCCTAAGTACTCTTTCTAATTGATTTTAATTAAGTACATGAACATTTAAAATGTCATTCATGGGGTTTATTATTCTCCTAGTTTGGGCCAAGGATTTGATAATCCTTATATTTTCTTACTAACTATAGCCCTTACTAATATTAAATCCAAGTCATTAACTCATCTTAATTGTCCATGAATCTCTATTTCATTAGATTTCCTTTTTGGTGATTTATGAATAGACATAACCACTAATTAAATAATTATATCTACTAACTTAAAGACAATTAAGATGCTTATACTATACTTTGACAATTCAAATAATCATACACTTTAAATCATAAGAGAATTGTACATCCATCTCATTCTAAAGGCATTTATACTCTAATATACTAACATGGATCCTAAGTTATAAAATACATGAAATTTGACTACTAATCTTATTGATCAAGTGGGTCCCTTTGTATTTTTAGGATTTTTCTACCATAAAGTGTAGATCTCTCAATTTATCTTAGATCTATCCAAATAAGTCATGGATATCACTTTATTTCAACATTATATCATTAGTAAATTAGATCCCCAAGATCTGATCATCTCAAATCTTGAAGATCATGAAAATTAGAAGCTTAATTCTTAAATACAGAAAGTTTCATGAAGAATTTTCTAAATGATATGATTTCAGAAGAAAATAGAAGTTATAAGCTTTTCATAGCTTCTTTCCTTTCTCAATTTGGAGTTCAGATTACTCCATAATTGAGCTGTGAATTTCACAGTTGTTCCTAGGGTCCAGATTTAATCTGGGCCCAGCAGAACGAACGACCTAGATTGATCAGGAGGATCTGGTCGGGTAGAGCGGTTGCTGCGCGCTCGTCACCAGGATGCATGCATAACACACTCCCAAGGATCGACGATGTCACGCGGCTATTCCATCAGAATGGCATCGCACGTGGTGTGCGCACACGAAAATGCTCCCACATGGTGGGTTTCCATGCCACATTTCGCAGCGCGTCCCAAAAGCCAATCCGATTTGGGAGATCGAATAGTTCATTTTGGACTGTCTAATCAATCCCTTTATAATTAAGTGCTCAAAACTTAATAAAAATTCTTGAAATTTCTACCCTAAGGGTTTTCTACCTTTTTGGATTGATTGGACAGCTCAGATTTTCCATCTGACCCTTCCATCATCTAGAATTGAAGGGTTCTGGTCCTCACTTTATTTTTATAAATTTTAACCTAAAACTAATTATTGAAAAATAAAAATTACACAAAACAGCATGAAATAAGTATAAGAAGTGGTTCCACCTACCTGATTGGAGAAAAAACATAGATTTGAAACCCAATTTGAAATAAATACCCTTTGATGATAAGATAGCCAGATAGTCGCTTGTTTTTTGATTTCTCATGGATTGCACCGATGGATCTTAAAATTGATTTGGGGGTTTTGTAGATTAGGTAGTTTAGGATAATTTGAGCAGTGAACTTTGTGAGTTCAATGTGGAACAGAGTGCCTAATTGAATTTAGGTCTCTTGTTCCAATTAGAAAGAGGAGAGAGAAAGTGCAAGAAGGGAATTTTTGGGAGTTTTGGAATTTTGGGAAGGAATCTAGATCTAGTTTTTCATATTAAGTAAGAAGATTTCATGAAAATTTTAATGAACATTTTTTTTTTTTTGGAGATGTATTTATAGATGTTTATGAATTTTTCATAATTACGTGTAATAATCATGTTTCAATTCTTTTAAATATTAAATCAACATTAGAACCTCCACTACCACCTCCTTCTACACTAGTAGTTGGTAGCATTTTGACCACTCATTACATGTTTTCTGGCCATTGGATATGTTTGTTGGGCCCTTGTGGGTCCCAAGGGGTGTGAAAGGACCATTTTGCCCTTTGTGGAGAAAAGTCCATTTTATTCTCTTGAAATTAGAATTGAGCGTACTTAGTGGCATTGGATTTATATTTCCAAATACATTCTAAATATTGATGTCTTAGGTCTCGATGATGGCTTTTATTCATAAAAATAAAGAAAATTAGGGATTTTTAATTTTAACTCGGATTTGAATGTACTTAGTGTCATTTTGATCAGTTTTTTTAGTACATTCATAATTTATAAGTTTTAAATTATGTTTTAATCTATATAAAAAGTGAATTTCCAGTAATCTAGTATTCCAGCCCAAAATTTTTGAAAATTCAAACTAAATTGATTTTCTCAATCAATTAACAAATTTTGGGGTTATTACACCAACTTAGTAGAGAAATCTACTATAGTTGAGAAGGTTGTCCAAACTCAAACATAAGATATAGATATACGACCACTAATTAGGAAACCAAGGTTTAATCAAAGTTCAGATGGAGGTGTACGATTCAGTGGAAGATTAGTAATTCCATCAAATAAAGAGTTAAGATAGGAAATCTTTTAGGAGGAACATCACTCAAAGTATGCCATTCATCCAAGGGGAACTAAGATGTATCATGACTTAAAAAGAAATTTCTAGTGGAATGGAATGAAAAAGGATGTGGGAGAATGTGTAGCAAGGTGTTTAATCTACCAACAGGTAAAGGCTAACCACTAGAGGCCTACAAGAATGTTAAAGTCCCTAGATCTTCCTCAGTGGAAATGAGATCGCGTCACTATGGACTTCATTAGTGGCTTGCCTAGGACATCGAATGGACATGACATGATTTGGGTGATTGTAGATCGACTAACAAAGTCAGCTCATTTTCTCCCTATTCGATAGATGCACTCCTTAGACAACTTTACAAGGCTATATATTAAAGGGATCATGAGCTTAGATGGCACACCTATGACTATCATTTCAAACAAAGATGTCAGATTTACATCCAAGTTCTAGAGGAGTGTATATGAAGGACTAGGATCTTCCTTGAGTTTCAATACAACATTCCACCCCCAAATAGAAGGACAATCAGAAAGAACAATCCAAACATTAGAAAATATGTTGAGAGCCTGTGAATTGATTGGAAAAGAAATTGGGATGAGAGCCATCCCCTTATCGAGTTTGCATACAATAATAGTTTTCATGCTAGCAACGGCATGGAACTATATGAAGCACTTTATGAAAGAGCATGTCATTGACCAACTTGTTGGAATGAGGTTGGAGAAAGACAACTATTAAAGTCTGAATTAGTGGAGCAATGTGCAGACAAAAAGAAAGTTATTCAAAAACAACTTTTAGCTGCTCAAAGTCGATAAAAGAGTTATGAAGAATAAAGGAGGAGACATTTAGAATTTGAGATTCGACATCATGCATTTCTGAAGGTCTCCCCTATGAAAGGAATTATGAGGTTTGGTGATAAAGAAAAATTGAGTCCTCAATTTATTGATCCTTTTGCAATTTTGGGGAAGATTGGCTAGTAGCATATAGAGTAGCATTGGCACTGAAGCTTAAAGATGTTCATAATGTATTTCATGTTTTGATTTTCCACAAGTATGTGCCTGACCCTTCTCACATACTTACACATGTACCAACAGAGCTGCAACCTGATTTGACTTTTGAAGAAAAGGCTATCCAAATTTTAAATTGAAAGAAGCACGCGTCAAGGACAAAGACCATTCCATTGGTCAAAGTCCTTTGACAACATCACTTCGACAAGGAAGCTATGTGGGAAACTTAGAATGAAATGAAGAAAATGCACCCAGAGTTATTTTAGTAATGTAAAGGGAAATTTTGAGGATGAAATTTTTCTAGGGAAAGAGAATATAACAACCCTACATTTTTATTATAATTAAAAAGGGAAGTTTGAGTACACAAATTGAATTTTTCTTTTGAATTTGACTTTGAAACCTAAAAAATCAGAATGTACAAGATGAGAGCTTTCCAACAACACTTATTTTGAGCGAAATAGAGTTTGAAGGCAGGAAAACCAAGAATTTTACTAAATTACAGAGGGGGCCAAATTGATAATGGTACCCCCTCTCAATGGACGGGCCCCACGGGACGACAAAGCATGGGGAGCTCAACACGTGGAGCTCTACCCTTAACTACCTATCACAAAGGGAAGATGCTAGGGAAGCACCACCACCTCCCCTCTTCCCTGATTTCTCCTCTCCCATTTCTCTCCCTCCATCTCTCTCTCACATCACCGTCTCCCTCTCACGTTGAACTTTCCTCTCCAGGCGTCCCCCTTCCCCTAACCGTCAATGCTGCTTTCTCCCCCACTAGTGACTGTCACCGGCACAGGTAAGGAACCATTGTGTCTAGCTTCTCCTTTCCTCTTCCCTCTCTTTTCCTTCTCCTCTTTCACCCTATCCCTCTCACCATAACTCTCTTCTATCACCGGCAATGACAGAAAAACCAACCAGAGTTTTCATTGCTTTTTTCCTTATTTCTGACACTAAATGGTGATGGAATCACTCTAAATTTCACAGGAGTGAAGGAAAAAAAGCAATCAACAAAATCCATGTTACAATTTCCTGGAAAAACTACATTTTTAGTGCTGTAATAGTCACTAAAGGCAGCCATTTTTCAATCATCTTCTCCGACAATGTTACTAGATTTCGGGACTAACAGCCAATTTTTGGTGAGAAGAATTTAGAGGAAATTATATGGATAAATTCATTACTAGGTGAATTTCACGTCTGTGTCAACAAAATTTCAAACGGAGATCATCTGACAGTTGAAATTTTGATCTAAACATGGTGTATGAGTGGCACTAGATAGATCTACAAATCTGACTATTGAAAACCTGATCAGACAATACATCTATGAATCTGATAATGTGAATTACATGTTAAGAACAATTTGCATTGAAAATAATGAGTGAAAAGCCTATTAAATGTACAAATGCTTATCAGACCATTACTTTGTAAATCTAACCATTCAAGTTCTTATATCTGTGTAATTTAAGCCTGGAATATCATATCTAATTGATTGTGAAATTAAACTCCCCAACACCCAAAAGTATCTTATCTGAGGTTAAATGATCGATCATGGACAATCTAAAAATTCAAATTAGAATTTTAATACATAAATACATGATCCAAAGACTAAAGTGTGATATTTATTTCATATTTCTGCGATTGATTTGTAATTGATGGTAGAAGCCTTAATCCTTGTTTTCTGACTTGGCGAGCAATGTCCAAATTGACTGGTAATCAATTCTGGTGAAGCTGAATCATCAAATTAAGGTGGGTAAATTCTAAGATTGCTAAGTTTATATATTTATTTCACCTATGAGCTATTTTGTTAAATACATTTAATTACTACATATAATTGTAGTTGATGCTTATTTTTTAGATTCAAAAATAGTATCCTCGTGACTTGAATTATATGAAAAAAATTTAATTATCCGTCAATGAAATTGCCAGGGGACAAAGTATCCATTTTTATTTAAATATGAAATTATGATTATTAGGTGATAAGCATCACATGCGTCAAATGTGCATTGTCCTATAAATAGGAGAAATTCTGTCAAATTTTCATTAAAAATAAAAGGATTTTATTAAAATATTAGAAAACATAAAAAGCACCTTCTGGATTAATTTTCTTAATTAAATCTCTTGCATCATTTATATTTGACATCCATTTGCATTAAAATAGAAATTTATATTTTTAAAACCATGATCAGGATCTAATTATGTGATCAGTGACTAATATGTCACAGAGGGTACAATGGTACCTAGATTTTTCATGCATTGATTTTCCAAGAATTTATTTTAAGCAGGCACTTCCCCCTGGTGGACACTATGATAGGAGGGTTATAGGGATAGCCACCCACCTTCCGATGGTTGATATTTTAACACTAGGCCCAAGTGGCTAAATTTCAAGTGTGGCATCATGGGAAGGCTACATTGCATGATCCGTTCTCTTCCCATGCAAGATGGTGATAAGTCTCATGCAGTTGGTGTTACCATTTGAGCATGGGATGTCCCACTATTGGGCAATTGCCACAACACAGTGATCCATATATTCTTTTTTCTACAGTGTCCCACAATTGGGTAGTTGCTGTAGTGTTGCAGTGTCCCATTATAGGGCAATTCCCACAGGCTAATTTTCGGAAACACGCATGTGACAGGGTCATAGATACCTTGGCCACTAAGCATGACAATGCCTTGGATGATTTGAGATTTGATATATTTATATTTTCATGCTAAGAACTGATATTTTTGACATAAATTAGAAAGGGCTTTCCTATATGTGATTTAAATTAAGATTTTAGTGCTTAACTAATTTGTTGACAATTTTGTGCACTTGTTTAATGAGTACTCCTTTGATGTTGACATATCGTATTATTCTTACACTTGTATTGCACTCAACTAATCTGAAACCTTTTATGAATTTGCAATGATTTATATTTTAATCTTAGTTTTAGCTACTAAGTATATTCCCTTGTACACACCCCACCAACTATACAAATAAATGCAAAGAAGAGAAAGGCAAGAGTGTTGAGACCAAGCATTCAGAATAGTCAGAGAGAGAGAGAGTATAGACAGTGTATGATCTGTACATTCTCTAAATGTTGTGTGATGACAGAGTAGTAATATAACTGTGACAAATAGTTTAGACATGTGTAAATGTATTTAATGCATATTGGACTACGGGCTATAAATGGATAGATTTCTGGAAAATGATGAGTCTTTACTTGTCATATTTGATTGTAAAAATGTTGATTTTAGAACTTATGAATGTGTTTTGATCAATCTTATGACATTGGGGGTTTCTGAAAAGTTTTTTCAATGAAAACTATTTTTGCTATTTGTTTTCTAAAAGAAATTTTCAATGGGTATCTTGCCTTTCGAAAATAATTCTTAAAAGAAATTTGAAACATCCAAATCATGTCAATGAGTGGAAGCTGAGTAGCCACCATTAGGTCCAGTGAGCTAAGGTCATGTGGTATCAATGAGCCCACATAGAAGCCATGGTAGTCCTAAGAGGTGACAAAGGGCCCTACGAGCATAGGAGTCTGTGTTTTGATTTGGGCATGTTGGACATGTCAATCACCCCCGAGAGTCTAGACCACAATGTCCCTAATGGTAGGACTGTATGCCATTATGGTTTCTAATCAACCATTTTTCCCACAGTGATGTGGGCTCAGATTTCTTATGGAAGGAGGATTATGCACATTGATTTACTCAATTAGCGAGAATTTTACAGAGTTCATGATTTATTGATTTTCATGTTCATTATGGCTTAGGATCAGTAGTTTATTTCATGTGATTTACTTCTCACATGATATCACATCTCATTTCAACATAGTGTTTGGTATTTTTATGAAAATGAAAAATAAGTTATGCCCATCTTGGTCCTATGTATTGAAATTTACTTATGGATTATATCGTTTGCCAAATTTTTTTCAACTGGGTTATATTAGGGTTATTCCTAGTGAGCAATTACTTTGCTCACTCCCTACAACCAACATTTCAGGTGATACCCCAAAGAGTTCAAGCACGAAGGATACAAGGAAGGCTAAAGCATCAAATTCAACATAAATATACAGTGGAGATACTTTTGTGCTTTACGCTTATTTGGTAGATTCCATGTATAGATTTTGGGTCGTATATAACTTATTTTAATGAAACCATCAATTGTTATAGAACCTTAAACATGGACTGTTTTCTTATTTAATTGGATATATGACTCTACTTGTAACTTGTTATGATCTTGTTCCATGTACTTCTAACCATCATTAGGTTAGAATATTACTTTACATACATGGGGAGGTCTTGATTGTAACATTGGTATGAAGTTGATGCATTTCACAAAACACTTATATACTATCACTCTGATCTCTTTTTTTTAAACCTAAAAATTTCCACTACTTTTTAAATTAAAAATCAATAAATATTTTAGAAAACTGGTATGTTACAGATTTTTGTATCAGACCACATACCATACTGCTCACAAATAGAATCACTAAAGGAGCAAAGTATTTACCCTTAGGAAAGCTAAGTCCTAGACTTAGGTAGAGGTCTTAGTTATAATCGTTAATAGAGATTTTCATGGAATCTTGGTTGATTTTATATGCCTCCCTGGACATGCAGTGCAAGTTTACCATCTCCACTGAATGGAAAGATAGCTGATAGAACTGAGGGTAGTAGTAGAGCTCATGGTAATGCGGTCGATAAGATCCTCAACCTTCTTCTACAAAGGATGATGCCAAGATTGCAAGCCTCAGCTATTACAATAGGTGTAGATGGGGTGATGGATCTAGCGGGAGATGAGTGTCCCACAACGGACAACCTGATTAAGAGATTTAGGAGGATTGCTCATAAGTTCACTTGTAAAGACAGGCCAAAGGCTGCTGACATTTGGATATTTGGTGTAGAGAGGATATTCGAGGCTATGGTAGTGCTAAAGGATCACTGGGTTTAACATTTGTACTAATGAGTGAGGCAAGCTTGGGGTGGCTGACTACTCGAAGGCATTCCATTAAGGGTGGTGATGTTATTGCTTGGGACAACTTCAAGGTTGTCTTTACAAACAAGTTTCTACCTCTACATCTTTAGGAGCTAGTTTTCATAATTCTCATGCAAGGCATGAGGACGGAGATGAAGATTCGGGTTGGAGGTATGTTTTTTGGAGCAGAGGGTGGCCCAAAAGTTTGTTTGTGGGATAAACTTTGATATGAAGTGCTAGATTCTGACATCATAGTACACGTCGATAGCTTAAGCTGTGGAGCTTACTTCTAAACTACTTGGGTTTAGTTGTTTATTTCATGTGATTTACATCTCACATGATATCATATTTCATTTAGACATAATATTTGGGATCTTTGTGAAAATGAAACCTAAGTTATGCGCATCCCAGACCTATGTATGGAATTTTACTTATGGATGTATATTTTTTTTGCTGAATTTTTAGCAGCTAGGTCATATTAAGGTTATTCCTAGTGAGCAGTTATTTTGCTCACTCCCTACAACCAACATTTCAGGTGATACCCTAGAGAGTTCAAGGATGAGTGATATAGGGAAAGTGAAAGCATTGAATTCGGCATAAATGTACAGTGGAGATACTTTTGTGCTTTATGCTTGTTTGGTAGATTCCATGGATAGATTTTGGGTTGTATATAACTTATTTTATTGAAACTTGAAATTGTTATAAAACCTTAAACATGGATTGTTTACTTATTTAATTGGATATATGACTCTACTTGCGACCAGTTATGATCTTGTAGCATGTACTTCTAACCATCTTTAGGTTAGAATATTACTTTACATATATGGGGAGGTTTTGATTGTAACACCTAGTATGAAGTCAAAAGTATTTCACAAAATGCTTATATATTATCATTCTAATCTTCTTTTATTTTTTCAAAACCTAAAAATTTTCACTATTTTCTAAATTAAAAATTGGTAGATATTTAAAAAAACTAGGATGCTACAGTTTTTGGTCTAAGAGCACATGTCATACTACTCACAACTAGAATCACTAAAGGAGCAAAGTATTTACACTTAGGAAAGCTAAGTCCTAGACTTATGCATAGGTCTTAGTTATAATTGTTAATAAATAATTTCATGGAATCTTGGTTGATTTCATATGCCTCCTTGGACACGTAGTGTGGATTTGCCATCTCCACTAGATGGGCAAACAGCCGACAAGGATGAGGGTAGTAGTACATCTCACGGTAATGTGATCAATGAGGTCATCAACCTTCTTCTACGGAGGATGATGATGAGATTGTAAGCCTCAACTATTACATCAGGTGTAGATGGAGTGATGGATCTAGCAAGAGATGAGTGTCCCACAGCAAATAACTTGATTAAGAGATTTAAGAGGATTGCTCATATATTCTCTAGTAGATACGGGCCAAAGGCTGTTAACACTTGGCTATTTGGTGTAGAGAGGATATTCTAAGCTATGGCTGTGCTAAAGGATCACCGAGTTACAGTGGCCACATTCATATTGATGAGTGAGGTAGCCTTATGGTGGCTGACTGCTCGAAGGATTTCTTTAAGGGTGGTGATGTTATTGCTTGGGACAACTCCAAGGTCGTCTTCACAGACAAGTTTCTTCCTCTACATCGTTAGGAGAAGATGGATCTAGTTTTCATGACTCTCATGCAAGGCACGATGATGGTGGCATAGTACGAGGTAGAGTTTGCTTGACTATGAAGATTCAGGCTAGAGATATGATTTTCAAAGTAGAGGGTGACCGAAAAGTTTGTTTGTTGGCTAAACTTTGATATGAAGCACTAGATTCTAACTTCATAGCCCACATTAGTAGCTCATGCTATGGATCTTACTTCTAAACTACTTGAGTCTAATAGTTTATTTCATGTGATTTACATCTCACATGATGTCACATCTCATTTTGACATAGTATTTAGTGTTTTTATGAAACAAAAACTAAGTTATGCCCATCTTGGTCCTATGTATGGGATTTTATATATGGAAGTATATTATTTGCCGAATTTTTATTGGCTGGGTTATAATAGGGTTATTCCTAGTAAATGGTTATTTTTCTCACTCCCTACAACCAACATTTTAGGTGATACCCTAGAGAGTTCAAGCACGAGGGATATAGGTGAGGTGAAATAATCAAATTTTACATAAATGTATGGTGGAGATACTTCTATGCTTTAAGCTTATTTGGCAAATTCCATGAATAGATTTTGGGTTGTGTATAATTTATTTTATTGACAAGTGAAATTGTTATAGAACCTTAAACATGGACTATTTATTTTTTTAATTGGATATATGACTCTACTTGAGACCAGTTATGATCTTGTGGCATGTACTTCTAACCATCTTTAGGCTAGAATCTTACATATATGGGGAGGTTTTGATTGTAACACCTGGTATGAAGTTGAAGCATTTCACAAAATGCTTATATATTCACTCCAATATTTTTCTTTCAAAACCTAAAAATTTCCACTCCTTTCTAAATTAAAAATTGGTAGTTATTTTTTATAAGTGGGATGTTGAAGTTTTTGGTGTCAGAGAACATGCCATACTGCTGACAACTAGAATAACTACAGGAGCAAAGTATTTACACTTAGGAAAGCTAAGTCCTAGACTTAGGTAGAGGTCTTAGTTATAATCGTTAATAAAGATCATAGGATCTTGGTTGATTTCATATGACTCCCTAGAAACCTAGTGTGGGTTTGCCATCTCCATTGAATGGCAAGACAACTGACAAGACTGAGGGTAGCAGTAGAGCTTAGGTAATGTGGGCGATGACGTTGTCAACCTTCTTTTATAGAGGATGACGCTAAGAGTGTAGGCCTCATCTATTACATTAGATGTAGATGGGGAGATGGATCCAGCGGGAGATGAGTGTCCCGTAGCAGACAACCTGATTAAGAGATTTAGGAGGATTGCTCATAAGTTCTCAGGTAGAGACTGGCTGGAAGCTGCTAACACTTGGCTGTTTGGTGTAGAGAGGATATTTGAGGCTATAGCAGTGCTAAAGGATCACCAAATTACAATGGCCACATTCGTATTGATGAGTGATGCTATGTGGTGGCTGACTGCTCGAAGGAGTTTCATTAAGGGTGGTGATGTTATTGCTTTGGACAACTTCAAGGTTGTCTTTACAGACAAGTTTCTTCCTCTACATCTTTAGGAGAAGATGGAGCTAGTTTTCATGACTCTTATGCAAGGCATGAGGACAGTGGCGTAGTACAAGGCAGAGTTTGCTCGAATATGAAGATTCAAGTCATAAGTATATTTTTTAAAGTAGAGAGTTTGTGGGCTAAACTTTGATATGAAGTGCCAGATTCTGACTTCATAGCCCACATCGGTAGCTTAGGCTGTGAAGCTTACTTCTAAACTACTTCGGTTTAGTAGTTTATTTCATGTGATTTACATCTCACATGATATCACATCTCATTTCCACATAATATTTGGGATCTTTGTGAAAATAAAACCTAAGTTATGCCCATCCTAAACCTATGTATGGAATTTTGCTTATGAATGTATATTGTTTTTCGATTTTTGTCGGATGGGTTATGGTAGGGTTATTCGTAGTTAGCAGTTGTTTTGCTCACCCGTACAACCAACATTTCTTGTGATGCCTTAATGAATTCGAGCAAAAGTTATATTGAGAAGGCAAAAGCATCGACTTTGATACATACGTATAGTGGAGATACTTTTGTGCGCTTATTTCGTAGATTTCATATATAGAATTCATTTTAGGTTCTATGTAACTTCTTTTGTTGACACTTGAAATGGTTGTAGAATCTTAAACATAGATTGTTTACTCATTTAATTGGATATGTGATTCTACTTGTGACCAGTTATGATCTTGTGGCATGTACTTCTAACCATCTTTTGGTTAAAATATTATTTTACATATATGGAGAGGTTTTTATTGTAACACCTAGTATGAAATCTAAGTGTTTGACAAAATACTTACATATTACCACTTTGATCATTTTTTTTTCAAAACAAAAAAATTTCACTGCTTTCTAATTAAAGATTAGTAAATATTTTAGATAACTAGGATGTTACACTTTTTAACCTAAAATCATCTAATCTTAAAAATACATATTTTGACATTTTTATTCTATTCCCTAGGTGAACTAATTTAACAAACAAGCAACATAAAACTACTTCTAATAACTAACAAAAGCATGTAAACATATGCAAGAAAATAAACCAAGAACACATTAAGGTAAAGAGACAGAGACTCTTTATTATACTAGAATGTAATATTACATCAATTGACTAGAAAAAAATAACAAAAACGCAAAGTAAACTATTGAATGAGTCAAAGAAATATCACAAAGTGCTTCACCTTTGTGTCACCCAAGACTGAAGATCCCAGCCAACATCTCTAGCCTGGTCACTACCACCAAATCATCCTTATTGTCTACTTATGATATAGCACATTGTTGTGTCACTTAACAAAGGCTAGAGATCATCAACTACTCAAGCCACCAACCACAGGAGCTGTTTACACCCAAAAACATTGTTTTATGCGTCTAATACCAAGAGAGAGTGATAGACTCCAAAAGGCTTGTAAATGTAAATATTTTTGAGAGATGATAAATGGATTGAAAGATGATAAGGTGGAGGGAAAATTTTGAGTTTAAAGTCCAGATGATAAATATAAAAAATTACAAAAAAAAAATATGGAAAAGGGAATAGTGAGATAATGAAACTGAAATCAGGTGCTAAAAAAGGATGAATGGAAGAAGTGGTTAGAGGTGGAAATTTTTCGTGAAATTTTAGGAAGTGATGGAGGAAAGGGTGGAGAGATTAATATATTAATTTTTAGGTCATATGATATGTATTAAAAAATTAAAAATAAATTGGTGCTAAAAGGTTTTAAAAATGGGTAGAATTGACTCAAACTTATGTGTGAAAAAGGATTTTGGAATGAAAGGGTTAGGGCATGATTTTTAGGCGGATATTTTGGTGAGTGATATAAAATTGAAAGGAATGATAAACCATGAGTTTTAAGTGGGTATGAGTTGTAAAAAAATAAAACAAAATGGTAGAATGGATGGTGCACAATGGAAGGAAAATAAGCTCTCTTAATTGTTCTCTTCCCCAAAGCTTCTCCTTGGATGGTTCTCCCCTTTGTTTGGTCACTTTGTGTGGTATTATAGGGTTCATAAACTCCTTGGTTCTCCCTTTCCTCTCTGAAGGGAGGGATTTTCAGTTTTTCTATTGAAGTCCTTTTTTTGTTTTCACATGGAATTGACTTGGAGATGGAAGTTTCCTATTAGAAACTCTCTCCTATCCTCTCTTTCCTTATCTCTTATCTCCTCCCTTATCCTTCTTTATTTATCTAATTATTCTCTTATCCCACTTAGGTGGCTTCATAATTGAAAAATCATGGAGCACCTCTTCTAATCAACGCATGCAATGGCTCTTCAATAAGAAAATGTGTTTTGTCTTCCTAGAATGTAGCATACAATGGAGACCAAGGTTTACTCTTATCTTGGCTTCATTTATCCTCCCTTGGATCATGATTTTTCCCTAGGATGGGTGGTAGAGATCTCTTTAAAGTCTCCCATCAATAGGATGTAGTTTAATTATTCTTTTCTTCTCATCCGTCAGATCAACATGTCCTAGAGTGGATGGCTAGGATTTTGTAAAGATTTTCTTATCCATGAAGATTTTGTTCCTTTATTCTCTCCTCAGCCCACATTTTTTCTCTCTAGCCAATAAAATTCAATTGAAAAACATATTTTTACATGTGAATAACACAACTTGACTCCTAAAATTTTGGTGGTGGCCAACCAAAATTTTCTCCACAAATCACATCTCATTCTTCACTCACTTGCATGGCTACTTTCCATTGGTCTATCCCAACTCAAATGACTTCTCATTGGCTATTTAAGCATAGTCTTGGTTGTAGATTAATCTAAGTCACTCTTTCTTTAAATTACCAAATGAAAATTGGTTGTTGATTTCCCCTTTTACTCTCTCTCATCTCCACGTTCTTTTCCTTCTTAATTTCATTTTATATTCTCATAAAAATCACATGGGATCAGTGAAATGATGTCACCTTTTCATGGTAATTCAACGATGCCCTAAGGTGGTCCCAATTTTAAAGTAAAGAGAGAGAAAGAGAAGGATAATGGTCTCCTATTGGCCCCAGCTTTGGTGTGCTTCTCATGCATGCATCCTCTAATGTGCGTGGCTCCCAAGCTTCACTTAGAAGCGTCCCAAAGGTTTGGATTGCATGCATGCATGGAAGTTTTTCCACCTTATATTTTGGTAATGACATCCTCTTTTGTGCGGGTAAGGGTTCAATGATGTTTCTAGGGTTTCTAAAAAGCTGAAAATGATAATTACACCTTTCTTACATTTTGAACTTCTAAATTTTACTAAATTTGGTAAGGGCCTATCGTGTTGTTTAGACTATGGACTTTCTATCTTTTAGGACTTTGAAATGCAAAATTGCATTTTTTTTCTCAGCTGTAACCTAATCAAGGAAAATGTAGAATAAACACTAAGTAGTGATATTTATGATATTTCCTAGGTTAAAAATACTAAATATAGAGGTATTACATGTAATATTTCTATATATATATATATATATATATCAAATCTTGTAATTCTCTTACCACACCCACCGTCATCAGCTACCCCTATTACTCGAATGCAAACATAGATTGTGAATCAATCTTTAATCCATATACATTCAATTCTTCATTAAAATATAATTCATGTGCAAAAAATTGTATATAGGAAGTATAAAAAATTTGTATATTGGCAATAGCATATCTTTAATTCATTCATTAAAATATAATTCATGTGCCAAAGATTGTGAATCAATCTTTAATTAAAGGTTTTCAATTTTGCAAATTAGACCATTGAAAACCAAATCTAGGCACAATATCAACATCCTTGCCACCTTTTGATGATAGGCCTTGACCTACTGATAGGTTAGACATCATGTCATGCCCTACCTGATGTCCATCTTCATTCCATTCAACCAAAAGTGTAGCCCAAGGTCCCAGTACATCTTCACACCTCCAAGTTCAATTGTGAATTGACCAGTGTGCCTCCTAAAGTTTCTCCTATCTCAAGTCGTCAATGACCATAACTACCAATTTGCCCTAAAAGTGCACACCTATGTCATATCCTTTGCTAAAACCTGCCTTCTCACATAAGGCTTGCATCTCTGTATTACCCACTTATTCCTACAAGACTTTGTCGATGAACCTCAATTTAATTAACAGGTAAGCAACCACTGCCCTTGACTTCCTGCTCAAAGCATTTGCCACCATGTTGGCTCTCTAAGGATGGTAGTGGATGGTGAATTCATAATCCTTGGGTACTCTATCCACCTTCGCTACTTCATGTTCAAATCATTTTGGGAGAAGATGTACTTGAGGCTCTTATGATCAATCAAGAACTCAAACTTCTTCCCTTAGAGATAGTGCCACCAAATCTTCAGAGCAAACACTAATGGGTATAAACATATCATATATATATATATATATATGTCTGTATATTTAGAATGTTTTAGCCTTCGAAATCACATAATTATTGCCAATTAGGGATAATTCTATTGTTTTATAGGTCTAGGATACAAATTTTAAAAATGTCAAAATTAATAGATTTGCCCATGAAAGAGCAATTTTGGAAACCAAGCTATATTATGGGTCATACATGCCTTAAATGAAGTTGTGGAGGTACAAAATTCGCATTGGGGGTATGGTTGAAGTCAGAGAAGCCAGAAACCCTATATACAATCCAACTCAAATGAGGGTGAAAAGGTGGCAATTTTCAAATTCATGTACATTTGTATATATGTCACCACTTTGGAAGCTTATGTAAGAACCTCAATTCATATACATCATAATCATATATAATGAAAGTTTCTCAACAATAAAAGAGAAATAGACCACACGAAGACTTTTACTTATTTCTCTCTCCTACTCAACAAAAAAGATGAAGAATTAACCAATGAGTGGATGTATTATCTATTAAAGATATTGAAGCACAATTGGTCCACAAGAGCATATGAATATATAAAGAATCAAGGTCATTCATCCTAGGGCAATCAAATTCAATAGTGGAGAAGAAATGAAGTTTAAAGAAGGTTTACATGCCATAAATGGATCACATCCATTCAAGTAAGGATAGGTATAATCTAAAAGCTAGGAATAAAGTATTGACAAGATCAAAACCCTACCACCTTTCCTATGTTGAGAAGCCAAACCAAAACCCTAAGGAAAGGAAGATCTCAAATCTTTCATTCTCATCCAACCTTCATATCATCTTAGAAATCACATACACTCAAATCATCCATTCTCATCCAACCTTCATATCATCCTAGAAATCACACACACACACACACACACACACACACACACACACACACACACACACACACACACACACACACACACACACACACACACACACTATCGCAACCCCAGCCCCTGAGGCCATGATTCAACTTAATCAAGCGTGGTGATTGGGCCTAGCAAAGCCTACATGGCCATCATTTTTTTTTTTTTCTATACCACAGCGGAAGCATTAAGAGAGCTAAGTGCTCTTGTCCTATGCAAATCACAATTTAATTGATAAAATATTTTTCTCCTTTAACTACTAAATTCTACCAAAATTTTGGCAGAGTCTCCCCTATATTTTTGAACTTATGCATTTAACACATGTAATGCGGTTTACTTGATAGACAATATAACAGTTATAAATCCCTTAAGGGAGACTCAGTCTCCATACTATCTATCATAATACATCACTAACACCTGCTTAATAACTAGGAGTTCAAGTGAGTCTCATACATGCCCCATCAACAAAAAACATATATAATGCATAAGGTTAGTTGTCAAATAACAAGACATAACTCATAGTTAGTGTTAACATACATATACAGTACAAAAAATTTCATCTTCAATTAGGCTTCAATCAACAACCCTCCCTTTATCCACTTGGCTGGTACCTGCAAAATAATAAGGTGAGCTGCAAAGCCTAGTAAGGGAAAAGAACTAAACCCATGCATATCCTACCATTCTTGTCTAGCTACGCTCAAATGCACATTCAAACCCAACCATGGAGCATTCATTTCCATTTTAACTGATCATCTACAAAGTAGCTAGCATGTACTAACAAGTAAAACATATGGGTATTAGAATAGAATTATAGTTTATTCTAAATTTAAATATGAAGCAATAGCCATAGCACGCAAACAAGCACATCCAATATCAATTCCCCATTCATGTCCAACCACACGACATTCACTTCTATTTCAATAGATGAGTAACTAAGTGTAATAACCCCAATTTTTGTAATTGATTGAGAAAAATCAATAAAGTTTGAGTTTCAGATATTTCGGGCTGAAATATTAGGGTTATTTAAAATATACTTTTTATAAAAGTATAATCAAATCATAAGAGATGTAAAATTGAAATTAAACTTAGCAAACCCTTCAAAATGACTGTAAGCACGACAAATTTCAAATTCGGATGAGAAATCCTTAAGTTTTTCATTTCTTGGACAAAAGGGGTAAAATAGTAATTTTACCCAAAAATCAAAATATTCCAAAAATCATAATATGAAACATCAAAAATTAGAATGTACTAAGAAATACGAATCCAACGCCACTAAGTACACTCAAATCTGAGATCATGGGAATAAAACCCAAAATTTTATGCATAAAGGCCAAAACGGACTTTTTACACCATGTGGGGCCCACATGGGGACCACCACGTCCCCAACAACCAATTTTATCAGCAGCCCATGTGAAACATGGGTCAACAAATATCAGCTGGTCTTGGGGAAGAAAAATTAGTCATGGAAGCATTGAAGACTTTCATGTCATTTAATAATAAAAAAATAACATATTATAATCATGGAAAAAGACCCAAAATGCCTATAAATACAACCCCAAAAATCTTTCAAAAATACTCATAAAATCCCCACAAAATTATCTTCAATCTCCTTGAAAAATTAGATCTAGAATCCCTCCCCAAAAACCCAAAATTTCCAAGAGTTAGATCTCTTTTCAACTTGTTTTCTTTTTAGATTGGAACAAGAGACCTAAAATCAATTAGGCACTCTATTCTAGATCTAATTTGATCAATTCCACCATCCAAAACTTCAAAACATATCTATTCTACAAAACCCCCAAAGAAATTTCAAGATCCAACGGTTCAAACAATAGATATTTGCAAGAAAGGTGGATTTTAGGCCATATCTTCATCAACAAGGTATTTTTTTAAATTGGGCATATAAATGAGGTTTTCTCTCCAATCAAGTAAGTGGAAATCCTTTTCATAGATTTTTAGTATTGTTTTCTGTAATTTTTATTTTACTGTAATTAATTTTGGTAATAAAAAGGTAAAAATAAAGTAAACAACAGAACCCTTAATTCTGGATGATGGAGTGCTCAAATGAAAAATCTGACTATACCAATTGATCCAAAAGGGTCCAAAACCCCTAGGGTAGAATTTTCACAAAAATCAGAGACGTTTTGGGCCCCCAATTGAAAGAGGATTGATTGGATGGTCCAGAATGGACTGTCCGATCTCCAGATCAAACGACGCCCAACACGCACGCGTGACACACCGTCAGAACGGCGCGTACGATGCACGTGGAGCATCATCCCAAGCACAATGATGGAGCGTCCGTCAAATGAACGAGCGGACGAGCCCAGCGACAGCCCGGTTTGCAGGCATGCGAATGACGGGCGTTCCGCTTGTCCCGTCCGCGTCTGTCGACGCCCCGCATCAGTGCTTCGTCATTTCCTCCTAGCGGACGCGCCCGATGACCGCCTAGTTCATTCCGCTCGGTTCGTTCCGCCTGGTCATTCCGCCCGACTAATCTGGGCCGTCCATTCCTTGGGCCCAGATCAAATCCAGGCCCTAGGAAGGACTGTGAACTTCCAGATTCAATTCTGGAGTCATATGAACTCCAAATTGAGATTGGAAAGAAGCTATACAAAGCTTGAAACCTCTATTTTCTTATGAAATGATAAAATAAATATGTTATTCAGTAAAAACTTTCTATATTAAAGAATTAAGTTTTGAATTACATAGATTTTCAAGATCTGAGATGATTAGATCTTAGAAACATGTTTTAATAATGATATACTACTTAAATAAAGTGAGATCTATGTTTAAATTGGATAGATATGAGAAATATTAAGGGATCTACCCTTTATGGTAGAAAAACCCTAAAAATACAAAGGGACCCACTTGATCAATGAGATCAAGTGTGATCAGATCCTTGGGATGGAAAGAACAAAAGTTTATATGATGAAATCCAAGGAAATCATGAATGAATTATGAAAAAAATAGATCAATATGATCTTTTGACCTTAATAGAGAAAATTCCTTAAATACAACTAAAATCCTTAATCAAAGGAAAGATCTAAGATCAAATGGTTGGATCATAAGTAAAGGTTTCTAAAAATGTAAATGTAATTAGTTTCATTTTATATTATTATGTTATAAAGCATGCTAGTATAACATTTAGAGTTTAGCATGATATGTGTTTCATTGTTATCATAAGGTGCTAGATTTAATTTAAGTACCTTACCTCATTTCATTTAATGTTAGATTATGTATTTTTATGTTTTGAATGTATAATTCATTTATGATTGAATGTTATTGGTAGATTTACTTGTTATGAGATAAAAAGCATAAAACATCAAAAATGTATTCTAATGAGAAAGTAGAGTTTCATTACACATATAAGAATGGAATACTTTGGACTTAATTAGTAAGGGCTATAGTTAGAAGGACAATATAAGGATTATCAAATCCTTTGCCCAAATTAGGAAAAGAATAATAAACCCCATGAATGACATTATAAATATTCATGGACTTAATTAAAATCCATTAGAAAGAGTACTTAGGGTAAACATGCTTATAGGAACCTTATGAAAGGTTGAGCTATGGTCATTCTAGTGAATGATGAACATAGTGGTTAAGGGGGTTATCTAATAGAGCCTTGCTCTTCCCCTACCTTCTGTTGACGTTTGTGAGGTCTAAACGCCTCCTTACATGAGGATTGAAGTAACCACTTTGTGTTCACCCATTTAGCTAGTAAGCCTTAGCCAATTGGAAATAAGAGGAGCAGTCTAGATTTAGGCTTGAATAAGCTACCTTCAATCAGCACATTAACTGGTTGAATAATAATAATAATAATAATAATAATAATAATAATAAGAGCATAAAAGGTTAGTAAATTACCTAACCCTAATAAAAACAATAAGTAAGATAAGGATGATCAAACAAGATGCATTATATCTTAGATGATCAAGAACAATAAGAATAAGAACACTATATTGAACTTAGTATGTATGTTTAGTAGTATACTTGTTATAGTTCATTAGATTAGATAATCCAAACCCTTGATCAAAGATGATTCAAGGAAGAAAACCAAGATCATCCTCCATAGGGATGATCCAAGAACTGAACTTAGATCAAAGAAGAACTAGATGATAGAAGATCTAGGACCTTGATCTTTATTAACATGTGTAGATTGTCAATCAAAGGATCTATGAAAGACCAAGATTAAGGAGATGAACATACAAAGACTTAGAGATAGAAAAAAATACTTAGATATGAATGATCTAAAGATCATTATAATCATCAGATCTAGTGATCAATAGGATTATTCATAATTTATATATTGACAATATGTATGGATGTACAGATTACATACATCAGTCAGGATTATGGAAGATTAGGGAAAAGAGATCAATCCTTAAAGGTAAGAGGATTTGATGAATACGTACATGATTTTACTCATGATCTTATGTTGACAAGAGTAATGATAATACATGTACTGAATCTCTTGAAAACCTTATGATCCAACCAAACACCTATAAGATGGTTAAGGACTAAACTATAAGTGAATAAGGAACTAGAAAATATTTCAGCCCTAAGTAAACAGACATATGGTCTGATATATATGAAATATATTTTACATACAAGCTTGGAGGCTTGTGAGTTTGTTTTAATAGGCATGAGCCCAGGGGATGCTATTGCTAGAGGAGTTATGAGGGTTTGGCCACCCGCTCCTTGAAATTTGATGATATGATGATACCTTCCCCAATGAGAGGCTAAAAGTCGGGTGGTGGCAATTATGGGAAGGCCACCACTGTGAAAGTCTTGCCCCCCCATACGGGCAATGACATAATATTTTCCACCGTGGTATCAGTGGTGAACAGGGCAGTTATCCAAGCGCGCTAGTACGGATCAGACTACAGCATAGCAACCTTTCTGATTATTTTGCACTATGATGCATATGGGAATAAGCATAGTGAAATGCCTTATGTTATAGCATAATGAAATGCTAGGTAATTGTATATTACCAATGTTTCCCAAGAAGGAAAATTCCCAGTATGAGATTAGCTGTAATACTAAATTCTCAAAATGAAGAGAATTGATCAGCTTAGTTGGGAATGATATTTGACTATTTTCACGAATTTAACTGGTTTACCCATGAAGGGTATGTATGTATGTATGTATGTATGTATGTATGTATGTATGTATGTATGTATGTATGTATGTATGTATGTATGTATGTATGTATGTATGTATACATAACTTACAAAGTACAAAGTATGTTTAAGGATAATGAGATTATGAAGTATTGGAATTACATTGTCAATTATTATGTTTCTTGAATCCCCTACCAAGCATTGCTTGCTGAGATATTATACTTGTTCCAATATCTCAAATCCATGGAATGAGAGTTAGGAGCTGAAGACTATAGAAGACTTGAAGAGAATAATCTTCAAGGTATACCCTTAAAGACATGTATTTTTCTTTGTTGAGAGTTTTATTGTATGGTGAGCTTGAGTTTTGGATTATGTAATTTGGACAAGTATTGTACTAGATTTGGTTGTACTGTGACCACTAGATGGATCCTGGAGTTTTAATAAAAGTATATTCCTTCAATGGAATTTTATTTTGTACACAAATTGTACTTATGTTATGTATGAAGTGGTGACTTGGGTTTTCAAAACAAGTTCTATAGAAAAGAATTTTCGCTGCTTTGTTTTGCGAAAAAATTTTACACTCTTAAGGGCCCTGCCTTTCAAAATACTTTACAAATCATGTTTCAAAAACCCAGGTCATCACACTAAGTTATGAACTTCATTTTAAATTAAAATGCAAACCATAAGCATAACATTCAACAAAGCTGCATATTCATTTAATGGTTTCCTCAAAAGTATTAAATAGGCATGACATTACCACCATGATCCAGTAGTCATCTCCCTCCAGGTTTACCATTTTGGGAAACCCACTATGAGTATCATAAACAAGGAAGCTAGACCTTCAGGGTTTACCATCTTGGGCAAAGCCAAAGTTAGGTTCCCTCAGGGTTTACCATCTTGGGCGGCTCCACTATAGTTGCAACCAACCAGCAACCCTTTCTCTTAGGGTTTACCATCTTGGGAGACTCAAGTCTGCTAGCTCATCCCTCAGGGTTTACCATCTTAGGCGGCTCCACCATGACCCCAAATGACCAACTAGCCCTTTCCCTCAGGGTTTACCATCTTGGGAGGCTCAATACCTGACAACTCATCCCTCAGGGTTTACCATCTTGGGCAGCTCCACTATGATTCCAAAGAACCAGGCAGCCCTTTCCCTCAGGGTTTACCATCTTGGGAGGCTCAATAACCAATAATCCATTCCTCAGGGTTTACCATCTTGGAAGGCATCATCATAGCTTACCGGGTGGCCCTTAAGGCTTACTATATTGGGATTGACTATTCTATCACAATTTATATCATCATAACAATTAAGCATAGTAAATGAGGATATCATAGCACAGTTTCAGTAAGTACTTGAAATTCATATCATCCATTCATCTAAAATGACACTCAAACCTCTACGACGAATACAAGTTCTAAGTAAATTTCAGGATTCCATGCAATTTGTTATAATCACTTCTAGTTCTCTATTCATAATGTCAACGATCTAACCTCCTATATCTAGATGGACAATCATACACCAATTGGTCGCTATCTAATTAGATTAGCACCATTGTTCTTAAATCGATAGTCCATATTGAGTGCATACCTCTAAAAGTTTCAATTTCCAACATTGTAGGTAAGTTATTCCATAATTCATTGCTTTTGACCATAATTCATGGTCTAATCTCTTTTCCTGACCTCCAATCATCACTAATCGAGTATTGAAAGGTTAGATTAGATCTCCCATCAATTTGACCATAATTGGCCCTTCATTTTATTCATAATTCTTTATTGATGTGTAATTAGAGCTACATTTTACCCAGATCTACCTTCTACTCATATTTTTAATGGTCAGATGCTAAGATCTAAGTTTTTCCCTATGCACTAATAAGTTTTCAATTACAATTTCAAGGACCTATTGATTCCTAATTGACAATCCATCATTGTGGATGAAAAGATCAGTTTCGGTTTATCATAAATGCAAAATTTTCAATTTTTCACATTTTTAGGGCTTCGCCAGAGAAGGTGACCGGATTCCAATCATCGACGGCAACACAAACAATGGTGTTTTTGCAAAATTTTTACATAGGACTGTTTGGAATTTGATGAATTTTTGCTTTTCAGCATTTTCCCTCTTTAATTTCTACTAAATAATCATTTTTTTGCCAAATTTTTAAACTTCACTGATATTACTATTTTTTGTAGATTTTAGTTCCATTCCTTAATGGATCTTCATGAAACCAAAGGGGTTTCACTTAGAAATACTCAATGAACAAGATGAACAATTTAGATTTTTGATCCAATATTGTTCCTCTCACTATGCTCCCTGAATCCAATAGGTTTCTCACCCTCGTAACTCGTCAAAAAAGCAAGGGTAAACCATGGAATGAAATGGGAAGAACAAAGGGGAAGAGGAGAGTGGGGGAGAGAACTCACCTGCTGTCTGATCTCCTCACTTTCCCAACTTAGGGTTAGTCACTACAAGTTGATGGAATGCCACTGCCCGCATTGTCCTCTCATGAAGCACAGGCACAATGAAACCACGATAACCGTCAGAGAGGGAAAGGGTTTTATAGGTGGGTGGGGTGAGCGAATTGACGTGAGGAGGAGGATGCCATCATCAGGCTTGCTGGAGAAGAGGTTAGGCTGGGTTTCTAGGTGTGTGAAGCTTGATCAGGAAATGGGAAAACTAGGAAATAGGGAAAAGTCGACAGCAGGGACTTTTCCCCCATCTCTAGTTATCTCTGATGCGTGGAAGCAGAGCTCCATGTAGTGAGTTCAACTCCCACGTGTAGAGCCATTTCGACGTGACTCTCTAGGTCACACTCACTAAAGGTGGTGTCATTATCAATTTAGACCCCCTTCACATCAGTGATAAAACTCTTTGATCTTTGGTTCCCGATCTTTGTTTCACGCATTCGTAATGTCATTGAAAAGATCTCATCAAGCATAGTCTAATGAACTACCTTTCATCATCAATTTTCAATATTCTTGATTTTTACTTTTTAATTACTTGAATTTTCATAAAATTTTCACTGGTTATCCTGTTTCACCATATTTGGGGATTAAACACCAATTCACATTTTAATCTACTCTTTAGGACATAGGTGTGACACACACACACACACACACACACACACACACACACACACACACACACACACACACACACACACACATGTGCACATGTGCACTTTATGCCCCACCCTCCTTAGGACTTTCTAAATATGAAAACCCTTAAGTTTTTCCACCAATTTTCTATTTCTTTTATTCTTTTTCCCACCAATTTATTTTTCCCCTTATTCCTTATCTTTTCATCTTTTTTCCCTTATTTTTCATATTTTATTTCTCCCTTTTTTTTTAACCCACTTTCCTACTTTGAAAATCATTCATCCCTCCCCTCACAGCTTTCCTATGTTACCCACATTCCTACTTTTAAAATCATTCCCCACCCCTTAATAGCTTTCCTATTTTGATTCCACTCAATCCCTTCACTCATAAGTTGTCTCCTTAATTCTTCTTCTAATTCTTTATTTTCCTTCAACCCTAAGTATTTCTCTTTCCTCCACCCACTTTATTCCTTTCCATTCTCATCTCCCATGCTTCAATTTGAATTCCATGTCCCCTGCCATCTAGCCCTAGGTTTAGTTCTAATTAAAATGGCTTGATCACCACCCTTGCATCCCTTCAAACCTTATGCTAGAAGTCTATAAATAGAGGTACTATGAATAGGGTTTTTATATTTCAACATTCTTCGAGCTCAAGGCCAAAGCTAGGAGAAACAGAGGAGGAAGATCACCCTCGCTCACCAAGCTTCCTACAAGCTTCCATAATCAAATTCCTTGGATATAAAGGTAAGGTCCCAACCTAAATTCCAACTTCTTTCTTTCTTTCTTTTACTTTCTCTAACTTCTTCTAGCATGTATTTATGCATATATTTTTACTTAGAATGGTAAAATAGTTGCACACATCTTTCATATAACTTAGAATCACACGCATGCTTCCACTTTGTAGTTTTCCCTTAGCTTTTGCGTGTTAATTGCTTACTTTTCCTTGCTTGTAGTTCATGCTTAGCATAGTAAATTCTTAAATCATAGAATAGTTTAGACACACACCATGTTCCCTTAAATTCCATTAAGCTTTGCCCACATATAAGTATAGGTTTTCAAAGCATTCCACCAAAATTTGGTGGATGTGTCTTTTTCAATTTCTTATACATGTAGAATAATGTAGTTGCATTCATGGTAGATTTGCATGTTATTTTTGTTTCCTCAGGTTAGGTTTTACTTTGTAGATCTAGGTGATAGCATAGTTTCTCATTTTGCATGTTTAGTTTCCATGTTTTTAAGCACTTTCCTACTTTAGAAGTAGGGAAGTTTCTAAGTTTGAATTCCATGTTTAGATCTTAGATTTACTTGCTTTTTAGTTGTAGAAACTTTCTATTTTGATTTCCATTCATCTTAGGAATATTTTAGGAATTAGTTTAGAACCACTTTAGAAAGTAGTTACATGGTAGATTCTTAAATTTAGTACTCTCTTAGTTCAGAATTAGTACTTTCCTATTTTAGAAATCTATGTTTGACTTAGTTTAGAATTAGCACTTTCCTATTTTAGAAAGTATTCCTAGTTTAGAAATACATTCATATCATTGTAGATTTATGCATTAGAGTTGCATGTAGCATAAGCATTCCACTTTCCATTTAGATTCACATGCACACACCCATACATGGTGCACCACGGATCCTTTCATGCTAAATTTCCATTCATTTCAAATTATTCCATCTTCCATTCTCACTTTCCTATACTAACACACTCTTTTCATGTTTGCTTATCTTTCCACTTTCTATTTTCATGTTCACACAACCACTTTCTAATTTAAGGTTTCATGTATAATCATTGTTAGTTAATTTATACATAATTCCTCTTTCTCTTTTTCTAACTTCTTTTTGTGGAGTTGGACTAAGGAAAAGGAAAGGATTCTTAGAAATAAGAAAATTTACTAATTTCTTAAGTAAAGGTTGATGAAACATGAAAATCCATCTAGAAAGCCACCTAGGTTTTAAGCTAAAAGCAATCATGTTGAAGGGTAGGATCATTCCATGTCCCTACTCCTTACTTCATCTCCTAAGGCTAGGAATTTGTGAGTTCTAAAACAAGGGCCACTATCTCCAATTTGTTTTCTTTTTCTTATATTTCATATTTTAAAGTGGAAAACCTCTTCTATGGCTGCCCTGTCTTAAATATGAATAACCTTTAAGCCCCCTTTTTATCTAAACTCCTCGAAGTTGCCCTCCTTTTTAGAGTTTACAGCTTGGGGAAAATGTTGTAACTTATTCCACTTCCTTTTTCATGATTCTTCTTTCTTGCTAGAGTGGTGATTGTTTAGGAAAGGTGTTAAGGCTCCTCTTTTCTTAGCTGCTCTGATACTTCATTCCTAACAATCATTGGATGGGATTTGCTAGTTTGTGGCATGTGCAAACCTACCAGTAGCCACCTCCCCAATTTCCACCATAACAAAGGAAACCTTCTTTGGAGGAGACACTAAACAACTTTATGCAAGAAAATTTGTAATTTCAAAATGAAACAAAAAAATTTTAGAATCAAACATAACAAGCCTTGCATCCCAACTCCTAGCCTATTACAAAGTTGAAGTATCAAATGTTGTTAGCTCTTTGTTATTCTTCAAGAGAGGAAAAAAGGTAAGTTTCCTAGTCAGCTAGTACCAAATCCCAAGGGTCAATGTGAGATTAGCTTTGATCAAGCCAAAATCCAACCAAACTCTTAGGAGTGTTAGAAAATTCAATAATCGGGTAGGCCAGTTGAGGACAATTTTTATCATAGAGTACATATATGTAAGTTTTTGCATTTTTCAGTGACTACATCAACAAGTCAATGCACTATCCTAGAGGTGCAGCTAATATCATTGTAACCCTTCTCTTTACTTGTTTATTTCATTTATCCATTCTTTTATTTGAAAACATTGAGGACAATGTTTAATTTAAGTCTGTGTGTAAGGTATTTAAATTTTGACATGTCCATAAGTTTTTGAGTCCTTTTCTTTTATTTCTTTGAAAAAATGAAAAACTTTTATAAAAACTTATGCAAGTCCCTCTACAAGGATGAGAATTTGGATTTTCTTACTATCCAAGCTATCTTTTGAACTTTAGCTTATTAATAAATTTGTATACAATTATTTCATTCTTTTACTCTTTTTCTAAAGTATTCCATGAAAAGTTAAACTTGGAATATTCATTGCACAAAATAGCAATATGCATATAGTTGAAGTTGAAGAGAAAATATAATTAAGAGATCCCGAAAAAGATATGTGAGACGATTAAACCATGTGAGTTTAGAGTCAATATTTGTTTGAGTAAGTTATATCAAATTTTTCTTTAGCAAACAATGATTTCTTAGTTGGTCTCATTATTCTTCTTTTTGGTCAACTATTTGGAAATCATCTATAAAACTATATCAATTTATCAAAGTTTATGGTTATGCTTGAGTCATATGAACCCTAAGAAATGATACAGACCATCATTGGTAATATATTACTTTTTCACTAGTTAAACCCCTTGCGCTTTTACATTAAGCCTTTTCTTGTGAACCCATTAACCATTACCCTTATTAACCCCTATAATATAGCCATTACTCATTTGTTTTTGAAATATATAGAAATGGTTGAGAAATATCTTGAAAAGTACGAACAATATAATTCAAGAGATGAACATCAATAAGGGCTGAAAAGTGAAAAATTCAAAGAAAGCCTATATAAAAAAGTCAAAGTTAGAAAAATGAGAAAAAAAAAAGAAGAAGAAGAAGAAGAAGAAGAAGAAAGATAGCTAATGAAAAAGGAATTATTCACTCTTATGGTTAGAAAAGGAAGCTGTAAATACACTAGTAGATTTGCATTCATCTCACATTATTCCATCTTCACGCATTCTTTTCATAACCCTATACTTCCATGCTAGATTTGCATTCATCTCACATTGTTCCATCTTCCTTTCTCACTTTCCTATACTAACACATGCTTTTCATGTTTCTTATCTTTCCACTTTCTATTGTCATGCTTCACACACCCACTTACTAATTTTAGGTTTCATGCATAATCATTGTTAATTTGTTCATGCATCATTCCTCTTTCTCTCTTTCTAATTTCTTTTTATAAAGTTGGACTAAGGAAAAGGAAAAGGAAAGGATTCTTAGAAATAAGAAAAGTTTCTAATGTCTTAATTTAAGGTTGAGGAAACATGCAAATCCATCCATAAAGCCACCTAGTTTCCTAGCTAAAGGCCTTCATGTTGAAGGGTAGGATCACACAGTCCCTACTACTTGCTTCATCTCATAAGGCTAGGGATTGGTGAGTACTAAAACAAGGGCCACTATCTCCAATTTATTTTATTTTTTCCTTATATTTCTTGTTTAAAGTAGAAAATCTCTTCTATGGTTGCCCTATCTTAAATATGAATGATCTCTATTTCCTTCTTTATCTAAACTCCTTGAAGTTGCCCTCTTTCTTTAAGAGTTTTAGGCTTGGGGAAAATGCCAAAATTTATTCTACTTTCATTTTCATCATTCTTTTTTCTTTCTAGAGTGGTGATTGTTTAGGAAAGGTGTTAAGGCTCCTCTTTTCTTGGCTTTCCTAATACTTCATTCCTAAGGATCATTGGATGGGATATGCCAGTTTGTGGCACATGAGGTTAAGGAGATAAGAACAAGTTGGTGGTAACTTTAGTGTATTTTGGGTTGAAGAGAAGTGTACAACCTCTTGTTGAGTGACACAACACATGGGTCCTACAACTAAATTCAACCCTAAATTTGAAGGACCTTTGTTTCCTTTATTTTCTTTCTTTCATTGCTTATGTAAAAATTCCTTGTAATTTGGCCATTAATGAAATAGTTCTTTTTTCCTTTTCTTAGTTACTTTGTTTTTTACTTTAATTTGTAGTTAGTTTGAGTTTAGATAGTTTTCTTAAATCCGAGTTAGTTGTAATTTTAGAAAGTATCATTCCCTTGCGTTATTAAGATAATTTTCTAGTTTCTTTAATTGCTTGCTTTCTAATTTAGGGTTTACATTCATGTTGGTTAGTGAGCTTAGTTGTTTCTTTTTAGTTTGTTGTTTCCTTCTTAGGTAGTTTCTTAGTTTAGTTGTTTAATTTAATAGTTACTTCATAGATTAGTTGTTTCCTTTTTAATTAGTTACTTGTTTCTTACTTTCGTTTACTTGCTTTATGTACTTACTTTCCTTTTATTTTCCTTGTCTTTAGTTTTAGTTAAAAATATTCCCTCTTTTGAATGCTTGGCCAAGTTAAAGTAAGATGACCTAAATTCTAATTAGATCTATTTATTAAAGAGTCTTCATGGGATCGGCCCATATTTGCTAATTTAATACTCCAATAGAGTTGTGCACTTGTAGTATTATTGAGGACACATCAAACATTACTACTACCATCTCCAAATCGTGTGTGAGGTTATTCACCTCATCATTTTTAGTTGTCAAGACACATAGGCAATCTCCAATATATGTTGCATCAGCACACATCCATGCCCCTTGGCTGAGGCATCACAAGAAACCACAAATCCACCTCCACCTTAAGGTAGTGTCTAAATTTGTGCAGTGATAAGTCTTGTCTTGAACTCATAAAAGCTTGCCTCCTAGGCATCAATCCACATGAACTTGGTGTCCTTCCTAATCAATGTGGTCGGGGCAAATTTGGTACTGATAGCAAAATTTCTCTTTGGTTTTCTCCTTGAATCTTTGACATTCTCCTTTGTGACCTTCTTTAAACTAGAATTGGCTATAGAAACCTAGGATAGAAGTTTCAATATTTCAACCTTTTCTTGTTGAACCCTCAGTTGAACTACCAAAGAAAAAAGGTAAACCCATGTGATCATGATATTGTAGGTGCTTGTGATGGGATGGATGTGACTTCCCCCATAACTCATGGGTGGCATAGCCCATTGCATAAGCACCACCACCACCACCCAATTTTTTCATCCATTTCTTTAGGATAGTACAATTCATAAAAATCCCTTGATAAATTTGTGATAACAACCTGCAAGACTAAGGAAGTTGTGAATCTCTGTTGCTGTCTTGGGTCACTCCCAACTCATCATCATCTCAACCTTCGTCAGTTCCACCATCACCCATTCTTCAAGATGATGTGGCCTAAGAGGTTCACCTATTCCAATCAAAACTCACACTTGCAAAACATTGCAAACATTCGATGAGTCTGTCAGGCATTCAGAACAATGTGCAAGTGCTCCCTATGCTCCTCTCTATTAGCTTAGTAGACAAGTATGCGATCTAGGAACAAAATGAAAAACTTATCCAAGTAAGCTTGAAAGACCCAGTTCATGAGGTCCATGAAAACTATTGCCATTTTCGTCAACCCAAATGACAACACAAGAAACTCCTAGCAGCCATACCACATCCTAAAGCTATCTTGAAGACATCCTCCCCCAAATGCTCAAGTGGTGGTATCCTAACCTCAAATTTATTTTTGAAAAGATCTATGTTGATTGGAGTTCATCGAAGAGGTCGTTGATCTAAGGTAAAGGTGTTGGTTCTTAGCGGTGATGCTATTCAACATGCAATAGTCAATGCATAGCCACAATAATCCATCCTTTGTTTTCACAAAGAACTCTAGTGCTTATGATTAGGATCCAAATGGTAAGTAGTAGGGCAAGCCTAAAAGAAAGGAGGAGCTACCTAGGTTAGACATAACCTAAAAGCCACTCCTCTAATGAAATTCAAAACAATCAACCTTTCAACTTGTTTACCATAGGGTTAGGATTTATTGTGTTCCTTTGTTTGTTTGCATCATTAAGCATATAGGTTGCATTATCTAGTTTAGGTTTCACTACACTAGGTGGAAAAAAAAGTACTTTTTCATTGTATGCAATGACTTATATTTATTGTAAATAAAGTAGAGTCCAATACACCGACCATTCATGTATGCTAGTTCGTCGATCATTAAACCCAGACTTAGAACCTTTAGATTGGGAGATAGAACAAATAAGAAGGTAAGGCCCAAGGAGTTAAGTAGATTTAGAAACCCTTGCCATAGATATGGCTACTAAAGCAATAGAGGTTAAGCCTTAAGAGACTATTCAATGTCGGTGCAATTTAACTCCCCATCATGTATAGAGTTACTTGTAACTAATGCATAGTATTTTGAGTTAAAATTGAGTGTCATCCAAATTTTGCCATATTTTTAAGGTCTTGATAAGGAGGATCCCTACCACCATGTTAAGGAATTTCATGATATATGTGCTACATTTAGACACTAATACTCTTTTTTTTTACTTTATTAAGTAGCAGCTATTCCCCTTCTCTTTAAAGGATAAAGTAAAGGCATGGCTGATTTCATTAAAAGTAGGGTTCATCACTACTTGGGAGCAATTATTTAGGAAAATTTTGAACAAATTTTCTCTTGTCCACAAAGCCAATGCCCTCCATAGAGAAATCATAAATTTTCAACAAAAAGAAGATAAGCATTTTTATGAATGATAGAAAAGGTGGAAGGTTCTATTGCTTTAATGTCCACACCACGGTTTCGAGAAATGGCAACTAATACATTATTTTTATTAAGGTCTAACCCCATATAACTGACATACAATTAATGCCATTAGTGGTGGATCATTAATGCTTAAAAGTGATGTGGAAGCATGAAACTTCTTTGAATCTTTATATGAGATTTCTTAGCAATGGGATCATTCTATTAGAATAGAATGATTTCCACAGCCTTAAAGGAAAAGCAGTATATATGAGACGGGGGCTAATCTTGACCTCTATAACACAATTGACATATAGGATTGATAAGTTGGTACTCTTAGTAATAAATTAGGGAAAGTCGTATTGGCTAGAAAATTTACTAAGAAACCTCTAGCTCAAGTTTGTTCAATATGTTTTAGTACAACACACCCTACTGTTATGTGCCCATTGAGCTTCACATTCCTTGAATATTTTTTCAAGTAAGTGAATGCATTAAATGCATTAAAAAATCTTAGCAATAGCAAGTTGTATTCTAAGACATACAATCCTGGATGGGCTAGGCATCCCAAATTTTTATGGTTTCAAAATAACAATAAGGGAGGACCATATGGGATCCCCCCTAATTAACCTTTCTCTAGAGCTCAAAGTCCATAGTAGTCAGTACCACAACATAGAAAATAATCATTAGAAGAGATTATGCTTGGTTCGTTTGATTTTTAAAATAACGTCAAACAAACCATGCAGAGTCACTTGGAATTTATTGCGTAGTTAGAGCATCAATTGGGTCAAATTGCTACTACACTTACTGAGAAGGAATAGGAAACATTTCCTAATCAACTTGTGCCCAACCCTGAGGACCAATATGAGATTGGTACAACTTCTAGTGATAAGACATTTCAAGAACATATCCAATCCATAACTACCCTTAGGAGTGAAAAAATAATAAATAATCAAATAGGGTTGTCTAAAGAAAGTGAGAAAGTTGGGGACAATGATATCCCCTAAAAGAATAGGAAAGGAAAACAAAAGAAATAGTCATCTCCTCCAAACACTAGTCCTAACGTTCCATTTCCTTACCGATTAAAAATGCAAAGAAGGAAAAAAAAATTGATAAGTTAATGTAAATATTTAAACAAATGAATATCAATATTCATAACTTGACATAATAAAAAGCATACATTCTTATGCCAAATTTCTAAAAAATCTCTACACACATAAGAAATAATATCAGATGTAGAAGAAAGCATACCTTCTCAAGCAAGCTAGCTCAATCCTACAACACAAAACCCCCCCAAAGTATAAAGATCTAGGGTGTCCCACTATATCATGTGTGGTTGGGGAGCACACAATTGATAGGTTATTACTTGATTTGGGTTCAAGTGCTAACCTATTACATTATTCAGTATATAATAAATTAGGATTAGGCGAGATGGAAAAGACTACCACCATAGTATAATTGGTCAACAGGTCAATCAAAGTTCCTCGTGATGTGGTAGAGGATGCACTAGTTCAAGTTGATAAGTTTTTATTTCTAGCAGACTTTCTAATCTTAGACACATAGCCTGTAGGAGACCCTAACCATAAATTCCAATCATTTTGGGATAGTCGTTCTTGGCCACATCAAATGTTATCATTAGTTGTAGAGATGGTACAATGATGTTGTCCTTTGGGAACATAGACATTAACCTTATGTCCTTAATGCAGGACAACATGACTCTAAAGGCCCTTTTGAAGTCAATATGATATAGAATCCATCATCCTTATCATCCTCTATTACAAATCATCTTGTGGCTTATCTAACTCATTTTGGTTTTGACAATTTTGATATAGATAGTTACATTAATTAAGTGAATGGTTTACTCGATACTACGCCATTTACAAATAATTCAAAATGAAAAGCCCAAGTAGGACCCATTACATTTCCTAACTTTCCAATTAAGCCATTAATTAAAGAAGCACCCAATTTGAACCCTCCACCTATTCGAGAATGTGAAAACTATGATAGTATCAGTTCATCCAATCCCTTGCTTGTTGCCCATGCCCTAGATCCTGACAAAGAAAAGGAAGGAGAGTCCATTGATGTTTCTACCAAACATCAACTAACTCAAGGGTGTACACAAGATGATAATGAGGGTATAAGCCCCACCACTTGTTTGCATCAAGATGATAATGAATATAATTTAAGAGAGATGCAGAGTGAGCTTAGCACTAGCTTTTCAGAAGAAGTAAGAGAGGATTAAAAAATTTTGCTTTTTGATGTTGGCATCACATATGATAGTTCTCGGGCCAAGTCACCTTGGGTTGGTCCAAAGAAATTCTTCTTCACGATGGTGTATCATGTCCTTATCATTTTACCACTATACATTTCTGGGTGGAAAGTGTACATAGATTACCATGAGATCTTCAAATGGAGTGAGTATTTTAGAAACTTCTTAATAGTTAGTGTAGGTTTAGGCTTTCATAGATGAGTTAGTTGATAAGGTAGTTAATTTAGTTGCATTTTGCATATTCATTGTATATCTTGCATCTCTTTGTCCACATTAATATATCCAAGCACTATCCCTGGAGTGCAGGTAACATTCTTCTAACCCTTCTCTCTTTAATTTTTCATTTGTCAATAATTTTATTTTAAAACATTAAGGACAATGTTTAATTTAAGTCTAGGGGTAGGGCATTTAAATTTTAATATGTCCATAGTCTTTGTAGTTATTTTTGAGTCTCTTATATTAAAGAAGAATTGAATTTTTTTTAGAAATTTATAATAACCTCCTTTACAAGGATGAGAATTTATATTTTTTGAATATTCAGTATATTTTTTAACTTTAGCTTATTTATAGATTTGTATACAATTAGTTGAAGTTTTATCCTTTTTCTAAATTAACCTAAAAATAATTATTGCAAAAAATAACTGTATATATAATTTAAGTTGAAGAGTAAATATAACTTAGAATCCTAAGGAAGATTTGTGGAGATTATTGACCCATGTGAGCTTCAGGGACAATCTTTCTTTTGTATGGTTATATATAAATTCTAAAGTTTTCTTCAATGAGACATATATTTATAGTTTATTCTTCATCTTGGTCAATTATTGAGAAAACATTTAAAAGATTATATCATTCATCTCATAAGTTTATGGTCATTTTTAAGCCATATAAAACCTAGGAAATAATAGAGGCCATCATCGACTAACCCAAAGCCTTTAGCCCCTACCTTAATATTATTTCGTAGTTAACCCCTTGAGCCTTTTAAATAAGCCTTTTCTTTGTGAACCCATTGACAAGTACCCTTATTGAAATCCTATAATGTATCCATTACCTAGTTTGTTTTAGAAATATGTAGAGTTGGTTGAAGAGTATCTTGAGAAAAAATATGAACAATACAATACAAGAGATGAACATAAAAAGGGCTAAAAAGAGAAAATTTTAAAGAAAGGCTATACCAAAAGTTAAAGATGAAAACTAAAAAAGATAACCAATGAAAAAAAAAAGAAAAAAGTTCACTCTGTGGGGTAGAAAAGAAAGTTGTGAATACTTAATAGAAGGCATTTATCCATTCTTTTGATAACCTTGTCCTAAGCCAATGTATTATCTTAATAGAAGTCTTGACTTGATCTTAGGAGAACTATGGCTTGGACATAATAATAAATAATAGGGAATTTGGTAAAATGAATATTCCTAGTAGTTAATATCTTTATCATACCATTATTATATTCTTTCTAAGTTATCATTCTTTTGAAAATATGTGAGAATTTTTGTCGTGATGAACATTGTTCTACTCACATAGTAATGAGAGATTTACCCCTTTCTGCATGACTTCTTTCTAAGTATCAAGTATATCATACGAGATTTAAAGTCAAAACATACGTTTGGATAGTAATTTAGGGTATAAATTACTTGAAATTTGACAATTATGTATATATTGGCTATATATTCACCATTCACATTCCAAGGATAACGAAATAATGGAATATCTTTAATATATGGATAGGATTTTGAATTAGTGTTCACTTTTATTGGCATGTTAAAGTTAAAAAGCTAATGAATGTTGAATAGAAGCAATTTCTTTCATATAAATAAAGGATTTTCATAAGGTTTTTGAAAATGTTTATGGGTGTCATTTCTTGAAACCCTTTAGAGACTACAACTCATTCATTAGGGGTTTAAAAGCTTTTTGCATATGCTAAATGCAGATAACAACACCTACGAAAGTGGTTAGGATTTTTTTCCAGATTTTTTATTTTTTATTTTGTAATTTTGCTCAAGGACTGGAAAAATCTATGTCTTGGGATATTTGATATATATATATATATGGAGAGAAATATTACATACATACCTCTATATTTAGTAATTTTTAGCCTTCAAATTTCCATAAATAGTAGTAATTAGGGTTAAGTCTATGGTGTATGATTTCATTAACTCGTAAGCGCATGAATCTATTGTAGTAGATGCATGTGAGTGAGGTTGATACTCAGAGGAATCTAACGGTTTGTGTGTTAGGTGGATTTTTATTTAAACTATTTAATCTAGCCAAAGAAAGTTTATTTTTACCCTAAACTAAGGAGTAAATTACATGGAAACATGACACAAATTAAGAACATGGAATATAGAAACATGTTAAAAGAAAGCAAGCTAAACTTAGAAACTTTCCTAAAACACACTTCCTAAAAATAACACTTTCAAATTGAAAGGAGAAACTATCTAAATGAAACATGTAAATGTTTAGGATGCATGGGGATTTAAATAAGAACTACACTATGAACCAAAAACTTAATGAAACACTCCTTAAAACCATGCGCATGACTCAAAGGTTGCACATATGGTGCAAAGGTGTAGGGCGTGTGATCTTTAAGTTAAATCTATATAAATTTTGATGCAATTAGTATAGCATGGAATGCCTAAGATGCATATGATTACTTCAAGAAGGAGTGCATTGAGCCATTCAAATGAAGCATGGAAAGAAATAACATTATGCTTGAATGTTAACATAGGAATCTCATTATCACAACCATGAAAAAATAAGCTTTAAAACAAATAATAATTCATGAACAAAATGCACGTTTCATGGATGATTCCAATCACAAATAGGAGTGCCTTAATCATTGAAATCAAACTAGAGAAAGTTGAGTAATCAATAGATTTTATTGAAATGAAAGTTAATCCATAAAGTACGCATATACGTGTAATGGAACAAGGAAATGATGTGCACTCTTTCACTAATAAATATCAATCCAAAACATCCTTAATCTATCCAATCTCTCAAAGTATCATGCATGGAATCCATAAGAGAAAACAAATGATTATAAGCAACAAGGTTGGAAACGAAACCAACTAGACATAGATCTAGAACAAAGCAAGAATAAGAGAGTAGAAGGGAAAGCAAGGAGATTAAAGGAAACTATCCTCTTGGTTGTCACTCCAAGAAAACGGGGGCCTTGGATTTAGAAGAAACAAGCAAGAGAGCACTAGCAAAAGAGATGAAAACTAAATAGCAAATAAAGATGGATCTTGCGCATGAAACTAGAACCAAACACAAGCAATAGTGACAATGAAAGTAGGGAAAATAAAAAATGGAAACTAACCATCAACAAACTAAAAATGAGAGTGCAAAACTGAAGGGGGCATGGAAAGCTTAGGAAGAACAGTTGCCCAAAAGGAAGGTGCGTTGAAGGCTTTTAGAATAAGGTAAGATGGGGGATGCCTCTTCTTTTGGAGTCGGTGTTCCTCTCTTCCAAAAATGTATATGTATGGAACTCTTTTTGGGCATATATAGTATTCTTGTTGAGCTCTTCTAGGGTGACCTAAGGAAAAGGTAAGGTGGGGATGATTTTAGAAAAAATAATAGATGGTTAAGATCCAAAGATGGGATGGCTGTCTAGGATTTCCTAAAGAGGAAACAAGATGCCATATCAGGTAGAAGGGGCCTACTTTTTAGGGTGGGGCATCTCCACCTTTCTCCCATGCATGGAAATCCCTAAGGAGAGGGTGATGTGGTAGATGAGATGAAAGAGGAAAGAGAGAGGAAAAGAAGGATGGAAAGAGAGATAGAGTGCAAGTTAAAAAGTGGGTATAGGTGATATGAAGAGATTGACCACGTAAGATAACCAAGAGGAGGGAGGAGTGGAAGGAGGCTCCTATTTTCTAAGATTTAGGCATGGATCTCCTTCCTCTAAGATTTTTCACGTGGAAAAGAATTAGAAAAGAGGGGAAAATGGGAAGGAAAGAGAAGATATGGGCTCTTTTCCTATTAGATAAGATGTGCATCTATGATATTCTTGCTAATTATGTCTTGAAAATCCCCATTTTGGCATGGATATTTGCTTACAATTCTTCCTCCAATCATGGCACTCCATGTGTTTGTGTCATTTGGCATAGTGGCTCACTTTGAGGCCTCATTTTCTTGATTGCTCAAATGGTTAATTCCCTTGGCTTGGCTTCATGGCTCACTTAACTTATTACCTTCTAACATAGCTTGTGAGTGGCTTACATGGCTCCCATGCAAAGGTGGTGGAAATTTCAAAACTTGTACATGGGCTATTTTAGTCACCTTTGGCTATCCCAATTGCTTCCTTGGATCAATGATCTTGACCTTTGTTAGAACTTGAAATTGGTAAAATGTAGGTATGGGCCCTTCAATTTGATCTTGATCAATCTTAACTATTGGATCACGATCTTGATTCCTACAAAAGGTTAAAAACTCTAATTACATCCAAAAAAAAAATGATTATTCACATTATAACTCTGGATTAGCCTATGAACGGACAAAATATCAAACTTTAGAGACATTAGGTCAAAAATTGCATGTGTTACAAAGTTTCAAAAAAATCCTAGAATTAACACTATATTTTATAACATAGGGACTACTAGTTGGGTACTTTTTATGCAAAATTGAACACTAATAATTCTACAATTTATACATCCAGGATATAAATGAGAAAAAAGAAGAAGAATATTTTGGTAATTTTACCCTTACAAGATCAAATTTAGAAACCAAGCTACATCATAGGTCCAAACATGCCAAATATGAAATTAGAGCGTTCAAACTAAAAATTGCATGTTATTATCAAAGCTAGAGTAGTCAAAAACCCTCATGCATAGTTCTCATTCAAGAGAGGGTATTCATATCAAAAGTAAGGTGAAAAAACCTTTCATGTATGCATGCAAGCTAGTCACTACATTGGGAAGGTTCTAGGGAAGCTCAATTCACATACATTGAAATGATATATAGTGGGAGCTTTCTAAAATAAAACAAATTAGAAGATAGGGGCCTGCAGGAGACATTTTCCTTACACTCTCACTCCTACTCAACCAAAGGAAGGGACCGCCTATGGCGGTGCATGAACTTTCCATCCAAAGGTGGTAGTATCCCACTTAGTTCTACATGAAATACCTGAAGGAATAATGATTATTGGTGGAGAAAAAGAAGGAGAAGAAGATAGAGACAATTTATGAAAAATCCACGGTTGAAGTTTCTTTTCCTTTTCAAACACTTAAAGGCCAAGATCTATCCTTGTAGATACATAGCCTAAGAAACCAATGGGTGCTAACTCAAGCAAGGATAGACCAATTAGAAGCTAGACTTCAATTAAGACTACATTAAGAGTTCATTGGTGTAGATTTTTTTGGTGGGTTGCGCACCTATTTTTAAAGAGAATCACAACTAATTTCAAGGAAAAAGATTTCCCACCCTCCTTACATGCTATTGGTGGGAGAAAATTATGATGGGCTAGGTGAAAAAGAATGTAAAACTTAAAGCGGATAAGAAAATCCCAATGGAATCTAGGCCATCCACTTTAAGACATCCTAAAGAAGATCTCTTGGGATAAGAACACTCCAATCAAGTTTCACTCACTCAAGTTAGGATAACGATGATATAAGGGCTAGGAATGAAGCATTGGAAATTCACAAACCCTAGCCACCTTGACCTTATTGAAAAGTCAAATCAAACCCTAAGGAAGGAAAGATCTCCACCATACATTACAATTCAATGGTCCACCTTCCTTATAACTTTCTAAACTTCAAAGCAAACACATCCAAAGTGTTCCATGCCTCCTTCTCCTTAATTTATCATTCCCACATCTTTTCCATGATTGTCTCTTATTTCCTTCTATCTTTTTTGTCCCACTTATTCTTTTTTCTGCTCTCCCTTATCCTCTTTCCTTTCCTCACCTTATTTACTTCTATCTTATCATTCTTTATTTCCTTCTATCCCATAAGCATTCCATGTCCCTTACTTCTCCTCCTCTACATTCCACTAATCCTCCTTCCCTTGTTGCTTATCCCATTCCATTCCTCATCTTATACTCATCCATTCTTAGCCATCCTTTCTTCCTTTCACCCTTATGATCCTAGCCATTCACCTCTTAGGACTACCACTCTAAAACTCTACAAATAAGAGGTGAAGGACAAGAAGAAGGGGATCTCTCACCTTTCCCTTGAATTGAAAGCTAAACCTAGGAGAAATATAGGGAGAGAGATCAGACTTACCACAACTCCCACAAGATCACAAGTTAATCTATTAGAGAAGAGTTATAGAAGCTTATCCGTCCCTAGTTTTCTCTTTTCTTTCTCCCATCCTCTATTTCCTTGCACCTTGCATTGCACGCCCTACCACATCCCCCCTTACATGCTCCACCTTGTGGTCATTGGTTTTGCATAGAATTGCCTCTAACCATTTGGACACATAATTAACCCCCACTAGGATGTAAAGATACCCTAAAGAGTTAGGGAAATATCCATAAAATCTATGCCCCAAACATCAAATGGTTCAATAATTAAAATGGGGTTCAAGGGCATCATCTCTCTTTCAGCTATGCTTCTTAGTTGTTGACACCTTGCACATGCTACCTTATAAGCATGGGGGTCCCTAAAAATTGTGGGCCAATAAAAATAACACTACAAGATCTTTGCAACTGTCTTTTTAGAACTATAATGGCTACCACAAGCTTGGTCATGACAAAAGGAGATGACCTTAGTTTATTCATGGTTGGATATACATCTCCTAATTACCTAATCAAGACAATACTTAAACAAGTATGGGTCGTCTCAGGTAAAGTGTTTTACCTCAGTAATAAATTTTTTCTTATCTTACTTCGACCAATGACTAGGCATTTGATCAGTAACAAGATAGTTGACTTTATTTGCATATCAAGGTAATTGGAAAATGTGCAACAATTTTTCGTCTAGAAATGTCTCTATAATAGGCACATTCTCAGTAGTAAACTCCACTTCTAGCCTAGATAAGTGGTCAGCTACAACCTTTCTTGTCCCGAATTTCAAGATTAAATTCTTATAGCAATGGTATGCATCAGATCAGCCTAGGTTTTGCATCTTTCTGTAAAAGAAGATATTTAAGTGTTACATGATTAGAGTATACTATGACCTTAGATCCAACAAGCAAGATCTAAATTTATTTAGTACAAAAACAATTTCAAACAACTCTTTTTCTATTGTTGAATAGTTGGGTTGGGCATCAATGAGTGTCTTATTAGCATAATATATCACATGGGGAAGTTTATCAATATGCTACCCCAAAATAGCCTTGATCACGTAGTCTAAAGGGACACATTATTTTGTATGTTGCACTCTAGTGAGGCGGTCGAATAATAGGTGCAGAACTCACTTTGGCCTTGAGGTGATCAAATGCTCTCATGCAATCATCATCAAAGTCAAAAGTTTCCTCCTTAGTAAGTAAATCACATAGGGGATTAGCAATTTTAGTAAAGTCTTTGATGAATCTTGGAGAAAAACCAACATGGCCTAAAAATGAGTGGACTTCCTTCATTGTCCTTGGAGGAGGACGGTTAAAGATTAAATCCACTTTAGTTTTATCAACTTCTATACCATTATGTGTAATAATGTGGTATAAAACAATGCCATTTTGAACCATAAAATGACATTTTTTCCATATGCATACACACAACTGGACTAATTCCCTTTATATTTGCTATGGTCCAACCTAGAGAAATCTTGTGTTCTTTAAGAAATCAAGAAGCTTACCCTCTTGTTCTTGATCTAGTCTGAGGCTATAATTACAAGCAATGTTTCATCTGGTCTTAAGTATTTTAGATTATCAAGCAGTGGCTTAAGGACCAATGTAGGTGGTTTTTCTATTGAAGGCACTGGGATAGATTCTGATGGAGTAATAAGTTCCACATGAGGGTCCCATTTAGTGATATCCATAATAGGTGCAACATCTAAAAGCTTCTTAACCTCATCAATGGACGTCTATATCAAATTCACAGTTGAAATGTGCTAAACATGCCTCAAGTGGAATAATGTCTTGCTTCATCTTGTCAATTAGATTTACTACACAAGAATCATCATCCATTGAGCTCAACTTTCATATTGTCAAAAGATAATTGCATCACTCTACAGTTAATGATGGCATTTGATGTGGCAAAAAATGGGTGTCCAAGAATTATTGGGATCTGACTTCTGGGGTCTAACATAGGCTGGGTATCCAGTATAATGAAATATATAGGGTAATAAAATTGATCCACCTAAATTACTACATCCTTAACCATACCACAAGGAACCTTAATTGATCTATTTGATACCAAGCCCTAGTTGCTCATAGACAGAGTAAGGCAATAAATTAACACTATCTCTGGGTCAAGTAATGCCTTATCTATAACATGTTTTCCAATCACACAAAAACCCTCAGTCTCTAAACTTAGGTGGGGTTTGGTGTTGTATTAAAAAGCTCACCTACTTGGTGCTAAAGGCTTTCTTTTGCACATTGAGTTTTCTCTTTGTTGTGCAGAGCTCTTTAAGAAACTTGGCATAAGCAGGAATATCCTTTGTAGCATTGAGTAATGGAATATTTATTTGCATATGTTTAAACACTTCAATTATCTCAATGAAATTTATTCCTTTCTTAGCCTTGTTGAGTAATTGAGGGAATGGGGCTTAGGGCATATAGGGTGCCTCCACTATAGGCCTAGATGGATTATGACATTTCTATCTTATCTCTTTCTCCTGTGCTTTTGCTTTTGCTTTTGCTTTTTCATTTTCCTCTTCCTTTTCATTAGTCTCACGCACTTTGTTAACAACCTGATAGCCACTCTTAAGGGTTGTGATAGACTTGGTTTGCTCATGGGGCCTTTGTGAACTAGATCCTAATTCTAATTGTCTCTTAAGGTTTGGGGTAGGGTAACGGGAAAACTTTCCTTTTTCCCTTTCACTTAATTTAGCAGACAATTGGCTTATTTTCATCTCTAACTTGCCTATAGCTTGAGAATTTTGTCGACCCTCATTTTGGAATTGATGTAAAGTCTTGTTAGTGTCTTGATTTTGTTTTATGAGCAATTGAATATTATCCTCAATTGATGGTTCCTTTGCTTGTTGAGGATGCTAAAAACTAGGTGGCTGTTGAGAAGTTGAAATCCTACGGAAGTTCTAAATGGGGGGATTCACAGATGTACTTCCCTGATAATTATTCTCAGACCAAGACAAATTGGGATGCCTAACCCATCTTGGATTATAGGTCTCAGAATATAGATTGTTGTTACTAGGGTTGCGATATGCACCAAGAGCATTCAATTATTCTAAAAGGTATTTAGGGTACACTTTATTTGAAGGACAAACAGTAGTTAATTGGGCTGGATTAGAATAAGTAGCACATAGCTCTTGTGGAGGTTTATGGGATAGAGTAACAGCCATGAAAGTTTAAAATATAGTTTCAAGTTTGTCTATTCTTCCACCTAAAGGCTCTAGTTTGTTTAATTTTTCAACTATAGAGTTAAGCTTATAAGACATGTTTGATATTGTGATTTTAAGTTAAATCTTGCAAGTGCACAAATCAATTGTAATAATTCACCCAAGAAGGTCAATTCCACGAGAAATTGAATAGATGTGATACTAGTGGTCCTTATTTAAATTATCTAACCTAGTCAAATTAAGGAGTTTTTAACCTAAACTAATGGTGGAAACTTAATATAAATGCAAGACATGAAAGATGGAATTATGCTAAAATTAAACATATTAAACTCAAAAACTTTCCTAAAACATACCTTCTAAAAATAAAACTTTCCTAAAATTAAAATTTCCTAAAAATGAAAATTAAAAACTTTATAACTAATGCAAAACTAACTAATGGAAACTAAATATATAGAAACATGCAAATTAGCATAAGCTATGATTGACTAATGTCTAAACAAAACCTAATCTAATAAATCAATGCAAGCAAACCTAACATGATGCGTGATTTAAAAATAGAAAGTGCGAAATCTAGTAACCTAAGTGCATGTATTAAACATGGATGTGTATCTAAACAAGTAAACAACTTGAGCTAATATGAACTGCGTGAAACTAATCAACTAATGCATGAAGATTTAAACTAAGAATGACATGGAATAACAAGTGACCTAAGGGGGCAACCATCCAAAACCATGCGCATGAACCATGGGTTTGTGGGTGTGGTTTATGGATTAGGAAATAACTTGTTTACAGAATTTTAAAGCCTAACAACATGCACTCTAATTTAAGCATTTATTAAACAATCTAAAGATCTAATTGGGTTCTTAAGAAAGCAAGCAAACAAGATGTATATAGTGTAGAAATTAAGTATGAATAGTCCATTGAAAAATTCGAGCACATGCTATCTTTGAACATTCAATCAATTAAATATTGAAAGCATTAAATCAACAACTTTTTATGTATTAAAACATTTAATATCTAAAGTATTTAACCATTGGAAATAGGTTACAACGATAACTCTCAAAGAACTTTATTGAATGAATGTCAAATTACATTAAAAAAAAAAGAACACATGAACATGTATACAATTGATAGACTTTACCTGCTTTCTCAAGACATGAAACTTGATTCCAATTGCATATGAAACACCTTCTAAAAATATTAAATCAAGTTCAACTAACATATAGTTGTAACCCAAAAGAAAACCAAGAGAAGAAAAGCTAGGAAGATGGAACTATTCTAAGACAAAAATAGCATGAAAGTAGTGCTAGAACTAAGCAAAAACCACATAAAAGATGGAGGGAACTCAAAAGATTTAAGTTATTGTTTCTCTTGGCTGTCACTACTAGAGAAAAAACAACTTATATCTTAAGAGAATGGATCAAGAAAACAAGAGTATTGCAAGCTCAATTGAAGGAAAGCAAAGGCATAAAAAAATTGCTTGAAGCTAAGGAAGACAAGAACAATATAGCAAGGTAATAACACAAGTAACAAAGCAAGGAATCAAAGAGGAGATCTAACCTAAACTTTGAAGAAGCAAAAAAGGGAAGAATATCCAATGGAAGGGGTGTGGAAGCATGGAGGAAATGGTTGCTATGGAAAGAAAGATGTTGAGGTGTTTTTGGAAGAAGAAGGGGTAGAGAAGCCTCCTTCTTAGGAGGGTTGGATCTCCCCTTGCTCAAAAAGTACCTTCAAGTCTTTTTCTTCTTCCTTTAATCACTTTTGAGCACCTCTAAATTAGCTAATAGGTTATCCTAAGGTGGAAGAGAAAGGGATGAGATCTAAGGGTTAGGATAAGAGAAGAACCTAAGGCAACCTTTATGACATACAAGAGTGGAATAATGTGCAACAAGGTGGGAGATGCCATTTTTTAGGAGGAAGCCTCTCCCCCTTTCAAAAATTATGGATCTCCTTCAAAATCACATATTGGTTGGTTGGATAAGGTGAAAGAGATACAGAGAGAGCAAAATGGGAGGAAAGAAAGTGATAGGAAAAGATAAGAAAGAGAGGTGATGTAGGGAAAAGTGGTTGGCTAAGTAATTTCCTAGGAAGTGAGGATTGATTGGATGGTCGGAATGGGAATTTAGGATGGTGGGAAAGTCTTAAAAATATAGCAATCTTAAATGGAAAATGAAATTCGTAGTACATTTTAGTGGTGAGGTGAAACGTGAGAAAAAAGTGGGAAAAATATAAAAAACATAAAAAAATGGAAAGGTTTCTTCCTATTGGTCCACATGCTATCTTATCCTAATGAAATTTTCATCAATTCTCTTCAAAATATTCTCATAAATCTCAAGCATTATTCTTTGGATTCTTCTCAAATCATGGCCTTCCTTGATGGCTAAGTTTGAGAGCTCCATTGGCTTAGCTTCATAGCTGGCTTAGATGGTTTTCGTAGCTTAATTTGATGGTTCAAATACTTGGCTTTGGTGGTTGGCTTGGCTCCTTAGCTTGTCACCTTGTTCATGGTTTGAATATGGCTAAGTGACTTAAGTGAACCCCATGCAAAGGTGATGGACTTTGCATGACTTATACATGAGCCCACTTTGGCTACCTTTGACTCCAATTTCATCTTCAAGTAATCTTAAGATGATTTGGACCCTTGATATCATGTTCATGTGATGCCTTTGAGGCTTTGACTTGATCTTTCAATCTTGTTCGCCAATTTTCATTTCAATCGATCTTGCATGTCGGATCATCATCTTGCTTCCTACAAAAAGTCAAAAAACTATAATTAAATCTTTAAAAAAAATATGATTAAGCACATGCTTACCTTGAATTAGCCTTTGGACCTACAAAATATAAAAAATTTGAGTCATTAGGTTAACAATGCATGTGTTACTATTTTTGGTGAAAAACCCTAATTTAGCCCTATAAGTTATAACACATGGGTTACTAATTGAATGGTTTTTGTGCAAAATTAGACACTTATCATGCCCTCCAAATAGCATTTTCCTAGTCCTAAGCAAACACATGCAAAAAACGATGTTACAAAAACTACTACAAAGGCCACTTTCATAGGTAATTACTATTACATTTAGCACATACAACAAGCTCTTGAATTGCTAGGTTACCCCTAGTGGACGAGTTAGGCCTCGTGAGGGTTTGTAGTAAATATATCCAAAAAATTGTCAAAATTCTTATGCAAGTCCTTTATTCTTTTAAGAAAATTTTCTCCTATTTAGCTTATATTAATTAATTAACTTTAGCTTGTTAGTAAAGATGAACAAAAGAGTTCAAAATCCTATCTTTATGCTAAAGATGTCTCATTATTCTGTTAAACTTCAAAAGGTGAGTGTGTGCTATAACTAATATTTAATTATAGCTTTTGAGTCAAATATAACTTAAATTACCGTTCAAATATATGCTTTGACTTCAATTGTCACAGAGTATGCTTGACACTTAGAATAAAGTCACTCAGAAAGGTTTTATCTCTCATTAATATGTGAGTAGAATATTGTTCAGCAATCTAAAATTTTCACATATTTCATACAAAAGAACAATAACTCAGAAAGAATGATAATAATGGTCTCATGAAAAGATATCAACTATTAAGAATGTTACACTCTACCAAATTTCCTATTCATTTATAACCATATCCAAGCCATACTTCTCCTAAGTTGAAGTTAGGATTTTTATTAGGATGAAACATAGGTTTTAAGTAAGGGTTATCAAAAGAATGGGGATAAAGGTAAACAAAGGTTGTTTGAAAAATATGTAAAAATCTTCTATCAATGTAATCACAACTTTTTTATTTTTCATCGCAAGAGTGAACATTCTTCTTCTTCTTCTTCTTTTTTTCTCTTGTCTTTACATATAGCCCTTTTGAACTTTTTCTTCTTTTTAACCTTTTTTTTATGTCCATCTCTTGAATTGTATTTTTTACATTTTTTCTTAGATGTTCTTCAATACTCTACATATTCCCAACACAAATGGGTAATGGGTATATTATAGGGGTTTAATACAGGTAAATGTTATTTAGTTAACAAATAAAAGTTTATATATAAAGGCTCAAAGAGTTGAAGAGAGAGGCTCTTGCTGTTATTTACTTTGTCATTCTACTATTTGAGTACTTTCAAAGTAGGGATGCTAAACTAAAGTGCTCTAACCCAAGCACCCACTTTTGCATGTAGGGCATGCAGTTGAATGATCTAACCTATTTCTCTTGTTTCTAAGATGCTAGAATTGTACGAACCCTATAAGTTCATGGTTAGAAGATATCCAAAGCAAGAGAAATGAGACGGACAACTCATCATCAAAATGTTGGGCCTCTTCTTAAAAAATAGGCATTTGAGTTTTAGTGCTTTTGTTTAGCATTCCTTCAAAAGTAAACCCTATCTAAATTATACAAGAAACATAGTAAGCACCTTACCTGCTCATTGATTAAGACAAAAAATCCCAACCTCTAACCATTGAAACCTGATTCTAATACTAGCCCTACTAAGTAGGCATAAGCAACCCCGGTCACAGTCGTTGCTTTCCCTTTGATGGGGATTACAATTTCGAACGTGTCTCCCCGATTTGCTTTATAATTCTTCCCTTAAAAAAAAAGCCTATGCCAGCACATAGCTGGTGCACTTAAAAGGTTACATGCACGTGCATAAGATAGCGACTCAGCAAGCCACACACGACAGTACCAAATCCAAAGTGGGAAGAACTTAAAAACCCTAGAAACCCCGTTGTCCCTTTTTCCAGGTACTTACCACGTAGGGAAGAGGAGCATTGCACCCACGCTCTCTCGTTATCCGGTTTCTCGCTCCTCTTTTTCCTTAACCTATCCACAACCGCCAAAACCCTCAAAATTCAAAGCTTTCTCTCTCCAATCTTCAATCCCTCTCTCTCTTTCTTTCTTCCTTCTATCTCTCAGTCACATTGCGGGCTCCTCAATCAGGTATGTGTGCTTCATCCATCAATCTTCCATTTGCTATTATTATGTGTAGAGAAAAGAAGAAGAAAATGACATTGGGTAAGTGAAATCTGTACGCAGTTTCATATTTCTCGACATGAGTATTGATCCAAATAGCTTATACATTTCTTGTTTCTTTGTTTAAGCTGTTACATTCGTCTTTATCTTCTTTCATTGAGTCTTTTGTTATTTATGATGAAACAATGACAAATTTTAAGGCTTAGTTTTGTTTTTAACTTCAGCTTGAATCCAAACCTTACAATGTTATCGTTTTCTTTGATTGTGCTGATGAATTGGGTGAACCAAAATTTGTTTCTGTTCTTACGACTTATAGGTTGCGTTTATGGAGCATCAATACTGAGGAACTAGGGCTAGGGTTTCATTTTCTCAGCTTGAGCTGTGTCTAATCTTTCTAAGAGGTTTTTGTTGTGCATATGCTTGTTTATGGTGAAGCAGTAGTAGATAGATAAGGTTGTTGGTTAGGGAACACTCTTTTTGCATTGATTTTCCTGTTTTTACTTCTTTGTTTTCAGTGAGTGGATCTTCAAATTTTATAGTCGTGTCATATATTTCTCATTGTAAGTGGGTTTCACCAAAACTTAAATTGGTTTTATATTTGCTGATGTCCAAACGTGGCAGCTATGATTATCTTCGTTGTTTGTAATTTAATTGGTGTGCATGTTGACTTTTGTTTATCAATGGCTCCTTTACAGCACTTTCTCTATTTTTAATTCTTTACACGTGTGGGTTTTCGACTTTTAGTTTAAAGGGCAGCCCCGGTGCACGAAGCTCTCGCCTATGCGGGGTCCAGGGAAGGGGTGAACCACAAGGGCCTAAAGTACACAGCCTTACCTTGCATTTTGTAAGAGGCTGTTTCCACCCCTTGAACCCATGACTTCAAAGTCACATGACGACAACTTTTACCGTTGCGCCAAGGCTCCCCTTCTTTTAGTATTTGTGTCAACTGTGTTCAGTGTTTCAAGTTTTATTTGTAGTTTTTTATTGTATGTCTTGTTGATGGCTTTTTATTCTATTGAATTTCTGCTTTAGCTCCTCTTTCCTTGGTTATGTCAATTATAATTTCATTTTCAAGATATGTTCCACATTTGGAATCATTTAGTCCATTATTTCTGTTGATTTTTTGTTCTAGATCTGAATCAGCTGTTTGTAATTATCCATTTTGTTATTAGCTTTTAGTGGGTTGTATTGTTTGATTTGATTTTTGAATTGGCATCTTTATGATAAATGTGGTACACAATTGTTTATTTCTTTTTCAAATTCTGTAGGTAATCCCTGGCTGACAATACTAGTAGATTATACATTTCCACTCGGGGCCACACCAATTTAGTGCTTGTCAGATTGCATCTGTGCTCCTTTGAGTGAACTGACTGGACATAAACAGCTTATTAGAGAAGAATGGTTATACTTATGTTCATGGGGCTGAAGAATCTGTTCTCGTCTGTGATGCTCAAGGGTTTTTGTCCATTTCCTTGTCATGTTACCTTGATGAGGGAGGTCAAGTTCCTTCTTTGCTATTGAATCCTTGAATCTGGAAGAGCAAGCCAGGTCTTTCAGTTAAGTGCTTAAGTTGTATGATTATCTTTTGTGAAGGCCATTATTAAATGTCAGAAAGTGAGATGGCGATTATCAAACCTGAGGTTTGTCATTTTATCTTTGTGGAAACTGTGATTTTCCATCTTTGTAGTGTTAGTCTCAACATAAGAAATGCACTTTTCAATCTTGTTTGCCAAAGACATAATAAGTGTTTATTTTGAGTTCCTTTATATCAAACTTCTTTTGTCTGAATTGTTTGGTTATTAGTTCTCTGCCTGTGGTAGGCCTTTTTTTTTTTTTATTGCAATGTGACTTTCCATCTTTGTGTTAATCTCACGTAGGAAAATGCACATTTAAATTCATCTACATTGCCAAAGGCGTAATAAGTTTTTATTTTGAGTTTATTTATATCAAATTTCTGTTGTCTGAATTTTTGATTATTCAGTCATTTGTCTGAGACTCTGAGCCAGGCTTTTATTTTTATTGTGATGTGTGTCTGCTGTGAAATTTGTTTGGAAGTATAATAACACTTCTTAGCTTTGACCTATCTTGATGAAACCAGCCATGTATAACTTCATTGGGCAAGGATAACACTTTTTAAACCCTAACAGATCTCTGGTGCCATGAGTAATTCTTTTCCACCGTAGAATTCATTTGTGTTTTTTATGTTGGGAAATCATTTTCCTCTTGCTTAAGATGTTCTTTTAGTGTTGCTGAAGATGGCAACCTTTTGCTCTGTTTCTACAGGTTATGAAGTCCTATATCTGGCTGCAAACAGCAGATGGGTCAATTCAGCAAATTGAAGAAGAGGTTGCCATGTTTTGCCCCATGATCTGTCGAGAAATAATTCAGACAGGAATGGGATCTTCCAAGAACTTTGCTATTTCACTTCCTCAGCGGGTTAACCCAGCCATCTTGAGCTTGATACTAGACTATTGCCGGTTCCATCAAGTACCTGGTCGCTCCAATAAGGTTTGACATGTTCCTACTATCCTTTTATACATTTGATTAATATATGAATGTGACTTATGCGTCCAGTGCATCACCTTACACATTTGCTGAACTTGATGAGAAGACTATTTGCTTCTGTGCTCGTCATTGGCAATAGTAGTGTGTTAAATAACCTCTGTGATACATCCCTGATTCATAACCATAATGTTCTGATCTCTGACAGTGCAGTTTATATTTTACTTTGTTCTTTTTCCTTCTAACCTTTTTGCACCTTAAGGATGATTTTATGTATTTGAAAGTCCTGTTTCTTCCAGGAGCGAAAATCTTTTGATGAGAAATTCATCCGTATTGATACAAAACGGTTATGTGAGTTGACATCTGCTGCTGACAGTCTCCAATTGAAGCCCTTGGTTGATCTCACTAGCCGTGCTCTTGCTCGGATGATAGAAGGCAAAACTCCTGAGGAGATACGTGAGACATTCCATTTACCTGATGATCTCACTGAGGTGTTTGGCTTGGAAGCTTCCATTCTTCTCTTTATTACAGTATTATGAGATCCATTATTTACTATGCTGCTTTGGTTAATTTCAGGAGGAAAAATTGGAGCCTCTGAGAAACACAGCTGATGATCTAAGGATCAGATTGTTGAATCGATTATATGCTAGAAAGAGGAAGGAACTAAAGGAAAAAGAGAAGCTTAAGGTGATTGCTGTATGTAGCTTGTTGTCCTTCTTTTATTTCTTTAAAAGTGCCTTATTCTGCATTAAATTCTTATCCATCTAATTGCTTTATTGTTTAGGCATACAGCCCAAGTATATGTCCTCCTTGTTAAGCGTATAGGCTAGTATCTTTATCTGTTACTTCTAATTCATACTGAACTGATTGTTCATCTATTCCCAGAATGTTGAAGTTGAAGAGGAGCAAGTTGATGAACGCTCAGTTGATGACCTCCTCTCATTTATTAATGGAGGAGACAGAGGTATCTATGATTCTCTTTTTTGCATTCTCGGTGAATATAGAACTCAAAATTTCTTCTTCTCATGTTGTTTGGTGGAGATTGAGTATGTCTTCATTACAATTGTTTCCAATGAGCTTCCTAATTAGTTGAAGAAGAACCTTTTATTTTGTTTTCTCTCTTAATTTGTCTACAATGTCTAAGTTGATAACCAACATAACAGTTCCAATTGCTGTTAACCATACATACCTTGATAGAGCAAGATCAGCAAGCAACATGAAAATGCCGGTGTAATTGTTTCCTGTATAACTGAGACTTCATTAGTGGTTTCTGTCAATTTATTTAAGTTCCGCTGTTCCTCAATAGAGATCAAGCAATGTTTCTTTAAGCCACATCCTCTGGGTACTAGATAGTAGTCTTTGAAAAGATAAACATATTTGGGATATTAAATGGATTCTCATTAATTCTTTTGCAAGATATGGATACTAACCAGCCATGCTTCCAAATCCGACTGGCATCTGATTCAAGCTTCTAACTCTTGGCTTTTAATTGAATGGCTAGAGTATTCATGGTCAAGAATGCCTCCACGAATTGAAACCTTAAAATTGTTCAATAATGGAGAATTTTGATGTATAAGACATCCATAGCTACTCCTAATAAATCACAGTTTTGATGCTCAAGAGTGTGAACAAGTTGATGTACCTTTTGTCGTGCATGGTGAAACCTTTTGTTTAGTTGGAAATGGTGCTTATCACAATCAAAAGTCGTAAATAAATACATTGGAAATCAAATAGGATCTCTGCGGACTGTGCCTATTGTATGATTTTTATTATGTAAACATCAGTTTGGTTGCATTGATATTGATTGGTTTTCTTTAGTCATTTAAGATACTATGAGTCATCTTAAGGTATCTTCTTCTGCTTAATTTTGCAGCTGTGAATTCTTATTAGGATAATTAGTGGCAAGTGTAGGACATTGAAAAACACATACATGTTAAGGCTTGTGTCTTGATTGAAGAGAAGTTATGGTGAGTTGATGTTTTAGAAAAACTAGGCCTTTTGGTATCCATAAAATTAGGCCTTTTGTTATCCATATGTGCCACTTGCTCATTCTTGGCTTTGTATATTCCATGGATATATCATTTTTATTTTTCCTGAATGTCTATTTTATTTCTTTGTTTAGTATCCCAAAGGCACTAGCCTGAAAGATTGAAAAGTTACGGTGGAACTGATCATGCAAAGATAAAGATTAGGGCAAGATAATGAAGTACCTTGTCAAGTGAATTAACTTTTCTGTGCGAGGAGTGTTGATGGTGTCAGTGTTGAAACTTGAAACCTTTGCTCAAGGAAGAAGCCTTTTCTTGAAACTGGCTTTTGGAGGATGAGGAAGGAAAGAAGCACTAAGCGGGGGAGTTTATATTGGGTTGTGTAAAGGGAAATGGGAGATTTAGATAGTGTTCTTTCTTAATAGGATGTTAATTATTCCTATTGAAAAGAAAAAGGAAAATAACAAAAATTGATTTCTTTTCATTAGTAGGACAAAAGGCAGGCTAAGTATTTAAATATTAGTTGGTGGAGTAATTGCAAAAATGATACACAATAGAATGAGCGGCTGCAGAGTTGGTTAGGCAATTATAACTTCAAAATGCAACTCCTGTTGTTGGAGAAGATTTACAATCTCCCACATTTTGGAGTTTGCGATCCAGATATCTGATTCCATCAGGTATCTGTTGATGTGGTCTTCCTTTTGCAAGTTTGTGATGAGGAGCCCTTCATTCACTTAGTACTGTATCCAGTAATCTCCTGTGCCATCTTTATTCTAGATTTTGGTCCAACATGCTTCAAAAGATCAATTTGATTCATATTCTTGAGAGGAAGAGATGTCTTTTGCGCAATCGTTCTTTGATGTGAGAATGAAAAGACATCTGGCTCACCCTTCAAAAACTGATTTGTCTTGTGCCATGTATTTCTAAGCAGAAACTATTTATTTATTGAAATATTGATTAACTTCAATAAGTTCTTGGGAGATCATTGATTTAAAATTTTAACTAAATGTTTCTAGAAAAATAGATTGATTGGTACTGGGGTACATGCAAGTCACCTTAGTTTTGATTCTCTGTCTGGTTCTTGAATTAGTAAAACTTATACAAAATTAAACAGGTTATCAGTAGCGCAGACGTCCCCTTCTACATTACTATATTCTTGTTCAGCTAATTTTCTTTCCAATACATTTTACTTTGTGTTGTTTGGTGGAAATAGAATATGACACCTAGGTTATATTGCTATTTTTCTTAAATGTTTCAGATTCTGGAGGCAAGTGTGGTATTTGATTATGGATTTCAGTTTCTGCTTGTGTTGTAGAGTAAGATAAAACATGTTGATTCCTGAATGCTTATTGGGGTTGTTCTCATGTGGCTTGAGGCAATATATAATTGCTGACACCACCTCATGGTTGAATGATTGGTTTGTTACCTTCCTAGTACAGTGCATGACCTGTCAGTCTTATCATGCCAGCCATGTTGTTGCTACCTGGATCAGTGTTCGATACCTGGTATTCAGACTTGGCTGTGTCCCTGAAATTTGTGATGTTGTTTGCCTTACTGTTCTTTTGTTGAAGGGTAAGTGGAGTTGAACCACAACGTCAAGCTCCTTTTTTTTTTCAACCTGTTTTCAGTATTTGCTTCGGCAGTGTGATAAATCCTTGAATACCTGCTCCTGATCATCATAATTTACTTCTAGTGATTTAGATATTTACTAGAACGGAAATTTGTCAAGAGAAAGTTCTATTCTTTTGAGTTCCCATTCTAAGGAGAAAATTCTGCTTTTTATTTCTGTAAGTTTTTTGATATTGCTTCTGCCAAGTATGATTAATACTCAAATACCTGCTTCTAATGATTGATTACTACATCGGAAACCTGTCATCAGAAATTTCTCCATTTGAGGTCACGTTCTAAGTAGATAAATGTACATTTTTACATCTTTCTGTTATGTCTTTTGCTCTAGGTTCTAAGGGAGCTAGAACTGCTAAGCATAAGAAGAAGAATCGGAGAAGGAAAGATCAATCAAAAGATCCTTCATCAAACCATGTAAACAAAAAACATAACAAGGTTATTTGATATCCTAAATTTTCCTGTTTATCATTATTACAAAAGACACATTTAATTAGCAAAAGCTCCTCATAACTGAAATTACTGGCCACTTGTTTCTTGTGTTTTAGGAGTTGGATTCTGTTGAAGCTGGCAGCATATTTGTGCCAAGTCCTAGCAAAACATCAAAACTACTGGATTCTTCTGATGATACTTTCGTGCCAAAGGTTGACATTGAGGATGTTGATATTGATGATGAGCTGGACCCTGCAATGAAGGAGGAGCTTGATAGGTGAGCTGGCTTTTGTTTGTACATAAAAATTGAGAGCTATTGTATGGAATCTTTATGTGCTGAGTTTAAAGATTTACATTGTAGCTAGAAGTGCATGTGGGCTCGGACTCTTGGTCATATGTTTCTTCATCTTTTAGGAGACATAATCTATTGATTGAAACCCAAAAGTGTTCGCCATTGAATTACCTATTCACCATTCATATTGGGCCTGAACTTGGTGTTTCACAAGGTATACATGACACTTTGAACTTGGTCTATCTTCATAAGTCCTGTAGATGAACAGTACGGATCACCTGCCATTTGTGCCCTGGATCTACTTTTCTTGTACATGTATATAGAGCATATCTCTAAAGTTTAGATAATTTCAGTTCTCTTTCTTACCATTGTAGTGCAATATGTCTACTACAAGCTGATATGTGAGACAAATGTGGAGTGCAAACTTTAAAAAGAGTTACATGCATGCGTCTATGTTATAAGGGTGATCTAAGGAAAGCTTTTACAACAAGTATTGTCATCTTGCTGACTTACTCTTGGGTGGAGCATGTTAATCTCCAGTTAATGAGATTTACTATACAGTTCACACAGTGCTACATAATTCATCAATATCACAGTGTTATCATATGCAATTTGGATCTTTTCAGATTTGACTTTATTTGTATCTTAGGTCAAGATGTTCATGCACCCTTTAGGTTTTTTCACTCATAGAGATACATTTGATATGAACATCCTGTTGCATGGATTCCTATAAGCTTCTCATTCGTTAATTATCCGCAACTACTACTATTGCATGGATTCCTGTTGCATGGACTCCTAAAGAAGGGGAGCCTTGGCGCAACTGTAAAAGTTGTCGTCATGTGACCTTGAGGTCACGGGTTCAAGGCGTGGAATCAGCCTCTTGCAAAAATGCAAGGTAAGGCTGCCTACTTTAGGCCATTGTGGCCCGCCCCTTCCCTGGACCCCGCATAGGCGGGAGCTTCGTGCACCGGGGCTGCCCTAACTACTACTATTTATTAGGTAGTCAAATTTCATTTTCAATACTAATAACGGCCTAGTAGATTAACATGACTGCCTAAACACTTGTAAGAGCTTTAAGACTATTCCATTTACAAGGTAGTCAAAGCCTCTTCTAATGCAAAATATAATTTTCTAGGACCTTGTTTCTAGGTGTGATTGAATGAAATTATAGCTACTCCTCAAAATCAAATTTATTGGACAATGAAGACTTGGTTGAGCCTCATAAGTTGCCACCTAGATGCCACGTGGAGATGATGTGGCACTAGGATACCATATCAGGAAGAGGCGGGGAGGGAGATTTGATCAGTTATTTGGGAGAAAAAAGGAAATATTAAAGAGAAAATAAAAGGTTTGGAGAATAAATAGTAAGTGATTACTAGAAGGTATGGAAGTTTTATACAATTTCCAAACTTTATGTAGAGTATCATGACACCAATTTAATCTTAGTCATCCTTATATCAAGCTAGTCAATTTGATGTTGATGACCCCTAAAATGGAGGGGATTTCTCATTTAATATGTTACATGATGTTAATAGATCATGTGATGAATTCAGTTTCAGATTTCTCAAACCATCAGCTTGTTAGTGGAGCTTGAGTTTCAAATTTCTCATCTCATTTGCTCGTTAGTGGTTATTTTAAGGTGGTGAATATCATCTCATGTGGAGACAATTATAGTATAAAACCAGGTTGTTTGCTTTTCCAAAAATTCAAGTCTGACAAATTTTTTTTTTTGGTTGACATGGGAAGAGGGAGAAAAAATAATCCTTGTTTCTTCTCCACTTGATTCCCCATAGGTACACTGGTGATGAGAAATAGGCCCATACTATGTGCCATATATGCTTCATGTTATAGGTTGACAAATGGGCTCACACATGGTTTGTTTAATTGAAGTGCGCTTATATATACAAGTTTTATGTTACATTATGTTAGATTAGTGCTACACAAGTTTCATGTGAAATGAGCCCATATATGATTTTAATGCATAGTGACCGTACATAGATCTCACATTGAGTGAAACCTATTCACACATTTCTGTTTACGTAGTATTTGAAGTGGGCACATAGATAAGTTTTATGTTATATTTGTTACAGTAGTCAACACAGGTTTCATGCAAAGTGGGCCCATAAGCAGATCTCATGTTGAGTGAGACCAAATACTTAGGTTTCTATTCAGATAGTGCGCAAAGTGGCACACTCATAGGTGCACGTTACATTTTGGCAGAGTTGGCCTACATGTTTCACAAAAGGGCCATATATTCAATTTATTTGAAACTATTATAATAACTATCACAATAATGGGAAATATATTCCCATGACCCTTTCTAACTATCTCCACATCCACATTTGGCTGTTGTGCTGAAAGTACAAGTTGGATCCATCTTTTTGAATGATCCAAACAATTCATGATAAGCATCTTTCGATACACAAGTCTTGTCCCAGTAATCTGATAATCCTACCATTGCTTTTCTGACCTATTTTGAGTTCCAAAATGAATGGTAGTTAAATTATTATAATTAAAATAGCTCAATAAAATCAATTGTAGGATCACCCAAAATACAACAAAACAATGGTAAAATCATTTGAGCCCCTCAAGAAAAATTACAACAAAACCCAAAAGGAGGGGAACCATTGGTCCTAAAAGGGGCTGGGAATATCATTTTCAATGAGAAATTTTTTCCTTCTAGACCATCATTCCATCTCATTCTATCTAATCCCATCGCACCACTCATGTGAAACTCTCGTGTCTTATCAAGCCATCTCATTATATAACCCTCCATCTCAAGACATTAAGTCATCACCATCTCATGAGAACTCACTCCATCTTACTCCATCTCGGGATCCACTAACACTCTGATAGATGTGTGCATATACCTTGCCCTCACATATATGCTATGCACATGTTGACCTTTGTATATATCACATTGAAGATTATAAAGGACAAGCAGATACATCTATAAGCTGTTCATTACTCCCATTTCTCTTGGTTGCTTCTAGCTGCTAGGATTTTTACACTCTTATCAGTTCTGTAGGCTTGTTTCCCACTTGTCTCTGGAGATGTTAGTATTCTTTTAGGGAATTTTGTTTTCTACTAGTTCTTAAGAGAACTTATTGTTGGTAAAAGAAACAGTAATCTGGTTGGAGCTCAAGACTTAAAAATGGGTGTGGATTTATGGAGCATTGAAGAAGCTAGTGAGCCTGCTGTTTAGAGACATTAGGTCTTAACCAATGTCGCTGTTAGCATGATCCATGGGCAGAGTTATCCACAGATAGTAATTTCATTCTGTTTAAAGAATTGATAAAGTTGTTTAAAAGTAGTTGAAACAGCCCAAAAACAGTGGCCTGTTTTTCTTTTTGTAATTTTATCTATGTTTTTGCGCTGTCAAATAACAACCGTGTGAGATCAACATCCATGAATTATTTGCCCACACTCCCAGTACCAAACCACCTCTGTTTCCGTCCTGCACTTGGGACTGAGGGACTCTTGATTAAGTCCAGAAATTACATTAGAGCAGAATGGGTCTTTTTTCTAGTATGTACAACTTATCGTCCATACAGATAATGCTCAATAGAAAAATAAAAAAGTCATATTGTATCAAAATTGATATATAGGCATATAACTGTGGGTTTTGAGGAATTTGCCATCCTTGGTCACACAATTGGGACATGGAATTGGACGGGCAAAACCTTAGTATATTTATTCCCATGTTTTTGTATCAATGCAATTAATCATAATGTTATGTCATTTCATGCATTTATGTACAATCGTATAAATTTTCTGTTTTACATGAACTGATAATAATTAAATAAACATCTTGGAATATTTATGCATCTATGATGATGGTTCTTCCATTGGATCTTGCTGTGCATATTCTTCAGGTGCCTTTGTTTCACATTTTACACTCAAACAAATCTATTCTCGGTCATGTAGTAGTTTATAGAGAAGCAGGAAATGGATAAACTAGAAGTTACTTTATACTGCAACCTATGTTTAGTGACTGAAGTTGTAGTGTCTCCAATCATGTAGAGGAAACATAATATAAAGTTCATTTTTGTCCCAAGCATTCCAATTGCACACTGAGATGCAAAAAAAGCAATGCAACTGTGGCCCTCCAGCATGCTTATAATCATACTTGAATCTCTATACCAGGAATTTCTCAATAATAGGGTATCGTCAATTCTCTCCTTGTTTGTTTCTTCTCTTCCATGCTTATGCACACACGTCTTTGTGTGTGTGTACATGTGCGCTCAAGTAGATAAGTATTATTCAAAGCAAATGAAAGTGAAGGATGCTATGATTGCAGAAAATGTAGCATATTTACAAGCCTATAAAGCAAGTAAAGATCAAAGGATAAATAAAACACAAAATAACACTAAAGGATTGCAAGCTGAAAACATACTGAAACTGGAAAAACAAAAGCATAGTGACGTCTAAGATTTGTATGACATTTTTGTGGTAACGGCCAATGGTTATGTAGTTCTTTTGTTTATATTTCTTTTATGTTGCTGCTGTAAATTTGAGCTTTTCGGTGAAGCATGAGAATGTTTGTTAATTGACAGTTGTGTATTTGGACATGACTTATGCAAGCATGGATGGCCAAACATTTTACACGTTTTTTTTTTTTTGAGAGGTAAATATCAACATCTTATCTAAGTACTGCTAAAAGTGAGTGGTGCTACCTAGGTCACTTACAAATTCTGTGAGGTTGTGTTCCTCATGCTTGAAATGTGAGTGGTGAAAATATGGGCCAAATTTACCACCTGAAATTTTAATACTATTAGCATGAGAGCCTGAGATGATTTGATTTTCTTTTGTTCTAAAATTCTGCAGTTTCCAAATTACAAAACAAGATATCTTAATTTATGGAGGTACTTATAGATGAAGTACCATGCAAGTAATGTTAAATGACAGTTTTTGATTAGCACCTATAAACATTGGGAATTCTAGCTATTGCCTTGCTGGGGTTGTGTTGGGTGAGGTCAAAGACATGTTACAGAAGTGAGTTGTATCAGGAAGAATAAACATTTGTATCTTTAAATTCACAAAGTTCAAGCATTGTCCTCCTTGTGCAAATTACCCGATGTATTAGTTCACATTAAGACTGGATGTAGAATACCATAAGGCGTTATTTGTTCTCAAGCGAGTTTCAACAATAGCATTGTGACTGTTAGGGATGTACAAGGTCATGTGGTTTCTTGATCTGCTTCTGGTACTTGTGGATTCTGAGGCATAAGAAGAGGGATGGCGTTTAGTGTTCAAAACACAACAGGAAATGCAATTCGTACAGTAATGGATCAGGATATGCAACAAGCAGGAGTCATGATAAAGGGTCGTGGTCTATATACTATTACATATATATGTCTATCCTAGCCAGAAATGGTGCTTTCCTTCTCCTTTAACATGCTCCTTGGGTTGAATCTTCTTTACTTGCACAGCCTTCTCTTTTACTTTTGACCTCTTAGGTAACTTGTTCCACTGTTCTTGTACTAGTCTGTTTTGTTGTTATGAAATGGGGAACGGTTTGGGTGAAGGGGGGATTTCTCTTATGCAGTTGTATGAAACTCTTTTTCAAAGAGTATTCACATGACAGTACTGCTTGTGATCTTATTGCCCTTCTTATGCTCTTCCATAGCAACTTTGTGTCTGGTGTTTTCTCCTCTACAATTGCACAGCTCTGTGTCAGAGGTTGGGACAATGATCAGGTTATACATGCAACACATGTATTGGAGTACCCTACCCTGTCGTCGTCATCATCATCTTATAGGCCTTATCCCGATTACGGGTCGGCCACACAAATCTTGTTCCTCCATTCCCCTCTATCAAGTGTCATGGCTTCATTTAGTCCATAAGTTTTTAAATCTTTTCTCACAACTTCTATCCATGTTCTTTTGGGCCTTCCCCTTGCCCATTTAGAGCCTTCAACTCAACTTACTCCTAATTGGTGCCATTTTCGGTCTCCATTGGACATATGTAGTTAGATTACCTAACGACAGCTAAGCGGATTGGTAAAGGTCTAACTTGTATATGGCAATCTCGACCTCTCTGTACATGGACCTTCTTGATAGTTTCTTCCTCCCATTGTGCCATTTTACCTGGGTGACATGGTCTATACTATATCTGCATGACTGTGTTTCACGATTTTTATTGTTGTTATTTATTAGCATTTTATATATTGAGGAAATTGTCCGCTGATCATCAAAGGTAATATTAGCAGGAGCTACAGTCGAAGGTATATTGGTGTAACTAGTACTTAAAATCTTGTTTATGTTTCTGTAGTTTTGGATAAAATAAGTACAAGCGAAACCTAACTAACTGTCCTGATTTATTTGTTAAAACAATATGGAAATCATTAAATTGAATGGTTCTCTTTAAACAAAGTAGCACAAAGTAACTATTGGCTATCATAATACATCTTGACTGACACCAAGTGCTAAATTGGTGAATCCAGAGAAGTGGAAGATTTTGCCAGGAGATTAAATTCAGATTGGCCTGAAAGAATGCAGGAAATACTTTCTTTAGGTCAAGATCGAAGGTTTCCAATATCCATGAATGGCAATGGTTCCTTACAGAGATATTAAGTATGTTCGCCATTCCTTCTATTAAGTTTACTTTTCCCTATGTTCTGAGTTGTGATTTACATTTTGATTATGGGTATGCAAATTAATTTTCTGCTCTACATTGCTGCTATTTTTTTCTCTGCATATTAAATTAATGTATGCATGTGTACATTTTCAGTAATACATGCATCTGTTTGCTTTTAAATGGTATATATGTTCTCCTTGTTTGATATACAAGCTTGATAGGTTGATTGGACTCATCCTAGTTGTCTTACACACTTTTTGACCGATATATGTATCTCAAATGCATGATGTAAAAATGGGGCAGCCTAGTGCACGAAGCTCCCGTGTATGGGGGTCTGGGGAACGGGCGGACCACAAAGGGTCTATAGTATGCAGCCTTACCCTGTATTTTGCAAGAGGCTGTTTCTTATGCTTAATTGTTCAATTATTGCCATTAATGTTTTCACTTTGTCTCTTGGTTAGCATATTACAAGTATAGTGGGAAGAGCTATGGCCTTCTATCCTAGTGGCATAAGGAGTCTGTACTGTGGTAGGTCACGGGTTTGCTTTTAAATGGTACCTCTGTTTGCTTTTAAATAGTACGTATGTTCTCCTTGTTTGATGTACGAGCTTGATAGGTTGCTTGGACTCATCCTAGTTGTCTTACACACTTTGACCGATAACGTATCTCAAATGCATGATGTTAAAATGGGGCAGCCTGGTGCATGAAGCTCCCGCATATGCGGGGTCCAGGGAATGGGCGGACCACAAAGGGTCTATAATACACTGCCTTACCCTGTATTTTGCAAGAGGCTGTTTCTTATGCTTAATTGTTCAATTATTGACATTAATGTTTTCACTTTGTCTCTTGCTTAGCATATTACAAGCATAGTGGGAAGAGCTATGGCCTTCTATCCTAGTGGCATAAGGATTCTGTCCTGTGGTAGGTCATGGGTTTGAGACTGCTTGCAGGTGTCTCTGACATCCAAAAACTAACAAACAGGGGTGGCATTATTAGATAAAAGATGGATGGCTCCTTCATGTATTTAGGGGGGCATGAGAAGTTCTTTTAGTTGTTAGTGTCAATAAGATTATTGATTTTATCTGGTTTCTGTTGCTTTCTGCTTTAATTGGCATGCAGTGGATGGGGAGGAGGGATTACTGTTCACTTGGTCCAATATCTTCACCAATTCACTGATATGAACGTGAGATGGCAATTTTTTTTATGACATGGATCCTGTTAGGCCCCAATGTAGTAACTCTCACATTATCCTTAAGACAGGTGGTTTTGTGGGGCCATTTCCACATCTAGTTTGAAAATGAGAATGGACTGAATGCCAAGACTGATGGATGAAAGCAGAAATGTTAAGATTGGCAAAGCTTCAAAATTTTAAGTCTGTGAAAAGCCTTGTTATGCTTTGTCATGCTGTCTTAGGTTGTAGTACGGTTACTGTTTGAGTCATAACCCATTAACTTTTAGGGCCCATCCCTAATGGCTGTTTTCTGTGTTAAGAAGTTCCTATTATTGATAGAAGTTGCATTGTAGGACAGAATAGAATACCATACAAATTTCCCAATCTGTCCTTTCTGGCTCACCTTTTTGAGCATTCGTAAAAGAACCTAGTAATGTCTAAATAATTAAATAGTTATTTTAGGAGGAAACTTGGAGCTTGTTTGATAATGCATGAACTGTAAAATAATAACCACAAAGGAGTTGTCGGATGTTATTAGGTAGTTAAAGGGTCCAAGCAAGTTACGTAAGTGATGTTTCTTTTGGTAATGCTAAGAGAAAAGGTTCAATGGTAAAGATTGATGGCCTCAATAGAGTAGAGGGATTACTGTTAAGAAGTGAGGGTAGTATGAGTCCTTTTGGAAGAGTTTTATGGTTTATATGATCTATCAAGAGGGAATAGTTAGGTGTTGGAAAAATACATTCTCAAGAGTATAATGGCTCACTGATTTCCTTATTCTCTTGCCTTAGGAAGGTTCCATAAAAGCAAGATATATCTGTCTTATAAAGTTGCGTCCCTAATTCACCTATTAGCCATAGGAGGGTGTTGCCAATGGAATCCCACCTTCCCAAGGAGCCTTCAATCAGAGGAGGTAGATTTCATTTGCCTAGTTCTTGAGAAAAGAGGGAGCTTACGTTATTTGCGAACTTGATACTTACAAATCACAAAATCATCTCAAATGGAAAATGTCATATTATCTTATGAGGAATCTTTATCCAATTACTTAGCTGGCTTGAAGCTTGTGGTTTGTTTATAGGTCCGGAAGTTGGTTTATCATATCCCATCAATTTTTGACCTATGGCATGCAGATGAGGCTCTTATTTTGAATGCAAATGTTCTTAATTTGCCATATTCCATCAAAGAATGACATGTAGGGTACATGGAGGGTATGATGTTAGAGAAAGAAATGAGATGGGGAAAGCTATCCTCAATTTTTCTTTGGCTTATAACCTAGTGGATCATATAAAAGCCAAATAGACTTTTTTCTACTTAGGAATACCAAAAGATCAATGTGTAAGGATTTTAAGGTGACTCTCTGTGAGAGTTTAACCACACAACATAGATTAATGGTTATGGATATTTACATTAAGAGATGGAAGAAAAGAAAGGAAATTATTTGGTGCTCAAGAACTAAGTGGTGGAACTTAAAAGTAGATAAGATAACATTATTCACAACAAGTTGATGGTAGGAGGAAAGTGAAATAATAAAACAGAAGTAAATACTATGTCAACTAATGTGGCTGAGTCCATTAAAAGGTGGCAAAAGATGTTTTAGGAGTATCTAAAGGTACAAGGCGACCGACAAAGGAAATTTGATGGTTTAGTGAAAAAGTGCAAAAGAATAACATGTGTTTTAAAATATGGCAGAGGACTAGAAATAGCAAAATTTTGACCAATAAAAAAAGGCTAAAAAGGTTGCCAAGGGAGTACTAAATGAGGCTAAACTTAAGGCATATGATGATCTCTATAGTTGATTAAGATCAAGAGAAGTGGGAAAAGTGTTCAAACTTGCAAAAATAAGAAAAGGGAAGAGTGAGGACTTAGACTATGTTAAACGCATTAAAAGTGATGACCAAAGGGTACTAGTAAAAGATGATGAGATCAGTTAAAGATGGGGAAGCTACTTTTGAAAATTGCTAAATGACAATTGTTATGAGAATATGGAGAATGAAAGAACCATAAACTTAAATAATGTTTGACTATGTATATACGATCGTTGGATTAGGATACTTGAAAGTGAAAGAGTCCTTGAAAAAGATGAAATTAGGAGAGGACCTGGGGCCCGATCATATACCCATAGAGGTTTGGAAGTAAATGGGAGATATTGGACTAGTTTGGTTGATAAAGTTGTTTAACAAGATTGTAAAATCGAAGAAAATTCCAGATGAATTGAGGAAAAGCTCCATCATACCAATTTATATGAATGAAGGAGATATATAGAGTTGCACTAATTATCTTGAGATCAAACTTATGAGTCATACCATGTAACTTCTGATAAGAGTGATTGAGAAGAGGCTACAATATGAAATGGGTATATTGGAAAATTAGTTTCATGCCTAAAGGTCTACTATGGAAGCTATTTTCCTGCTTGAACAATTGATAGAGAAATATAGGGAGAAGAGGAAGGACCTCCACATGGCCTTTATTGACTTAGAAAAAGCTTATGATAGGGTTTGTAAAGAGTTAATATGATAGGTGTTGGTCAAGAGAGGGGTTTCATGAGAGTATATAACATAATTAATGACATGTATGAGGGATCGATAACAGATCTTAGGACCACTAACAGAGAGACGATGATTTCCCTATCAATACAGGGTTGCAATAGTTGTCGGCATGGAGCTCATACCTTTTCACATTGGTTATAGATGAGCTAACAGAACATCTGCATGAGGAGATTCCATGGTGCATGTTATTTGCAAATGATATAGTTTTGATTGATAAGACAAGGGGGTGTAAACATAAGGCTAGAGTTATGGAGAAATGCTATAGAGTCTAAAGGATTTAAAATTAGCTGAACCAGGACAAGGTATATGGAACACAATTTTAGTAAGGAGAGGAGTGGGAATGAAGTACCAGTAAAGATTGATAACGAAGAAGTCCCTCAAAAAGACCACTTTTGATACTTGGGATCTATAATTTATGAGAGCGGAGAGATTGTAAGTGATGTTACCCAGAGAATGCAAGTAGGTTTGGAACAAATGGAGATGTGGCTCTGGTGTTTTGTGTGATTGGCTGGTGCCATTTAAACTGAAATGAAAATTTTATAGGATGGTTGTAAGACTAGGCATGCTCTATGGATCAGAGTGTTGGGCTGTTAAGGAACATGTACATATGATGAGTGTAGCTGAAATGAGGATGTTGAGATGGATGAGTGGCAAGAGACGAAAGGATAAAATTAGAAATGAAAACACTAAAGGAAACTTAGGAGTAGACAATAGGTAACAAGATGATGGAGGGTTGACTTGCATGGTTTGGACATGTCCAATGGAGACTAAAAATGGTACCGGTTAGAAGGAGTCGATCCAAGTCGAAGGCTTTAAAAGGGTAAGAGGAAGACCCAAAATACTGTGGATAGAAGTGGTGAGAAAAGATCTAAAAACTTTTTGGGCTAAATGAAGCTATGCTGCTTAATTGAGGGGAATGAAGGAACAAAATTCGTGTGGCGACCCCTATTTGGGATAAGGGCTAGATGATGATGATGATGTTCTTGTTTCTTATGTTGATCTCCCCTTGAGATACGTATCCAGAGGAAGAACTTGTATGACATAATGGTTGAGAGTGAACAAGTGGCTTTAAACTTGAACAAAAATGATATCTGTAGTGTCCATTCTTCCTTCCTAGTCTGCTGTGATACATCATACCTTATCGTCAAGGCTCCACTTTTGGTCTGAAGTAGCGGCATATGGTGGAAATGGACATCATGTGGAGAGGGTAAAAGGTGATGGAAGTTGCAAGTGTCACAGAAATTGGGTGTAGGCCTCTAAGCTGAAAACACAATGAGGGTTTGAAACTTTAAATGGAATGTTAGGTGGAGGAAGTTAGCTTATTCTATGTGAATACCTCCAAAGATATAGGGTTGAGAGAAGCTTTGTGGAGACATTTAGTAAATGCAAAATATGGTTTAGATGGGAGTGAATGTAATACCAAAATCTGTTGCTGCAGTAGGGGGTTGCATACATTGAAGATTTATTTATTCAGCTCTTGTGGAGTCTTATTTGTGAATAGATTTAGATATTGGCATGGTAATAAGGTCAGATTTTGTTGGAAACAGTTTCCAATGAGTCAGCACTGTTCTGGTGATTGTAGGTCAATCATGATTGCTACTTTGGTATGTAGCTTGGGACTTAAAGTAACGTGTGTACGATCATTTAGAGGACGTTTGAGAGTTATGATTAGGAAGCTTGCTTTCTTTGATTTTCTTGGAATACTTGAGGCGGTTTATTATTCTCCCGACATCTATATATGGAGGTTGTGTGGATGGGAATTTAAGTCAAACTCTTCCCTCTGTAGATGCCCTTCGGTCAGATAACTTATCTGTTATAAGATGGATTTTGGTGTATGGTTCTACCTCCTCAGATGCACCGGTATCCCTGGAGCCTATGACTGGTTTGCTCGAGGTTGACATGTTACTCTCCTTGGATCCAAAAGGTAATGATTCTTTTGCATTTCACCCTATCAGCTTTTGGTGAAAGACAAAAGCTCCATGACTGCTCAACTTCATCTAAAAACTCGACCTTCATCCTCTTCGGTTGAGGTTATGAAAAAGATGGAGATAAATAGTATTTGCGGGCAGTACTTGGCGTATGTGGACATTATCAATCTTTTAGGTCGACTTGTCTTATGTTGCTAGAGTCTCTTGGGGATAGGTGATTGAAATAATGGAATAAACTGCTATCATGACAAGAAACAATCTTGTCAATGATGGGACAAATTTCTCTTATCAAAGCTTCTTTTTCTCAAGTGCTGATTTGCTTCATTGTCCTTTTCATATAAAATGAGCTGTAGCAAATGACCCATAGTTTTGGAGGTCTTTATTGTGGCAATGTCCCATAGGTTTGGATGTATCAATTGTATGGGCTTCTGGTCTGTAAGGGTTGATCAGGGAGACTGATTTAAGACAGTGTGATCAGTAGAGTGGTTTGAAGGTGTTGGGTTGTCAGTAAAACTTGTAACAAACAATGGTGGAGTAAGCTTCTCTTTAATTGTTCAATTCTTTAATGAATTCTTTCTTTTGTTCATTGTTCTTGGAGAGAGAGTTATGTCCCAAAAATCTAGGGTTTTCTAAGCTTATTAATCTTTTGGTTTCCTTTTGGAAGTTACCCACCTCTCTGCTGTTAGCTATGATCTGATGAGATGTTCTGATGTAGGACAATATGCAAAATGACTTAATCTATATGCTGAGATCGGATTGGAATTAACTTAAATAAGAAAACATAGATTAAACTACAACGAACACTTCAATATGCAGAAAATCATTCTTCATTAGCATGTATAGCCTACAATGAGTTACAAGATCTACAAATAGCCCCAGATCTCTACCGATTAAGGTAAGATTAAAGTTTCAATCCAAATCGTCCCTCTAATTGATGAAGGTCCTGATTAAGCTTCGAATCTAAGGTTCAAGAATTTTATGTAGGATAAGAATTCTAGGTTATTACTTACGCAAATCATGTAATCACACGCAGCTCAAAAATCATCCTTTAAAAGACAAGGTAGAAAAGTATTGACTTACAAAACGGGATAAAACAAAAGTGATTCGGCCTTTTACTGAAACTGGCTTCACGCCTATGGGAAGGAAGCTAGAACAAGGTCCCCTCTAATTGACGAAGGTCCTGATTAAGCTTCGAATCTAAGGTTCAGGAATTTTATGTAGGATAAGAATTCTAGGTTATTACTTAAGCAAATCATGTAATCACACGCAGCTCAAAAATCATCCTTTAAAATACAAGGTAGAAAAGTATTGACTTACAAAACGGGATAAAACAAAAGTGATTCGGCCTTTTACTGAAACTGGCTTCACGCCTATGGGAAGGAAGCTAGAACAAGGAATCCACTAAGTCTAACGAAATTTTCATTCATTATTCATCCGAAATCTACTTACACAAAAGAGAAAAAAATCTTAAGTAGGGGACATCCAACTCTAATCTGAAAAAGACAAAATTGCCCCCTACTTAAGTCACAACACATTAAGAAACCTAATACCCTTAGTGGTAAATATCCCTAAGTAAACTAAACTATAATATAACATAAAAAGAAAACATGGGATGATTATCTTCATCATGTTTTTGTTGTAGAAGCCAACTATATCAAGACTTCTGACATGTTGTAGAAAAATCACCATATGACATTAATTGTTTCAGGTCTTAGTGAAGAAATATAATATATCTTCATCTAATGAGAAGGTGAATTGTGTATGAAACTTTTCACAGTGGTTTGTATGAAGTGGACAGTTAAGAATCTTTGTTGGACTGGAGTTTGTGTTAGCCAATCTTTCATGAAAGATCCTTTAAAAAATCGTGATACAAGGAAGATTCTGGTAGCCATACACACTCTTAGCACTAGAAGAAGTCCATGCCCTTCTTTTTTCATGCATGATGATTTTTTTTTTGGTTTTGGTAGATCTAAGCTGTTTATCATATTCTGCATATCAAAAGTAGGCAACCCATTATAAATCATTGCATTTGAATGATCCTAACTATTTGTTTTGAGCCTTAGAAAAAATTAATAAAAATGGATGGTCACTATTTTCTGCTTGTGAAAATATAGGCTAAAAACATCCAATGAACATGCAATTTGATCTGTAAACTTGCTAACCCATTTTAAACATGATGAACAGCTTAGATCTATAAAATAAAATTCTACCATGCATAAAAAAATATGGTGGGTTCTTCTCGTGCTCGACAGCATGTTTGCCTATTGAGACTCTGTAAGGAAACTCATTTGGTGTTATCCTCCTGTTAGAAGAAGTATAAGAAAGAATAAATTTAGTGATATGTTTATTCTTCGTCACTATAAATGGTAAAATAGGAAAACTATAAGTCTTTATAAAATAAGAAAGGAGTAAACAGCTATGATGCTTCACTAAAAAGGAAGTCCTTTTGTAGCCAGTCATTTGTTGGGAAAAATTGAGAAGCTCAACATGATGGAGGAGAAATAATAGTAACTTGGTCCCAGGTATCCACCATTATACTCATTTAGTAACTTGAACAAGATACTAGAGGATGAATCGCACCTGCAGGAGTTTGTCCAGGAGAATTACCGGAGCAAGATCCTTGTTGGATGTTAAAGGAGATGATATCTGTTCATGTTATAGTGAATTATCATGGTGATGGTTTGAAGCTTGAATTTGATCTAGGGATAGTTTGTTATTGCTAATGCAGTGTTTCACTAGTGAAACTTTGGAAATGAAGGAAGAGGTGGTGAAACTATCATGTGCAACTTCTGCACGCCAGGATGGAGTCCTTCATCATGGATTCTGGATTTCCATTGATTCTTACCGTGGCTGGTTTGGGTTGATGGGTGATGCCTACAAAGTTAATTGCTTACGCTGAATGACATAGCCCCTGGTCCTTGAAGTTGATCCATGTTACTGTTGAAAAACAACTTTTAAGTGGGGAATTTAGCGTAATCCTTTCATTTCTGAATGAGTTGGGATGCAACTTGGATGGGTGACCTTTTACTAATACATGGTAGTTTCACCATTCAAAAAACAAAACCAAGAAAGCAAAAGAAAAATCAGTATGATGCTATTCCCATCGTCTTATTGCATTAGCTTAATCTAAACAGCCTGAGGTTGTTTGTTGTGTATTAACATCATCTTGCTTGCTTTTAGACCAACAAAATTGAAAAGGGAAGATGGGGCTCATGTTACAATCCTCTAGAAAATCCAATGAATTGATCACTGCTGTCCTCTTAGATTTCCTTTCCCCAGCTATTTTGGTTAAGCAAGAAGAAAATCAAGAGAGAAACTAGAAAAGAGAAAATATTGTCACAAGTGCGATTCTAGATGACCAATCTGCTACCGTGGACCAAAGGGTTTTACTAGTGATTTTTTGTTATCAAACTGGCCAACATTCCATCTATTTCTGCTCCTACATGTATGGTTGTGGACGAGGGTGGTAAAACCCACTTCTTAGATAACTACCGATGATCACATTGCCACCTCAACTCTCTCAACCCATTACCTGCTAGAGATAATGAACAAAAGACATGTACTACATATCTGCCTTTACAATAAAGACTTATATCAGCTCCTAAGTATGACTTGATCACTGCTAACATGCACCATTTGCTCAAAAAATTCTCATAACATGGGTGACAACCTGTTGTTGGTAGAAAAAGAAATGCTCAAAATTCTCATGACATGGGAGAGAACCTGTTGTTTGTAGAACAAGAAAAACTCATACTCCAAATAATCCCTTTTATATGAACCCTAGACAAATCGGTAGCGAGAATGTTTAATCAGAAAATTGATAGTATCTGTGGAGTTGTCTGAGTACAATGCTAATGAAAATGTTTCTATGACCAGGGCTAGACCAGAGGTAAATCTATATTTATGGACATGGATGCTACGGATGGCTTGTAGTATGCCTAGTTTTGACAACTGCTGACGCATGGGGAGCAGAGAGGGCGATGCCACCACCATTGAGGTTGACCCTCTCCAAGTATTTGTGGTTTCTGATGGAAAATGCAATTTGATTCAGGGAAGCCATGTAAGTTAAAAGAAAAAGAAAATGCAGGTGTTTTTGCAAGCCGTTTGAGCCAAATGAGCCTTCATTCATTTTGCTTTTGCATTACATTACTTCCCGTCAATGTAAAGGGGTTGTCTCCATCCTGTTCCAGAAAGAAAAAGAAAGTGGCTATTTCCATCTGTTTCCATTGTGAAGCTAGAGTTGTAGGTCGATCAATAAATAAGATCCTCGTATACAAAGCAGCTGAATAATGTATCGAAGGGGGCGACATGGCTGTTTTGTTGGTAAACTTTAGTGTGCATGCGTGCAGCTGGTACCAGTTGTGGGCTCCACTTGTTCAATGATCCAAAGTAAATCTTAGGTGCATCGTGACTGGTGCTCTGCACGCTTAGTATCTGGATCGTTTATAAACATTGAAGTTGCAGTTTCTCATTATCCTTCTCAAAACTAAAGAACAGAGACGGCTGACTAAATGAGAGAGAAATTTGGTTCGTGACAGCCACAGTATAGTCTAGCAGATAAAAACGGTTGGATGATTGGTGTAAGGTGATGCCTGTACTTCTATCGTCCTATATTATTTATAGCCGTATAGTAAAAACTATTACAATATGGTAACCAACTTCCGAACTGGTGATTCAAGTGGCTCGCCTATGAGGAAGATGAGATATTTATAACAACATTCAATTTGTTGTTTGTGTGGGCTAGGTGTAAGGGTGGGCGGGTACAACAGCATTTGGAAAGTCCTTCCATCGTAGCCTATAGGAGCTGTTTACCGTGGGAAACACATCCCATGGATGAATTTGATCATGTATGGTGAACTTTTGTATGCTATCTGCAGCCTTAAAGCATAGTAGCATCTTTTAGAGCAAACAGCCCAAGCCTTTAGAGCTAAACTATATTTGTTTCAAGTAACATCTTTTGGAGCAAACAGCCCAGGCCTTTAGAGCTAAACTACGTTTGAAGGGATCCAAATAGCAAGCAAAAGAACAACTTAATCCACGGTTTGTTGGAGGTTTTGCAACAAATACTTTTTTCTACATTGTGATGGGAAGATGTTTTCATTGTTTTAAGCACAACCGATTGATCTGAACCCCTTGTGAAGATAATGTTAACTGATCTGAAAACTCTCTTCGTATATTCTTATAGCACAAAAAATTCATCGAAATGTCGTACAATCTTGAAACAGATGTGGAATTGAATTAGATTTAGAATTTATCAGTTGTTAAATATGTTATATTCTGTCGTCTGATTGTTGTAATAGTGTGGCTGTTATAGCTAGGCAATCGGGGAAATCGTCTTGAAAGTTATAAAATGTAGTACCGGTAAGCGGAGGCATGGAATTCTTTTCTATAGAAAAAAAATACCCATCTTATTGAGGTTGCTTCTACTTAAGATTAAAGCTTGCCGTCAGTCTCGTGTTTCCCTTCTAGAACCACCTTAAAGATATCTTAGCGTTCATCTTGGCTATGGAGTGGTTTCATGGTTGTTGGAACTAGAGAACAAGAGATGAGGCATTTAGAGGACATGGTCAAGAGCTTGAAAGAAGCTTCATATAAGAATGAAAGGGGCATTTTAGATATGAAAGATTGAGAAGAAAAGGCCATGTAAGATGTGAGATCTATTAACATCTCTTAATTTCAAGTGTGATCAAATAGGAACCAAGAATTCTAGATATGGATCGGCATCATCTGCAAGCACGCAATTACAAATTAGACTTTTTAGAATTGATTCTCCTTGGTTTTGCAGCAAATATTCAAAGGGATGGCTCTATAGATGTGATCAGTTTTTTTGAAATTGATGATACGCCTGGAGGTTCCAAGATCAAGTTTGCATCTAATCCTTTAGAAGGTAAAGCTCTACAATGGCATCAAGTATTCATCACTGGAGGGCCAAGGGATAGATTAATATGGCAAGACTACACAATGGCTTAATATAGTAGGTTTGGTGAAAATCCCATGGCAAATAGTGCAAAACTGAAATAGTTGGATACTATTAAGAGTTATCAAGAGAAATTTGAAGAACTCTTTAAGTCGGGTTAGTCTATTTGAAGAATATGTGATCAACTATTTCATCAGTGGCTTTAAGGAAGACATACTGGCAATTGTTGGTATGTTTGCCCCAAAGACATTTGTCCAATTTGTTGGCTTGGCAAGGTTGCAAGAAGCAATCCTCCAAGCCCTTTTCACAAAGGGCAAGAATTTTCTAGAAATCCATCCTTCACATCGACACAAAAGGTACAACCCTTAGCATCTCCACACTCTACCATCTAGACCTAATAATATTGCACCTACAAAGACATTCACAAGGCCACAATTAGATGAAAGAAGAGCCAAAGGTTTGTGTTACAGTTGTAAAGAGAACTTTGTACCTGGCCATAGATGCAAGAAAAATCAGCTATTAATGCTGGCGGTCTAAATTGAGATAGAAGAGGAAGTAACGGTGAATTTAGAAGGGGAAGAAGGGATGGCATGACAAATCTCAGTCCATGTTTTATTTGCATTCAATGCATATACTAGCAATGAGGATGTAAGGGTTCATTAAGACAAAAACTTATCTCCATTTTGATAGATTTAGGCAACATATACAATCTTTTGAATGAAGGGGAGGCTTGGCGCAATGGTAGAGTTTTTGTTGTCGTGTGATCTTGAGGTCACGGGTTCAAGGTGTGGAAACAACCTCTTACAAATTGTAAGGTAAGGCTATGTATTGTTGACCATTGTGGTTCATTTCTTCCCCGACCCTTGCATATGAGGGAGCTTTGTGCACCAAGTCTGCCCCTTTATTCAATCTTTTGAATATGAGTATAGGGAGTAGATTTTAGCAAACTAACCCCTCGCAAGTAGTAGTATACGGGTCCAGGGTAGCAAGTAGTGTTGCTTGTCGAAATTTTACATGGGTAATGCAAGGTAATAACTTTAAAGCTGATATGATGATATTGACATTGTGAAGTTGTGACATAATATTGGGAGTATATTGGTTGATTTGCCACTCTTAGACCAGTAGTTTGGGACTTTAGATAGCTTAAGATGGAGTTTCGCTAGGAAAGAAAGAAACATGTACTTGGAGGACAACAAGCATCCATTAAAATTGTTGGTGAAAAGGAGATGGACAAGTTGTTGCAAAAGACTCCACAAGCCATCGTTTCTCATCTATGCTCAATTCAAGTTCAGTCAAGTGCAAAACTTGCAGGGAGTTATGTGTGGCTCAAGCTAAAAATAGTGAGGTAATTTGGATCTTTTCTTATTATAGCTTCCAGGCAAGTATCTGGATTTATTTGAAGCACCAAAAAATCTATTACCACATAGAATCCTTGATCACAAAAATAACACTAAAAGAGAGCAGCCCACCTATGAATGTGCAGCCTTATAGATATCCCACTATATACAAAAATGAGATAGAATGAACTATTGGAAGCAAGAACTATACAACATAATATCAGTCTCCTCTCTTCTCTTGTAGTGTTTGTAAAGAAAAAGGATAGCTCTTGGCACATGTGTATTGACTATAGAGCCTTAAACAAGTAGGCCATTAAGGACAAATTTTCAATTTTGGTAATTGATGAATTGTTGGATGAGCATCAACAAAATATTTTTCCAAGTTGGGTTTTAAGGTTTGGTTACCATTAAATTTGGATGAACCCAGCTATTTTCAAATGATATTTTGGTTTTTAATACAACATGAGAATCTCATGTTCAACATCTAAGAATTACATTTGATGTTTTAAGAAAAATATACTTTATGTCACGAGATTAAAATGTAGTTTTGGTAACTAACAAATTGAGTATTTGGGTCACACCATATCATATAGGGGAATACCTGCTGATCCAAAGAAGGTGGAGTGCATGTTAAACTAGAAAATAGCAAAAAAAGTGAAAGAGTTGAGAGTTTCTTAGAATAAATTGGGTATTATAAAAAATATGTGAAGAATTATGGCATGATTAGCAAGCCTTTGACTGATATGTTGAAGAAGGATGCTTTTAGATGGAATGGAAGTCTACTCAAGCCTTTGAGCAGTTAAAAAAGACTATGGCTTCTACTTAGGCATTGGCATTGTTTGATTTTACACAAAAGTTTGTAGTGGAAACATGTGCATCTAGTATAGGGATATATGCAGTTTTAGTGTACAAGGGTAAACTGATTGCATGCAAGGAATGCATTATTAGGCAAAATTTTGGGCTTTTCAATATATAAAAAAACAAATGTCTTCTCTTATATTTCATAGAGGCTGTATCTCGTTGGAAGACACTTCATGATCAAAATAGCTCATCAAAGTTAGAAGTACATTTTAGACCAAAGAGAGTCAACTCTATTAAACTAGAAGTGGCTCATCAAGTTAATTAGCTATAATTATGAAATCAATTACCACAAAGGTCAAGAAAACAAAGTAGCCGATGCATTATCTAGAATTCTTGAAGTCAAGACATGTTTGATGGTTGCTTTTGTACTTTCAATGGATTGGTTGCAGCAGATTCAAGATAGTTGGCAACAAGATAGCATTTACAACAAATCATTGCTGCCTTACAAGCTGCTTCGAAACACTTGAGAAGAAAGGGGAGACTAGGGGTGGGCAATTCTCCTTTACTTTGGTTGGACATATTAAGAGCAATGTATGGTAGCCCCATTGCATTCCATTCAGGTATACACAACACCATTGGAAGATTCTCATAAATTTATGCCTTAAAAAGGATAAATGTAGATATGACATAGAGTGTGACATATGTCAAAAGAGTAAACCTAAAAATGTAGCCTACAATGGCCACTTGCAACCTTTCCCTATACTTGATGCTATATGGATTGACATAACAGTTGACTTCAAATAGCAAATTCACCGTTTGATGCTTTCTTGACACTTCAAAAGGCGCAAATGACATCTATATGGGTATTCTAGCTATTTCAAATGGGTATTCCTATCATTTTCTACCTCAAAGTTTGATATTTAACCAAAAAACCAATAAAAAAGGATAAATTTGTTGTCTTTTCTCCTAAATTCACAAATTAAATGATGTTGGTACCCTCTTTTGAGACACTTTCTCCATCTTCCTCATATTCATCCAGTTTTAATGAAATCTAAAAACAAATTCAATCAATTTGACCTGTTTCAACTTTCGCATGGATATTTCTGCATATATCCATTTAAAAGGACATTTAAAAAAATTAAATTGACAGATAATATAAACTATGTATACTGACTTCTTTTGAAAGATTTAAACTATTAATCTTGTTTAGCTATTTGTAAAATAGGTGACTAGTGAAAATCTTTACATTTGGATAATTCTAACCACTTGTTTTATTATTTTTAAAAGAGAAAGAATATGTGGCTCTAATTTTCAACTTCTATAACTTAAGTTATAAGAAATCTATTATTCTTAAAATTTGGTACTTAGCCTATCTAAGAATCTATATGACTTATGCAGGACAGATGAATAATTTGCAGATTCGTGATCCGCACTCAGATGTACTTAGATCTAACTCAATCCGGTTGTTAGTTTTGCCAGCACTAGCTATCCTGTAGAAGCTATTGCATACAATGTTGTTTGGGATCACAAATGCAAGAGCTTGGTTTATGCTTAAGGTGTGTTTCACAAGATTACTATTTTAGATCACACCATTGTTGATGCCCGTAAACTTGTGTCATGGTTTGCATGCGCTGACAAGGATGCGATCACATTAGTAATGTGCTTTCAAACAAGAAAGAAAGATTTAAATGCTAACACAATGTGAAAGGGATTTTTTTTTTTTTTCTTCATTTATTTGAATGATCATGTAAAAGATCTACGACCTGAGATATTATTATAGGTCTCCGTCCAAAGTTGTGCTGTGAAGGAGCTCGTTCAATTTGTTCCTCCATTTGGATTGATTAATTCGTATACATGTAGCTGAAAGTGTGATCGGTATCCTATTGTTTGAATACATATTGAACATTGGGTAAACTCATCTTAAATTTACCATGATCCAAAGATCTTCACCATTGGTGATCCTAAGCATGCATTACTAAGGAGCAAATAGTTTAAGACATTCAATAGTAATGTAATATGATTATTGATCATTTGTAGGGCTACGATTATGACGGGTTCAAATCTTTGTATAACGAAGTGCTAGGAACCACAATATTTAGCCTCAAGGGACATATCATTGGAACTTTTGACAACCAATGGAAAAATTCTTAAGAAATAAATATTATGGGATTTCTAACATCCACAAGCCCCCTTTCCATAAATCAGAGCAAGATGAATAGATTATCCATATATAGTAATACCAGGGTTATAAAATGATGGTATTGGAGATACAAAGTTAATGGCCAATGATCTCTCGCAGATTTAAAATTTTTACTAGAAAATCTTGACACCCACGCATATATTTGAGAGGTCTGTTTTTTATCTAAAATACCATCATCGTTGGGAATAGACCTTAAAACGGTCATGCTTATCTTGAGATTTCATTATAAATTTAGCTGGGCGGCTACGTCGCTTAATAATTGGACATGATAATGACTCTTGATTTGTCCACATCGGAGTGAAGCCTATATTATTCCCGATAATCTGCCATATAAAATTCTACTCTACCTCTGCCCTCGATCTACTTTTACTGACACGTACCCAAAAGTGATTGGATCGTCTACATTGGCGAATGAGCATTTACCAAAACTTCGATTATTGGAACAAAAAGGGGTCCCAACTTCTTGGTCTTCCAAATTAAAATTATAAAGGTCCCGAGTGTTCATAAACTCTAAATTTAAATATGAATTTAACCGAATAGAAAAAGGAAATAAAAAATGATAAGAAAAAACACTTGCTTGTTTAAGGAAAAGCTATACATTTTGGAGGCTAAGCATGGTGTTTCATGATCCAATCCGTTAATCTAGTAGATTATCCCACCACTTGAAATGGGCATTCTTAGACTTCTCATCCAAAAAGTCTATTTCTAATTTTGCCAAGAAAATTTGAATCTATTCTTGGATTTTGCTGAAATATAGCATGCCGTTTGGCATAAGACCAAAGCCACATGGGTTAACTATTCATGATATGAAAGTTTACTAGCATAGATTGACACCCCAATAAAGTATACATTTTTCCTTATCCAAAACGTACCCTAATTAGCATTTGACCCTTGTAAACTTGACCGAGGAATACTAACTTGACAATACTATAGGTGTGGTCTACGATCATATTTTCTGAAGTCTACCTTTGAATGATGCAAGCTATTTATTTTATTGCTCCAGATTTAGATGTGTTGCATCTAAAACATTATAAGCAACTCACAGTGTCTTAGCAACTAAAATGTATCATGGCTTATGATTATATATATATGTAAAGTTCAAGCTGAGCAATGAGATAAACAATTTTGATCACACAAAATATAGTAGCCAGGTTACATCTCATGGTGCCATCAGTTAGCATTGCTCAACTTGAATATGTGTAATTCGATCGAGTCTTTTTTTATTTTTCTTCCATATGCCAAGATTTTCTCAAATGCATCCGTAATTTTTTCTCTACATTGGCCTTGCCTACTTATCTGGAAACCGAAATTTGTAACTATGAATAGTTGCATACTAGGTGATCATCCGCGAGTCACTCGGTGGCCAATTGGACCACCGATAAGGTCGGGCGGTTGAGGAAGACTGTCTCAGGGTTTTGTTCCTTTCCTTGTCACCATGGCTGGCATGGGGCCCAAGGTTCTATGTGGCCAGAGCAGAAGAATAATAGATTGTCATTTGAGTATGAGTTGTCCCAACGTGAGTAGCTATTATAGTATAAAGATTTTTTTCATGGAGAGAAGATTGGGTCCCGGATAATTGAGCCAAACCGGATCATCATCATTTTCCTTCTTTTAAATTTCAGATAGACATTGCTTTGATTCAAATGCTTTCCCATCACGTTACTTTTCTAGTGCACTGTGATGCCATATCACCAAACAAATCCCAGAGAAGATGGCTTCGTTGAGGGCATGCACCTAAACTGGTTTCCGCTATGACTAGCCTGTGAATAAAATGGCTGCCATGCCCTTCACCACCGTCCATGTGATTGTATGATTGGAGGTGCATCAAGCGCTGTACGATGGGGGAATTGAACATCCCATCTGAGCAAGTCCTGCTTACATAAAGTCCATTCCGTGTCTTCCTTTGAGGCCCCTTACAGATCAACATGTACATGTAGACTGGAATTTGCTAGCCTAAACAGCAAGTTCACTTTTTCCACAATGCAAACATGAAGTTCATCTTCCTACAGAATGGCAAAGAGAACAGAAAAAATTACACGAGGTTTACCACTAGGAAGATGCTAACAAGTTTGCTAAACATGAATAGTTGGAAATTTTGCCATATCCATATCTCTGTAAGCCATTGAATCAAATCGTTAGAACTCCAGACCATCCAAGTTTGTTATTTTTCTCCCTAGTGTACCCACTGGATATGCCTCTTCTAGGTTGGACGTCCGCTACTGTCAATAACTAGCGCAGTCCCAAGCCCTACGCCACCACGAAAGCTGAAGGGGTAGCAATGTAATTCACGCGTCCATAAAATATAGCCGTTGGGCATGCACGTAGGTCAGTCCACTTTATCGAGCTAATCCCAGGCGGCAAAGTTCCCCGGAGGGTAATCCACCTTTTTCTCCCTTTCTATATTTTCCTGCGGCATCATTTATTGTGGCTTCGAACCAACCCCGTCAAACGGTCCAAGTAGCCCTTGAAAAGAGACGTAAGAGTAAATCCAAGGGGACCACTTTACCCATCATAAGCAGCCATTTACAATCTCACTGCTTTGACAAAAGGGACCCGACAATCATTTTACTCGCCTTCTTGAATGAAATTACATTTGTACCCCTACCATTTTTCCGGATGAACCGTTTTTCATTAAGCTGTAGGGGTAGAGAAGACATTCTATTGCGGCGTTTTTATTATTCCTATTAGAAAATACACGTCGTAGTGTTGTTTCCTGGGGCCACTTCGGATTTCTTTTACAAACTGGCGTTAGAAAGCAGCATAATCTGCTTACTTTTGGTGGTCCCTCTGGCATCCGAGCTCTTTGTTTTTCTGAGGAAAGCCATAACATTAAAAAGGAATAAACATGAAAAATCCCCCTCTTCCCTGCATTTTTGGTGGTATTCTCAGCGAAAATTCGGTGAAGATAAAGGCCTCTTACAAAAGGATATGGACAGCGCAACATCGGCCATCCCTGTCAACATCCTCCTGCCCTTTCCAGAACAATCCGGACTTAATCCTTTCAGAGAGCCCAATTACAACTTTTTCATAATTTTGATACAGGAAATTTTAAAATTCTAATCAAACCCCATTATAAATAAATAAATAAAACTCATTAGCTTTTCTCCATCCCTGGTTCTATAAAATCCCACCACTCACACCTTTTCCTCACAGATCAGAGCTTAAATACTTAAGCGCTGGGAAGAACATGATGTTTGAAGATGAGGAAGGGAAGAGTAAAAAATCTAAAATAGTGATCGTCAAATTAATGAAAGAAATGAAATTATCTACTGATAACCGCCATCATCATGACATAGGATGAATGGTGGAGAATAATTTTCTTTAATTAAATTTTGGATTAAGAATATCAGAGAAAGCTGTGTTGGAAGCAATGCCAATAAAAGATAAGAGAACGAAAGAAGGAAATGTAGGAAAGGAAAAGAGGATCATTTAGGTGGATAATGAGGATGATTCAACAGATTAAGCCAGCAACTACATTTCCCAGATAAAGTGACTGCAAAGAAATAGATATTAATATTTTATAAAGAATATTTGTACAAGGATTTAGTGAATTTATGAAGAATGACATACAAATAATGATTTTTTCGCATGAAATGAAAAAGAAAATTTACTTTACTCTTATGAGCAGAAGATTTTGCCTGAAAGTTTCATAAGTTATTCCACCCAAGTGAATTTCTAATTTAGTATCAAAGAGCTAGTTAGGTAGAGAAATTTAGCACTATGCTAGCACAAATAGTGTTGTGCCAAGGAAATTAATGAGGAAAAACTTTGTACCAGATTAAAGTTAGTGTGACATAAATGTACTTGGCATCATCCAAGAAAAAAAAAATCTTATGAACATGAGTGGCATCATCAAAACAAAATGAAAACACTCATTCGTGTATCAAAATCCTCGAAGAAAATAACTTAGTATAGAAATATGTTGATTAGCACAATGCAAAAGAATCAACGAGTGTCTATCACTAACTATTTAGGTTATTGTAGTGCAACACTATCAATAACATGTACAGTAGCATAGTGCTAAGTATGCATTACAGACTTTGTAAATAAAAATAGTTGTAGTTATTGTTTGATTCTAAATTAAAAAATATTTATATCTTTGATTGTGAGGGAACGTGTGTAAGTTGGGAAACTTCTGAAATTTTTTCATTTGTAGTCTATAAAAACTAAAAGGAATTGCTTGTTTGTGCGTCGTTCATTGATTTGTTTGTAAGGAGTGAAAGGAGGTATTAGGAGAGTAGAAAAAGAACCACAAAAGGGAACAAGAGAAAAGTTGACTAGTTGGGAGATTTTAAAGATCCCAAGGAACCTCAAAAGGGAAAGGGGAAAGAGAAGGAAACACAAAGGAGCCGAAACTTTGGGATGAAAGAGAGGCAAGAATAATGGGTTCTCCTCTATTCAACAACAAAATCTCTCTCTCTTAATGATGCCTGTGATGTGTTACGAGGGATCCGTGTTGATATAGGCACATGATCCTCATCCATCTAATGATGGAAGGAGGAGTACATCGGTAATCCATAATCCTTCTTGTTTGATTTCCATATATCATGATTTTGTCTAGGAAAGTTTTATGGTTTCAGATTTGTGCACAAATAACTGGTTTTGTGCACGAAGTGTTTGGTACAAATGAAATTGGAATAACACTACACGACCAATGGAGATGCATCACAAAAGCAAGTACTGTCATGCAAAAATATATTGTGCAGCACTACTTGTTAAGACACACCCATTTGAAAACTATTACTTATATTTGAACATGCTTATCTTTGCATGGAGTGAAGACTTTCAACAAGTCCTATTCTTACAAATTGGCACAATCGTGTTAGGCATTACTAGAGGATTCCAAACCATTGACTAAGGGACAACATTTGGTCATGAATGGAATTGGACAAATTTGAGAAAGTGTGTGATGGGCCTTTGCAGAAAGGTTTTGGAATGAAACAAGTACACTTCACATTATCAATGTGGAATACACTGTCACTCCTTTGGATTCTAATGTTCAGTGGCATCATGTTTGGAGGTCAAACCATAACTTGGATAAATGATCTAGTGAATGAAGTGAAGATTCAACAGATTTTTGGAATTTGCAACCTACATGGGAAGTCGTCAGGGAACAAGATCTAGATAGGTCATGTGTATGACATGCTCACAAAGAAATTGATCTGGTGTAGATATGAGGACACTGATGATGTACATGCTCTTATCAAGATTGTTCTCTCCATTTTAGAGGGAGAAGAGGAGAAAGTACAATAATCAAGGACTCAAAGTTCTTCCAAGTCCTAAGAGAAAAAAAAGAAGAAGATAAAGTTCCTTGAGTATGGGAGTAGAAGAAGAAAGACATTTTAAAAGGGAGAATGGCAAAGATGGTTCCTCTAGATTAGGAAGAGAAGAAGAAGTGTGAGGTGTATTTGGCTATATTGTACTTTGGGATTTAATGGGAGCTGTGATATTTGCCAATGTTCTTCAGTGGCATGGCATCAGATTTTTCAAGGTTAATGGTTACATTTTAGTAGTGGAAAATAGAAATGATTTGGTCATAGGGTGTTTTGGGAAGGATTGGACACAAAGTTTGGATTTTTAATAGCATAGTTGATGGACTTGGGATATGGGGAAAAACAAAGCCTCAAAACAAGCTCATATGTCAGTTTACTAAATACCCAAATGAAAAGTTGAAATAGGTCAAATACAAGATAATTAAAAAATAATCAACTAAAAATTTTTACCTTTGAAGTTTGAGAGGCTAAAACGAGGATAGTCAATTAAATAAACCATTAGTTTTAGGTCATTTTCATGACCAAGTAATTGACACCGTAGTCGATTAATTGTGAAGCCATTTGTAAACCTAAAAACATATGAAAAATGACTCAACTAAATTGACAGTTAGTCAATTAAATGATTCCAATAGGATTTGAGGAACTTTCCACAATTAATAGTCATTACAGTAGTCAACTAACTTTGAAACTATTTTCCAACTTCAATTTCTTTTGACAGTAGTCTACTAAAATTCGTAAGGACCATATTTTGTGTACAAAATCATGAAATCTTTGAACAAGTGATTTTCTATATCATCGAAATAGAGGAATCAAAATGAAGAACAACATTCAGGAGAAAACACTTATGCATAACTCTTTTCCAATTGTGTAGAATCTATCTCTCTAAAGGTTTAGTGAATATATCACCCAATTGTTCTATTCTTACAAATTCAATTGTGATGTCAACTTTTAAGAAAATGTTGTCAGATATAAATGCATTTAATCTTAAAGTGTCGAACAGGGTTCTTAGAAAGATTGACTACACTAGAATTATCACAAAAAATATGAATATTGTCACAATGAACACCATAGTCTATGAGTTGTTGTTTTATCCAAAGTACTTGAGCACATGAAAGACTAGCTAAATGTATTCAAGTTTTATGTTAGAGGATTACAATAGAGCTTTGTTTCTTTGAAAACCATGAAATCAACATACTACCAAGAAATTGACATGCTCTGCTAGTGCTTTTTCTATTAGTTTTAGAATCACCATAATTAGGACCACCATATGCATTAAAAAAGATTAAGTTATTTCTATCATATTATAAACCGAGATGTGGTGATTGAATAAGATATTTAAGGATCCTTTTAACAAAAATAAGATGTGATTCCATTGAAGTACTACAAAGTGCCAATCATACTTCTATATGCTTAATATCAACAAATTCACCATGTTCGTCTTTGTCAAGTTCCAAAAATAGGCTCATTGGTGTACCTATTGGATTTGCTTTGTCTATTCCAAACCTTTTGAGTAGTTCTTTGAAATATTTGGCTTGGTTGATGAAGATCCCCTTCTTATTTTTATTTAATTTGGAGTCAAAGGAAGAAATTAAGCTCTCCCATCATGTTCATTTCAAATTTAGATTGTATAACCTTGGAAAACTCCTTGCACATATTTTCATAGCTCCAAACATAATACTATCAACATATATTTGAACTATCAAAATATCCTTGGCTTGAGTTTTTGTAAAAAAGTTGTGTCAATTTTTCTCTTATAAAACTATTTTCCTTGAGAAATTTACTTAGTCTTCATACTAAGATCTTAGAGCTTAGTTTTTTACCACAAATAGCTTTTAAGAGTTTAAAACAACGATCAGGAAACTCATGATTTTCAAAATAAGAGGTTCTTTAACATAAACTTCTACATTTATAAAGCCATTTAGAAAAACCCTTTTGAAATTCATTTGATAAAGCTTAAAATGTTTGAAACATGCAAATGCAAGAAGCATTCTAATAGCTTCAAGTCTATCAACACATTTAAAAGTTCAATCAAAATCTATTCCTTCTTTTGTGAGTATCCTTCATCCACAAGTTTTGTTTTGTTCCTAATGAACTAAACTAATTTCATCAAGATTGTTTTTAAATACTCATTTAGTATATACAATAGGGCAGCCATGGGATCTAGGGGCAAGTGTCCAAACACCATTTCTTTCAAAATGGTTTACCTCTTCTAACATTTCCATAACTCAATCTATGTTTAAGAGCACATCATGTGTAGTCTTAGGTTCAATTTGTAAAAAAAAATGAAGCAAATTGGCAAACATTCTTAAGATGTAATCTTGTTCCCCCAGTAGATAGATCACCAATAACTTGGCTTATTAGATGTCCATATGCATATTTCCAATATTTTGATAATGGTTTGGATTGATTTTCTTGTTGTTTGTGAGAAATTCCATAATCTTTTGGAGCATCCTCTTCATTAGTGTTGAGCTTCTCCATTTGTTGAGCAAGATCATCCTCATCATTATCTTCTATGCTAGGTTGCTTTTTCAAAGAGGTAATAGATTCATAAAAAGAAAAAGAAAAAGAAAGAAAAAGCTCTTTAAGTACAAGAGTCCAAATATTAAATACTCCATATCCTTTGTTATTGATATACATATAATTATTAAATTAATATCCTTAAAAATTATAAATTTAACCCTAGAATCACTTAATTTATCATTAATTTACATTTTTGTGTGGATTAGTGTATAACTAAAAAAAATGCATGTATTTGGTGATTTGAAGCTCGATAAGTAAGCTAGCTTGAGATCTATGAAATTTCTTTGATTCACTTGTCAAAAGTCACACAAATGTTATAGATAAGTGGTTAGATCAAGTTGATTAACATTCTATATCACTGATCAAGTTTAAATTGAAATGGATGTTTCAAATCAATCTAGATAATCTAAATAAAATTCAAAACAATAGCTCAAGTTTAAACATTTTAAAATTATAAATGGTTGAAGTATATAAGGATTCCAAGATTTGTGGTGGATTGAAGAAAATCAATGATGATCTAACCTCAAACGATTAAAATCTCTTGTAATGTGTCACCTTTAGAATGATTGGTTATTGATGAGAAGGTATCATCAAGATCGACATGACGAATGATTTGGTTTGTTCAAAATTATTGTTTTTGGCTAAAGATCAAAAGAAACAAATTAGATGATTAAATCAAGATAGCGTGTAGTTTCCAAATACATAAGAGAGGAAGAGAAGGACATTTTTTTTTTAATTTTAAGAGGCTAGGAAGAATGAGTTTAAAAAGTGGAATGGTAAGAGTGAACATATTAATGATTTTGAATGTTTCCTATTTGGAACTCATTCTCCTTCCTTTATTCATATGTGGTAGGAAATGCTTGTTATAAAACACTGTCATGAAGTCTTCCCATGGTAATTACTCCAGACCCTCAAAATGAGTTCTTTTTAGTGGTTTGCCACTAGTAGGTTGCCTCACCTGTCATTACAAAGACAACCATAACCACCTTCTTCTCCTAGGAAGCCTCCATTCTTTTAAGGACCTTTTCCACCTCGAAGATCCACGTCTCAGTAGTGTCAACCTCATCCTCTTTTGTTGTAACACCCCAGGGTTCCAACAGTCACAATATTGTCCGCTTTGGGGCGCCCATACACCCCTCACGGTTTTGTTCTTCCCAAGTTTCCTAGGGAAAACGTGTTGTGACTGTTAGAGACACCCGAATTCTTATTAATGGCCCAGTTTCCTCTTCCCCGGGCAATGTGGGACTAAACTCTCGGTTCCTCACCTTGCCTAGAAGCCTACCAGCTCTTTTTGCACTGCCCTCATCGGCCAAGGCTTCACAACCTATCCCCCTTTAGGGACACGCATCCCCACATGTCTTACCACACACGAGCGCTCGCGTGTGGCTTAGCCACCACACCACGAGGGGAACTGGCTCTGATACCATTTGTAACACCCCAGGGTTCCAACAGTCACAATATTGTCCGCTTTGGGGCGCCCTACATGAGTTGGATTCAGTTGAGCATCTTATGCATATCATTATGTTTATGATATATATGATATTTTCGACTTGGATTATGCGATTCTTTAAGTCGTCAGTATTCCAATTCGACAATGGTTTTTAATATCAATATTGAACATGAGTGTTCAAACATGCACATGTTTTAAAAAGCATATGATTTTAAACATAGTATGCATTGTAAAACTAGTAGTGATAGACTCCTACTGAGTATAGTGTATACTCACCCAATCCTTAACATTTTTCAGGACAGCTCCACACACAGAGTAGAAGACGCCTCAGGAAATGTTAGTGCTACGAGCAAGAAAAATCAAAAGGAGACAATTATACATGTAAGTAAACACTCTACCCTTTGGACATGTATTTGTATTTATTTACAGTTAGGCTGTGAGCTGTGACTAGATAGACCTGGGAAAAACATTTATGATTTCTGAAGTTTTTCAAAAACTTCTTTGGTCATTGTGAAAGCAAATGACACTCGGGGTTTTCAAAATGAGTTTAAAACTAAAGATTTTTCGCTGCATTGCATGGTTTTTATAAAATGGTTTTCAAATAGGGATGCATCCCACCTTAGGAATTAGATATTGCATTTAAAAATGCATGGGAAAACCCGGGTCGTCACATTTGTAAAGGCCAGAGTATCATAATCATCAAGACCTTATCCCAATTAGGGGTCAACCACATGACTCTTGTTCCTCCATTCCCCTTTATTAAGTACCATGGCTTCATTTAGTCACATAGTTTTTAAATCTTTTCTCACCACTTCTATCAACGTTCTTTTGGGCCTTCCCCTTGTCCTTTTAGAACCTTCTACTTGCATTCCTCACTGTGACATTCGGGGTTTTTATAACACTTTTTCATAAATCTTTTGCTTGGTGGGGCCCCAATAATTTTATAAAACCGTTCTAAGCCAAATAGTGGAAGAATAACTTTGAAAAGAATACCTTAAAAATCCTGAGTGTCTCTTTATTTATTTATTTATTTTATTAAAAATAATGATTTTCAGAGGAATGAACATCACATTCCTACCAAAAATCTGGTAGAGTCTCCCTTGTATTTCGGGCCTCGTGCATTTAATGCATACAATGTGACACTTGATATTCATCATGTACATATAAATATTTATGATAGAGACTCCGTCTCCCTCCAAATACCAACATACACACTTCCGTTTAATTTAAATAAATGAAATATTTTGCTAATGCCAAAAAGGCTAGGTAATTGACCTGTATACCCAGGATCATTCCAGTCATAGCCATTCGTGTCAAACAGTAATGAATACACATTCACATGTCCATTTCTAATAGTCATAAAACAATTTTAATTACATAAGAGTTGTAAGAACCTTCATAGATCTTTACCTATACCTCACCTTTACTCAAAATAGCTTCCTTGTAGCTTCCAAGTCAAAACTATGTGCCTTTCCCTTTGCTGGAGTCCTTCGAACCTAAGATATTATAAACAAGTACAATATCTTAGCAAGCTTTTGCTTGTGTCGGTAGTTTCATCATCAACACACAAGTTTATGCAGTTCTAACTTTAAAAGGCACAATTTATCATACTTTGTGAAATTTTGTGTCATTTGATGCCAAATAAGTAGTATAATATATTCCAAAATTCATACCATGCCCTTTCAAATAGTTTCCATGTCCAATTAGTTTGAATCGTCAATTTAACATCTATGCTTACTGTTTCCAAATAATGATAATAACCTTAGTAAAACATTTAGATGATATAGAAGATAGTCACGACTCTTCGCATGCCTCAAAACTAATAGAGAAATGCATTTAAAATAGGAAATGCTTAAATGTAAATAAAGAGTATTTCAACCAGTGTATACGCACACCTATATATATATACACACACATACTCTAAATCTCATCAAGATTTTACGAGTATAAAACCACTCTAATTCGGCCACCTGCCGTTGGTCATGAGTACTCATATTGACCTGAAATACCATGGTGCCCTGCACCTGTGCTATTGTGCAATATACATATAAACCCGAAAATAATGGAACCTCTATGCGACGAACAAGAACCAATCAAGTCCGTGGCTATCACGCCGATACCAAATGGATAGACTCCTTTGCACCGTGTTCATGGAAAACATGACACACAAGCCATGACTTGTCCATGATGACATGAGCTTGCATTAGGCCCCTCTGGCCAAGTATCCACCATACATATATATTTTCAGAAGAAAGAGGATGATCAGTCCTCAATCTTCTTAGCATAGAGTCCACTGGCCCCAATATGTCTGTCATAATATAATAATACTAGGCAGCATCCCATACCTATAAAATTGATAAAACCATATAATTTCATGCATTGGTTTTTCAATATGATAGTAAAGTAAACCTGTCATTTTAAATAAATTGCATGAATATACCCTTTTTCATAGTTGCATAAACTAAAAAGATCAAAATCTCAAGTTTCAAGTAAATTCCAAGCATGTTGATGTCCAAACTACCTACCTCCCTTTTTGTGCTCCACAATTTTGCTATATCCTTCCTTTAATCACTTATTGATCACCTAACCAAATCAAAATTTGAATTCATTGTCAATACAAATCCATATGTTCATAATTTCAAGTAAATTTACACATTTCTAAATCAAGATAGCTAGTTCATCCATCTATTCCCAATTTTTGTCATATCCTAGCTAATTTAAGGTCTTAAGATTCATCAGTGATGTCTGATCATCAATCAGACATCAAGAATTTATTGTGCAAATAGTACTCGATCGGACGACCAAGATTGTTTGATCAATTTCCTGCCTAAATCTGTCAATCTAGTGTGATTTAGACTACATCAAGTCTTTAATTTTTCATCCCTACCCTTAGATTAGGGATTGGACGGTTGGATCATCCCTAATTATAGATCTAGGTTAAAAATGCATAAATTTTGCAAACTACCAAGATTCAAGAGATGGGTATCCTAAATCTTACCCTTAAGGAGTGTCTTCAACCTCCAATCATCATCGAAGAACGAGATTGCCGTTAATTTTCCTGTCGTTAGCAAATCCCGTCGTGGGTACTGTTTTCCTCCTTTTTCCCCCACCAAAACTTGCTAAATCAACGAGCAACTATAGGGTTTTGCTTGTGGTAGCGAGGGGAAGACAATGAACGGCACCGATCGTTGAGCAATGACGACGTTCACTCTGTCTTTTTCTGTGGCCGTCAACTCTTCTCCACCGTTGATCTCCTCCTCCCTTAGTTGATGGGAGAAATGGAGGGTGGAGGATGGGTAGTTTCGTCCCCTCCTTTCTCCTCTTTCCTTCTCCCCCACTCTGTCTTCCTCTTTTCTTCTTCCTCTCTCAATCGCATGGAGAACAGACTGTTAGGTTTGTTCTTTTTTTTTTTCTTTAAGGGGGGGGGGGGGTCCGTATCAATTACGCCCCCCTCTATTTTAAGTTTTTTTTTTTTTTCAAAGTTCTTACATTCTCCTCCCCTTACAGAAATTTCGTCCTCGAAATTTTTCTTACCTCATTCCTTAAAAAGTTCAGGATGTGTCTACCGCATCTGCTCTTCCATCTCCTAGGTTGCCTCTTCCATTGAATGGTACTGCCAAAGAACCTTGACCAATGAAATAATTCTACTTCTCAGTTCCTGTATCTTATGATCTAAAATTCGTATAGCTCTTTCCTCAAAGGTTAGATCTGGACATAGCTTTGTAGGAATTTGTTGTAATATGTGTGAAGGATCTGCCATATATTTTCTCAACATTGATATATGAAAAACATCATGAACACCTGCTAGTCGCGGTGGTAAAGCCAACTGATAGGCTACAAGCCCAACCCTTTTTAAGATCTCAAAGGGTCCAATGTACCGAGGGCTCAACTTTCCTTTGAATCCAAACCTCATCACACCCTTCATTGGAGAAATCTTCAAGAAAACATGGTCTCCCACTACAAACTCTACATGTCTACGACCCTTGTCAGCATAACTCTTCTGGTGGCTATGAGCAGTCAACAATCGCCTTTGGATTAACCGAACTTTCTCTGCACACTGTTCAACTATCTCAGACTTTAACAATCGCCTCTCGCCAATGTCACTCCAACATATAGGTGATCGGTATGTTCTTCCATAGAGTTCCTCATAAGGAGCCATGCCAATACTTGCATGAAAGTTGTTGTTGTAAGCAAACTCCACTAGTGGTAAGTGCTCATCCCAACTGCCCTTCCAATCAATGGCACATGACCTCAACATGTCTTCTATAGTCTGGATGATCCTCTCTGATTGACCATCTGTTTGTGGGTGAAAGGCAGTGCTAAATCTCAATGTCGATCCTAATGCTCCCTGTACACTCCGCCAATACTTTGAGGTGAATCTACTATACCTGTCAGAGATAATAGTTAGAGGGGTACCATGCAAACTCACGATTTCCTTAACATACAACTTTGCCAAGCTATCAACAAACTGAGTTTGTTGAATGGGGAGGAAATGAGTAGACTTAGTTAATCTATCCACTATTACCCATATCATATCATGCCCACTTGCTGTCCTGGGCAAACCCACAATGAAATCCATGGTAATGTGGTCCCACTTCCACGCAGGAAGCTCTAAGGTTTGCAACATACCTGCTGGCCTCTGATGTTCTGCCTTGACTTGCTGACAAGTCAAACACCATGCTACACACTCACCAATGTCCTTCTTCATCCCATTCCACCAAAAATTTTGCCTCAAGTCCTGGTACATCTTCGTACCCCCTGGGGGAATATTGAATCGTGAAAGAACCTCCTGAAGTAGCTCTCGCCTCAAGCCATCAACTGCTGGAACTACCAACCTACCTTGAAAACATACACCTGTATCCTGTCCTCTGGCAAAACCTACCTTGCCACACAAGTCCTGGGTTTCAACATCCTTTGCCTGTGCTTGTATGACTCTGTCAATGAACAATCACTTAACTGATAAATGTACGACCATTGTAACATCCCAGGTTCGTTTCACATCCAATTATATTGTCCGCTCTAGGCCATGGGCCCGCACAGTTTTGTTCTTACCCACGGCGGGGTAAAACGCATAATTGGATTGAAAGTCCTCCGGACCCTTATCGACGGGTCAGGAACTTTCCCCCTCCCCGATGTGGGACTAACTCTCAAGCCTCACCTTTCTTGGAAGCCTGCCAGCCCTCATTAGCTCGCCCTCATCGGCCAAGGCTAGCCCTCTCCCCTCCTTAGGGGCCACACGACCTCGCGTGGGGTTAGCCTGCCACCCTCAGGGTCAGGGTCCCGCTCTGATACCATTGTAATGCCCTGGGTTCGTTTCACATCCAATTATATTGTCCCCTCTGGGCCATGGGCCCGCACAATTTTGTTCTTACCCACGACGGGGTAAAACGCGTAATACGATGTTCAGAGATGACCAGGTTTGTTCAAGACCTCACTTTGGGTTTTGAGTATGGGCTGTACTTTAGTTAAAAATGTAATGTGACCTGGATGTCAGAACGTGAATGTATGTTGGATGTGATGGCTGTATGGCGGGACCCTGGGTGTTTTATTGTGACTATATTTTCTTATCCATTGTTGGAGTACATTTTATTGCAAACAACCTTGGGTTGTGGATGGGAGTGGAGACTGAGTCTCCCTTATGATATGTATTATACCTTGTTTATCAGGTGATTTTGTATTGCACTGGTCATGTGCAATGGTCCAAATTACAGAGGAAACTCTATCGGATTTTCGGTGGAAATGGTATTTCATTTCACTATTAAATCCATAGTTTTGTGGTTGTATGACTCCCCGGACTTTGAACGAAATGCTTTTGTTTAAGTTTTTATTTTTGGTCACTTTAGAAATAAAAGTTTTTATAAAACAGGGATCCCGACTATTTTTTTTTTGTAAATTATTATCATACTGATGTGGAAAAATTTGGGGTGTCACAACCATTGACCTTGACTTTCTACTCAAGGCATCAGCCACTACATTTGCTTTCCCTGGATGATATCGTATCATGAAGTCATAATCCTTGAGATACTCCATCCACCTCCTTTATCTCATATTCAAGTCACTCTGTGTGAAGAAATATTTAAGACTCTTATGATATGAGAAAACCTCATATTTCTCTTCGTAAAGGTAGTGTTGCCATAACTTCAATGCAAAAACCACTGCTGCTAATTCCAAATCATGTGTAGGGTAATTTACCTCATGTGTCTTCAACTGTCGTGATGCATAGGCAATCACCCAGTCATGCTGCATTAGCACTACCCCAAGTCCCTTACTAGAAGCATCGCAATATACAAAGAAACCACTGAGGCCCTTTGGTAAGGTCAATATTGGTGTGGAGGTAAGTCTCCTCTTGAGCTCTTGAAAGCTCATCTCACATGGATCAGTCCATATAAACCTCATGTCTTTCCTGGTTAATGCTGTTAAAGGCATGGCGATTCTTGAGAACCCCTCAATAAATCTACGATAATAGCCCGTGAGACCAAGGAAACCACGAATTTCAGTCACTGTTTTGGGCTGATCCCAACCCATCACTGCCTCCACCTTTGTTGGGTCAACGACCACTTCATTCTTTGAGATAACGGGGCCAAGGTAATTCACTTGTTCCAACAAGAACTCACACTTGTTGAACTTGGCAAACAATTGATGAGTTCGTAATGTGTCCAAAACAATGCACAAGTGCTCATTGTGCTCCTCCTTGCTTGCAGAGTACACAAGAGTGTCATTTATACACAATCACAAACTTATCCAAGTAGGCTCAGAAGCCCCGATTCATGAGATCCATGAAAACTGCAGGCGCGTTCGTTAGACCAAATGGCATTACTAAAAACTCATAATGATTATAACGCGTCCTGAATGCCGTCTTAGAGATGTCCAAGTCTCTAATTCTCAACTAATGATACCCTGACCTCAAATCGATCTTTGAAAAGATCTGTGATGAGTGAAGCTGATAAAAAAGGTCGTCAATTCTGGGTAATGGGTAGTGGTTCTTCACAGTCACACTATTCAACATACGATAATTAATGCAAAGACGCATTGATCCATCCTTCTTCTTCACAAAGAGGACTGGTGCTCCCCAAGGTGGTCTACTAGGTCTAATGAATCCTTTGTCTAGCAATTCTTGGAGTTATGTTCTAAGCTCCTTCAGCTCAGCAGGTGCCATCCTACATGGCGCCTTAGAGATAGGAGCCATGCCTGGTAGTAACTCGATGGTGAAGTCAATTTCTCTTTGCGGTGGTAGTCCTAAAAGCTCCTCAGGAAAGATGTCTTGGAACTCACTGACCACATCTAACTTCTCAATTTGAGGTCTCTTAGCATCTACCACTATCACACTAGCTAGAAATGCTCGACACCCCTTCCAAATGTGTTGGTTTGCCTTTAAAGCTGAAATAAAACATGCTCATGTTATATCTTGTCTCCCCTGAAATGAGACTATTAGGCGACCTGGTGGGGAGAATGTAATCCTCTTCTTTCTGCAGTCCACCATTGCCCAAAATCTTGTCAACCAGTCCATGCCTAAGATGATGCCAAAATCCACCATATCAAGGAGAATGAGGTCCCCGTCCATCCTTTCACTCATGATAACAATAGGCACCTCTTGAATGAACTGTTCTACTAGTATCGACTCTCCCAGTGGAGTCCTCATGTCTAATCCAAACCCCATGGTATGTACATGCAATTCCACACATGAAGCAAACACATAAGAAATAAAAGAATGCGTAGATCCTGTATCAAATAAGACCTTTGCATGTTGATTTACAACAAGAATTGTACCTTTAATCACTGCATCTGATGATTGTGCTTGCTTTGTTGTAATAGCATAAACCCGTCCCTGGCTGCGAGGGGCCTCATTTGGCTTAGTCACATTATCAAACTGCATGTTTCCTACCCTCTTGGGACAGTCTTTGGATATATGCCCAAGCTCATTGCATATGTAGCATCGTATATGTGACCTCTGCCTTTGATATTGATGTTGATGATGTTGAGCTGTTCCTTGTCCTGATCTTGAGCAATTCTCACCAAAATGGGTCTTCTTACACCTCCGACAAAACTTCTTAATTGGACTTCTACCATGTCCTGTGGGCTGTTGTTGTGAATGGGGCCTCTGAGTCTGGGAAAAGGAGAAAGGCCTCTTTCCCTTGTCAGTGTATCCAGAACCACTAGCATATTGTTCACTCTCCTTCTCTGCTCTACCATGTATAAGATCTTATTCCATAGTAGCAGCAAGCTCAACTGCCTTAGCCACCGTGGTTGGTTGCTTCAATAACACCAAATTTCTCAATGTCAGATTCAAGCCATAAACAAATCTATCTGCGATCTGAGAGTCAGTCATGCCTGCATTCAGAATAAATCTCCTCAATCATGTGAACCGTTGTTCGTATTGCTGAACTGTCAGATTCCTTTGTTTCAATTCTATAAATTCTATCTCCTTTTCCTTTTGTACATTAAGTGGAAAATACTTATCATTGAATACTTTTTTAAAATCCTCCCATGAAATCACATCTCCAGAAAAATGAGTCCTCTCAGCTGTCTGCCACCAAAACCCGGCTTCCTCTGTCAGTATATACGTAGCAACCCGTACTTGTTTGTCAGTAGGTACTTCCATAGCCTTAAAGGCCTTTTCAACTGCAAAAATCCATCTTTTTGCAGCCTCAACTTCACCCTCACCAGTGAATGCTGGCACCATACGCTGGAACTGCTCTAGAAGTTTGTCTGCCCTTTTTGGACTCTCTTTCTTACCAACGCCAACATTGCTCTGTACAGCTGTTGGTTGCGGTGCCTGTGATGCTGTTGGTGGTGGTGCCTGTGATACAGCTGGTGGCGGTGCCTATGATACTACTGGTGGTGGTATCTGTGATACTGCTGGTGACTGTATCTATGATGCTATTGATGCTGGTATCTGTGACACAGCTGGTGGTGTCGGTACATGTGACACTACTTGTGGTGTCGATGTCGGCTTCTGTGGTAAATGTGGCAACAAAGCCTAAATCACCTGGGCCACGATCTCTACAACTTGATTTTCTTGTCCTGAGGACTCAGAAGATATAGCAGTAGGTGTAGTAGGAGTCGACCTTGTTCTCCTTTTAGAGGCCATCTGTCCAAGATTTACCCAATGGACATCAATTTTTTTCTTTCTAATCATTTAATAATAATAATAATAATAAAATTTCACGACTTTAGGACATGTCTGACTGGCTATGAGAAGAATGACTGGGCTCTGATACCAACTGTGACATCCCGGGTTTTTATAACACTTTTTCATAAATCTTTTGCTTTGTGGGGCCTCAATACTTTTATAAAACTGTTCTAAACCAAATAGCGGAAGAATAACTTTGAAAAGAATACCTTAAAAATCCCGAGTGTCTCTTTATTTTTTTATTTTTATTAAAAACAATGATTTTCAGAGGAATGAACATCACATTCCTACCAAAAATTTGGTAGAGTCTCCCCTGTATTTCGGACCTCGTGCATTTAACTCATACAATGCGACACCTGATAATCATCATATATATATATATATATATATATATAAATATCCATGATAGAGACTCCGTCTCCCTCCAAATACCAACATACACATTTTCATTTAATTTAAATAAATGAAACATTTTGGTAATGCCAAAAAGGCTAGGTAATTGACTTGTATACCCAGGATCACTTCAGTCATAGCCACTCGTGTCAAACGGTAATAAATACACATTCACATGTCCATTTCTAATAGTCATGAAACAATTTTAATTACATAAGAGTTGTAAGAACCTTTATATTCGTCACTTTTGAAGCCACAAATTTTTCCATTTTAATGTTAACATCCCAAAAGGATTGCCTGAACAGTACTTGGCCTTGGCCAACGTTACCCATAGCAATGATAAGTTAGTAAGGATAGTCCAACTAAGTTTTGCCTTAAAAGAAAGATCCATAATTTTGAGGTAACATATTCTCAATTCACCATCCGACTTATGTGAACACAAACTATCTAAATTCCCAGTTTTTCATCAATTGAATAGTTCCATAAAAATCACAACTATCTTCTTCTTCTTCTTCTTTTTTCTTAAGGATACTTTGGGGCATAGTTAATGCCAAGGGCATAATAAGAAATGCCTGAGGTTGTCGCTTTGACTAAAGTTGTAGGCCAACTTGGAAAAGGACATGGGTCTTCCAACCAGCCAGTGTCATCTGAACACGATTAACTAAGTATTGGAAATTCTTAGATTGAGGTTGTTTAGAGAAAACCAAGATAACACTCATCTGCATATCCTTATGAATACTGACAACCTTTGAAAATGCTTTGGCCGCTTTATGATGAATTCCAACATTAAAGGTCATATAACTTGGTACAGTATTGCGTATAGTTATGTAATTCTGAAAAGATACTTCGGCAAAGATACAGGTCGTAAGCATCTAGCAAGTGGGAAAGTAGTGGTTGGTTTTTGCAAAAGAACATTGGGTTAACGGAACCATTCTACGGGGCCAAGTCCAGAGTTGCTGATAAGGCTTTTGCACAAAGCACGAACAAATGAGAAGATAAAAAATCCCCTTGGCGAAGACTTGTTGATGGCTGTAACCAATATGGCGTTCCATTCACTAAGATGGCATAAGGTTGTTTAACTACGAATATGCATTCGAGCCTTCCACGGGCCAAATGCCGCCTACAAGTCATGAGAAGTATGCCGACTGTGCAAGCGTAATTACATCGTTGGCGAATGCAATCGAAGTGGGCCGATCTCATATGGTACTGCCACTGGGATTGACCCACAGGTGATTGATCAAACAGTTGATACCATTTCCCCAATTTCAAATATCCAGCGGCCCAAAAATCATCCCCGTTGGACATTTGATCCATCCCAATGATGAGTATTAGGTAGCTGAATATGGACAGTTGGTTGCGTCCCTTTCTGACCGTGGATTCTGATGATTCAAAGCTCATATGTCGAAATGGTAAAATTCTCCAATCCGGATGACTCACGGGCTAACGAAAACCCAATGAGAGCGAAATGGGATGAACGGCCTGGATCGACCAAATGGAAGTCCCAAGAGTCCACCCTTCCCGGGAGTTTTCTTAAAAGATAGACGGTCTCAATTGGCCGAGGCCTAAAGTTCATCGTCGCTACAATACAATTTAGATCCTAGCCCCAACTAGCAATTCCATTTTTAATTGACAAGTGAAAATGCTAGAAAACTGAACGAGGTGCTTCTGGAATTTTCTTCTTCTTACGGAGATCGTCCAGAACTTTCTACACTTATCTCCATCACCGGCTTTGTTTTTCCCAAGCAGCCTTGAAATCTATATAAACCTTACTAAAACCCCGTTTCATGTCGTCGGAAAATATCTCGTTGGAGTCGGCTTCTCTTACATTTTTGAGTTCTCACAAGCTTTGCTGTTCTGCAATTTTCTCACAAAAAATAATGGCTGCTATGACTGCTGCTGCTGCGAGGAGGGCCCTCTTTGCAAGGTTCCTCGACAAGTTGGGCCTTCCAATCGGATCTATCGCAGCGCCCTGCCCCGGACAATCTTTCAACACACGCCCAGAGGCGAGATCTCGATGACGAGCAGAGCATGGACATTGATCGACGGTCCGATCAGGCTATCTCTCGCCGACGTGATTCATTTCCTGGTTTTTCTCGGGTAGTTGTAACATCTCGCTCCATGCTCTTCCTCTTCCTCTTCTCTGTTTCTTCTTTCTTCCGCATTCCCGTAGATCTGTATTCTAATAAAAACATGTTCTAACGTACTCTATTTCAGATGTGTTGGACCCGTTTTCTCCATCGAGGAGTCTGAGCCAGGTCCTTAATCTGATGGATCAGATGATGGACAACCCATTTACGAATGCAATAAGAGGAATTGGGTCTGGTTCTAGAAGGGGTTTTGATGTGAGAGAAGATGAAGATGCATTGTATTTGAGGGTTGACATGCCGGGTCTTGGAAAAGATGATGTGAAGGTTTAGGTGGAGGAAGACACTCTGGTTATCAAAGGAGAAGGACCGAAAGAATCGGAAGATGAGGAGAGTGGAAGGAGGTATGGCAGCCGGATCGATTTCCCAACGAATCTGTACAAGATTGATCAGATGAAGGCCCAGATGAAGAATGGTGTGTTAAAGATTGTTCTGCCCAAGGTGAAGGAAGAGGAAAGGAAAGATGTTTTCCAGGTGAAAGTCGTGTAATGCAATGCAGTGGAGGAGGAAAATGGGAGGTTTTGTCACTGGTCTTTGTCTCGTCCATCTCCTATCCCTTGTTTTTAAGTTTTAACAACGCTTAGGTTAGGGTCTTGTGAAGAATAATCCGAAGTTAATGTAAAGAAGAAACTTGTAATCAAATCTGAGATAATGGGAATGGAGAGTCAACTTTGTTCCAACTTTTGAATGTGTAGCTAATTCTCTCATTAAAGAGAACAACAGCGCATTTACATCTCCTTACACGCGAACGGAGGGGCAGCTTTGTTTCAATTTTCGTCCGTGGCCGATTCTCCAATGACAAGCATCCCGTTTGAATTCTGGGCCACTTCTGACCAAACTTAGCATGATAGCCTCATTTTTTTTTTTTTTTTTTTTTTTTTCTGGGCGATGTGCGGCGAGATTTAGCATTATATTGTAACAGCAGTTGCCAAGCATTCATAACTTGTCAGACTTGGAAAAAGCAAGAGTTTTCCAATTCTAAAATAGTTTTATACTACTCAATAATAGTACTATATGTGCCCTTGAGGTCATCTTGAAGTATTAGGTCATTACTCAGAACTAGCAAGACAATTAAGGCGGATTAAGAAACCTTTACTCAGGACAATTAAGGCGGATTAAGAAACCTTTACTCAGGACAATTAATGAGAAGTAGAGGCCTCCTTGGCTAGATAGTCAGCATTACTATTGGCTTTCTTAAACACATAATTACACTTTTAAGCATTGAAACTATTCTGACCACCCCTGTTTCTTTTCTATTTGCTTGAATCACAAGTTCAAAGTCGCCCCCGAAAGTCCAAGTAAGAGGGTTCACCACTCTCCCTGTGTGTTTGTCTGAAGTATAAAATACATGGTATAACTAGCAAGTATTGTACTTGCTCATTCTTTTCTCACATAATTACACTCTTAAGCATTGCAACTATTCTGACCACCACTGTTTCTTTCCTATTTGCTTGAATCACAAGTTCAAAGTCGCCCCCAAAAGTCCAAATAAGAGGGATCACCATTCTCCCTAGGTGTTTGTCTGAAGTCTAAAATACATGGTATATCTAGCAAGTATTGTACTTGCTCATTCTTTTCTCCTTCAATTTCATCACCTAGACAGAAGGTTTTATAGCTACGGTTTGGATCAATAGGATTCAAGATATCCTTCACGCTTGCTTGCCAAAAAATTTTGATCCTTTTTTTAAGGGACCATATTATGGAACAATTAAAAAAGGTTTAATCACGAATGATTCATCAATCGATAGAAGGTTTTATAAGAATGGTGAGGATAAATAGGATTACCTTTTTGCATTTGAAATCGAGGAAAGAAGTATAAAGGTTCCTCGATGGAATGGTGAGGATAAATAGGATTACCTTTTTGCATTTGAAATCTAGGAAAGAAGTAAAAAGGTTCCTCGATGGTCATATAAATTGATTGATGAATTGAAAGAACAAGAAAAGGAAAGTGTGAAAGAATCAACAGAGGATCTTGGGATTTGTTCAAGAAAATACAAATATACGATCATTTATGTTGATAACAATTAGAATATCAATACCAATACTAATAGTAATGATACATAAGAGGTGACTTTGTTACATTGCTCACAACAATCAGATTTTAGTGGGGATCTAATCAAAGGATCCATGTGCTCTGAACGAGGTAAAAATGCCTACCTTCCCTTCTTTCATCATTTATTCCTTATATTAATAACTCATTAAAAATTAAATTATCCCCAAGAACGAAATCATTTGAGTAGTTTTTTCTTCGCTAAATTATCCAAGGCTTATGGGTTTTTCAATCCAATCTAGATGTAAGGGAAAACTTCTACAATGATTTCAATATTGGACATAGAATATTTCCTAATCACATCTCTTTAGAAAGAAGATCTTTTATCCTATAAGGAGTGAGGAGATCATAGTAGAAAGTTCTAAAAAGGCAAGGGGAATGTCCCAAAAAACATGAATAGAAGTGAGAAAAGATTTAAAAACTTTGGGACTAAATGAAGCCATTACACTTAATAGAGCTTAATGGAGGAGCAAGATTCATGTGACCCACCCCTAAACTAGATAAAGTCTTGATGATGATGTCCTTGAATGTTTCTTTAATAGTAGATACTTTCTCTGACATTCAGACTATAAAAAACTATTCAAAACATGGCATCCCAATCATTTCGAGCTGAAACTTAAAAGACGACAATTTATTCGAACCTTTTGAAAATGTAGTTTCTCATAGTTACTTTTCATTTGAATGATATGTTTAAGGAAACAAGAATAAGTTACTTATCATCATTTTTGTTGGTTTTTCAAAGCCAAAGGTAAAAGGCTAGGTAATGAACTATTTTGTGAACAAGGTGCATGCCTAACACTTTTCTTTGGCTCAAGAAATTAGAGAAATTAGAAGGAATAATACAAATGAGTGAAAATAGAAAAAAATGTACACTTCTAAAGTTGGGTTTAGCAGCAGATAAGGATATAGAATCTAGCAAAGTAATAAATAAGCATGTTGTGGCAAGATGTAATAACCTCAATTTTCTAATTCACATTTTATTCTACATAGAATATAACAAATCTACATAATAACGGTATGGCATTAGACGAGTGCATTAGATAGCCATTTTAATTTCATACCTGGGAGGTCTACCATGGAAGCTATTTTTCTAAGAAAATTAAAAAAAAGGGCAGTCCCCATGCATAAAGCTCCTGCCTATGTGAGGTTCGGGGAAAGGGCGGACCACAAAGGCCTATAGTAGGCAGCCTTACCTTGCATTTTTGCAAGAGGCTATTTCCACGCCTTGAACCCGTGACCTTAAGGTCACACGATGACAACTTTTCTAAGACAATTGATAGATAAATATAGGAAGAGGAGTAAGGACCTCCACATGGTCTTCATTGACTTAGAAAAAGCTTATAATATGGTCCATATAGAGTTAATATGGTTGGTATTGGGCAAGAAAGGGATTTCATGAGGGTATGACATAATTGAAGATATATATGAGGGAGTGGTAACAAATGTTAGGACCACTAGTAGAGAGACCAGAGATTTTCATGTTACTATAGGATTGCACCAAGGAACAAGATTCATGTGACATACCCCTAATCGAGATAAGGTCTTGATGATGACGATGACGATGATGTTTTTCCAATAGTCCTACTTGAGATTCATAAAACCAAGGCCAATCTTTTACATTTTGGAAAATTCAAAGACTTAGCAATCCATGAATTTATCAATGTAGCCTCATTCCACTCTTCATTGTTGTGATCCAGACAGTTTCTAGCATTCAATATCTTCCAAGCTAGAAAGACATGAGGACAAGAAAAAGAATTGATGCTCAAAATTATGGGTTACTTGTTGAAAATCCAAGTACAAACAACTTATTCTAAGGTTTCGAAGTCCTAATAGGTTAAAATACAAAAATATGAAAGAATAATCTATAGTGATTTAACTTTAGCAAATTCCCATATAATGTGATGATTAGATTGCTCCACTTGAGTATAAACAGGGCAATTAGTGTTAGCTAGATGTAAAAATGTATGAAGCATAAGTTGAGGAAGAAGTCTATGATGTGCTAGCAATCAAGAAGACATCTTGATTTTAGAAAGAAATTGTAGTCTCCAAATTCTCTTCTACAAATTTGCATGTCGATCTAGAAGATGCCTAGTGAGCATAAAGTAACATGATTTGATAGAAAATATTTCATTATTAGTCATTTTCTAGACAAGATGATCATCTTGTCCATAAAATATACTTTGTGCCTTGACTTCTTCAGAAACCTAGTTCATCATAAAATGAAGGCAATCAGAAAGATAGAAATTCAAGCTAGTCAAAACAACAAGCTCCTAAAGAGGTCTATCTACTTTCTCAAAGTCACTTATCTTGCCAAACTCGCATTTTTGAGCCATCACGAGGAGAGCATATAGCATATCTTGTTTCAAAATCAGTTAGGCTCTAAGAATTGCTTTGCATGTTGCAATATTTGATGGCTTTATAGTCATCCTTGAAAGAATTCTTTCTCAAGTATTTTGCATGAATGAATTTGACCAGCGTGATGAGTGATTAGTAAGAATAGTCCATCCCAACTTGTCATTAAAACATTTTCCCACATGGAGGAGGTTCTGGATACTTAAACCTCCATCCAGTTTATGAAAGAAAATATGATCCTAGTAAATAAGATGGAAATATTTGTTTTAGAAGAGTGATTCCAAATAAACTCTCTTCATTTGTTTTGGCATGCCTCAATAATGTAACAAGATATTGGAAGAGCAACAAGTGCCTAATAAGACATGTGGATAGTAGTCGCCTTAACCAAGGTGGTACGTCTTGCTCTCGATAATAGATGTGCTTTCTAGCTAATAAGCTTCCTATCAACATGATCAACAAGGAATTAGAAATCCTTCTTGAGGTTCTTACACAAGAATATAATGCCTAACTAATAATCATCAAACATTTCTTTGTTAACATGAAATGCTCTATGGAGTGCCTTATGATGAATCCGGACACTGAGGTGAGAATTGAATTTGCATAGGATATGGAGAAGCCAAATTCCTTCCCAAGAGTTGTAAATATATTGTTAAAGGTCCTATAGTTATCAAAGGAAGTTTTTTCAAAAATCATAACGTCATTAGCATAAAGTAAATGAGAAAATTTTGGCCAATTCTTGCAAATAAAATACAAGGACTAGCTTTTTATAATAACATTTTAAATAAATTTTTAAAATGTGGACCCCTAGTTTGAATTTTTTTTTAAAAACAAACAGCAACAACATTGCTGTGTGAAATTTTTTTTCTTCTAAAAAGCCCGTGTTATTTCTTTTCAAAAACAAAGATTTAATAGTGAAAATGAGTTTCTCATTTATATAAAAAATTTGACAAAGTCTCCTCTATTTTTCTAACATTTACACATTTAACGCATGCGATGTGATTCACTTGATAAATAGTTTAAGAAGTTTTAAATTTTAAAATGTGACTAAGACTCATTTCTCACAATTCCCAAAACTTCCAACCACAACCACACGATAGATTACATACTTGTCATAATATATACATATTTAGAATTTCAAAGTACACGGTAATACATTCTTGATTTCTAAGAAAATGAGTAAACTCCAAATCATATTGAAACTCATGTTTTATCTTAGGGAATCCTTGCTCCAGTAGTCCCTCAATAAATATCCTTATCCTTTTGCTTCCAACCCAAGATATGTTTCTTTCAATGCAGATTCTTCTGATATGAGATATTATAAATAGTATAATATCTCACCAAGCTTGTGCTTGTGTATGTAGAAAAAAATTTCATTCACAAGTAAAAAATCATGATTTATAGTATAATTACAAATCCCGTACTTCTTCTGTATTAAAGCAAATCCATGCTGTTTACAAATCAATTCCAAAAAAAATAAGATGCATTTGTAGAGTCATAAGCTAACTAAACACACATCTCGTCTAGGATGAAATCAAATCATGTACCTTGTAAATACAAAATTATAAAGCATCTGTATGAAAATAGTCAATAATAATATCAGTTGAGCTATAACACAATCAATAATAATATTAGTCAAACTGTGAGAATAGTCAATTATAATACCAATCAAACTATAAGCATGGTTTATAATAATATCCGTCAAAGTATGAGAATTCAATTGTAATATCCAACAAATTGTAAGCACAGTCAATAATATTATGTGTGAAACTGTGAGAACAGTTAATAGGTCTTTAACCTCAAGGATGACCAACATGTTTGTCCTATATAATATTAGAAAATAGTTAATCTGCTGGCCTATTTGTAATCTTAGCCATGCCCATAAGTTGTCCATGTATACCAAATGGTCTACACTGCTCCTCATGGGAAAAGCGAATCTGTTAAAGAGGTAGTCTTCCCATGATACTCCCCCATCCGTCAGCCTTTATTTTTAGAAGGTATCAATTTCTGAGTCCAAGGCCTAGTCTGTGTCCACTTAGCATTGTAAGAATGAGGTTTTATATAACCCATAGGCACTGTGAAATCTGTAGTCTATAATAATAAAATCATATTGTTAGCACACTTTGGTGCAAAATTCATCTCAATGCGCTTTGGCGCTACATCAATAAAATTCGATGAAATCATCTAAATTCATAAAGTATAAATTGATCACTATGAAATTTGTCAAAGTTATGAAAGTAACATCTTTCATTTGATTTTAAGAACCATCAAAATCCATTTCAATCATAGATTTACAATGCAAATGTAATGACTGGGGGTCCCACAGTGTCAATATTGTCCACTTTGGCTTTGCATCTCCCCATACGAAAAATGTGTTGACACTTTGAGATACCACCCGTACCCTTATAATTGACTCAGTTTCCTCTCCTTAGTTTTGGTAGGTGGCCTGATAAAGGGGTGGCCTTGAGAGTTAGTCCCACATCACTTAGGGAGAGAGAACTAGGTTGGTTATAAGGGTTTGGGTGATATCTCAAAGTGTCAATGCGTTTCCTTATGGGGAGAAGCAAATTAATGAGGCCACTGTATGACCAAAGTGGACAATATTGACACTATAGGACCCGCAGTTGCTACAGTTAGTATCAGAGTCAGTTCCCCTCGTGATGGTGGGCTAACCACAAGTGTGACTGGGGTTCCATATTTTTAAGAAAATATTTTCATAGATTGCATAGTAAATACTTCTAACTCATTTTATAGGATTCAGTTGTTCAAATGAAATCATTTCTTCATAAGCATTTAAATCATGCTAACACAAATCATGGTAGTAAATATTAATTTAGTTCAATTCATTATGAAAGACATTAAATCATTTTATAGAAGATTTGACAATCCTAAATCCACTCACCTGAAATCAAGGTTCCAATATTTTGAGATTGATAAACATCTAGTTTGAAGATTGATCAATGATCATGATTCATTGATCCTAATCTCTAGCGTGCAAATATGAGAAAACATATATAAGTTTATCAAGTTTATTTTCAGCTTGTAGTCAATGTAATAGATCTCAAGTTGAATGATCCGATGACCTTGATGGATTGTCCAATCCATAGATCGTTCACATTTGCTAATTTATGTGTTTAGATCTTGTGAATCTGCATTTTCAATCAAAGGTCAAGGTTGAAAAACCCTCAATCTAATGATTTGACCACATATATTGCAGATCCATGTGGTAACCTAGTTGGATCCCATAGATCAAATGGAATAAGTTTTTCAACCATTGATCATCATCGATCTGATTTTGAATGGTTGGGTTGAACTTTGAATAGTCGTCACACCTTTGATCGATTTCTCTAATCATGGATCATGGTTAATATGAAATTTAGGCCGTCAGGTTATTAGATCTACTATTTGATCGTATTTTCAATAGTTGCATTTGTAGATCTATGGTTGACCTTTGCGAATCAAAGTTAGATACTATTTTAGATGTTTGATAAGCTTCGATATGATTTTCTTTAACATAGATTTGTAGATCAGGTGACAAGGATCGCATATCTACTTTTTTTTTTGAAAGGTCACTAGAAAACATCATTGTTGGTGGACAAGACGACCAAAAATGATCATTGTTAGCAACTATAAACATCGTGAAAAACCATGAGAAGTGCAAAAAAAGCTTAGGAGAATTACAGTTGTGGACCATACCTTCATTTTAAATGATTTTGGGAACATCCAGCTGACGTTTTGGCCAAAAATCTTTGAAAAATTGTCATAATTGCTGGAAAGTTGCTCAGTCATTGGAATAATGATTTTCAATCCAGAAATTTGTAGTCTTCATCGTTTTGATCATTTTGGTCAATAAAAAATAAATCATTGGTTTTTTTTATGTCAATTTGGTAAAAAATTGGGGCAAATTTGCTCTTTGTTCTTATTGCTGGCGCAGAACCATTGTTTGTAAAGGACAGTTTTGGTCGGCAAAGATGGTATAGAGAGAGGGAGAGAGCTAAGGCAGTTAGCTGAATGGTCAAGTGTTTTTCTCCTCTTATAATCTTGAAAGATGAAGGGGTTGCCACTATCAAATTTTGGCCCCTATTTACGATATCAGATTCTTCTCATCTAGTCTCTGATTTTAGTGTTCTTCTTGTTGTTGAAAAGCTCTTTCCAACCACATTCCAAATTTTGAACTTTCAATGATCAATTAGGTGTTTTTCAAGTATTCATTACCTCAAAAATCAAAACAATGAATTCCAAATTCACATTCCATTTGAATTTAATATTTAATAAAAATCACATAAAATTAAAAAATTAGGGTTATTATATTGTTCCTTGAAGAAATTTCAAGCTCAAAATTCTTTTCACATCATTCCTCAAATAGTTTTAGATGTGTCCTTCTTATCTCATCATAAACTCCAAATCTCTCAAGTTGTCTCTTCTATTGAGTGATTTTACTAGAGGAATTTAATCAAAGAAATTTTCTTATTTCTTAACTTTCTTTTTATTTGAAAGTTCATAACTCCACTAGTAAGAGGAACCTTCATATACATATAATTTTCAACTATGTACTCTAAGTCCTTACGATGCTTCCACATGCTCTGATACTTGGCCTTAACTTGTTGATATGTCAATATTTTTTTAGAAATTCTCCCATATAGGTAGTGCCTCTTGATATTTAAGGAAGACACCACAACTGTCAATGCTAATCATGAATAGAATAATTTACCTCATGCTTCTTCAATAATTGTTAAGCATAGGCAATCAACTTTCTATTCTATATTAATATGCATCTCAAGCCTTTGCTTGATGTGTCACTAAAAACTAAAAAACTGCCACTGCTTGATGGCAAGGTAAATATTGGTTTAATGGTCAGCTTCCTCTTTAGTTCTTGGAAGCTTGTTCTTATACATCATCTTATGCAAATCTCACAGCTTCTCTTTTCAGCTTCATCAAAGGTAAGGCGATATGTGAGAATCCCTGAATAAATCTATAGTAGTATCCCATAATACTTGGGAAAACTCCATATTTCAATTATTGTCATGGCTGTTTCTACTTTTCATTACCATTATTGGGTGCACTGCAACACTATATTTTGAAGTAATGTGATGTAGAAAGTTGACTTTCACCAACCAAAATTTTCATACTTATTGTATTGAGCATATAGTTTAAGTGTTCTAAATGTATTTAACACTGTGCAAGTATTTCTAATGCTCCTCTAGATTGACAAAAAAGATCAGGTTGTCTTCCACAAACACAATGACAAATTTATTAAAGAATGACCTAAACATCCTATTCATGAGATTTGTGAATATGCCAGGAGTAATGATCAATTCAAATGGAATTACTTCAAATTACATAGTGTTCATATCCAACTCAAAATGCCATCCTTTGATATATCTTTTTAATAAGTCCTCAACTAATGAAACTCGGATCTCAAATCAATTTTTGAAAAGACCATGGTCACTTGAAGATTATCAAATAGGTCATTAATTAAAGATAGAGTATATTGATTGTTCACCATGAGCCCTTTTATGCATTCAACAGTGAATGCAAAGTCTCATTAACACATTCTTCTTTTAATGTAGAAGATTGATACTTTCTATAGACAAGAAAGGGAAAAAAAGAATATGATAAGTCCTTTATCTAGTAGTTGCTACAACTGATTTTCCAACTAATTCAGCTTTGTTAGTGCAATTTTGTATAGTGTAGAAACTATGCCAAGTAAAAACTAGATACTGGAATCTATTCCCCTTTTTAAGTTCTAGTCTAGGTGGGTCTTTCGGAAATGCATCTATAACATCTCATCTAGGCTAGGTTTACTATTTTTTAATTTTAATTTTAGCCAAAGAGGTCTAACTTTCCTTAACAATGTGACTAGATGTTTTCATAGTAAAATGACATATGCTGGTGCAAAGTCTTATCTTTGCAATAGAAAACATTCATCAACATGTTCATATTTATGAATTTTTTTTTTTAACATCATGAGACTTTAGTTGTGGCTATTTTTTATTCTCTCTGTGAATTTCATAATAAATTATCCTAACTCTCATGGACATACAATTATATTGGTAATGATAAATATGTTATACAATGAAAATTTTGGAGTATTTTTTTTTTTTTTATAATTTACAATGCTAAATCAATAGCCAAACCCTTTTCTAAAATCATAATCAATCGCTAAAAATTTTCAAGATCAAATTTTATTAGATAGAGACCTTATCTTTATCAGTAAATCTTGAAAAAGGTTGTTTCCTCTGAATGAAACTCTTCTCATATTTCGTGTTACAACACTATAGATAACAACTCTCAATTTGATCATGACCAATAACTAAATTTACTAATAACAAAAAATCTTAAATTTTCTTTTGATTATCTTAACATAAATGCATTATCACTCAACTAGGTCTCCAACAAAAAATCATACGAATTCACATCTATTCTTTCAAACTTCGCATGTTTTCCATATTTTTGCTCAAAACTCAAATGATTTTCTCAAATTTTTAATCTCACTCGAGCTCTCATGGAAGGGTTTGTAGATCTTAGAATTTTCCTCCTAGGTCGCACTTGATTCAAAGTCTACAACAATCCCAATATAAATTATTTTTGTAGTTCATATCTAGACAACCACTCTCATTTGTTGACTTTATGTGATTTTCTTTTACTGTGGTCATTTTCTGCTCCTTTCCATTTTTCTGAAACTATCATTGCAGAAAAGGCAATTATGCCCTATAAACTTGTATGTTCTTCATTGAAGTTGGAACAAAATTCTCCAAAGTTATCATATCAATCGATCTATTGTTTATTAGAGTTATCAATTGGGAACACGAATTTGTATAATTTTATACTCTAAGATCTATACCAAATTCATGAGAGTAATGTCTCTTTTACTCACACATGGACCAAATCTCCTTATTTTGTTGACTATTAATGACTTTCCTCAATGTGATTGGTTATGAGTGGTTTGGGCTTTGATAGCAACTGCGATGACCCAAGTTTTTATAATAACATATAAATAATTTATTTGAAATACGGGGCCCCTAGTTTGAAATTATGTTTTTGAAAATGAACAATGAAAACATTCTTCTCTGAAAAGATTTTTCTAAAAAATTTGGGTGCCATTTCTTTTAAAAAATAAGGATTTAGTGGTGAAAATGAGTTTCTCATTTCTATCTAAAATTCAACAAAGTCTACTCTATTTTTCTGACATTTACGCATTTAACTCATGCGATGTGATTCATTTGATAAACATTTGAAAGCAATTTTAAAATTTAAAATGTGACTAAAATTCATTTCTCACAATTCTTAGAACTTTTAGTCATAACCATAGTCACATTACATACTAGTCATAATATATGCATGTCTAGAATTTCAAAGTATATAGTAATAACTTCATGATTTATTAGAAAACAAGCAAACTCTAAACCATATTGAAACTCACATTCTATCTTAAGGAATCTCTGTTCTTGTAGTCACTTAATAATTATCCCTTTGCTTTTCCTTCTAACCCAAGTTGCTTTTATTTCAGTTCAAATTCTTCTGATATAAGATATTGTAAATAATATAATATCTCAACAAGCTTGTGTTGTGTAGTTCAAACAAAATTGCATTCACAATAAATTTATTATTATTATTATTTTTATAGTATAATTATAAATCCTATAATGATTTTATATTAAAGAAGATCCATGCTATTTTCAAATAAATTTTAAACAAAATAAGATACATGTGTAGAGTCATAAGCTAATGAAACACACAACCCATCTAGGATGAAATCAAATCATACACCCCATTAGTACAAAACTGTAACGCATCTGTGTGAAAATAGTCTATAATAATATCTATTAAAATGTGAGAACAATCAATTATAATATCCATCAAACTATAAGCATATTTAGTAATAATATCCATCAAACTGTAAGCATAATCAATAATAATATTCACCAAACTGTGAGAACTGTCAATTGGTCTTTAATCCTCGAGGATGATCAACATGTTTTCCATGTCCTATATAATAATATAAAATTGCTAATCCACTAGCCTATTTATCAAGTTAGCTATGCCTATTAGTTGTTCATGGATACCAAACAATTTACATCACTCCTAATGGGGAAAACGAATCTGTCAAAGAGGTAGTCTTACCATGATACTCCTCCCATATGTTAGCCATTATTTTTAAGTGGTATCAATATCAGAGTCAGAGACCAGTCTATGTCCTCCTAGCATAGTAAGCATGAGGTTTCATATAACCCATAGGCATAGTGAAATCTGTAGTCTATAATAATAAAATTGGTCTATTAATGCACTTTGGCATAAAATTCATCTGTCAATGTGCTTAGGTGCTTTGATAATGAAATCAGATGAACTCAAATATAAATCAATCACTGTGAAGTCTATCAAAATTATGAAAGTGAGATCTATCATTTGATTTTAAGAACCACCAGAATCCGTTTCATATCATGAATAAATCTTAGATTGTACAATAAATATTGTAACTCATTCTATAAGTTTCAATTATTCAAATGAAATCATTTCTTCATACGCATTTAAGTCATGCTAACACAAATTAGGGTATTGAATATCAATTCAGTTCAATTCATTTATCAAAGGCATTGAAACTTTTTATTGAAGATTTGGCAATCCTAGAACCATGTACTTGAAATCATAACTTCGATCTTTTGAGATCGATAAGCATCCAATATGGAGGTTGATCGATGAGCAGGATTCACTGATCTCAATCTCTAAAATGAAAATCTAAGAGAGCATATGTAACTTTACTAATTTATTTTCATCTCATAGATCAATGTATTAGATGTTAAGTTGAATGGTTAGATGACTCTCTATGCATTGTCCAACCATAGATTGTTTAGGTTGCTAATGTATGTGTTTAGATCCTGTTGTGACGACTCGGGTTTTCCCATGCATTTTTAAATGCAATATCTAATTCCTAAGGCGGGATGCATCCCTATTTGAAAACCATTTTACAAAAACCATGCAATGCAGTGGAAAATCTTTAGTTTTAAACTCATTTTGAAAACCCCGAGTGTCATTTGCTTTCACAACAACCAAAGTAGTTTTTGAAAAACTTCAAAAATCATAAATATTTTTCCCCAGGTCTTTCCAATCACAGCACATAGCCCAACTGTAAATTAATACAAATACATGTCCAAAGGGTAGAGAGTTTACTCACATGTATAGTTGTCTCCTTTGTTTATTCACTTGCTCGTAGCACTAATATCTTCTGAGGCGTCTCCTATTTGTAAGCGGAACTATCCTAAAAAATGTTAAGGATAGGGTGAGTATATACTATACTTAGTAGGAGTCTATCACTACTAGTTTTGCAATGCATGCTATGTTTAAAATCATATGCTCTTAAAAACATGTGCATGTTTGAACAATCACGTTCAATATCGATATTAAAAACCACTATCGATTTGAAATACTGACGGCTTAAAGAATAGCATAGTCCAAGTCGAAAGTATCATATATCATAAACATAATGACATGCATAATATGCTAAACTGAATCCAACTCATGGATATCTGGTATGGTCGACCAACCTCATGTCATGCCATATGCAATGCAAATAAATCCTCAAACCATAGGGTCCAACTATGCCCATGACCTTGCTGCCATGTGGTCCCCGGGTACATGAGGACACTTGGTCATAGCCTCAACGGGGCATATGACACGTCGACCCAGTGCTGTGACACCAGTGGTAGCCCCCTGTACCACATGCAATCGACGTAGGGACGTTGCCCTTTTTGGGCGTGGTACCTATCCACCTAATAGTGGTAGAGGTTGGAGGCCAACCCAAGCCTCTCGGCATAGGTCCCACGAGCTTATCAGCCCAAATCATAATCAGATCAAACAAGTGAAAACCTCTTTTCAAAACCTGTCCTCTTTGGGTCCCTCACAACTGCCTACCCAGCGTCTTTTGGGCACTCCAATGTCTTTTGGTAACCCTCAAGGACATGCAGTCTTTCAAAAACTCAATGCTTCACAAATCATACAATGTATGAAATTATTTGCAAAACATATCTATGCATAATGTATATGCAATTATTTGCAAAACATATCTATGCATAAAGCATTTATCATATGTATGCTGAATTAAGTCATGCTAAACAAGTCATATACTTAAAACATGCATTCTTAAAACAATCATGGCTCTTTTAGAAAGTCTAGTAGTGATAGAGCACCTACCTCAAAGTCTCTTAGAGTCGTGTCCTTTAGTACTCAACCCGTCCCTGGGTCTCATTTATAAACTCCTGGGTATAAATGGATACAAGGAGTCCTCATTAATTTTAATCTATTTAGACATTAGACCGCTAAATCTGCTGTTTAGGGTCAAGGGTCCTTGCCTAATTCATTGCCAGGCTAGCTCCTATAATATGGACCTACTTATTCAATAGTTAAATTCTATAAATGGTCCTATGATCCTAATTTTAAAGTCTCATTAGGTCCGCGTGTCCTACTTCCCAGGATAGCCATGCATCTTGGTTGAACCGCGACCGCCTCACGTGCGTGTGCGCCTAAAGGCCGTGCTAGGACCTCATTTTGCATGTTCACTTGCATGCTCAAGTGACGCGCTACGATGTGCATCATTGCACGGACGTACCTTGTAGCATGGCGCGTCTCAGCTCCCAAGGCACCCCGTGCATCCTGGTCAAGCTAAGACCCATGCCCCATGTCGCGCACATATCCGAAGGCCGCACCTGGGATAGTGTTCGCATGTGCACAAGCATGCCTAAGCGACGTGCTATGACGAGCGTCTTGGATGACCTCGCGCGAACACACCTTGGCATAGTCGAAATGTGCCTTGGCTCCCGGGCCGCCCATGCGTCCCAGTCGAGCTTGGACTGTGCCTGGGACGCACCGAGGCCACACCCATACACAGTGGCGTGCCTAGGGTCCGTCCATGGGCTCAGTCGGGTGTGCATCATGCACCATGCCCAGGACCGTCTCCCTCGTCCGTCCGGTCCTGGGTTCTGCAATTTTCGGCCAGAAAATGCTAGGTCCGGCCTGGTTTATACCTGGGGAAGTGGAAGGGAAGGATAGCTTACCTGGGCAGTTGGTGATGGCGCTCCCCACACCTGGTCATCCTCCGTTCCGGTTTTGAAAACCCCATCCCACCGGAATTTCGTGAAGAGGAATCCCCCATGCCAAGATCGGAAAGGGAAGAGAGGTAAATGGGAACGGGATGGCCGGCCTGACTTGGGCCTGGCCATTGCCAGAAAATGTAGAAAGACGGGTTTCTGGTTTTTGCTGGAAACCCAGTCCAAAAATGCCAGAAAATCATGTTTTTTGGAGAGGGGGGTTGGGGCTTTTTATAGGGGGGAGAAGGCAGTGCCCCTCAATGGCGGTGCCGCCATTGCGGTGGTAGATCCCTCTAGAAAAATTGGGATTTAGGGTTTCTGGAGGGTTCTTGAGGTTGAAGACGACAGGGGGTGCCGTTATAAAAACGCCCCCCTGTGTTTTTCATCCTTTTTTAGTTTTAAACGTGTTCTGTTTAAATTACAGATATGCCCCTGATCTTTAAACGTCCATAACTTCTTCATACGGACTCTGTTTTGGGTGATTTTTAAGGCGTTGGATTCCATTTTTTGAGTATAATCTAATGGTGCCAAGTTTCCTTAAAAATTCCTTCGTTTACTATTTTAAATAAAGTGAAACATTTAACTCAGTTTATTTCCTATAGAATGTTCAATTTTCGTTAAAAATAGTGCAAATTGCTCGGGCATTACACTTGCAGATCTATGTTTTCAATCATAGATGAAGGTAAGAAAATCCTTGATCTAATGATTTGACAGCAGATTGGTGTGGTAACTTGGGCAGTCTCATAGATCAATGGTCTGATCAAGTTTTTTTACCATAAATTAACACTGATCTAATTTTGAATGGTTGAATTAAACTTTGTACAATTAGTGCACCTTTGATTTATCATTCTGATCACATATCATCATTAATATGAAATTTAGGCTATCAGTTTGTAGATCTACTATGCCATCATGTTTTCAAGGCAAGATTTGTAAATCTATGATTGATCTTTGTAGATCAACATTATATCCAATTTTAGATGATTAGATCAACTTTGATATGATCTTCTTTAACACAAGTACATAAATTGGGCAGCAAGGATCACATATCTACTCCTTTTTTCTCAAAAGGTCACTGAAAAATATTGCCATCCTTGGAGAAGATAATTGAAAAATGGTCACCGCCGATGACTGTAGACAAAGTGAAAAGTTGTGAAAGTATAGAAAGGACGTAGGATAATTGTATAGCTTAACCTCATCTTTATTATTGGTGCTTTTGGGAACATTTCATTGAAAAATATTCAGAAAGCCTTCATAGTTGCCAAAAATTATGCAATGAACAAAATCATAGTTTTCTATCCAAAAACCTTTGATCTATGTAGTGAAGCATAGATTTGAAATGGGTTTTGATTGTATATGTAATAACCCCAATTTTTGTAAATTGATTGAGAAAAATCAATAAAGTTTGAGTTTTAGATATTTCGGGCTGAAATATTAGGGTTATTTAAAATATAATTTTTATAAAAGTATAATCAAATCATAAGACATGTAAAATTGAAATTAAACTTAGCAAAACCTTCAAAATGACTGTATGCACGACAAATTTCAAATTTGGATGAGAAATCCTTAAGTTTTTCATTTTTTGGACAAAAGGGGTAAAATAGTAATGTTATCCAAAAAAATCAAAATATTCCAAAAATAAAAATATGAAACATCAAAATTTAGAATGTGCTAAGAAATACAAATCCAACGCCACTAAGTACACTAAAATCCGAGATCATGGGAATAAAACCCAAAATTTTATGCATAAAGGGTAAAACGGACTTTTTACACCATGTGGGGGCCACATGGGGACCACCACGTCCCCAACAACCATTTTGATCAGCAGCCCATGTGAAACATGGGTCAACAAAGATCAGCTAGTCATGCCATTTTATATTAAAAAAAAAAACATATTATAATCATGGAAAAAGACCCAAAATGTCTATAAATACAACCGCAAAAATCCTCATAAAATCCCCACGAAATTCTCTTCAATCTCCTTGAAAAATTAGATCTAGATCCCTCCCCAAAAACCCAAAATTTCCAAGAGTTAGATCTCTTTTCAACTTGTTTTTCTTTTTAGATTGGAACAAGAGACCTAAAATCAATTAGGCACTCTGTTCCAGATCTAATTTGATCAATTTCACCATCCAAAACTTCCCAACATATCTATTCTACAAAACCCCCAAAGAAATTTTAAGATCCAACGGTTCAAACAACAGTATTTGCAAGAAAGGTGGATTTTAGGCTATATTTTCATCAACAAGGTATTTTTTTAAATTAGGCATATAAATGAGGTTTTCTCTCCAATCAAGTAAGTGAAAATCCTTTTCATATATGTTTAGTATTTTTTAATGTAATTTTTATTTTACTATAATTAATTTTGGTAATAAAAAGGAAAAAATAAAGTAAACAACAGAACCCTTAATTCATGATGATCGAGTGCTCATATGAAAAAAATGACTCCACCAGTCAATCCAGAATGGTCCAAAACCCCTAAGGTAGAAGTTTCAGAAAGATCTGAGTAGTTTTAGACCCTCAATTGAGAGAGATTAATTCTGGTGGGCCTAGATCAAATCTGGACCCTAGGAACGGCTGAAAACTTAAATTTAAGATTGTGGAGTCGTATGAACTCCAAATTGAGATCAGAAAGAAGCTATGGAAATCTTGTAATGTCTAGTTTCTAATGAAGTCATAATATTTCTAAAATTTATTTCTGTATTTTTCTGTATTTTGGAAATAAGTGTCCAATTTCTAAGATCTTCAAAGATCTGAGGTGATCAGATCTTGGAAATTTATTTTAGTGATGATATAATAATGTAATAAAGTAATATCTATGGTCAATTTGGACAGATCTTGGATAAAATAGGGGATCTACCCTTTATGGTAGAAAAACCCTAAAATAAAAAAAAAAAAAAATACAAAGGGACCCACTTGATCAATGAGATCAAGTATGATCAGATCCTTGGGATGGATTAAAGGGATGATATTATGATGGAATCCTGTTAGATCATGGAGGAAATGTGACAAAATCAAGTAGATATGATTTTTGGATCTTAATGGATTAAAAGCCCTAAAGGTAATTAAAACCCTTAATCTAAAGGAAAACACCTAAGATCTAATGTTTGGATCATATTTCAAGGTTTATAATAATCTTAATAAAATTAGTTTAATTGTCTTTTATTGGATATAGAAGTGTAAATGTGATTTATGTTGTAAGTTACAAAGCATGATAGTGTAATCTTTAAATTTTAGTATGATATGCCCTAAATGAGTAATTTGTTAGTAGATTTGATTATCTTAGGATCATGTTAGTGTAAATTAGGATTTAAACATGATTTCATTATGATAGAAGATGTGTTTCATAACTTAGGATCATGTTAGTTTTATTTCACTAGCTTAAGTTACATTCATAGGAAGAATGTTAGTATATAGTTGTTAAACTTATATTTGATTTATGCTTTCAAGTTGATGATTTACTTATTGTCAAATTTTATTCAATTGTTAAGATACAAGGAGCATAAATCACCAAAAATGTAAACTAATGAAATATAGAAATTCATGGACAACTAAGATGAATGAATGATTTTGACTTAGTAAGGGCTATAGTTAGTAGGACAATATAAGGATTATCAAGTCCTTGGCCCAAATTAGGAAAAGAATAATAAACCCCATGAATGACATTATAAATATTCATGGACTTAATTAAAATCTATTAGAAAGAGTACTTAGGGTAAACATGCTCATAGGAACCTTATGAAAGGTTGAGCTATGGTCATTCTAGTGAATGATGAACATAGTGGTTAAGGGGGTTATCTAATAGAGCCTCGCTCTTCCCCTACCTTCTGTTGACGTTTGTGAGGTCTAAACGCCTCCTTACATGAAGATTGAAGTAACCACTTTGTGTTCACCTATTCAGCGAGTAAGCCTTAGCCAATTGGAAATAAGAGGAGCAGTCTAGATTTAGGCTTGAATAAGCTACCTTCAACTAGCACATCAACTGGTTAAATAATAATCATAAGAGCATAAAAGGTTAGTAAATTACCTAACCCTAATAAAAACAGTAAGTAAGATATGGATGATCAAACAAGATCCATTAGATCTTGGATGATCAAGAACAATAAGAATAAGAACACTATATTGTACTTAGTATGTATGTTTAGTAGTATACTTGTTATAGTTCATTAGATTAGATAATCCAAACCCTTGATCAAAGGTGATTCAAGGAAGAAAACCAAGATCATCCTCCATAGGGATGATCCAAGAACTGAACTTAGATCAAAGAAGAACTAGATGATAGAAGATCTAGGACTTTGATCTTTATCAACATGTGTAGATTGTCAATCAAAGGATCTATGAAAGATCAAGATCAAGGAGATGAACATACAAAGACTTAGAGATAGAAAAATACTTAGATATGAATGATCTAAAGATCATTCTAAACATCAGATCTAGTGATCAATAGGATTTTTCATAATTTATATATTGACAATATGTATGGATGTACAGATTACATACATCGGTCAGGATCATGGAAGATTGGGGAAAAGAGATCAATCCTTAAAGGTAGGAGGATTTGATGAATGCATTTACATGAGATATTCACGATTGTACTCATGATCTTATGTTGACAAGAGTAATGATAATACTTGTAGTAAATCTCTTGAAAACCTTATGATCCAACCAAGCACCTATAAGATGGTTAAGGATTAAACTGTAAGTGAATGAGGAACTAGAAAATATTTCAGCCCTAAGTAAACAGACATATGGTCTGATATATATGAAATCTATTTTACATACAAGCTTGGAGGCTTGTGAGTTTGTTTTAATAGGCATGAGCCTAGGGGATGCTATTGCTAGAGGAGTTATGAGGGTTTGGCCACCCGCTCCTTGAAATTTGATGATATGATGATACCTTGCCCAATGAGAGGCTAAAAGTAGGGTGGTGGCAATTATGGGAAGGCCACCACTGTGAAAGTCTTGCCCCCCCATACGGGCAGTGACATAATATTTTCCACCGTGGTATCAGTGGTGAATAGGGCAGTTATTTGAGTGCGCTAGTACAGATCAAACTGCAGCATAGCAACCTTTCTAATTATTTTGCACTATGATGCATATGGGAATAGGCATAGTGAAATGCCTTATGTTATAGCATAATGAAATGCTAGGTAATTGTATATTACCAATGTTTCCCAAGAAGGGAAATTCCCAGTATGAGATTAGCTGTAATACTAAATTCTCAAAATGAAGAGAATTGATCAGCTTAGTTGGGAGTGATATTTTACTATTTTCACGAATTTAACTGGTTTACCCATGAAGGGTATGTATGTATATAGATATACATAACTTACAAAGTAAAGAATATATTCAAGGATATTAAGATTATGAAGTATTGGAATTACATTGTCAAATATTATGTTTCTTGAATCCCCTACCAAGCATTGCTTGCTGAGATATTGTACTTGTTGCAATATCTCAGATCCAGGGAAGGAGAGTTAGGAGCTGAAGACTATAGAAGACTTGAAGAGAATAATCTTCAAGGTATACCCTTGAAGACATGTATTTTTATTTGTTGAGAGTTTTATTGTATGGTGAGCTTGAGTTTTGGATTATGTAATTTGGACAAGTATTGTACTAGATTTGGCTGTACTGTGAACCACTAGATGTATCCTGGAGTTTTAATAAAAGTATATTCCTTCAATGGAATTTTATTTTGTACACAAATTGTACTTATGTTATGTATGAAGTGGTGACTTGGGTTTTCAAAACAAGTTCTAAAGAAAAGAATTTTCGCTGCTTTGTTTTCCGAAATATTTTTTACACTCTTAAGGGCCCTGCCTTTCAAAATACTTTACAAATCATGTTTTCAAAAACCCAGGTCGTCACAGTTTAAGTCAATATATGATGAATCATGGATTTTTCATGTCGATTTGGTTGGATTTCCTCATAGCTGGTGTTGAACCATTATGGGTATGTTTTCAGTTAGCATTGTCTTCCATCCTATATGGGTGTTGACCTACACTAGAAAGGTAAGAATATGGCTGAGAGAGAGAGGTAAGGCAGCTTCCAATTGGTGGGCTATTTTTCTCTTCTTATACTCCTTAAAGATGAAGGGGTGCCATTATCAATTTTGGCTTCTGTTTGCAATTTTTCTTATATTATCTATCATTCCATTGTTCTCAGTATCTTTGTTTTTCAAGTGTTCATTACCTCAAAACTCAAAACATTGAATATCACATGACATTAAGAAATCACATGACACTCAAAACTAGACTTGAATATCACATTTCATTTAATTTAACATTTAATAAAAATCACATGACATTAAGAAGTTAGGGTTATTACATAAACATTTGTTGAAGGGGACCATCTTGCACTACCAAGTCAAGTGTTGTTCAAAAAGGCTTCCATACACATCATAAAGAGAGAATATAGAGTTATCTTGTTGAAAACTTCTAGATGGATGGAACCAATATGTTGTAGAGACATTAACTAGGAGGGCAGAGCTTGTAGATGAGACATTGAACATAATAAGATCAACAATCTTTTATGAAAATTCCATGCTTTGAAGTACTTGTTTGAAGAAGTTCCATTCAATCTAATCATATGCCATCATAAGATTAGCTTTGATAGCTAAGCTTTGATGTTTGTTCTTCTTTCTCTTAAAAGCCGTATGAATCTTGTGAACCAATAACAGATCTTCATGAATACTCCTCCTGGAACAAATGCCACTTGAGTTGGGTTAATGAGAGAAGGTAAGTGTGGTTTGATTCTATTGACCAATACCTTGGTTATCATCTTGTACCAACAAATGCCACTTGAGGTAGCTGGGTTAATGAGATGGTTACATGTTTATGATGCAAGATCATTATTAACCTAATCCATGGAGAGGTTAGATGGAAAAATCTGACTCGATGATAATTTGGGTTCTATTCCTCTACAGAACATAATATAGAGTGGTTGAGAATTTGGATATGTCATTGGTCCATGATTTACCACTACTACATAGGAGACTTTTATAGTTGGCATAAAGAAGTTGGTTTTTACTCAACTGACTTTGTAAAAATAATACAAGTTAGTTTAAAAAAATGACTTTCAAAATTATACTCTGGAAGCCAATTTGTCAAGAATCGACTTCTTTAGTGTGGTGGTAAATACTTTTTTTTTGCGAGAATAGTTTATAAAGTCAACTTTCAAAAACTGACTTTAAAAGTATAGACTTTTAAAGTTAGTTTCACATGACTACTTTAAAATTCTCTATTTTATTGTAGCAGGAAAATTGTTTTTCACAAGAAAAGATTTTGAAAGTCCTTTTCACCAAATGACTTTAAAGGTATAAGCTTTTAAAGTTAGTTTCAAAGAATTGACTTTAAAAGTCCACTATTTTAAAGTTGTTTTTTTATATTTGAATTTAAAAGTATACTTTGTTATATAAAATTTTACATCGACTTTCAGTTTTCTGTTTTAGACTGTCTTCATCTATAGACAAATTGAAGCTCATATAGGTTCATTTTCATTATGGCTATCTTCAACCAAATCCTAATTGTCGAATTGCAATTACACACATATATTCTCAACTGATAGCGATTTGAGTGTTGGTTACTATCTTCTTTTTTGTTTCATATGCATGTTTCATATATTTTGATGCATGGTTATGGTTAGAAAATTCTCTTTTTAATGTTAAATTTTCCTTTAAATGAATCGTTCATGCATTGCATCATTCTTCATTAGAAATTTCCACGTGTCCATGTGTGTAATTTAGTTTTTTCAAATACATAATTCTTGTATACCTAGTAAAATTTTTAGCCGAGTTCACTATAATCTTTTCATGTCTAATAAGTCTTCACATAGAGATTAGCCTCAATTTATTGAAAAAATGGACAAATATGCTTGGATGACTGTGACAAGAATATCAAAAGAATATGAGGAGGGAATAGGAAAATTCATAGAGTTTGTACTTAGGGCAGGTGGTGATCGTAATCGCTTGCATTGTCCATTCTTGAAATGTGAAAACTTGAAAAAGATAACTATAGGGTTGTTGACAGAACATTTGTTCTTCAATGGAGTCAATGAAAGGTATATAAAGTAGTCAATTATTCTATTTTATAACCAAATTTATAATATTATAAATGATATTTATTGATGCTCTCTATTTTTGTTGTTACATAGTGCCCTAGACAATGGTTTGATTGGGAGTGTGGGTACTATGTGCGAAAATACATGAGAACCCTAGTACTCAATGGTATTAGTGTCATCCAATTGAAAAAGGTAAGATACATTTTACTGATCATAGTCTTACATTTTTTCTCACAATTTTGGATGGATTTCAGCTTAAGAGAAAGTGTCAACTGAATTAAATATGTTGTTATAGGCCATTGTTCTTTCTAAGTAGGCAAACAAAAATAGTTACTCCAAAGCAAACCTTAACAAAATATGAAGCGAATGAGTTTCAATAAGAATAAGTAGAGTAACTTCATGAATGTAAATTACTTTATCTCCTAATAAAATGTTCTTTTCATTGATATGCATGTGCTCTTCTAGTTTCATTATTTTCATTGAAGTATATATAATTTATGGGATGAATCAGGGGAACTTGAAGTGCAGAAGTAAATGGGTGTGTGTATGGACTTGTACTTGTAAATAAAGTGAATGTGGAGGTTGTAGTGAATGTGTTATGGTTTCTTTTATCAAGTCTTTTCAAGATGTATGTGGATGGACAATGAATTTGGACATTTCTACCTAGCGTGGAAGTGAATGTCTGTTTCATTTTCATGTGTTTAAAGATTGCAAGAACAATGTAGTAGGTGGTACATTGAATGTGTGCAGAAATGTAGGTAGATAAAGCAATGTAAACAAAAGAAAAAAACAAGGTCTTAAAGTCAATTTTTGAATTTTGACTTTAAAAGTTCCAGGAACTTTTAAAGTTGGAATTCTTGAAACCACCTTTAAAAGTCAGAATTCCAAATTGACTTTAAAAGTTCCAAGAACTTTTAAATTCTAAAAATTGATTTTAAAATTTCTTAGAATTCTGATTTTAAAAAATCAAAATTCTTCTAGAATTTTTGACTTTTAAAGTTGGTCCATAACGGACTTTAAAAGTCAATTTTCTTTTGACTTCTTTTCTTACCGATCTTCTAAGTCAACTCAATAGAAGTTGGTTTCTTAGCCGACTTCTATTAGTGTTTTGAATCAACTTTAAAAGTCTCCTATGCAGTAGTGTACTAACTCAAGAACCTGTCTAGCAAAGTTGATCTTGGATGCTCTGACCAATCATCTTGTTCGTCACCCATGTTTAGGCTATCTATGAGAAATCAATGGCCATTGAATGCATTAAGCTATTAATTCTTTTAGTTTAGCTATTAATTCTCTCAATTGAGAAATCCAATGATTACTTTTAGAGGCTCAAAATGGTATAGCTAAAATTATCTAATGCGTAATGTAAAAATGTGAGGCATAGTGTCAAAATGAGACCATATTATGTAGTTTCACGGCTTCCACATTAAACTATTTTTTTGCTTTTTGATAAAATGAGTAGCTTATATTATTGGTAGGCTTTTGCTAATAAAGGGTAACTAAAATAGATGGGAAATAATCCAACCAAATTTGACCTCTATAACCAATTTTTCACTTGCAGGAAGCCACATCATCCACTTTTTTGGAAATTCAATCAAAATACAGAAACCATTTGCCCCAATAAAAGTGAATTTATGTGCTGCCAAACCCAACTATTGTTCACTAATAGGTATTATGGATATAGCAAGAAAAAGAGCCCACTCTTCTTCATCTGGACAAGTGGGGCTTCCCTTTGCACATCATTAAGCAAGCTCCCTTCGCAACAAGATCATTTGACACATTATCTAATTGAGTGATGTCGATGATGAGGGCAGCATCGACATTTGTCTTTGGTCAAATCTTAGATGTGATTCCTCTTCGAGGCTTTATTTAGGTAGCAGTTGTAACATATCACTCCATTTGATACCAAATAAGGGGATATAATAAAACATGATAGCATGATTAAAATAGTGCACTGCTCTAAGGCCATAGGAGAACCAATGTAGTAGAGATAAAGGGCCAAAAAATAGACTTAGCTCACTCCTTTAAGCCAATAAGAAAACCACCCTCTTAAAGATATAGGATTAGGAATCTCACCACTCTAGGGTCTTTTCTAAAGATATAAAGGGAAAAATAAAGTAGAGAACTCTCAAGCTTCTCAAATGCAAAAAAGAACATCCATATGTACTCCCATTCATGTTGCAAGAGTATTTAAATAGCTTGGGTTCAACCCTCCCAGCATAAGTAGTTTTGAAGACTAATTAAAAGATTTAAAGCAATTTCTTAAACTAAGTAATAGCTTCTAAGACTTAAGTAGTTTCCTAAACTAGATTGTTTTCCAAACTCATACAAGCAATTCTAATACGAACAAATTGCATATTAGTAGTTAGCTAGTTTCCCATTCAAGTAGTTTCTTAATTTTAATTGATATGAGATATTGACTAGTAAAATCATTTTTAACTAGGGGAAACTTTAAGAATGCATTTTGACCAAGTAAAAAGGAATCTTTTGGAGTTGAACCATAGGATGTGCTCTCTTGGTTGATATGAAACATCCAAGACATGTTGATCTAAGACATTCACAATGTGAGGATCTAAGACATCAAATTCTTAGAGATCAATCTTGTCTTCCCTTGATTTGTAATTGGCTTTCTACGAAATAGAGTCATTCTCTCTGGGTTGGAAAGAACTTGTCTCCGTGTTGACTGAGTAATTCTTTCCTTTATAGTGAAAGATTAACTGCATTAAAAGTGTCTGAAACTTCATATTCCGCAAGCAGCTCGACCTTGTAGGCATTCTCACCAATTTTCTTCAAGATTTTGAATGACCTTACTACTCTTGGATTGAGCTTATAAAGTTATCCTTGAGGAAATCATTCCTTTTTAATGTTTTCAATCAGACCAAATCACCTTGAAATTTCATAGATTTCATATGTTTGTTGGGTTGTCCTTTATACTTCTCTTTTCGCTTCTCAATTTTTGCTTGAATCTGTTCATGCAACTTCTTGATTTATTTTGGTTGCTCTTCAATATCTCCATAATGTTGGCTAATGTAAGGGGTTCTAAATCCATCAGGCTCAAAGGATTCTTTCCATACACAGCTTCAAAAGGACTACAACCTGTAATTTGGTTATAGTCCCTGCAATTTGTACTTGAATTCCTTTTGTATCAACCTGTTCAGTTAATTCAATAGCTTTTTTCATTGCCTTTCAAAATGAAACTCTATTCTTTAATTGTATAACTATTGAAAGCAAATTTGGCTTGCGGTAAAAACAAATACCATTGGAAAATGTTCTTTCCCACAAAACTTGGAAATAAATTTCTTAAACACTTGTTAGCAACTTTAGTCTACCCATCAGTTTGTGGATGACAAGATGTACTAAATTACAAATTTATTTCTCCCAAAGAGTCCGATAAGGCCTCTATCATGAGCTTGAAAGATAATTTTTTTGCCTATGGGAGCATTAAGGAATACATAAGAAATTTCCCTTTAAAAGAAATCCATCTTTTATTAGAAATCATTGATAATGACCATGCTCATAGTTGCTCCATACTTGCCTAAAGTAAGAGTAACATGCATAAAGCTCCACTGTTTGAAAACCAACAACTTTGGCATTCAAATTGGCTAGCAAACTCAAGGCATCAGTGGCTAGATTCTGAATTTTGAATTTGTGCTTTGTGACAAAGCTAAAAGACTAGATAAATTCAGCCTACATGGCATGTCTTTTGCTTAGATTTTGTTGAGTTTGGAGAAATCTTAGAGCTTCATGATTTGAGAAAAGCACAATTGGTTGTGGAAGAAAATATTGGCTCCAATGTTCTAATGACCTCACAATAGTGTAGAACTCCTTGTCGTTAAGAGATTAATTTGTGCAAGAATCACCAAGATTTTTGCTGAAGAAAGCAATTGATTTTACTTCTTAGCTAAGGATTACAATGATTCCACATAGGAAGGATCATATTTAACTTCAAATATTGTGACGACCCGGGTTTTTCCCATGCATTTTTGAATGCAAAACTAATGCCTAAAGTGGGATCCCTATTTGAAAAACAATGCAATGCAGCAGATAAATCTTTTTTGTTTTAAACTCATTTTGAAAACCCCGAGTGTCATTTGCTTTCACAACAACCAAAGTAGTTTTTGAAAATTTCTGTACTCATAAATGTCTTCCCAAGTCTATCTAGTCACAGCTCACAGCCCAACTGTAAACAAATACATATACGTGTCCAAAGGAGTAGAGAGTTTACTTACATCCATACTTGTCTCTTCTTCATTACTTGATTGTAATACTAACAGGTCCTGATGCTTCTTCTACTCGTGAGTAGAGCTATCCTGAAAAATAATAGGGTTGGGTGAGTATTTTCCATACTCAGTAGGTGACCTGATACTGCTATTTTGAAAACACAATATGCATCATGCATGGTTCCAAGAGCTTTTTATGTAAAACATCAATGATTCCTTTTGCATAAACATGCATATTAATGCATCAAAGTAAGTTCATACAAATTGAAAACATAAGTTTATTGATGCAAGTTCAACCATGGAAATCCTTTATCGAAATCTAGTGTTCAATGATATGGATTTGACTGCAAATCATAAAGTAGAAATCCATATATCTAAGTAATAAAATCTCGGCATATACTGCAAATCCACGATTCAAATATAATAATCATCATGAAAATCTTAAAATAGTCATTACGCAAACATATGCTAGTATCATGCACATGAGTCTCTCGACGTGCATGTCACGCCAATTGGTCACAAGTATTCGTATACGACCATCTCAATGTTATATGCATATCAATCACATTGAAATCATAGGGCCACTATGCTCATACTCAGCATACAGCTGGAATCCACCATAGCCTCCACGGCGACTATGGATGTCTCCGAAAGGGTGCCGTGAACACCTCTAGTGGTCGTCCCTGTTTATCACAGCAGTCAGAGAAGGGACAATGCCTTTTTTGGTAGTAATACCTTCCACCCTTTTGGTGGTAGAGGATGGGAAGCCAACCCCGTACCTCCTCTCAGCATAGTGCCCACCAGGCTTATCAACCCATAAAATATAAAACCATGTCCTCTTTGGGTTCCTCACACTGCCTGGCCCTCACACTGCCTTAGTAGCGTCTTTTGGGCACTTCAGTGTCTTTTGGTAACCCTCAAGGTTATGCATTTATTCGAATCTTAATAATCACAAATCATGCAATTTATGCACTTATTCATAATAAATTATGTAATTTATGCCAAGCATTCTAAAGTATGCGAGCAATGCATTCATAAAATCATCTGAATGCAAATGATAGCATTCAAGATCACATATTATGAAAAAAACTCGATAATAGAAGATTAATAAATCAAGTACATTTGGAAATGCATTAAAAACATAGCAGTATCAGACTACCTACCTTGATTGTTGTCACTTAGCCCGTGTCCCTGTTGCAGACGAGTCCTAGAGTACCTTTATGGGTCCTGTATATCATTTAAACATGAAATCAAATCATGATTTCTAGTCCTAAGGCCTCTCATAGGATTCCCATGGTTTTTAGGCTACTTGGGTCTATGTCGAAATTATAGACGGACCATATTCGTCTATGTGGCCCTATCGTCATGGTTCCCAAGACGCCCGTGCGTCCTGATCGAACCGTGATAGCCTCATGTGTACGTGCGCACGCCCGAGCTACGCACTGTAGCGCGTGTTCTAGAGAGTGTCGCGCGAGCGCATCCTCAGTGCCAGGCGCGTGTGTCTCGGCTCCCAAAATGCCCTATGCGTCTTGATCGAACTAGGACTCGTGCCCCACGTTGCGCTCACCCGAAGGCCTCACCAGGGACCATGTACGCACTGTCGCACGCCCCAAACCTGTCCCAGGCAGGCGTGAAGCGCGTGTGGGTCATGGGGTGGGTCCCCGGGACATTCTGGTTCGACGGCTCAGGGGACCTGTCGCGTCTGGGGTTTTCCCTCGGGTTTTCTCGCCAGAAATTACCCAGATCCATCGTGGATCTGGGTAGGGAAGAAGGGAAACAGAGGGGAGGTGTGAGGGTTTTACCTGCGTAGGCTGGAGCGTTGTCCCTTGTCGGGGGTGGGGGTTCTTCACACTGAACCCTACCTGTCAGAATCTTCCCTTGAACAGTCGGAGAAGGTGGAGTATAGAGGATGATTTGGGGAAGAGGGCAAATGGGTTTTTATAGTTGAGGGAGGTAGTGCCGTCCCATGGCGGTGCTGAAGTTTTTTCTGGAAAAATCAGGAGGGAGAGAGAGTTTCTGGAGAAATTGGGATGCAGGGTTGGAAGAGGAAGAAGATGGGGTGCCATTATCAAAACGGCCCCTTGCGTTTTCTATCTTTTTCTTTTTTAATGTAAATTATAGAAATGCCTCTAATCTTTAAACGCCTATAACTTCTTCATACGAACTCCGTTTTTGGCGTTCTTTGAGGCGTTGGATTTATTTTTTTGAGTAGAATCTAATGACATAATGATTTCTCACAAAGTCATTTATTTTCTATTTTATATAAATTAAAACATTTAGGATAGTAATTCCCTCATATAAATTTCTAAATTTAGTGAAAAGGGCATAAAATGTTTGGGTCATTACAAATATACAAATGGAATCCAGTAAAGAGAGACTAGGAGCATTGTTTGTCTTTTGCTTGATGAGTTCAAAGCTCCTTTGTGCTTCCTTCATCCACTTGAAATGTTTGCCCTTCAAACATTCTATAATAGGAGCGATAATAGTCACGAAATCTTCTGATGTTATGACGACATTGAAGAATTTCCCAAATGAGAGTAGTGCCCACTTTACTAGGATCCATCTTCATGCCATCAATTGATACAACATAGTCTAAAAAGATAAGGCTATTGGTGAAGAATTTGTACTTCTTCAAATTCTTAGATAGTTTTTTTTCTGACTAAGTATGTAGTATTTGCCGAAGATGATTCAAGTGCTCCTCCAAATATTTGCTACACACATAAAATTCATCAAAATAGACAACAATAAATATCCCAGTGAAAGGTTTAAAAACATGATTCATCAGATTCATAAAATTGCTAGAAATGTCAGATAAGCCAAAAGGCATAACAAACCACTCATAGAGTCCATCTTTGGTTTTGAAAGCTATCTTCCATTCAACACTTGGCCTTGTTTGACTTTGAGGGTACTTTCTACAAATAACAATCACCAAGAAGGTAGCAGCTCCATGGTGTTGACCTTGTAGGCCATCAAGGCAAGGGAAAAGGTAACAGTAATTGATTATAATATTCTTCACTAATATACTCTCAACTCATATCCTTCATGTTCTACCCTTCTTTGGAACAAGAAGGGATGGTACTGTGCAAGGGCTCTTGCTTTCTTGAACCAAACCCTTAGCAATCAAATCATCAACTTGCCTTTCTAATTCATCATTTTCTTTAGGACTCATTATGTATGCAACTTTGCTAGGAAATACAATTTTGAATTTCTCATGGGAGTTAAGTGATGAGCTTCAATAATTACCACAAGTGCATGGTTTTATGAAAGTATAGAAATAAAAAATATGGGTTGATCTCATAAGGGTTCTTTTAAAAATGAAGTTAATTAAAGCTTAAGTACTTTATGCTAACCAAGCCAACATTAAAATAAAGGAAAGAAAACTACACTAAAGAAAATAACTAAGCAATTAAACTAGAACAAGGATATAAATAAGGAAAGTAAATAACTATACAAGGAAATTAAAGCATGTAATTTAAAGAAGAAAACTAATCTTTCATTAATTGAATTGATTATAATGACTCAATCCCACTAAGACTCTTTGAAAAATGAAGTTAATTTGAATTTAGGTCATTGATGTATCTTAAATAATACTGCAAGTACATGGCTTTATTGGAGTATAGAATTGGCAAATATGGGTTGATCCCATGAAGTCTCCTTGATAAACGGAGTTAATTAGAATTTAAATTATCTTACTTTAGCCTAGCTAAATCATTCAAGAGAAGGACAATTTATAACTAAACTAAATTAGAAAGTAACCACAAATTATAAAGCAAGTAAGTAACGGCACTAAGAAGCTATCTATTAAGCAAGGAACTAAACTAGGGAACTTTCTAAAAGTACAACTAAATAGAAAAGGAAAATTTTTAAGATCACTATTAAGGAAACTATCTAAATCTACAATTAACTAAGCATTAAGAAAACTATCTAAACTATAACTAACTACGCATTAAAGTAACTTTTTTAAATTAGACTAATGGAACATCTAAGAAAAGGAAAAAGAACTATTTCATTAATAGCCAAATTACAAGAAATTGTTACATAAGCAATGGAAAGAAAGCAAATAAAGGTCTTTCAAATCCATGCTTGAATTTTGCTATAGGGCCCACATGTAGTGCCACTCAATAGGAGCTTGTACACTTCTCTTCCACTCAAAATACACTAAATTACCATCAAGCTTTTCATCCTCTATATTCTAACTTGCCACAAACCAGCAAATCCATCCAATGTTCCTTAGGAATGAAGTACTATGTGCAACTAAGGAAAGAGGAGTCCTAACACTTTTTTCCTTAAACAATCACCACCCAATAAAGAAAGAAGAATGATGAAAAAGGAAGTAGAAAAGGTTACTGCATTTTCCATAAGTTAGAAACTCTTAAAAGAAAGAGGGCAACTTTAGAAAGTTTAGATAAAGAGCAGATTAGAGGCCACTCATATTTAAGGAAGTTGAACCATAGAGGAGTCTTGCTTCCTTAACATGAAATAGAAGAAAAGAAAACAAATTGGAGACAATGGCCCATGTTTTAGGACTCACCCATTCTTAGCCTTAGTAGACGAAGCGATAAATAGGTACATGGTGTATCCTTACCTCCAACATGAAGGCCTTTAGCTAAGAACCTAGGTGGCTTATGGATGGATTTGCATATTTTCCTCAACCTAAATTAAGAAATTAGAAAGTTTCCTTATTTCTAAGAATCCTTTCCTTTTTCTTAGTCCAACTCTATAAAAAGCAATTAGAGAGAAAGAAAGAAGAAAGATGCATGAATGCTAACTAGATGGAATATGCATGAAATCTACAATTAGAAAGTGGTTGTGTGAAATATGGAATTACAAGGTGTATGGAATTAGAAAATGGAAAGATAATGAAACATGGCAAGAGTGTGTGAATGAAGGAAAGTGATAATGGAATAGGAAATAGTGTGAGATGCATGCAAATCTAGCGTGGAAGGATCCATGCTTGCAACTTAGAAAATTGATAGTGTGTGTATATCTAAATGGAAAGTGAAATGCTTACACTACATGCAACTAAGATGCTTAATTCTACAATGATATGAATGATTTTTGTAAACTAAAAATGCTTTCTAAATCTAATGCATTACTATGCGTGAAGTTTCTAAACTTTTCCTAGAAAATAAGCAATGAAAAATAGGAAGTCAAACATGAGGTTCTAAATTAGGAAAGTGTTAGATTTAAGAACCTATGATGCAACTACTTTGTAAAATGGATCTAAACTAATGCTAAAACATTCATAATATATATGAAAAGAAAATTAGAAAGTATCTAAATCTAAAAAGAAAGGAAATCAAATATCTAAACATAGAATCTAAAATTAGAAACTACCCTACTTTTAAAATAGAAAGTGTTTAAAAATGTGCAAACCCAGCAAGCTAAATGAGAAACAATGCTACAACTTAAATCTACAAAGTAAAGCTAACCTAAGGAAACAAAATTATCATGCAAATATACCATGAATGCAACCTACGCATACTACTAAAGATGTCATGCAAGTGATCATGAAAAAGAGGTGTCCACTAAAAATTAGTGGGATGCCTTGAAAACCTTTTGCTTGTTTTCTTGTAAACCCTAATGGAATGAAAGGGATGCATGGTATGAATCTATACTTCTCTATGATGAAAGGAATTACCATGCAAAACATAAATACAAATCAAACAAAGACTACAACTAATTCATGCATGCAGATCTAAGTAAAGTAAAGAATGATACATGCAACTACATTAGCATCCTAAATAAGCAAATCCAATATGAATGCATGCTTGAAGAAGGTGAATAGAATAGATAGAAGATGGTAGAGAAAGAAAAAGAAAAAATAAGAAAGAAAAGGAATTGGACTTAGGTTGAGATCCCACCTTTATCTCCAAGGAATTTGATTATGGAAGCTTGAAGGGTGTTTAGGTGAGGGTGATCTTCCTCCGTGTGCTTCTCCTTTGATTTGGCTATGCACTCAAAGGAAAGTTGAAAGATGAAAACCATATTCATAACACCTCCATTTGTAGATTTCTAGCATAAGGGTCAAGGAATTCAAGGGTGGAGATCCAGCCATTTTAATTAGAACCAAACCAAGGGCTAGATGGGGGGTTTGGGATTCAAATATAGGAATGTGAGATAAGAATCGAATAAATAAGATGGGAAGAGAAAGAGAAAGGAATATGAAAGCCTAAGGGAAGAAGGGAATAAGTGGGGAAAATAAAGAATTAGAATGGGAGACTAAGGAGGTAGCTCAGGAACGAAGTGAAATCAAATAGAAAAGTGGCTATTGGAGGTGGAAAAGGCAAGATTTTCATTATAGGAAGGTGGAAAGAGAAAATGAGAGAAAATAAAAAGAAAAAACAACAAAAAAGAAGAAAAAGATAAGGAATAAATAAGAAAAGAAATTGGAGGGGAAAAAAGTTAAAGAAATGGAAAGTTGGTAGGGGAATCTAGGGCTTTTCACATTTAGAAAGTCCCAAGGAGGGTGGGGCATGGAATGTACATGGATGTGCACATGAGTGATTTAGAAACCTTAAGATGTATGGACCCATTGATGAGACCAGATGGTTGAGATCTTCCTTTCCTCAGAGTTTTGGTTAGACTTTTCAACATAGGAAATGTGGTTAGGGTTTCCTTATTTAGTTCACTTCAATCTTATCCCATAGATCATACCTACCTTTACTTGAATGGATGAGATCCATTTATTGCATGTAAACCTTCTTTAAACTTCATTCCTTATGTACTATTGGATTGGATTGTCCTAGGATGAATGACCTTGATTCTTGAAGATCTTCACATGCGCATGTGAACAATTGTGCTTCAATATCTTGTTTGGATAAGAAATCTTCTCATTGGTTGATTCTTCATCGTTTTGGCTGAGTAGGAGAGAGAAAATAAGTGAAATGTCTTGATGTGGTCCTATTCTTCTTTTTCTTCTAAGAAGCTTTCATTGTATACGATTCTGATGTATATGAATTGAGATTCTTTCATAAGATTCCAAAGGTGGTGGGCATGTGTATAATTGTGCTTCAATGTGAAAATTGCCACCTTTTTTTATCCTCATTTGAGTTGGAGTTGAACATAGGGTTTTTGGCCATTCTAACTTCAAAAGTGACGTTCAATGATCCATTTGGACCTCCAAGACTTCATTTATGGCATGTGTGACCCTTCATGTAGCTTGGAATGTGAAATTGCTCTTTATGGGGCGAAATTGAAAATTTTGTACATTTTTAACATTTGTACCTTGAACATGCAAAACAATAGAACTAACCCAAATTAGTGATAATTAAGTGAACTAAATATTGAGGTATTATGTAATATTCCTACATCCATCAGTCATTTTAGTTTAACCTAGCCAAACATTCAAACAAATACACTTTCTACTAAAACTAATAACAAAAGAAGTAAAGAGGAATTCTAGTAAACTATGAAAGAAAGCAATTAAAGAAACTAGGAAAGTAAGAAACTATCTAAGCAAATAAATCAAGTAAGAAACTTTCCAAACTACAACTAATTAAGAATTAAAGTAACTTTCTAAAACTACAACCAACTAGGAATTAAAGTAAGGAATAAAGTAACTAGGCAAGGAAATAACTATTTCATTGATGAAAACATTACAAGGATTTGTTATATAAGCAATGAAAAGAAAGGAAAACAACAAAAGAAAGAAAGTAAAGGTCCTTCTAATCCGAGCTTGAATTTCTCTATAGGGTCCTCATGTAGTGTCACTTAACATGACCTTATACACTTCTCTTCAACGAAAATACACTAAAGTTACCATCAAAATTTTCTCATCTCCTTAACCCAACATGCCACAATCCTAGAACAAATCCCATCCAATGATCCTTAGGACTGAAGTATTAGGGAAGCCAAGAAATGAGGAGCCTAACACCTTTCCTAAGAAATCAACACCCTGGGAAAGAAAGAAGATGATGGAAATGAAAAAAAGGAAAAGATATGGAATATTTCCTTAAGCTAGAAACTCTAAAAAGGGGGTAACTTCAAGGAATTAGAAAGAAAGGAGATAAGAGATCATTCATCTTTAAGTTAGTGTGAAACATAGAAGATGCTTCCTACCTTAAACATGAAATACAATAAGAGAAAAAAAAGGGAAGATAGTGGCCCTTGGATTAGAACCCACCAATTCTAGCCTTAGGAGATGAAGCAAGGAATAGGTGTATGGTGTAATCCTACCCTTCAACATGATGCCTTTAGCCAGGAATCTAGGTGGCTTTATGGATGGATTTGGATGTTTCTTCAACCTTATATAAGGATTTAGAAAGCTTGCTTAATTCCATAGATAGACATAAGGTTCCTTTTCTTTTCCTTATGCCAACTACATAAAATGAAATTAGCAAGAAGAAGAAGAATGATGCATGACTTCTAAAATTAGAAAGTGAGTGTAACATGCAAATAGAAAGTGAATGAAAATAGAAAGATGATAAGAGGGTGTGCAAGTGAAGGGAAGTGAAAGTGAGAGATGGAAGCGAAAAACATGAATGCAATCCTAGCATGGAAAGTTCCATGTAAGCAATTATGCAAGTGTGTGCGTGTGATTTAAAATAGAAAGTAATGATGTGTGCAACTATTTGACTATGATGGTATATAACTCCAATGTTATGCATGGAATTAGAAGGTGGTAATGCATTCTACATCTAAGAAGCTAACATATATGAGGTTTCTAAACTAATTCTAGAATGTATGCAAGGGGAATTGGAAAGTCAAACTAAACTAAGTGTGAGTTTCAAAATTAGGAAAGTGCTTGTTTCTAAACTAAGACAGTTCCAAATCTAAGAATCTAGCATGCAACTAGTTTCTAAAATGGTCCTAAATTAATTAAAAAATACTCCTAAGATGTATGGAAAGAAAAATGGAAAGTTACTGCCATTAAAAAGTAAAGAATTTATTATCTGAATGTGAAATCTAAAATTAGAAACTACCCTACTTCTAAATTAGACAAAGTGCTTAAAACACAGAAAGCAAAGAAGTTGAATGGAAAGCCATGCTACAAATGTGATCTAACCAGTGAAATATAACCTATGGAAACAAAATTCACTCATGAAACTACAATAGATGAAATATAGGCAAACAAAAAATTATGCCATGTGTGTAAACTAGAAAAAGACTCATACTTCCAATTTGGATGGAATGCATGTAAATCATAATGCCTTAATAAATGAAAAACTTGTTAGATTGAAAGGAAACATGGTTATGAACTTATGCTACTCTAAGATGAGGGAAACTCATATGCTATGGATGAATTACAAACTAAGGAAAAGTGAGAAATTAGCATGAAAAACTAAGGGAAATCCAAGACTAAGGAAGGTGTGCAATCTAAAGAAACATGAATGATGCATGCTATGCACAAACAGTCTAATTAAACAAAACCTAAGTGAATGCATGCCAGAAGAAAGTGGATGGAAGAGACAGAAGAAATAAGAGAAAGAAAAGAAAAATAAGCAAGAGAGGAATTGGAATATGTTGAGACCCTACCTTTATCTCCAAAGGATTAGAACATGAAAGCTTGAAGGGAACTTGGGAGAGAGTGATCCTCCTCCCTCTATTTCTCCTAGACTTAGCCTCAAACTCTTGAACAAGTTGAAGGGTCCTAAACTCATTCAAAACACCTCTATTTACAAGTTTTTAGAGTAGGAATCAAGAGGATTTAGTGGTTGAGATTAAGCCACTTGAATTAGATTGGAATCGAGTGCTGGATAGGGGGATGTGTTTTTCATATATGTAAGTGGGAGTGCAAAATAAAAAAGAATGGGAAAGGAAATAAGCATGGTAAGGAAAGGGAATAAGTAGGGAAATAAATAAATAGAAAAAAAAAAGGTAAAGAGGTAGATTAGGAGGGAAGGGAAGGAATTTTGTTCAGATTTAATATGAGAATTAGATGATAGAATGGAAAGAAAAGAGAATATAAAGAAAAGTAGGTGATAAAATCTAGGGGGATTCAAAATTAGAAAGTCCTAAAGGGAGTGCATGGAATTCAAATGAATGTATATGTTTTATTTTTAGAAACCCTAAGATGATATGAGAATAAGATGAAGATGGATGGTTGAGATCTTCCTTTCCTTAGCTCATGCTTACTGCTACTTGAATGGATGGGATCCCATTATGACATGTAAATCTTCCTTAAGCTTCATTTTCTCTCCATCGTTGGATTGAATTGGCCTAGAATTAATGACATTGATTACTTAGAGTTTTATTCATGTATTTTTCTTGGGACCAAGTATGATTCATCACTTTTGTATGGATAGGCATCCAATCATTGATTGATTTTCTTCTTTAGTAGGAGACAAAAGGTAAGCTACAAGTCTTCATGTGGGTCCTGTTCTCTTTTTATTTATTTATTTATTTTATTTTATTTAAAGAAGCTTTCAATGGATGCGATCCCATTGTGCACCAATTGAACTTTTGTTAGAATCTTCCCCAGGTGGTGAATTGCACGAATTTGTCACCTTTTCACCTTCATTTGGGTAGGACTTATATGTGGCATTTTTGACTTCTCTAACTTTGATAGTGATACCCAATGATCAATTTGAATACCCAAGACTTCATTTTTGGCTTGTGTGGATTTACAATGTAGCTTGATAGTTAAATTTGCTCTTGAGTGGTAAAATTGGGAACTTTGTGCATTTTTTCATTTGTACTCTAGACTTGCAAACTTGTGGAATTAACTATAATTGGAGATAATTAAGTGATTTCTAAGGATAAAATATGCTAAATATATAGTTATGTATGTGACATTTCTATATATATCAAATATCCCCATATTTTGATTTTGCTAGTCCTCAAGTGAAACTACAAAATAAGAATATATAAATCTAAGAAACAAATTCTAACCACTTTTATAGATGTTGTCTTATTGATTTAGCATATTTATTTAAATTTAAACCCATAGGTTACCCCTAGTAAACTAGTTGTAGTTTTGTAAGGGTTTCTAGAAATGATACCATAAACATTTTTAAAATTTTTGTGAAAGTCTTTCACGTTTTACATAGAAACTTCTAGTACTCCGCATTCCTTAATTTCTTAACTTTAACTTGCTAATAAAAATGACCAATAGTTCAAAATCCTAATTCTATGTTAGAGATACTTCATTAATTCATCATATCTTGGAATGTGAGTATGTGAATATGGCTACTATATATATGTTGTTTAATTACAAGTGCATGGGCTATTGTAGTATAGCATATGCAAGTATAGGTCGATCCCAAGGGGACTCGATTTAAAAAGAGGGAGTTTAAATAAAATATAATTAATAAAAATTAAAAATAAATCACAAAAAATACTGGAATTGGAATCAGAGCTTAGATCTATTCAAATGGTAAAAATTATAGAATTTCTAGTTAAAAAAGAAAGAAAATAAACAAATAACATGAAAAATCTACTTCCCTAGCTTAATCACTATCAATTTCTTCAAATATGTTCTTCTTGGAGTTGATCAGCCTTCATCAATGTCTTCAGAGTGTCCTTGATTAAAGATCTAACAGTTGGATTTGTCAGATTCCCAAAAATATTGCGGATCTGGAATAAATATGGATTTCTAGCTTTGGATGATCTAGATCACTTTTTGGATTTTAGATTAAAGATCATAGATCTGAAATAAGTTTAGGGATGTCCTAACAATGAAATCTAAAATTTAATTGAAAATCAGAGATGAAATGGATGAGAAATAGAGAAATTTTGGATGTTTAAGGCTGACCCATTGATTAGGTTAAGCCTTAACTATTCTGGTTTGGATTGAAAAATTCCTGGATAAGCTGAATGAAGATAAATTAAAACTAGAACAGAAGCAAGATATAGAGGTAATTAAAGAAAAGGACTAAAATGGAATTAAAATAAAGGTCAATGGGTAAAACTGAAATTTATCTATTTTTTGTTTTAAACCAAAAATCAAAAAGGAAACCAGATGGAGATGGGAGAGGAAGCTAGAGGAAGATGGTAGAGAACAGGAGAGGAATAGGAGAGGGGGGAAGAAGAAGAGAGAAAACAAAGGAAACCTGTCTTGGGTTTCCTCCTTTGAACTGGAGAGAAGATGGGATTGCTGGTGGAACCTGAGAGATGACGTCGGTGTTGTCAGTGAACAAAAACAAAGGAGGTGTTGGTTTGGGCAGAGATGGAGACTGGTGCAACTAGAGGGGAATGAGAGAGAGTAGAGAGTGGTGAACAGAGGTGCCAGTACAATCAGACTGGGTGCACGATCGTGACTGGGTTCAGGCGTGGAGCCGGTAAGTGGTGACAGTCAATGAGAAGGAGATGGGGAGATAAGAGGAGTAGAGGAAAATGTGATTAGTGAGTGGTAGGCGATGCGAGACAGAGTGATGGAGGTGATGGAAGTGGGGTGGAGACAAGAGTGGGAAAGAGGATGAGTGAGGTGGGGTGCAAGGAAAACTCGAGAGAGATGGGAGATTGGGAAAGGCTAGTATAGTGAAGTGAGAGAGAAGAAGAGAGGACAAAAGAGCAAAGGACATGGTGGTTTGGTAGAAAGAGAAGAACGAGAGAGAGAGAGTGAGAGTGAGAGGTAGAGCCAAGATAGGGAGAGATTGGGTAAGAGGGAGGTGGTTGGCGTCTACTAGTCGAGGTGATGCTTGGTGGTTGTGGACGGTGTAGACAAATTGATGCGATTAAGTAGAGGTTGGCTTGGGTGGAGGGGATGAACAATAGAGAAACTAGAACTCAACTAGAAACTGAGAAAGGAAAAAAACTGGGTGTGTGAGAAACATAAAAAAAAATGATGAATAGCATGTAAGGAAAGCAAAGAAAAACTGAACTCCCCAAACTCCCCTACGGGTTCTCTTTTTATAGTTTTCTTCCCTTTTGATTCTGCTCTCCCTCTTTCCTTATCGTCTAAGAATTAGTTTCTTACTAGGAAACTTCCTCTTCTTCCAAATCTTATCTCTGATCTCCTGTCCTTAGTAGAACTCTTCTTCTTTTAGGAAACCATCCCCTCTTGCCTTATTGATCTTCAAGATGATCTGCATTGTTGAAACTCAATCTGATCCATCCAAGCATATTTTGGTTGATCTACTAAACAACAGACCAAATTAGATTCATCTAAACTATACATTATACCTCTGATTAGCTTTGTTGATCATCTAACCATTAATTTTGACAAATTAGTGCTTCGATGATCAATTATGGATAAAATAAAAATTAAACTAAAAATTGCAATTTTGATTAGTTAGATGATCTAATTGAATGCTAAATTAAGGGTATTTTGACCAGGATCGAACACTTAACACACCTCCCAACTAGCATTTTGCTAGTCCTGAGTAAAACATGCAAAAAGTCATTTTTCGAAAACTGGTATAGAGTGCCACTTTCGTAGGTACTCAGGATTGCATTTAGCATATGCAACAAGCCCATGAACCCTAGGTTACCCCTGGTGGAAGAGTTATGCCTTGTGAGGGTTTGTAGTGAATATACCCACAAAATTAAATAAGGTTGAGTCCTTTATTTTATCTCAGAGAATCCTCATTCATTAGTAATCTACTACTTTTTCACAACTTAATGGTGAAGATTTGACAATTTTACACATCATACACATATTAAAGACATTTTATTTGAGTTATTTCTCGGTGTGTGTGTGTGTACAGCCACATAAATCTTGATTTCTAACTGGATATGCTTAAATTCCATTGAAAATAAGTCTTGACCTCAAATCCTCACAAGTATACGCTTAAAAATGAAACTCTTATATAAGGGTTTAAACATATTTCTCTCATTATGTGACCAATTCTAACAAGCTAATGATTCACATAAATCTTTTAAATGCTCATGAGATGAAGAAAAATGATCCCTAAGAGTAGATGTTATGACCAAGAATATTAGGGGTCTTTTTATCTCCTCTTTAAGGCTATGTTCCACCTAAGATTAATAGGTCGTTAACTAGGGCGAAATGTAGGCTTAGGACAGGTTTAGAAAAGAAGGGTATAAGGATTTCAAAGGTTCAAAATTGAGAAGAGGTCTTCAATAAATATCTGTTAGGACAACTTCTCTTTTGGGATGTACTTGAAGTGAATCTCTCTTTCAGATTTTGTCTTCCTCGTTCAATTTTATTTTTCACTTCTTTTTCTTTGGCTTCTTTGGAAGAAAGACTACTCATTTTTTTCAATTCTGTGACTTTTTGTCCTATTTTTTTTTTTGAACTTTCTCTACTAACTCTACTCATTTTGAAAATGGGCAATGGATATTTATTTTATTGGCTTATTTTGAGTTAAGGTGAATGGGTTTAAGAAATAAAAAGGCTTACTAATAGGCTCAAAGGGGTTAACTAGTGGTATGATATGCTGGGTAGGCTTTATATCTCCAGGCTAAGCAAGGATGGTCTATATCATTTCCTAAGTTTCCTAAAGCCTATCGATTCATTAAATTTATTGGAATTAAAGCTATTACTCCTATTTATTCCTAATGTTTAACCAAACCAAGGATAATAGGACCACACTAAATCATGTACGTTGAATAAATTGTGAAATTACTTATAACTCTTTGAAAGTAGATGGTCTCTAAACTCACTAGGTTATAGGTCTCCACTAATTCTCGTCAGGGTCTCCAAGTCATACCTCTCTATTAGTCTAGACTATGTGGTTTGTGTAAATGAATTCTAAGAATCAACTTTCATAAAATTCTTCAATACATGAATGATATGAAAAACTTAATTAAATGCATTCCTATTAAGAGGTGAAAATAGTGGAATTACTAAATTATGAACATCTAGTTCTCATCACATTAAGGGAACTCTACATTAAAAAAAAAATTTTTTTCAATTTTTTTTCCCAAAAGAATCAAGAAAACTCAAGAAAATTCACAATCTGTATATGCATCTACACCCCCAACTTGAATAAAGCATAGTCCTCAATGTTTGAAAAACATAGGATCCTATATAATAATGGAAGGATGTAGAAGACAGAGATTTGAAAAAACATCTGGGTTGCCTCCCAAGAAGCACTAAGTTTTACGTCTTTAGCTAGACATAATGATGAGTGCAATGATGGTATGCTGCAAGGGTCCCTGAAGTTGTAAGCTAATGTGGATCATGATATTGAGATGCCTCGAAAATTATCTCTTCAATTTCAAGGTCGAGCATTTCAAGGAAGGGTTTAACCTTTGACAATTGACTTTTTGGATTTCTCCATCCTTTTCAATCTTGATGGCCCTATGAGGATAAATTGTGCTCACTATATAAGGTTCGGTCCATCTAGATCTAGGTTTTCCTAGGAATAGATGTAGTCTAGAGTTATATAGTAAGACCTTTTGACCAGGTGTGAAGGACTTTCTTAAAATATGTCTATCATATATAGCCTTCATTTGGTTTTTGTACAATTGTACAGAATCATAGATGTAATACCTGCTATTTTTAAATTCTGGAAATCATAATTGCATAGAATTTTGGAATTTTGTGAAAATTGAGCAATTGGGGATTTGAGAATTTTAGAGATTAAATCACAAGCTAAAAGCTCAATATTTGAAATGTACTCGTGAAATGGAATTCAACGCCACTAAGAATGCTAAAATCGGAGCTCAAAGGAAAAATGACTAATTATTTTAATTTATGTAATTAATAAATAAATAGAATGGGGTAGAATTGTAATTGCCCCTGAATTTTGTGAGTGTATACGCAATACTAGTTTTGTGAAAATAACCCAATGAAATGGTTTCAGATGGAGGATCTGAACCATTCATCATCTTATGCATGATGAAACAAGGAAGAAACCCATGAATTTTCATGGTGATCTAATAGCTAGGGACATTAAAAAATGGGAAACACAGTAAGATGGAGATTTTTTTATAAACGTGGTAAAAATTGAGTAGTAACCTTAGAAACTTGCAAAATCAGTTGATGGGAAGGTTATAAAGTGAATGTGGATGAAAAACTAATCAAAAGGGTGTGAAAATCGCAAAATTTGGACACCTGGGTGTCATCGGCGGCGACTAGAGTCCAGTCGTCATCTTTGGCGATGGAAAACTAGTCTGGTTATAGCCCAAGATGCATCAGAGATGCGACCAGGTGACACATGCACTCAACGCATGAGCACGTGCATGTGGACTACACGTGTAGCGTTGCCGCCATATGGCAGAACGCGTGCGTGAGTTCGTACGCGCTTCAAGCGCTTTGCGTCCTCATGACACTGTCCTATTTAAATTCAATTTTGAGTTAATTTGAGCCATCCATTCATTAAAAATGTGATTTTAGGAGTTGCAGAGGTCCAAATCACCATCCGAAAGATTTGTTGCAATTGTCTCAACAACGCAGACCTAGATTTGACTTGAAAACCTTGATTTAAACACTTTTAAAATAGTTAAATCATAAAATACCAATAGATGACCTAGATCTGGTTGATCAATGGATGATCAGGCCTTAGAACTTGATTATATGCATCAAATATAAGATGATCTAGGATATTAGTAGAGTATATTTCATGTGATTGTCAAGAAAAGTGATCTTGATCATTGATATGATTAGGTACCTTAGGATTGGCTGATCAGAGAGTGATTTGACCATTAGTTCAATGTGTAATCATAGAGATATTTGTAAATCACTAAATAAACACTAAAATTAGAAGGATCACGATGAGGAGGATTAGAATTGACAATCAGATGTTGATTATAAGTGATATAGAGCGATCGAATGGCTAAATCTTCCCCAAAATTCATGAAAAGCTAGAGACTAACGTCTTGAAACAATTATGACATAAATTGACAATCAAAGATTGTAGATGTTGTTTAGATGTTAGAAAAATCTACATCTAGTCTAGATTGACTTAATAGAAGGTTAATCAGATGATCTGGACCGTTAATCTAGGATTAACTGCCAGATCAATGAAGTTATCACTTAGATTTGTTATTTTAAGATGTGAGAACATCAAGTGATAGATGACTTATGATGTGACAGGTACGTCAGAGAGCACGACATGACATTGCTTACGCGCCTGATTGGAGTATTGCGTTCATCAAGGTAGGTGATTTCATACAAAATTTCTCCATGATTTCATTGATCATGACCTGTTATTTAAAGTTCTTGAGGCATGTGCTTTGCATCTTGCCATCTTTACATAAATATGTTCCCTACTTCTTGTTGATAGCACGACATTTGATTTTACAAATAACCATATTTTACATGTGATGGACTATACTTTATCATGGATTTTGATTGTACCTATTAGGTTATTTTACATGTGAGTTTTTCCTTGGTTTATGGCATGTTTGGTAATTTATGATGGGTGCTTCCACCAGGTGGGTACTACACTAGGAGGGTAGTAGGGTTGGCCACTCGCCCTCTGACTTGGTGATGATGATGATGATTAGACACCTCCTTTGAGAGGGCCAGGTACGTAGGTGGTGGTATCATGAGTAGTCCACCCTATAGGTTTGTTCCCCCCATGGGGACAGAGGAAGTCTCCCATTATAGTGTCGATGGGGAGTGGTAGTGGTTTAGATTATGTGTGGTTACCACTACAACATAGTAGTCTATACTCTTATTTTGTATGCTCATGTGGTATTTATATGTTGGTGGGCCTAGGCTGTGAGTGACTTCGGGGGTTGATGCGGGATGCACGGGAGGAACCTAGGGATTGGTATGAGTACTCATTACTGGTGATTGCATGTCGTGGAACACTCTTAGGGCTTGTTTTTGTACGGTGCCCTGTTTATCATGACATGCATTCATATTATTCTGTGGACACTAATTTGTATTGTTTTGATGGATGTATATCCATGTATTTCTCATGCCTTGTATGCCATGATGCTCAGGAGTGATATTGATTTGTTTAGATCATGATTTTCCTATATTATTCATCATGGATGTTTGACATTTTATGTGCTTTGTTTATGTTCATCTTATGAGATTCACCATGATCTTGATACTTTGTGCCATATGATTTCATCATATTTATTATTGAATGTGAATCACCTACACAAGCATAGCTTGCTGAGGCATTGCTTTGTTTTGCAATGCATCATATTTGGGGCATGACAACACTAAGGGAAAGTAGGTGTAGCAGCATTGATTAGGGCGATGACTTAAGGACCATCTGCCTTTTTGTATTTAGAGACTAATTAGTGTACGACCCTTGGACTTGTGTTAAAATTTTTGGGCTGTAGTGGATGTTTATATTTTGGATAGATTGGACCCATACCATTGTATAATGTATATTTACTTGCATATGTGGATGATGTGGTGATCATGGATGGAACCTTGGGCTTTTAGATTTATTATTGTTGTTTTTTTCATGGCTTGTGATGATTTATCGTGGTTTTGAATTGAGCATGCTCAAAGTATCAGAAATTTGATCTTGTCTATAGATCATGGTTTTGGATGTTGGTTGACCCTCGAGGTTTTCTTGTTTTGTATCTCTACTGAATGCTATGTTATTTATGTAAATTGTGAGTTTTCATTAGGTTTTTATACAATCGTGTAGAATCATAGATGTAATACTTGCTATTTTTAAATTTTGGAAATGTATAATTGCATAGAATTTTAGAATTTTGTGAAAATTGAGGAATTGGGGATTTGAGAATTTTAGAGATTAAATCATGAGCTAAAACCTCAATATTTGAAATGTACTTGAGAAATGGAATTTAACGCCACTAAGAACACTAAAATTGGGGCCTGAAGGAAAAATGGCTAATTATTTTAATTTATGTAATTAATAAATAAACAGAATGGGTTAGAATTGTAATTGCCCATGATTTTGTGAGTGTATACGCAATACTGGTTTTGTGAAAATAATCCAATGAAACGATTTTAGATGGATCATTTGAACCATTCATCTTATGCATGATGAAACAAGGAACAGACCCATGAATTTTCATGGTGATTTGATGGCAAGGGCGATTAAAAAATGCAAAAAATAGTAAGATGGAGATTTTTGTGAACATGGTAAAAATTGAGTAGTAACCTTAAAAACTTGCAAAATCAATTGATGGGAAGGTCATAAAGTGAATGTGTGTGAAAAATTGATCAAAAGGGTGTGAAAATCACAATAAAGACTAACTTGTTTATAATTTCCATCAGGTGTTCCCGAATGTGCACTCCACTCAAATCGAAAAACATTGCATGGCCACCATGCACATCCAAAGCTAGCAGCATCCAATGGGACCTATGAAAACAATAATTCAATTTCATGTTCTCAAATCTTAACTGATATAGATATTCATGTGTATGAATTATGAAATTGAAATGACATAATTTAGCAACATATGTTACAACGTACCCGCTATTGTACAAAATCAGTAAGGCTTGCCCCTTCGCATAAGCCACGAGCCTAAGAATGATATCTTCACTTTGTTTGTCAGTGAGCAAGTGGTCCAATAGAAAGACAAGAGAAGGGTCAAGGAACTTGTAAATGTCCTTGACCTCTAATCTTTGCAACTTATCATGCAAATACCTTCATTAGGAATTTGGGTTAATGTCAAATAATTATCAAGTGTTATTAAAAAAGCAAGTAATGTTACTTTGTTTTGTAATAGTCTAACTCTAATAGAGTAGTTATACAATGACATACCCTATATAGATGATGATGTGCATGTATTCCAATTGAGCCATATTACATATGACTAAGAGGTCTTCATTGAAGAGTGGAACCTCAAACACATCGTTTGTAAGCGCACTTGCCTCTATCCTTACGGTGCTCATTTCCATATCTTCATTGGCCAGTTTGTATAGTACCCTTAAGAATGGAGGCGTGTTAGGTGGAACCTCCACCTGAACCCTAGACTATAGATGTAACATTTCAAAAATTAGTAATGAATATATACAACATATACTTGTATACAAGCATATATAAAAGAAGAGAGATATAGAGATCAAATTTTATTATATAGGGATAAGGTCTTGATGATCATGATGATGAAAGTTAAAAGAAACACATAAATTTCATAAAACACCTCTAATCATTACTTCAAGTAAGATTACAAGTTCTAACCTAGGATAAGATAATAAAACTTTTTGATCTCTAATCATTACTTCAAGTAAGAATCTAAGATCACAAATTCTAACCTAGGATAAAATAATAAAACCTTTTGAGCTTGTGGGCACCTAACAAATGTTTACAATGAGTGCTGTTTCCTTCACTTGTTGTATTTTTCAAGTCCACTTGGACTTACAACACTTGTAAAGTTTTTTTGAACTTACTACATTTCAAGTGCTTTGAACTTGTTAGTTGTTGCATTGTTCAAGTCCACATGTAACATGATACAACTATGCAAATATATGGAACTACTTGGGAAGGCTGGGCTGGGGCTACACTATTCAATACGCCAGAATTTGCTGGTGGGGAGGTTCGTTTCAATTGCGCCTTGTGTTGCTTCTGGTGATCCAACATGTTGTAGACAGTATTAATCAATTAAGAATTTAGTATGACTTAAAAAAGGTAGAAAAAAATGATGCCATGACTACAGTTAGAATATATATATATATATACCTTGGAATTGGATATCATTGGTTTGATAAATTCCTCTGGCCAACTCACATGATATCCAATTGCATCCCCAATAGTTTCAATATCATCCCCTTGTATTGGAAATGGAAGGGGAGCATCTGGTTGAATGGTAGTAGTAATGCACATGCCTTTAGTGTGTGGATGCATCAACTTGCCTTGCAAGGTGGCAGAAGTCATGGGTCGAACCTCATATAGTGTTGCCACAGCCACATAGTTCTCAGATGTATGTAGCTATAACATGCACTGACCCACCTGCATTTGAGAAATAACATATATATATATATATAGTGATTAGTGATGTAAACTGAAAAGGTCACAAAATAATTAAACATTGTAAAAGTAAACATGTCAACATACATACCTCATTAATCGAGACATCACCTTATAGTACTTGCTCTGCCACCTCTTCATCTGATGGAGGTGTGCAGCTATTGTCAGATTGGGGTGGTTGAACTTGAACTTAAGGTTGAGCTTGAGGGCCAACATCCTGACATGAGGTTCTTCCACCACCTTAGAGTTCCTTCAACAATTGATCCTTCACCTTGCTATATATCTCCACAATAGTTTGCTTCTTCCATTCTTCCAATTCTTGTAGCATAGGAGCCTTTTATTTAGGGAAGAAGTTGGAGGGAACAACACCGGGACCTTGGCCCCTTATCTGGCTAGGGTGCTTATCCTTATTGCCCATTGGCCTATACAAGATGTCCCCCTTTGCAGCAGTGCTGCTAAGAGTCCCTGTAGTTGCACTTTCTTGGGTCAACTCTTCTTGCACACGTAAATATCATAACATGATCAAATCCCTATTATATATGTAAAATTTATATAATACATGAGTACGAAAGTATAAAACTAGTTAACTAGGCAGCAGGCATATAAAGTAAAAGTATAAAACTTAAAAAGTTTTAAACCACTTACAATTCTTGATGCATTGATGCTGTTGTTTAATTAGTAAAGGTCTAGGAGTTATGCCTTTCGAACGTGTCATTTTCTAAAGAAGAGCACGATTGATGGGCTCTGTTGTCCCAACCTTCTTTTGCTATTAAGAGAGATACTAAGTCAGATTTAATAAAGTAAAAATCTACTATGATTAGATAGAAATGAAATGTCACATGATATACTTACTTCTTTTACCTCTAATCATGGGTAGCCAACCCTTAAATGGTGGTGCTGCATATGATTAGTTGCGTGAGCCATTTGTCCTTTTATACTCTTTGCCTAGACATCAAAGTAATGTAATCAAAATATAATCAACTATAATAATTACAAGAATCAAAATTTCGCTTGGTAATTTAAGTTATGATTACCTCAAAATTAGGAGATAGCCTAAACTGCACAAATTGATTCCATGCTTCCTGGTCAATGAAGTAGGAGTACAACTGAGGGACCATGCTAAGCATAGAAGGATCATTGGCATTTGAAAGTATGTACTTCCTTGCAAGCTCACTCTTCCATTTCATCCATTGTTTACCAGCTCTTAGCAATGCTTGCTTCTTACAGTCATCAGATATGGCAAAGGCAAACTACGAAACAAAAGAAGAAGCAGGTTAGTGACTACTGTGTAGTGAGTAATGACTTAGTGTATCATATGCAAACAAAAACAATATATATATATAAGGGACATATTATGTTATATGTAGGAAGAATTTACATACGTTGACCATTTCCCATATTGCATCTTTGACTTCTGGCGATACAAGTCTCCAATCAGTCACTAAGACTGGCACTAGTCTTCTAACAGTGTAACATATGAAGCTAGCATTAGCACATGCACTACCACCTATTAGTTGGCCTCTACTGTTGAATTGTATAGTTTCTTTTATTCCCTTTGATGATCTCTTATTTATATGTTCCATTTGTGTTGACACCCTAGGCTTTCTCTTGACACTGACAGGTGGTGTTACTGGTGGACATGTGCTCGATAGCCTCAATTGTTCTTCTTCTATGTGTTGTAACTGTTGTTCTCATTCTACTTCTACCTCTTCTAAGTGTTCTTATACTACTTCTTCATGTTCTTGTTCTACTTCTTCATGTTCCATGTCTGCTTCCCAAATGAAAATTAAAATGACTACAGTTAGAAAAGTGAAAAGTGTTAGTGAAATAACTCATGTCAGATGTAATCATGAATAATGTAGATGTAGATCGAAGTTGTATAAGCTTGCAGCCATGCATATTGTAGATAAAGAATATTGTTAACCTTAACTATTTAACCCTAACTTGTGACATGTATTATAATGAGAGTGTTACATAACAAAAATAGGGTAGAAAATGGTGACATAGGGATTCCAAGAGCAGAACCAGGTACTTGATGAACCTCCTTCCATTGCCTCTTATCGTTTTTCTTATATTTGTTTTCTTCTTTAGTTCTTCTTCCCTTCCCTTTCTCTCTCTCTCTCTCTCTCTCCTTCTTCTTGTTACTTGAGGACCTTGAGCTATAGTAGGCACTTGGATAGCAGTGAGTGGTCAGTTTTTGAGTTTCTCCCTTGCTCTCTTACTCTCTAGTTCTTCCCTCCCCTTGATCAGCTAACACACTTTCTCTCTCCTTCTTCTTCTTGCTCTTTTGGTTTTTTCTCTAATTCTAGTTGAAGGGGGTTTCCCTAATTAACTCATTGTTAAGGATAATTATGTGACTCATTAGTTGAGGATAAGTAAAGAAAGAGTCATGTAATTAACTCATTAGGTGAGAATGAGAATAGAAGGAGTTATGTAATTAACACATTAGTTGAGAATGAGTATAGAAAGACTCATTAGTAGAGAATGAGTATAGAAAGAGTTATGTAATAAGCTCACTAGGTGAGAATGAGAATATAAACAGTTAATGTAATTAACTCATGAAAGAATAGTAGAATATAAGTAGGTATTACTTAGTGAAATAAATGGGGATACTACTTAATAAGTTAAGAATCCCAATACAAGGAATAGTAAGAAACAAGTAAGAAAAAGTGAAAAACATTACAATGGGTAAAGATGTAATGTATAATATGCAGGTCTAGCTTGAAGTCTTAAGTAAACATACATGTATAGAAATAAAATACACCAATACTTGTACATATATGTGATCTTTACTAAGTGAAATAGTGGAGTTTAAGAGAAGGAGTGATAAATTGGAAAATATGATGAAAATAATGTAGAAATAAATGAAAATATTAGACTTATTATAAACTTTGAAAATATTTATAATGGATATTGATGAATATAAATGTAAGAGTTAAAATTTTCTACATAAGAGAAAGTAATATGGCAAAAGTTTCAAAATAGGAATGATATTACTTGGGAAGAATTTTAGGAGATAAATAAGTTTAGTAAAGGAGAAGAGTTTGACAATGATAAATAATATATGATAAAAAATTAGAGCACGAAGAAGTGACCTTTAAAATTTGAATAAAATGATGAAGAAAATGAGATATAGAGATATATGGAAATGGGAAAATAAAATCCCAAACATATTATGAAAAACAAGTAAACCATAATAATATTTGGTTAGCAAACAAATTGTAGTTCATACATATGGTGCAACAATCCCAACAAATATTAATTTACCAAGTTATAAACTATATTGGTATAATAACTCAATTGTTGAATTAGCACAAAAACTTACTAAGAATTAGAGGGATATTGATATGATAACTTTGGTGAAACTAAAAATAATTATGGACTATAGTCTATAGTGAAAAGAAGTACATTTGGCATTGACGGTAAATTGATCATGAAAAAATAAAAATGTTGAATGATATTACTAAGAGTGAGTACCTTTTACTCTACATGGATGAGTTATTTCCAATCTATTATCATCAATTGGGAGTTGGAAATGAGAAACATTAATAGGAAATCGAAACAAATCTTGAGTTATATGAGTTGGATAAATGATATTCATGAATTTGATGAAAATGTGATATATTAAATCAATTGGTGACAACATATAGAATTAGTATAAGAAAATCATAAGCATTTATACAATGTATGACACTTACAAAACTTGTTAACTATCTAGTAAGTGTAATTGTGTAAGTAAATATAGAGTCAGATTAGAGGAAGTAATATTATCATTATAGTCATATGTGCAAGATTAGGCAACCAACGCCAAGTGTAGCTAAGTGGTCCCCAATTAAACATGTCAAAGTTGAGGTCTGGTCTTCAAACCACCTCCCTGACAAGTTTTTTCCATCGTGCATTTTGATTTTGTTTTGCCACCACTGCAAGGGGCCCACACGTCAGACGTCAAATGTTTGACAACATGTTTGAAGTTTCATTAATTGGAGTTTGGAGGAGGCTATCCGTCAGGCCGGCGGCTAGGCGGTCTGGCAGACTGGCATAGACACAGACACTGGCAAGTGATGTAACATAAATAAAGGATGGTTACAAAATAGCCGACCTTTATGTTTTAAAATATAGGACGGTTTAGAAATACCAGTCCTATATTTTATTGAAGAAATATTATAAAATATAGGATGATTATGAATTAACCGTCCTATATGTTTAAAAATATAGGATGGTTTGTACGTAACGATCCTATATTAGATAAATATACAATAGTAACAATACGTAATATAGGACAGGTTTCAAATAACCTTCCTATATTATATATATGTAGGACGGTTATAATACAACCATCCTATATTACAGTTATACATGCTTAAAGGACGGTTATGAAATAATGGTCCTATATTTTTTAAACATATATAGGACGGTTTATTGTTACCTGTCCTTTATGCTTGTCAAATTATAGGATTGTTATTTCTTAATTGTCCTATATTTTTATTTAAAATAGGACTGTTGTTTATTAATCATCCTATTTTTTTCTCCAAATTATAGGACTGTTATGTTTTAACTGTCCTATATTTTTAATTAAAATAGGATCATTATTCATTAACCGTCTTATACTTTCCAATAATATAGGATGGTTATGTTGTAACGGTCCTTTATTTTGTGATATTATAGGATTGTTATTATTGAGCCGTCCTATATTAGGTTTTTAATTTACCTTTTATTTACTAACTCGATGTGAGAGAGAGGAAGGAATAATACATTTTTAGTTTACACTTAGGTCTTTTACATGAAATGGTGAAACCCTAGTTAGTTTTACATCTTTGCCAGTTTTTTCTTTTTTCAGATATCTTCAAGACTTCAACCATTGTTGCACAATGACAGCACACCTACAACACCACATGTATGTGTTTCTTTTTTATTATTTCTTTATCATTATGTTTCTCTTTTTATTCCTCACTGCCTTATTAGTAATTGGTGTTTACTGTGAACTAAAATTTTCTTGTCAATTGCAATATAGGCTCAAGTTGGGGGCAATGATGCTTTTGATAATTTCAATATGGTGCATGAGAATGATGATGATGGGCTTGCTGATTTGGAGAACTTGGAGTTAGTTTTGAAATCCAACAAAGGTAAAAAGCATAGGAAGCTAATGTCTCCAGTTTGGAATTTTTTTGAACAACTTTCGGTATCAGAAGATGGAAGGCAAAGGTGTAAATGCAAGAAGTGCTTTGCGATATATATTTGTGACAGCAAATTTGGTACAGGTAACTTAAAGTGTCATATAAAGACTTGTTAATGGAGCTCTTCTAGTGATATAGGCCAGTTGCTTTTATCTCAAAGTCAGGGGAGTATGTCACTAAGTTCAAATAAGTTTGATCTTCAAGTTTTTCATGAGTTATTAGCAACTACAGTTGTTATGCATGATTTGCCTTTCCAATTTGTTGAGTATGATGGAATTAAATCTATACTAAAATATTTATGTGCAGATTTGCATTTGATTAGTAGAAATATAGTAAAGTAGATGTTTTGAGAATGTATAAAAGAGAAAAAGGAAAGATAAAAGAGATGTTAGAGTTGGCACTCGGTAGGATAAGTTTGACATCTGATTTGTGGACTTCTTATATTACTGATGGTTATATAAGTCTCACAACATATTTTCTAGATAGTGAGTGGGTCTTACATAAGAGGATATTAAATTTTTGTTTCCTACCACCTCCACATAATGGAATATCATTAGCAAAAAAGATATACTCATAATTAGTAGAATGGAGGATTGAGAAAAAGATTTTTTCAATCACTTTAGACAATGCTTTTGCTAATGATTCTTCTACTGAGCTTTTAAGGCATCAATTAAACATAAAAAACACTCTTGTTTGGGGTGGAGAGTTCCTTCATCTTCATTGTTGTTGTCATGTTTTGAATTTGATTATGCAAGAAGCTTTGAAAGAAATAGATGATTCTATTCAAAAAATTCGAGAGGGTATCAAGTATGTCAAAGCATCATAAGGTAGGAAATAAATTTTTTTAGAGTGTGCGAATCACATGTCAATTGAGACAAAAAAGGGTTTAAGGCAAGATAGAATTCATCCTATGCGATGCCTCAAAGTGTTCTTCATTACCAACATGCATTTTGTCACTAAGAACTACGTGACTCAAATTATAAGCACTATCCTTCTATCGATGAATACGAAAAGGCTACAAAATTTTTGAAGTTTTTGGCTATTTTTTATTATACTACCTGTATGTTTTCTGGATCTAAGTATCCTACAATAAATCTCTACTTTCTTACAGCATTTGTAATTTATTTGAGTTTAACACAATACATGAGAAGTGATGATGACTATATGAAGAGTATGTCCACCTAAATGTATGCCAAGTTTTCAAAGTATTGGTCTGACTTCAGCACCATTTTGGCAATTGCATGTGTGTTGGACACTCGATATGAGCTCTCCTTTGTGGAATTCTCATACAAGAAATTGTTTGGTAATGGTTGCTTGGAGTTTGCTCTTGTTTAAGAAAAGTTATTCTCTCTCTTCAATGAATATATGGTTAAGAGTTCCCCCAATCCTTCCTCATCTTTCCTAATGGCTAGAGGTAGTGCTCTTGATGCTGATGATATACAGAACTTGTCATATAGTCAAGAGGTTTTATATGTCATGAAGGTAATTATATTTATAATTATATCTTTCATTATATATCGCTTAGGATATTAAAATTTACTATGAATTGTCTTACATTAAGTTGAATAATATAATTACATTTGCATTAGGAATTTGATTCATTTGAAAGTGAAGAATGTTCTTTGGCTATGCAAAAATCACAATTGGAGCTTTATTTGGATGAACCAAGGTTGCAAGAGTCAAAGCTGGACATTCTTGCATTCTGGAAAGGCAATCAATATAGGTTGGTTGATTAATAATCTCTTGTCTCATAAAAACAATACTTTTTATAATCTTATTTACATTTCTTTTTGATTCAAATGTTGATTTAGGTATCCTGAACTTTCTACCATGGCTCATGATGTCTTGAGCATTCCTATATCTACAATTGCATTAGAGTCTACTTTTAGTGTTGGTGGCCGGGTTCTTGACCAATATAGAACTGCTTTAAAGCTAGATACAGTGCAAGCATTGATTTGTGTAAGAGATTGGCTATATGGATTGAAAGGTAATAACTTATGATTCTATATTTAAACTATATTTTATGTGAGCTTAGTAATGACTAATGCATGTTTATTCTATATGATTGTAGACTTTGCCATTATAGTTTCCATGGATGAGCTTGCTGAGGACATTGTAAGCATAAGTAGCAGTGTATGACCACCTCAACCAACTAAAGACTCTGGAACAATTCATTTTGATTAATTTGTATAATTTTCATAACTTATATTAATTTGTTGTGTTTGATATATTGATGGAAGTAGATTTCTCTCATGTGCTACTTAATCCCCAGTTATTTACTACTATTGAGTTATTTGATTCATTTGAATCGCTTTTAGGACCTTATGTGAGTGGTGTAAAGTTCTGTGTTGCTTTTAAATAAAATATTGTAAGGACTTTATCAGTAATTTGGTATGGATCAAGGTTCACCAATAGTCTAACTGTCTAATACTAAAACGTGTCGTGTCAGATTGGTCATTTTGTGTCGTAATGGGTCACTAATTATTGTGTTACTTAATCAGGTCATGTTGACTCATTTAATAAATAGGTCGTGCTAATGAATCGTGTCATTTTGTGTCATGTGCTGTCATGTCGTGTCATCCAAACATGACTCAGTAATGTAATCGTGTTACATGGGTTGTGTCGTGTCAATTTTTTAAGAACCAGGTCATGTTCGAGTTAAAGTTTTTGACACGACTATTAATCGTGTCATGTTCGTGTCGACCCATATACTCTAATTATGTCGTGTTCATGCCGACATGAACACCACCTACTAACCCAAATTTCCAGGCCTAGACGCTTCCCTATTTAAATTGGATTTTGCATTAATTTGAGCTGTCCATTTATTAAAAAAGTGATTTTAGGAGCTACAGAGGTCTAAATCACCATCCAAAAGATCCGTTGCAATTGTCTTGATGACGCAGAACTAGATTTGACTTGAAAACCTTGATTTAAATATTATTAAAATAGTCAAATAATAAAATACCATTAGATGACCTAGATTTAGCCGATCAATGGATGATTAGACCTTAGAACTTAATTGTGTGCATCAAATATAAGATGATCTAGGATATTGGTAGAGTATATTTCATGTCATTGTCAAGAAAAGTGATCTTGATTGTTGATATGATTAGGTATCTTAGGATTGGTTGATCAGAGAGTGATCTAACCATCAGATCGATGTGTAATCATAAAGATATTTGTAAATCACCAAATAAACACTAAAATTAAAAGGATCATGATGAGAAGGATTAGAATTGACAATTAGTTGTTGATTATAAGTGATATAGAGTGATCCAATGGATGGATCGTCCCCAAACTTCATGAAAAGCTAGAGACTGAATCCTTTATTGATTAAGGGGCATTAATTGAAAGAATTATGACATAGATTGACAATAAAAGATTGCAGATGTTGTCTAGATATTAGGAAAATCTACATCTAGCCCAGATTGACTTAATAGAGGGTTAATCAGATGATCTGGGCCATTAATTTAGGATCAATTGCCAGATCAATGAAGTTATCACTTAGATTTGTTATTTTGAGATGTGAGAACACTAAGTGATAGATGACTTATGATGTGATAGATACGTCAGAGCACATGACGTGACATTGCTTATGTGCTTGATTAAAATGTCACATTTATCAAGGTAGGTGATTTCATTCAAAATTTCTCAGTGATTTCATTGATCTTGACATGTTATCTAAAGTTCTTGAGGCATGTGTTTTGCGTCTTACCATGTTTACATAAATATGCTCGCTACTTTTTGTTGATAGCATGACATTTGATTTTATAAATAACCATGTTTTACATGTAATGGACTGTACTTTATCATGGGCTTTGATCGTACCTATTAGGTTATATTACATGTGAGTTTTTCCATGGTTTATGGCATGTTTGTTAATTTATGACGGGTGCTTCCACCTGGTGGGTACTATGTTAGGAGGGTAGTAGGGGGCACCCGCCCTCTGACTTTGTGATGATGATGATGATGATTAAACACCGCCCCTGAGAGGGCTAGGTATGTAGGTGGTGGTATCATGGGTAGTACCCCCTGCAGGTCCGTTCCCCCCATGGAGATGGAGGAAGTCTCCCGTTATGGTGTTGACAGGGTATGGGAATGGTTAAGATCCTTGTGTGGTTGCCACTGCAGTATAGTAGCCCATACTTTAATTCTATATGGTCATGTGGTATTTATATGTTAGGTGAGCTGAGGTAAGCCGGGCCTAGGCCGTGAGTGACTCCAAGGGTTGATACGGGCTGCATGGGAGGAACCTAGGTATTGGTATGAGTACTTATTACTGGTGATAGAGTGTCGTGGAACAGTCTTAGGGCTTGTTTTTGTACAATGCCCTATTTATCATGACATTCATTCATATTATTCTGTGGACACAGATTCGTATTGTTTTGATGGATATATATCCATGTATTTCTCATGCCTTATATGCCATGATGCTCAGGAGTGATATCAATTTGTTTAGATCATGATTTTCCTATATTATTCATCATGGATGTTTGACGTTTTATGTGCTTTGTTTATGTTCATCTTATGAGATTCACCATGATCTTGATACTTTGTGCCATATGATTTCATCATATTTATTATTGAATGTGAATCACCTACACAAGAATAGCTTGTAGAGGCATTGCTTTGTTTTATAGTGCCTCAGATTTGGAGCGTGACAACACTAAGAGAAAGCAAGTGGAGCATTATTGATTAGGGCGATGACTTGAGGACCATCTACCTTTTTGTATTCAAAGACTAATTGGTGTACGTCCCTTGGACTTGTGTTAGGCTTTTTGGGCTATAGTGGATATTTATATTTTAGATAGATTGGACCCACACCATTGTATAGTGTACATTTACTTGCATATGTGGATGATGTGGTGATTGTGGATGGAACCTTGGGCTTTTGGACTTCTTATTATTATTGTCTTTTTCACGGCTTGTGATGATTTATCATGGTTTTGAATTGAGCATGCTCAAAGTATAGGAGATTTGATCTTCTCTACAGGTCATGGTTTTGGATGTTTGTTGACCCTTGGGGTTTTCTTTTTTTGTATCTCTTTTGAACGCTATGCTATTTATGTAAATTGTGAGTTTTCATTTTCAGTATCCTGCCTATTTTATAAATTAAATTACTATAATTTTTATATATTGTAAAAAGGTTTATAAAACCTCGGGGTGTCACATATGCATCTTTCCTCAATTCTTCCAACTCACTTTTTGGTGGGTCCTAGCAGAATCTAAGTTAAAATTGAGCTTTTTGATAGCCTAATATGCCTTCTACTCTAATTCTACTGGTAAGTGGTAGGCCTTTCCATAGATTCGGCAATAGGGTGACATTCCTATAGCTGTTTTATGTGCTGTACGATAAGCCCATAAAGCGTTATTGACACTCAGAGACTAGTCTTTCTTACTTGGATTGACTATCTTTTCTAAAATCTACTTTATTTTCCTATTAGATACCTCTACTTGACTACTAGTTTGAGGATGATATGGGGTAGCTATCCTATGGTTGACACCATACTTTTTCATTAAATTCTTAAATATTTTATTACAAAAGTGTTATCCCCCATCACTTATTATGGCTCTAGGAGTACCAAACCATGCAAAAATATTTTCTTTTAAAATATTTACCACAGCCTTGTGGTCATTGGTTTTGTGGGGCATAGCCTCCACCCACTTGGACATGTAGTCCACTCCCACTAGGATGTACATATTTTCAAAAAGTTCTATGACAAGGATTGGGTTTACGGGAATCATGTCTCCTTCCTAAGCTTCCTAACCTTTGAAACCTTACACATGCTTTGCAGTAAGCATCTGCATCCTTAAATATGGTAGGCCAATAAAATCCACACTGCAAAATTTTTGCAGTTGTCTTTCTAGAGCTGAAATGGCCCCCACATGCATGATCATGACAAAGCGTGATGATTTGATTATGTTCACTATTTGGTATGCATCTCCTAATTACTTGGTCAACTGTACTTGAATAAGTACGAATCATCCCATGTAAAATATCAAACCTTGGTTAAAAATCTCTTTTTAGCTTATTTGGTCCAATGATTAGGCATTTATCTTATAATAAGATAATTAACAATATCTCCATACTAAGGTAACTAGGACATATGCAATAACTGTTCATCTGGGAATGACCCAGTTATGGGCCCATGATTGCTAGTGTGTTCCACCACTAATTTAGATAAGTGATCTGCTACTACATTTTTTGAACCTTTCTTGTCCTTAATTTCTAAGTCAAACTCTTGTAGCAATAGTATCGAATGGATCAACCTAGGTTTTGCATCCTTCTAGAAAGGAGGTATTTTAAGGCTGCATGATCCGAGTATACTATAACTTTAGACCTTAACAGGTAAGATCTAAATTTATCGAAAGCAAACACCACAGCTAACAACTCTATCTAAGTGGTGGAATAATTAAGTTGCACATTAGGTAGTGTTTTACTAGCATAATATTAGCATAATATATCACATCAAAAAGTTTATCAATACGTTGCCACAAAATAGCTCCAATGGGAGAATCCGATGCGTCACACATTATCTCGAATGGTGCATTCCAATCTGGTGGTCAGATAATAGGTGTAGAAGTTAACTCAACCTTGAGTTGCTCAAATGCTTTCTTATGGTTTTTATTAAAGTCAAAAGTGGCCTCTTTTATAAGTAAATTACATAGGGGCTTGACAATTTTGCTAAAATCCTTGATGAATCATTTGTAAAAGCCAACATGTCCTAAAACGAAGTGAATTTCTACAACCGTCCTTGGTGCAGGAAGGTTGGCTATTAAATCCAATTTTTCCTTATTGACTTCTATCGCATTGGGTGATATTATGTGGCGTAATACTATCCCACTCTGTACCATTAAATTGCAAATTTTCTAGTTTAAGACAATATTCTTTTCCTGACACCTTGCTAGAACTAACTTTAAGTGGTGCAAGCGTTCATCAAATGATGACCCAAATACTAAGAAGTCATTCATAAACACCTCAAGAAAACTTTCTACCATGTTAGAGAAAATGCTCAACATACACCTTTGGAATGTAGCTCGAGCATTACAAAGCCCAAAAGGCATATGTTTGTAGGAAAAGGTTCCAAAAGGTCAGGTGAAGGTGGTCTTCTCCTGATCCTCTAGTCTTATAGGAATCTAGTTGTAATCAAAATATCCATCTAGAAAATAGTAATAGCTATGTCCGGCCAACCTTTGTAACATTTGGTCAATGAAGAGTAGAGGAAAATGATCTTTCCTTGTGACCGCGTTGAAGTTTCGATAGTCAATGAAAATTCTCCACCCAATAGTCATGTGGGTGGGTACTAACTCATTATCCTCATTTTTTACTACCTTGACCCTGGATTTCTTAGGTACAACCTAAACGGGGCTAACCCAAGTACTATTAAAGATAGGGTATATGACGCCAACATCTAAGAGCTTTAGGACTTCATCTCTGACCACGTCTTTCATGTGGGGGTTCAGTCGTCTTTAGGTTTTCCTCGAAGGTTTTGCATTTTCTTTTAGGTGTATTCTATGCATGCATACGATTAGACTAATACCTTTTATGTATGCTATTATCCACCTTAGAGAAGTTTTATGTTCCTTAAGAGCATTTAAAATCTTACCTTCCTGTTGTTTACCTAAGTCTGATGCTATTATTACAGGTAATTTTTCATCTAGGACTAAGTATGAATATTTCAAGTTATTAGGTAGGGGTTTTAGGTCCAAAGATGGTGGTTGCTCTATTGAGGGTGTGTGGACAGATTTAGATGGTGGGTGTCATTCCACATAAGGACCCTACTTGGAGGTATCCATGATTGGTGCAACATCTAAAATATTGTTTACCTCTTCAATAGACTTGTCTATATCAAATTCTCTGTTGAAGTGCAGGAGACAAGTCTCTAGTGGGTCAGAGATGGATAATGGTGGATGAATCTCATTAATTAGACTCTCGATCAAGTTGACATCACATGAATCATGAAGGTCTAAATGTTGTTGATGACCATTAAAGATTTTAAGCTTAACCTTCATGTTGTTGAAATACAATTTCATTGCACCATTCCTATAGTTAATAATGGCATTGGACGTTGCCAAGAATGGACATCCAAGGATGACTGGGATTTGACTACCGGGATTAGATATAGGTTGGGTGTCTAGTGCAATGAAATCAACAGGATAATAAAACTTATCCACCCTTATCAACACAACTTCAACCAAACTATGAGGTATTTTGACTGATCTATCAGCTAATTACAGCATGGTAGGACTGTGACGACCCGGGTTTTTGAAAAAATGATTTGTAAAGTATTTTGAAAGGCAGGGCCCTTAAGAGTGTAAATTTTTTTTGCAAAACAAAGTAGCGAAAATTCTTTTCTTTAGAACTTGTTTTGAAAACCCAAGTCACCACTTCATACATAACATAAGTACAATTTGTGTACAAAATAAAATTCCATTGAAGGAATAAACTTTTATTAAACTCCAGGATCCATCCAGTGTTTCATGATCTGACCAAATCTAGTACAATACTTGTCCAAATTACATAATCCAAAACTCAAGCTCACCATACAATAAAACTCTCAACAAATAAAAATACATGTCTTCAAGGGTATACCTTGAAGATTATTCTCTTCAAGTCTTCTATAGTCTTCAGCTCCTAAGTCTCCTTTCCTGGATCTGAGATATTACAACAAGTACAATATCTCAGCAAGCAATGCTTGGTAGGGGATTCAAGAAACATAACATTGAGAATGTAATTCCAATACTTCATAATCTCATTATCCTTAAACATACTCTTTACTTTGTAAGTTATGTATAACTATATACATACATACCCTTCATGGGTAAACTAGTTAAATTCGTGAAAATAGTCAAATATCACTCCCAACTAAGCTGACCAATTCTCTTCATTTTGAGAATTTAGTATTACAGCTAATCTCATACTGGGAATTTCCCTTCTTGGGAAACATTGGTAATATACAATTACCTAGCATTTCATTATGCTATAACATAAGGCATTTCACTATGCCTATTCCCATATGCATCATAGTGCAAAATAATCAGAAAGGTTGCTATCTTTGCGGTCGATCCGTACTAGCGCGCTCGGATAAGCGCCTGTTCTGCTTGATACCACGGTGGAAAATATTATGTCATTGCCCGTATGGGGGCAAGACTTTCACGGTGGTGGCCTTCCCATAATTGCCACCACCCGAGCTTTTAGCCTCTCATTGGGCAAGGTATCATCATATCATCAAATTTCAAGGAGCGGGTGGCCAAACCCTCATAACTCCTCTAGCAATAGCATCCCCTAGGCTCATGCCTATTAAAACAAACTCACAAGCCTCCAAGCTTGTATGTAAAATAGATTTCATATATATCAGACCATACGTCTGTTTACTTAGGGCTGAAATATTTTCTAGTTCCCTATTCACTTATAGTTTAGTCCTTAACCATCTTATAGGTGTTTGGTTGGATCATAAGGTTTTCAAGAGATTTACTCCAAGTATTATCATTACTCTTGTCAACATAAGATCATGAGTACAATCATGAATATCTCATGTAAATGCATTCATCAAATCCTCCTACCTTTAAGGATTGATCTCTTTTTCCCAATCTTCCATGATGTTGACCGATGTATGTAATCTGTACATCCATACATATTGTCAATATATAATTTATGAACAATCCTATTGATCACTAGATCTGATGTTTAGAATGATCTTTAGATCATTCATATCTAAGTATTTTTCTATCTCTAAGTCTTTGTATGTTCATCTCCTTGATCTTGATCTTTCATAGATCCTTTGATTGACAATCTACTCATGTTGATAAAGATCAAGGTCCTAGATCTTCTATCATCTAGTTCTTCTTTGATTTATGTTCAGTTCTTGGATCATCCCTATGGAGGATGATCTTGGTTTTCTTCCTTGAATCACCTTTGATCAAGGGTTTGGATTATCTAATCTAATGAACTATAACAAGTATACTACTAAACATACATACTAAGTACAATATAGTGTTCTTATTCTTATTGTTCTTGATCATCCAAGATTTAATAGATCTTGTTTGATCATCCTTATTTTACTTACTGTTTTTATTAGGGTTAGGTAATTTACTAACCTTTTATGCTCTTATGATTATTATTCAACCAGTTAATGTGCATGGTTGAAGGTAGCTTATTCAAGCCTAAATCTAGACTGCTCCTCTTATTTCCAATTGGCTAAGGCTTACTAGTTGAATGGGTGAACACAAAGTGATTACTTCAATCCTCATGTAAGGAGGCATTTAGACCTCACAAACATCAACAGAAGGTAGGGGAAGAGCGAGGCTCTATTAGATAACCCCCTTAACCACTATGTTCATCATTCACTAGAATGACCATAGCTCAACCTTTCATAAGGTTCCTATAAGCATGTTTACCCTAAGTACTCTTTCTAATGGATTTCAATTAAGTCCATGAATATTTATAATGTCATTCATGGGGTTTATTATTCTTTTCCTAATTTGGGCTAAGGATTTGATAATCCTTATATTGTCCTACTAACTATAGCCCTTACTAATTAAGTCCAAAGTACTTCATTCTTATTTGTGTCATGAAACTCTACTTTCTCATTAGAATACATTTTTGATGTTTTATGCTCTTTATCTCATAACAAGTAAATCTACTACTAACATTCAACCATAAATGAATTATAAATTTAAAGCATAAAACTACCTAATTTAACATTCAATGAAAATGAGGCAAGGTACTTAAATTAAATCTAGCACCTTATGATAAGAATGAGCACATATCATACTAAACTCTAAATGTTATACTAGCATGCTTTATAACATAATAATATAAAATGAAACTAATTATATTTACATTTTTAGAAACCTTTACTTATGATCCAACCATTTGATCTTAGATCTTTTCCTTTGATTAAGGACTTTAGTTATATTTAGAGAATTTTCTCTATTTAAGGTCAAAAGATCACATTGATCTATTTTTATCATAATCCATCCATGATTTCCTTGGATTTCATCATATAAACATTTATTCTTTCGATCCCAAGGATCTGATAGCACTTGATCTCATTGATCAAGTGGGTCCCTTTGTATTTTTTTTTTTTGGGTTTTTCTACCATAAAGGGTAGATCCCTTATTTTATCTAAGATCTGTCCAAATTAACCATAGATATTACTTTATTACATTATTATATCATCGTTAAAATAAATCTCCAAGATCTAATCACCTCAGATCTTGAAGATCTTAGAAATTGGACACTTATTTCCAAAATACAGAAAAATATAGAAATAAATTTTAGAAATATTATGAATTCATTAGAAACTAGACATTACAAGATTTCCATAGCTTCTTTCTGATCTCAATTTGGAGTTCATATGACTCCACAATCTTAAATTGAAGTTTTCAGCCGTTCCTAGGGTCCAGATTTGATCTAGGCCCAGCAGAATTAATCTCTCTCAATTGAGGGTCCAAAACTGCTTAGATCTTTCTGAAACTTCTACCCTAGGGATTTTGGACCATTCTGGATTGATTGGTGAGTCAGATTTTTCATCTGAGCACTCCATCATCATGAATTAAGGGTTCGGTTGTTTACTTTATTTTTACCTTTTTATTACCAAAATTAATTACAGTAAAATAAAAATTACATAAAAAAATACTAAAAATATATGAAAAGAATTTCCACTTACTTGATTGGAGAGAAAACCTCATTTATATGCCCAATTTAAAAAAAATACCTTGTTGATGAAGATATAGCCTAAAATCCACCTTTCTTGCAAATACTATTGTTTGAACCGTTGGATCTTGAAATTTCTTTGGGGGTTTTGTAGAATAGATGTGTTGGGATGTTTTGGACGGTGGAATTGATCAAATTAGATCTAGAACAGAGTGCCTAATTGAATTTAGGTCTCTTGTTCTAATCTAAAAAGAAAAACAAGTTGGAAAGAGATCTAACTCTTGGAAATTTTGGGGTTTTGGAGAGGGATTCTAGATCTAATTTTTCAAGGAGATTGAAGATAATTTCGTGGGGATTTTATGAGGATTTTTGGAAGATTTTTGGGGTTGTATTTATAGGCATTTTGGGTCTTTTTCCATGATTATAATATGTTATTTTTTAATATAAAATGGCATGAAAGTCTTCAATGCTCCCATGCCTAACTTTTCTTCCCCATGACTAGCTGATCTTTGTTGACCCATGTTTCACATGGGCTACTGATCAAATTGGTTGTTGGGGACGTGGTGGTCCCCATGTGGGCCCCACATGGTGTAAAAAGTCCGTTTTGCCCTTTATGCATAAAACTTTGGGTTTTATTCCCATGATCTCGGATTTGAGTGTACTTAGTGGCGTTGGATTCGTATTTCTCAGTAAATTCTAAATTTTGATGTTTCATATTTTGATTTTTGGAATATTTTGATTTTTGGGTAAAATTACTATTTTACCCCTTTTGTCCAAAAAATGAAAAACTTAAGGATTTCTCATCTGAATTCGAAATTTGTGGTGCTTACAATCATTTTGAAGGGTTTGCTAATTTTAATTTCAATTTTACATGTCTTATGATTTGATTATACTTTTATAAAAAGTATATTTTAAATAACCCTAATATTTCAGCCCGAAATATCTAAAACTCAAACTTTAGTGATTTTTCTCAATCAATTTACAAAAGTTGGGGTTATTACAAGGACATCCTGGGTGTCTTAACTTCAGTGGCATCTTGTGTTGAATCAATGAGCTTACCTTCTTGGTGAGGAAAGCTTTCTTTTTCTTGTGCTGAGCTCTTTTAAGAACTTAACATAGGCAGGGATGTCTTTAATTGCATTGCGCAGTGGTATATTGATTTGTACATGTTTAAACACCTCCATTAACTCATTGAAGTTTGTTCTCTTTCTAGATTTGTTCAATAACTAAGGAAAATGGGCTTTAGGCACATAGGGTACCTCCACTATAGGTTCTACAGGGTTTTTCTGTCTCTTCTCTTTCTCCTATGTTTTAGTTACCTCTTTCTCCTCTGTAGTTTCCTTAGCTTGCCCTTCTTCGTTATCAATTTGATGTCCGCTTCTATGACAGCCATGGTCCTCCCATATGGACATGGATATTGTAATTTCCACTGAGAATGGTATAAGTGGATTATTGAACAGTTATCTGGGCACACTGTACAGATCAGACTGCAAGCATAGTAGTCCTTGATTATTTTGCATTATGATGCATATGAAATTGGCATAGTGAAATGCCTTAAGGGATGGCATGATGAAATGCCAGGTAATTGTATATTACCAATATTTTTCCCAAGAAGGGAAAATCCTAGTATAGTAACTGGCTGAAATACAAATATCTTATAATGAAAGGAGTTGATCAATTTTGTATGGAAATGATTATTGATTATTTTTACAATTTTAACGGATTTGTTCTTATATACTATGTATGTATAAAGGTGAACACAAATGATAAGGAAATGAGATGTTCATATAAATAATAGTGGTCTGTGAATGTGTTTATGATAGAATGAATTATAGGATAGTTGAAAATTGAGATTTTACTATCAATAACTTACATTCTTATCCCCTACCAAGCATAGCTTGCTGAGATATTGTAAATGTTCGAATGTTTACAATATCTCAGATACAGAGAAGGAGACGTAGGAGCTCAAGACTTGAAGAACTAGTGAAGAATAAGTAAGAAGGGTATATCCCTTGAAACATTGTATAGAGAGCATGTATTGTATTTAGAACTTTGTAATTTGAATTGTGTATTTGGTATTTGGACAAGTATTGTAAGGATACAATGGGTTGTGTACTGTGAACCACTGGATGGATCTTGGAAGTTTAATAAAATCATATTCCTTTGATGGAATTTTATTTTGTACACAAATTGTACTTATGTTATGTATGAAGTGGTGACTTGGGTTTTCAAAACAAGTTTTAAAATAAAAGAATTTTCGCTGCTTTGTTTTGCGAAATTTTTTTACTGAGGGGACGCCCTTGCCTTTGAAAAATATATTATAAAATGTGTTTCAAAAACCCGGGTCGTCACAGCTTCTAAGGGTGGTTATAGACTTGGCTTGCTCATGAGGGTTAAGGTTTTGAGAACTTGACCCTATCTCAAATTGACCCTTATGGGTGGGGATTGGTTGACTAAGGAATTGACCCTTTCCTCTATTATGTAGTTCAATTGACAATTGGCTTACCTGCATCTCTAACTTAGCTATGGCTTGAGAGTTGACATTCTGGTATTGGTTTAGAGTCCTTTTTGTTTCTTCATTCTATTTTGCAATCATGCTCTCAATTCTATCCTCTAAAGATGGTTTCTTTGGTTGTTGAGGTTGTTAGAAGCCAGGTGGTTGTTTAGGAACTATAGGCTTAGAAGGAAAATTTTGCTAGGGGGTTCAGTAGTGGTCCTCCTTGGTGATTATTCTTTGACCAGGAAAAACTAGGATGCCTAGCCCATCTAGGATTGTAGGTCTCAGAATATGGGCTGTTACTAGGTTGGTGATATGCATTCAATGCATTCGCTTAGTCCATAAGATATTCAGGGAATACTTTATTGGATGGACAAGCTAAAGTTAAATGAGCTAGACTAGAATAAGTAGCACATACCACTTGTGGAGGTTTTTGGGATAAGGTAGTAGCCATGAAGGATTGAAACATAGTTTCAAGCTTGTCCATTGTTCCACCTAATTTTTCAGCAATAGAGTCGAGCTTATGGGATAGATCAGTATACACTCCTATCTCATAGAGACCTCCTTTCTTAGTGGGCTGGTTGGTTCTTTCTCTCCTATTTGAATAATCCTATTGCTGAGAATTATTGGCCACTATTCAAAAGAAGTCCCATTCCTCACTTTCATCCTTTAACATGAGGGTCCCTCCAGTTGCTGCATCTATCATTTGTCTATGTTGAGGCATCAATGCTTGATAGAAGTATTGAACTTGCTGCCATTTCTCAAATCCATGATGAGAACATTTTTGCAATAGTTCATTCCATCGTTCCCAACATTTGTAATATTTCTCATCATCCCTTTGTAGGAAATTTATAATTTCATGACGCAGGGCATTTGTTTTGTGAATAGGGAAGAACTTGTTCAAACACTTGTTAGACAATTGGTTCCATGTATGTATGAAACCTACCTTCAAGGAATTAAGCCATGACTTGGCTTTGTCCTTAAGTGAGAACAGGAATAACCTAAGCCTAGTAGAATCATTCATAAAGTTTCAAAACTTAAATGTGGCACAAATGTCAACGAATTCCTTAATATGTAGGTAGGGGTCTTTTCAATCTTGACCATAAAAAGTAGGGAGTAATTGAATGACTCCTAGATTTAACTTGAAGTGGTCAGTATTTGTGGGAGCTAAAGTTATTCAGGATGGGGTATTAAGTTGTAGAGGATCATAGAAATCACTCAATCTCTACTTTTGGTTCAGCCATGGGGATAGGAACCATGTCTCTTTCCCCTTGTCTTTGGATGTGTTGAATCTTTGGGTCTAAAGGTATTAACTTTGGGTTCTGAGATCGACGCCCTTGGATAGACTACCCTAATTTAAAATTTCCCAATCCAAATGCTAACGCTAACTCTACGTGATGAACTAACAAAAGGCATAATCAAACAATCCTTAGGCTAATAAGCAATATTTTTGACTTTCTTGAATTTGTGTGGGGACAATGCTGTTAAATTAGCCTAATCTAGTGCTCCTCCTTTCCTTCAAATTTGACTATTGGTTACTAGTTAGGTTTTGTGTAAGGTGCTTAATACAATCCTCATGTAAGGAGGCATTTATATTGCAACAAGCATCAACCAAAGGTGTGGAAAAATTATTTGGATTTTAAGACACCCACTATAACCACAATGCTTAAAGCCCACTAGAGTGACAATAGATCACCTCTTAGTAAAAGGTTCCTACAAGCATGTGATGGCCCTATAGGGTCTCTTCTAATTTATTTTAAATTAATTTAAAAGGTAGGGCTACGTGCTTGAGGTGATTATCCTAGGTGGGCCAAGGAGTGGTGATGAAATTTCCCCTTGATCTTGCGAGGGTCGGGTGTTCTTACTAATTAATTTTCACTCTCCATGGCAGTTTGATCAGCATATATATCACTGTAAAGCATTAAATGTGTCATAAGAATGCAATTAAAACAATAAACTAATTCAAAATCCTTAAAATATAGCAATTATCAAATATGCTTTTTATATGTAATTATACTACCAGCCAATGCAAGATTATCCTAAATGTGGACCCTAATCTAGGAAATAAAAGGAGTGAGGGATACTTACATTGGGGTTTCTGATGAAGATCAAGTGTGGGCCACCTTATCCCACACTTGACATGTATATACAACCCTTTTAAAATTGAAATGAAAATTGCAAATTACAAAGGGAACTCACTATAAGATACATTCAAAAAAGGGGAAAGTCCTATTCTAGGAAAGTAGGAAAATTTCTATTTTGATGATGATCCACTTGCCAACTTCCTAAAAAAGAAAGATAGAAATAAGTACCAAATTCAGGAAACAAGGTGATTATGCAGTAAGAAAATTGAAAAATGCACTTGAAAATGTTAAAAAAATGCAATCCTATTTTTTAAAAATATTTTTTAATTAAATTTTATAAAAACTCTGTTATGTGTCCCGAGCAACGATGCCAAAAACTTGTTATTTAACCACAAGTGAACATGCTATTGTAGTATAGCATTTGCAAGTACGGGTCGATCCCATGGAGACTCAACTTAAATAGATAAGATAGATGATCTAACTCAATGGTTAGATGCTTTCATGATGAATAAATCTTTTACATAACCTTAGTCTAAGGTTTGGTCAATTTGTTACACTCCCAACCACTCTGTTCCATTATGGCCATCAATCTATGGTTTCCCTCTATTCTTTTCAGAGCAAGCAAATGCTATGAATGCATATCGCAATCCTAGGGGTATCCTTATTCTTAGATCTACAACCTTGGATGGACTAGGTATCCAAACTTTTCCTGGTCAAAGAATAACAACGAAGGGGGTCCATCAGGGAATCCCCCTCAACAACCTTTTCCTAGAAACCTAATGGCACAGCAATAGTAGCCTCCTTAATAGTTTTTCAACAGCATAGGAAACAATCATTCAAGGACATGTTGAATATATTCATGGAAGGGTCTATATAGTTATAGAATGATGCCAAGTGGACCTTGCAAGCCAACTCACATTCTATTGCAAAGTTGGAGTATTAGATGACCCAACTATCTATTGCTTTATGAGAAAGGGAAAAATTGAAAGTTCCCTAGTTAGCCAGTGGTCAATCCCATGGGTCAGTATGAGGGGTTCGTATGAGGTTGTTTCAACATCATTAAATCAGGCCAAGTCGACCGCAACCCTTAGGAGTGCAAAACAAGTAGATAACCAGGCGGGCCAAACCAAGACAACCCCATAGATTGAGGACAAAGAGAAGCCTATGCAATCTCACAAAGGAAAAGAAAATTTCGGCCACCTCCCTCTTCATTTGAACCCCTTCCTAGTGCTCTACACCCTTAGAGACTTAATACAGCAAAGAAGAGGAACAACTATAATGATATAATGGACATTTTTAAACACGTAAATATCAACATTCCATTGCCCAGTGCTATTAAAAAGTTCCCTCCTTATCCTAAATCCTTGAAGGACCTATGCACATAAAAGCATAAGCTTAATGTGCAAAAAAAGGCCTTCCTCACTGGACAAGCCAATTCCATTCTACAACACCAAACCCTCTGAAGTACAAAAATCCCGGATGCCCCACACTTTCACATATTATTGAGGAACACAAATTTGATAAGTTACTCCTAGATTTGAGGGCCAGTGTTAACTTGTTTCTATATTAGGTCTAAGAGCAACGAGGTTTATGTGAGTTAAAACCGACTTCTACCACCCTTCAACTAGCATATCGATACGTAAAGATTCTTAGAGTAGTGGTAGAAGATTCTTAATTCATGTTTATTAGTTGCTCTTTTTAGTGGACTTTCTAGTACTAGATACACAACTTGTATCTAATAGAAAATGAGATTCCTATCATTTTGGGCCGACCTTTCTTGGCCACATGTAATGCCATCATCAACTATTGGAGTGGTGTTATGAAACTAATTTTTGGGAACACGAGACTTGAGTTCAACATTTTCAATGCAGCACAATAGATGATCTTTGCAGAATCTTTTGCTATAAATGTTATAGAAAGCCTAGGTCATGTCAGTTTCCTTTCATCTTTCAAGCCTAATCCAATCATGGATTAAGCCACTTCCATTGAAGTAGTAGAACCAATACTTGAAACTATAGTGGTAATGGGCACTACAAAATGGAAACCAAAAGTAGAACCCCTTGCACCATCTCCACTAGTCAGGAGAACTCATCGAAGAAAACATTTGCATTTGACTTAAAACCCTTCTTAGAAAATTTAAAGTATGCATTTTTAGGTCCTTTTGAAGCCTTGCATGCTATCATCATCATAGATCTTGATCAAGCACGAGAAGGTAAAATGCTTAATGTCCTCCAAAGATATAAGATATAGGGTGGTCCATCTTGGACATTAAAAGCAATAATCCAACCATTTGCATGCATTGAATCCATTTAGAAGAGCATGTAAAAATGTCTTAGGAATTGCAAAGGAGGATAAACCCTCACATCAAGGCTATTAGATGTAGGCATCATCTACGCATCTTTTATAGTTCTTGGGTCAATTCTGTTCTGGTTGTCCCACGAAAATATGGAGTCATGGTAGTTAGAAATGAGGATAGTGAGTTAGTCCCCACTTGCATGAACAATGGGTGTATGATGAGTATCTTCTCAGATATGGTGGAGAGGCTCCTAAAGGTGTTCATGGATGATTTTTCAATTTTTAGTTCCAATTTTGATGAGTGCTAAACCAAAGTGGCATAAAGGTCGACAAAATCAAAGTGGACCTGATCTCTAATCTTCCACCTTCTAGAGTGGTGAAGGAGATCTACCCATTCTTGGGCCATGCTAGATTCTATAGATGTTTCATTAATGATTAGTTAGATTTCTAGACCCCTATGTAATCTGCTGGCAAAGGAGGCAGTCTTTAACTTTGATGAAGAATGTATGAAGGCCTTTGAATGTCTTAAGGTCATCCTCACCTCTGTGCCTATCATATGATGGCCAGATTAGAGGACACCATTTGAGATCATGTGGGTTGCTTTCCATTATGTGATTGGTGTTGCTTTGGGGCAGTGAATTGCTAAACATTCCCATGTGATCTATTATGCCAGTAAGACTCCAAACGGTACCCAATTCAATTACTCTACTAAATAGAAAGAGTTGTTGGCTGTAGTATTCCCCTTGAACAAGTTTAGGTACTACCTCTTACTGTCTAAGTTGATAATCTATTTGGATCATGCTGCATTGAAATACCTTCTTTCTAAGAAGGATACTAAATGATGACTCATCTGATATATTCTTTTGCTACAAGAGTTTGATATAGAAATTCAGGATAAGAAAGGTTTCAAAAATTACGTTGGTATGTAGACATTGCTAATTATCTTGCAATAGATTAATTGCTGGCAAATTGGTCCAAATAAAATGCACCCAAATTTTTATCCAAGGTTAAGTATTTTATTTGGGATGATATGTACTTATTCAAGTACTGTCTAGATCAAATCATAAGGAGATGAGTTTCTGACAATGAAACAAGATAAAATCATCTTCTTTTGTGAATGCTAACAAGATCGATGCACAAATTTTGTACTGTGGATTTTACTAGCCCATGTTTTGAAATATTATCACATGTATTTTGAATCATGTGATTGCTACCAAAAGTTAGTGAACATTGGCTGTAGAGACATGGTTCCACTAAATCTAATATTGATCATTGAAATTTATGATGTTTGGGGCATTGATTTCATGGGTCCCTACGCTAACTCTTTTGGTAATATATGTATATGTATGTATGTATATAATTGTATATAATTGTATATTTATCCTAGTGGGTGTGGACTATGTGTCCAATTGGGAAGAGGCAATAGCATGTAAAACAAAGGACCACAAGGTGGTGGTCAAGTTTTTAATATATAACAACGTTTTACTCTTTGGCACTCCATGCATTATTATTAGTGGAGGAAAACATTTATGCAATCGGGTGTTTGAGGCCCTCATGAAGAAATATGGAGTTACCTATAAGGTTGCAACGCCTTACCATCCATAGACTAGTGGGAAACTTGAGTTGTGAAATAGGAAAATTAAGTGCATACCATTGAAAATAGTGAACTCCTGTAGGAAAGATTGGTCTGCTAGAGTAGATGATGCACTATTTGTATGTCATGATAATGTTTAGATTTTGGAAAAGCTTGTTAATTACCTATTGGGTTAGAACACAAGCCCTATTGGGCAATTAAATAGCTCAAATTTTACCATGACAAGACTAAGTCTCACAGGAAGTTCCAACATAAGAGTTGGAGGAACTTAGGAGAGATGCAAACAATAGTGCCAAACGGTACAAGGATCACATGAAGATGGTTCATGATAAAACTAAAGTATTTAAAATGTTTGAATTAGGTTAGAAGGTCATTCTTTACAATTCCCATCTACATCTCTTTCCAACAAAGTTACATTCTTGATGGACTGGCCCATATATAGTAAAAATTGTCTACCTCATGGGCCCATTGAGATTGAAAAGGATGGAGAACTTTTGAAAGTTAATGGCTAGTGATTGAAACCATATTTTGAGTTGAGAACCCTGATGAAGAAAAGGAACTCTCACCAAAGGAGCCTCTTTATCAGAACTGATACTACAGCAGGTCACTTGTATAGTAGTGTAGACATGGTATAGTTGTAGTAATTTGCACTTTCATTTGCATTTTTATGGCCGCATCAACATCAATACACCATCATTGGAGTGTAGGTATTATCCTTCTAACCCTTCTCTCTTTACTTGATTATTTCTTTTGTCCATGATTTTGTTTCAAAACATTAGGGACAATGTTTAATTTAAGTTTGGGATAGGGTTTTTAAATTTTGATGTGTCCAAAGTTTCTTTTAGTTATTTTTGAGTCATTTATTTTGAATTCTAAAAAATTATTTAAAAAATTTACGAAAAGTTCCTTTACAAGGGTGAGAATCAAATTTTTGAATAGTCAGTATATTTTTTGACTTTAGCTTATTAATAGATTTATATACAACTAGTTCATCTTTTTCTAAAGTATTTCACAGAAAATTAAACTCAGAATACTCATTGGACATGATAGATGTATATATATAGTTTAACTTGAAGAGAAAATATAACTTAGAAATCTTGAAATTTTTTTGTGGATAATTATAACCTATGTGAGCTTTAGAGCTAATGTTTCTTTCTAAGGGTTATTTATAAATTCAAAGTTTTCTTCAGTGGACATAAATTTCTTAGTTGGTTTCATTATTCTTTTTTTGTTAATTATTGAGAAAACATCTAAAAGACTGTATCATACATCTCTTAAGTTTTTAGTCAATTTAAGTCATATGAAACCTAGGAAATGATAGAGGCCATCCTTGGTTGACACAGAGCCTTTAGCCTTCCCTAAGTTATTATTATTCTGCTTGTTAACCCATTAATCTTTTTTAATGAGCCTTTGCTTTGTAAATCCAAAGAACAATACCCTTATTAACCCTTATAATATATGCATTACCTAGTTGTTTTGGAAATATGTAAAAATGGTTGAAGCCTATCTTAAGAAAAGTATGAATAATACTGTAATAACCTGAATTTTTAAGTCCTATTTGAATATTGGAAGTGAGATTTTATAGATATAAAATTTGGTAGAGATATTCCCATAATCAAATTCTACTCAAAAAATGGAATCGAATGACATAATGAACGCCAAAAACGGAGATCAGATGACAAAGTTATGACCGTTTGAAGATTGGAGGGCATTTTTGTAGTTTTATAAATATTACAAAAATAACTAGAAAATGCAGGGTATCATTTTGGTAACGACATGCCCCTTCATCACCGATGCATCACCCGTGTCTGCACTGACCTCGTTTCTTCAGTCAGCCTTTGCGGCGCTTGGAGAAATGACAGTACCGCCACAAGGATAGTGTCGCCGCAGAGAGCACGCCATCGCCTTTCACCCCTATAAACCTCTCATTCCACTCCTCCTCCCAATGCATCTCTCTCCCTCTCCTTCAACTCCGGCAGCCTAGGGTTCTGGTAGGCACAAACAAACCCGCACTCACCAGAGACCTTTCTTCTCTGTTCTTTCCTCTGGCAGAGACCAGATACCTTTTTTCCTTCTCTTTACGTTATTTTCCCTCTCTTTTACCCTATGTTCTCTCTAAAAATTAGGTTTTCCCATGTGACGACCCGGGTTTTCCCATGCATTTTTAAATGCAATATCTAATTCCTAAGGTAGGATGCATCCCTATTTGAAAACCATTTCATAAAAACCATGCAATGTAGCGGAAAATCTTTGGTTTTAAACTTATTTTGAAAACCCCGAGTATCATTTGCTTTCACAACAATCAAACTAGTTTTTGAAAAACTTCAGAAATCATAAATGTTTTTCCCTAGGTCTATCCAGTCACAACACACAGTCCAATTGTAAATAAATACAAATACATGTCCAAAGGGTAGAGAGTTTACTTACATGTATAATTGTCTCCTATTTGATTCACTTGCTCGTAGCACTAATATCTCCTGAGGCATCTTCTATTTGTGAGTGGAACTATCCTGAAAAATGTTAAGGATAGGGTGAGTATATACTATACTTAGGAGGAGTCTATCACTACTAGTTTTACAATGCATGCTACGTTTAAAATCATATGCTCTTTAAAACATGTGCATGTTCGAACAATCATGTTCAATATCGATATAAAAAACCATTGTCAAATTGGAATACTAATGACTTAAAGAATCGCACAAACCAAGTCGAAAGTATCATATATATATCATAAACATAATGATATGCATAAGATGCTCCACTGAATCCAACTCATGGATATCTGGTATGGTCAACTAACCTCATGTCATGCCACATGCAATGCAAGTAAATCTGCGAAACCATAGGGTCCAACTATGCTCACGACCTCACTGCCGTGTGATCCCCGGGTACCTAGGGACACAGGGTCATATACCTCCATGGGGCATATGACATTTCGATCCAGTGCTGTGACACCAGTGGTAGCCCCCTGTACCACATGCAGTTGAAGTAGGGACATGCCCTTTTTGGGCGTGGTACCCATCCACCTAATAGTGGTAGAGGCTGGAGGCCACCCTAGACCTCTCGGCATAGTGGCCACGAGTGTATTAACCCAAATCATATACGATCAAACAAGCCAAAAACCTCTTTTTCAAACCTGTCCTCTTTGGGTCCCTCACAACTGCCTGGCCCTCACAACTGCTTACTCAGCGTCTTTTGGGCACTTCGGCGTCTTTTGGTAACCCTCAAGGACATGCAATTTTGCAAGAACTCAATGCTCACATATCATGCAATATATACAATTATTTGCAAAACATGTCTATGCATAATGTATTTATCATATGCATGTTGAATTCATTTATATGCTAAATAAGTCATAAAATAAGTCATGCTAAACAAGTCATATACGTATACTTAAAACATGCAGTCTCAAAATAATCATGGCTCTTTTAAAAGTCTAGTAGCGATAGAGCACCTACCTCAAAGTCTCCTAGAGTCGCGTCCTTTATCACTTCAACTCATCTCTAGGTCTTATTTATAAACTCCTAGGTATGAATGGATACAAGGAGTCCTTATTAATTTCAATCCATCTAGTCATTAGATCACTAGCTCTGCCTATTGGGTCCAAGGTCCTTGCCTAATTCATTCATCAGGCTAGATCCTATGGTGTGGATCTACTTTCCAATAGTTAGACTCTATAATTTATCCTCTAATCCTAACTTTAAAGTTTCATTAGGTCCGCATGCCCTAATTCCCAGGACACCCGTGTATCCTGGTTGAACCGCGACCGCCTTACGTGTGTGTGCGCCTAAAGGCCGTGCCAGGGACCGCATTTTGTACGCACACGTGCATGCTCAACTGACGCGCTATGACGAGCATCATTGCACGAACGCACCTTTGGTGTAGCATGGCGCGTCTCAGCTCCCAGGGCACCTCGTGCATCCTAATCGAGCTAGGACCCGTGACCCATGTTGCGCGCACATCCAAAGGCCGCACTTGGGATAGTGTACGCACTGTCGTACACCTGGAACCCGTCCCAAGGACCCAGTCCAAGGCGTAGGTGGTGCATGGCGTCCTTGGGACGCCTGGTTTGTGCAAGGTTGGCCCAAGCCGGCTTGGAGTGTTTTTCGGCCAGGAACCTGGCTGGAAAATGGCTGAAAATGCTAGATCCAGTATGGATCTAGCCTGAGAGGAGGAAAGAAAACAAAAAAGGAAAGAACAATGTCTTACCTGGTAGCCTGGGGAGTGTCCATCGCCAGTGGTAGAGCCTATTCCAGTTCTGAAACCCTTTGTTGCCGAAAAAATTCGATGAAGGTGGAAACCTCGTTGCTAGTACTGGAAAGAAGAGAGGGTGATGGGGAAAATGGCAATGGTCGGCCTGACTTGGGCCTGGACGTTGCCTAAAAACGCAGAGGGAAGACTGGTTTGAGACGGGTTTCCGATTTGCCAGAAACCCCAGTCTCAACATGCCGGAAATCTCGTGTTTTTGAGAGGGGAGATGGGGCTTTTTATAGCCCTGTTATGGCGGTGCTGCCCTTGGTGATGGCAGAATCCTCTAGAAACAGGGTTTCTGGAGGGGTCTAGAGGTTGAAGACGACAGGGGGTGCCGTTATCAAAATGACCCCCTGCGTTTTTCGTCTTTTTCGTTTTTCTGTTTAAATTCCAGAACTGCCCCTGATCTTTAAACGACCGTAACTTCTTCATACGAACTCCTCACAAATTCCTTCGTTTAATATTTCAAATAAGGTGAAACATTTAACTCAGTTCATTTCCTATAGAATGTCCAATTTTCATTAAAATAGAGTAAATTGCTTGGGCATTACATCCCCTTTCCTGTTTGTTGTGTTTTTTTGCGAACCAAAATCCAGGAAAAGGAGATCCAGTCATTGGCTGGAACCTAGACTGTTTCCGTTCCCATCGGCTCAAATCAGGTAATCTCCTCCCTTTTTTTCTCTGTTTCTCTCTTCTCTGATAGAAATCAGATCAGATCCATGCTGGATTTGCTCTCACCGGCTGGAATATCATCGGTGAATGACAAATCCAATAGATCTGATGGGAAGCATCACCAAGACAGTGCAAATGGATGATCTGAGCCATCCAATAAATCGGTAGGACCACAAAACCCTTAGAAACATAAGACAGTGGAAACATTAGGGCATCTTGGACATTGATTAGGGACCAGGATTATTGGATAGTCCAGATCGGATTGTCTCATCCAGTCGACCTGACCAGGCAACCAGGAGGCATGTAACACGTGACGCGAATGCGCACCCTGGAGTGTCCTTCGGGTGAGTGTGGATGTGTGGAGCAATCTCGGTTCGACCGGGATGCATGTGAGTCTTGGGAACTATGGGTTATGGGTCCGTCTTGTCACGTTTTGGATCCAAAGATCTAATCTAGATCATTTATTTGATTTGAAACACTAAAACTACAATTAAGAAGGCTATATAACTCCGATTGATGATCTGAAAAGTCTGTTGTATTCATATTGATGACACAGACCTAATTATACAATAAAATTTAGGATTAGAGGACTATTTAATATGACCATAGCCTAAAAACTATAGAAATATCATAGATCTATAAGATCATAGATGATTAGATCTCATAAATTGATCCATTGGATGTATTAAGAGATCTATATGTCAAGATCAACCATAAATAACATAGATCAACCTTTGAATTATAGATCTAACCCTTTAAATTAAGTATGAACCTGATCTAAACATCACGATATACGATCTGTGAGATCTGATTGTTCAATTACAAGATATTGATGACATAAAGATTATTGAAGGCAATCTAACAATTAAACATTAGAGCTATAAGTGAGATCCAGCTTGGAGACACACATATAAATGATCTATAACCTAAAGGATAGATGTAGCCATTGATCTGTAAATCTAATTGATGATATATAAAGAATATGAAATAATACTTGGATTCTTATTTTCAAATAAAATCTAGGACCTCACAAATGTGATTCAGGACTCGAATTGAAGAGAAATGCAATCCAAGAGACATCGAGGTAGGTAGTCTGATGCTACTAAGTTTTTAAATGCATTCCAAAATCTAAAATAATTTACTTGAATCAATTATTGTGTTTAGCATGTTTTTGGAAATGATATTTGAAATATGACATTCTTATAATGAGCATATGAACTATTCACATGATTCATGATCTGGATTTAAAATATTATTACTTTCATGGATCTGGATTTATATGCATTGCTCACATGTTTTGAAATGAGTTGCATAAATTGCATGGTTTATGATGATTGAGATTTGGATTATATGTATACATCTTTTTCGTACTAACAAGCCTGGTGGGCACTATGCTAGGAGGTTGTTTATATACGAGGTTCGCCTCCCTTCTCTAACCACCAAAGGTGGTAGGTATCATTGCCCAAAGCAGCATTGTCCCTTCATTGACTATTGTGGTAAATAGGGACGACCACTAGAGGTGTTCACAGTACCCTTTTTGAGGACATACCATAGCTACCGTGGAGGCTATGGTGGCCTGGTCTCTAGATACCAGAGACACACGATTTCAGAATATGTTCTAGTTGTGAGCATAATTGACCCTATGATTTTGGTTTTGATATCAATATGCATATTGCATTGAGATAGTCGTAGACGAGTACTCGAGACCTATTGGCTTGATGTGTTCATCGAGATTGACTTGATGTGTTCATTGAGAAACCCACGTGTATGGTATCAACCGTTGGGTTGAGATTCTAGTATTTGGTTTGATCAATCACTATTTTAAGATTTTTGTACTAATTATATTATTAATCAATGGATTTTGATGGAAAATTCTATTACTTGAAAATATATAATAAGCGAGTGATTTATGTATGAATACCCATGTTTATATAAAGTAATTACATGATTTTATTATCTGAAAAACTCCTCTTGATAATATGCATGTTGCATGTTGTGTTTTCAAAATAGTAGTATTAGATTCACTTACTGAGTATAAGGAATACTTAACCAAATATATTATTTTTACGGATTAACTACAACAAGATTAGAAGAAGTACCTGGTAATGTTAGTGCTATGATTAAGTGAATGAATCTAAAGACAAGAATGAATGTAAGTATATGACCTACCCTTTGGACATTTATATGCAATTATTACATTTGGGCTATGAGCTGTGACTGGATAGATTTGGGATGCATATATATTCGTCTTAATTTAAAAATAAATAAATTACTTTGTTCTTCTTGAAAGAAAATGACACTCGGGGTTTTCTAAAATGAATTTAAGATAAAAGATTTTTTTTCGCTGCATTGCATTATTTTTTTAAAGGTATTTTCAAATAGGGATTCTATCTCGCATTAGGAATTTGCTTTTCATATAAAAATGTATGTGAAAACCTGAGTTGTCACAAATACAGTTCAAGATATGAACTTAAAAAGGGCCGAAAAGAGAATAATTCACAAAAAGGCTATATTCAAAAGCCAAGAGGAAAATTACAAAAATTAAAAAAGATAGACAATAATAAGGAAATGTTCATTCTTAGGGGGAGAGAAGAAAGTTATGAATACATTAGTAGAAGACCTTTACATATCTTTCAAAATAAACTTTGCTTATCTTTATACCCATTCTTTTGGTAACCCTATCCTAAGCCAATGTTTTATCCTATTAGAAATCCTAACTTAATATTAGAAGAAGTGTGACTTGGATATGGTTGTAGATGACCAAGGATATTTGTAGTGTAACATTCCTAATAGTTGATATTCTTTCCATGAGTCCATATGAGATTCTTTCTATGTTATCGTTCCTTGGTATGAAATATGTGAGAATTTGGCTTTGACGAACATTATTCTACACATGTATTGAAGACACAATTCACCCCCTTTATGAGTGATTTGGTTTTGAGTGACAAGAATATCCAATCAGAATTGAAGCCAAAGCATACTTTAGGACGGTAATTTTAGATATAATTTACTTGGATACTAATAATTATGTATACATTGACTATATATTCATGCACTCACACTCGGAGGATTGATTGAAATGAAACACCTTTAACATATGGGTAGGATTTTGAATTGTTGGCCATTCTATTAGCATGCTTTAATTAGGAATTTAATGAATGCTAAATATGAGAAAATTTTCTGAGATAAATAAAGGACTTTCATAAAAGTTTAGATAAATAAGTATGCATAACATTTCTAGAAACCTTTATGAGACTATAACTCATCCACAAGGGGTGACCTTGGGGTTTAAAGGCATTTTGCATATGCTAAATGTAGATGACAACACTTGCAAAAATGATTAGGATTTTTTTAGATTTCTTAGTTTATATTTTGCAGTTTTCCTCAAGGACTAGCAAAATCTAAGTTTGAGGTTATTTGATATATATAAAAATATTACACATATAGCTCTATATTTAGCAGGTTTTGGCCCCTGAACTTTTCATAAATATTATTAATTAGGGTCAATTCTACATTTTGCAAGTCTAGGGTTCAAATGAAAAAAAATCACAATTTTGGCAATTTTAATCCTAAAAAGAGCGAGACTACTTTCTAAGCTACATCATGGGCCCAAAACAGGCCAAACGTATAGTTTAGGAGTTCAAACTAAAAATTGGGCACAATTATCAAAGTCAGACCAGTCAGAAAGCTACATGAAAGACCAATCTTATGCATATAGGGAGTTCGTATGACAAGTGAGGTGACAAAACTTTGCATGCATGCAAGTGTTTTAAAACCTTGGAAAGCTTCTAAGTTAAGCTCAATTCATATACATTGAAATCACATACAATGAGAGCTTTCTGAAATAAAACAAGTTAGAAGACATAGGCCTACATGAAGTCTTCTTTCAATCACTCTCTCTCTCTCTCTCTCTCTCTCTCTTACTTAACTAGAGCCACATGATTTTTTCAATGTAAGGTGGTAATTCACACTCAATTCTAGGATTTTTTCATGAAGAAACAAGTAAGAAAGTTGGAGAAAAAGGAGGAGGTGAAGAGAGAGACAATTTATGATAAAAAATCATCTTACTTTTCGAGCTCTTAAAGGCCAAGATCTGTCCTTGTTGAAGCATATCCTAAGCAACCAATGGATACTCACTCAAACAAGGATGGACCAATGAGAAGATAGACAACAATGAAGACTAGATTGAACCCCCATTGGTAGAGATGTTTTTGATGGGCTGCCCACCTACAATGTAGGAGCAAAAACATTTTTTTTTAAAAGGGGGAACATCCCACCCTACTTAAATCTCATTGGATAGAGAAGATAATGGTGGGCTAGGAGAAAAAAAAAGGAGAAACCAAGAGTAGATAAGGAAATCTCAAAGGACTCTAGGTCATTCACTCTAAGGCATTATAATCCAATGGTGGAGAGAAAAGGAGCCCTTAAAGAAGATCTTTTTGGATAAGAAGAGTTAAACAAACTCTCCTCCACTCAAGCTAGGGTAAAGATGTTCCAAGGCCAAGAATGAAGTAGAGAAAAGTTACAAACCATGGCTACCATTCCCTTATCGAGAATTTGAACCAAAATCCTAAAGAAGGAAAAATCTCCACCATCCACTCTCATCCAATTGTCCACCTTTCTTTCAAGTTTTTTGAATGTCAACCACAACACACATGGAGTTCCATGCCTCCTACATACTCCTTTTCATTCCTACTATCCTTCCTTGATTTTCTCCACTTGTTTTCTATCTTTTTCCTTCCCACCTGTCCTCTTTCCTTTCCCACTTTATCTCTTTCCACTTAACCATATCTCCTTCCAATCCACCTTCTATCCAATGTCACATACTTCCACCCCAAAGGATTCCATTCCCCCTTTTTCCTTTCTCTCTTATCCACTTCTATTCTTTCTCTTATCTCCACCAAATTCTAGCCATTCATCCTTCCACTCTTCCTTGGATCCTAGTCCTCTAATCCTTAAGGCTTCCACTCCAAAAACTTATAAATAGAGGTAAAAACAAGGAGAAAAGTAATCTCTTACATTTCCCTAGACCTTGATAGCTACACTTTGGAAAAACAGAGGGAGAGAGATCAGCATCACCAAAGATCCCTAAGATCCTCATCTCCACATCCATTGGAGAAGGTAAGGGTCTCATCCATCCCCGCTTCCCTTTTCTTTCTTCACCCATCTTCTTCTTCTTCCATCTTGCCTCCTATTTCACTCACACACATACCTTCATAGCCATTGCACACAACCTCCTTGCGTTCTACCTTTGCATACATGACCTATCTCCCTTCTTATCACCTTAGATTAGCAAACCTTCACCACCTTTTCCTTATACGCATTGATCTTATCCCTTCAATCTATCTTCAATGCCTTTTTCCATTAGGCTTAGCACGCCTCTTCCACTCATTCATCAAACCTTAGTCCTATCAACTTTTGTCTTACACACATAGGATCTCCCTTACATTCCATCTTTGTACGCATCATCATCCACTCCCCTTCCACTCCATGCATTCAACCTTCCACTCTCATCTATACGCATAACAGCTTCACCTAGCACGCATCCCTCTCCATTACATATCCTATACACCTCCACCCTTTTATCTCGCACACACTTCACTACACTCATCATCTTAGCCCTCCATCCTCCCCATTACATGCGTATTTCTTCCTTTGACCTTTCTTCTTTTCACTTTTGGGATTTGAAAATAAAAAGGATAGGAAGAAGCTTTATGCCACTTCTATGGCAGCCAAGGATTCTTTCCAATCCTAAATCATGGTTGAGGAAGTCATACACATTTAATAAGGCATCCAAGGTCTTAGATAAAGGCATTGTGTTGAAGAGTAGGAAGACTTCAAGGTCAGTGCCTTGTTCCTTCATCATCTCCTGAGGCTAGAATTGGTGAGTCTTAAGCCAAGAGCCACTATCTCCTTTTTGTTTTTATTTTTTCTAGTTCTTTCTTAAGGTAGGAAGCCTATTCTATGGCTAACCTTTCCTTAAGACAAACAATCCTTTCTCTTCTTGCTTTCTCCTTAAAAAAGCTACCCTCTTTATAATGTATCTAGCTAAGGAGAAGCACAAAATTTTACTTTTTCCACTCCATTCCTTCTTCCTTTTTTCTCTTAAGGGCGGTACATTTTAGATTTGGAACTTGAACTTTGGGTAAATGACATGTTGGGTAAAGATGAGAAAACCTTGGACATAGCTTTAGTGTAATGTGGGTTGAAGAGAACTGTACAAGGCCATATTAAGTAATAAAACAAAGAGAGTTTTAAAGAAGAATCCAAGCCCACCAAAAGAAGAAGACATGTAAAGAGTCTAGTTGGGTTACACAATTAAGGAATCCTACAGTGAACACTTCAAGAAGGTTTAATTAATTTATGTTTTTTCCTGAATTTTATTATTTATGTATCAATCCCTTGTCAATAATCCATTAATGAAATAGTTGCTTTCCTTTTCTTAGTCAGTTTATTTCCTTTCTTTGTTTTCTTAGTTAGTTTCATTGCTTTGTTTTATTTACTTGCTTAGAATATTTCCTTTCCTTGAATGATGGCTAGGTTAGAGTAATGTGTCTTAACAATTACCACAAATGCACAGCTCTTTTGGAGCAAAGAATTGGCAAATTTGGGTTGATCCCACAAAGGCTCTTTAATAAAAAGATTTAATTAGAATTTAGGTCATCTTACTATAAGCTAGCCAAACATTCAAAATATGAAAGATTCTAACTAAAAGGCAAGGAATGTAAAGACATAACATAAACAACTAACTAAAAAGGAAACAACTAAGGAAAAAGGGAAACAACTAAACTAACTAAGCAACTAGAAAATAATCCATAAATTAGAAAGCAATCAATTAAGTAAACTAGAAAACTATCTAAATAAGTAAGGAAATAAATTTGGAAACTTTAAAAAACTACAGCTAAGGAAACTATCTAAATTACAGCTAATTAAGAATTATGAAAACTATTCTAAACTACAATCAACAACAAATTAAAGTAATGAACAAAGTATTAAGTAAAGGAAAAGACCTATTTCATTAATAAGTAAACAAAAAAATTATATGAATTTGTAAGCAATGAAAAGAAAGCAAATAAAAGAAACAAAGGTCATTAAATCCGGGCTTGAATTTTGCATAGGGTCCACATGTTCTGTTACTCAACAAAAGCTTGTACACTTCTTCAATCCAAAATGCACTGAAGTCACCACCAAGCTTTTCTCAATTCCTTAACTCGACATGACACAAAATTGCAAATCTCTTCCAATGATCCTTAGGAATGAAGTATTAATATAACCAATAAAATAGGAGTCTTAAAGCTTTTTTCGTAAATAATCACCACCTAAGAAAGAAAGAAGAATGATAGAAAAGGAAGTAAAAAAAATTGTAGTATTTTCCCCAAGCTGGAAACTCTAAAAAGAGAGCAACTTCGAGGAATTTAGGTAAAGAGGGTATTACTTGGGCAGCCATAGAAGAGATGAAGGGAGAAAAATGAGATGAAGCAAGACAGTGGCACACCCATTCCTAGCTTTAGGAGGGGAAGTGAGAAATAGGAACATGATGTATCCCTATCCTCCAACATGAAGCCCTTAGCTAGAAAGCTAAGTGGCTTAGGTATGGATTTGAATGTTTCCCCAACCTCAATTAAGAAATTAGAAAGTTTCCCTATTTCTAAGAATCCTTTCCTTTTCCTTAGACCAACTATATAAAATGACATCAAAAGAAGAGGAAGAATGATGCATGAACTAATTAAATGAAAATATGTTTGAATCTAAAATTAGAAAGTGGGCTCTATAAGCATGGAAATAGAAAGTGTATAAAATTATAAAGAGGATGAATTAGAAACATGGTAAGAAGGTGTGTGAGTGAATGAAGGAAAGTGACAGTGGGATATAAAAGGTAGTGAGATGAATGCAAATCTAGCAGGGAAGGATCCATGTGTGCAAACATGATTAGGTGGTTATGTGTGTGTGTGTGCGCGTGTTTTTGTGATCATAAAAATGGAAAGTGAGATGCATGTGATCTAAATGACTATGATGCCTGGAATTAAACTGCAATGGAAGACTTTATATATTAGGAATGCATTCTATTTCCAATATGCATGAAGTTTCTAAAGTATTCCTGGGATGTATACAAAGAGAAATAGAAAGTCAAACTAAGTCAAACATGGGTTTCTAAATTAGGAAAGTACTAGTTCTAAATAAGGAAAGTGTTAGATCTAAGAATCTATTGTGCAACTAGTTTCTAAAATGATCCTAAACTAATTCTAAAACAATCCTAATTTGTATGGAATAAAAAGTTAAAGTTTCTAAAACTATAGAGCAAGGAAATCTAAGGTGTAAGAATGGAATCTAAAATTAGAAACTACCCTACTTCTAAAGTAGGAAAGTTATTAAAACATAGAAATAAAAGAGATTAAATGAAAAGTTATACTACAAACTAGATCTACAAAGTGAAACATATAAAGGCTCCATTGGCTAGGCTTCATGGCTGGCTTAGATGGCTCTCTTAACTTGGCTTCATTGTGCCATCCCTTGGCTTCAATGGCTTGAATTCCTTAGTTTGTGTAACGACCCGGGTTTTTTTGGATGCAATTTTATAAAAACACAGCGAGATCGATCTCTAGTTTGAAAACAATGCATGCAAAAGAATGCAGGAAAAATTTCTTCTTTTCAAAAACATTGTATAAAGAGCCCAAGTGTTAAAATGAAAGCTCAATGCATACTGCCATGGAAATTTATAAACCAAATCAAAACAAGTAGTTACTCCCATGATTGTTAGTCACAGCCATAGCTATAAACAATTACATACAATCAAGATTACAACAGCTATCAAAAGAAATCACTAATTAAGTCTTACCTTTGCCTACTTGACTTTGATTCTAATGCCTCATGATGTTTCCTCTATTTGTCTTTTGTTTGATTTGAAAAAAATAATGGATTGGGTTGAGTATTTATCATACTCAGTAGGTGATCTGATACTACTATTTTGAAAACACGGTATGCATCATGCATGGCTCCAAGAGCTTTTCATATAAAACATCAGTGATTCCTTTTCCATAAGCATGCATAGTTATGCATGAAACATGAGTTCATGGATACAAATTCAACGATGAAATCTGTATGCAATTCACGTTCTATAAATATGATTAAAAGAGAAAGCAATAGATTTATATACGTAGATCTCGACAAATGCATCGAACCAGTGAGCCAAATATAATAATCATGAAAATCTTAAAGTAGTCACCATTCAAGCATATGCTAGTATCATGCACATGAGTCTCTTGGTGTACATGTCATGCCAACTGGTCACAAGTACTCATATACGACCATCTCAATGCTATATGCGTATCAATCACATCGAAATCATAGGGCTACTACACTCATACTCAGGATACAGCTGGAGTCCACCATAGCCTCCACGGCGACTATGGATGTCCCCGAAAGGGTGCCGTGAACACCTCCAGTGGTTGTCCCTGTTTACCATAGCACTCAGGGAAGGGACAATGCCTTTTTGGCAGTAATACCTTCCACCCTTTTGGTGGTAGAGGCTGGTAGGCCAACCCCGTACCTCCTCTCAGCATAGTGCCCACCAAGTTTATCAACCCATAAAATGTAAAATCATATCCTCTTTGGGTTCCTCACACTGCCTCACCAGCGTCTTTTGGGCACTCCAGTGTCTTTTGGTAACCCTCAAGGTTGTGCATTTATTCGAATCTCAATAATCGTAAATCATGCAATTTATGCACTTATTCATAATAAATTATGTAATTTATGCCAAGCATTCTAAAGTATGCGCTCAATGTATTCATAAAATCATCTCAATGCAAATGAACGCATTCAAGACCACATATTATGAAAACAACTCGATAATAGAACATTAGTAGATCAAGTACATTTTGGAAATGCATTAAAACATAGCAGTATTAGACTACCTACCTCGTGTGTTGTTACGTAGCTCGTGCCTGTCTTCACTTCGAGTTCGAGAATATCTTGGTAAGGTCCTGAATGATGTTTAAACATAAGATCTAGGCATTATTAAGGGTCATATGATGTTGGTTTCTAGCGGCTATTCTATGATATTTTTAAGTTGCTCTTTATCTAAGAATGTCCTACATTTTATTATATAATTGGGTCCGTGTCAAAATGTGACGACCTGGGTTTTTATATGATGCAATTTGATGAAAAAGCGAGATCTCTTATTTTATAAGTATGAAATGCATGAAAATCTTTTTCGTTTGGAAAACAATCTTTCATAAAAACCCCGAGTGTCAAAACACATTCTCAAATTATCTAGCCATGGAAAAGTTTTAAATCAATATTATTCCCAAGAAAGTGTTAGTCATAGCCCCAGCTATTAGAGAGTAACTACAATCAAGTAACATTGAAAGATAAGGTAGGGGTTTACTTACTTGTACTTAGTCTGGGTGTCTTCTATCACAAGTGTTCCTTGCCCTTATGTATTTTCTTTGTATCTGAAAAATGTTGAGGATTGGGTGAGTATATACTATACTCAGTAGGAGCCTATCACTACTAGTTTTATAATGCATGAGATGTTTTAAAATCATATGCTCTTTTAAAACATGTGCATGTCTGAAAACTCAAGTTCAATATCGATATTAAAATCCATTGTCAAACTGAAATACTAACGACTTAAAGGATCACATAATCCAAAATCGAAAGTATCATATATATATCATAACATTATGATATGCATAAGATGCTTCATTGAATCCAACTCATGGATATCTAGTATGGTATGGTCAACCAACCTCATATCATGCCATATGCAATGCAAATAAGTCCACAAAACCATAGGGTCCAACTATGCCCACGACCGTCTCGCTCTTTGGTCCCCGGGTACCTGAGGACACTTGATCATAGCCTCCACGGGACCTATGACACATCGACCCAGTGCCGTGACACCAGTGGTAGCCCCCTGTACGACATGCAGTTGACGTAGGGACGTTGCCCTTTTTGGGCATGGTACCCATCCACCTAATAGTGGTAGAGGCTGGAGGCCAACCCAAACCTCTCGGCATAGCGCGCACAAGCTTATCAGCCCAAATCATAATCAAATCAAACAAGCGAAAAACTCTCTTTTTTTTTTTTCAAAACCTATCCTCTTCGGGTCCATCACAACTGCTTGGCCCTCGGCATTCCAGTGTCTTTTGGTAACCCTCAAGGATATGCAATTTTTGCAAGAACATAATGCCCACAAATCATGCAATGTATGCAATAGTTTGCAAAACATATCTATGCATAATGTATATGCAATCATTTACAAAACATGTCTATGCATAAAGCATTTATCACATGCATGCTGAATTTAGTCATGCTAAACAAGTCATATACTTAAAACATGTATTCTCAAAACAATCAAGGTTCTTTTAAAAAGTCTAGTAGCGATAGAGCACCTACCTGGCTAGGTCGCGTTAACCCCTTTGTCCTCGCATGCTCTTGAACATGGTTTGGGGAACCAAGGTTAGTTTGGCCTATATTTTATGGGTTTTAGAGTGGTTGGTATTATTAAATAGGCATTAAGGGTCCATCCCTATGCCTATGGGTGTCCTAAGGTCCTAATTGGGCCTTGGTATCCTCAGTTTTCCAAAGGTTTAGCGGCCACGCGCCACCATCCTACTCTAAGGGTCATGCCCACCTTTGATAGGACCTTGATCAAGGATTTTATAGTTTGGGTGTGTCCGCGTCGTCGACACGGACACAACACCTTTTGCGGCGCCTCAATTGGATCTTTAGATCTCAAGTTATAAGCGTTTTAGTGTCACACGTACATAAGGGCCTTAAGAGTGAAAAGGCAGAATGCTAGCGTGCTGCGCATCAGTGGCATGCGCCCGCCTTTTCCTAAGGAGCGGAAAAATCCCGGTTCACTAGAACACTGCTCGTCTGCGGCATGCTCCTCAGCGGGTGTGTCTAAAGACGCGCTGGGTTTTTCGCCCGTTTTTCCCTTTTACGGGCGCGTCCTCGGACGCGCCCGTTTGGTTCTCTCAGACGCAGTCGACGCGTCTCGTCCCGGTGGGACGTTCTGGTCGTTTGGGGGACCGGGGTGTCCTCAGGACACCTTGGTTCGACCTTGTCGAACCAGTGCGGCTCAGGGAACGTCCCTGGGTCCTTAGTGACTCTCCAGGGCTCTATTTTGTATGATTTTTCATGCAAAATCTTAGGGAAACTGATCCTAGGACTACTGTGAAGACGAGTTTTGAGGGATCTTGGGCATACTTGACTCGTTGCTGGGTTTTTCTCCTTGTTTCCCCTCTAGGTTGCTTCTCCAAAACGGGTTTTCTTCAAGCTTTTGGGCTGCCATTAGAGGCGCCCAAGAGCTCTATTTATAGAGCTATAAGAGGGTTCTGGAGGGGGCTCTCACCGCCCTTGAATGACGGTGGAGAAACCTCCATAATGGCGGTGATTTCTCCTCCAATCACTGCCGTTCTAGAACCCTCTAAGATGTGGAAGATGAAGGGTGCCCGTATCAAAACGGGCCCCTGTGTTTTGCAGGCTAAATCCGTTTTTTAATAAAAATTACATTTTTGCCCCCGAACTTCAAAGGGCCATAACTTGCTCATTTTAACTCCGTTTTGGATGATTTTGGTCTTGTTGGATTCCTTTTTTCGATACGCACCTAATGGTACCATTCTTAGGACCAAATTTTTGGGTTCAGTCAAGGTGAATAGTGAAATGGCCAAAATGCCCTTATCTTCAAAAACTGAACTTTTCATTGCTAACTTGGGATTTTAATATTACAAAATTGGAGTCATTACACAAAATTATGAATGCAATAGTCCTTTTGGCTCATCAATTGGAGTTATATAGGCTCCAAAATTGGATTTTACAAGGTCGCACCTTAACGGACGACCCAATTGTAGTGCCTAGGGTCCTACGCGCCACGGTTCTGAATGCGCGTTATTGTTTCTAGGATACGTGTACGCGCTAGTTGCACTACAACCAGGCTCATGTGCGCACATCTGAATAGTGTGCCAGGGTGTGCGCTATTGTGCGGATGTGTCTTAGGCGCGGCTACAGTGTGCCTCAGTTCCTAAGACGTCCCATGCGTCCCTGTCGAGCTAAGACAGCTATCCTCATGCGAGGCGTGCGTGAGGACAGCCCCCAGGAAGCTTGGCATGGGTGTATGTCAAGCCAGGCGCCCTGGACTGCGCGGTACACCCTGGGACGTTCGTACGCCCCTGGGAGGCACTCTCTCTCTCTCTCTCTCTTAACGAGTTTTCACCCGTCTGGTTTTCCACCCCAAGGACCAGTGATTTCTGGTCTGAAAATTCCCAGATCCGACGAGGATCTGGGCTGGGAATGAGGCAGAAAGGAGGGGACGGTCTAGGAAGCTTGGAACGGCACCTTGGTCGTAGGCCTAGGGTTCTGTAACGAGACCATTTTCCTAATGGGTTCTTCGGCTGGGAGACGCTAGATTTGGCTGGAAAATGAAGGAAAATGAAGGGGAAATGAGAAGGGAAAAGAGGGGAAGAGAAGCTTACCTGGGACCTTGAGATGGAGTGGGTGTTATGCCTGGATTGCTTGCTCCAAACCGACCTTTGCCAAAGATTTGAACCTGGAAATACCTGGAGGAGAAGGGGGCTTGGGGGGTATTTATAGGAGAGGGAAGGCGGTGCCGTCCTATGGCGGTGCCGCCCTTTCCCTTGGCACCGCCTTGTAGAGGTGGTGCTGGTGTTTCCAGATTTTTCAAGAGAGGGAGGTTTTTGGAGAAATAGGGAGGAGGAAGAAGACGGGGTTCCGTTATCAAAATGGCCCCCTGTGGTTTTTGGATTTTTCGTTTTTAGGTCTTTTTACCAAAATGTCGTCAATCTTCTAACGCCTATAACTTCTTCATATGAGCTCCGTTTTCGATGTTCTTTGAGGCGTTGGATTCCATTTGGAGAGTATAATCTAGTGGCACTGAGTTTCTTCACAAAGTCCTAAGATTCCTATGTGAATAAAGATTAAACATCTAGCCACCTAATAAGACCAATAATCATATATTTATTCCCAAAATAGTCAAGTTACAAGATCATTAGCACATTGCACTATGTTTGTTCTTTATACAAAATGTCTCCAAAATGATGGGTCATTACATCATTACCCCCTTAAAAGAATTTCTCCCACAAAATTCTCCAATCCCTTTCAAGAAAATAGTTCGGGGTACTTCTTTATCATTTCTGATTACACCTCCCAAGTTTCTTCTTCGATGGTCGTATTTCGCCACAAAACTCTGACTAATGGGATATCCTTATGTCGCAGTGTCTTGATCTTTCTGTCCAAAATCTGTACCGATCTTGTTTCCAAGGTTAAGTTTGGTTGTAGCTCGGCTGGTACCTTCTACTACGGCATTCTGTCTTGACGTGATGGCAAATACTCGTCCTTGACTTCGAGGGATGTGATCTTCCTTTTGTTCTTCATCTTTCCTCCTCTTACGGCAATTTCGGGCTAGGTGTCCCACTTCTCCATAATTAAAACATGTAAAAGGGAAGGCACATGGCTTATCTAGGTGATATCTGTGGCATCTGGGGCAAGTCTTGGCCTCTATGTTCCTTTCTTTATTATCAAATTGTCACTCGTGTGGAAGTCGAGGTCCAGAAGGTTGAACGGATCTTTTACCTATATGATTTTTTCCGCTATTGTTGTTTTTTGCCTCCTTAGCAGCTTGTGTTCTTTGATAATCCTTTCCAAAGAGAGACGCCATTTCCACTGCCTTTGTTACAGTGGTGGGTTGGAACCCTATCACTCGGTTCCTAAGGCCCAGGTGTAACCCACCAACAAACTTTTCTGCAGCGTCTTCCTCGGTGGAGCAAGCATTGGGTGCAAATCTGCGAAGACTTATGAACTTATTTTCATACTGTTGCACAGAGAGGTTACTTTGTTCTAGGTTCATAAATTCTTTCTCCTTCTGTTTTCATAACTGGCGAGGATAGTATTTTTCATTAAATACTAGTTTAAATTCTTCCCAGAATATAATATCATTATCTCCAAAATAGGTTCTCTCGGCTGTTTCCCACCAAAAGCATGCCTCGCCTTTTAGTATGAAACTGGCCATGGCAACTTTCCTATCCTCTGGGATTTTCATAGCCTTGAATATTTTTTCAACATCAAAGGTCCATTTTTCTGCTGTTGTAGACTCATCTTCCCCTGAGAATGATGGGGCCATCTTCTGAAATCGTTCTAGCTGGGCCTCTGTCCCATCGACAATTCTTTCTAGAGAAGAGGCTCTTGCCGTGGGTGCTTGTTGTTGGTTCTGCATGAACTGCCCTATGTGTTGCATGAATAGCTGAAAGGCTTTAGCCATTCCATTACTAGCTCCAGCGGAGGCAGCTGGAGGATTATCAGGTCTTGTGGCTTCACCTCCTCTTCTCCTTGGTGGCATCTGGTTTAAGATCAATCTCTACTTTAGGGGACTCTTACCCTATTGGTTTGCCTATTAGTATATCTTGATTATAAGTCCTTTTTCATAACTGGGTTGTGAATAACATGAACCTGGGCTCTGATACCAATTGTGACGACTCGGGTTTTTTTGGATGCAATTTTATAAAAACACAGCGAGATCGATCTCTAGTTTGAAAACAATGTATGCAAAAGAATGGAGGAAAAATTTCTTCTTTTCAAAAACATTGTATAAAGAGCCCGAGTGTCAAAATGAATGCTCAATGCATAGTGCCATGGCAATTTATAAACCAAATCAAAACAAGTAATTACTCCCATGATTGTTAGTCATAGCCACAGCTATAAACAATTACTTACAATCAAGATTACAGCAGCTACCAAAAGAAATCACTAATTAAGTCTTACCTTTGCCTACTTGACTTTGATTCTAATGCCAACTGATGTTTCCTCTATTTGTCTTTTGTTTGATCTGAAAAAAATAATGGATTGGGTTGAGTATTTATCATACTCAGTAGGTGATCTGATACTACTATTTTGAAAACACGGTATGCATCATGCATGGTTCCAAGAGCTTTTCATATAAAACATCAATGATTCCTTTTGCGTAAGCATGCATAGTTATGCATAAAATATGAGTTCATGGATACAAATTCAACTATAAAATCCGTATGCAATTCATGTTCTACAAATATGATTAAAAGAGAAAGCAATAGATTTATATACATAGATCTCGACAAATGCATCAAACCAGTGAGCCAAATATAATAATCATGAAAATCTTAAAGTAGTCACCATTCAAGCATATGCTAGTATCATGCACATGAGTCTCTTGGCGTACATGTCACGCCAACTGATGTTTCCTCTATTTGTCTTTTGTTTGATCTGAAAAAAATAATGGATTGGGTTGAGTATTTATCATACTCAGTAGGTGATCTGATACTACTATTTTGAAAACACGGTATGCATCATGCATGGTTCCAAGAGCTTTTCATATAAAACATCAATGATTCCTTTTGCGTAAGCATGCATAGTTATGCATAAAATATGAGTTCATGGATACAAATTCAACTATAAAATCCGTATGCAATTCATGTTCTCCAAATATGATTAAAAGAGAAAGCAATAGATTTATATACATAGATCTCGACAAATGCATCAAACCAGTGAGCCAAATATAATAATCATGAAAATCTTAAAGTAGTCACCATTCAAGCATATGCTAGTATCATGCACATGAGTCTCTTGGCGTACATGTCATGCCAACTGGTCACGAGTACTCGTATACGACTATCTCAATGCTATATGCGTATCAATCACACCGAAATCATAGGGGCACTACACTCATACTCAGCATACAACTGGAATCCACCATAGCCTCCACGACGACTATGGATGTCCCTGAAAGTGTGCCGTGAACACCTCTAGTGGTCGTCCCTATTTACCACAGCAGTCAGGGAAGGGACAATGCCTTTTTGGCAGTAATACCTTCCACCCTTTTGGTGGTAGAGGCCGGGAGGCCAACCCCGTACCTCCTCTCAGCATAGTGCCCACCAGGTTTATCAACCTGTAAAATGTAAAATCATGTCCTCTTTGGGTTCCTCACACTGCATGGTCCTCACATTGCCTCACCAGTATCTTTTGGGCACTCCAGTGTCTTTTGGTAACCGTCAAGGTTGTGCATTTATTCGAATCTCAATAATCGCAAATCATGCAATTTATGCACTTATTCATAATAAATTATGTAATTTATGCCAAGCATTCTAAAGTATGTGAGCAATGCATTCATAAAATCATCTCAATGCAAATGATCGCATTCAAGACCACATATTATGAAAACAACTCGATAATAGAAGATTAATAAATCAAGTACATTTGGAAATGCATTAAAACATAGCAGTATCAGACTACCTACCTCGTGCATTGTTACGTAGCTCGTGCCTATCTTTACTTCGAGTATGAGAATATCTTGATAAGGTCCTGAATGATGTTTAAACATAAGAGCTAGGCATTATTAAAGGTCATATGATGTTGGTTTCTAGGGGCTATTCTATGATATTTTTAAGTTGCTCTTTATCTAAGAATGTCATGCATTTTATTGTATAATTGGGTCCGTTTCAAAATTACGGACGCAACGGTCCTTTTGGCTCATCAATCGGAGTTATATAGGCTCTGAAATTGGATTTTACAAGGTCACGCCTTAACGAACGACCCAATTGTAGTGCCTAGGGTCCTACGCACCACGGTTCTGAATGCGCACTATGGTTTCTAGGATATGTGTGTGCCTTAGTTGCACCGCAACCAGGCTCATGTGCGTACATCCGAATAGTGTGCCAGGGTGTGCGCTATTGTGCGGATGCATCTTAGGTGCGGCTACGGTGTGCCTCAGCTCCCAGGACATCCCATGCGTCCTTGTTGAGCTAAGACAACTATCCTTACATGACGCGTGCATGAGGACAGCCCCCAGGTAGCTTGGCACGGGTGTGCGTCAAGCCAGGTGCCCTAGACTGTGCCGTGCACCCTGGGACGCTTGTGCACCCCTAGGAGGGGCTCTCTCTCTCTCTCTCTCTCTCTCTCTCTCTCTCTCTCTCTCTCTCTCTCTCTCTCTCTCTCTCTCTCTCTCTCTCTCTCTCTCTCTCTCTCTCTCTCTCTCTCTCTTGACGGGTTTTCACCCGTCTAGTTTTCCTCCCCAAGTACCGATGATTTCAGGTCAAAAAATTCCCAGATCCGACGAGGATCTGGGCTGGGAATGAGGCGGAAAGGAGGGGACGGTCTGGGAAGCCTGGAACGGCACACTAGTCGTAGGCCTAGGGTTCTATAATGAACCCATTTTCCTAATGGGTTCTTTGGCTGGGAGACACCAGATTTGGCTAGAAAATGAAGGAAAATGAAGGGGAAATGAGAAGGGAAAAGAGGGGAAGAGAAGCTTACCTAGGACCTCGAGATGGAGTGGGTCTTACGCCTGGATTGCTTGCTCCAAACCCACCTTTGCCGAAGATTTTAACTCGAAAATACCTGGAGGAGAAGGGGGCTTGGGGGGTATTTATAGGAGAGGGAAGGCGGTGCTGCCCTTTCCCCTGGCACTGCCTTGCAGAGGCGGTGCTGGTGTTTCCACATTTTTTAGGAGAGGGGGGTTTCTGGAGAAATAGGGAGGAGGAAGAAGATGGGGTGCCATTATCAAAACTGCCCCTGCGGTTTTTGGCTTTTTTGTTTTTAGGTACTTTTTACCAAAATGTCCTCAATCTTCTAACGCCTATAAGTTCTTCATATGAGCTTCATTTTCGGTGTTCTTTGAGGCGTTGGATTCCATTTGGAGACTAGAATCTAGTGGCACTGAGTTTCTTCACAAAGTCCTAAGATTCCTATGTGAATAAAGATTAAACATCTAACCACCTAATAAGACCAATAATCATATATTTATTCCCAAAATAGTCAAGTTACAAGATCATTAGCACATTGCACTATGTTTGTTCTTTATACAAAATGTCTCCAAAATGTTGGGTCATTACAGTTTGTCACCTTGTTCAAGGCTTGAATTTGGCTAAGGTGGCTTACACAGCCTCCAAGCAAAGGTAGAGGGAATGCATGGCTTACTTCATGGGCCCACTTTGGCCACCTTTAGCTCCTTTGATTTCTTCCATTTCTGGTCCTAAAGATGATCCGCATCTTTGATATCATGTTGGATTGATGATTCTTAAGTTTTGACTCAATTTTCAGCCTCTTCTATGGGTTGTTACCTAAGTTTTCTAGGGTGTCCTAAATGTAAGGTGTTCTAGGACGAAATGGATAGCTAGGGTTTTTAAAAGACGAAACAAGGGATAGGTGGCTGCCTCTTTCCATGCACTAAAGTGAAGATGCCCTTCTTTTAGGAGGAGGCATCTCCCCCTTCAAAAATCATTGAGGGCTTTGAATTTGGCAAGTTGGATGGATGGGATGAGGTAGGAAAGAGAGAGGAAAGTGGGAAGAAAGAGATAGGTACAAAAGAGATAGGAAAGTAAGGAGAGGTGGGGATTGGTTGGGTGGCTGAAATGGGAGTTTAGGAAGGTCGAGGAATCTTGGAATAGAAGGATTCTTCAATGAAAAGTCAAATTCGTGGTGTTACTTGGTGACAAGGTAGAAAGTGATAGAAAGGTGGGAACCTATTGGTCCACATGACAACTTATCCTAATGAATATACCCTTAATTCTCTTCAAAATACCCCTCTTAGAATTGAATGGATAATAATCTTGATTTGTGTCCAATCCTAGCCTTCTATTTAGCTTAGCTTAATGGCTTTGATGGTTAAATTTGAGGGCTTCGTTGGCTAGGCTTCACAGCTAGCTTAGATGGCTCTCCTAGGTTGGCTTCACAGCTCCACCTTAGCTTGAATAATGTTTCTTGAATTCCTTAGCTTGTCACCTTGTTCATGGCTTGACTTTGGCTAAGGTGGCTTACATGGCTTCCAAGCAAAGGTGCTGGCAAATGAATGGCTTACTTCATGGGTCTACTTTGGCTTCAGCTTCTTTGATTTCATCCATTGCTAGTCCTAAAGATGATCTTCATCCTTGATCTCATGTTGGATTGATTATTCTTGGGTTTTGATTGGATCTTTTTGTCTTGATCGTCAATCGATAACCATCTAATTTCCTACAAAAAGTAAAAACTCTAATTAAATTCTAGAAAAATATGATTAATCACATACTTACCTTGGATTAGCCTCCAGACCTACAAAATATCAATTTTTTAAGTCATTAAGTAAAAAATGCATTTGTTACAAAATTTGGACCAAAAGTCCTACTTTACCGCTATAAGTTGTAATACATGGGTAAATAATTGGGTGGTTTTTATACAAATTAAATACTTATCACAAGTCTCCATTCCACATTGCACCCCATGTCCAAAACCCTTCCATCCTTGCAAACCACATCCCTGCCTCCTTCTAATTCTTCTAGTCATCTTCAAATCCCAACCACACTTCTATCCCTTCTCCTGTCTTCCATTCTAAAATCCTATATACAGGGAGTGAAGGACAAGGAAAAGTGGAGCTCTTACCTTTCCTTAGATCATAAAGCTATACTTTTGAGAAATAGAGGGAGAGAGATCACCTTTGCCAAAGCTACCCGAAGATCACAAGTCCACTTACTTTGGGGGAAATCATCCATCCCCACTTCCCTTTCTTTATTTTTCCCATCTTCTTATTCTTTCATCTTCCCTCTACAGTCAATCATTCTTAGACAGCTTTCTCCCATTCTTCCATAGCACACTCGACCATTGCATGATTTGCAAGCATCCATCTAAAAGTAGCACACACAACCTCATTCTTCCTTCTCTTCCAGCCTCATTCCATGCTTTATACCATGCATAGCATTCTCCCTTCTTAGTTAGATTTGCACACACCACCCTCTCCCTTGCTTCCATACCCACTTGCATGCATTACACTTGCACTCCTCCACCTCTTTATTACACACATAGCACCTTCGTTTGCACACACTCCCTTCTGCCACCTTAATTGCTTACTTATTTGCTTTAGTTTAGTGTTATTTCCATTCTTTTAATGTTGGCTAGGTTGGAGTAAAGTACTTAGGCTTTAAATAAATCCAGTATTAAAATAGTCCTTGTGGGAATGATCCATATTTTTCATTTCTATACTTCACTAGAATTGTGCACTTGTAGTAATTATTAAAGCACATCAAGTTTATGGTGCCATTGTCAGGGACTCGCTATGGACTTTGATTAAAATCTAGGTCTTCTTTACTTGACTACCAATCATAATCATAGGGTTGCATATAGTATAATTGTATTCTTGCATACCTTCCCTTTCCTAAAAGATATTGGATACTCTCTTTTTTATTTGTGCCAAAAATTGGAGAAGAATAAGGGACTTGGAGGAAGACTTAGGATAGTTTCTTATTTTTTTACCTAAGTGGATTGTAGTAAGATCAAAATTTTTACATTTTATGCACTGTGATTCATTTAAATTTAAAAGGGTCTATAATAATACAGGTCAAGGGTTGGCGATCCTAACATGGAAGAGGAAGTTCCATGTAAATGGAACCAGCATTTTACAAGAAGAATAATTCTAGGAACCTATTGTGAGGTATCCTAACTTGTTTCCATTTCATAGATTAGGGTTGCATTAATTTAGTTACATGTCTATGGTAGTGTAGAGCATATACAAAGCATTCTTTAATTTAGTGCATTCTAGGTTTGTAGTACATTTACTACTTTGCTTGCATATTAGGTGTGCTTAGATACTCTAAGGTGAATATATGTTGATCAAATTGTGGAAATGCTTTAATGATAAGCAAGGGCACTCACGCCCTACAAGATTATCCCTTGGCTCACTAAGGTTAAACATCAACCTTACACACAACCCTAGCCTTGGCCATTTAATTAAAATCTACTTAGAAGAGACCCATAGTAGGTCAAGAGCTCATAGGACCCTCTTAGAAGGAGGTGACCTATTGCCACTCTAATGGATCTTATCTAATCAACTACAATGGTATATAAACACCTACCTCTTCCAACACATTTGATAGATCAAAGAACCTGTTGATGACTGAGGAGGGTGTGAAGTGGTTGATTATGATCAAGATCTAACTAGAAATCATTAGGGCATGTTTAAAAAGGAGGAGGAGCTACCAAGGTTAGACGTAACCTAAAAGAAAAATCAACCTTTCATTTGCCATAGGGCTAGGATTATTGTGTGTCCTTTGTTTGTGCATCATACAATATATAAGTTGCATTACCTAGTTTATGATTCCCTAGACTAGGAAGAAAAAAGTACTCTTTTGTTGTATACAACAACTTATTTTTATTATATATAAGCATAGAATGATGTGTTTTAAGAAGAATACCAAGTGCATGGGTCCACCATAGCATAGACATGGCAAGTATAGGTCGATCCACAAAGACTCTATTAATAAACATATTTTAATTAAAAATATATTTTAATTACTTTAACATAGCCAAATAATTTATTTAACTAATTTAATTACCCAAAATCTAACAGTCAAAGAAATCACATAAAATGCTATAAATTAAACCTAAGCCTAGTAATCAAAACATAAATATATTACAAATTAATAATTTTAAGCGTTAAGTGATCTAATTTCTTTTTTACTCATTTTAGCAATTTAAAATTACTTTATAACACAAAAATAATTCTTTTCAAGCTCTCTTTAAATATTTTCTTAATATTAATTTTCTAGCATATCATTACACTTATTCAAAGTATAACATGTCTTCATGAATAATCACTAAGCATGTAACAAGAGTGCTAAAATCTAATATTAAAATCTTATGCACTTTTAAACCTAGACCCATTTAATCGTAAAAGTACTTGTTCTAACATATTTTTATTATATTCCTTAGGTAAACAAATTTAACAATCAATTGTAAATAAAACTAAACTACATCTATCAACTAACAGAAGCATTAATAACACAAGAATAAAATAAGAACTCATTAACAATGAAAAGGAAACTTTTACTTCACTAATGAAATAATTATAAAGAATGATTACAACTGAATGAGTAAATAAAAGCAAAGGAAACTATGGGTTAGAACAAAACCACCAAAAGACACCTCCATGTCACTCAAAATAATTCGTCGGTCAACTTCACTATCCCACACACTACCACTAAACTTTACATCATCCAAACAAAACCTTACTCTTGTTGTGTTACTCAACAAGAGCCTAGGGTGTTTCCTAATAGCCACAACCCATATGAGAGATTCTACACCCAAAAAATACATGTTTTCTACTTGTGATACCAAGAGGGAGAAAGAGATTTGGAAAGGCTTGTAATTGGAAATATTTTGTAGAGATGAATAGATGGAATGATCTAAAATATGAAGAGAAAAATTAAAAAAATAAAACAAGATAGAAAAAGATTAAGGCGTGACAATGAAAGTGAAAAATGGTGCAAAAAGGGGTTAGAGATGGAATTTTTTTTATTAAATTTTGTGGAGAGGTCTATTATGTGATGGATATATTGATACACAAAATTTAGATTATAGAAAAATCAAAAACCAAAAACTGGAGAAAGGATAGAAAATTGGGTAGAAAAGATTAAAACTAGGGTATGAAAGGGAGAAATGAATGCAAGGTTATAGAATGAGTTATAGGTGAATATTTCGGTGGTTGATAGAGGATGGGATGGAAAGGGAGAAGCATAATTTTTAAGGTAATATGAAGTGTAAAAAAAATGAAACCAAAGAAGTACAATGGAGGAAAATATAGCAAGCCTTTCTTACCTCTTCTCTTCTTTTAAGGTGGTCTTCGCTTTAGGATGTGTGCCCCTTATGTTTGATAACTTTGTGTGGTCCTCTAGGGTTAAAACTCCTCTTATCTCCTCTTTCTTTCTCCCTTCTAAGCTACAGCGCAAGTGAATGGACAAGTGGAGAATGGAGTGAATAATCCCTTATATTTAGATTTTTGGAGTGGAAGCCCAAAGGAATGGAGGGTGGAGATCATATTGGTCTAAGGAAGGATAGATAGTGGGAATTTAATCAAGAAGAAGAGGTTAGAGAGGCATGGAACCCATGGGGATAAGGATGTAGGTGAGGAGGAAGGGGATAAGGTGGAAAGGAAAGAAAATATGGAAAAATATGAAGGGGATTAGGCTAGGGGAGGAAAAAAGATAGGAAGGGATAAAATCTAGGAAAATAAGTGGGAATGGGAAGGAAAATATGTGGCAAGTGTGGAATGGCTTTTTTGTTGTGTTGGAGTTCAAAAATCTGGGATGAATGCAAGCCATAGGATTTAAATGAGTGGTGGATATCACTCCTATTTAGGGTTTTGATTTGACTTTTGAATACGGGCAAGGTGGCTCAAGTTTCATATTTATTTTTTATTTATCTCATCCATTGGATCATGCTTGAGCCCTAGGATGGATGGTTGAGATTTCCTTGAAGTCTCCTATCAATAGGATAGAGTTTAAAGCTTCTTCTCATCGTTAGATCAGCATGCCCTAAGGTAGATGGCTAGAATTCCACATAGATTTTTTATCCAACTTGATTCCCCTCATTTATTTTCTCATCATCCACCATTTTTATCTCCAACCAATCACATTCAAGAGGTAAACACATTTTCTCCTTAGGAGATACTTTTTTCTCCTTCTTGAAACATGATGGGTAACACATTGAAATTTTCTCCACCAATCATGGATCAATCTTCTCTTTCTTACATGGCTTGTTCTCATTGGTTGGTTTAAGATGGTCGTGGATGTAGAATAATCTCAGCTATTCTCTCTTGAAATTTCCAGATGAAACTTGGCCATAGATTTGTCATTTTTTTCTTTCTCCCACCTTATTTTTCTCTACCAATCATACTTATCCATTCATATATTCCACATGGACTTAAGTGGGATGCACTACCTTTGTATGGAAATTTCATGGTACATATGTAGGTGGCCCCCATTATGAAGCCTAAAGAAAGAAAGTTAGGGTTTTTAGTCTTTAACAAGCCCTGGCTTGGGTGTACTTCACATGGATGCTTCTTTTGACATGTGTGACTCTTAAGCTTAAATTAAAAGCTCCTCAAATGTGGTGGAATATATGCATTCATGCGTGGAAGTTTTTCCACCTTATGTTTTGATAGTTACAGCCTCTTTTGCATGGATAGGGTTTGGTGATGCTCTAAGGTTTCTAACTATGCTAAAAATGGTAATAACACCCATTCTACATTGTAAACTTCTAAACATTATTAAATTTGATAGGTGGTCCCATGTTGATGCTTGGACTCTAGATTATCCATCTTTTAGGGTTTGGAATGCTAAAAATACCCTTTTATACAATTGTACCCCAATCCTGTAAAATGTAGAAATAACCATGATTAGTGACTTTTATGATAAAAAAAGGGCTAAAACCTTCTTAATATAGAGGCACTTTATGTAATAATTCTATACCTATTAAAGTACACAACACCAATCACAAGTTTCTGCTTGGTCATCGATCATAAAAACAAGACTTGTTACTCTTAGATCTAGAGATCGAACTAACCAGAGAATAAGGGTTAAAGAATCAAGTACATTTCAATAACCTTGGAGTAGATATCGCTAGTAAAGCAACATAGGCTAAACTATTAAGAGACTATTCAATACAGGTATAATTTAACTCCTAATCATGTATAGAGTTGCCTGCAACTGATGCAGAGCATTTTAAGTTAAAACCAGGTGTTATCCAACTTTTACCAAACTTTTATGGCTTAGATAAAGAGGATCCCTACCATCATGTCAAGGAATTTCTTAAAATCTATTCTACATTCAAATATTGAAACTTTTCTGATGACTCTATTAGGTTGTAACTATTTTCCTTATTTTTAAAGGATAAAACAAAGGCTTGATTCAATTCATTAGAAGTAGGGTCCATCATTACTTAGTAGGAATCAGTCAGAAAATGTTGGAATAAATTTTTTCCCGAGCACAAAACCAATGCCTTGCACATAGAAAATCATAAATTTCCAATAGAAAAAGTATGGGCATTTTTATGAATGTTGTGAAAGGTGAAGATGTAAATCTCAAATGTTCACACCAAGTTTTGAGAAATGGTAACAAATACAATATTTATATGAAGGTTTGACCCATAAAACTAATCTATATTTGATGCCACTAGTGGTGAGGCACTCATGACCAAGAGTGATGTGGAGGCATGGAATTTCTTTAAAACTTTATTTAAGAATTCTCGAAAATGGGATCATTCTATTAGAATAGAAAGATTTCCATAGCCTCAAAGGAAAGGTGGTATTTATAAGATAGGGGCTACTCCTAACTTCTATAATTAAATAGACTTATTGACAGATAGGATGGACAAGTTTGGAAGTATTTTTAATAAATTAGGAGAAACTGTGTTGGCTAGAGGATCCACTATGCAACCTTCACCTGAGATTTACTCAATTTGTTCTAGTATGACACACCTTATCAATTCATTCCCCTTTAGCTCTACATACCCTGAAATTTTTTTGGAGTAAGTGAATGCATTAAAAAATCCTGGCAGTAACAAGTCCTATTTTGAGATATACAATCCTAGATGAGCTAGACATCCCAGCTTTTTATGGTCTTAGAATAATCAGGGATGACCATCTGGGATCCCCCCAATCAACCATTCCCTAGAGCCCCAACTCTACAACAACCTGTACCACACAGTGGTTTCCTCACCAATAGAGGAACAAATCTTTGGAAGATACTATCAGTTTGTTTATGCAGAGTTCATTAAACTCCAACAATAGTATTAAACAAACAATTTAGACCCACTCACAATCTATTGCATAGTTGGAGTACCAAATGAGTCAACTTGCTGCTACACTTTCTAAGAGGGAAAATGGACAATTTCCTAGTCAACCTATGCCTAATCCTAAGGGCAGTATGAGATTGGCACAACTTCTAGTGAGAAGACATTTCATGAACAAACCCAATCTATAACTACCCTTAGGAGTGGAAAGATAATAGATAATCATGTAGGTTTATTTAAGGTAAATGATCAAGTTGAGGACAATGAGAGCTCTCAAAAGAACTAGAAGAGAAAAGAGAAGAAACACTCACATCCTACTTCTCCTAACCCTTGTTGAAAGGCACATTATATTGCAAAGGCTCCATTTTCCTAGCATCTCCATTCGGTTAAGAAGGATAATAATTTTGATTTGTTAATTGATGTGTTTAAATAGGTGAATATAAATATTCCATCACTTGATGCAATCAAAGACATTCCTTCTTACGTAAAGTTTCTAAGAAAATATCAAGTGTAGAAGAAAATATATCTCATTAAGCAAGCATGCTCATTCCTACAACATAAAACCCCACCAAAGTAGACAGATCTAGGGTGCCCCACTATATCATGTGTGATTAGGGAACACAAAATTGATAGGGAATTACTTGATTTAAGGTTGAGTATTAGCCTATTACCTTATTCTGTATATAAGGAATGAGGTTTAGGTGATATAAAAAAGACTCACCACACTACAATTGGAAAATAGATCAATTAAAGTTTCTCATGGTGTGGTTGAGGATGTACTAGTTTGGCTTAATGTTTTTAAAAGTAGGACAACCAGACTTTATGTGACGACTCGGGTTCTCCCATGCATTTTTAAATGCAAGATCTAAATTCTTAAGGTGGGATACATCCCTATTTGAAAACCATTTTATAAAAACCATGCAATGCAGTGGAAAATCTTTTAGTTTTAAACTCATTTTGAAAACCCCGAGTGTCATTTACTTTCACAACAACCAAAGTAGTTTTTGAAAAACTCCAGAAATCATGTGTTTTCCTGTGTCTATCCGATCCTGACTCACAACCCAACTGTAATTAAATACAAATACATGTCCAAAGGGTAGAGTGTTTACTTACATGTATAATTGTCTCCTTTTGATTTTTCTTGCTCGTAGCACTAGCATAAGTGTCCTCTACTCGTGGATGGAACTATCCTAAAAAATGTTAAGGATAGGGTGAGTATATACTATACTCAGTAGGAGACTATCACTACTAGTTTTGCAATGCAGGCTATGTTTAAAATCATATGCCCTTGGCGGTGGTAGATCTCTCTTGAAAAATCTGGAGAAGAGGGTTTCTGGAGAAGTCTGGAGGTGGAAGACGACAGGGGGTGCCGTTATCAAAATGGACCCTTACATTTTTCATTTTTTCGTTTTTCTGTTTAATTTACAGAACTGCCCTTGATCTTTAAACGGCCATAACTTCTTCATACGAACTCTGTTTTCGGCGTTCTTTGAGGCGTTGGATTCCATTTTTAGAGTAGAATCTAATGGTACCAAGTTTCCTCACAAATTCCTTCATTTACTATTTTAAATAAGGTAAACTATTCAACACAGTTCATTTCTAATAGAATGTCCAAAATAGCGTAAATTGCTCGGGCGTTGCATTATTACCCCTTTAAAAGAATTTCGTCCTCGAAATTCCATAAATTATCATCTTCAAGGTATTTTGTCTCTTAGATAACTTCTTGGTGAATGCATTCCGCCCTTAGGAATCAAATCCAGGCTCAACCTCAATTTATCATTTTTATTGTTCCTTCTACAAGGCCTTACCTATAAGGGCCGCTTTCGCTGCGTACTCTGATGCATACTACCATACGTGCCAGTTTATCAATATCAATTTCTAGCGGTAATTCATCTATCTCGAAATCCTTAGATGCCTATACTTTTCTCATAATGTATAGGATAGTCTCCTCATAGGATCATGCTTCTTTATTCATGTATAAATTACTCCATACTTCTTTGAGATCATATGATCTTATTTCTCCTATTTCATTTTGAATATCATAGGATAATCCCTTTTTCTTCTTGTCTTTTATCTAGTGACCTCTTCATCATCCACATCTCCTTCTAATGGTTGGTTATATGTCATTAGTAAGAATCCAAAAAATTACCTTCTTCCTATTGTGTCTAACCTTGCTCCTTATCTTTTACCTTTGTCCCCAAGATACTCCACTAGCTAATATGGTATTATGTGCTCTACATCCAAACCCTTGATTAACTTCGAATGACTTGATTCCTCGACCAAAATTACATTCAAAATAAAATCATGAAATTCAATTAGTAGCATCTTCCATCGAGGACCTTATCATATACTGAAAGTAAAATGTTCTAACTCTATATCCAGTTTCATAATTATTGAATTTATTAAACGCTTTTTCTCATGTCAAATGTTAATGGTCGATTCATCATCATGGGTCAAATGTTCTCGTCCAAAGGCCCATCTCACTATTCACATCAATTTGTCATTAGGATTTTCAACAATGTTCCCATTTATGCAAAGAGTCTCTTATTCATAACCAAGTACCCTTACTAGGTCATGGTTGAATCCTTTGTCATTATCTTATTTATCCTTTCTTTGCTTGATGGTTTTCTTCGTAACCTTTTAGACTAAAAGTTCTATACTTGATCTAGTAAGGCTAGTCCTTAGGAAATTCCTTCAATTTGTTTTTCGTACTTGGTATATGCACATAACAACTAACTTTTTGTCTAAAGGCAATGTAACATCAATTCTCACCTTATATTGTGCCGACCACCTCAACTTTTCTCCTTCCATTCCCTATGTCAATATGTTGTTCAATCTTTTATTAATGCTTTACCGTCAACCATGCAGTCTGTATTGTCATGAGGTATCCTCATAAGTAGTGATTTTCTCAATTCCTCAAATTTTATCTTTCAAGTGCTTCCTCATACTTAGCTTATAATAGCAGTTCTCGTTCAATAGCTACTACATCAAGTTATGCTGAAGTTGTTAAATCATAAAATTTGAAAAACACTCACGTAAGCATAGAATATTTTCTTAGACATAGAAAGACTTTATTTGATTACCTATTGATCTCTTTTCATATATATCTTTGTCATAAGCTCAAGGATCTCTAAAGTGATCGGTACTTATCTACCTTTCTTTTCAATCCAAGTCAGTAGCATCTTTTAGACCCACAGTGATTTCTATGGTTTGTCATGGTATCTATTCAGGTTTGGAAAATCTTTCACATTGGTTTAGATCACTTCTTATTTTTACTCCTATCTCAATTGCAATTGTCCTCATAAACTAACCTCATACCCTTAAATGACTTAGTCTAACAAGTACTTCTTTCAAGGAAAACTCAAGTCTAAAGACTTATAACATCCCTCTGAGTATATAACTTACTTGATTAATTAGGGTGGCACACCTTTATTTAGTCAACAGTACTCTAAAGGTAATGACTAAATAATGGTCTTAAGATATTTGGTCTTCCAATTTATGATAGCAAGACCTTCATTTGATCCTTGATGGTACCCTTCTTGCTGAAGATAGATAGATGGACAAGTCACTATCCTAGCCTAATTCCTTTTTCAATATAACTTTATTTACTCATGTAGTGGCAAGGTGAGATATCACCAAAATTTCCTTTTTATTATATCCACTGGTGTTCCCCATAAGCTAATGGATCTGATAAGAATCTAATTGTAATAATTGATATCAAACTATTAATTTCTAATTGGTCACCATTCCTCTTTGAAAATTTCTTGTTGCATAATCTCCTAAAATTCGATACTCTACTCAAAGTCTTAAACCCCATATGCTTTCTCTCTTTTATACTCTTTTACAATAAGATCACCAACTCATCTAGTATTATTCCTTTGCATTTGTTTGATCTACCTTCCTATAGGATTCAAGATGATAGAATTGTACGTATCTCCATAAAGTCATGAACTTCTTCTTTTGAATATTCAATATTCATTGAATACTGGTAGTTACAGCTCTATCTCTTTCTCTCTTTTCTTCAAAATCCTCACTTTTGTCTTCCTAGATCAATGTCTTCATGTACTTTGATGCAGATATTTGATCTACGCAGCAGTCAAGAGAAACATAATACTTCTAGGAAATGTTGAAGTTTTCTAATATCATTGAAATCCTTAATTGCCTATAGCCTCAATAAAATTCATACAATGGCTTAATAATGACATTGACGTTTTGATCATGCTATACTTCTCTTACAAGTTCATGTTCGGATCAATCTATTATCATCCATAGTATTATCATCAAAATCTTTTGATAACTTGGTCGAATTCATTTCCCTATCATATTCGTGTTATGTTTCTCTTAATCACATAATATATCACTTGTATACATCTTCTGATTTGCTCCATAATACTCAGGTAGTTATTATTCGATATCACCTCACTCTTCATGAGACTCCAATGAAGGTATCCAAAATTGAGCTAAGTCTTTCAGGATCCATACCTTTGTGATCTAGTACGAGTCACAGTTATTTCCTAATATTATCTTGCATTCTCATCCCTCTTAGATTATCATCAAAATCTTCTCAAAGTCTGTCTTTTACATCCCCTATCATGCTCATATCATATCCCTTGTGATAGTGTGCTCATATTCTGATATTCTTTATGATGGTAAGATAGCCATCTAGGTTTTTTGATGTTCTTATCTTTGGTGAGATTGATCTATTACAGGTCAGAATTATCTACTAACATGTTCACCAACATCTTTCTTCATTATTCTCATCATAATATGATCCACATATGAGTTTTCACCACTGCACAACAATCCTTATTGATAAGATTTAAGCCATCCAATATATAAGTATTTGCTAGACCCATTTCCTTTTTCACCTATTGTTTTATGGTGAAATGCCTTCAGCATTAATATTGTAACCCTCAAATAGAAGTAGTCCTTTCTACTACTCCTATTTATACTTCTTCTTGATTTTCTCTATTGTCTATGACCCTTGGACATGCTGAACTGGCTGTGAAAGGATAAAACCTGGGCTCTGATACCAACTGTGATGACCCGAGTTTTCCCATGCATTTTTAAATGCAAGATCTAAATTCTTAAGGCGAGATGCATCCCTATTTGAAAAACATTTTATAAAAACCATGCAATGTAGCAAAAAATCTTTTAATTTTAAACTCATTTTGAAAACCCCGAGTGTCATTTGCTTTCACAACAATTGAAGTAATTTTTGAAAAACTCCAGAAATCATATGTGTTTTCCCAGGTCTATCCAGTCACAGCTCATAGCCCAACTGTAATTAAATACAAATACATGTCCAAAGGGTAGAGTGTTTACTTACATGTATAATTGTCTCCTTTTGATTTTTCTTGCTCGTAGCACGAACATAGGTGTCCTCTACTCGTAGATGGAACTATCCTAAAAAATGTTAAGGATAGGGTGAGTATATACTATACTTAGTAGGAGTCTATCACTACTAGTTTTGCAATGTAGGCTATGTTTAAAATCATATGCTATTAAAAACATGTGCATGTTCGAACAATCATGTTCAATATCGATATTAAAAACCACTGTCGAACTGGAATACTGACGAGTTAAAGAATAGCATAATCCAAGTCGAAAGTATCATATATCATAAACATAATGATATGCATAAGATGCTCCACTGAATCCAACTCATGGATATCTGGTATGGTCGACCAACCTCATGTCATGCCATATGCAATGCAAGTAAATCCTCAAACCATAGGGTCCAACTATGCCCACAACCTCGCTGTCGTGTGGTCCTCGGGTACCTAGGGACACAGAATCATAGGCTCCATGGGGCATATGACACGTCGACTTAGTGCCGTGACACCAGTGGTAGCCCCCTGTACCACATGCAGTCGATGTAGGGACATTGGCCTTTTTGGGCTTGGTACCCATCCCACCTAATAGTGGTAGAGGCTGGAGGCCAACCCAGACCTCTAGGCATAGCACCCACGAGCTTATCATCCCAAATCATATCAGATCAAATAAGCAAAAACCTCTTTTTCAAAACCTGTCCTCTTTGGGTCCATCACAACTGCCTACCCAGCGTCTTTTGGGCACTCCAACGTCTTTTGGTAACCCTCAAGGACATGAAATTTTTCAAGAACTCAATGCTTACAAATCATGCAATATATGCAATTGTTTGCAAAACATGTCTATGCATAATGTATTTATCATATGTACGCTGAACTAAGTCATGCTAAACAAGTCATATACTTATACTTAAAACATGCAGTCTCAAAACAATCATGACTCTTTTAAAAAGTCTAGTAGCGATAGAGCACCTACCTCAAAGTATCCTGGACTCGCGTCCTTTATCACTTCAACCCGTCCTTGGGTCTCGTTTATAAACTCCTGGGTATGAATGGATACAAGAAGTCCTTATTAATTTCATTCTATTTAGACATTAGATAGTTAGATTTGCCTTTTAGGGTCCATGGGTCCTTGCCTAATTTATTGTCAGGTTGGATCCTATGATGTGGATCTATTATTCCATGGCTAACTCTGTAAATTGTCCTCTAATCCAAACTTTAAAGTCTCATTGGGTCTACATGTCCCAGTTCCCAGGACACCCCGGTTGAACCGCGACCGCCTCACGTGCATGTGGGCCCAAAGGCCGTGCCAGCGACCGCGTTTTGCATGCACACATGCATGCTCAAGTGACGCGCTATAACGCGCATCATCACACGGACGCACCTTTGGTGTAGCATGGCGCGTCTCAGCTCCCAGTGCACCTCGTGCATCCTAGTCGAGCCAGGACCCGTGCCCCATGTCCCGCGTGCACCCGAAGGCTGCACTTGGGACAGTGTACACACTATCGTGTGCCTGGAACCCATCCCAAGGACCCTATCCTAGGCGTACGTGGAGCATGGCGTCCCTTGGATGCCTTGTTCGTGCAGGGCCGGCCCAATCTAGCTTGGAGCATTTTTCGGCCAGGAAACCCGGCTAGAAAACAGCTGGGAAAAGACCAGATCCAGTATGGATCTGGCTTGGGGGAAGTGAAACAGAGAGACAGAAGGGGAAAAATGGCTTACCTGGGTCGCCTAGGGACACCTTGTTTACCAGTGGTGCGTTTCCCTCTGCTGGAAACCCCCAATGTCATGCAAGGCCGGAACAAGAGAAGAGAGGGGAATGGGGAGACAGGAATGGCCGCCCTGACTCGGCCTGGCCATTGCTAGAAAAACTCAGGGAATTGGGTTTCCGATTCTAGCCGGAAACCCCAGCCCCAAATGATTGGAAAATCACGTTTTGGGAGAGGGGAGATGGGGTTTTTATAGCCCTGCTATGGAGGTGCTGCCAATGGCGGTGCCGCCCTTGGCGGTGGTAGATCTCTCTGGAAAAATCGAGAGAGGAGGGTTTCTGGAGAAGTCTGGAGGTGGAAGACGACAGGGGGTACCATTATCGAAACGGCCCCCTGCATTTTTCGTTTTTCTGTTTAATTTACAAAACTGCCCCTGATCTTTAAACGGCCTTAACTTCTTCATACGAACTCCCTTTTCGGAATTCTTTGAGGCGTTGGATTCCATTTTTTAAGTAGAATCTAATGGTTCTAATTTTCCTCAAAAATTCCTTCATTTAGTATTTTAAATAAGGTAAAACATTCAACACAGTTCATTTCTTATAGAATGTCCAAAATAGCGTAAATTGCTTGGGCGTTACACTTTGAAGTGGCTTTGTAGTTAATATTATACAGAGTACCATCCCTATCATCCTCTAGATCTAATCGTCTAGGGGCTTATGGAGCTCATTTTAGTTTTAACAATTTTGAAATAAGTCACTACATTAATGAAGTAAATGATTTACCTGATATTGTGCCATTAATGGACACTTCAAAGTGGAATGCCCAAGTAGGACCCGTTCCATCTCCTAAGATTCTATTTGACCAAGTTTTACAAACACACTCAATTTGAACCTATCACCATCCAAGAGAGCACATACCATGATAGCTTCAGTTTATCTAATCCCTTGTTTGTTACCCTAGAGTCTGAGATAGAATAATAAGGAGAGTCGATAGATGTTATGGCTAAACATCAACAAACTCTAGGGTGTATAGAAGACACTATTGAGGGTATAAGCCCCACTATTCCTCTATCTCAAGATATAAATGAAGAACCTTTTAGGGAGATGCAGAGTCAGCTTAGCCTTAGCATTCATGGAGATGTCCAAGAGGAAGACAATTTTTTGGTATTCAATGTAGGAATCCTATATACCTAATTTGGTAGTTCTCAGGATAATGCACATCACATTATTCCCCGGCCAATTCCATTCACGGTGGTGTATTATGTCCTTATATTTACACCACTATACATTTTAGAGTGGAAAATGTATATTTACTGTGAAATTCTAAAATGGAGTGAATTATTCTAGGAACTCCTTCATAGACAGTTTTGGTGTATGTTTCACAGATTAGTTAGTTAGTTTAGGTTAAGTGTCACTGAGTTGCATCTTGCACCTTCATTGTATATTGTTTTACACAATTGGCCATATTAATGATCACAACACTACCTCTAGAGTGCAGGTACTATACTTCTAACTCTTCTCTTTACTTACTTATTTCAATTGTCCATGATTGTATTTTAAAACATTGAGGATAGTGTTTAATTTAAGTCGGGGGTAGGATATTTAATTTTGATGTGTCCAAAGTCTTTTAGTTATTTTTTAGTCTTTTAATTTGAAATTTTGAAAAATTTACAAAAAGTTCCTTTACAAGGATGAGAATTTTGATTTTCTGAATATTCTATATACTTTTGAACTTTAGCTTATTAATAAATTTGCATATAATTAGTTATTATTTTATCCTTTTTTATAAAGTTTTTCATGAAAAATTAAACTCTAAATATTAACGCACAAAATAGATTTGTATGTATCACTTAATTTGAAGACTAAATAAATCCTAAAGAAGATATGTGGAAACTATTAACCCATATGACCTTTATAGACATTCTTCCTTTTGCGTATTTTACATATAAATTTCATATTTTCTACAGCAAATATAAATTCTTAGTTGGTCTCACTATTTTTCATCATGGTCAACTACTAAAAAACATTTGAAAAACTATACCATACATCTCTTATGTTTATGGTCAACTCAAGCCATGTGAAACTAGAAAATGATAGAGGCCATCCTTGGTAAACACAAAGCCTTTAGCCTATCTGTAAGTATTATTTTTCTACTAGTTAACCCCTTGAGCATTTACATAAGCTTTTTCTTTGTGAACCTATTGACTGATACCTTTATTAACCCTTATAATATAACCAATACCTAGTTTATTTTGGAAATATGTAGAGATGATTGAAGATTATCTTGAGAAAAATTATGAAGAATATAGTTCAAGAGATGAAAATAAAAAGATTGAAAAGGGGAAAAAAAAAATTCAAAGAAGGTTATACAAAAAGTTAAAGAAAGAAAATGAAAAACATAACCATAATGTGTCCATGCCTCCTTTCCCATATCTTTGGATTGGTTATATTTTCCTTTACTTTCTCACCTTCTTACCTATCCTCTTTCCCTTCCCACTTATTCTTTCCCTCTCACCTTATCCCTTTCCTTCCTCACCTTATCTCTTTCCACTCATCCAAACCTCATTCCACAGTGCATCCAATGTCCAACACCCTTCCATCATTGCATTGCATGCCCCCCTTCTTCCAATTCTTCTCTCTTTCCTCCCAATCATCTTCAAATCCCAAACAAACTTCTACCCCTCTCCTGTGATCTAAACCTTCCATTCCTTAGGGCTTCTACTCCAAAAATAGATAAATAGGGAGGGAAGGATAAGGAGTGTAGTGATCCTATGTTTCAAAACATTAGGGACACATTTGGTTCAGGTTGGGCATGTAGAAATACATGAGATTTTTGAGTTTTTCTAATTTTTTTTTAAAAGAAAAGAAAAAAGAAAAAACAAATTGAGTTTTTAAGGCCAAGTTTCTTTACTATGATGAGAATAGGATTTTCTCAGGCTTAGTATTTCTTTTACTTTAACTTCTTAATAGAAATGCATATGTTTAATTCCAAATTTTATTCATGTCTTGAAGTGTTTTACGAAAGTTAAATCTCAAAAAATACTTATACACAGCATATAAGTCTAGACTAATAGATGGTTATGACTTAGTGACCTTGAGAACAATTATTGGAGACCTATATACCTCGTGAGTATTAGAAACTATCATCTTTCTAAGGGTTATATTTAATTTCCTATTTTCTTCAGCGAACATCAATTTTTGAATGAACTTAGTATCCTTTTTTTGGTCAATTGCCATGAATAACAATAGGAATACTAAAATAATTTGTTAAATCGAATCTAGTAGGCTTTTAAGAAACCTAGAAAATTTTATAGGTCATCCATGTTTTAGCTCAGAGACATGAAGCCTATCCAGTATATTATACCACTAGTTAGACTCTTTGAGCCTCTTGGTGGGCCTTTTATTTTCAAAAACTCATCTACTTTAACCCAAAAATCATAGTTAAATATCATTTTTTCTTTCAAAAATGAGTAGAGATGGTAAAAAAAGGTATAAAGACAAAGGTCTAAGAAGTGAAAAATATTAATGTGTTTACATAGAAAAACTCTTTCCCTCAAGGCAAAAGAAATACAAAAAATTATTATAAAAAAAGATTTATGAAGAGAAAGAAAAAAATAGGAAAGATATTCATCTCAATACATTCAAAAGCAAGGTAAAGTTGACCAAACAAATATCCATAAAAGACCTCTACTCAAAATTGAAACTTTGAAACCTGTTTACCTTTTCTTTCAAAGCCATTCCCATGCCTATGTTTCATCCTATCTAAAGACTTATTAATTTAAGTGGAAGATAGCTTTAAAGAGGATATAAGTATTAGGGATTTGAAGTGAAATATCTCAGATGGTCTTGGTAATGGCATTCATTCTTAGGGATCATATTTTGTCTCATTTATGCTCATAAAATTATGTGAACCATCAGTATTTTTGGATTCGGTCACATAGTGAGAGAATTGTGTTTAACCCTTGTTTTTCTCTGAAAGCTTTATTCGTAAGTGTATACCAATGAGAATTTGAGGTCAAAACATTATTTTGATGAAGCATACGTATATTTGTTTATAAGTTCTAAACTTATATAGTTGTACACAAACTGCACTATGAGATATAACTAACTAAAATGGCTTTGGTATAGCGGTTACTTGTAGAATTTGTCATTCACCTTTATTATGTTATTATAACTAGTAAAGTACTAATGAATGATAATTTTGTATGATAAATTTAAGGAACTTCACTTTATTGAATTTTGTGGGTATATTCATTGCAAATTCTCATGATTTTTAACTCATCCACTAAGGGTAACCCAATGGTTTAAGGGCTAGTTGCATATGCTAAATGTAGTCGCAAGTGCCTACAAAAATGGCAGTCATTTTTGTTTCCATGATATTTTGCATGTTTTTCTCAATTCTAGCAAAGTACTAGTTGTGGAGTGTGATAAGTGTTCAATTTTGTATAAACAGTACCGAGATAGTAGTCCATATGCTATAAATTATAGGCATTATTCTAAGCTTTTTCAAAAAATCATGAAACATGCATTTCTAAACTAATGATTCAAAAGTTTGATATCTTGTAGGTTCGAAAGCTAATTTAGAGTAGGTATGTGAATTGTCATAATATTCTTGGAATTAATTTGGATTTTTTGATGTTTTGTAGGTATTGAGATGATGATCGAACAACCGAGATTGCTTTAGATGAAAATCAAGGATCAAGATCAATTGAGAGAATAAGGATCTAAATTACCATCATTCCAAATGTCAAGCAAGGGTTAAGATTATTTCAAGGCAAGAAGAAAAGCCACCATGGAAAAGCTAGGAGAAGTGAACCCACATGAGCCTTGAAGCCATGTTAGCAAGCTGTTGAAGCCATCAACTTGAACCATTTAAGCCAAGTACATGGTCCACACATTTTGGGAAGTTTCCTTGCAAGTTCCCACTGGAAAAAAAATGTGATTTAAAGAGAGGAAATAGGAAAAAAATTTGACTTGTCAACAAGGCTAGGTGGCATGCAAGGTTGACCAAGAGGAGAAGAGTCCTCATTCCTTAGACTTTCCTTTTCACTCGCCTTCTAATTCGTAGAGTCCTACTTCTAATTCCCTTCTTAAGTTACCTACCCTTGCACCCTCACAGGCACTCAGCCACTCATGCACTCACGAAAACGACACGTTCCACTTTCGCTTTCACCCTTTCACCCTTGCACCCTCATGGGCACTCAGGCACTCACTGGGTGAAGAAATGCATCCTACCACAGGATCAATAGTCTCAAACATTATGACAGAGTGACTCCCACATGTTAAAAATACCAATAATCAAGTGAATATCATGAAATATATCAGAAACAATGCATGCAATAACCACCCAAAAGATAGCACGCACATGAAAAATTACATGCTGAAATTAATCTCATGCATATGGTAAGGCATAAATCATATTCCTCAAAATTCAAATCACTAAGTCATCATTTGAGAATCATAGAAAAATTGTGAATGAAATCACCTACCTCGACATTGCAATATCCCAAACAAACGCGTAAACGATATCAAGGTGTCTACCCTGATGTACCTGTCACACCATAAATCATTATTAATTATTAGGCCTCTCATTTTCTCCATGATCCCTAAATTTGCTATTCTATTTAGTAAACCACAGTTATCTTTGTGATCGCATGTCGATCTGACAGTTTGATCATTCTTTGATCAACACCTCTTAAGGGACTGCTCAAATCAATCATCAGAATTGTTGTTTCTTGACAATTCAATAGGGCATGTTCTTCTAATCTCATGGGTCCATTTCTTACATCATCATGCTCAAGATGAATGGTCCAGATCCTCATCTGACACCGTTTTCTCAAGTTATTCCATAAAAACATATTTATGCCTATACTTTACCGAAAAATGGCAAGTTCACGCCGTTTTTCAGCGTTTACAGATTGATACACCTTTAAAAGATGAAAAGAGAGAGATGGGGACTGTCTTACCTTAGCCCGACTACTCTAAGGGAGGAGAGAGAGAGAGAATGAAGGGGGAGGAGAGTGCATTTTGTGCACCCTCCCTCTTGCTTACCCTTATATATTTATTATTATATTATATTTATTTGTCTTTTAATTTTCATTTAAATACTGAAATTAAAATAATTCAGCATTTTTACTCCTATCTCTTATTTTAGCGTTTTTAGTGGTGTTGGACTCCATTTTTCGAGCACATCTCTTTTCTCAATTTAATTTTTCCTAAAATTTAAAAAATGTAAATGTTACATTTAGTCTCCATTAGTTAGGTAGATTTTAAATTTCAGTTTTAGAATGTTTTAGATTTAGGAAAGAGTTTTTTAGAAAATATGTTTTTAGAAAAGTTTCTAAGTTTAGTTTGTTTTTAGCATCTTTACATATTTCCATGTTTTACATTTATGTTATGTTTTTATTCTTAGTTTAGGTTAAAAATCTCATTATCTTAGCTAGGGTAAGAAGTTTAATTAAGAATCCACTAATCACATAAACCTTCAATTCCTCATGGGATGAAACTCCATCATGTGAATTTACTATAACTGATTCCTACGCTTGTGGCATAACTTGAAAATCACAACAAATTTTTGGAGCCATTGTAGGGGAATTACAGTGCAATTGTGTAGTGGACCTTATACTAGATTATTTACCTCAAGTCTAGGTTTAGGGTAAATTAGTTTATGATTTTTCATCATTTTTTGCATGTATTTCTATTTTCTTCATATGAACCAAATCTATTTGATTTTTGTGTGAGAAAAATTGGCAAAGGAGTAGTGGTGATTCTGTGGTCCAAGGATACATCATCATAGATTAGGGCTTTTTATTTGCTTTTCTATATTAGAATTTGAGTGAAATGTAGTTAGGCACATTGTAATTTTCATTTTATTTAAATTTTAAATAATTTGTAATAATATAGAGCAAGTGTGGGTATGGTGGCCCACACTTGATCATCATTGAAAGCATCACTGTGAACAATCTTTGCCCATATTTCTTTTAATTTTCTAGTATAAAGTACATTTAGTATAAATTGCATTTGTGATGGTAGTATAAATCATATAGATTAGGTTCATGCATTGATGTATGTTGCATAGTATTTAAGATTGCTGCATTAGTAATTATTTGACAAAAGTTAGCCTAAGCTTGGCTATAACCAAAGCATAGATTGCATGGTTATAATATCCTATTTGTTAAGGTGCTCGACCCTTTGTTAAGTAGCATATAGGTACACACTAGTTTGCTTTGTTTTACATTTCATGTTTAAAGCTTTATGGTGGAATGGAACATAATACTAGTAAAGGGCCCATAGGAACGCTTATAGGATAAGGACTAAATGTTATCACTAGATCCTTGGCCCACTTAAGAATCAAACAAATTCCTTGTATGTTGTGATCCCAACCCTTATACATTTATTTAAAATCAAGTAAGAAGAGACTTAGGGTTATTGAGCTCATAAGACCCTTTTAAAAGAAAGTGATCTATTGTCACTCCAATGGCTTCTAAGTATTGTGGTTATAGTTGGTATCTTAAAATCCAAGTAATTTTCCAATGCCTTCCATTGATGTTGGTTGAGGTCTAAACGCCTCCCCACATGAGGATTGTATTAATCACTTTAGAGAAAAACCCAATTGGTAAACAGTAGTCAAATTAGGATAAAAGGGGGAGCTATCTAGATCTAGGTCTTAGAAACTACCACCCTATGTAGTAACAAAAGATAATCAAAATAGCTTGATTAGCAATTTACTAGGATTGATTGTGCATCACATAGAGTTAGAGTTAGCATATAGTTAGGTCATATCATTTAGTTAGAATTAGTGTATGCAAGGGAGTCAATCTTAAAACTTAGAGCTAGTATCTTCAGACCCAGAGGTTGATCGTATCCTTAGGCAAGGAGTAAGAAACCAAGTTCCTAACCCCATGGTAGTAGCACCAGCAAAAGTAGAGAAAATTCTATTAGAGATTTTTATGCATCACTGCTGATTAATACCCATCCAATATAGCTTTACCTCCAACAAAGATAGGCCATTTTGAATTAAAATAGGGAGACATACATTACTCCCCAAGTTTTATGGTCGAGGGCGAGAGGATCAATACCTACATATCAAACAGTTCCTTAATATTTGTGCCACATTTAAGTCCAATTTTTTTTGGACAACTCAATTCAGCTTAGGTTATTTCCATTCTCACTCAAGGAGAAAAGTCAAGTCATGGCTAAATTCTTTGGATGTAGGTACCATAAACACATGGGACCAACTATCTAGGAAGTTTTTGAATAAACTCTTCCCCATTCACTAGACTAATGTCTTTCATAGAAAAATAATCAATTTCTAGTAAAGGGATGATGAACAGTGTTATGAATGCTAGGAACGATGAAATGAACTACTGTAGAAATGTCCCCATCATGGATTTGAGAAATGATAGTAGGTTCAATATTTCTATGAGGCATTGACGCCTTAAAATGGATAAATGGTTGATGCAGCAAGTAAAGGGGTCCTCATTTTAAAATTTGAGAGAAAAGCTTATGAGTTTTTAAAGACATTAGCAGATAATTCTTAGTAATGGGATTACTTTAATAGAAGAGAGAGAAACAACTAGCCTCTAAAAAAAAGCCTATATGAATAGGAGTGCATGTAGATCTAACATACAAGCTCAACTTTGTACTTGATATCATGGACAAGTATGATGGGAGAGCAAACAAACTTGAAACTATGTTTCAATCCCTCGTGGCTGCTACATCTATTAAGCCTCCATTGGAGGTTTGCGCTCTTTGTTCAAGTCCAGCCCATACAACCACCACTTGTCCATCTAATAGAACATTGAACAAATACCTTTTATAAAAAGCAATTTCTTTGAATGCATATCACAATCCTAACAACAACCCCCATTTTAAGACCTATAATCCTGGATGGACTAGGCATCCAAATTTTTCATGGTGAAGAACAACAATTCCTCCAACAACCTCGTAACCAAAGAAACCATCTTTTGAGAAGAATATGTAGTTACCTATTGAAATTTATTTAAAATAAAATGAAGATACCAATAAGGCCTTACACCAATTATAACATGGTAGTCAACATTCTGCCCAAGTTAACTCTTAAGTCATAGCCAAGATAGAAATGCAAGTAGGCCAGTTGTCTACAGCATTGCAAGATATAGGAAAGGGCCAATTTCCTAGTTAGTCCATCCCTAACCCTAAGGACCAATTTGAGATAGCATCTAGTTCTCAAACCTTAATTCTCATGAGCAAGCTAAATCCATAACAACCCTTAAGAGTGATCGTTAGTTCGACAACAAAATAGGGCAGCCTAAGGAAATTGTGGAGGATAGTGAGGTAGTCAAAACACAAGAGAATGAAGAGAGATTGAAATCTCCTGTTGAACCTATATTAGAGGCACCCTATGTTCCTAAAGCTTCATTTCCTCAGTTAGTGAGCAAGGCTAGAAAGGGAACAAATTTTAATGAGCTAATAGAAGTCTGCAAATATGTACAAATTAACAATGCATTGATCAATGTCATCAAAGATGTTCCTGCTTATGCCAAGTTCTTGAAAGAGCTCTGCATAAGAAAGAGAAAGCTTAATGTATAGAAGAAAACTTTTCTCACCAAGCAGGTGAGCTCTTCGATTCAACACAAGACCCCACCCACGTTTAAAGACAAAGGATGCCCTATGATTTCATGAACTATTGGAGATCATGTCATAGATAAGGCATTGCTTATCCTAGGGGCTAGTGTTAACCTACTTCCATACTCTATCTATGAGCAACTGAGGCTTGGTGAACTAAAACCAACCACTGCCATGTTGCAATTGGCTAATAGATTAGTGAAAATGCCATGTGGTTTGGTTGAGGATGTTTTAACATAGGTGGACTAGTTTTACTACTTGGTTGACTTCATTATAGTGGACACCTATCCTATATCCGATCTTGGTAGTCAGATTTTGGTTATACTTGGACATCCATTCTTGGAGACATCCAACGCCATTATAAACTAAAGGAATGGTGTGATGAAGCTATGATTAATCAACATGATAGTCAAACTCAATGTCTTTAATGCCAATCAACAACACTTAGACCTAAATGAATCTTATAAAGTCATTTTACTTGAGGGTTTAATTTAAGACACTAATCTATCATCATTCATCTTCAACCCACTCAAGGCTTGTTTCATGGATTTTAACAATAATTTTGATTTAGATAAGTCCATTGAGGAGGTACACAATATCTTAGATGCAACTCCAATAATGGATACTTCCAAACAAGGACATCATGTGGAGCCACTTCGTCCATCAAAGTCTGTCTCCCTACCCTCTGTAGAGCAACCACCTTCTCTGGCCCTAAAGCCTTACCTAATAATCTCATATACTATTACCTAGGACCAGATGAATCCTTACCTATTATAACAGCATTAGATCTAGACCAAAAACAGGAATGAAAACTACTTAATGTTGTGAAATAACATAAGACTACTATCAAGGGGATTAGTCTAGCTGTGTGTATGAACAGGATCCATCTAGAAGAAAATGTTAAATCATCCATGGAAACTCAAAGAAGACTAAACCCCCACATGAAGGATGTGGTAAGAGATTTAGTCCATAAGCTTTTAGATGTTGGCATAGTATACCCCATCTTTGACAGCACTTGAGTTAGCCTCGTTCAAGTTGTATCCAAGAAATTTGATGTCATGGTAATCATGAATGAGGACAATGAGTTAGCACCTACTTGTATGACCACTGGGTGGAGAGTTTGCATTGATTACTGGAAATTGAACATGGTGACAAGGAAAGATGACTTTTCTCTTACCTTTATCATTCAAATGCTTGAGAGGTTAGCCAGTCATAATTATTATTGTTTTCTTGATGGTTATTCTAGCTATAATAAGAATTTGATAGAACCTAAATATCAGGAGAAGACTACATTCACATACCCTTTTAGGACCTTTGCTTACCTATGTTTGCCTTTCGAACTCTACAATGCTCCTACCACTTACTAAAGGTGTATTTTGAGCATATTTTTTGATATGGTAGGAAGGATCCTAGAGCTGTTCATGGATGACTTCTCAGTATTTGGGTCTTCTTTTGATTAGTGCCTACACCATTTGAACTTAGTACTTGCAAGGTGTTAGGAGAAAAATCTAGTGCTAAGCTAGGAAAAGTTCCATTTTATGGTACAAAATGGTATCGTTCTAGGCCATATAATGTCACACAAATGGTATAGAAGTAGATAAGGCCAAAGTGGATTTAATAACCAACCTTCCTCCACTAAGGATGGTGAAAGAAATCCATTCATTTATAGGTCATGCTGGGCTCCACAGGAGATTCATCAAGGATTTTAACAAGAATGCTAATCCCCTCTGTAATCTACTTACAAAGGAGGCCTCTTTTGATTTTGATGAAGACTGTAGAAAAGCATTTGATGGCTTAAAGTCTGAATTGACCTCTAAGCCTATCATTTGGCCGGCTGATTGGAGTGCACCATTTTAGATAATGTGTAATGCTTCAGACTATGTGACTGAAGCTGTTTTGGGGCAGTGCATTGTAAAGCTTTTCTATGTAATATACTACACTAGTAAAATTCTCAACAACGTACAACTCAACTACTCAACCACAAAAAAATAGTTGTTGATAGTCGTTTTCATATTGGATAAGTTTAGATCATACTCGTTAGAATCTAACGTTATAGTTTACTTAGATCATGTAGCTTTGAAATACCTTCTTTCTAAAAGGGATGCAAAAGTTAGGCTGATCCATTGGATACTATTGCTATAGGAATTTGGCTTGAAAATTCAAACAAGAAAGGTTCCAAAAATGTTGAAGCAGACCACTTATCCATGTTAGTGGTGGAGCATATTAGTGACAATGTGCCTATAGCAGAAGCTTTTTCGGATGAACAATTAATGCACATTTCCCAATTACCTTAGTATTGAGATATAGTTAACTATCTTGTTACATGACAAATGCCCAATCATTGGACCAAACAAGATAGAAAAATATTTATGACCAACAGTAGATACATTACTTGGGACGAGTATTATCCCAATCAGTTGATAAGGAGATGTATACCCAATAGTGAGTACAATGAAATCATCTCCTTCTTTCATGATCATGCTTGTGCGGGACACTTTAGCTCTAAGAAGATAGCTACAATGATTTTATAGTGTGGTTTTTATTGGCCTACAATTTTTAAAGATTCACATGCTTACCACATAGCATGTGCTAGGTGCCAAAGGTTAGGAAGTATAGGGAGGAAAAATATGATGCCTTTAAACACCATCCTTATTATAGAACCTTTTGATGATTTGGAGCATAGATTTCATGGGGCCATTCCTAATTATTTTGGGTATTTATACGTCTTTGTGGGAGTGCACTACATGCCCAAGTGGGTGGAAACCATACCCTACAAGACCAAGCACCATAGGGTGGTGGTCAAATTTTTAAAGGAAAATATATTTGCAAGGTTTGGTACCCCACATGCCATAATTAATGATGGACAATCACTTTTGCAATAAAGTGTTTGAAAATTTAATGAAAAAGCATGGTGTCAACATGCGAATAGCTACCCCACATCATCCTCAAACTAGTTAGCAAGTAGAGGTGATGATTAGAGAAATCAAGCATATTTTAGAGAAGACAGTCAATCCAAGTAGGAAAGAGTAGTCTTTTAGACATAATGAAGCTTTATGGGCCTATTGTACTACTTATAAGACTCTTACAAGAATTTCAACCTACGACTTGATCTATGGAAAGGCCAGCCTCTTACCAGTAGAATTGGAACACAAGGCATATTGGGCTATCAAATAGCTCAATTTTGAGTTAGAGGCTACTAGGAACCACAAGAAACTCTAACTTAATGAGTTGGAACAGTTGAGGAAAGATGCATATGAATATGCACGTCTATATAAAGATCGAATGAAGATTAACCATGATAGAAAAGTCATAAGCAAATCCTTCACACCTGGACAAAAGATCTTATTGCATAATTCTAGGTTGCATCTATTTCTAGGGAAACTTTGATCTTAATGGATTTAAAACTTAGTGCTCCCTAGGAGGCAACCCAGATGTTTTTCAAATCTTAGTATTCTACATCATTCCACCATCATATAGGGTCCTACATTTCCAAACATTGAGGACAATGTTTAGTTTGGGTTGGGGGATGAAAACATACATAGAGATTCTGAATTTTCTTGTATTATTAAAAAAAAGGTTTGGAGGTAAAATTCCTTTACTGTGATGAGACTTAGATTTTAAAAAACTTAGTAGTTTTACTACGTTAATCTCTTGATGGAAATGTATATGGCTAGTTTTGCATGTTGTCCATGTGTTGAAGCATCTTATGAAAGTTAATTCTTGGAAAATACTTACATACAATATATAGTCTAGGCTAATAAAGAGGTATGACCTAGAGACCTCGAGGAAAATCTGTGGACACCTATAACCAAGTGAGTTTTAGAGATTATCCTCTTTTAGAGTGTTATAAGTAATTCCATATTTTTTAGCGTACGAAACTTTGTGTGATACTATATCTTTGTTTTGGTTAATTGACAATAATAAGTAGGAGCAATAGCTTTCTTTCTAGAATATTTATTGAAATTGATAGGCTTTAAGAAACCTAAGAAATGAAATAGGCCATCCTTGTTCAACCTAGAGACATAGAACTTACCCAATACATTATACCACTAATTAGCCCCTTAAGTTTATTATTAAGCCTTTTCATTTCTAACCCCATCTAGCTTAACCTAGAAAAACCTAGTAACATAAACATCCATTACTTATTTTCAAGTAAGAGTAGAGTTGGTAGAAAGAGTTCCAAGAGGACAAAAAGTTAAACAAGTGAAAAATACAAAAAGTCATGCAATGAAAAAGTCTTTCTTTGAAAGAGTTCAAAATAAAAGTAAAAATAAAGAAATATTAGAAAAAAATGTAAGAGTACAAAAGATATTCACTTCAATATAATCAAAGTAAAGTTGTCGAACAATCAAGAGAAGATCTCTACTCAATTTTGAAAATTTGAATCCTTATATCCTTATTTTCTAAACATGTCCCAAGCATAGATTTCATCCTAATTAAAGGCCTATGAATCTTAGGTGGAGGATAGCTTTAATGATGATATGAAAAGGAGGAATTAATGAAAGCTACCTATACTAGTCTTGGTAATAACATCAATTCTTAGGGATCATTGTCTCTTTAGTGCTTAAGTCTTATGTGAACCATTAGCTTTGTTGGATCCATTCACAAAATTATAAAAGTATGTTTAAAACCTTCTCTTAGAGCTTCATTTTTGAGAGTATACCTGTGAGAATTGAGGCCAAATCATATTTCGAATGGAATAGGGATCTAATTAGAAATCCCAACTTATATAGTTGTACACACATATTGTTGAGTTTTTCGCAAGTGCATGAGCTATTGTAGTGTAGTGTATGCAAGTACAGGTCAATCCCATAGGGACTCGCTTTAAGAATTTGGAGTTTTAATAAAATTTAATTATTCAAAAAGCAAAACTAAGTGAAAAAAATTAATAGAATGTGCAATCAGACTTTAGATGTATTTAATCAATGAAAATTACAAAGGTCCAATTCAAAAAGATAGAAATTTAACCATAAAAACCAAAAAAATTCACTTGCCCAAATTGTTTATCACCAATTTCTTCAAATATGATATCTTAAATCTCAATTTGACTTCATCAACATCTTTTGGTGCTTCTGATTAATGATCCCCTAGATGGATTAGGCAAATTCTAAAAAATTGCAAAGATCTGGTCTAGAAAGAACATTGGGTTTTAACGACTTAGATTTGATTTTTGTTTCTCAGATTGAAGATCTAGAAAAATAAAAAAACTATAGGATGTTCTTAAAACAATCTCTCAAAGTTGATTGAAAATCTGATGTGAAACAGATGAGAAATTGAAGAATTCTAGTGATTAAAGCAGAACCGTTGATTTGCTTAAGCTTGAATAAGATAGGGTCAGACTACACAATTCATGGATTAAGTGAGAATAACATAGAGCACAGATAATAGAATGGGAATAAAATAGAACGCATATAAGAATAGTAATAGGACAAAAAATGTAATTGGAATTATTGTTCTATGGGCAAAAGTGGAATTTTTCCTGAAAGATCCCTCTTCGTCCTGTAAAACAGAAACTAACTAAAAACAGGGGAAGATGGTGATTGCTAAAGAAGATGGAGGATTAGGCGTCTGGTGCAATATATAAGCAAGGGGCTATGTGATGGAGGACAGAGGTGCGACCTTTGGAAGATTGGTGCTCGAGAGGAATAAGAAGAGGGGAGAAACAATGACTAGTGCTGGTGGAGAGTGAATGATGGTGCTAGTGCGTTATTGCCAACCAATGCATGGAAACAAGCCAATCTGATGTGGTGTGGTGAACTATGGCAAATGCATGGTGTGTCAATGAAGAGGATTAGGTGATGGTACAGTGCTAGCTTAGACAAGGGGCAGAGGTGTGCCAGTTTGGGTAGTGAAGAGAAGAGTAAGAGGGACCGAGAGTAGGAGAGAGGGAGCGTGATGGACTTGGTTGCTGAATGAGAAAAGAGAGAGGGATACAAAGGAGAGAAAGACATACTAACAAGGGGTGCGGTTTGGGTGATAGGGAACAGTTTTGGGTTGGAAAAGAAAGAGTGGGTTGGGCTGTCCGGTTGTAACAAACAAAGCCAGGTTCATGTTGGCTATGTAGTACCGGCTTGGATAGGAATTCGGGTAGTGTAAGCTGAGCCAGTGCTGGGTGTGGTGAAAAGATGGAGAACGTAGGAAGTGGAGAAGATGAAGGGATGTGGTACGATGCATTGGAGCTTGGAATAGAATGGGCAGAGGAAGAGGGATGACTGACAAAGATGATTGGTGGAAGCAATGGAGAACAGAGGAATTTTCGATGCGATAGATGCCTGATGGAGAATGGGACTCGACTAGTGTATTGAGCAGGCAACGGTGATGGGTGGAAGTAGGGGCTAGTGATGGGGGGAGTTGGGTAGTAGCTAAGGATAAAGGTAGATAGTGAGGAGGATGATGCATTTTGGACAGGTCGATGCGTGGTGGCAAAAGATGAGAGGAAGAATAGGGAAAGAGATGATGACTAGGTGGAGAAGAGAGGGAAAATGGAAGGGGTGGTGATCGAACGGTGAGCAGGGAAAGCAAGGAGGTTGGTATGGTGTGGAATGGATTTGCAAGAGAAGGGAGCATTGTAGAGCTGGGTAGGGGAACTTGACAATGAACTGGCAAGCATGTGATGGGTGTGGCAAAAAAAAAGAAAAGAAACAGAGACAGATGGATGAGTAGGTGGAGCAGATATGAAGAGGGGTTTTTCTGACTAGTGAGAGAAATAAGAGAGATGGAGGAGCAGGTGCAAGGGGGTGGTGGTGCTTGAAAAGGAAACAAAAAACAATGAATAGAATTCAAGTGGAATAGGAAAATGATAGAAAAAGGAAGGCACGCAATGGAAAGCAAAACAAACTCCAAAAGTCTCCTTGAACTTCCACAGTTTTCTTCCTATAAAGCCTTCCCTCCCTTTCTAATTCTCTTCTCCCCCTCTTTCCTTATCCTTTAGGAGTTAGTTTCCTACTAGGAAGCTTCAATCCCTTCAAATCTTGTCCATGATCTCCTTTCCTTATTAGAACTTTTTTTCTTTTTGGAAACCATCTGATCTTACTTGTGAATGATTTGGTTCATTCAATGGCCCCTTGGATAATCTGCACCGTTGATTAGCAATCCAAACTGTGATCTATTTGATATGCAAAATATAAGACTAAATTAGGGTAATCTAACCATATATTAAGCATCTAATTAGCTTGGATGATCATCTGACCATTAAATTTGACAATTTACTATTGGATGGTTAATTTGAGCTAAAATTCATATTTTATCTAAAATCATCATATTGATGAGTTAGATGATCTAATTAAACACTAAACTAAGATTTTTTTGGCCAAAATTAAACACTTAACACACCCCCAACCAACATTTTGCTAGTCCCGAGCAAAACATACGAAAAATCATTTTACAAAAATTTATACAAGGTGCCACTTTCTTAAGTACCCACGATTGCATTTAGCATATGCAACAAGCCCTTAAACCCCTAGTGGATGAGTTATGCCTCGTGAGGTTTTGTAGTGAATATGCTCATAAAATTCAATAAGATTTAGTCCCTTATTTTATCTCAGAGAATCCTCATTCATTAGCAATCTACTAGATTTTCACAACTTAAATGAGATGATTTGAAAATTTTACACATCATACACATATTAAAGACATTTTATTTGAGTTATTTCTCAAAGTGCATGTGTGTGTATAACAACATAAATTTTGACTTCTAACTAGATATGCTTAAATTTCATTGGAAATGTATCTTGACCTCAATTCTTCACAGGTATACTCTTAGAAATGAACTCTCATATAAGGGTTTACACATATTTCTCTCCTTATGTGATTGATTCCAACAAGTTAATGGTTCACATTAATTCTTTTAAATGCTCATGAGACAAAGAAGGGTGATCCATAAGAGTGGATGTTATCACCAAGAATACTAAGGGTAGTTTGCCTTAATTTCTTCTTTTTATCTCCTCTTTCAGCCTATGTTCCACCTAAGAACAATAGGTCTTTAACTAGGATGAAACGTAGGCTTAGAATAGGTTCAGAAAAGAAGGGTATAAGGATTTCATAGGTTCAAAATTGAGTAGAGGTTTTGAATGAATATCTGTTAGGATAACATTTCTTTTGAGTTCTACTTGAAGTGCATTTCTCTTTCATATTTTTTTAGTTCTTTCTTTTCACTTTTCTTTTTCTTTGGATTCTTTGGAAGAAAGATGGCTAATTTTCACACTTCTTTGAATTTTTGTCCTCTTTTTTCTTTTTGAACTTTTTCCACTAACTCTACTCATTTTGACAATGGGAAATGGATATTTATTTTACTGGCTTGTTCTAGGTTAAGGTGAATGGGGTTAAGAAAGAAAAGGCTTAATAATAGGCTCAAAGGGGCTAACTAGTGGTATGCAATACATTGGATAGGCTTTATATCTCTAGGCTGAGCAAGGATGGCCTGTATCATTTCCTAGGTTTCCTAAAGCCTATCAGATTCAATAACTTTTTTGAAAATAAAGCTATTACTGTTATTTATTCTTGATGTTTAACCAAAACAAGGATAACAAGATCACACTAACATATATATGCTGAAGAAATTGTAGAAGTACTTATAACTCTTTGAAAGAAGATAGTCCCTAAACTCACTAGCTTATACGTCTCAACTAATTTTCCTCAGAGTCTCTAAGTCATACCACTCCATTAGTCTTGACTATGTGCTGTGTAAATGGTTTCTGAGAATTAACTTTCATAAAATATTTCACATATGAATAATATGCAAAACTAATCATATGCATTCCCATTAAGATGTGAAAAAAGTGGAATTACTAAATTCCAAACATCCAGCTCTCATCATAGTAAGGGAACTCTTCCTTAAAAACTTCTCTTTTTTTCAATTTTTCCAAATTTTTTTCTTTTGAAAAAACTCAAGCAAATTTAAAATTTCTATATCCATCTACACCCCCAACCTGAATGAAACATTGTCCCCAATGTTTAAAAACATAGGATCCTATATGAAAATTGAGTGATGTAGACTCTAAAACCTTGTGTTGCCTCCTAGTAAAGAGCTAAGTTTAACACCTTCAGTTAGACATTAACAATTGAATTTACAACGTGTAAGATCGGCCTCCAGTGGATCAAAGGTATATAATGGTGGTAGAACTTGTGGAATTAAATCTTCTATCATGGTGCAAGAATCATCAAGATCTAATTGTTGATGGTTAGCATTGAAGACATTGAGCTTAACTTTCATATTGCTAAAGGATAATTGTAATACACCATTTCTACAATTTATGATTGCATTGGACGTCACTAAGAATGGACATTCAAGAATCATCTGGATCTGACTACTGGGGTCTGCTATAGGCTGGGTATCCAGGACAATGAAATCGATAGGGAAATAAAATTTGTCCACCTGTATTAACACATCCTCAACCATACCACGAGGAATTTTAATGGATCTATTAGCTAATTATAATGTAGTGTTGGCTGGCTTAAGCTCACCAACCCCTAATTGCTCATAAACTAAATATGTCAATAGAATAACACTAGCCCCTAAGTCAAGTAATGCCCAATTTATGACATGATTTCCTATAATGCAAGAAATTGTAGGACATCCTGGATCTCTAAATTTTGTTGGGGTCTTGTCTTGAATTAAAGAGCTCACCTACTTGGTGAGGAAGGCTTTCTTTTGCACATTAAGCATTCACTTTGTAGTGTAGAGCTCTTTAAGAAATTTAGCATAAGAACAAATATCCTTTATAGCATTAAGTAATGGAATATTGATTTGTACATGTTCAAACACTTACATTATCTCATTAAAATTTGTTCCTTTCTTAGCCTTGCTGAGTAATTGAGGGAAGGGGGCTTTAGGCACATAAGGTGCCTCCACTATAGGTTCTATAAGGTTTTTATGTCTCTTCTCTTCCTGATGTGTTTTAGTTGCCTCTTTCTCCTCTTCAGTTTCCTTAGCCTGTCCTACTTTGTTATTGATTTGATGATTGCTCCTTAGGGTGATTGTAGATTTGGCATGCTCATGAGGGTTAAGGTTATTAGAACTTGACCCTATCTCAAATTGACCCTTAGAGTTAGGGATGGGTTAGTTAGGGAACTGACCCTTTCCTTTATTATGTAGTTCAGTTGACAATGGGCTTACTTACATCTTTAACTTGGCTGTGGCTTGAGAGTTGACATTGGTTGAATGTCTACTCTCATTTTGAAACTGGTGTAAGGCCTTTTTAATGTCATAATTATCTTTTGTAATTTTTTCAAGCATGGTATGGACTTTTTCCTCTAAAGATGGTTTCTTTTGTTATTGAGGTTGTTGAAAGCTAGGTGGTTGATGGGGAATTGTAGTTCGAAGAGGAAAGTTTTGGACAGGGGGGATATCAAGATGATCCCCCATGGTGATTATTCTTTGACCAGACAAAATTAGGATGCCTAGCCCATCTAGGTTGTAGGTCTCAGAATATGGGTTGTTGCTAGGTTGGCTATATGCATTGAATGCATTTGCTTAGTCAACAAGATGATCATTCAACACTCTATTTGATGGACAAGACAATGTGATATGGGCTAGGCTAGAACATATAGCACAAACCTCTTGTGGAGGTTTATGGGATAAAGTGGAAGCCATGAAAGTTTCAAAAATGGTTTCAAGTTTGTTCATTCTTCCACCTAATTTTTCAGCTACAGAGTCAAGTTTATGGGATAGATCACTATGCATTCCTATCTCATTGAGACCTCCCTTCTTAGTGGCCTGGTTGGTTCTTTCTCTCCTATTTGAATAATCCCATTACTAAGAATTATTAGCCACTGTCTAAAAGAACTCCCATGCCTCACTTTCATCCATTAGCATGAGAGTCCCTCCACTTGCTGCATCTATCATTTATCTATTTTGAGGCGTTAATGCCTCATAAAAGTATTGAACCTACTGCCATTTCTCAAATCCATGATGAGGGCATTTCTGCAGTAGTTCATTCCACTGTTCCCAACATTTGTAATATTTTCTATCATCCCTTTGTTGGAAATTAATAATTTCATGACAAAGGGCATTTATTTTGTGAATAGGGAAGAACTTGTTCAAAACCTTCTTAAACAATTGGTCCCATGTATGTATGGAACTACCTCCAAGGAATTAAGCCATGACTTGGCTTTATCCTTAAGTGAGAATGCGAATAGGCTAAGCCTAATAGAATCATCCAAAAAAATTTGGAACCTAAATGTGGTGCAAATATTAAGGAACTCCTTGATATGTAGGTAGGTGTCTTCTCGTTCTCCACCATAAAAAGTAGCGAGCAATTGAATGACTCCTGGTTTTAACTCCAAGTGGTCAGCATTTGTGGGAAGTAAAGCTATGCAAGATGGGGTATTAAGTTGTATAGGTGCATAGAAATCTCTAATTGTTGTGCGGTCAACCTTTGCTGATGGTTTAGTCATGGAGATAGGATTTAGGTTTTTCTCCTTGTCATTGGTTGCTTTGAATCTCTAGGTCTAAAGGTATCAGCTCTGGGTTTTGAGATCATTGCCCTTGTATGAACTACCCTAATCTAAAATGTCCTAATCTAAATGTTGACTTTAACTCTACATGATGCACAAACAAAAGGCACAATCAAATACTCCTTCTAATCTAGCACTCCTCTCTTTTAGATATGACTATTGCTTACTAGTTAGATTCTATGCAAGGTGGTTAATTGTTGATTGTTTAACCACAAGTGCACGAGCTATTGTAGTGTAGCTTATGCAAGTATGGGTTGATCCCACGAGGACTTGATTTAAAAAGTAGGAATTTCAATAAAATTTAATTATCTAAAATTAAAAATAAATCACTCAAAAAATACTGGAATTATTGAAATGAGAATCAAAGTTCAGATATAATCAACTTCTCAAAAATACAGAATTTCTATTTCTGAAATAAAACAAATAAAATCAAATAATAAGAAAAACTACTTCCCTAGATCAATCCTTATTAAAATATTCACTTATGGTCTTGATTAGTAATCCACTGGTCATTTTGAAAGGATTTGACAGATTCTTCAAAATGGTCAAGATCTAGGCTAAATTGTGATTCCAATATTTGAATGGTTCATATTGATTTTTGAATTTTTGAATTTCAGATCAAAGATCAGAGATGTTGTTTATGTTTAGGGATGTCCTAAGAATGACTCTGTAAAATTAATTTGAAATTTGAGAAGAAACGAAGGAGAAATGGTGATTTTTATCTTGATTACGGCTAACCCATTGATGGGTTAGACCTTAATTGATCTGGTAGAGATTAGGCAGTTCCTGGATAAGAAAAATGTAGATAAAATAGAATGGGAATAAACCGGGACACAGATAGAATTAAATAGAGGACACATATGTAATTAACAAGAAAGAACAAAAATGAGATTTCTTTAAATAAACAAGGGCAAAATTGGAATTTTGTGAAAATCTGTTTTTAAGAAAAAACCAGAGGAACCCGATGAAGAAGGGAGATGGGGAAGAAGGAGGAGAAGGGAGAAGAAGGAAAGGGAAGAGGAGGAGAAAGAGGAAAGGAAAACCCGTTTTGGGTTTCCTTCCCCAGAACCTCCGACGAAGAGAAAACCCCTAGAGATGTAGGTGGTGAGGAGAAAGATGATATGGGTAGTGGGAGAGAGCTAAACCGTGGGAGAGAAGGAAGTATGAAGAGGAAATAGGAAGTGAGGGAAAGGGAAGAAGAGGAGGGAAGGGAAGCCAATGGAGAAAGCCCGATCTAGGTTTTCTCCTCTGGGCCAACCAGAGGCGTAGAGGAAGCTGGGAATGGGATCCGGCAGGTGAACGTGCCTGGCCAGTGCTGGTATTGGATGGGAAAGAAGGAAATAAGAGAGGGAGACTAGGGAAGATGGAGGGAACTAGTTCTTTTGGGGTTGTGCGGTGTGGTAGAGAGGGAAAGTGAGGAGCAGAGGACAGGAGAGTGAGAAGTAGAGGAGACAAAGTGGTGCTGGTCGGGTGGAAAGAGAGGTGCAAAGGAGAAGGGAGAGAGTGTAGATAGAGAAGGAGGAGCTTGGGTTGTGCGGACAGAACAAGGGGAAGGAGAAGAGAGGGGAGAATATGTGAGAGAGAATGAGAAAGAAGAGAGAATGGAGAGAGGAGAAGAGAATGGGAAGAGGGAGAGAGAAGAGAAAGATGGGCTAGAGGAGAGAATGAGAAAGAGTGGAGAAGAAAGAGAGGGGAAGAATAGAGGAGAATAGACAAGAAGTTGCCCTCCTATGGTTTAAAGAAGGGCTTGAGAATAGAAAGGAGGAGGAGAAAAGGAAGGTGGGAGAATAGAGGCGGGTACGTGAGAATGAGGAAGGGGAAAAGAGAGAGGAAATAAGGAAGAAAAATAAGGAGGGAAAGAGAAAATAAAGGAAAGAGGGAGTGGGAAAGGAAAGAAAAATAAAGGAAAAAGAGAAAAATAAAAAGGAAAAGAGAGAAGTGGGGAAAGAGAGTGGGGGAGGGGTTTTCCTTTTTTTCCATAGTTTCCACATAGAGCTCCTTTATTGTTTAGGAAATTATTCCATCCATCTTCATGGGTGATCTGATCCATCCAATGCACTTTAAGATGATCTGCACCGTTAACTTTTAATTGTATCCATCAATACCTCTTTTGGTTAATCTGCTAAAGAAAAGACTAAATCAGATCATTTAGACCATATATTAGTCATCTAATGAGCTCTAATGATCATCTGACCATTGATTTTGAAAAATTAAGATTTGGATGGTCAATTGGAGTTAAATTCAAAATCAAGCTAAGTTTTGCAAATTTGAATTGTTAGATGATCTAATTGAATGCTAAATTAGGGGTATTTTGACCAAAATTGAACACTTAACACACCCCCAACTAGCATTTGCTAGTCCTGAGCAAAACATGCGAAAAACCAAAATTTTAAGATTTCAAAAATTAATTTTTTTAAAGTCAACTCCTCTTTTTTTCTCAGAGAATTATCTTCAATAAATCACATCAACTTTAGCATACTAATAAAAATGACTGAAGAATTCAAAACCCTACCCATATGCCAAAATCATTCCACTTAGGCTCAGATCTCAGAGTCAGTGTGTGCATGTACACTCTACACATAGAATGATTTTGATCTCTTAAGTAACTTCTAACTTTTAAACTCCATCCGAAATATGTTTTGACCTCAATCCTTACTATTGACATACGCTCAGAAACAAAATCTCTCAGATAGAGGGTTCAAATCATATCTCTCTTTTAATTATGTGAGAAGAGTTAATAAAAGCAAATTTACCTCACATATACTCATGAAAAATGGGAGCTACTAAGGAATTTTATTATTTTGATTCCTTCAGAATGGATGCCATTACCTTTGAATATTTAGAAATACCAGTCTTTTAGATCATATCCATTCATTTCTTCATCAAGACTATATTCATCCTAGAATCACTGGGTCTTTAACTGGGACAAAAAGTAGGCTTCAGACAGGGTACCAAAGAAAGGGTATAAGGGTATTCAAGGTTTCTTCAAAAAATAAGTAGAGGCCTTCTAAAGTTGATAATTCTTTCTTTCTTTGCTAAAGTGAATATTTCTTTTTCTATTTCTTTGCATTCTTCAAACTTTTTTTTTTAGACTCTTTTCTTTATTTTCATACTTTTGAATCACTTTGAAGAATATTCCCTTTCTTGATATCGACTTTTATACTTTTATTGCAACTAAAAGGTATTTCTTCATTCCTCTCTAACTTATTTTTCAAAGAAAAATGGGTCATGGATAATTTATACTGGGTTAATATGGGTAACGGGTAATTTTGTTGGCAAAAGAAAAGGCTTTATATAAAAGGCTCAAGTTGGCTAACTAGCGATAAAAATACTTCTGGGTAGGCTTTATGTCTCTAAGTTAATAACAAGAATGGCCTAAATCATTTTCTAAGTTTCTTATAATCTATCAAATTCAATGAACTTCTAGAAATTTAAAGGTAGTATTCTAATTATTTAGGTAATTAGCCAAATTTAAGAGTTTGGGATCAATTTCCTTTAAGCACGCTGAAGAAAATTAGAAATAGCCTCTCAAAAGGATGAATGGCTCTAAAACTCACTTAGGTTATAGGTCTCTACTAAATTTCTTTAGAATTTTTAAGCTATAGCCACTTATCAATCTAGACTATCTATATGCAAATGCGTGTACAAATGTGATCTGAGACTTTGCTTTCATAGAATTCTTTAGAAAATGGGTAAAAAGATGAATTAATCATATTCAATTCCACTAATAAGCTAAAGTTATTTAGATTCTACTTCAGAAAATCCAATTCCCATCATAGTAAAGGAAATAACCTAAAATATTTCATTTTTTTTCAAATTTTCAAAAAAAAATTTTAAATCAAGGAAAACACCTAAAAAAACCTAAAAAAAACTAGAATTTGCAAGAATTCTACACCCCCCAACCTGAGAGAAACATTGTCCTCAATGTTTAAAAAGTAGGACTTAAAATGAATATGGGTGATGTAGAAAAAAACAAAAATAAAAAACTCTGGGTTGCCTCCCAGTGAGCGCTAAGTTTAACATCTTCAGCCAGACATATCCTAATTTATCCTAAACTACACCCAATTGGTATTGTGTTCCTAATCCCAATAATGAAATAGCAAGATTTCTCATGCCACTTCAAAATCTCGCAAATAGTCAATACTTTTCCTCCACCATGAAATTTTTGGTGATGGAAGCATTATGATACAGTAGACTACCACGAATGTAAATGGAGTGGGACCACTCTGATGATCTCCTATTTTCAAAATTTCACGGTAATCAATATAACTCCACCTTGAAAATTTGGGTGGTGGAATCTCTAGAACAATGTGAACTACCGTGAATTTGAATTCTATTAAACCAAATGGAGATTGATGGTCCTCCTTTTCCCTTATATTTTTCTGAAATTAAGGTGTAAGCTGATTATGCCCTTCCTTAAAAGATTGTTCTTGTATTAATAGAGGATGGAGCATAGTTTTGCTTACATCCTAATTATCTTCTAGTGTGTACCTTAGAATTGGTTGATGTTTGGACAATATATCAATATACTCTTTCTTTTCCTGTTCTATTGGCACATGCAACCAATCAGGTGGGCCTATGTAACGCCCGAGCAATTTATGCTATTTTTAACAAAAAATGGACATTTTTATAGAAAATAAACTGTGTTGAATGTTTCACTTTATTTAAAATAGTAAACGAAGGAATTTGTGAGGAAACTTGGTACCATTAGATTCTACTTGAAAAATGGAATCCAACGCCTCAAAGAACACCAAAAACGGTGTTCGTATGAAGAAGTTACGGCCGTTTAAAGATTAGGGGTATTTTTGGAATTTAAACAGAAAAACAAAAAAGACGAAAAACGCAAGGGGCCATTTTGATAACGGCACCCCCTGTTGTCTTCCACCTCCAGACTTCTCCAGAACACCCCAGGGGAAATGGCGGCACCGCCTTCTCCCCTCTATAAAAGCCCCATCTTCCCCCTCACAAAAAACACATTTTCTGGCAACTTTTGGACTGGGGTTTCCCGCAAAAACTGGAATCTCGTCTCAAACCCGTCCCTTTGTACTTTTCAGCGACAGCCAGGCCCAAGTCAGGCCGGCCATTGCCATTTTTTCCCCTGCCCCCCCTTCTCTTTTTCGGTTTTGACGTTGGGGTTTTTCTGCTTCAAGAATTCCGGCAACATAAGGGTTTAGGTAGGCGAGAGGAGCACGATCTCTGGCTACCCAGGTAAGCCATTTTTCCTTCCCTCTTCTTCCCTTCCACTTCCCCAAGTCAAAACCAAGTGGGACCTAGTGTTTTCTGGCTGGAAATTGTAGAACCCAGGACCGGACCAACGAAGGAGATGATCCTGGGCGTGGTGCGTGACGCACACTTGACTGAGCCTATGGATGGACCCCAGGCACGCCACTGTGCACGGGGGCACGCGACTGTGTATGGAAGTGGCCTCGATGCATCCCAGGCACAGCCCTAGTTCGACCGGGATGCATGGGTGGCCCGGGAGCCAAGGCACATTTTACCTACGCCAAGGTGTGTTCGCGCCATGTCATCCAGGACGCGCGTCATAGCACGTCACTTGGGCATGCATGTGCACGTGCGAACACTGTCCCTGGTGCAGCCTTCGGGTGAGCGCGTGACATAGGGCACGGGTCCTGGCTCGACCAGGATGCATGGGGTGCCCTAGGAGCTGAGACGCGCCATGCTACGAGGTGCATCTATGCGATGATGCGCGTCATAGCACGTCACTTAAGCATGCAATTGTGCATGCAAAAAGCGGTCCCTGGCACGGCTTTTAGGTGCGCACGCACGTGAGGTGGTCACGGTTCAACCAGGATGCACGGGTGTCTTAGGAACTAGGACACGCGGACCCAATAAGACTTTAAAGTTAGGATTAGAGGACAATTTACGTAGTTAGCTATGGAATAGTAGATCCACATCATAGGATCTAGCCTCACAATAAATTAGGCAAGGACCATGGACCCTAGAGGCAGATATAGCGATCTAATGTCTAAATAGATTGAAATTGATAACGACTCCTTGCGTCCATTCATACCCAGGGGTTTATAAATGAGACCCAGGGATGGGTTGAAGTGATAAAGGACGCGACTCCAGGAGACTTTGAGGTAGGTGCTCTATCGCTACTAGACTTTTAAAAAGAGCCATGATTGTTTTGAGACTGCATGTTTTAAGTATACGTATATGACTTGTTTAGCATGACTTATTTTATGACTTGTTTAGCATATAAATGAATTCAGCATGCATGTGATAAATACATTATGCATAGACATGTTTTGCAAATAATTGCATATATTGTATGATTTGTGAGCATTGAGTTCTTGCAAAATTGCATGTCCTTGAGGGTTACCAAAAGACGCTGGAGTGCCCAAATGACGCTGGGTAGGCATTTGTGAGGGCTAGGCAGTTGTGAGGGACCCAAAGAGGACAGGTTTTGAAAAAGAGGTTTTCGCCTGTTTGATCGTATATGATTTGGGCTGGTAAGCTCATGGGCACTATGCTGAGAGGTTTGGGTTGGCCTCCAGCCTCTACCACTATTAGGTGGATGGGTACCACGCCCAAAAAGGGCATGTCCCTACTTCGACTACATGTGGTACGGGGGGCTACCACTGGTGTCACGGCACTGGGTCGAAGTGTCATATGTCCCATGGAGGCATATGACCCTGTGTCCCTAGGTACCCAGGGACCACACGGCGGCGAGGTCATGGGCATAATTGGACCCTATGGTTTGAGGATTTACTTGCATTGCATATGGCATGACATGAGGTTGGTCGACCATACCATACCAGATATCCATGAGTTGGATTCAGTTAAGCATCTTATGCATATCATTATGTTTATGATATATATATATATATATACTTTTGACTTGGATTATGCTATTCTTTAAGTCGTCAGTATTCAAATTCAACAGTGGTTTTTAATATCGATATTGAACATGGTTGTTCGAATATGCACATGTTTTAAAGAGCATATGATTTTAAACATAGCATGCATTGCAAAACTAGTAGTGATAGACTCCTACTGAGTATAGTATATACTCACCCTATCCTTAACATTTTTCAGGATAGTTCCACTCACAAATAGAAGACGCCTCAAGAGATATTAGTGCTACGAGCAAGTAAAATAAAAAGAAGACAATTATACATGTAAGTAAACTCTCAACCCTTTGGACATGTATTTGTATTTATTTACAATTGGGCTGTGTGCTGTGATTGGATAGACATGGGGAAAAACACGTATGATTTCTAAAGTTTTTCAAAAACTACTTTGGTTGTTGTGAAAGCAAATGACACTCAGGGTTTTCAAAATGAGTTTAAAACCAAAGATTTTCCACTGCATTGCATGGTTTTTATCAAATGGTTTTCAAATAGGGATGCATCCTGCTTTAGGAATTAGATATTGCATTAAAAATGCATGAGAAAACCCGGGTCATCACAGCCTAATTTCTTATCTAATGGTTGTTCAAAAGAAGGCTGGAGGTCCCAATCAGGTACATATTCTACGTTAAAAGGCTTATTTGGGATTTTAGGCTCTGTAAGGGGTTCTGCTGATGATGGGAGGGAAGTGATCTCACTCAATGGAAGATCCTCAAAATGAGGTTTCTATTTTTCTATTTCCATGAGAGGTACAGAATCAAGGAGGGCATTAACTTTCTCTATTAATGCATCCTCATTAAACTCATTAAAATGGGCCGAACAGGCCTCCAATGGGTCCGACAAGGAAGATGACTGAAATTGATCTTGCACAACTGAATTAATCATGTTAACACTGTTCAAATCATCAGTAGTTTCACCAGGCTGCTTACAAATGTTAAAGATGTTTAGCTCTAATGTCATATATGCCAAAGGATAGTTTCATGACACCATTTCTCCAGTTGATTAAGGCATTGAACGTAGCCAAAAATGGTCGTCCCAGGATGACTGGTATTTCATTTTTCTCATTCACCACTTGTTGTGTATCTAGAACTAGAAAATCTACAGGGAAGCAAAATTGTTCTATTTGGACTAACACATCCTCTATTACCCCTCTCGGTATTTTTATGGAACGATCAGCTAGCTCGAGCATAGTAGATGTAGGTTTCAGTTCCCCCAGACCTAACTGTTCATATATCGAGTATGGTAATAGGTTCACACTGGATCCTAAATCAAGAAGAGCTTGATTAATCTTGTAGTTGCCAATAATGCAAGTAAGAGTGGGGCAACCAGGAGCTTTGTACTTTGGTAGTGTATGGTGTTGAAGAATAGAGCTAACCTGTTCAGTCAAAAATGCCTTCTTCTGGACATTCAATTTTCTCTTTATGGTGCATAAGTCTTTTAAGAATTTGGCATATGATGGGATTTGTTTTATAGCATCTAAGATCAGTATGTTGATCTTAACTTGCTTGAAAATCTCTAAAATCTCATCATTAAAGGTAGACTTTGGGGCTTGACACAACCTTTGAGGAAATGGAGTAGGTATAGGACATGGATCAATAGGTGAAACATGGTCCTTTTGTTTAGAGTTTTCTTTAACTTTCGTGGATTTTTCTACCTTTTCAGTCTTTTGAGGCTGATCTTTCTCAATTCTTTTACCACTCCTAAGAATGGTGACAGCCTTAGTCTGTTCCATGGTAGAGCAAGATGTTTCATCAGATGCATTAGTGCTAACCACATGCACTCCCTTAGGGTTTGCTTGTGGTTGAGCTGGGAACTTTCCTTTTTCCGTACTTTGCATCATTTGACTCATCATATTTTTTAGTTCATTCACAGAATTTTCTAATTGACAAATTTTCTTCTCCTGGTTCTGAGTAACTTGATTATCCTCTACATGCCTTTTGGGAGGGGGCAAGTAAAGTCCACGAGAATGAGGTTGATGAATTTGGTATGGGGGTGGGCCAAGTAGTCCTTGGTTTGGTTATTGATGACTTTGGTATGGGCCTGGTTGTGAGACATTTGCATTATGTCTATTTCTGCAACTGAAATTTGGATGGTTTCTCCAGTTGGGATTATATGTCTCTGAATATGGGGAGAAAGGTCTTTTATGATTATTGAGTGCATTAGCCTGATCATGAAGTACATCTTGAAAAGCAGGGATTGTAGGACATTCCTGAGTAAGATGTGACATACTTTCACAAATGTTACACACTTGTTCATCATTAATTGAGGTTTTCTTCCCCATTTCCATGACTTCTACTTTTCTAGCTAAGGTTGCCACTTTGGCACTGATTTCATCTTTTTCAGACATGGCATACATGCCTGCCCTAGTAGATGTGGTAGTGGACTTGGGTCTATCTGGATGTTCTATTCTTTCTGAATCAGCCCAGGTTTGTGCACTTTTAGCTAGCCATTCCAAATACACCTCCGCCTCATCTGGCTGTTTGTTGAGAAAGTTACCATTACACATCATCTCTACAAACTGGCGCATGTCAGAATTTGGTCCTTCATAAAAGAAGCTGATGATGCACCATGGTTCATAGCCATGATGTGGGCAAGTGAGTTATAGTTCTTTGAACCTTTCCTAGCATTGATAGAATGAATCTTTATCCTTCTGGGTAAAGTTCATTATCTTGTGGAGAAGCGTATTTGTTTTATGGGTAGGGAAAAACTTCTTTAAGAATTCCCTACTCATTTCATTCCAGGTTCTTATGGAACCTGATGGCAGTGCATTAAACCATATTTTTGCTTTTTCCTTTAAAGAGAAAGGAAAAATTTTAAGCCTAATAGTATCAAGACCTATATTTTGTGTTCTTTGGGAAGTAATTGGATTACTCTTGTTTATAATTCTAATGCACCAGCATTCTGAGGAAGAATTACACAGGATAGTGTGCTGGTGCATGTAGACTGGAGGTAGTATTTTAAAGTTCTACCATGACAGTTTTGGTAACCCTCACTATTATCATCCCCATGTTCACTTTGTTGGTCCCACTCCCTATTGTTTCTTCTCCAATCTCTATTTGGTTGATGATTATTCCTCCTTGGTGGAGGTTGATATTCATCATCCATCAGTGGTGGTGGGTCCTCATTCATGATGAGTGGAGGCCCTTGAGTTCCATGGGGTGAATTACCCCTTGAGCGTTGATCAATCATAGATGTGGCCTAATCTTGTTGTATATCTTTTTTGTCATACTTGACTAACCTTCCGGTTTTGTCGCGTCTCCAAAAGTGCATACAAGGGAAGCTTCTTTTCTTTTTCTTTTTTTTCTTTTTTTTTTTGCTTTCACTTTTTTTTTTTGTGGAGAAAACTAACCTAAATGATGCAACTTAACTTCTAGAATGATGTGCAAACAAAAGGGCACACTCAAATAATTCTAAGGCTAATAAGCAGCAATATTTTGATTTTCTGTGGGGACAATGCTTTTAATTAGCCTAATCTAATGCTCCTCCTCTCTGTAGGAGTTGATTACTGCTTACTAGTTAGGTTCTAACCAAAGTGGTTAATACTACCCTCGTGTAAGGAGGCATTTAGACCTCAACAAACATTAACATAAGGTGGGGGAAGAGCGAGGCTCTATTATATAACCCCCAATAACCACAGTGATCAAAAGCCACTGGAGTGATAGTAAATCGTGTCCTATTAAGAGGGTCCTATGAGCAAGTAATGGCCCTTTAGGTCTCTTCTGATTGATTTTAAATTAATGTGAAAGGAAGGTCTGCGCGCTTGAGGTGATTATCCTAAGTGGGCCAAGAGGTGGTGATGAAATCCACCCTTGATCTTATGGGGGTAGGGTGCCCTTACTAATTAATTTCACACACCATGGCAATTCGATCAGCATATAAATCACCTTAAAACATTAAGCATGCCCTAAGAATGCAATTAAAAGCAGTAAACTAATGTAAAATCCTAAAATACAACAATTATTAAAAGATGCTTTGTATATGAGTTACACTACCAAACAATTCAAATAATTCTAAATGCAAACTCTAATCTAGAAAATAAATGAGTGAGGAAACTTACACTTGGGTTTCTGATGAAGATCAAGTGTTGGCCACCTTATCCCACACTTGTCCTATATTATACAACCCTTTAAAATTTAAAATGAAAATTGCAAATTACAAGGATCCTCACTACAAGATTCACTCAAAATAAAAACGAAAGTCCTATTCTAGGAAAGTAGGGAAATTTCCATTTTGGTGAAGATCCACTTGCCGAATTCCTCCACTTTCCAATTTCCTGAAAAATAAAATTAGAAATTAGTACCAAATTCTAGAAACAAGGTGATTATGCCCTAAAAATAATTGAAAACTGCACCTAAAATTTTCTAAAATGGTAAAAATGGCAATTTCTAATTTTTTGATTTTTTTTAGATTTTTTGAATTTTTTTGGATTTTTAATTAAATTTTATGAAAACTCCTTTCCAAGTCCCCGGCAACGGCACCAAAAACTTGTTGTGTTTATTTAACCGCAAGTGCACAGGCTATTGTAATGTAGCTTAAGCAAGTACGGGTCGATCCTACAAGGACTTGATTTAAAAAGTAGGAATTTCAATAAAATTTAATTATCTAAAATTAAAAATAAAACACTAAAAAAATATTAGAATTATTGAAATGAGAATCAAAGTTCAGATATAATCAACTTCTCAAAAATACAGAATTTTCAGTTTCGAAATAAAACAAATAAAATCAAATAACAAGAAAAACTACTTCCCTAGATTAATCTTTAACAAAATCATCACTTTTGGTCTTCTAAAAGCTGATCTGCCTTTACAGATATCTTCAACATATTCTTGATTAGTAATCCACTGGTCAAATTTGACAGATTCTTCAAAATGGTCAAGATCTGGGCTAAATTGTGATTCCAATATATGGACGGTTCAGATTGATTTTTGAATTTTAGATCAAAGATTAGAGACTTTGATTATGTCTAGGGATGTCCTAAGAATGACTCTGTAAAATAAATTTGAAATCTGAGAAGAAATGAAGGAGAAATGGTGATTTTTATTTTGATTATGGCTAACCCATTGATGGGTTAGACCTTAATTGATCTAGTAGAGATTAGGTAGTTCCTGGATAAGAAAAACATAGATAAAATAGAACGAGAATAAACCGGGACACAGATGAAAGGACAAAGATGAAATTAAAAAGAGGACACAGATGTAATTAACCAGAAAAAACAGAAATGAGATCTCTTTAAATAAACAAGGGCAAAATTGGAATTTCTTGAAAATCTGGTTTTTAAGAAAAATCCAGATGAACTCGATGAAGAAGGGAGATGGGGAAGGAGGAGAAGGAGAAGGGAGAAGAAGGAAAGGGAAGAGGAGGAGAAAGAGGAAAGGAAGGAAACCCGTTTTCCCCGGAACGTCTGATGAAGAGAAAACCCCCGGAGATGCAAGTGGTGAGGAGAAAGACAATATGGGCAGTGAGAGAGAGAGAGAGAGAGAGAGAGAGAGAGAGAGAGAGAGAGAGAGAGAGAGAGAGAGAGAGAGAGAGAGAGAGAGAGAGAGAGAGAGCTAAACCATGGGACAGAAGGAAGTATGAAGAGGAAAGAGGAAGTGAGGGAATGAGAAGAAGAGGAGGGAAGGGAAGCCAATGGAGAAACCTGATTTGGGTTTTCTCCTATGGGCTGACCGGAGGCATAGAGGGAGCTGGGAATGGGATCCGACAAGTGAACGTGTCTGGCCAGTGCTGGTATTGGATGGGAAAGAATGAAAGAAGAGAGGGACACTAGGGAAGATGGAGGGAACTGGTTCTGTTGGGGTTGTGCAGTGTGGTAGAGAGGGAAAGTGAGGAGCAGAGGAGAGGAGAGTGAGAAGTAGAGGAGACAAAGTGGTGCTGGTCGGGTGGAAAGAGAGGTGAGAAGGAGAAGGGAAAGAGTGGAGATAGAGAAGGAGGAGCTTGGGTTGTGCGGACAGAACAAGGGGAAGGAGAAGAGAGGGGAGAAGACGTGAGAGATAATGAGAAAGAAGAGAGAATGGAGAGAGGAGAAGAGAATGGGGAGAGGGAGAGAGAAGAGAAAGGGAGAAGAGAAAGATGGGCTAGAGGAGAGAATGAGAAGGAAGAGAGAATGGAGAGAGGAGAAGAGAATGGGAAGTGGGATAGAGAAGAGAAAGGGAGAAGAGAAAGATGGGCTAGAGGAGAGAATGAGAAAGAGTGGAGAAGAAAGAGAGAAGAAGAATAGAAGAGAATAGAAAAGAAGATGCCCTCCTATGGTTTAAAGAAGGGCTTGAGAATAGAAAGGAGGAGGAGAAAAGGAAGGTGGGAGAAGAGAGGTGGGTACGTGAGAAAGAGGAAGGGAAAAAGAGAGAGGAAATAAGGAAGAAAAATAAGGAGGGAAAGAGAAAAGAAAGGAAAGAGGGAGTGGGAGTGGGAGAGGAAATAAAAATAAAGGAAAAAGAGAAAAATAAAAAGGAAAAGAGAGAAGTGGGGAAAGAGAGTGGGGGAGGGGTTTTCCTTTTTGTCCATAATTTCCACATTAAGCTCCTTTATTGTTTAGGAAATTATTCCATCCATCTTCATGGGTGATCTGATCCATCCAGTGCACTTTAAGATGATCTGCACCGTTAACTTTTAATCGTATCCATGAACTCCTCTTTTGGTTAATTTGCAAAAGAAAAGACTAAATCAAATCATCTAAACCATATATTAATCATCTAATGAGCTCTAATGATCATCTAACCATTGATTTTGAAAAATTAAGATTTGGATGGTCAATTGGAGTTAAATTCAAAATCAAGCTAAGTTTTACAAATTTGAATGGTTAGATGATCTAATTGAATGCTAAATTAGGGGTATTTTGACCAAAATTGAACACTTAACATTAATACAATCCTCATGTAAGGAGGCATTTAGACCTCAATAAACATTAATAGAAGGTGTGGAAAAATTACTTGGATTTTAAGACACCCACTATAACCACAGCGGTCATAAGCCACTAGAGTGATAATAGATCACGTCTTAGTAAGAGGGTCCTATGAGCATGTGATAGCCCTATAGGTCTCTTCTAATTAATTTTAGATTAATTTGAAAGGTAGGGTTCTGCACTTGTGGTAATTATCCTAAGTGGGCCAAGAAGTGGTGATGAAATCCACGCTTAATCTTGTGAGGTCGGGTGCCCTTACTAATTAATTTTCACTCTCCATGGCAATTTGATCAACATATATATTAGCTTAAAGTAGTAAACGTGCTCTAAGAATGCAATTAAAAATAATAAACTAATGCAAAACCCTAAAAATACAACAATTATCAAATATGCTTTCTATATGCAATTATTCTACCAAACAATGCAAGACTATTGTAAATGCAAATCCTAATATAGGAAATAAAAGGAATGAGGGATACTTATAGTGGAGTTTCTGATGAAGATCAAGTGTGGGCCCTTATTTCACATTGCCCTATATGATACAACCCTTTTAAAATTGAAACGGAAATTACAAATTACAAAGATCCTTACTACAAGATTCACTCAAAAGAAAAAGAAAATCCTATTCTAGGAAAGCAGTAAAATTTCTATTTTAATGAAGATCCACTTACCAATTTCCTCAATTTTCTTATTCCCTGAAAAAGAAAGTTAGACATGAGTACCAAATTTAGGAAACAAGGTGATTGTACACTAAGAAAATTTAAAAATACACCTAAAAATGCCTAAAACTTTAAAAGTATGCAATTCCTAAAAATTTTATTTTTCTGAAATTTTCTAATTTTTTGGATTTTAATGAAATTTTATAAAAACTCTGTTGTTGGCCCTCGACAATGGCGCCGAAAACTTGTTGAGTTTTTAGCAAGTACACAGGTTATTGTAGTGTAGCTTATGCAAGTATGGATCGATCCATTGTAGCTTATGCAAGTACAGATCAATCCCATAAGGACTAGCTTTAAGAATTTGGAGGTTTAATAAAATTTAATTATTCAAAAATTAAAACTAAATAATAGAAGTTAACAGAAAGTACAATGAGACTTCAAATTTATTTAATCAATGAAAATTACATAGGTCCAATTCAAAAAGATAGAAATTTAACCATAAAAACAAGAAAAATTCACTTCCCTAGATTGTTTATTGGCAATTTCTTCAAATCTGATATCCTTAATCTTAATCAGGCTTTATCAACATCTTCTGGTGCTTCTAATTAATGATTCCCTGGATGGTGCAAACATCTGGTCTATATAAGAAAAATGGGTTTTAACAGCTTAGATCTGATTTTTTATTCTCAGATTGAAGATCAAGAAAAACAAACAAACTATAGGATGTCCTAAAAGCAATCTCTCAAAGTTGATTCAAAGTCTAACGTTAAACAGATGAGAAATTGAAGAATTCCAATGATTATAGTAGAATTGTTGATTTGCTTAAGCTTGGATAAAACAAGGTCGGATTAAACAGTTCCTGGATTAAGTGAGAATAACATAGAATAGGAATAATATAGAATGCAAATAAGAATAGTAATAGGAAAAAAAATGTAATTGGAATTTTTCCTGAAAGATCCCTCTTTTTCCTGTAAAATAGAAATTGACTGAAAACATATGATTGCTAGAGAAGATGGAGGATCAGGCATCTAGTGCAGTACGGAAGCAGGAAGTTGCGTGATGGAGGACAGAGGTGCGACCCATGGAAGACTAGTGCTGAAGAGGAACAAGAAGAGGGGAGAAATAATGACTAGTGCCGGTGAAGAGTGAACAATGGTGTTGGTGCATTATTGCTAGCGTGTGAGAGGAAACAAGCCAATCTGATGCAGTGCAATGAACTCTGGCCTATGTGTGGTGTGTCGATGAAGAGGATCAAGTGGCAGTGTGATACTGGCATAGACAGGGGGCAGAGGCAATCGGCGATGATGCTAGGTAGAGGCATGCCAGTCTGGGCAATGAAGAGAAGAGGGACCGAGAGTGGGAGAGACGGATCGTGGTGGATTGGATTGCCGTATGGGAAAAGAGAGGGATACAGATGAGGGAAAGATAGACTAACAAGGGGGGCGGTTTGGGTCAGAGGGAATGGTTCTGGGTTGGAGAAGAAAGATTGAACTAGCCAGTCTAGTCGGAACAAACAAAGCTAGGTTCCTGCCTAGTTGTGCGGTACCAGCTGGGATGAGAATTTGGGTAGTACAAGCTGAGCCGGTGCTGGGTGCAATGAAAATGGAAGGGGTGGTGATTGAACGGTGCGCAGGGAAAGCAAGGACATTGGTATGGTGTGGAATAGGCTGGCAAGTGAGAAGGGAGTGTTGAAGAGCTGGGTAGGGGAGCCTGATGGTGAAAAGGCAAGCATGTGATGGGTGTGGTAAAAAAAAAATAGAGACTGATGGATGAGTAGGTGGAGCAGATATGAAGAGGGGGTTTTCTGATTAGTGAGAGAAACAAGAGAGATGGAGAAGTGAGTTCAAGGGGGTGGAAAGAACAATGAAAAGGAAACGAAAAACAATGAACAAAATTCAAGTGGAAAGAACAAGACAAAGGCAAGCAAAGGAAAACAAAACAAACTCTAAAAGCCTCCTTAGACTCCCACAGTTTCCTTCGCATAAAGCCTTCCCCCCGTTTCTAATTCTCTTCTCCCCCTCTTTCCTTATCCTTTAGGAGTTAGTTTCCTACTAGTAAACTTCAATCCCTTTGAATCTTATCCATGATATCCTTTCCTTATTAAAACTCTTTTTCTTTTAAGAAACCATCCAATCTTGTTGGTGAATGATCTAGTTCGTTCAAAGCCCCCTTGCATAATTTGCACCATTGATTAGTCATCCAAACCACGATCTATTTGATCTGCAAAATATAAGACTAAATTATAGCCATCTAAATGTACATTAAACATTTGATTAGCTCGAATGGTCATCTAACCATTAAATCTGACAATTTATGGTTCGATGGTCAATTTGAGCTAAACTTTATATTTATATAGAAATCATCAAACTGATGAGTTAGATTATCTAATTAAATGCTAAACTAGGATTTTTTTGGCCAAAATTATATACTTAACACCTATGCACTCTGAGAAATAACTATACTAAAATGACTTTAATATATGGATAACTTGAAAAATTGTCATTTATCTCTATAAGTTATTAAAATTAATAGAGCACTAATGGATGAGAATTCTTTGAGATGAAATAAGAAACTCAACCTTATTGAATTTTGTATGTATATTCATTGCAAACCCTCACGAGGCATAACCCGTCAACTATAGGTAACCTAGGGGTTTAAGGACTTGTTGCGTATGCTACATGCAATCGTGAGTACCTATGAAAGTTATAAATTGTATCAATTTTTTTAAAATAAATTTTTACATGATTTTCTTAGGACTAGAAAAATATTCATTGGAGGGTGTGATGAGTGATCAAATTTGTACAAAAATCACCCAATTAGTTGCCCATGTATTATAACTTATGGTATTAAATCAGGGTTTTTGGCCAAAAATTATAACACATGCATTTCTGAGCTAATAAACCAAATATTTGATAATTTATAGGTTCAAAGGCTAATAAGAGGTAATTATGTGAATAATCACAATTTTTAGGATTTATTTATAGTTTTCATATTTTATCAGATTCAAGTTGATGATCAAATGAACGAGATTAATTGAGATAAAAATTGAAGATCAAGACTGAAAGATCGACTCAAAGCCTAAATCCAAAGTATGATTAAGGATCAAGATTACACTAAGGCAAGCAAAAGATGGAATTGGAGAAGTCAAAGGTGATTAAAGTGGGCCCATGATGCACAAGCCATGCAAAGTCTACCACATTCGCATAGGATTCACTTAAGTCACCTAAGCTATGTAAGCCATGAAAAAGGTGGCAAGCTAAGGAGCCTAGCCTGCAATCAAAGACAAGGAGGTTGAGCCACTAAGCTAAGCTAAAAGAGCCCCTAAAGCTAACCATGAAGCCAATCCAAATAAGCTCTCAAGGAAAGCCATCAAGCCACTTAAGCTAAGCTACATGTAAGGCCATGATTAGAGGATAATCTGAAGAAAACATCATCAGATCTTAATAAGATAATGAGAAGATATTTCAGTGAAAATCCAATTGGGTAAGGTAGCATGTGGACCGATAGGAAAAGTCCATCTTAATTTTCTCTCTTTCCCACTTATTTTCTCTCTCTCCACCTCAATCCTACCCTTTACCTACGTCAGATGATTTCATAAGAAGGGAGATGCACCTTCTTAAGAAGGTGATGCCTCCCACCTTCTTAAATGGATACCAAAGCCAGCCCACCACCCCTAAAATTTCACCTCACCTCTTCAACTAATCTCCACCTTCCATTTTTATATTTCACCTTATCTCTCCCTCTATCTCCAATCCATGCTTCAATCTCTTCTAACTACCAAATATCCCATGATTTTTCCTTTTTCCTAAACTATCTGACCATCCTAGATCTACCCAATCCCCTCACTCCTCATTCCCTTTCTTACCATCTTTCCCCACCACTACCTCTCTTTCCTAACCACCAAACTTCGACGTGAACTAATTGGAGGAAAGTAATTCCATGCCTACCTCCTCAAAAGGTGGGGTTTCTTTCCCCCACTTCTCCTCTTTAGTGTTTTGTTGGGCGCCCTAAATCTTGCCTTCATTGCATCTCCATCTTCATCTTATCATCCCCAAAATTTTCCCACTTCCTACCTTTACTTAGGCCCCTCCTAGTTGCCCAAAGATTACACATTTAAACAAAAGAAAATCATGATTTTCTACTCATTTTGGATTCTATGATTTTTTCCTAATCCCGAAGTAAAAATCTTTAACTCCATCCTCCTACATTCCTTCCATTCTCTGGGGGATAGGATATTACCCACTTTGAAAGAAAAACAAGAAAAGACATATATTTACCTAGGGCTTCCACGTGAAGGGGGATCTATCTTTTGGAGAGTTGGAGGCACCCCCAAGAAGGTGGTGCTTCCCTCATCCTTTTCTAGTGTTTTTACCTGTTTTACATTAGAGCTCTTCTAGCCTCCAAATCTTCATGTACACATCCAGCTTGATCCTCGACTCTTCATCTAGTAAAGGTTAGTTCTTTTCAAGCTTTTGTTCTTATTTTATTGACTTTCTTGATTTCCTTTGGCTCTTCTAGTTCATGCCTAGGATCTCCTAGTGTGCCTTCTCTTAGCTAGTTGTTCTTTCTTGTTTATTTCAAGATCCATGGTTGCTTTTCTGCAGAAGTGACACCCAAGGGAAAAGTCACCTTGAATCCATTTCGTTACATTCCTCTTTTTCCTTACCTTGTCCTTGCCTTAGATCTCATGATTGTCCTTTCATTCCTATGTTTTATTTTCAGTAGTTGTTCAATTTTCCTCCTTCAAAGGTTCACATGCATGATGCTTTAGAAGATTAGATCGTGATTGAAGAGTGATTGAAGTACATTTTTGGGTTAATTATGGTGAGCACATCCCATGGATGATGCACACCACAATTGTATTGATTTCTTAGAACTTGTAATGCTATTTCATTGAATAAAGATCCAAGTTTTGCTTCATGTTATTCCCTTCCTATTATGAATGTTAATCTTTGCTACCTTAATACCATTGGTGAATGATTGGATCCATACTTATTCTACAAATATCTTGCATTAGTTTCAACATCAAAACATCATCAAAATCATGTGCACCACTCTAGGTGTTACATGGATGATTTTGATGAGTGTTACTTTGATTAAAACTGTTATTTCTTGTTGTTTGTGGTTGCATAGTCTTTCTTTAGTTAGTTCACACTTTACTAATGTTGTTTTGTTCATCTTGCATTGGTAAATTTCTTAGGAATAACATGTTAACATGTTAACACCATGAACATGTATCTTTGATCATGCACATGGTTCTAGAATTTATCTCCTTAGATTTATGAATGCTTAATCATGCCTCTTGGATCATTGCATGTTTAGATGGTTAGGGTTGCTTATTCACTATATCTCCACCTTTCATCTTGTAGTCTCTCACACCATCTATTATGTGCAACACCCTCGAGGGTTATGTGCATAGTAAGTGGTTAATTTTTTTACTTAATTTGTATGTTTCCACAGATTTAGTCTCCGTTAGTTATTTTTGCATTAGTTAGGTAGATTCTAAATTTCAGTTTTAGAATGTTTTAGATTTAGGAAAGTGTTATTTTTAGAAAGTATGTTTTTAGGAAAGTTTCCAAGTTTAGTTTGTTTTTAGCATCTTTACATATTTCCATGTTTTCATTTATGTTAAGTTTCCATTCTTAATTTATGTTAATAATCTCACTATCTTAGCTAAGTTAAGTAAGAACCCACTAATCAGATAAACCATTTAATTCCTCATGAGATTGACCGCCATCATGTGAATTTACTATAACCGATTCGTGCACTTGCAAGTTAACTTAAAAAACACAACATTTGCTTTTTGATTTCATCTTTAGATCCTTGTATTCAAGGACCACAACTCTCTTTTAGTGACATCCAAGAGATTAATAGTTCTTGAATCAAGTTACTGTTCCTTGAATCCCCTTGATTTCATTGCTCATCCATTTCTCTCATTCCCATGTTTTTCCTTCTCTTTCTCCTTGGATATTTCTTTGAATATGTGCAATTTCCCTTTCCAATTTCTATGTAATGTGCCACAAAGTCTAGTATGAATTTCAATTCAATAAATTATTGTGTTTCATGCACAATATTCTGTGCTCATGTGCACCAGGTTGTTGATTGTTTCTTAGTTTTACACGTTTTGTAGATTAGTTTACTTCATGTTTAGGTTTCCTTAGTTGTAGTTTAAGTTTAGTTGCATCAAAGATTAGTTTAAGAAAGTTTCCTTTGTTTAGTTTCTAAACTCATGCATGTTTCTATTTTCATGTTATTTACATTTCTAGTTTAGATCAAATTCATTCTCTCTTTTGCTAGGATAAGTGGTTTAAGGAAGATTCAACTAACATACAAAACAATGAGATTCCTCATCGGATCAACCTCTCTTGCTTGTTACTACTTTGATTAGTGTGCTTGAGAGTAATGTTAAAGCTACATCAACCTACCTCTTTTCCTTTCCTTTCCCTTTCTTTCTTTCCCTACTCATTCCATTTCCTTTCCCATTCCTTTTTATTTTCCTCTCCCACTCCCACATATGAAAAACACCCACCCTTCTAACCCTCCATTCCATTCTAATTTAAGTGGCTTAATCTCAACCATTCAATCATTTTGTTTCCTTCAGAAAACTTATAACTAGAGGGGTTTTGAATGAGTTGAGGATCTTGTAACTTCCATTAAAGTTCAAGGCTACAGCTAGGAGTAGTAGAGAGAGGAAGATATGCTCTCACCCAAGCTCCTATCAAGATTTATGTTCTAATCCTTTGGAGATAAAGGTATGGTCTCCACCTATTCCAATTCTTTTCTTACTTATTTTCCTTTTTTCTCTCTCTTCCTTCTTGCATCTCTTCCACTCACCTTATTTTACCATTCATTCACTTAGGTTTTGTTTAATTAGTTTGCTCATGCATAGCATGGATCATTCATGTTTCTTTAGATTGCATGCATGCTTTAGCCTTAGATTCCCTTAGCTTTTCATGCTAATTTGTCAGTTTTCCTTACTTTGTAATTCAAGCATAGCATATTAGTTTCCTTCATCTTATAGTAACATAAGTCATAACCATGTTTCCTTTCCAATTAATCAAGTTTTGCATTCATTAAGGCATTAGGATTTGCATGCATTTCATCCAATTTGAAAGGATGCGCATTTTTCTAGTTTACACGCATGGCATAATTTGTGATTCCCCTAGATTGCCTTCATTGTAGTTTCATGGGTAAATTTTGTTTCCTTTGGTTATCTTTCATTATGTAGATCATGTTTGTAGCATAGCTTCCCATTTAACTTCTTTGCTTTCTATGTTTTAAGCACTTTCCTCATTTAGAAGTAGGGTAGTTTCTAATTTTAGAATTCATGTTTAGATTCCTTGCCTTTTAGTTTTAATAACTTTTCATTTTTCTTTCCATACATTGTAGGAGTATTTTAGGATTACTTCAGGACCATTTTAGAAACTAGTTGCATTTTAGATTCTTAGATTTGGTACTTTCCTAGTTTAGAAACATGCACTTTCCAAATTTAAAAACACATTCTTGGCTTAGTTCGACCTCATATATGTTAGTTTCTTGGATGTAGAATGGATTACCAGTTTCTAATTCCACGCATAACGTCGTAGTTGCATAACATCATAGTCAAATAGTTGTACACATCATCACTTTCTATTTCTAAAACACACACATGGAACTTTCCATGCAAGGATTGCATTCCCCTTTTTCTCTTCCATCTCTCACTCCCACTCCCACTCCCACTTCCCTTCACTCACACACCCTCTTATCATCTTTCTATTTCCATGTTACACTTACTCACTTTCCAATTTTAGAATTCATTCATCATTCATGTTAGTTAGTTAGCTCATGCATCATTATTCCTCTTCTTCTTTCTAATTTCTTTTTATGGAGTTGGAATAAGGAAAAGCAAAGGAACCTTGTATCTTTCTATGACATTAACAAAACTTACTAAATCCTTAGAAAAAGATGAGGAAACATCCAAATCCATCAATAAAACCATGTAGGTTCCTAGCTAAAGGCTTCATGTTGAAAGGTAGGATAACACCAGGTACCTATTCCTTGCTTCGTCTCCTATGGCTGGAAGTGGTCAATCCTAATCCAAGGGCCACTATCTCCCCTTTATTTTCCTTTTATTCTATGGTTCACCCTAACTTAAAGATCAATGACTCCTTAACTCCTATCTTAATAATTCAATGAAGTTTTAAAGTTTCTTGCTTAAGAAAGATGTTATATCTTTTTCTATTTCCATTTCCATCATCTTCCTTCTTTCCACTGATAGTGATGGTTTAGGAAAAGTATTAAGCTCCTTTTTTCTTGGCTTTCGTAGCACTACATTCCTAAGGATCATTGGATGGAATTTGTTTTGGGTTTGTGGTAAGTTGGGTTAAGGAAATGAGAAAAACTTGGTGGTAACTTTAGTGTATTTTCGGTTGTAGAGAAGTGTACAAGCTCTTGTTGAGTGACACAACATGAGGGCCCTACAGCAGAATTCAAGCTTGGATTTGAAGGACTTTACTTGCTTTCTTTTGTTGTTTCCCTTTCTTTTCATTGCTTATGTAATAGATCCTTGTAATTTTTCCATTAATGAAATAGTTCTTTCCTTTCTTATTCACTTTGTTCTTTACTTTAATCCTTAGTTAGTTGTATGTTAGAGCTTCTTCCCTCATTTCCTTTCTTAGAAATTTTGTTTCTTTCCTAGTTTCTTTACTTTCTTTCTTTCATAAGTAGGGTTTATCTTTTAGGTGCTTAGTTGCTTAGTTAGTCATTTTCTTCTTGGTAGTTGCTCGATTTAGATGTTTAGTTAAATGGTTGTTCCTCTTTCGTTTCTTATTATTAGTTTTATTTAGAAAGTGTCCTTCTTTGAATGTTTCACTAGGTTAAAGTAAGGTTACCTAAATTTTAATAAACTATGTTTATTAAAGTGTCTTCATGGGGTAGATCGATATTTTTCGATTCTATACTCTAATAGAGTCATGCATTTATGATAACTATTAAGACTCATCAAGTTTTTGGCACTGTTGATTGGGATTCGCAAATAAATTTTTTTATCAAATTTTGGTTGTAATGATTTACCACTTGTCATAGTCTTAAGATTGCATATAGAATTGTTTCTATTTTTGAATGCTTTCCTTATTCTTAAAGGATTTGATACTCTCAATCTCTTGTAAGTAGTAACTTGGATGTGAATAAAGTTTTTGGAGGAAGACTTTAGGATAGTTTCCAAATAATCTTTTTTTTTAGAAGATTGTATTTTTTATGCAATTCATTTAAAAATTAAAAAAAAAAAGTTTGTAATAATACAGGTCAAGGGTGGGCCACCTTAACCTAGAAGAGGACGTGGCATATACATGGACCCACCCTTATACGAGAGGACTAACTCCAGAACCTCACTGTGAGACTTATTCTTCCTTTCTTTTCATTTTCTAGATTAGTTGCATTATTAATTTAGATCCATTTGATGGTAGTGTAGTGCATATGGAATGCATTTTCTTATTTGTTACATTCTAGTTGGCATTAGTTTACTACTTTTTATTACATAATTAGGACACATTTAATTGCTTTAAGGTGAATATATGTTGATCGAGCTATGTGGGAATGCTAAAATTAGTAAAGGCACTCACCCCTATAAGATCAGGGGTGGTTTTAGTCACCATCCTTTGGCCCACCTAAGTAAAACATTACCTTATGGCAATCTTGTCCTTAAAAATTAAATAGAAAACAATGTAGAAGAGACCTTAGTAGCTTACGAGTTCATAGAAGCGTCTTCAAAGGAGGCGACGTATTACCACCCAATGGCCCCTACTTGATCAGTTACGTTGATATTTAACCTGTAATAGCTAGGGGCCAACAATCACAATATTGCTCACTTTAGCAAAGTGGTCTCATGACTTTGCTCTTCCCTGTAGGAAAAATGTGTTGTGCTTGTTAGAGTTCCATCTAACTCTTATAACTAGCCTAGCTCCCTCTTCCCAGGTGATATAAAACTAATTCTTAGGGCCATGCTCCTCTTCACTCCTTAAGGAACACACATCCTTTGCATGTTACAAGTGACCATGTATGGCTAACAATCACACCGTGAGGGGAATTGGTTCTCGGGCGCTCGTGTGTCCCAGTCAAGGCAGGACCCATGCCCCACGTCACGCGCGCACCTGAAGACTGCACCAAGGACTGTGTGCGCACTATCGCACGCTTACAACCCGTCCCCGGCGCACGTGAAGCATGGCATCTCTGGGACACCTTGTTCGCATAGACCTGGCTGGAACTGGCTTTCCTCATCGTGTTTTTCGGCCGGAAATGCTAGATCCAGAACGGATCTAGCCTAGAAGAAGGAAAATAGAGATAGAGGGGGAGAAAACCCACCTGGGTAGCCCCAACACGGTGCCCTCTTCTGGTGTTCGGCTCCCTCTTTTCCGTCTGAAAGCCCCATGTCGCCGGAAATCGTGAGGAAGAGGAAAAAAACCCAATGTCAAGCAAGATCGGAGGTAGAAGGGGAAAAGAGAAGAGAGGGGAATGGGGAGACAGGTAAAAGGAATGGCCGGCCTGACTGACCTGGCCATTGCCGTTCTTCATGGAAAATCGAAGGAGGGTTTTCTGGTTTTTGACGGAAACCCCAGCCTCAAATGGTCGGAAAAATGTGTTTTGAAGAGGAGGGAAATAGGGCTTTTTATAGCCTCACCATGGCGGTGCTGCCAATGGCGGTGCCACCATTGGCGGTGGGGGAAATCTCTGGAAACTAGGGTTTCTGGAGAAATCTAGAGGGAGAAGAAGATGGGGTGCCGTTATCAAAACGGCCCCCTACGTTTTCTGTTTTTTCCGTTTTTAATTTAAATTACAAAAATGACCCTAATCTTTAAACGGCCGTAACTTCTTCATACGAACTCCGTTTTCGGCGTTCTTTAAGGCGTTGGATTCCATTTTTCGAGTAGAATCTAATGGTACCAAGTTTTCTTATAAATTCTTTTGTTTACTATTTTAAATAAAGTAAAACATTTAACACAGTTTATTTCCTATAGAATGTCCAATTTTTGTTAAAAATAGCGTAAATTGCTCAGGTATTACATTATTACCCCCTTAAAAGAATTTCATCCTCAAAATTCCACAAATCCTTTCCTTCAAGTCGGCTGTCTTTTTGATAAGACATATTCTTCCTGAAGACTCCCTTAAAACTCGAACTATGAAAATTCCTGTGCTTTATTCCCATACCACTGTTGTCGACGAATCCATTATTCCATTATCCAATACTCTAATTAGGTTAATACTTGGAGTAATGTTGTCCTTAAAATGCTAATCATACTATCTTGTAACCAATCCTAGGCACGTTCTCAATTTATCCTCATTATAATTCCTTCCACAAGGCCTTACACACATATATATCGTGCCAATATATCTTATCCATTTTCTTTAAGTATATATGGGCCGCTTTCACTGTGTACTCTGATACATAGTCCCATGCGTGCCAGTTTATCATTACTGGTTTCTATCTGTATTACCCATCCTTAGATGCTCATATTCCTCTGATCATGTATAGGATAGTCTCCTTAGATGACCATACTTCTCCTACTCATATAAATTATTTCATACTTCTTTGAGATCATATGATCTTATTCCTCCTATTTCATTTTGAATAGCATAGGATAATCCCTTTTTTCCTCTTGTCTTCCATCTAGTGATCTCTTCATCATCCATATCTCTTTTTAATGGTTGGTTGTATGTCATTAGTAAGTGTCCAACAAAAAAGTTTACATTCTTTCTATTGTGTCTAACTTTGCTTCTTATCTTTTATATTTATCCCCAAGATACTTCAATAACTGACATGGTATCATGTGCTCTACAACCAATCCCTTGATGAACTTCAAATTTTAACTGTCTGTCGCTTTTCTACTATAACTTCGGTGCTCAACCCATATTATATTCAAAATAAAATAATTCAAGTAGCATCCTCCATCACTGATACTATCTCATATTACGATTAGGATATCTGAACTGTACATCAAATTTCATAGATGGTGAAGCCATCAAATGCTTTTCTTCCTAAAGAGTTTATGCAAACTCATGTCAAATGTTTTATAGTTAATTCAACATCATGGGTCAAATGTTCTCGTCCGGAGGCCTATCTCACTATTCACATCAATTTGTCATTAGGATTTTCAACAATGTTCCCATTTATGCAAAAAGTCTCTTATTCATAACCGAGTACCCTTCCTAAGTCATGGTTGAATCCTTTGTCATTGTCTTCTTTATCCTTTCTTTGCTTGATGGTTTTCTTCGTAACCTTTCAGTCCAAAAGTTCTATACTCAATCTAGTAGGGTTAGTCCTTAGGAAATTCCTTCAATTGATTTTTTGTACTTGGAATATGCACATAACAACTAACTATTTGTCTAAAGGCAACGTAACATTAAATCTTCACCTTATAGTGTGCTAGCCATCTCACCCTCTCTCCTTCCATTCCCTATGTCAATATATTGTTCAATCTTTTATCAAGGCTTTATCGTCAACCATGCAGTCTATATTGTTAAGAGGTATCATCATTATAACTAGTGGTTTTTCTCAATTCCTCAAATTTTATCTTTCAAGTGCCTCCTCCTACTTAGCTTATAATAGCAATTCTCGTTCAATAGCTACTACATCAAGTTATGCTGAAGCTGTTAAATCATCAAATTTGAAAAACACTCAGGTAAGCATGGAACATTTTCATAGACATATAGAAAGACTTTATTTGATTACCTATTGATCTCTTTCAAGATATATCTATGTCATAAGCTCAAGGGTCTCTAAAGTGATCGGTACTTATCTACCTTTGTTTTCAATCCAAGTCAGCAGCATCTTTCAGACCCACAGTGATTTCTATGGTTTGTCATGTATCTATTCAGGTTTGGAAAATCTGCCTCATTGGTGGAGATCACTCCTTATTTTTGCTTTTGTCTCAATTGTTACTATATTCATTGTACTCGTAGCTCCTTCATGATGTGGCCTAACCAACTGACTTCATACCCTCAAATGACTTAGTCTAACAAGTAACTTCTTTTAGGTAAAACTCATGTCTAAATACTTATAATATCCCTTTGAGTATATAACTTCGACTACTAACATATTTGATTAAATAGGGTGGGATACCTTTATTTAGTCAACAGTACTCTAAAGGTAATGACTAAATAATGGTCTTAAGATATTTGCTCTTCCAAATCTATGATAGCAAGACCTCAATTCGATCCTTGTTGGTACCCTACTTGTTGAAGAAAGACAAATGGACAAGTCACTATCCCAGCTTAATTCTTTTTTTTTTTTTCAATATACTTTATTTACTCATGTAGTGGCAAGGTAGGATATCACCAAATTTTTCCTTTTTATGGACTATATCCATTGGTGTTCCCCATAAGCTAATGGATCCGATAAGAATCTAATTGTAATAATTGATATCAAACCATTTATAGACTTTAATCTGTAGTGGATCACCATTTCTCTTTAGAAATTTATTGTTGCATAATCTCCTAAAATTCGATACTCTACTCAAAGTCTTAAACCACATATGCTCTCTCTTTTATACTCTTGTACAATAAGATTACCAACTCAACTAGTATTATTCCTTCGCATTTGTTTGGTTTACCTCCCTATAGGATTCAAGATGAAAGAATTGTATGTATCTCTGTAAAGTCATGATCTTCTTCTTTTGAATATTCAATATTCATCGAATACTTATAGTTACATCTCTTTCTCTTTCTCTCTTTTCTTCAAAATCCTCATTTTTGTCTACCTAGATCAATGCTTTCATTTGAGTGGTTGCATATATTTGATCTACGTGGTAGTTAAGAGAAACTTAATACTTCCAGGAAATGTTGAAGTTTTCTAATATCATCGAAATCCTTAATTGCCTATAGCCTCAATAAAATTCATACAATGTCTTAATAATGGCATTGATGTTTTGGTCATGCTACACTTCTCTTACAAGTTCATGTTAGGATCATCTATTATCATCCTTAGTATTATCATCAAAATCTTTTGATAACTCGGTCGAATTCATTTCCCTATCATATTTGTGTTATATTTCTCTTAATCACATAATATGTCACTTGTATACATCTTCTGATTTCCTCCATTATACTTAGGTTATTATTAGATAGTACTTCACTCTTTATAAGACTCCAATTAAGGTATCCAAAATTGAGCTAAGTCCTTCAGGATCCATACCTTTGTGACCTAGTACGAGTCACAGTTATCTCCTAATATCATCTTGCATTCTCATCCCTCTTAGATTATCATCAAAATCTTCTCAAAGTCTGTCTTTTACATCCCCTATCATACTCATATCATATCCTTGTGATAGTGTACTCATATTCTCATATTCTTTATGATGGTAAGATAGCCATCTAGGTTCTTCGATTTTCTCACCTTTGGTGAGATTACTCTATTACAGATCAGAACTATCTACTAACAAGTTCACTAACATCTTCATTCATCATTCTCATCATAATCTAATTTATATATGAGTTTCCCTGTTTGCACCACTGCACAACAATCCTTATTGATAAGATTTAAGTCATCCAATATCTAAGTATTTGTTAGACTCATCTCCTTTTTCACCTATTTGTTTATGGTGAAATGCCTTGAGCATTAATAGGCTAGTCATCTCTACTGTTTCTATTTCTACTACTTATTCTTAATTTTCTTGATTGTCTATGACCCTTGGACATCTTTGAATTTGTTGTGAAAGGATAAAACCTGGGCTCTGATACCAACTATGACAACCCAGGTTTTCCCATGCATTTTTAAATGCAATATCTAATTCCTAAGGCTGGATGCATCCCTATTTGAAAACCATTTTTATGAAAACAATGCAATGCACCGAAAAATCTTTAGTTTTAAACTCATTTTGAAAACCCTGAGTGTCATTTGCTTTCACAACAACCAAAGTAGTTTTTGAAAAACTTTAGAAATCATAAATGTTTTTCCCAGGTCTTTCCAGTCACAGCTCACAGCCCAACTGTAAATAAATACAAATACATGTCCAAAGGGTAGAGTGTTTACTTACATGTATAATTGTCTCCTTTTGATTTTTCTTGTTCGTAGCACTAACATTTCCTTAGGCGTCTTCTACTCGTGAATGGAGCTATCCTGAAAAATGTTAAGGATTGGGTGAGTATATACTATACTCAGTAGGAGTCTATCACTACTAGTTTTACAATGCATGCTACGTTTAAAATCATATGCTCTTTAAAACATGTGCATGTTTGAACACTCATGCTCAATATCGATATTAAAAACCATTGTCAAATTAGAATACTGACGACTTAAAGAATCGCATAATCTAAGTCAAAAGTATCATATATATATATCATAAACATAATGATAGACATAAGATGCTCAACTGAATCCAACTCATGGATATATGGTATGGTCGACCAACCTCATGTCATGCCATATGCAATGCATGTAAATCCTGAAAACATAGGGCCCACTATGCCCACGACCTCACCGCCGTGTGGTCCCTGGGTACCTAGGGACACAGGGTCATAGCCTCCATGGGGCATATGACACTTCGACCCAGTGCCGTGACACCAGTGGTAGTCCCCTGCACCACATGCAGTCGAAGCAGGGAGATGTCTTTTTTGGCGTGGTACCCTTTCCAGCTAATAGTGGTAGAGGCTGGGAGGCCACGCTAGACCTCTCAGCATTGCGCCCACGAGCTTACTAGCCCAAATCATATACGATCAATCAAGCAAAAACCTCTTTTTCAAAACCTGTCCTCTTTGGGTCCCTCACAACTGCCTAGCCCTCACAACTGCCTACCCAGCGTCTTTTGGGCACTCCAACATCTTTTGGTAACCCTCAAGGACATGCAATTTTTTAAAACTCAATAATCACAAATCATGCAATATATGCAATTGTTTGCAAAACATATCTATGCATAATGTATTTGTCACAAGCATACTGAATTCATTTATAAAATTAAGTCATGCTAAACAAGTCATATAACTTATACTTAAAACATGCATTCAAAACAATCATGGGCTCTTTTTAAAAGTCTAGTAGCGATAGGGCACCTACCTCGAAGTCTCCTAGAGTCACGTCCTTCATCACTCAACCCGACCTTGGGTCTCATTTATAAACTCCTGGATATGAATGGCTAACAAGGAGTCCTTATCAATTTTGATCTATTTAGAAATTAGACCACTAGATCTGCCTTTTAGGGTCCATGCGTCCTTGCCTAATTCATTGTTAGGCTAGATCCTATGATATGGATCTACTATTCAATGGTTAAACTCTGTAAATTGTCCTCTGGTCCTAACTTTATAGTCTCATTAGTTCCGCGTGTCCCAGTTCCCAGGATGCCCGTGCATCACGGTCGAACCGCGACCCCCTCACGTGCATGTGAGCCCAAAGGCCATGCTAGGGACCGCGTTCACTCGCACACATGCATGCCTAAGTGACGCGCTATGATACGCGTCTTGGATGGCGTCACGTAGATGCATCTTTGGTGCAGGCACGGTGCACCTTAGCTCCTGGGCGCTCGTGTGTCTCGGTCGAGCCAGGCCCCATGCCCCACGTCGCGCGCTCACCCAAAGACCGTACCAGGGACCGTGTAAGCACTATTGCACGCCTGGAACCCGTCCCAAGTGCATGTGAAGCATGGAGACCCTGGGATGCCTTGTTCGCATAGAGCCGGTTGGAACTGGCTTTCCTCGTCCTGTTTTCTGGCCGAAAACGCTAGATTCAGCACGGATCTAGCCTGGAAGAAGGAAAACAGAGATAGAGGGGGAGAAAACCCACCTGGGTAGCCCCAACACGGTGCCCTCTTCCAGTGTGCGGCTCCCTCTTTTCCATCTGAAAGCCCCATGTCACCGGAAATCGTGAGGATGAGGATAAAACCCCAATGTCGAGTAAGAACGGAGGTAGAAGGGGAAAAGAGAAGAGAGGGGAATGGGGAGACAAGTAAAAGGAATGGCTGGCCTGAATGACCTAGCCATTGCCGTTCTTCATGGAAAATCGAAGAAGGGTTTTCCAGTTTTTGTTGGAAACCCCAGCCTCAAATGGTCAAAAAAATGTGTTTTAAAGAGGAGGGAAATAGGGCTTTTTATAGCCTCACTATGGCGGTGCTGCCATTGGCGGTGGGGGAAATCTCTGAAAACTAGGGTTTCTGGAGAAATCTAGAGGAAGAAGAAGATGGGGTGCCGTTATCAAAACAGCCCCTGCATTTTCTGTCTTTTTTGTTTTTAATTTAAATTACAGAAATGCCCCTAATCTTTGAATGACCGTAACTTCTTCATACGAACTCCATTTTTGGCGTTCTTTGAGGTGTTGGATTCCATTTTTCGAGTAGAATCTAATGGTACCAAGTTTTCTTACAAATTCCTTCATTTACTATTTTAAATAAAGTAAAAAATTTAAGACAGTTTATTTCCTATAGAATTTCCAATTTTTGTTAAAAATAGCGTAAATTGCTCGGGCATTACAATTTATTTAACCATTCATGAGATAGATGTTTAGGTTCATTTGAAACCAAACCAGTTATGGCCAAATAGAAGGGATAGTCCATTGATGTTAAGGCCACAACTCAACCAACTCTGGGATGTACATTACCATATACTAAGGTATTAAGCCACACTAGTTCCTTGCCTCAAGAAGAACAAGAACAACCTTGATTAGCATGAAATTTTGAGATTGAGTTTCTTTCTAAAAATAATTCATGGTAAGTTAGCACTAGGGAAGAGTAGATTAGTTGGGTTTAGGGTTTAGAAATATATTAGTTCATTTAGGTTAGTTGCATTTGCATGCATTATATATAATTGTCCACATCAATAGATTCATACACTATCCAAGAGTGCTAGAAATACCTTTCTAACTCTTATCTCTTTACTTGGTTATTTCATTTGTCCATGCTTTTGTTAGGAAACATTAGAGATAATGTTTAATTTAAGTATAGGGTAAGGGTATTTGAATTTTGAAGTGTCCATAATTTTTCTTCATTATTTTTTTAATCCTTTCTTCTGAAATTATTGAAAAAAATATGAAATTTTTTGTAGAATTTTGAAATACAAATTTATGAAAAATTCCTTTACAAGGATCAAATATAGATTTTCTAAATATTCAAGCTATATTTTAAACTTTAGCTCACTAATATATATATTATATATATATACAATTAGTTTACTATTTTATCCTTTTTCTAAATTATTCCACAAAAATTAAAGTTGGAATAATCATTTCATACAGTATCTATATATATAGTTTAAGTTGAAGAGAAAATATAACTTAGAGACCCTTAAGGAGATAAGTGGAGATATTAACTAATATGAGCTTGAGAGACATTCTTTCTTGGAAAGGGTTATGTATAAATTTTGAAGTTTCTTCAGCGGACATAATTTCTTAGTTCATCACATTATTCTTCATCTTAGTCAACTATTTGGTAAACATCTGATGGACTATACCATATATCTCTTTAGGTTTTTGTCAATTTAGTAATATGAAACCTAGGAAATGATAGAGGTTATCATTAGTAAACCCAGAGCTTTAACCTTTCCTAGAAATGTTCCACTAGTTAAACCTCTGAGCCTTTAAAATAGGCCTTTCCTTTGTGAACCCTTTAACCATTACCCTTATTGCCTATAATATATCCTTATCCAATTGTTTTTTAAATATTTAGATATGGTATCTTGAACAAAAGTATGAATAATGCAATTTAAGACAAGAACATAAAGGGAGAAAATTTCAAAGAAAAGTTATACCAAAAGGAAAATTCAAACTGAATAAGTCAAAGAAAAAGATAGCCAATGAAAAGGAAATGTTCACTCTTTCAGGTAGAAAAGAAAGTAATGACTATATCTTAGGGGACTTGTACATATCTTTCAGAACACCTTTGCACAGCCTTATACCCATTCTTTTGATAACCATGCCATAAGCCATGTTTCATCCTATTAGAAGTCCTAACTTGATCTTAAGAATAGTATGACTTGGATATAGTTATGAGTAGAAAACTTGGTAGAGTGTAACATTCCTTAATAGTCAATATCCATTCATCATACCAGTATCTAATTTTTTAGGTATCATTCTTTTGTATGGAATATGTGAGAATTTTGGCCTTAGTGAACATTATTCTACTCATATATTAATGAGATATTGATACCTTTCTAAGTGACTTCTTTCTGAGTGTCAAGTATAACCTATGAGATTAGAAGTCAAATCGTACGTTTGGATGGTAATTTAGGTTATAATTGCTTAGAAACTAATAATTGTATATTGTTAAGTGTTCAAATTTGGTCAGAATGAACCTAATTTAGCATTATATTAGATCATCCAACTGATCAAAATTGCAATTTTTAGTTTAATTTTTATTTTAGCCCAAATTGATCATCCAACCATTTATTTGTCAAAATTAATGGTCAGATGATCACCAAAGTTAATCAGAGGTATAATGTATAGTTTTGTAGGTCAACCAAAATATGCTTGGATGGGTGAGACCAAGTTTCAATTATGCAGATCATCTTGAAGATCAATAAGGCAAGAGGGGATGGTTTCCTAAAAGAAGAAGAGTTCTACTATGGAGAGGAGATTAAGGATAAGATTTGGAAGAAGAGAAAGTTTCCTAGTAAGAAACTAATTCTAATAAGATAAGGAAAGAGGGAGAGGAGAATTAGAAGGGAAGAAAACTATAAAAAGAGAACCCGTAGGGGAGTTTAGTTTTTCTTTGCTTTCGTTGCGTGCTATTCATTGTTTTCTTTTTTCTTTTTCTTTTTTTATCTATTTCTCACGCACCTAGTTTTTTTCCTTTATTGGTTTCCAATTGAGTTCCAATTTTCCTATTGATCATTGCCTCCACCCAAGTTGGCCTTTGCTTCATCACATCAATCTGTCTTCAATGTCCAGAACCACCAAGCATCACCTCTGCCAATAAATGCCAACCACCCCCCTCTTACCCAATCTCTCCCACTCCCATCTCTATCTTTCTCACTCTCACTCTCCCTCTCTCTAATCTTCCTCTGGCTCTCTCTCTTGTTCTTCTCTTTCGGCCACACCACCACTCCTCTACTCTTTCTTCTCTCTCACTTCATTGCACCAGCCTTTCTCGATCCCCTATCTCTCTTGGGTTTTCCATACACCACACCTCACTCATCCTCTTTCTCACTCTTGTCTCCACCCCACTCCCATCACCTCTGTCTCTCTATGTCGCATCGCCTGCTAGTCACCAGTCACATTCTCCTCTACTCCACCTATCTCTCCATCTCCTTCTCATCGATAGTCACCACTGACCAACTCCACGCATGAATGCGGGTTTTTGTAACACAATTTGTAATACATTTTTCAAAGGCAGGGCCCTTAGTAGGAAAAAAATTTCGCAAAACAAAAGTAGCAGAAATTCTTTTCTTTAGAACTTATTTTGAAAAACCCGAGTCATCACTTCATACATAACATAAGTAGAATTTTTGTACAAGACAAAATTCCATTGAAGGAATATACTTTTATAAATTTTCAGAATCCATACAGTGGTTCACAGTATAGCCCGGGTATCGGTACAATACTTTCCTAAATTACATAATCAAAATTTCGAGGCTCACCATATAATAAAAACTCTTAATACAATACAATACTCTAAAATAAAAATACATTCTTCAAGGGGTATACCTTGATGATTATTCTTCCAAGTCTTCTTAAGTCTTGAGCTCCTAATTCTCCTTCTCTATATCTGAGATATTGTAAACATTGAAACATTTACAATATCTTAGCAAGCTTTGCTTGGTCGGGGACTCAAGAAGCATAATAATTTGACAATATAATCCTAATACTTCATAATCCCATTATTCATACTCATGGAGCAATCTCTTTACTTGATCATATATGTACATCCTTACACATACATACGGTATACTATGTATAGATATATACATACAATCAAAATCGTGAAAAGTAGTTAATATCTCAAAACATAATCATACCCAGCTTATGCTGAGTTGATAATTCATCCAGACTCTGTTGGAAATACTCCCTTATTTGGGTAGTGTCAATAATTTACGATTACCCGGCATCTCATCATGCCATATCATACGGCATTTCATTATGCCATGCATTATAATGCAAAAATACTCAAAGGACTATTATGCATATAGTCAGAATCCGTACCATCGTGCCGAATAACTGTCCAATAATCGACCTATACCATCCTTGGTGGAAATCACAATATCCATGCCCGTATGGGGAGGCCCATGGCTATTGCAGTGGCGGCTTTCCCATGATCATTGTTCTTGATCATTCAAGATCCCATGGATCTTATTTGATCATCCTTATCTTACTTACAATTTTTATTAGGATTAGATAGTTTACTAACCATTTATGCTCTTATTATTATTATTCAACCAGTTAATGTTTTACTAGTTAAAGATAACTTATTTCAGCCTAAGTCTAGACTGCTCCTATTATTTCTAATTGGCTAAGGCTTACTGGCTAAATGGCTGAACACAAAGTGGTTATTTCAATCCTCATGTAAGGAGGCATTTAAACCACACATATGTCAACGGAAGGTAGGGGAAGAGCAAGGCTCTATTAGAAAACCCCCTTAACCACCATGTTCAGCATTCATTAGAGTGACCTTAGCTCAACCTTTCATAAGGTTCCTATGAGCATTTTAACCCTAAGTACTCTCTCTAAGTGTTTTTAATCAAATCAATGAACATTTAAAATGTCATTCATGGGGTTTATTATTCTCCTAGTTTGGGCCAAGGATTTGATTATCCCTAGATTGTCCTGCTAACTATAGCCCTTACTAATATTAAATCAAAGTCATTCACTCATTTTAATTATCCATGAATCTCTATATTCCATTAGTTTATATTTTTGGTGATTTATGTTCAATATATCTTAACAACTACTTAACACTTGAATCTACTGTAAAATTTGACAATAAATAAATCATAAACTTTAAAGCATAAATCCAATATAAATTTAACAACTATTTATACTAACATGCTTCCTGTGAATGTAACTTAACCTAATGAAATAAAACTATACTTAAACTAGCTTGATCCTAAGTTATGAAATACATGAAATCTACTACTAATAAAATGGAATCATGCTAAAATCCCAAATTTAAACTAACATGGCCCTAGGATAATTAAATCTACCAACCTATTATAATAATCCAATAACATATAGAGCATAGTATGCTAAAATTTAAGAATTACACTATCATGCTTCCTACTTTATAACATAAATCACAATTACAATTCTATTATCGAACAAAAGATAATTAAACTAATTAGATTAAGGTTATTAGAAAATTTTACTTATGATCCAACCATTAGATCATAAATCTTTTCCTTTAGATCAAGGATTTTAATTACTTTTAGGGTTTTTACTCCATTAAGATCCAAAGATCATATCCACTTGTTTTTGTTATATTTAATCCATGATCTAACTTGATTCCATCATAATATCATTCATTTAGTCCATCCCAAGGGTCTAACCATACTTGATCTTATTGATCAAGTGGGTCCCTTTGCATTTTTAGGGTTTTTCTATCATAAGGGGTAGATTCCTCATTTTATGTTAGATTTGTCAAAATAAATCATGGATATTGCTTCATTTCAACATTATATCATCATTAAAATAGATCTCCAAGATTTGATCATCTTAGATCTATCAGATCTTAAAAATTGGAAGCTTATTTCCTAAATACAAAAAGTTTCATGAAGAATTTTCTAAATGTCATGATTTTAGAAGAAAATAGATGTTACGAGCTTTCAACAGCTTCTTTCCAATCTCAATTTGGAGTTGAGATAACTCCACAATTGATGACTAAAGTTCACAGTTGTTCTTAGGGTCCAGATTTGATTTGGGCCCAACAGAATGGATGGTTGGGATCAGTCGGGTAGTGCAGGTCTAGTTGGGTGGAGCGGGATGCAAGTGGGAACGCACCACCTGGGACTGTGTCACTCGGCGTGTCGTTTAGTCGGAGCATCACTGCACGCGGATTGCATGCACAAAAATGTGCTTGTGTTTCCGTGCAGCATTCTATTGTGTGTCCTGGGAACCCGATCTCCTTACGAAGATCGGATAGGCCGTTTTGGATAGTTCAATCTGAGCCCTCCATCATGCAGAATTGAATGGTTCTTACCCTTACTTGATTTTTATAATTATTAACATAAAAATAATTTAAAAAATAAAATTACATTAACTAAAATGAAATCAATAGAAGAATAGCTTCCACCTACTTGATTGGAGAAAAACATAGATTTTGTAGCCCAATTTAAAGAATTATCCTCTTGATGATAAGATAGCCTGATAACCACTTGTTTTGTGATTTCCCATTGATTGCGCCTTTGGATCTTGAAATTGATTTGGGGGTTTTGTAGACAAGGTAGTATAGGACAATTTGAACAATGGGATTTGTGAGATTTGATTTGGAATAGAGTGCCTAAATGAATTTAGGTCTACTATTCCAATCTATAGAGAGGAGAGAGAAAGTGAAAGAAGAGAGAGGTTTGGGAGTTTTGGGAATTTGGGAATGTATCTAGATCTAGTTTTTTAGAAAAAGAAAGATAATTTTGTGGGAATTTTAATGAATATTTTTGGAGGATTTTTTGGGGGGTATTTATAGATTTTTTTTATTTTTTTCATAATTACTTGTAACAATTATGTTTCAATTCTTTTGAATATTAAATTAACATTGGATCCTCCACTACCACCTCCTTCTCCACTAGCAGCTGGTAGTGGTTTGACCACTCATTACATGTTTTCTGGCCGTTGGATTTGTTTGTGGGTCCCATAGAGATGTGACAGGATCATTTTACCCTTTTATGGAGAAAAATCTATTTTATTCTCCCGGACTCGCAATTGAGTGTACTTAATGGTGTTGAAATTGTATTTTTGAGTATAGTATAAATATTAATGTCTTAGATCTTGGTTATGGTTAAAATTTCCATTTTACCATTTTATTCATAAAAATGAAGAAAATTAGGGATTTTTCATTTTAACTCGGAATTGAATGTACTTAGTGTCATTTCGATTGATTTTTGAAGTACATTCATAATTTCTAAGTTTTAAATCATGTTTTAATCTCTATAAAAAGAGAATTGCCAATAACTTAATATTCCAGCCTAAAATTTCTCAAAATTCAAACTAAATTAATTTTCTCAATCAATTTACAAAAATTGAGGTTATTACAAACCCAGCCACTATTGCTCACCAACTCTGATAGCACTGGCACCACTGTTCACCACTCTCACCTCTCTCTCATTCCCCTCTAGTCGCACCACTCTCCATCTCTTCCCTGACCAGCACCTCCTCTGTTTCTGTTCACAGGCAGCACTGGCTTCGTCTCTCAGGTTCCACCGGCAATTCCCTCTTCTTTCAAGTTTCCTCTGTTTTCTCTGTTCTTCTTCCCCCCTCTCTTATTCCTCTCCTCTTATCTTCCATCTTCCTCTAGCTTCCTCTCCCACCTCCATCAAGTTTCCTTTTTGATTTTCAGTTTAAAACAAAAAACTAGATAAATTCCAGTTTTACCCATCAACCTTTATTTTAATTCCATTTCAATCCTTTTCTTTAATTTCCTCTCAATTTCTCCTCTGTTTTTCCAAAATCCATATTTATTCTAGATCTACAATTTTTTTTAGAATCTGACAAATCCAATCCTCAGATCTTTAATCAAGGACACTCTAAATACATTGATGAAGGTTGATTGACTCCAAGAAGACTAAATTTGAAGAAATGGATAGTGATTAAGCTAAGGAAGTAGATTTTTCATGTTATTTGCTTTATTTTCTTTTTGAATTAGAAATTCTATAAGTTTTAGAATTTGAATAGATCTGAATTCTGATTCTAATTTTAGTAATTTCTATGATTTATTTTTAATTTTTATCAATTAAATTTTATTTTAACTCCCACTGTAAAGATCTAGACTGACCCCTATTCCATATAAATTGCCTTCTTTTATGGCTATGAATTTCTCTCCATTTTGGTGGAGTAATCCTATTGCTAAGAATTATTAGCAAGTGTCTCAAAAAAAATCTAGGCTTCTACATCACCTTTTGTCCTTAAAGCCCCTCCACTAATGGCATCTATCATATGTTATGTTAGTTCTGGTATGCGAGACCTTCATAGGAATATTGGACCTGTTGCAACTTTTCAAAACCATGGTGGGGAATGTCAAAAGCAAGTCATTCCAACATTTATAGAATTTGTAAAAATTCTCTCCCTTCTTTTTTTCAAAATTTATAATTTCACTCCTAAGGTTGTTGGTTTTGTGGACTGGGAAAAACTTATTCAAGAATTTCCTGAAAAGTTGATCCCATGAGAGTTGATCTATGCCTTAGATTTATTCTTAAGAGAAAATGAGAATACTCTTAGCCTAATAGAGTCATCAAAGAAGTTACGATACTTGAAAGTAGACTAAATGTCAAGAAATTCCTTGATATGGTAATATGGATTCTCTTTGTCCAACCCATATAAAGTTCGCATGAGTTGAATAACTCCTGGTTTCAACTCAAAGTGTTCTATGTTAGTCGTAGGTAAAGCTATGCATGATGGTGTGTTGAATTGGACAAGAGTAGAATAATACTTCAATAGTTTAATCTCTATTGCCTCATTGGCCATTTCTATGGCAAGTATTTCTTGATCTTCTTAATTATTTTGACCTTTCTTAATTGTCCATTTTGATTTCCTCATCTAAAGTTGCTAAATTTAGATTGAGGGATCTATGACCATACTTTTATCAATGGATGGTGCAATGTACTTTTGTTTACATACAATGAAACAAATCGTTTCATACAATGAAAGAGACTCTCATTTTTGGCTAGTCTAGGAGGTCCTAAACTAGAATATGCAACCTATATGCTAATACAAAGAAATAAATAAGGGCACACAATTAATCTATCCCTAGCCAAACAACTTGAAAGTGAAAGCTTTTTCTCTTTGGCTTCTTTTTGGGAGAGTAGCTTTTGGGTTACATCTAGCCTACATAGCTCCTCCTCTCTTTCAGACTTACCTTATTATTTACCAGTTAGATTTTGACTATAATCAACTATTTCCCAACCTCCTTAGTCAACTGAAGGTGACCTGAGTCATTGAATTATTGCCAGAGCTAGTTGTTTAAATATCAACATAGCTAATTAAATAGGGGCCATTAAGTGGCAATATGTTGTCTCCTTCCAAGAGGGTCTTAGAAGCTCGTAAGCTACTATAAGTATATTCTATGTTAATTTTAATTAAATCAAAATGGTGGGTTGTGTTAGGTGCTATGTAACATTGGTAGGCCAAGGAATGATGATGAAATCCTCCCTTAATCTTAAGGGGGGTAAGTGCCCTTACTAATTTTTTAAATAATCCCATGAAATTTGATCAACATATATACACCTCAAAGCAATGAAATTGTCCTATTATAAAAGAAAAGCTATAAATCTAATGCAACTACCTATATGCTACTTAACAAGGGGTCAAGGCCTCAACAAATTGAACACTATAACCTTGATAGCTCATGTCCTTGAGTTATAGCCAAGCTTATGCTATCCTTGTGAGGCAGTTGCTTTATAATGAAATAGTCCTAATTAGTATCCAATATGTAAATAATTGATTGCCTATATTCTTTTACACTACCATCCACAATGCAAAATTAAAGTACTTATGCAACCTAATGTAGGAAATGGAAAGAAGGGAATAATAGCTCACAGTGGAGTCTTGGCATTAGTCTTCTCATACAAGAGTAGGTCTATTTACATGCCACCTCTTCTTTTAGGTTAGGATAGCCCACTCTTGACCAGTATTATTACACTCTTTTTAAATTTAAATGAATCACGATGTACAAAAAGTACAATTTTGATCTCATTATAATCCACACAAATAAAAACTATCCTAAGGTCTTCTTCCAAGTCCTTGTTTAAATTCCTGCACAAATAAAAAGAAAAGGATCTGGTTCTTCAAGAATAAGGAAAAAAAATGCAATTAATTACATGCAACTCTAAAACAATGATTAGTGGTAAAACATTATAACCAAGATCTTAATTAAACTTCATTCCAAGTCCTTAGCTACAGTGCCAAAATCTTAATGCTAATTTTAATTGAATTGCAAATGCATGACTTCATTGAAGTATGGAAAGGAAAAATATGGGTTGATACCATGAAGACTTTTTCATAAATAAATTCAATTAAAACCTAAGTTACTATACTCCAACCCAACCAACATTCAATGAAAGGAAATATTCTAAGAAAATAAACTAAGCATGCAAATAAAAGAAAAGAAACTAATTAAGGAAATAAAATAACGAAGAAAAGGAAAGAAATTATTTTATAACGGATTGTCTATAAAGCATTGATATATAAGCAATAAAAGAAAGGAAAAGACATAAAGCAATTAAACTTATTCGAAGTGTCCACTGTAGGAATCCTTAATTTTGTAACCCAACTAGTCTCTTTGCATGTCCTCTTCCTTTCTTAGGCTTGAATTCCACTTTAGCACTCTAGTTGTTGTGTCAGTCAACAATGGCCTATATAGTTCTCTTCAACCCATATTATATTGAAGCTGTAGCCAAGCTTTTCTCATCTTTACAACAACATGCCACTAATCCAAAGTTCAAGTTCCAAATCCAAAATGTACCACCCTTAAGAAAAGAAAGGAATAAACAATGGAGTGGAAAAATTAAAAGAAATTTGTGCTTCTCCTTAGCTAGAAACTCTATAAAGAGGGTAGCTTTTTAAGGAGAAAGCAAGAGGTGACATGGTTGTTTGTCTTAAGGAAGGGTTTACCATAGAAAAGGCTTCCTACATTAAGAAAGAGCTCTAAAAAAGGAAAACAAAATTGAGACAGTAACTATTGGCTTAGGACTCTTCAATTCCAACCATAGGAGATGATGAAGAAACTAGGTACTTACCTTGATGTTTTCATGCTTTTCAGCATGATGCCTTTAGATAAGAACTTGGATGGACTTGAGTTCCTCAACCATGCTTTAGGAATGGAAAAAATCCTTAGTTTCCATAGAAATGGCACAAGGCTTCTTCCTATCCTTTTTATTCACAAATCCCAAAAGTGAAAAGAAGAAAGGTGGAAGGGTGCATGTGAGTTAGAGAATGGAGGGCTAAGATGATGAGGGAAGTGAAGTGTGTACAAGATAAAAGGGTGGAGGGCATGTAGAAGATGGAATGAAGAGGGATGTGTGCTAGGTGAAGGTGCTATGCATGTAGATGAGTGGAAGGGGAGTGAATAAATGATGTGTGCAAGGAATGAATGTAAGGGAGATGGCATAAAGTGTGTAAGACAAATATTGATAGGAATAAAGTTTGATGAAAACATTGAAGGGGTTTGCTAGGGCTATTCGAGAAAGGCGTTGAAGATACATGGAAAGAATAAGATCAATGTGTGTAAGGGAAAGGTGGTGAAGGTGTGCAAGTCTAAGGTGATAAGAAGGGAGCTAGGTGGTGTATGAAATGATAGAATGTAAGGCATTTGCATGCAATGGCTATGAAGGTATGCTTGTGAGTGAAAGAGGAGGGAAGATGGGAGAAGAAGAAGATGGGAGAAGAAAGAAAAGGAAAGTGGGCATGGATGAGACCCTTACTGTGACGCCCTAGGTTTTAATAATACTTTTTTCAAAATTTAGGATATCCCTTGTTTGAAAATTCTTTTGAAAAGCAAAACAATGAAAAATATTTTTTTTTTAAAAAGTGTTTCTAAATACCTTAAGTTCCATTTCATTAACAAACACAAGGATTTAAGGTGAAATGAATTTCTCATTTCTACTAGAAATTTGACAAAGTCTCCTTTATTTTTTAGACATAGATGCACTTAACACATGTGATGCAAAGTACTTCATAAACTTTACAAATAAATTTTTTGAGTTTTTAGAAAATAAATAACACAAACTTAACTTTATCATTTCCAAGAACTTCCAGTTACAACCACATCACATTTTACTAATAGAATAGAGTCCACTTTTTAAAATCAGTAATGCACTCACATTATTAGAGCAAATCATATAACAAATCTTAAATTGTGAAGCTTACCATTAACATATCAATAGTCTTGATCTTTTGTAGTTACAAATTTCTTGGCCTATGTCTTCTCAATAGCTTGACCCATTCTTTCTTTGTTTCAAATTCTTCAAATCGAAGATATTATAAAATAAATTACAATATCTCAATAAGCTTGCACTTGTGTAGGTCGAATAAGATGCTATTTTGGCATACAGTTCATATTTTGCAAAATCTATGCTTTTAACAAATATTCATATCTAAATAAGGTTATGATCTTACAAGACATGATACTCATGTCAAAATTATAAATTAACAAATCATATGTTCCATAAAAATAGAACCAAATCATTAGTCAAATAGTTCAGTGTGAACAATCTTATAATACAAATCTGAATGTATTTCTAAAAAATGTGACAATTTAAATGTCATATAAAATCATATCGATATCAAAGTTGTTGATAACAAAATCTGTGTGATCAAAATGAACTCAAACAATATGAATCAAATTGAAAGATGTATCAAATATCATGTAAAATTGTATTGAAATCAAATCTATCAATAGAAATATCCATGTATCATAAATCATAATTTGCCAAAGCATCCAATATCAAAATCGGTCACTAATCCTCAAGGATAACCTGACATGTAATACATGTCTCACATATATGACAGCAATACTAAAACATATTGCCCACTGGCATGCTGTGGTCTACCATGCATCAAAAGCATGACAAGATACCTCTACCACTACTTCGCCTCCAAGTGAAGGACCGGATTAGTATAGAATGGAGTCTATCCCTCCTACAGGATGCTTAAATTGTCACGATCCCAATCCTCAAGGCTGCAATTTAAGGTTATCAAACATAGTGATTGGGTCAAGCAAAGCCTATGTGGCTTTTATCTTTTTCCTTTTATATCACAGCGGTAGTATTGAGAGAGATAAATGCTCTTATCATGTGCAAGTTACAATTTACATAATGAAATTTATAACTGCTTAATTCTACCAAAATTTTGACAAAGTCTCCCTTGTTTTATCGACTTACACATATAAGCATGAGAAGCAATTCATATGATAGATAGTATAAAAATTATACAACCTATATAGGAGACACAGTCTCCACACAATTCGTCAAAGTAACTTACTAAAACCTCTGCTTGCTAACCCAAAGTTTTAACTAAATCCCATGCACACACCATCAACATAAAATATACAGAATGTTAGAAATGGATGCATAAGATTATTCATAATATAATAGAACATAGCTCATACTCATCACTAATATACATATACAGTGAAAAATTTAACACCATCACTTAGTCAGGCTTCATTCGTTTTCATCAAGAGCCTTCTTTTTGTTAGCTTGACTGCTACTTGAAAATTAATAAGGTGAACTACGAAGCCCAATAAGATAAAATAACTAAACCCAACTACATATTTATATCCAACCATGGAACACATTCCTTTCGATTTTATTCAGTCATCAACAAAGTAAGTAGCATGTATTATCAGATAATAACATATAGGTATTATAACAAGAATATAGTTTATTCTAAGTTCAAGCTATAAATCTATAACCACAGCATGCAAATAAACCCATGTAATATCAACTCCTCATTCATGTCCAACCACAAGACATTTAGAGCATGCAATTAAACCCATGCAATATCCACTCGCCATTCATGTTCAACCCAGGACATTCATTTTCATTTCAATAGATGAGTGGCAAAGTTTTGTACTTTATTCTAAATTCAATTGTAAAACCATAAGCATAGCATTTAGATAAAACCATACATGAATGTATTTCATTTGATTATTTTCTCAGCAACAATGAACAGGTATGACATCATTAGAAACATCAAGTAGTCATCTCCCTCAAGGTTTACCATCTTGGGCGACCCACTATGAGTATCATACATAAGTTGACTAAACCCTTAGGGTTTACCATCTTGGCTGACTCCACCATGATTCCAAAGAACTAGACAACCCTTTTCCTCAGGGTTTACCATCCTTGGTGGCTTCAATGTCAAGTTTCCTTAGGATTTGCCATCTTGGAAGGCTCCACCATAGTTGTAATCAACCAAGCAGCCCTTTCCCTTAGGGTTTACCATCTTGGGAGACTCAAGTCTACCAGCTCATCCCTCAAGGTTTACTATCTTGAGTAGCTCCACGATGATACCAAAGGACCAAGAAACCATTTCCCCTAGGGTTTACCATCTTGGGAGGCTCAATACCTAACAGCCCATCCCTTAGGGTTTACCATCTTGGGCAACTCCACTGGGATTCAAAAGAATTAGACAACTCTTTCCCTCAGGGTTTACCATCTTGGAAGGTTTAATAACCGACAATCTATTCCTCAAGGTTTACCATCTTGGGTGGCTTCACCTTAGTTGCAAGCTACCAGGTAGCCCTTTCCCTCAAGGTTTACCCTCTTGGAAGGCATCATCATAGTTTACGGGGTGGCCCTCAGGGCTTACTATCTGGGGATTGAGCATTTTATCACAATTTGCATCATCATAACAGTAAATCATAGTTAATCAGAATATCATAGGACAATTTCAATAAGTAATTGCAATTCATATCATCCATTCAGCTAATATGATAATCTATTTATTATACACATTCATAGTGTTAATTTCAACTGAACAGATTAACAAGAATTTTAAGGATAAAGAAAGGCTTGGGATCCTTACCTGCATTCGCAGTGCAATTCACAATTCAATTACTAATGTCGTGTAAATTGTATTCAAAACTTGTGTTAAGAATACAAGTTCTAAGTAAATTTTAGAATCCATGCAATTTACTATAATTGCTTCAAGATCTCTATTCATAATGTCATTGATCTGACCTCTTACATCTGGATTGACAATCAATAAACCTATTGGTCATTATCTACTTAGATTAGCACCATTGGTTTTAAATCAATGGTCCAAATCGAGCACTAAAAGTTTCATTTTCCATCATTTAAGGTAAGCTATTTAGTAATTCAATTATTTTAACCATAATCCATGGTATGATTGCCTTTCTTAACCTTTGATCATCATCAATCGAGTTTTGGGCTGTCAGATCTGATCTTCCATCAAATAGTCCTTAATTAGTCTAGCATTTTTGTCACAATTCATTATTGATGGGTAATTGAAATCATATTTTACACATATCTACCTTCTTATTGTATTTTTAACGGTGAGATACTGAGATCTCAGTTTTTCCCGATGCACTACCAAGTTTTTAATCAAAATTCAAGCACCAATTGATTCCTAATCGAAGATCCATCTTCAAGGATGGAAAGGTTAGGTCTAATTTATTCAAATCACAAAATTTTAATTTTTCACATTTTTAGGTGTTCGTTGGAAAATGTCACTATCACAAGACAAGGTGACCAGATTCTGGTCGTTGCCGGTAGCACAAATAGTAATGTTTTTGTGAAATTTTTAAAGGGAAATGCTCAAAAGTGGCTGAATTTTTGTTTTTAAGTGTTTTTCCCTCTCAAATTCTATTAAAACGATCATTTTTGGCCAGATTTTTCAATGATTTTTAAAATCACTTATATCACTGGTTTTTTGCAGATTCCTATGTCGTTCCTTGATGGATCTTATGAAACTAAAGCGGTTTCACTCAGGATCACTTAATGAACAAGTTGAATGATTTCTATTATCGATCCAACACCGTTCTCTCTATTGTGCTCACTAAGTTCGACAGCTTTTTCATTATCTTAGTTCATTGGAAAAATGGGTACAGACTGGGGAAATGAATGGGAAAATGAGGGGAAGAGTAAAGTTGATGGCTTACCATTAACGAACTTGCTTGGTGGTTGTTGTTCACCCTCCACCTCATGTGATACAGTAGGTCATCTGCTCTAGCTCGCCGGCAAGGTGAGTTACAGATGAAAGAACTAAAAATGGGAGGATGATGATGGGTTGAGGCTTGATCGGATGAGGGGTGACTAAAGGTTCCAAGAATGATGTTTGGTGGTGGAAGAAGAGGAATGGGAAGGACTATGCAGTGCCAAAGGAGGATAGGGGGTTTACTATGAACCATTATGGGAGGAGGGAGTGGATGCCGTCTTTGGTTCTTGTTGAAGAAGGGGATCAATTGGGAGCGGATCTTTTCCATGAATCTAAAATGGAATTTCAAATCATTAAATTCCTAATAGGACATATAATTCAACAAGGTTAGGGTTTTCAATTCACCTAAATTCGAGCCCAATGGAGACCTTGACTCATGCAAGGCCCATTACTCAATCCAACCTTACTTGCCCTATTTTACCATTTTTTTAGAGAATCAATGAGTCAATTACCATTTTACCCTAGTCTCAGGTCATGGTTGTGACAACACTTCCCTCCTTAAAAAAAAATTTCTCCTCAAAATTTAAATAGATACCTCAGTCCTCAAATAGTTCTGAGTGTTTTTGTTGAATTTTCGACTCCAACTCCCTTGTGACTTCTTTTGTCCCATGATGTTGCCTTATGACTTTTACAAGTGGTATCACTTTTGTACATAAAACTTGTTCCCTTCAATCAACTACCTATATCAGCTTCTCCTCATATGAAACATTCCCTTGAATGATAAGATCTATCCAGTCAAGAACATGGAAAGGGTCTGACCCACTCAATATTGACACATGATAAACATACTAAATCTGCAATAACTGTGGAGGCAAAGCCAAATGATAAGCAACTTCTCTAGACTATTTTAGAATCAGGAAGTAAACCTCTAATATCTATCTAACACAATGGATATAGGTGTCCCATGTAATCTTACAATCTCATGTATGTATAGTTGACTCAATGTATCTAGTGAAGTAGTAACCTTTATTGGCAGGAAGTACACTAACTTGGTCAATCTATCTATAATCATTGATATGCTATTTTAACCTTGCTTACTATGCGGAAGACCTACCACAAAATCCATGGTAATGAGCTCCCACTTCCATTCTGCCACTGGTAAAGACTGTAGTAATCTCCCAGGTTTCTAATATTCTACTTTAACCTGCTAACATGTCAAACATTGAGCAACAAACTTAGCAATGTCCTTCTTCATGCCTTTCTACCTAAAGTGTCTCCTTAGGTCATGATACATCTTTGAGCTACCAGAATGTATCAAAAATTTAGACTAGTGTGCCTCACTCAACAATTCTCTCCTGACGTCATCAGCTGGCAATACTAAAAGTCTAGTCAAATACAATAACCCACCAAAAGAGTCCTTGGTCCAACGCTCAATACTCTGACCATCTTCTAGTCGAGCTCTAATACTCTTAGCCTCATCATCATCTTTTTGAGCCTACAAGACTTTTTGTAGTATAGAAGGTTGGGCAATCATTTGACATAAAATGCACAACTCCTAGAATTTCCAACATGCAAGTCATACTCAGTCAATGACTCATGAGCCTTCTGTTTGAAACCTTAGAGTCCTACCATCAAACCTCTAGATTTTCTACTCAGCGCATCTGCAACAATGTTTACCTTTCCTGGATTATACTGAAGTGTGAAATCAAAGTTCTTTAAGTATTCAACCCATCTAATTTGCCTCAAATTTAAATCTTTTTGAGTAAAGTTGTACTTCAAACTTTTGTGGTTAGTGAAGACATCAAACCTTTCACCATACAAATAATGCTTCTAAAGTTTCAATGCAAACACCACTATTGTTAGCGCTAAGTCATGAGTAGGGTATTTCTTCTCATTTGGCTTCAACTAACGAGAATCGTGTGCCACTACTCTTCCTTCTTGCATCACGACACATCCCAATCCTAAGTGTGAGGCATCATAATACATGCATAACCCACACCTTACTCAAAAGTGACAAGCACCGGTGTCAATGGAAATAATTTCCTTAGCTCCTGAAATAACGACTCGCATGAATTATGGGATTCAAATACCATACCCTTTTTTCATAAGCCTTCTCATGAATGTTCTAATGCATGAGATGTCCTTCATAAACCTTTTATAATAACATGCCAACTCAAGGAAATTCCTGATCTCAATTATACTCCTAGATCTTTTCCAACTTATCATCACTTTAATCTTTGACAGGTTGATTGAAATCCCATTATCAAAAACTACACGACCAAGGAAATTTACCTTGGTCGCCCAAAACTTACATTTTCTAAGTTTTTCATACAGCTGGTGTCCCCTCAATAATTGAAATGCAATAGACAAATATTGTTCATGCTCCTCATTAGGCATTGAGTATATCAAATAGATCATCAATCCTCACAATGGGTATTTGTTCTTAGTCGTCACCCTATTCAATTGCCAATGATCAATACATAACCTTAGTGTGGCATTCGATGTGGAGCAACTAAAATTGGAGAAACACAAGGATAAAGCTCAATAACAAAGTCAACTTTCCTCCTTGGAGGTAAGCTCAGTAATTCATTAGGGAAAACATCTGCAAATTTCCTTTCAACTAGAATTGATTCAATATTGGCATCAGCATCATTACGACCCACCCTAGTCCCATCCACCTACTATAGTCTTCCTGGCATTTGTAGCAGACATGGACTTGTGGGAAACTATAATCCTCTATGGTGGAGAAATAAAAATTAACTCCACTAGGCAAGACAAAGGTAACCCTCTTTCAATTATAGTCAATAATACCATGATACTCAGTAAGAAATCCATCCCCAAGAATAGATCATAAGGGTTAATATCCATATAATAATACATCAAATCACTAAGTAGGCAAAATCCATGCTAAGTTAAATCAAAATAAACCATGATCATGTGTATCACAATTGGCATAACAAAAGCTAACCCATGGACAACATCAATACATGTAAAATCATGAGGTATCCATGTAAGGATAATCATTGCTGCCAATATGTATAAATTAGTGATAAAATGATAAAATAATTGAATCATTTTTTGATTCATTTCTAGGCAAATCCATGCCATATCAAATCAGAGCATATCAACTCACCACAGGCAAATCCATGCTAAATCCATATTAGAGCATGTTAGCTCACCACAAGCAAACCCATGCTAAGTGTACATCTGAACCTATCAGCTCACTATCAACAAATCTATGCCAAAAAGCAAATCTCAAATCTAATCATGCATGTAAAAACAATCTCACAATTTATCTTAGCTCAACCCATGATCATACCATGAGCACCTAGAAGCCTGCCAGTGCCACATGCACCTGCCCTCATCAGCTACCCAAAAGTATAAATCATGAATCAAACTTCAATTACATACAAGAAAACAAAAATGTAATGAAATACAAATCACGCATCACCCTATGACCTGCCACATTATTATAACATCCTGGACAAACTTTATTTGAGTTAATACACATCCCTATTTGCAACTCAACTTGCATTGTTGAGTTTAGTGGTTTGGTATCCAAGTCATAAACAATAGAAGATGAAACAAAAGAATGTGTCATACCAGAGTCAAACAGCACTCTAACCCAAGTATGAAATAGTAAGAATGTACCTTATATGATAGTATGATCTAGTTGGGTGTGTAACTATATCACTGCATAAACTCTTCCCTGTGTCCTTTGCTCAAAGGTGGGTTGCGCTCCTTTGACTGGTACATCTAACCTTTGTGCCATTTGACATCCTTAGACACGTGGCCCACTGCTACTCTGCATAATGTTAGTTGATGCTCCCATCCTAGGGCAATCCCTCTTAAAATGGCCTTATTGGTCACAGTTAAAACAATTCTTACTGGCTATTCCAAGTAGTAGAGAATGTGCCTAAGCCCTCTGAGCCTGAGGAGGATATTCCTTCCTCCTCTTGTCTTTGCAACTATGTGAGTGAGACTTCCCAAGTCCAATCCTCGTCTGGTCCAATACCCTTTATAGATGGTTCCATCTATTCAACAACCTCTTATACAGGATCACGTGCACACAACATAGATCCTCTAGAACTAGAAGCCATGCTTCTAATCCAACTATGTATGTGCCTTTTTAGAATATAAAACAGTTATAGTTAATCAACCTATCAAACAAGTTGATAGCCATCAAGAGTCAATCCTAATATGTCCTAAGATATCAAGTACAAATATTTCCTCTAAAAAACATTTTGAGCTAGGAAAACAAGGTTTTCCCCAAGTGACATATCACCTTCCTCTGATACCAAGCTATCGTGACCCCAATCTCTGAGGCCGTGATTTAATGTAATCAAACATAGTAATTGGTCGAGCAAAGCCTTCATGGAATTTTCTTTTTATATATCAGAGTGGAAGTATTGAGGGAGTTAAATGATCTTATCCTGTGCAAGTTAGGGTTTAGATAATGAAATTTTTTACTGCTTAATTCTACCAAAATTTTGGCAGAGCCCCCTTGTTTTTTGGACTTACACATTTAATGCTTGCTAAGTGATTCACCTGATAGATAATATAACAATTATAAAACCTATGTAGGAGACTTAGTCTCCACACAATTTGTCAAAGTAAATTACTGAAACCTCTGCTTGCTAACCCGAAGTTTTAACTAAATCCCATGCACACACCATCGACATAAAATATATAGAATGTTAGAAATAGATGCATAGTGTTACTCATAAGATAATATAACACGGCTCATACTCATCACTAACATGCATATACAGTGCAAAATGTAACATCATCACTTAGTCAAGCTTCATTCGTTTCCATCAAGAGCCTTCTCTTTCTCAGCTTGACTGGTACCTGAAAATTAATAAGGTGAGCTAAGAATCCCAATAAGGGAAAAGAATGAAACCCATGCATATCCTACTATTCTTGTTGAGCTAGCTCAACTGCATATTCATATCCAACCATGGAACATTCATTTCCATTTTATTTGGTCATCAACAAAGTAAGTTGCATGTATTATCAGATAATAACATATAGGTATTAAAATAAGAATACAATTTATTCCAAGTTCAAGCTATAGATCTATAACCATAGCATGCAAATAAACCCATGCAATATCAACTTCTCATTCATGTCTAGCCACGAGACATTAACAACATGCAATTAAACCCATGCAATATCGACTCGCCATTTATGTCCAACCCTAGGACATTCATTTTCAATGCAACAGATGAGTGATGAAGTTATGTACTTAATTCTAAATTCTAAATTCAAATTGTAAAACCATAAGCATAGCATTTAGATAAAACCATACAGGAATGTATTTCATTTGATTATTTTCTCAGCAACAATGAACATGCATGACATCATCAGAAAGATCAAGTAGTCATCTCCCTTAAGGTTTACCATCTTGGGTGGCCTACTATGACTATCATACGTAAGGCAACTAAGCCCTCAGGGTTTACAGTCTTGGGGTAGCTCCACCATCATTCCAAAGAACCAGATAGCCCTTTCCTCTAGAGTTTACCATCTTAGGCTGCTCCAATGTTAGGTTCCCTTAGGATTTACTATCTTGGTCAGCTCCATAATTGTAATCAATCAAGCAACCTTTCCCTCATGGTTTACCATCTTGGGAGACTCAAGTCTGCCAGCTCATCCCTCAGGGTTTACCATCTTGGGTGGATCCACCATGATCCCAAAAGACCAGGCAGATCTTTCCCTTAGGGTTTACCATCTTGGGAGGCTCAATACCTAATAGCTCATTCCTCAAGGTTTACCATCTTGGGAGGCTCCATCATGATTCAAAAGAACTAGGTAGTCCTTTCCCTCAGGGTTTACCATCTTGGGCAGCTTTACCTTAGTTGCAAGCAACCAGTAGCTCTTTCCCTCAAGGTTTACCATCTTGGAAGGCGCATCATCATATCTTACCAAGCTATTGTAAGGGCTAACTATCTTGGGATTGACTAGTTTATCACAATTTGCATCATCATAACAGTTAAGCATAGTTAATCAAAATATCATAGGGAAATTGTAATAAGTAATTGTAATTCATATCATCCATTCAGCTAATATGATAATCTATTTATTATACACATTCATAATGTTAATTTCAAGTGAACAGATTAACAAGAATTTAAGGATAAAAAAAGGTTTAAGATCATTACCTGTGTTCACAGTACAATTCACAATTCAATTACAAATGAAGTTCAAATTGCATTCAAAACCTATGTTAAGAATACAAGTTCTAAGTAAATTTTAGAATCCCATGGAATTTACTATAATTGCTTCAAGATCTCTATTCATAATGTCATTAATCTAACCTTTGACATCTAAATTAACAATCAAGACACCAATTGGTCGCAATCTACTTAGATCGGCACCCTTGTCTTATATCAAGGATCTAGATCAAGTGCATACCTCTAGAAGTTTCAATTTCCATTATTTAAGGTAAGTTATTCAGCAATTCAATAATTTTAATTGTAATCCATGGTCTGATTGCCTTTCCTAACCTTTGATCATCACTGATCGAGTTTTAGATGGTTAGATCCAATCTTCCATTAAATAGCCTCTAATTGGTTTGTCATTTTTATCATAATTCATTATTGATTGGTAATTGAAATCATATTTTACACAAATCTACCTTCTAGTTGCATTTTTAATGGTCAGATGCTGAGATCTTAGTGTTTCCCTATTCATAATGTCATTGATCTAACCTTTGACATCTAAATTAACAATCAAGACACCAATTGGTAGCAATATACTTAGATTAGCACCATTGTCTTATATAGAGGATCCAGATCAAGTGCGTACCTCTAGAAGTTTCAATTTTCATTATTTAAGGTAAGTTATTTAGCAATTCAATGATTTTAATTGTATTCTATGGTCTGATTGCCTTTCCTAACCTTTCATCATCACTGATCGAGTTTTGGATGGTTAGATCCAATCTTCCATTAAATAGTCCATAATTGGTCTATCATTTTTATCATCATTCATTATTGATTGGTAATTTAAATTATATTTTACACAGATCTACCTTCTAGTTGTATTTTTAATGGTCAAATGCTGAGATCTTAGTTTTTCCCTATTCATAATGTCATTGATCTAACCTTTGACATATAAATTAACAATCACGACACCAATTGGTCACAATATACTTAGATCAGCACCATTGTCTTATATCGAGGATCCAGATCAAGTGTGTACCTCTAGAAGTTTTAATTTCCATTATTTAAGGTAAGTTATTCAGCAATTCAATGATTTTACTTGTAATCCGTGGTCTGATTGCCTTTCCTAACCTTTGATCATCACTGATCGAGTTTTAGATGGTTAGGTTCATTCTTCAATCAAATAGTCCATAATTGGTTTGTCATTTTTATCATAATTCATTACTGATTGGTAATTGAAATCATATTTTACACAGATCTACTTTCTGGTTGTATTTTTAATGGTTAGATGCTGAGATCTTAGTTTTTCCCTATGCAGTACCAAATTTTTAGTCAAAATTCAAGGACTAATTGATTACTGATTTGATTTATTCAAATCTCAAACTTTTAAATTTTTAACATTTTTAGGGGTTCATTGAAAAACGTCATCCTCATTGGAGAAGGTGATTGAATTTCAATCGTTGATGATGACACAGACATTATTATTTTTGTGAAAATTTTAAGTGGGAATGCTCGAAATTGGCTGAATTTTTGTTTTTCAATGTTTTCCCCTTTCAATTTCTATTAAAACCACCATTTTTGGCCGAATTTTTCAACCATTTTTAAAACCATTGATGTTTGTGTGTGTGTGTGTGTGTGTAGATTCTAATGTTGTTCCTTGACTGATCTTCATGAAATCAAAGGGGTTTTACTCAGGATCACTTAACGAACAAGATGAATAGTTTGGATTATCATTCCAACATCATTCTCTCTATTATCCTCACTAAGTTTGATGGGTGTTTCATTGTCTTAGTTCATCGAAAAAATAGACATGGGAAATGAAACAAGAAAATGAGGGGAAGAGTAGAGTTGATGGCTGACCTATGACGAGCTTGCCCTATGCTTGTCATTGACCCCTCCACCTCACTAGCAAGGTGAGTTATAGAGGAAAGAATTGAAGATGGGAGGGCAAAGATGTTGAGTCTCGATCAGATGAGGGGTGACCAGAGGTTCCCAGAATGATGTTTGGTGGGGGAAGAAGAGGAATGGGAGGGATTGTGCAATGCTAGAGGAGGACAGGGGGTTTACCATGCACAGTTGTGGGAGTGGGAGGTGATGTTGTTGTTGGTTCTTGCCAACTGCTTCCCAAAACTTTCTAATTTGAAAGAGTTAGCACACGGGGTTGCCGATATCAGTTTCAACCCCCTCTTTTCATTCCTAAAAATTATGGATTTTTGGGTCGCTATCTCTGTTTCACGTGTTCTTAATGTCGATGGAAAGCTTAATTGAGCACAATCTAAAAATTGACCTCTCATCATCAAATTTCAATGTTTTTAATTTATTTTGGAATTTCTTTCATAATCACTAATTTATGATAAAATTTTCACTTTAAAAAAATGCTCAAATTTTTTCCATGAATCTAAAATGGAATTTCAAATCATTAAATTCCCAGTAGGACATATAATTTAACAAGGATAGGGTTTTCAATTCACTTGAATTCGAGCCCCAAGGAGACCTTGACTAATGCAGGGCCCACAACTCAATCCAACCTTACCTACCCTGTTTCACCAATTTTTTAGAGAATAAATGAGTCAATTACCTTTTTACCCTAATCTTAAGACGCAGGTGTGACATAAATCATATGTTGGTATCTAATATCAGAAAGGAACTAGGGGCCAAGCTAATCCCATGTCATACATAGCTAGCATGAGTGTTTAACACCCACTCATCTAGTGTAAAATAAATCTAAAGAGTTCAACTGACAACTCGAGTCAAATTCCAATATCTATTTGGAAGCTTTGCTGGTAATCCAACCAGTTTAACCATGTCTTTTGACATGTAAATAAAGTCTTGATAAAATTATCAATCAAGAACGTCCATATATAATATTTTTCAGAAATATTCATAACTGTTGAGAATTTCTCTTTCCCAAAACCCATTCAATATAATTCATGCATTCTTTTAGGTAAATACTTATATATAAAAACAAAGGATGTATGTTATTTTTCAAATCAACTCCTCAATCCAACACTTTCTTTTTCCTTCAATTGGTACCTATGAAACATCTTACTTATCCAACTTCTCATTTTCAATTTCTCAAAATTTCATAGTTTAAGCTATTGAAATCAATATAAAATAAATATCATTTTGTAGTTGAAATATATATTCAAAAAGATATATCCTTTAGAAAGACTTTTCTATATAAAAACATAGTATTATAATTGTCATGACATTCTTGTTTCATTTAATTATAAGCAATGTAAGCTAATTCTTAATAATAGAAAACAACCCAAACTAATATAGTTTTCTTGAAATTAAAAATCCTTTTTATTACTACAAAAAAATAAAGTATGGAAATAGTTTTTCAAATAAGTCATACTTTTAAAAATATATATAAGTCTAGTTCAAGACATATACATATCCATTGAGGCCAAATCATGAAATCCCTATATATTGATTGATGATGTCAAAAGTATTTTCATGTTAAATCACATGTAAAATTGTATAATTCTATTGGAAATCTAATTAAAACTAGAAATAGAATTAGCACACATTTATTAAAAAACAATCAAATCCTAGAAATATAAGTACACAAGTATTATCAAAATGATAATCTTCCATCAAATTAAATTTAAATAATTTTATAATCATTAAAAAAGTATCATGTTTACTTGTTAAATATTAGTTGGACATCTCAAAGTATATTCAAATGTGTAGAACATCAGAATCACATCGAAACAATTTATAAACAAAACACTATTTTTGTAAACACTTAGACTTATAAGCAAAACCTTAGTTTTCATAACATGTTGTAATTGAAGATGTTTCTCATGGATTTTATCATCTACCTAAAATCAATTTTATCAAAAATGCATTTATCTAAGACGTCCAATATAGAAAATCTTAAATCCACCTACCTTGTATCATGTCAGATAAAATAGTTGAATCACAAAACATCAATCTTCATGTATCAATAGGTACTTAACTTGTAATCTAAAACATAATAAACATATTAGTAAATCTTTATCATCTAATCATGGTCTAAATCTTTTAGGTTCATCCATGGATCAAGATTGATTACAAAAAATGAAAAATATGGATGGTTAGGTCACTCCCAATTCATCATCCAGATTGTAGGTCATACAAATCTAAGAAATTAAGTTGTTTAATTTCACATATCAAAGTTTGTCATCATAAATCAAGTCAAGATATGCTCGATCTATCAATCCAATCATAGATCATGTAATTTGGTGAGGTAAAGTGGTCATATGTCATTAGTTAATGGTTAGATTGAGTTTTCTAATAATAGATCGTCACCAATCAGGTGTTGAATAGACAAATCTGGTCTAAATAAATCAAAGCACCCTTGATATATGGTTTTAATCATAGATCATCTCCAATTCTTAATTTACAATGGCAAGTTTATAGATCTATGCTTCGAACTCATTCTTAATGGTAAGATTCATAGATCTAGGATTTACACTTGTGGAAAATACTTAGATCAAAATATTAATGATTGTATCATCTCTAATTAGAATTCTATCTTCATGAGAATGTAGATTAGGAAATGATGATTGCAAAAATATAAATTTTATACTTTTTTATAGTTGTTAGAATCTGGTTATCGTTGCCAAAGAAGACTAGTGTAAACAATATGAAAAGATTAAAACTTTACAAAACAAAATCATGGGTCTCATAGATCAGACTTTACCTTCACTCTCATGAAGTTTGGTGAGATTTTGGTGCCATTTGATGCCATAAAACTATGAAAATAGTGAATATCGCTAGAGGAGTGCCCACTGTTATAGTCTCAATTTGACATTCTAAAACACCTCCAATCAACTTGATCTTTTGTATAGTTGGTCATTTGATATAACAAAAATGGTGAATGGTTTGGACTGTTGTGTACTATAGTAATTTGTACTATGCACATGTCTCTAATGGGTTATCTCACTGATATTGGAATTTTTATGCAATCGCTGATGTCATTGTTTTCTTCATGATCTAGTGTTGATTCTCTATTGATCAAGGTGAAACTAATAGGTTTTGGTCATTTTGTCAAGGTGGAGAAGTTGATTAGATTGGATCTTCCAATCTCTCCTTCATTTTCTCTTTTTTGAGTCTTATTCTTTGTTGGATTTTCACATTTTCATCACCAGATTTCCTCTGTGGTCATTATTAATGGATGCCCAATTTTTCTCAGTTTTCTAGTGGCCCAACTTCCCTTTCCTCTATCTATCTCTCTCCTCTTCTTCGTCATCCTTCTCTCCTACTTCCCCTTTATTTCATTCCTTTCTCTCTCACATAACAACCAACACTTTGATTATTATCATTTATAGGGCCTATCATTATAAAAAACGATCCCTCCCTTTATGTTTTTTGTTTTAATGTTTTTAATTCTATTAAATTCACTTTAAAGCTATTTGATAGTGGTTAGAGACACTATCATAACTGAACATAATGGAATCTGGCCACTTCCATTGCAAACTTTACGAATGGGGCTTGCCAAGTGAATTTACAAAAATGTCATTAGTTAAAAAAAAAATCCAAACTTTCTCATCTAGACTCCGATTTTAACATTCTTAGTATCATTGGAATCCTTTTTCTGTGAACATTTTAAATATTGAGGTTTTAAGGGCTAGCTAATTGTCTTTCAAAAGGTTAATTATACAATACTCAAAATATGAAATTCCAAATTCACATTTCATTCAAAATTAAATAAAAAATTACATGAAATGGAATTTAGAAATTAGAGGTATTACAATCTTACCTCAGAAAACTTTCATCCTTGGCATTTCCTTATAATTCTCTTCAAACAATTCTAGATATATTCTTCTCATCTAATAAGATATTTTAGCTCTTAATTATCATATAGGCTGAATAATTTCACAAGATAATTTTAACCAAAGGAATCTCCTTGTTCCTTAACTTCTCTTTTGTTTTGAATATTATAAATTATAGAAATGAAGTCCCCTCAACACATGATATTAACTTCAAAGTCTTAGTATTTGCATTGCTTATTAATATAGCTTTTCTATCTACATTACCATAAAAGGTCACTTCCACTGCATACACTGATGCCCATCCATAATCTGTTAATATGTCAAAATTGTCCCCTTAACTAATATTCATTTTTGTAATGCTTCCAAATCTTTAAGATAAACACCACAAGTTTCAATTTACTATTTTGAGTAAGATTTTTAACTTCAAAATTTTTTATAATGATGTAGCATAAGTAATTACTCTTTTGTCCTATAATGCTACACATTCCTTGTCTTTATCTAATGCATTCTCTGAAACTCACCAAAAGCTCCACTTTATATGATGCATTCTCTGAAACTCACCAAAAAGCTCCACTTTAAGGGTAAGATAAGTCATGATATAGTGGTCAGATTTCACTAATTCTATCTTTATTGAATCCACCATAACAATACCTTTATAGAATAAGGTGGTTCAAAATGTTAAGTTTTTAAATCCATATAACATTGCAAAATTCATGTGTTTTAACATGCTTTTGATGGTCCTCTAACTCAATATTCATAACAAGACAAAATATCTAATAAGTACTTAATATAATAGTTGCAACAATTGATTATCTAATAGTTTAGTGTGGATAAATTAGTATAATGATTTGGAGATAAAACTATGCCAGGTTTAAACTCATTAGTAAAATCTATCTCACATTTAATATAGTAGTCTAGGTAGATATTTAGGAATTGCATACAAAAATCCCTAGACTACTAACATTTCATAGAGGTTGGGTTTACTATTCTCTTACATCTTATCATATCTTTAGTTGAAAAGGTCAAATTTTTCTTTGCAATGTCTTTAGCTATTTTCATAATAAAATGATGCATGCTTGTGCAAAACTTATTTCTTTTGAAAAATATCATTACTTCTTCTAGCATATCAAAAGTAAACTTATGGCAATCATTAGTTGTCAAATGTAATCAATCAATCCATCCTTAAGATGAGATCGAATCCCATACTATATAAGGAGAATTTAGTCAAATCTATTCATGTTTTCTCAATGGCAGCTAACACATTCAAAAGGTGTTTCATGCACTTAGTGTCTCACAATGAGATTACAATAGTTGACTATTCTCCTACAATGGTAGATTCATGACTGCTCATTTTCTTATGCATTTGTATCTTCACTTATTTTTAAGACTTTCGTTTAAAACTTCTGATAATGAAAACAATGCTAAATAATATATCATCATCATTAAGCTTCATAAAATTGCCAAAACTATTGGAAGTAACTTCAAACAAAATTCTCATGTGCTTGTAACTTTTGTTTCATGAATAATCAATGTGTTGGATAACATCAACCCACTAGATATAGCTCAATTCTTTAGTTATTGTAAATTCAATTGTCTATCACCCTTTTTGCTTAAATAATAGTCAATCTCTACTGATATGTTTTAGATCAAATTTGATCATATGGGGATATTATCTTTTTCAATGGATATGTTTTAATATCAGTTGCAAGAACATGAATCAATGCAGAACTTATATACAAGTGAGGTTGATCTTATGAAGAATCTCAGTGATTTTTTTTGATGTAATTGGATCTTGATTCACATGAATTATCCTAGATAAAATAGATGTTGAACTAATCTAGGAATTGAAATCAATTTGGGAATTTAAACATGCATGAAATTAAAATTAAATAAATAGAAATTTTTCTAAAATTAACATGCATTCAAAATCAAAACTAGAAACATGAAAAACTAGATCTTGGAAACTTCTTAAAAACTAAGATTTAACCTAAGGACGCAACTAAACCTAAACATGAATAATGAAATCTAAACATGATTTAAACCTAATCTATGAAACAAAATCAAAACTAATAAACATCAAGGGGGAATGACATGGAATCAAATCTCATTCATTGAATGTAAAGAGTTATAGGCATGGTTCACATGAATCATAAACACATAAACAAGACATCTTGATCTTTAATCTCAAGTTGAATACTATTTAGCAAGGGCCAGAGGATTGCGTTAGAGAATGAAGGTAAGATGGGAACTAAAACAAGGGGAAAACAAGGGAGAACAAGCAATAGAAGGACAAGGAATTAAAGAACTTCAAGGAATCAATAACATGATCCAAAGGTTACCATCTCTTGACTTTCACTACAAGAGATTAGTAGCCTTTGGATGCAAGGATCTAAAGCACATAATAAGAATCAAACAACAAAGGAAAACAAGTAAAGTAAAGTGCACATAAACCCAGAGCAAAAAAAGGAAGAAAACTAGGGCAATCAACCTAGAAATTGCATCAAAACTTCGAAGAAAAGGTTTAGAATTCCCTTAAAGATGGCTTGAAATCCAAGAGGAAAAAGGCATGAAGGAGCTTCAATGGATGATGGCAAAACCCCAAGGGAAGTTGTGTGGAGAACCAGCCCCAAAGAGGGAGGCATGGTATGCCCTCTTTTCTTTATAGATGAGTTGTACCTTCTAAAATTGATAAGACTATCCTAAAGAAAAGGTAAAGAAAAGATAAGAATAGGAAAGAAGATAAGACATGATGGAGAGAGGGAAATAAGTAAAAGAGAAAGAGGAAAAATTGGAGGGATTTGGTCTCTTCTCATGTTGGTCCACCTTGGATGCACATGTATCCATGTTCATAATCACCAAGTTTTCTTTTCATTTAGTCTCTTTAGAACACATTTTGTTCAAGTTGAAAATTGCATTTTTAGCTTCAAACGTGTGGTCCCCTTGTGCTTTGACTTCTATGGCTTCATCACTCACATTGATGGCTTGAATGACTTGCTTCCTTGGCTTGACTAACTTATCATCTCCTTGCATGGGTCATGTGGCTTGCATGGCTCCAATTATCATGCAAAGGTGGTGGAATTGCATGGATTTTGTACAGGCCCATTCTAGTCACCTTTGATTCTCCCAATTGCTTTCTTGAACTCATTTACTTGCCCTAGGAGGATATTAACCCTTGCCTAATCTTTGGAAACATAAAATTTAGCGTGGCCCTCAAATTTGATCTTGATCCTCAATTCTCATCTAAGGTAGTCTTAGCCATTGGATCTTTCCTTCAATACCTATAAAAGGAAAACACTATAATTAATTCTTAGCAAATTATGGAAATTCACATACTAACTCTGGATTAGCAAATTATGTCAATAATTGTTACACACTAGTTGTCATGCTCTCCAAAGTTCTATATGCATCATTGAAGTTAAAACTTAAACTCTCAGGAGATCACTTATATAAATGGATCTTCTATCACTTAACAATGTCTTAATTGAAAGCTACCAACTCTTGTATCTTATAATCTATGAAGCCTAGTAATCCATGAGAATAATCTCTCTTTTTCACTTTCACAAGGATCAACCCTTCTTACTAATAACTTTTCTTATAGTGACTAGTTGTAAGTGGACTGAATCTGGGCTTTGATACCAACTGTGATGCCCTAAGCTTTTATAATACTTTTTCAAAATTTTAGATATCCCTTGTTTGAAAATTCTTTTGGAAACCAAAATAGTGATAAATCTTTTCTTTGAATTTTTAGAAGACCAAATGAAAGGTGGACCATTAAATGAGAATCGATGGTGGAGATCTTTCCTTCCTTAGCATCTTGGCTTGAATTTTCAAAAAAAGAATGATGGCTAAGGTTTAGAACTTTTCTCTTATTCATTCTTCACCCTTGAATCATCTTTACCCTACTTTTAGTTAATCGGATTTTGTTGGACTCTTCTTATCCAAGGGTTCTTTTTCAGTCCACCGTTGGATTGGAGTGCCTAACATTGGATTGCTTGGATTCCTTTGAGATTTCCTCATCCACTCCTATTTCTCCTTCTTTTTCTCTCAACTCACCATTATTTTCTCTAACCAATGAGGCTTAAGTAGGATGGGATGTCTCACCCTTGAAAAACACATTTTTACTCCTAAATTGTAGGTGGGCAGCCACCTAAAAAGATCTTTATCAATGGGGCTTCAGGTTAGTCATCATTGCAGTCTATCTTCCCATTGGTCCATCCTTGTTTGAGTGAGTGTACACTAGTTGCTTAGGATATCCTTTAACAAGGATAGTCTTGGAATTTAAGTGCTTGAATAGTAAGATGATTTTAACAGTAGATTTCTAGCAAATTCTCTCTCTTCACCTCCTGATTTTTCTCCACCTTTCTTACTTATTTCTTCATGCAAAAATCATTGAATTGGGTATGACTCAGCACCTTACATGGTAGAAATTGTGTGGCTCCTTAGGTGGTCCCCAATTATAGTTAAGTAAGAAGGAGAGAGAGAGAGAGAGAGAGAGAGAGAGAGAGAGAGAGAGAGAGAGAGAGAGAGAGAGAGAGAGAGAGAGAGAGAGAGAGAGAGAGAGAGAGAGAGAGAGATTGGAAGAAGTCTTCATGCAGGCCCCAATCTTCTAACTTGTTTTATTTTACAAAGTTCTCAAAATGAGAATGAATCTAAAATGTGATTAGATCTACTATCTATAGTTAGATCTAAACTTAAAACTATAATTAGGATATTTATACTTACTTGGATTTTGCATTTCCTAGAGTTGATTATGATCCCTCATTTTTTATCTAACATGTTCCTAATCTTCCCTTGTAAATCTAGTAGCTAGGACAAATTCTGGCTCTAGATGATAGGACATTTAAGAGAAAGGGGGTAGGGCAACATCTTACTTAATTTGTGAGAGGAAGTAGAAGATCATGAGAAATGTTCAAAGCTAGGAATGTTATTTATAGGAAACTCTAGTTGAACATTCAGATATCAAATTAAATGCGATTTGAATGTTTAGATCTAGAAATGAATATAAATTGAATGTTTAGATTTAAACTTATGATGCTTTTTAGATTTGGATTGAATTAGATTTAATGTATCTAATGTTTCATATTTGAAAATTTAATTGGTGTAAATCATGTCAAAACATTTTTAGATCTAAATTAATAGAGTGTAATGAATATGAAATGATTTTTAGACCTGAATTGAATGGATGTGTTCATTTCTAAGTTGAATGGTTTATATTCAAATGTGTATGTTTTCATATCTGAGTGTAATTATGTGAAACATTTTTAGAATTGAGTATAATATTTAGGACATTTCTAGATCTAACATTGAATGAGAATTTAATTGAGACATTTTAGATTTGAAACTTATGATGGAGATTGAATTTGTACGCGATCACCATTAATTTAGAGTGTAATCTTTGAGAGTTATGACTTGCATTAATTATGTAGCATCTATTTACTTAAGTACTAGTTGTTATAAGTACTTCTCTTAATTGAACTTAGCTATATTCAAGTAACTTAGTTCTTAACCATTACACACACTTATACTTAGTTAAATAATACATTTTTCTCTCTTGATTAACTTGTTATTTAAGTGTTTCATGTTTTTAACAAGAAACATGTCATTCTATCTAATAAATCTAAAGGATGGTTTTATTAGATTATTCCAATTAAGAATTAACAAAATTACCCTTGTGTTCCATATACTTCTCCTAATTAAAAAAAATTCAGGCCATTACATGATCTCTTGTCCAAACCATCACTTCTTACAAGAAAAGAGTGAGAATTGTCTAAGACATTGCTAGAGGAATCAATGTTTGACTTTTCATTTCCTCAATCACAATGGTTGTTTTGTTGTTCATATTGCTCCAAACATTCTTGGTGTTGTTCAAGTTGTTTCCTTAGATCATCCATCTTCAAGTTACATACACCTTTGTCAGAAGTATTTACATGTGCTACTTGAAATGCTATCACAACCTTGCTTTGGTACCAATTTGATACCAAATAAAAGTATATAATAAAACATGATAGGATCAATTAAAATAGGTTACCACTCTAAGGCTATAAGAGAACCATCATCATAGAGATACATGACCATAATATAAAACTTATTATCCACCTTAAGGCTAGAAGAGAACCACCACCTTAAAGAAATACGCACTCACCACTCTAGGGTCTTTCCAAACTAACGTAAGAGCATCTCTTTTTTAGAAAACCAATTATAGATCAAGAAAGGACAAGATCAATCATTAAGAATTGGATGTCTTAGATTGTAATAAAAGAGACATCTTAAATCATCACATTTCGGACATCTTGGACCCACACGAAATGAATATTATGGATCAACATGTCTTGGATGTTTTACGTCATCCAAGAGAGATTGTCCTAAGGTTCAACTCTAGCACTTTCTTTTTCCTAGTCAAAGCTTGTCCTTGGTGTTTTCCCTAGTAAAAAATGTGTTTACTGATCAAGATCTCATATTACTCAAAATTAGGAAATACTGAGGAAAATGCTAGTATGTAAATTGTTTGTATGAGAATTGCCTATATGAGTTAAGAAAACAATAAAGTTTAGGAAACTACCAAATCTTAGAAGCTATTACCTAGTTGAGGAAACTATTATTGAGGAAATTGCTTTTAGTCTTTATTTACCCTTAGAAATTGTTTATGTTAGGAGTTTTGTTCTAAGCTATGTAAACACACTTGCAATATGAATGAGAGTAGTTCTGGACTTTTCTTGTTACACATTAGAAACTTACGAGTTCTCTAATTTTTCTTTTATATCTCTAGCAAAGACTATGGAGTGGTGACATGCTTGACCTTGTACTTTAAGGCAGTAATTCTCCTATAGCCTCAAAGTGATGAGCTAGTTCTCTATTTTAGCCCTATATCTCAATGGTGTTGCTTCTCTATATCCTTAGAATGGGGAGCTATTCTAATTTATCATATCTTATTTGTTTTCTATTTTTTTTATCTGGTATTACCATTGTCTTTGTATATGCCTCTTTCTATTCTACTCTATTTGTAGTAGATTAATGTTCTAAATGTTTTCATTATTTGGGTGTTCTTTGATCAAATACCTATTGGACTCATTTTATCCATCGAGAACTCTAAGTGATACTCTACATCAACATCTAAGATCTACATCAAGAGAATTTTGGTTTGGTTTTAGGAGGGTTTGATGTAAAAGAAGATAATGAAGCACTGTAAATTAGGATCAATATGTAGGGGTTGAGTAAGGAAGATGTAATGGTCTCAATTGATAATAGAGAAACTTTGGTTATCAAAGGATAAGGGGTTCTAAGAATCTAAAGATGAGGATAATGGAGACAAGTACATAAGCAAGATTAGTCTGCCACCACAAGGCTACAAGATTCATGAGATTATGGCTAAAATGATGAATGGGGTTCGATGATGGTTATACCAATGATGAATGAAGAGGAACGTAAGCTTGTTTCATAGGTGTAAGTGGAGTAACTAATGCCAAGGGTGATGGATGGATTTTGTAGCTAACTTATGTCTCTGTCTTTGAGTTTCTAATTTTCCCATTCTTCAATGGAGTTTCATGGTCATTTTTTGCAAGAATAATCTCTGTTTTCTACAGGTATAGCATGGTTTAGGTTAGATTTTCATTGGCTTCAGTGAAAATGGATGGCTAATGTAAGGAAGGCTTCAAATTCTGATGCAATTGAAGCAATGTAGTGGAGGGGAAATTGTCTTTTATGTTATTCTCTATTCTTGCTTCAAGGGTTTCTATGAAATCAAAGGTTGACATAAAAGAAAATTTGAGGCTAGGAAAATTGAAGACTTGGCTATCTTTGAACATATTTTCTTTTTCAAAGAAATGCTTCTAGGGCTAACTCCAAATGATCTAACCTACCTTTGAATGATATCATCCAATCATTTTCTTGGACTTATGTTATTTAAGCTGTTTGCAAAAAGTCATGTCCACTAAATGCTTCTAGATACTACTTTTTTCCCTTGAAAAATCTAATGGTTATAGTTTAAATACTAAAAATGCATAGATAAAATCATCCAACAGACATGAATTTTGATTTTTAACATATCTAAGGAAGAATGAACAAGATTGACATATGATTGGTATACAAAATATTACATATATATTTAGAATGTTTTGGCCTTAAAAATCACTTAATTATCACTAATTAGGATTAATTATACTATTTTGTAGGTTTAGGGTATAAATGAAAAAATACCAAAAATTACCCATTTTACTCCTAAAAGAGTAAATTCAGAAACTAAGCTACAGTGAGATGCCATACATGCCAAATGAAGTCCTAGATGTTCAAATTTATCATTGGATGTTATTATTAAAGATAGAATGGAAAAAATCCCTATGTATAAGTCCAATTCAAATGAGAATGAAAAGGTGACAAAATCTCAAGTCAAGCACAAATGCATACATTTCACTACCTTAAGAAACTTATGGAAAAATTTTAATACACATACAATTAAATCATGTACAATGAAAGCTTCTCCAAAAGAAAAAGAAGAATGGGGCTTCTTTGAAGAATTTTTACTTATTTTCTTTCTCCTATTTGACCAAAGGATGAAGAATCTACCCATGAATCGATATCTTATCCATACAAGATATTGAAACATAATTGGTCCACATGAGCATACGAAGATCTACAAGAATCAAGGCCATTCATCCTAGAGCAATTTCATCCAATGGTGGAGAAGAAATGAGGTTTAAAGAAGGTTTACATGCCATAAATGGATCTCATCCATTCAAGTAAAGTATGATCTAAGGTGTAGGAATAAAATATTGAAAAGATCAAAACCCTAGCCACCTTTTCTATATTGAAAAGTCAACCTAAAATCCAAAGGGAAGGGGAATCTCAACCATCCAATCTCATCTAAAGTTTCATATATCTTAAGGTTTCTAATTCACTCACACACACACACACACACACACACACACACACACACACACACACACACGAGCATTCCACATCCACCCTCCTTAGGACTTCATAAATTTGAAAAACCCTAGATGCCCCCCCACCAATTTCCTATTTCTTTTATTCTTTTTCCCCCCAATTTCTTTTCCTACTTATTCCATATCTTTTCCTTCTTTTTCCTTTATTTTTTTGTTTATTTTCACCCATTTTTCCACCTCCACTTTCCTATTTCAAAATTCATGCCTCTCCTTCCTGACAACCACCTTATGTTGTGGTTTGATTCCCTTCCCTCTTAAGTTATCTCCTTAGTCCTCCTTTCTAATACTTATTTTCCCCATTCATTCCCTTCACCTTTAAGACTTTCATCTCCTTATTTCTCTTTCCCCTTACATCTTATCCCTTCTATTCTACTCATACATTCCTATACTTGAATGCCGCGCCGACCCCCCCCCCCCCCCTCCCCCCTGCTCCCCATCTAGCCATTGATTCAAATTCAAATTAAGTGGCTTGATCTCAACTATTTAATCACCTTAACCCTTATGCTACAAATCTATAAATAGAGGGGTTTTGCATGGTTTAAGAATATTTCAACTTTCCCTAAACTCAAGGCCAAAGATATGAGAAACAAAGGGAGGAAGATCAGCCTCACCCAAGATCCCTTCAAGCTTCCATGTTCAAATCATTTGGAGATAAAGGTAGAGTCTTAACCTAAATTCCAAGTTGCACACATAATTTGTGTTGCTTAGATTTGTACACATGGACAATAATGTAGTTTCCCCTTAAGTTTTAAATGTTAGTTGCTTACTTTTCCTTGCTTTGCAGTCATGTAAAGCATAGTAGCTTATCATCATGGATTAACATAAATTCATGATCATGTTTCACTTCCATTCCATTAGGATTTACAAGCATATAAGCATAAGGATTTTAACACATTCCACCAATTTTTGGTGGATGCATCTTTTCAAGTTCACATGCATGGTAAATTTGCATCATTCTTCAGTGGCATTCATTGTACTATAGTGATGTAGTTTTGTTTCTTTAGGTTAAGTTTTACTTTGTAGATCTAAAGTGTGGTATAAATTTCCATTTAGCATGTTTACTTTCCATGTTTTAAGCACTTTTCTTATTTTAGAAGTAGGGGTAGTTTCTAATTTTGAATTCCACATTTAGAACTTAGATTCCTGTTTTTTAGTTTAGGAAACTTTCCATTTTTGCTTTCCTTTCATCTTAGAATGTTTTAGTATTATTTTAGAACCGTTTTAGGAAGTAGTTCCATGGTAGATTCTTAGATCTGGCACTTTCCTAGCTTAGAAGTCAATTTTCTAATTTAGAAACCCATGTTTGGACATATTTGACTTTCTATTTTCCTTTACTTACTTTCTAGGATTAGTTTGGAAACATCATGCATATTAACTTCTTAGATTTATAAAGAATTCCTAAATTTAGAATTACATACTGAGTATCATAATATTGCACATTTAGTCTAAGCATCGTCACTCTCTAATTTAGAAACACAACCACACACTTTCTTAGTTGCACACATGGATTCTTCCATGCAACATCTTGCATTCCTCATTCATTCCCATCCCATTATCTATCATTATCTCACTTTCTTTTACTCACAAACCTTCTTACCATGTTTCTAATTGATGCACCTTCTATTTCCATATGCAGACCCAATTTCTAGTTTTAAATTTCATGTATAATTCATGTTAGTTAGTTCATACTTCATTGCTCTCTCTTGCATCTAATTTCTTTCTTTCTTTCTTTTTTTGAATTAGACTAAAGAAAGGAAAAGGATTCTTAGAAATAAGGAACTTTCAAATTTCTTATTTAAGGTTGAGGAAATGTGCAAATCCATCCACAAGCCCCCTAGGTTCCTAGCTAAGGTTCGTGTTGGAGGGTGGGGAAACATAATGTACCTATTTCTCACTACATCTTGTAATGACCCCAATTTTTATAATATAAAAATCCCATGAAAAGTTGAGTTTTGAAGATAAGGGAATTTTGGTCATTTCACTATTTTCCTTGATTGAACCCAGAAACTTGGTCCTAAAAATGGTACCATTAGATGCGTCTCGGAAAAAGGAATCCAACAAGACCAAAATCACCCAAAACGAAGTTAAAATGAGCAAGTTATGGCCCTTTGAAGTTCAGGGGCAAAACTATAATTTTTACAAAAAGGATTTAACTGCAAAACACAGAGGCCCATTTTGATACGGGCACCCTTCATCTTCCACCTCCTAGAGGGTTCTAGAACGGCAGTGATTGGAGGTGAAATCACTGCCATTCTGGAGGTTTTTCCACCGCCATTCAAAGGCAGTGAGAGCCTCCTCTAGAACCCTCTCATAGCTCTATAAATAGAGCTCTTGGGCGCCTCTAATGGCAGCCCAAAAGGTTGGAGAAAACCCGTTGTGGAGGAGTGACCTAGAGGGGAAAACAAGGAGAAAAACCTAGCAACGAGCCAAGTATGCCCAAGATCCCTCAAAACCCATCTCCACCGTAGTTCTAGGATCAATTTCCCTAGATTTTTGCATGAAAAATCATGCAAAATGGAGCCCTGAAGACTCACCAGGGTGTCTTGAGGACTTCCCGGTCCCCCAGACAACGAAACGTTCCAGTCGGAACGTCACACGTCGACGCAATTTGAAAAACCAAACGGGCGCGTCCGGGGACGCGCCCGCAAAAGAGACAGTCGGGCGGAAAACCCGGCACGTCTGCAAACGCGCCCACTGAGGCACACGCCGCAGATGCACAGCGCGCTAGTGCTACGGGATTTCTTCGTTCCTTAAGGAAGCCAGGGAGCACGACGCAGACGCATAGCGCCCTAGCATTCCGTCTTTTCATTCTTGAGACCCTTATGTACATGCGACACTAAAACGCTTATAACTTGAGATCTAGAGCTCCGATTGAGGCGCCGCAAAAGGTGTTGTGTCCGTGTCGACGACGCGGACACATCCAAACTATAAAATCCCTAAACAAGGCCCAATCAAAGGTGGGCATGACCCTTAGATAGAATGGTGGCGCGTGGCCGCTAGACCTTTGGAAAACTGAGGATACCAAAGCCCAATTAGGACCTTAGGACACCCATAGGCATAGGGATGGACCCCTAATATCTAAGTAATAAGACCAACCACTCTAAAACACATAAAAGATAGGCTAAACTAACCTTGAGTCCCCAAACCATGTTCAGGAGCGTACGAGGACAAAAGGGTTAATGCAACCTAGCCAGGTAGGTGCTCTATCGCTACTAGATTCTTTTAAAAGAACTATGATTGTTTTGCAAATACATGATTTAAGTATATGACTTGTTTAGCATGCATGTGACAAATGCTTTATGCATAGACATGTTTTGTATATACATTATGCATAGATATGTGTTGCAAACTATTGCATACATTGCATGATTTATGAGCATTAAGTTCTTGCAAAGATTGCATGTCCTTGAGGGTTGCCAAAAGACGCTGGAGTGCCAAGGGCCAGGCAGTTGTGAGGGACCCAAAGAGGACAGGTTTTGAAAAGAGGTTTTTGGCTTATTTGATCGTACATGATTTGGGCTAGTAAGCTCGTGGGTGCTATGCCGAGGGGTGTGGGTTGGCCACCCATCCTCTACCACTATTAGGTGGATGGGTACCACGCCCAAAAAGGGCATGTCCCTGCTTCGACTGCATGTGGTACAGGGGGCTACCACTGGTGTCACGGCACTGGGTCGAAGTGTCATATGACCCGTGGAGGTATATGATCCTGTGTCCCTAGGTACCCTGGGACCACACAGCGGTGAGGTCGTGGGCATAGTGGGACCCTATGGTTTCGTGGATTTATGTGCATTGCATATGGCATGATATAAGGTTGGTCGACCACACCATGATAGATATCCATGAGTTGGATTCAATGAAGCATCTTATGCATATTATTATGTTATGATATATATGATACTTTCGACTTGGTTTGTGAGATTCTTAAGTCGTTAGTATTTCGGTTTAACAGTGGTTTTTAATATCGATATTGAACTTGAGTATTCAGACTTACACATGTTTTGAAAGCGCATATGATTTTAAAACATCTCATGCATTATAAAAATATAGTGATAGACTCCTACTGAGTATAGTATATACTCACCCTATCCTTAACATTTTTCAGGATAATTCCATCCATTAGTAGAGGACATCTATGTTAGTGCTACGAGCAAGTGAATCAAAAAAGGAAACAATTATACATGTAAGTAAATTCTCAACCCTTTTGGACATGTATTTGTATTTAATTACAGTTGGGCTGTGTGCTGTGACTGATAGATCTGGGGAAAAACACTTATGATTTCTAAAGCTTTTCAAAAACTACTTTGGTAATTGTGAAGGCAAATGACACTCGAGGTTTTCAAAAATGGGTTTAAAACCAAGGATTTTCAACTGCATTACATGGTTTTTAAAAATGGTTTTCAAATAGGGATGCATCCCACCTTAGGAAATTAGATATTACATTTAAAAATGCATGAGAAAACTTGGGTCGTCACACATCTCCTAAGGCTAGGAATGGGTGAGTCCTAAAATAAGGGCCACTATCTCCAATTTGTTTTCTTTTATTCTATTTCATATTTGAGGAAAGAAGCCTAGTTAGCTTTAAAATTACTCGTAAGTGCAAGAATCAAAGTAGTATTTGCACATCAAGGAGGTTGAACCCTGGAGGAACCTCACAAATTTGTATGTTGGATGGATCTTATTTAAACTACTTAACTTCAGCTGAAGAGAGAGATTGGTTTGAATATGAATCTAAGCTAAGAAAGTAAATGCATGAAATTAGAAACTACAACTAAATGAAACTTTCTAAGATTAAAAATAAACAATGGAATTAGAAACTTACCTAACTAACATAAAATTAACAATAGAAACTAATGTAAAATAAGCATGAATTAAACTAAGCAACTAACTTAAGGAAACAACTAAAAAGGAAACTTTCCTAAACAAGAAACTTTCTAAACCTAAAATAAGATGTAAAAAATTAATTAAGAATCACCAAAATAAGATTGAGGAACTAAATGAAATAAAAATCAAAGAGGAAAGTGGCCTAGCACTATGCACATGATCCATGGACTGTGTGCATGGTTCTAGGGTGGAAAAATGTCCAGAATTTAGGTATCTAAAATGAACTATCATGCAAAATAATTAATCAATCTAAAAAAAAATATAAAAATCTAAGTGGATTCCTAAGATTCAATAAAAAAACAATGTTTAGATTGCTAGAAACAAAGCACAAAGTTAAGGAGAGAAAAATTCCTGATTTCAAGTACTTAAGAACATCAAAAAATTCAAGTATAAGGAAGCAATTGAAACCACTACTTTTATGCAAGCAAGCAACCTATATCAAAATTAAATTTATGAATTAAATATTCCATAATAAGAAACCTCAATGAATTTCATTAAATCAACACCAAATTACACCCAAAACCCTACGCATAATACATGTACTATTTCTAGAAATTCCACAAAATTCCAATGCATAAAACATAATCTAAACTATAACAAAAATGCAATATAATGCTCACAAACAAAAGTATGATGATATGCAAAGAAAACCCATAAAGGAATTCAAGGAAAAATATGGATAAATGGGAGAACTAAGGCAAGGGAATTGACCTAAAACTAAGGTGGGAATAAGGTGAAAAACATGATTTTCTAGGGAGGAAACTCAAGGTTGCAAGTTATTTCTTCTCTTGGCTGTCACTACCAGAGAAGATGTAACTTGAATCTTGAGGGAATTAGAAAACAAAAATAATGGAATGATTTCAAAGAAGATAGGATAAGCTAGATTGAAGGAAGGGTGTAAAACTAGGAAACAAAACAAGTGAAATTAAAGTAATGGAAACTACACCAAAGCAAGCAAACTACTAACCTGAATTGGAGAGAAAATACTAAGACAAATTACTAGAAATCCAAAGGAAGAAAAGAACCAAAGTAAACCAAAGTCCATTTCTAAAGATGACCAACAAAGGACCCCTCTTTTCTAAGTTACTTTAATAGTTCATTCCTAAGGATCATTGGATAGAATTTGTCTGTTTGTGTCATGTCGATTAAGGAGATGAGAAAAGTTTGGTGGTAACTTTAGTGTATTTTAGGTTGGAGAGAAGTGTATAAGCTCTTGTTGAGTGGAACATGTGGGCCCTATAACTTAATCAAGCTCATATTTGAAGGACATGTACTTGCTTTCTTTCCATTGCTTATCTCTTTGTAAAATTTTCATTTTTCAATAATAAAAGAGCTCTATTTTCTTTTCCTTTTATTAGTTACTTTGTTCATTACCTTAATTTGTAGTTTGTTGTAGTTTAGATAGTTTCCTTAATTATTAGTTAATTGTAATTTTAGATAGTTTCCTTAGTTATAAAGTTTCCTTTGCTAGTTAGTGGTAATTTTAGAAAGTTTCCTTACTTTTTAGTTCATTGTATTTTTAGAAATTCTTGCTTTATTTCCTTGCATTATTTAGATAGTTTCCTCAAGGAAGACCTGGTGCATGAAGCTCCCATCTATGCGAGGTCCAGGGAAGGGGCGGACCACAAGGGCCTAAAGTACACAGTATTATCTTGGATTTTGTAAGAGATTGTTTCCATGACTTGAACCCGTGACCTCAAGGTCACATGATGACAACTTTTACCATTGTGCTAAGGCTCCCCTTCTATTTAGATAGTTTCCTGATTGCTTTCTAATTTAGCCTTTACTTTGTAGTTTTTTAGTTAGCTTAGTTTTTTTTCTTCTTTTTAGTTAGTTGTTTTCTTCTTAGATAGTTGCTTAGTTTAGTTATTTAGTTTGCTATTTACTTATTAGATTGCTTGTTTTCCTTTTAATCCGTTACTTGTTTCTTACTTTCATTTATTTGTTTTATGTCTTTACTTTACCTTTTACTTTTCTAATCATTAGCTTTAGTTAGAAATTGTAATGGCTAGGTTAAAAGTAAGATGACCTAAATTCTGAATAACTCTAGTTATCAAAGAGTCTTGGTGGGCTCAACACATATTTGCCGACACTATACTCCAATAGAGTGTGTACTTGCAGTAATAATTAAGATACAACAATAGGTTAGACCATACATGAGATTTAGCCAAGGTTTTTATGTGGCATTGTATTAAGAACCCGTGAGGTCATAGATTCGAGGCGTGAAAATGGCCTCTTTCAAAAATGCAAGGTAAGACTACATACTATAAACCCTTTATGGTTCACGGCTTCCATAGACCTTGCATATGAAAGAGCTTCATGCACTAGGCTGCTTTATTTTATTTTTTTTTGTATTAGTTTTGTTGGATTTGTTTAGGCCTCTTCCTATTTTTAATTAGCATAATAAAATGGGTTTTACCTTAGAGTAACAAATCCATGGATAGTGATTTTTCTCCCTTGGTGGAATTATATTTCAATAAATGGCAACTCTAGGATAACATAATCCATAATAACCTCACAAGATACAATCAATTCAGATTATTCAAATTTTCTGCTTGTTCTTTAAATCATTTAAAGGATCCAAACTATTTATGCTATAACTATGGAGGTATAGTACACCAATTTTAAAACCGATCACATAAATTTTGGCTTTCTTCCCTAGCCAATTAGCTGCACAACTTGTCATTATTATCAAAATAGTTAGCAATCATATCCATAGTCCATAGGTGACTAACAAAATGAATGGTTTTGATATTTGATATGTAGGATTTAGCCCACTCAACTCTTAATATTTTTGAAAGTTAAATATGTGAGATCCACCATGTTGGACTCAAAGTCGGTCCTTTGCAACTTATCATGCCTTCAAACGATGTAATATTTCAACATCAGATCCTGGCTGGTCTAATCCAAGGCCAAAAGGTCATCCAATGGTCAGTATGTTTACAATGATGTTTCTTTAGTTCTATCCTTATGTTCCAATAGTAACATGTGGGAACTTAAGTAAACAAAGAAGATCTCATTTGCCACTAATTAGCTATCAAAATGACTCTTTACTATGGCCTCGAATTGAGGCTCCCTCTCAAGATGACATGATGTTCCATTTAATCCAAGGGACTGGGGTTATATGTGATGCATAGGTAGTCTAGGTTAAATGGGATGCCTATGCGAGCTGAGAGGGAGCCTCACTTCGCAGCCTAAGTAAAGAGCCTTAGTTTATCATAATAAAGGTATGCATGTGCATGTATGCAAAATAAAAGTGTGTGGTTATACAATAGGATAGTTAAAAAAAGGGAAAATAAAAAGAAAGACTAGAGCATTGACTATTGGAAGAATAAATATGAAAACAAGCAAGGTATTGGAAAAGGAGAAATTAGTCATTATTAGGGAGAAAATAGGTAAAAATGGAAAATAGAAAAAGATGTAGCTGAAATGGATGGTTATTAAAAATTATAGAAAAACAAAAAAATCAAAGAAAGAAAGAAAAGAAGCGGGCCCTTTTATACTTAGCATTGAGTAACTAAAAAACATGAGAAAAGAATAGAAACACAATCAAATAAAGATAATTTAGAGAATTAAATATTAAATTTAAATAAAAAAGGAAAATCATTACTTCTAAAATTAGTAGAATCATCCTAAAGAAAGAATAAAAGCTAAATCAAATGAAGATGACACGAAAACTAAACATAAAAAGAAAAAATTAAACTAGTCTAGTTTATTTAAAATTGCATTAGTAAATGATTTATATTGCATCACCATATTCCAATTGGCTCTTAGAAATATAGAATAATAGGTGTACATTTTTTCGATGATAAAAAATTGTCTATATAGATTTACCTCATTATGGCTAAATCTAAGAAGAATTTCTAATAAACTTAAACAAAACCAAGCTTTCCATTTTATTTATTTTTATTTTTTCCTAATGGTACCTTTGATTTTAACTTTAAAAAAAAGGTTGCATGAAATTATAAATGCAAAAAAATAATAGTGCAAAGCATCTGGATTAGGATACCCAGATAAAAAGAAGGATATTTTACTTATTCTCTAAGTACAACAGTATAGATTTCTCAAAATATTTTTGTTGATGTGATTTAAAAGAAAATATTAGCAATGACTCACAAACTTTAAATTGTATGCATATACTACTAACCTGTAGCATTTTTAAGATGGTTAAAGATATATATTTAGTACAGTTTCATTCTATGTAGAAGTCTTAGAAAAGCGGTTGAAAATAAGACCCTAAATCATCTTTAAAAAGTTCTTCTAAAGATGGATTTTTTTATACTCATCTTTAATAAGTCTATATATAGCTAAATTTTGGCTATTACAATATTCTTCCATACTTTTACATTCAATATAAAAATTTCACATCCATGTCTTCATGCAATATTCCACGCTTTTGACATCCATATTCATTATAAAAACTTCAAAGACATGAAAAAATATACCTTCACAAGTAAAGACCTACATCCACACTTATCCATATAAACACATTTAATTCCACACTCCAACATTCCCATATTCAAAGTAAAGATCATCCACACTCCAAAACCCTCTCATTCATCTCCTTATTCAAATAAATAAACCACAAATAGTTTAAGAAAATGATATATGTAAGACATATCCACATTCACTATTGAAAGGAAGAAGTTTTGTATCAATTAATAACAAAATTTACATTAAAGTACATAACTACTAGTTGGGTGGAAGTATGGATCAACCATAGTTGAATTTCAACACATAGTCCATTCATATCTTATTTCATCGAGATCTACTTGGGAGTAACCATTGCTTTCCCAATCAAGTAGCAACACTACCTGCAAGACAATATATTTAATTTAGTTTACTCTTTATAAATCCACTATATACATAAATCATGTAGCCAAAACTAAATATTTTGGAAAAATGTAAGATGGTGACTAGTAAAGTGTCTTACCTTTCTCAACTATTGAAGCTTAACACTATTGTGTATTAGAGTTCCCATGCATCGTAAAACAACATTTCCACAATCCCAATGCAATTATCATCTAGCTGCTTAACAAAATAAATAGAAAGGTTTAATAAATATCATGTCTAATTATAATTTCAGTTTATATATAGATTAATTAGCTAGTTTTCCTTACTTTAACAATTTTTCAAGTGACTTTTGGTTGATCAATAGTCTCAATTAGATCAATTCATTTGTACCATGCAATTCAAATTTATAAATAAAATGCATTAGTTATAAATAACAAATTATTTTTCAATTATTGAACTATTGTAATACATGAAAAGATTAAAAACTTACTTATTAATGATTTTCATCAGTGAGGCACAAATGTGTGTTACACATGCCTAAAAAAAGAATGCATGCCCATTGTGCACATTGTGAACAAGCAGCATCAAATGAGACTAATATACACAATCATATGAATTACGATCAAAAGTTACAATCCTTAAAATTATATGTGTAGAGCATAATTTGGAAGGATAACTAGTAAAACTTACATGCCATTGTAGTGAATCATTAAGGCCTATCCCTTCTAGCAGCAGAAGAAACCTAGTAGAATTTTTTTGACTCACCTCTCCATGGGCCATTGCTTCCTCGCTCAATAAATATTAGTACATTTAAGGAATTTATAAATTTCCTTTATTGCTCAACTATATAAAAGAAATAATTATTACTTATCATTACTGATTAATACATAATGTTAAGGGTTCTTATTGAAGCAGATATTTGCATACCTAATATAGGAGACGATGTGTAAGTGTTCGAGTTCATCCCATTTACAAACCTATCAGGGTCATTTCATATGAGTAGTAATTCAATGCATCATCACCAAGCACTCTGAGCTCTATGCGTGCATGGTTAGTTACCCTATCTTCATTAATGAGCATGTAGAGGGTCCTCAGGCTTACAAACATGCTAGGTGAAACTTACAGCTAATCTTGAGGCTATTGCTGTAAAGTTGTATAGTTATTAATAAATATAAAAATTTTCATTGAAGACATACAATTTTATTGATAAGTTTTCAATTCTGTATAAAAAGTACTCAATTAGTAGTCTATGTGTTATAAATTGTGCTGTTATTTCTAGGATTTTTTTGAAATTTTGTAGCATGTGCATTTCTAACCTAATGATTCAAAAGTTTGATATTTTATAGGTCCAGAGGTTAATCTAGGGAAAGTATGTGAATTGACATAATTGTCTAGTATTTAATTACGATTTTTCATCTTTTGGAGGTGTTGAGAAGGTGCTCAAAAGGCTAAGATTGAATGAGATGAGAGTTGAAGATCAAGATCAAAAGATAAAACCAAAACCTAAATGACATCAATCCAAAGTGTGATCAATGTTCAAGACCATCTTAGGGCAAGAAAAAGAAAGCAATGGGAAGCATCAAAAGTGATTAAAATGGTCCATGCAAAAAGCCATACATTTCCACCACTTTGCTTTAGAATTCAAGCCATACATGAGGTTTCCTAATCTAACTAGGAAACTTAAGAAACGTAAGCCATTCAAGCTTTGAAGTTAAAGGACATGGCCATTCAAGCCATCAAGGAATGAGCCATCAAGCGTCATCGAGTCACATTATTAGAGGAATCTTTTCAAGCAATTATCCTATGTTAAAAGTGTGTTTTTAAGGGATAATTAGAAGGTTTGACTGATATTTGTAAAAGGTAAGATGACCAATCAAGAGATAAATCTCACTTTCCACTTTCTATTTTCCATCCTTTCCACCTCCCTAACTAGGGTTTCCACATTTTTGGTTTAAAGAGGAAGCCACTTTCCTACAAAGATGACACCTCCCCCTTGCTTAGTTGGCATCTTAAGTGGTTTTCTAATTAGGAAACTCCTAAATCAACTTCAAATCAAAGCACATCAAAACCCTAGATCTTTCCCAATTTTCCTACCATTTTCCTTTCTACTTTTTTCTCTTCCCAACAACCACAATACCACACAATTAGATACGAAGGAGCTCCATACCACCTTCCTAAGAAGATGATGTGTCCCCCCCTTTCTAATTACATGGCAGCCACCATGATGTCATCTTATTATATCATTTCTCCACCCAACTTTCCCTTATTGGAACCCTAGATCTAGATCAATTTACCTTCTTAGATTAAGTCTTCATTCAATTGAAAACCCAGTCCTCTATATATCCTATCAATTCCACATTTTTTATCAAGTAGGGGTTTTGTGAGAAAACCTTGAAAGTTTGCACTCTAGCTTGGGATCTTTTGAAGCTTGGTCTTTGAATTTGTTTTGGGCTGTTCTTCCTTTAAATCCTTAAGTATTTTCTCTTGTTTTGTACTTCAATTTTAGGTTAGCACTTTATTATTAGTCCTTGCTTTCACTGCTTAGTTGTTCTTATTTTGTTTCTTTAGTTCTAGACTCATAGATCTTCCTTGCTTTCTATGAATCTTTGATTCAACCTTCCTAGTTTTTCTTGATTATTTATCAAAGAACCAAGTTAGTCCTCCTATGGTAGTGACATCCAAGAGAAGAAAGAGCTTGTATAATTGATTTCCATCCTTGAATTCCACCTTTTTTTTTTACTTGAAATTAGAACTTGTCCCCAGCATCTTTTGCCTTAACTAGCTCCATATTTCCATCCTTCCATGCTTCCATTCTCTTGATTCTCTCTTGGATTTCACTTACATTTCTTCTTAGTTCATATCAAGAGCATTGGAATGTGTTTTGGCTTTGATTTGAATTAACACGCCTTTTAAGGTTTATTTTACCTTTAATTCAATAAACCTATCTGAAGTTCATTATTAATGCTTAATTCTAGTAGCTAAACACTTTATATCTTGAGTGTTACCTTGCATAAGAAGTTCTAGTTAAGTTGCTTTACATGTTTGAATTGATTTGAGTTTCTTAAGTGGTTGAAATCTGGAAATTTTCCATTCAACCTTCATTCTTAATTTTCACACCTTATTCATCTTATTTGATTATTTTCTTTCAAACTCCTTTATATTTTTATGTTTTTTGTTAAGTTCCTTGATCAGATTTCATGTTAGTTTGCTTTTGATTCATTAAAGTAAGTTATCTTTTACCCCATGAACCATGCACACCATCCCATGGATCATGCACACAGAACAAGGGTGATTTCTCTTTGACTATTGCTTTATTTAGTTTATTAAACTTAGTTTAGAAATTATTAATTAGGTTTTTACATATTAGTTTTGTTTTAGAAAGTTTGCTTTTTGACTTTTAGAAAGTTCCATTTTTAGAAACTTTTAGGTTTAGGAAAGTGTTAATTTAGGAAAATTTTCTTTTTAGTAAGTTTCCTTAAGTTAAGTTGCTTAGTTTCATTCTAGTTTTGCATTACTTTATTTTATTTGAATGTATGTTAGTTAGGTAAGTTTCTAATTCCATTGCATAACTTTAATTTTAAAAAGTTTCTTTTAATTGTAGTTTCTAGTTTCATGCATATTTCTTTTCTTTTGTTATTTACTTTACTAGCACATTCAAATCCATTTCCATCTCTCTCTTTGACTGAAGTTAAGCCATTTAAATAAGATCCATCCAACATACAAATTTGTGAGATTCCTCGTGGGATCAACCTCTTTCATGTGCTAATGCTACATTGATTCATGCAATTGCGATAATATTAAAGCTACACCAAGTTTTTGGCATCATTGCATAGGAATTGTAATGCATTTGTGGTTGGATCTTTGTTTGGATTGTTTATCTTTAGCTATAGTTTAAGTTGCATTAGATTAGGGTTTTTGAATCATTCTTGCATATTTTTCTAATTTCTCAAAAATTGACCATCTTTCTTTTATTTTGCACTAGGGGAATTTGTCAAAAGGATCAACAATGATTCTGTGGACCAAAGCTTCATCAAATTTTATTATTTTCCTAAATTAGGGTTTTTCCTCTTTGTGTGAACTTTTACTGAGGCCCCATTGTAACTTGAAATTTCTTTATTCAATTTTAAATGGGTTTCATTAATACATGATAAGTGTGGGGTATGGTAGCCCACATTTGATCTTCATCAAAAACCCCACTATAAGTTTTCCTCACTTTACTTTATTTTTCCTAGTATAGTCACATTTAGTGTAGTTTGCATATTGGTCGGTAGTGTAACTCATATAGTTTAGGGTCATTCATTATACTTGTTGCATCTTATTTAGGGTTGTCAGATTAGATTGTACCTATTTAAAAAGTAAACATATTTATTGCTTTATGGTGTATGGAACACATTGATAGTAAGGGCCCCACAAGATAAGAACTGGATTTCATCATCACATCCTTGGCCCACCTAGGAAATCAATCAATTTCCTTGTATTCTTGTGATCCCAACCATTAATCTTCATCTAAAATCAATAAGAGTCCTAGGGTTGTGAGCTCATAGGACTCTTTTGAAAGAGGTGATCTTTTGTCACTCTAGTTGTCTCTTGAACTTTGTGGTTATATTGGGTATCCAAAATCCAAGTAATTTTCCCAAGCTCTTTATTGATGGTTGTTGAGGTATAAATGGCTCCTGCTATGAGAAATGTATTATCTACCTTGGGCAAGATCTAATTTGTAAGAAATAGTTAAGTCTAGATTAAAGGAGGAGTTGTCTAGCTTAGGTTTAAAAGCTCCAACCTCACATATTAACAAAGATTACCAAATCAAGCTCACTAGCATTAGGAATTTTTTGTTTTCATATCATTTAGAGTTAAGAGTCACATTTAGATTTAGGTTGCATTATTTAAATAGGTTTTCATTTTAGTGCATGCAAGGTCATCGATCTCAAAGCACTAACTTAGTGCCATTAGATCCTAAGATTGAACGTACCCATAGGCAAGGTGAGAAACCAAGTTCCTAACCCCATGACAGAACCACCAGCAGATGTTGAGCATAAGGCTATTACAAATTCTATGCGCCACTCCAATTAAATACTCCATCATGCATCACCTTACCACCCACCAATGCAAACCATTTTGAACTCAAACTTGGAGTTATACAATTACTCCCAACATTCTATGGTCGTGAGTGAGACGATCCATACCTACATATCAAGAAATTTATTGATATTTGTGCTACATTCGTATTGTAAAATGTTTTGAATGATTCTATTAAACTAAGGTTGTTTCCCTTCTCATTGAAAGATAAGGAAAAATCATGGCTAACTTCTTTAAAGGTCAATTTAATTGCCACATGGCACCAATTGTCTAAAAAGTTCCTAAATAAATTCTTTCATGTCCATAAGACTAATGCCTTTCGTAGGGAGATCATTAATTTTCAAAAAAAAGATGAAGAACAATATTATAAATGCTGGGAAAAGTGGAATGAGTTGCAGCAAAAGTGTCTCGACCATGGTTTTGAGAAATGGTGGCAAGTTCAATACGTCTATGAGATATTAACACATCAAAATAGACAAATGGTAGATTCAGCTAGTACAGGGGCCCTCATGTTGAAAAATGAAACAAAGGCCTGGGAATTTTTTCAAACTATAGTAGACAATTTCTAGTAATGGGACTATTCCAATAGGAGAGAAAGAAATACCCAACCTTAACAGAAAGGAGGCATGTATGAAATAGGAGTGACCTCAAGTATATCTTGTATGCTTGACTCTGTGATTAATAGAATGAATAAGTTTGACTACTTTGGTGGAAGAGTGGACAAGCTTGAAAATATGTGTCAAAACTTCATGGCATCTAGGCATCAACGAAATCTCCACAAGAGGTTTGTTCTATTTATTTTTTCCCAGCACATTTAACCTCCACTTGTCCATCCAATAGTGTTCACATTGAAAATCTTATGGGACAGGCGAATGCAATGAATGCATATCGCAACCCTAGCAATAATAATCCTTATTCTAAGACCTCCAATCAAGGAAGGGCTAACATCTTAACTTGTCATGGTTGAAGAACAATTACTAAGGAGGTACATATGTGAACCCCCTACTTAGAACTTGCATAGAATTTTAGCTTCTTAGCAGCCACTGGTTTTCAACTTCTAAAGAAAACACTTGATGATACATAGGCACTCTCAAATAGAATTGTTGAATTGACATAAGCCTTATACCAATCACAAAATGAGAGTCGACAGAATATAAAAAACAATTCTCAAGCTATTGCTAAGATAGAAATGCAAATTAGCTAGATGACTGCTACCTTGAATGAAAGAAGAAAAGGACAATTCCCTAGTCAACCAATCCCAAACCCCAAGGGCTAGTTAGAAATAGTTTCTAGTTCCCATAAGCCCCATGAACAAGAAAAATCTATTACAAACCCTAGGAGTGGTTGTAAGGTTGATAACAGTATGGAGAACTAAGGAAAACATGTAGGAAAATAAACTAACTGAAACACAAGAGAAAGAGAAAAGATAGAAATCTCCTACTTCATCTAAACTTATAGAGGAAACACCTTATGTGCCTAAAGCCCCATTCCCTCAATTACTTAACAAGGCAAAGAAAGGAACCAATTTAAATGAGGAATGGAAGATTTTATGCATGTTCAAATAAATATTCCTTTACTCAATGATATTAAAGACATTCCTACTTATGCCAAATTTCTTAAACATCTCTACACACATAAGTAAAAGCTTAATATGCAAAAGAAAATGTTCCTCACTGAGCAGATGAGCTCTTTAATCCAGCACCAAACCCCACCTAAGTTTAAAGACCCATGTTGTCTTACCATCTCTTATGTCATTGGAAACCATGTCAATGATAGGGCATTACTTGATTTAGGGGCTAGTGTTAAACTATTGTAATTCTCTATCTATGAACAACTAGGGCTAGGCAACCTTAATCCAACCAATACCACATTGTAGTTAGTAGATAGATCAATAAAAATTCCAAGTAGTATGGTTTAGGATGCTCTAATACAAGTGGCCCAATTTTACTTTCCTATAGATTTCATTGTCCTGGATACCCAACCTATGTTAGACCCTAATAGTAAGATCCTAGCAAATCTTGGGTGTCCATTTTTTACAACATCCAATGTCATCATCAATTGTAGAAATGATGTGATGAAATTATCCTTCGGCAATATGAAATTCAAACTCAATGTTTTTAATTCCAATCATTAGTATCTAGACCTTAATAATCCTTGTGTAGTCAATTTAATTGAAGGTTTACTTCAAGATGCTAATCCACGACCAACTTGAGCCATTTTAACACATTTTATCTATCACTTTGATATCAGAAAATCCATTGAAGAGGTAGATAATCTTTTACATGCTACACCTATAATAGATACCTCCAAAAGGGGCCCTCAGGTGGAACCTCTTCCTCCATCAGAATCCGTTCTAGTACTATTGGTAGATAAACCACCTACCTCATATCTGATAGCACTAAGGTCAATCCAATTCAGGTTGTCCCTAAGAATTTCATAGTCATGGTAATCCAAAATGAGCACAATAAGTTAGTCCCCACTCACATGGCCATCGAGTGGAAAATTTGTATAGATTACCAAAAACTAAACTCAATTATAAGGAAAGACCATTATCCCCTTTCAGTTATTGACCAAATGCTAGAAAGGTTAGTCGGACATAACATTTATTTTCTTAATGGTTACTTTGGCTATAACCAAATCCCCATTGCACCTAAGGACCAGGAGAAGACTACCTTCACTAGTCTTTTGGAACCTTCGCCTATCATTGTATGCCTTTTGGACTTTGTAATTCTCCAATGACTTTTCAAATGTGTATGTTGAGCATATTTTCTGATATGGGGGAGCAACTTTTAGAAGTGTTTATGGATCATATGGATCATTTCTTAGTATTTGGTTCTTTATTTTATGAATACCTATACCATTTAAAACTTGTCCTTGCTAAGTGTCAAGAAATGAATTTAGTGCTAAATTGGGAAAATTTGTCATTTTATGTTTCAAAATGTAATTGTTTTAGGTCACATCATATCACACAATGACATAGAAGTAGACAAAGCCAAAGTAGATTTAATCTCTAAACTTCCTCTTCCTTAAGAGATTTAGCAAGGACTTTAGTAAAATTCCCAAGCCCCTTTGTAATTTACTAATGAAGGAGGAAACGTTTGACTTTGATAATGATTGCATGAAAACATTTGAGCACCTAAAGGTTGAAATCACTTCTGTGTCTATTAGTCCACCACCAAATTGGAGTGCACTATTTCAAAATAATGTGTGATGTTTCAAACTACACAATCGAGGCTATGTTGGGGCAGCAAATTGAGAAGCTTCCCCTTTTGATATACTATGTTAGCAAGGCACTCAAAGATGCCATCTCCCACTCTTTTTCATTCAAATTGACCTAAAGTTATTAGTTAAAAGAGGGAGGCACTCCCTTAGGAAAAAGGAAACCTCCTTTCCTAATTGATGATCAAATGGTTTCCCAAATAGGAAACCTTAGATTTACTTCAATTCAAATAACTTCAAAACTCTACATCTTTATTCATCTTTCCTAAACCTTATTCCTTACCTATTTCTTAACTTTTCATTAACCAAATATAAAAAAATTACAAGGCAAAGAACTCCACTTTCCTTCCAAGAAAAAGACACCTAGCTCCTTTTCAAAATTAAAAATCAGCCAGCCCATGCTTCTTATCCCTCTATTTTGTCTTATTTATGACATCATCTTGCTAATTCATTTTCCACCAAGTCTTCCTCATTTAATACCCTAACCCTAGGGCCACTTTCGTCATGTTTTCACCACTTCCTAAGGTAGGAAATCACTCATCTATATATAGCCTTATGTTCCATACATATTTTCCAAGTAGAGGTGGGTGAGACACCATGAAATCAAGCCCTCTTTTGGTGTTATTTGCTGCTAGACTTAAGGATTTCTTAGTTGGTTTTCTCCTCTAGATTTCTAGTTATTGTCTTAGTTATTTGTTCTCCAATTCAGGTTAGTAGTTTTCTTGCTTTGGTTTAGTTTTCATTGCTTTAGTTTCCATTGTTTACTATCTAGGTCTGCACCTTCCTTTCCATCTAGCTTCTCCTTCCTTCTTTACCCCAATTCCACTTGTTTTTCACTGTTATTCCCTTAAGATTCAATTTAACTCATCTCTAGTAGTGACAGCCAAGAGAAGAGCTAGCTTAGAACCTTGATATCACTACTTGAATTCCACATTTTATACCTTGTTTTCCCTTAGTTTTAGGTTAATTTCCTTGTCTTAGTTCACCCACTTAGCTTTATTTCTCTTGAATTCCTTTCTGTGTTTTCTTTGCATTCCATCAAACTTTATTTTGTGAGCATCATATTGTATTGTTGGTGTGACAACCCGGGTTTTCCCATGCATTTTTAAATGCAAGATCTAAATTCCTAAGGCGGGATGCATCCCTATTTGAAAACCATTTTATAAAAACCATGCAATGCAGCGGAAAATCTTTTGTTTTAAATATCATTTTGAAAACCCCGAGTGTCATTTGCTTTCACAATAATTAAAGTAGCACTAACATGTCCAAAGGGTAGAGTGTTTACTTACATGTATGATTGTCTCCTTTTGATTTACTTGCTCGTAGCACTAACATAGGCGTCCTCTACTCATGAATGGACCTATCCTGAAAAATGTTAAGGATTGGGTGAGTATATATTATACTCAGTAAGAGTCTATCACTACTAGTTTTGCAATGCATGCTATGTTTAAAATCATATGCTCTTTAAAACATGTGCATGTCTGAACACTCATGTTCAATATTGATATTAAAAACCATTGCCAAATGGGAATACTAACGACTTAAAGAATTGCATAATCCAAGTCAAAAGTATCATATATATATATATATATATATATCATAAACATAATGATATGCATAAGATGCTCAACTGAATCTAACTCATGGATATGTGGTATGGTTGACGAACCTCATGTCATGCCATATGCAATGTAAGTAAATCTCAAACCATAGGGCCCACTATGCCCACGACCTCGCCGTCGTGTGGTCCCCGGGTACCTGAGGACACTCGGTCATAGCCTCCATGGGGCATATGACACTTATTCATCATAAATCATGCAATTTATGCAATCGGTTGCAAAACATGCATGCAATGCATAAAATCTGCTCATGCTAGTCTTGCATTCAAAGTCATAACCCTGCTTAGAAGCCTGTCAGCTCTCTCTCGGCCCGCCCTGATCGGCCCGCCCTCATCAGCCCACCCTCGTCGGCCCGCCCTCATCGGCCAAGGCTACACTTATCATGCAATCTATGCATGTAGCATATGTCTTGGCAATATATGCAATCGTTTGCAAAACATATCTATGCATAATGTATTTGTCATATGCATGCTGAATTCGTTTATAAGATCAAGTCATGCTAAACAAGTCATATAACTTAAACTTAAAACAGTCGTTCAAAACAATCATAGGTTCTTTTTAAAAAGTCTAGTAGCGATAGAGCACCTACCTCGAAGTCTCCTGGAGTCGCGTCCTTCATCACTCAACCCTACCCTGGGCCTCACTTATAAACTCTTGGATATGAATGATAATAAGGAGTCCTTATCAATTTCAATCCATTTAGACATTAGATCGCTAGATCTTCCTTTTAAGGTCTATGGTCCTCGCCTAATTCATTGTCAGGCTAGATCCTATGATATGGATCTACTATTCAATAGTTAAACTCTATAAATTGTCCTCTGATCCTAACTTTATAGTCTCATTAGGTCCGTGTGTCCCAGTTCCCACGACACCCGTGCATCTTGGTTGAACTGTGATCGCCTCACGTGCGTGCATGCCCAAAGGCCGTGCCAGGGACCGCATTTTGCACGCGCATATGCGTGCTCAAGCGACGCGCTATGACGTGCGTCCTGGATGGCATTGTATGGACGCACCTTTGGTGTAGCATGGCGCATCTCAGCTCCCAGGGCACCCCGTGCATCCTGGTCGAGCCAGGACCCGTGCCCCATGTCGCGCGCCCACCCGAAGGCTGCACTAGGGACAGTGTACTCACTGTCGTACGCCTAGACCCCGTCCCAGGGACCCAATCCCAGGCGCAGGTGAAGCATGGCGTCCCTGGGACGCCTTTGTTCATGCAGAGCCGAATGAAACCGGTGCCGCCATTGGCGGTGGTAGATTTCTCTAGAAACTAGGGTTACTAGAGAAATCTAAAGGAAGAAGAAGACGGGGTGTCATTATCAAAACGGCTTCCTACGTTTTCTATCTTTTTCGTTTTTTAGTTTAAATTACAGAATTGCCCTTGATCTTTAAATGGCCGTAACTTCTTCATACGAACTCTGTTTTTGGCGTTCTTTGAGGCGTTGGATTCCATTTTTCGAGTAGAATCTAATGGTACCAAGTTTCCTCACAAATTCCTTTGTTTAATATTTTAAATAAAGTAAAATATTTAACACAATTTATTTCCCATAGAATGTCCAAAATAGCATAAATTGCTCGGGCATTACATTGTTACCCCCTTAAAAGAATTTCCTCCTCAAAATTCCATAAATTATCATCTTCAAAGTATTTTGTCTCTTAGATAACTTCTTAGTGAATGCATTCCCCCCTTAGGAATCAAATCTAGGCTCAGCCTCAATTTATCATTTTTATTGTTCCTTCTATAAGGCCTTACCTATAAGTGCCGCTTTCGCTGCGTACTCTGATGCATACTCTCATACGTGCCAGTTTAACAATACCAGTTTCTAGTGGTAATTCATCTATCTCGAAATCCTTAGATGCCTACACTTTTCTCATCGTGTATAGGATAGTCTCCTCGTAGGATCATGCTTCTTCATGTATAAATTACTCCATACTTCTTTGAGATCATATGATCTTATTTCTCCTATTTTATTTTGAATATCATAGGATAATCCTTTTTCTTCTTGTCTTTCATCTAGTGATCTCTTCATCATCCACATCTCCTTGTAATGGTTGGTTATATGTCATTAGTAAGAGTCCAAAAAATTACCTTCTTTCTATTGTGTCTAACTTTGCTTCTTATCTTTTATATTTGTCCCCAAGATACTTCAATAATTGACATGGTATCATGTGCTCTACAGCCAAACCCTTGATTAACTTTGAATTTCAACTGTCTGTCATTTTCCATACGTGACTTTATTCCTCAACCAAAGTTACATTCAAAATAAAATCATGAAAGCCAATTAGTAGCATCTTCCATCAAGGACCTTATCATATACTGAAAGTAAAATGTCCTAACTCTATATCCAGTTTCATAATTATTGAATTCATTAAATGCTTTTCTCTGTGAAGATTTTATCCAAACTCATGTCAAATGTTAATGGTCGATTCACCATCATGGGTCAAATGTTCTCGTCTAAAGGCCTATCTCACTATTCACATCAATTTGTCATTAGGATTTTCAATAATGTTCCCATTTATGCAAATCAAAAAGTCTCTTATTCATAACCGAGTACCCTTACTAGGTCATGGTTGAATCCTTTGTCATCATCCTCTTTGCCCTTCCTTTGCTTGATGGTTTTCTTCGTAACCTTTCAGTCCAAAAGTTCTATACTCAATCCAGTAGGGTTAGTCCTTAGGAAATTCCTTCAATTGATTTTTCGTACTTGGTATATGCTCATAACAACTAACTATTTGTCTAAAGGCAACGTAACATTAAATCTTCACCTTATAGTGTGCTAGCCATCTCACCTTTTCTCCTTCCATCCCCTGTGTCAATATATTGTGCAATATTTTATCAAGGCTTTATTGTCAATCATGCAATCTGGATTGTCAGGAGGTATCCTCATAAGTAGTATTTTCTCAATTCCTCAAATTTTATCCTTCAAGTGCCTCCTCATACTTAGCTTATAATAGCAGTTCTTGTTCAATAGCTACTACATAAAGTTATGCTGAAGCTATTAAATCATCAAATTTGAAAACCACTCACGTAAGCATGGAACATTTTTGCAGACATATAGAAAGACTTTATTTGATTACCTATTGATCTCTTTCCAGATATATCTTTGTTATAAGCTCAAGGGTCTCTAAAGTGATCAGTACTTATTTGCCTTCATTTTCAATCCAAGTCAGCAGTATTTTTCAAACTCAAAGTAATTTCTTCACCTTGTCATGGTATCTATTCAAGTTTGGAAAAATTTGTCTCACTGGTAGAGATCGCTCCTTATTTTTGCTTCTGTCTCAGTTGTTACTGTATTTATTGTACTTGTAGCTCCTCCATGATGTGGCCTAATCAACTCCATGATGTGGCCAAATCAACTGACCTCATACCCTCAAATGACTTAGTCTATCAAGTAACTTCTTTTAGGTAAAACTCATGTCCAAATACTTATAATATCCCTCTGAGTATATAACTTTGACTACTAACTCATAGATACTAACATACTTGATTAATTAGGGTGGGATACCTTTATTTAGTCAACAGTACTCTAAAGGTAATGACTAAATAGTGGTCTTAAGATTTTTGGTCTTCCAATCTATGATAGCAAGACCTCAATTTGATCCTTGATGGTACCCTACTTGCTGAAGAAAGACAAATGGACAAGTCACTGTACTGGCTTAATTCCTTTTTCAATATACTTTATTTACTCATGTAGTGGCAAGGTAAGATATCACCAAAATTTCCTTTTTATGGACTATATCTATTGGTGTTCCCCATAAGCTAATGGATAAGAATCTAATTGTAATAATTGATATCAAATCATTTGTAAAATTTAATTTCTAGTTGGTCACCATTCCTCTTCGGAAATTTCTTGTCGCATAATCTCCTGAAATTCGATACTCTACTCAAAGTCTTAAACCCCATATGCTTTCTCTTTATTATACGCATTTACAATAACATCATCACCAACTCAACTATCATTATTCCTTCGAATTTGATTCGTTTATCTTCCCACTCGATGAAAGATTTGTATGTATCTTCATAAAGTCATGTTCTTCTTCTTTTGAATATTCAATATTCATTGAATACTGGTAGTTACATCTCTATCTGTTTCTCTCTTTTCTTCAGACTCCTCATTTTTGTCTACCAAGATCAATGTCTTCATGTGCTTTGTTGCATATAAGCGATATTGCATCTACTCCTTTTCTTAACAGATATGATAAACTGAATACTTCTATGAAATTCTAAACTATCTTAAGATCATTGAAATCCTCAATTGCCCATAGCCTCAATAAAATTCATACAATGTCTTAATAATGGCATTGACGTTTTTATACTTTTCTTACAAGTTCATGTTAGGTACTTTTTAAAAATCTTTTGATAACTCGATCGAATTCATTTCCCTATCATATTCGTGTTATGTTTCTCTTAATCACATAATATGTCACTTGTATACATCTTCTGATTTGCTCCATAATACTCAGGTAGTTATTATTCGATATCACTTCACTCTTCATGAGACTCCAATGAAGGTATCCAAAAATGAGCTAAGTCTCTCAAGATCCATACCTTTGTGATCGAGTACGAGTCACAGTTATTTCCTAATATTATCTTGCATTCTCATCCCTCTTAGATTATCATCAAAATCTTCTCAAAAGTCTGTCTTTTACATCCCCTATCACACTCATATCATATCCCTTGTGATAGTGTTCTCATTTTCTGATATTCTTTATGATGGTAAGATAGCCATCTAGGATTTTTGATGTTCTCATCTTTGGTGAGATTAATCGCAAAACTATCTACTAATAAGTTCACTAACATCTTCATTCATCATTCTCATCATAATATGATCCTTATATGAGTTTTCATGTCTGCGCTACTGTACAACAATCCTTATTGATAAGATTTAAGCCACCCAATATCTAAGTATTTACTAGACCCATCTCCTTTTTCACTTATTTGTTTATGGTGAAATGCCTTGAGCATTAATATGCTAGTCGTCTTCTTGATTTTCTCTATTGTCTATGACCCTTGGACATGCTGGACTTGCTGTGAAAGGATAAAACCTAGGCTCTAATACCAACTGTGACAACCTGGGTTTTTCCATGCATTTTTAAATGCAAGATCTAAATTTCTAAGGCGGGGATGCATCCCTATTTGAAAACCATTTTATAAAAGCCATGCAATGCAGCAGAAAATCTTTTGTTTTAAATATCATTTTAAAAACCCCAAGTGTCATTTGCTTTCACAATAACTAAAGTAATTTTTGAAAAACTTCAGAAATCATAAATGTTTTCCCAGGTCTATCCAGTCATAGCTCACAGCCCAACTGTAAATAAATACAAATACATGTCCAAAGGGTAGAGTGTTTACTTACATGTATGATTGTCTCCTTTTGATTTACTTACCCGTAGCACTAACATAGGCATCCTCTACTCGTAAATGGACCTATCCTGAAAAATATTAAGGATTGGGTGATTATATACTATACTCAGTAGGAGTCTATCACTACTAATTTTGCAATGCATTCTATGTTTAAAATCATATGCTCTTTAAAACATGTGCATGTTTGAACACTCATGTTCAATATCGATATTAAAAACCATTGTCAAACGAGAATACTAACAACTTAAAGAATCGCATAATCTAAGTCGAAAGTATCATATATTTATATATATCATAAACATAATGATATGCATAAGATGCTCAACTGAATCCAACTCCTGGATATATGGTATGGTCGACCAACCTCATGTCATGCCATATGCAATGCAAGTAAATCCTCAAACCATAGGGCCCACTATGCCCACAACCTCGCCGCCGTGTGGTCCCCGGGTACCTGAGGACACTCGGTCATAGCCTCCGCGGGGCATATGACACTTATTCGTCATAAATCATGCAATTTATGCAATCAGTTGCAAAACATGCATGCAATGCATAAAATATGTTCATGCTAGTCTCGCATTCAAAGTCATAACCCTGCCTAGAAGCCTGTCAGCTCTCTTTGGCCCGCCCTCATCAGCCCACCCTCATCAGCCCACCCTCGTCAGCCTGCCCTCATTGGCCAAGGCTACACTTATCATGCAATCTATGCATGTAACATATGTCTTGGCAATATATGCAATCATTTGCAAAACATATCTATGCATAATGTATTTGTCATATGCATGCTGATTTCGTTTATAAGATTTAGTCATGCTAAACAAGTCATATAACTTAAACTTAAAACATGCGTTCGAAACAATCATAGGTACTTTTTAAAAAGTCTAGTAGCAATAGAGCATCTACCTCGAAGTCTCCTGGAGTCGCATCCTTCATCACTCAACCCTACCCTGGGTCTCACTTATAAACTCCTGGATATGAGTGATAATAAGGAATCCTTATCAATTTCAATCCATTTAGGCATTAGATCACTAGATCTGCCTTTTAGGGTCTATGGTCCTTGCCTAATTCATTGTCAGGGTAAATCCTATGATATGGATCTACTATTCAATAGTTAAACTCTGTAAATTGTCCTCTAATCCTAACTTTATAGTCTCATTAGATTTACGTGTCCCAGTTCCCAGGACACCCGTGCATCCTAGTTGAACCGCGACCACCTCACGTTCGTGCACGCCCAAAGGCCGTGCCAAGGACCGCATTTTGCATGCGCACATGCATGCTCAAGTGACGTGCTATGACGCGCATCCTGGATGGCATTGCATGGACGCACATTTGGTGTAGCATGGCGCATCTCAGCTCCCAGGGCACCCCGTGCATCTTGGTCGAGCCAGGACCCATGCCCCACGTCACACGCACACCTAAAGGCTGCACCAGGGATAGTGTACACACTGTCGTATGCCTGGAACCCGTCCCAGGGACCCAATCCCAGGAGCAGGTGAAGCATGGCATCCCTAGGACGCCTTTGTTCGTGCAGAGCCGGATGAAACCGGCTGGGTTGTTTTTCGGCTAGCAAGACCGGCTAGAAACACTAGATCCAGCACGGATCTAGCTTGAAAGGAGGAAGAACCCAGGAGAGGGAAGGACGGGTTACCTGGGCAGCCTAGGGAGCGTCTATCGCTGGTGGTAGACCCCCGGAAAAGATAAGAGAGGGGAATGGGGAGAATGGCTAGCCTGACTCAGGCCTGGCCGTTGCCGAAAAACGCAGGGATACTAGGTTTCTGATTTTCGCCGGAAACCCCAGCCCCAAATGACTGAAAAATCATGTTTTGGAGAGGGGTTTTGGATAGCCTTGCTATAGCGGTGCTGCCAATGGCGGTGGTAGATTTCTTTGGAAACTAGGGTTTCTGGAGAAATCTAAAGGAAGAAGAAGACGGGGTGTCGTTATCAAAACGGCCCCATGCGTTTTCTATCTTTTTCGTTTTTTAGTTTAAATTACAAAATTACCCCTGATCTTTAAACGGCTGTAACTTCTTCATATGAACTCCGTTTTCGGCGTTCTTTGAGGCGTTGAATTCCATTTTTTGAGTAGAATCTAATGGTACCAAGTTTCCTCACAAATTCCTTCATTTACTATTTTAAATAAAGTAAAAAAAATTCTTGTTATGAATTATTTATTTCAACAAATTACTTAAGATCTGGCTTATTTGCTTACATAAAAATTGTGGTTTCAATTTCTTTCTTATTCTTGATTTGTTTGATATTCTTAAGTAGTTGAAATCTTGAATTTTACTCCTCTTAACTTTGTGCTTTGTTTCCAGCCATCTAGACACCTTATTTGCTTGAATCTTTAAGAACACATTTAGATTTTCATGCTATTAATTAGATCCACTAATTATTTTTCATTATAGTTCACTTTAAATTCATCAATTCTGGTCACTTTGAACCTTAGAACCATGAGTACAATCTATGGATCATGCCCAAGGTACTAGGTCACTTTCCTTTTTGGTTTTTTAATAGTTTAGTTGCATAATCTTGTTTTGGAATCTTAATTTAGGCTTATAAAGTTTTATTTTTGAATTTTAGAAATTTTAATTTTTAGGAAGTGTTAAAATTTAGAATGTCTTTTTAATGATAGTTTCCATTCACATTCATGTTTCTAATTTCTTATTAAATGTAGTTAGATTTCATTGGTTACTTTTGCACGATAGGCAGAATAATTCATATAGTTTTAGAGTCATTCGTCTTAATTGTTGCATCTTTAATTAGGGACGTTGCCTTAGAAAGCACCTATCTAAGCCTTGGTTGGATAGCATATATGACACATTAGTTTGCTTTCTTGTATTTGCATGTTTAATGCTTTTCCACATTAGTTTAATTCTATAATGTTTCCTAATTTGGATTTAGAAATTTCTTTTCTAGTTTAGGAAAGTGTCATTTTTAGTAGTTTCCTTCAATTTAAGTTTATTAATTTGATTCATGCTAATTTAGCATTAGTATCTTTAGTTGCTTGGATCTAGGTTAGTTTCTAATTTTATTGTTTAGTTTTAGTTTTTAATAAGTTTCTTTTATGTTTAGTTTCTTATTCCATGCATGTTTCCATTTTATGTTGTTTAATTTCATGGTTTAATCACAACTCTTCTTCTTTCGCCGAAGTTAATTAACTTGAATAAAATCCAATCCATTAAAAATCTATGAGATTCTTAGTGGGATCAACCTTGCTTGCATGAAAATGCTACATTGATTCACGCATTGGATTTAGGGTTCATGGTTAGGGTTCAGGAATGGATTTGTGGTTGGATTCTTATTTGGATTGATTATATTTAGTTGTGGTTTTAGGTTGCATTAGATTAGGATTTTTGCATTGGATTTGCATATCTTATTAATTCCTCATAAATTGATCCATCTCACTTGTTTTGAACAAGGAAAATTTTGCAGAGTAGCAGCAATCCTATGGGCTAAAGCTTCATCAAATTTGATTGCTTTCTTAGATTAGGTTTTTTTCCTTTCGAGTGAAATTGTATCGAGACCCCATTGTAACTTGTAATTTATTTATTTCAATTTAAAATGGGTTGTATTAATATAGGGCAAGTGATGGGTATGGAGGCCCACACTTGATGTTCCTAAAAAACCCCATTATAAATATCCCTCACGTTGATTTACTTTTCTAGTTAGGTTGACTTTAGTATAACTTGCATTTAGTAAGTAGAATAATTCAAATAGTTTTAGAGTCATTCATCTTAATTGTTGCATTAGAAAGAACCTATCTAACCCATGGTTGGATAGCATATATGACACATTAGTTTGCTTTCTCGTATTTGCATGTTTAATGCCTTTGCACGTTAGTTTAATACTATAAAGTTTCCTAATTTGGATTTAGAAAGTTCTAACTTTAGAAATTTCTAAATCTAGTTTAGGAAAGTGTCATTTTTAGTAGTTTCCTTTAATTTAAGTTTATTAATTTGATTCATGCTAATTTAGCATTAGTTTCTTTAGTTTCTTGGAGCTAGGTTAGTTTCTAATTTTATTGTTTAGTTTTAGTTTTTAGTAAGTTTCTTTTATGTTTAGTTTCTAATTCCATGCATGTTTCCATTTTATGTTGTTTAATTTCATGGTGTAATCACAACTCTTCTTCTTTCGCAGAAGTTAATTAACTTGAATAAAATCCAATCCATTAAAAATCTATGATATTCCTAGTGGGATCAACCTTGCTTGCATGAAAATGCTACATTGATTCACGCAATGGATTCAGGGTTCATGGTTAGGGTTCAGGAATGGATTTGTGGTTGGATTCTTATTTGGATTGATTATCTTTAGTTGTGGTTTTAGGTTGCATTAGATTAGGATTTTTGCATTGGATTTGCATATCTTATTAATTCCTCATAAATTGATCCATCTCACTTGTTTTGAGCAAGGAAAATTTTGCAGAGTAGCAGCAATCCTATGGGCTAAAGCTTCATCAAATTTGATTGCTTTCTTAGATTAGGTTTTTTTCCTTTCGAGTGAAATTGTATCGAGACCCCTTTGTAACTTGTAATTTATTTATTTCAATTTAAAATGGGTTGTATTAATATAGGGCAAGTGATGGGTATGGAGGCCCACACTTGATGTTCATAAAAAACCCATTATAAATATCCCTCACTTTGATTTACTTTTCTAGTTAGGTTGAATTTAGTATAATTTATATTTAGTAGGTAGAATAATTCATATAGTTTTAGAGTCATTCATCTTAATTGTTGCATCTTTAATTAGGGATGTTGCATTAGAAAGCACCTATCTAACCCATGGTTGGATAGCACATATGACACATTAGTTTGCTTTCTCGTATTTGCATGTTTAATGCTTTTGCACGTTAGTTTAATACTATAAAGTTTCCTAATTTGGATTTAGAAAGTTCTAACTTTAGAAATTTCTAATTCTAGTTTAGGAAAGTGTCATTTTTAGTAGTTTCCTTTAATTTAAGTTTATTAATTTGATTCATGCTAATTTAGCATTAGTTTCTTTAGTTGCTTGTAGCTAGGTTAGTTTCTAATTTTATTGTTTAGTTTTAGTTTTTAGTAAGTTTCTTTTATGTTTAATTTCTTATTCCATGCATGTTTCCATTTTATGTTGTTTAATTTCATGGTTTAATCACAACTCTTCTTCTTTCGCTAAAGTTAATTAACTTGAATAAAATCCAAACCATTAAAAATCTATGAGATTCCTAGTGGGATCAACCTTGCTTGCATGAAAATGCTACATTGATTCATGCATTGGATTCAGGGTTCTGGAATGGATTTGTGGTTGGATTCTTATTAGGATTGATTATCTTTAATTGTAGTTTTAGGTTGCATTAGATTAGGATTTTTGCATTGCATTTGGATATGTTATTAATTCCACATAAATTGATCCATCTCACTTGTTTTGAGCAAGGAAGATTTTGCAGAGTAGCAGCAATCCTATGGGCCAAAGCTTCATCAAATTTGATTGCTTTCTTAGATCATGTTTTTTCCTTTTGAGTGAAATTGTATTGAGACACCATTGTAACTTGTAATTTATTTATTTCAATTTAAAATGGGTTGTATTAATATAGGGCAAGTGATGGGTATGGAGGCCCACACTTGATCTTCATAAAAAGCCCCATTATAAATATCCCTCACTTTGATTTACTTTTCTAGTTGGGTTGAATTTAGTATAATTTGCATTTAGTAGGTAGAATAATTCATATAGTTTTACAGTCATTCATCTTAATTGTTGCATCTTTAATTAGGGATGTTGCATTAGATAGAACCTAGCTAACCCTTGGTTGGATAGCATATATGACATATTAGTTTGCTTTCTCGTATTTGCATGTTTAATGCTTTATGGTGGATGGAACGTAGTGTTAGTAAGTCCCCACAAGATCACTCATAAGATAAAGACTAGATTTCATCACTAGATCCTTTGCCCACTTAGGAAATCAAAATCAATTCCTTGTATTCTTGCAATCCCATCCATTAATCTTTAATCTAAAATTAAGGAGCAAGAGACTTAGGGTTTTGAGCTCATAGAAACCTTTTTGAAAGAGGAGATCTATTGTCACACTACTGGCTCTTAAACTTTGTGGTTATAGTGGGTATCGAAAATTCAAGTGATTTTCCCACACCTTTTGTTGACTAATGTTGAGGTCCGAATGCCTCCTTCCATGAGAATTATATTAACCACCTTGAGCAAGATCTAACTAGTAAGCAATAGTCAAATATAAATCTAAGGAGAAGCCGTCTAACTTTAAGTTAAAAGCTATAACCTCACATATTAACAAAGATCTTCAAGACAAGCCTGCTAGCATTAGATATTGTTTGATTGCATATAACATAGAGTTTGGAGTTACATTTAGGTCTAGGATGCATCATTTAGTTAGAGTTTTTCATTAAAATGAAAAAAGAAGAAGAAGAAGGTATTCATTCATTGTATACAATAATTTATTTCATTGTATGTAAAGTTGAGTGCAATGGTTTACCAAACAAGAGATGGAAAACCACCACTTTAATACTATTTCACTCCTAAGCCATTACCTGATATGTATGAGATAGAGACAAGGTATACACCTGATTTATCCAATGCAATTGATAGTCAATTGGATAGCATAGAAATTCTAATGAACATGTTAATTGCTTTTACTGAGTCATATTCATCATATCCATAGCCCTAGTATGACAATTCCTACACCTATTCTAACCCATAATATGCCACTACTTCAGGGCCATCTAACTCTACATACAATGATTATTATTAGATGCTAATGAATGCAACTAGTGTATTCACAAACCTTAGCAATTTTTATCCTATGAAAAATTACCTAGACTAATGGATGGGCTAGGCATCATGAACAATCATGGTCTCAGGATTATCCACCATACTATGAAGAACCATCATCAACCCACCCTAATTTACTCTATCATGATTATCAAGAATATCAAGGTCAACCATCATAGGTTCAACATGCTCAACCCTTTTTTAGTACCCCAATGCCACAGTAATACCAACCCTAGTTCTAGTCACCATTGCACCTTCAAACCACCCACACAATCCATGGATCACGCACATGGTATTAGGTCAATTTCCTTTTTGGTTTTTGCTTAGTTTAGCTACATAATCTTATTTTGGAAATAGTTAATTCAATGTTTGCATCTTAGTTAAAGCTTATAAAGTTTCCTTTTTGAATTTTTGAAATTTTCATCTTTAGGATGTTTTAGGATTTAGAAAGTGTTAAAATTTAGAAAGTCTTTTTAATGGTAGTTTTTATTCACAAGTATGTTTCTAATTTCTTATTAAATCTAGTTAGCTCTCATTGGTTACTTGCTTGTATAGGTTAGTTTAGTATTAGAAAGTTTCATAATTTGGTTTTAGAAAGTTTTAACCTTAGAAAGTTTCTAATTATAGTTTTAGAAAGTGCCATTTTTAGTAGTTTCCTTTAATTTAAGTTTCTTAATTTGAATCATGCTAATTTAGCATTAGTTTCCTTTAGTTGCTTGCATGTTACTTAAGTGAGTTTCTAATTTCATTGTTTAGTTTTAGTTTTTACTAAGTTTAGTTTCTAATTCCATGCATGCTTTCATTTCATGTTGTTTAATTTCCTAGTTTAATCATAACTCTTCTTCTTTGGCAGAAGTTAATTAATTTGAATAAAATCCAATCCATTACAAATTTGTGAGATTCCTTGTGAGATCAACCTTGCTTGCATAAAAATACTACATTGATTTGTGTGCTTGTGAGTAATTTTAAAGCTACACTAGACAAGTAGAGGTATCCAATAAGGAAATAGAGCAAATTTTGGAAAACACAGTCAATCCAAATAGAAAATACTAATCTTTGAGCCTTAATGACACTTTATAGGTTTATCATACTACATTTAATACCCCTATAGGCATGTCACCCTACCACCTGATCTATGAAAGTCCTGCCACCTACCAATGGAATTAGAGCATAAAGCATATTAGGCCATCAAAAAGCTCAATTTTGACTAAATACTATTGGAACCCATAGAAAGCTCTAACTCAATGACTTGGATAAATTAAAGAAAGATGTATATGAGCCTGCAAAGTTATACAAAGGCCACATGAAGAGCAATCATGATAGACATATATTAAGAGAGTCCTTTACGCCAGGATAGAAAGTCCTCTTGTATAATTCTATATTGCATCTATTTCCAAGAAAACTTATATCTCAATGGACTAGACCCTACATAGTACATACTGTATATCCTCACAAGCTACTAAGATAGAAAATGATGGAGAGATCTCCAAAATGAATGGGCCTACTCAGAGTTGGTAAACCCTGAAGTGGAAGAAACATTACTTGGCGAACCAATTTATCATGACCCACCTTAGCATATCCCATAACACCTACATATATCACATGTGCCACCTTCATCATTATCATTATATAGTATGTCTAACTGAAGATGTTAAACTTAACACTTACTGGGAGGCAAACCAGGGTCTTTAAAGTCTCATTATTCTACATCACTCATTTTTCATATAGGTGTCATATTTTTCAAAACATTAAGGACAATGTTTAGTTCAGGTCGGGGGTGTAGACATATATGAAAGTTTTGAGTTTTTGTTTTCAAAAAAATAATCATTTTTTTTTTTTAGTTTTTCAAAGTTTTAAGGCTAAAATTCTTTTATTGTGATGATAATTGGATTGTCTGAAGCTTAGTATTTCTCTTAGTTTAACTTTTTAATAGAAAATCATATGGTTTATTCTACATTTTATTTATGTCTTCAAGTATTTTATGAAGGTTAAATCTCTCAACACACATGTAGTGCATAGTCTACACAAGTAGGTGGTTATGACTTAAAGACTTGAGAAAATTAGTGGAGACCTATATACTCAAGTGAGTATTAGAGACTATCATCTTTCTGAGGGATATATCTAATTCCATATTTTCTTTAGTGAACATAACTTTGAAGGATCCTAGTATCTTTGTTTTGGCCAAAATTCCAAGAATTAATAGGAGTACTGACTTTCTTTCTTGAATATTTATTGAATCCAATAGGTTTTAAGAAACCTATGAAATGATATAGGCCATCCTTATTCCAACCCAGAGGCACAAAACCTACCTAGTATATTGTACCACTAGCTAAGCCCTTTGATCCTCTTGGTAAGCTATTTTCATTTCAACACCATGTTTACTTTAACCTAGAAAACTCTAGTAAATATAAATTACCCGTTACTTATCTTTCAAAATTGAGAAGAGATGATAGAAAAAGTTCAAAAAAAGGATAAAAGTCAAAGAAGTGAAAAATATTAAAAGTACAAAGAAAAGTGTTCTTTCTTAGAAATGCAAGAAAAAATGAAAAAGAAAAGTAGAAAAGATATTCACTTCAAATGTACTAAAAAGTAAAGTTCTCCAACATTTAATTGAGTACCTCTACTCAACTTTGAACCTTTAAAACATTTTTACCCTTTCTTTTAGAACATATCCTAAGCCTATGTTTCGTCTTATCTGAAGACCGATTGTTTTAAGGTAGAAGATAGCCTTAGTGAGGATATAAATGAAAAGGAATTAAGGTGAAATACACTTAATGATCTTGATAATGGCATCCATTCTTAGGGATCATAATTTCTTTGTCTCATCTATGCTTAAAAGATATTATTGAACCATTAGTCATGTTGGATCTGGTCACATAAAGAGAGAATTTTATTTGACCCTATCTCTCTCATCATCATCATCATCAAGACCTTATCCTAATTAGGGGTCGGCCAAATGAATCTTATTCCTCAATTCCACTCTATTAAATACCATGGTTTTATTTAGTCCCAAAGTTTTTAAATCTTTCCTCACCACTTCTATCCACGTTGTTTTGGGCCTTCCCCTTACCCATTTAGAACCTTCTACTTGTATTGCCTCACTCCTTCTAACTGGTGCCGTTGTTGGTCTCCTTTGGACATGTCCAAACCATCTAAGTCTAATCTCACTCATCTTATTGCCTATTGGTGCTACCCTTAAATTTCCTCTAATATTTTCATTTCTAATTCTGTCCTTTCTTGTCTTACCACTCATCCATCTCAACATCCTCATTTCTACGATGCTCATCCTATGAGTATCATGTTCCTTAACTGGCCAACACTTTGATCCATAGAGCATGGCCGGCCTTATAACCATCCTATAGAATTTTCCTTTTAGTTTGAGTGGCACCCACCCATCACATAAAACTCCATATGCACATCTCCATTTGTTCGAACCCGCTTGGATTCTCTAGGTAGCCTCCCTCTCAATCTCTCCACTCTCATGGATCAATGATCCTAAGTACCAAAAGAGGTCTTTCACAGGGACTTCTTGGTTATCAATCTTGACTGGTGTTCCACTCCCACTCTCCTTGCTAAAATTACATTCCACATATTTTGTCTTAGTTCGGCTAATTTTAAATCCTTCAGATTCTAATGCTTCTCTCCATAACTCTAGCTTTATGCTTACACCCTCCCTTGTCTCATCAAGTAAGACTATATCATCTGCAAATAGCATGCACCAGGGAATCTCCTCATGCAAATGTTTTGTTAACTCATCCATAACTAATGTGAAGAGATATGGACTCAATGCCGATCCTTGGTGCAATCCTATAGTGACAGAAAAATCACCAATCATGCCACTAGTGGTCTTAACATTTGTTACCACTCCCTTATACATATCTTTAATTATGTCCATATACCCCTGAGAAACCCTCTTACCACCCAACACCCTCCATATTAACTCTCTAGAGACTCTATCATAAGCTTTCTCTAAGTCGATAAAGACCATATGTAGGTCTTTCCTCCCCTCTTTATATTTCTCTACTAATTGTCATCATAAGAAAATAGCTTCCATGGTAGACCTTCTAGGCATGAAATGTGACAACCCGGGTTTTCCCATGCATTTTTAAATACAATATCTAATTCCTAAGGCGGGATGCATCCCTATTTGAAAAAAAAAAAATGCAATGAAAAACCATGCAATGCAGTGGAAAATCTTTAGTTTTAACTCGTTTTGAAAACCCCAAGTGTCATTTGCTTTCACAACAACCAAAGTAATTTTTGAAAAACTTTAAAAACCATAAATGTTTTTCCCCAGGTCTTTCCAGTCACAGCACATAACCCAACTATAAATTAATACAAATACATGTCCAAAGGGTAGAGAGTTTACTCACATGTATAGTTGTCTCCTTTGTTTATTCACTTGCTCGTAGCACTAATATGTTCTGAGGCATCTTCTATTTGTGAGTGGAACTATCCTGAAAAATGTTAAGGATAAGGTGAGTATATACTATGCTCAGTAGGAGTCTATCACTACTAGTTTTGCAATGCATGCTACGTTTAAAATCATAAGCTCTTTAAAACACGTGCATGTTTGAACAATCACGTTCAATATCGATATCAAAAACCACTGTCGAATTGGAATGCTAACGACTTAAAGAAATATCATAATCCAAGTCGAAAGTATCATATATCATAAACATAATGATATGCATCAGATGTTCAACTGAATCCAACTCATGGATATCTAGTATGGTATGGTTGACCAACCTCATATCATGCCATATGCAATGCAAATAAGTCCACGAAACCATAGGGTCCAACTATGCCCACGACCTCACTGTCGTGTGGTCCCCGGGTACCTGAGGATACTCGATCATAGCCTCAACGGGGCCTATGACACGTCGACCCAGTGCCGTGACACCAGTGGTAGCCCCCTGTACCACATGCAATCGACGTAGGGACATTGCCCTTTTTGGGCGTGGTACCCATCCACCTAATAGTGATAGAGGCTGGAGGCCAACCCAAACCTCTCGGCATAGCGCCCACAAGCTCATCAGCCCAAATCATATCAGATCAAATCAACGAAAACCCCTTGTTCAAAATCCGTCCTCTTTGGGTCCCTCACAACTACTTGGCCCTCACAACTACCTACCCAGCATCTTTTAGGCACTCCAGCGTCTTTTGGTAACCCTCAAGGACATGCAATCTTTTAAAAACTCAATGCTCACCAATTATGCAATATATGCATTTGTTTGCAAAACATATCTATGCATAATGTATATGCAATCATTTGTAAAACATATCTATGCATAATGTATATGCAATTATTTGCAAAACATATCTATGCATAAAGCGTTTATCATATGTATGCTGAATTAAGTCATGCTAAACAAGTTATATAATTTGTATTTAAAACATGCATAAAACAATCATGGCTCCTTTTTAAAAAGTCTAGTAGCGATAGAGCACCTACCTCAAAGTCTCCTGGAGTCGCATCCTTTATCACTTTAACCCATCCTTGGGTTTCATTTATAATCTCCTGGGTATGGATGGATACAAGGAGTCCTCATTAATTTCACTCTATTTAGACGTTAGATTGCTAGCTCTATCTATTGGGTCCAAGGTCCTTGCCTAATTCATTCGTCAGGCTAGATCCTATGGTATGGATCTGCTTTCCAATAGTTAAATTCTATAATTTATCCTCTAATCTAACTTTAAAGTCTCAATAGGTCCGCGTGCCCCGGTTCTCAGGACACTTGTGTATCCTGGTTGAACCGTGACCGCCTTAAGTGCATGCACGCCCAAAGGCCGTGCCAGGGACTGCATTTTGCACGTGTTCATGCATGCTCAAGTGACGCGCTATGACGTGCATCATCACACGGACGGACCTTGTAGCATGGCGCGTCTCAGCTCCCAGGGCACCGCGTGCACCCTGGTTGAGCTAGGACCCATGCCCCATGTCGTGCGATCACCTGAAGGCCGCACCTGGGACAATGTATGCACTGTCGTACACATAGAACCCGTCCCAGGGACCCAGTCCCAGGTGCACGTGGTGCTTGGCTCGTGCAGGTTTGGCCCAAGTCGTCTTGGGCATTTTCCGGCCAAGAACCCAGTTGGAAAATGACCGGAAAGGACCAAGGAAAGTGGAAGGGAGGAGGAGGAAAGGAAAATGGCTTACCTGGGTCATCGGTGATGGCGGTCTTCCTGCCTAAAAACTCTATGTTTGCCGAAAATCGTGAAGAGGGAAATCCCATTGTCGTGCAAGGCTGGAAAAGAGAAGAGAGGGGAAATGGGGAGATGGGAACGGATGGGCGGCCTGACTTGGGCCTGGCCGTTGCCAAAAAACTCAGGGGAGATGGTTTGAGATGGGTTTCCAATTATTCCAGAAACCCCAGTCTCAAATGGCTGGTAAAACACCGAAAAATCACGTTTTTTGGAGAGGGGAGATGGGGTTTTTATAGACCGGTTATGGCGGTTTCCCTCAATGGCAGTGCCGCCATTGGCGGTGGCAGATCCCTCTAGAAAAATTGAGATCGAGGGTTTTTGGGAGGGTCTAGAGGTTGAAGATGACAGGGGGTGCCGTTATCAAAACGGCGCCCTGCATTTTTCATCCTTTTTCGTTTTTTTCATTTTGCTGTTTAATTTTTAGAAATACCCCTATCTTTAAATGGCTATAACTTCTTCATACGAACTCCGTTTTGGGTGATTTTTGAGGCGTTGGATTCCATTTTTCGAGAAGAATCTAATGGTAGTAAGTTTTCCCACAAATTCCTTCATATACTATTTTAAATAAAATCAAACATTCAACTCAATTCATTTCCTATAAAATGTCCAATTTTCGTTAAAAATAGTGTAAATTGCTCAGGCATTACATGAAACCAAACTAATTCTCCAACACACTTGTTTCATGTCATAGCCTTTTCTCAATCACTCTTTCAAAAAGTTTCATGGTGTGGCTCATAAGTTTGATCCCTCGATAATTAGTGTAGCTCTGAATGTCTCCTTTATTCTTATAAATTGATACAATAGAGCTTTTCCTCCACTCATCAGGCATTTTCTCTGATTTTATGATCTTGTTAAACAACTTGGTCAACCAAACTACCCCAATATCTCCCATATGCTTCCAAACCTCTATTGGTACACCATCAACCCCATGGCCTTTCCTGATTTCATCTTTTTCAAGGCCTCCTTTACTTCAGGTATTCTAATCCTACGTTCATATCTATAATATCCAATGTTGTTTAGATTTATAGTATTTTCAATCCCTACATTCTGAGAGCCATTGTCATTTAACAATTTTTGAAAGTATCTTTCCCACCTTTGTTTGATCTCATCTTCTTTGAATAATACCCTTTAATCATTGCTTCTAATACATCTAACATGATCTAAGTCCTTACCCTTCTATTCTCTTACTTTTGCAAGTTTAAACACATCTTTCTCACCTTCTCCTATTCATAATTTATTATAGAGATCATCATATGCTTTAAGTTTAGTCTCACTTACTATTCTCTTAGTAGTGTTTTTAGCATTCTTATATTGTTCATAGTTTTCATTATTTCTAATCTACTGCCAAGCTTTAAAACGCATCTATTTTTCTTTAATAACTTTTTGCACTGTTTCACTCCACCACCATGTTTCCTTTGCTAATAGCCTTTTACCTTTAGATACTCCTAAGACATCTTCTGCCATATTAGTCCACATGATATTTACTTCTATTTCATAGTCCAATTTCCTTCTACCATCAACTTATTTTTGAATGAGGTTATTTTCTCTCCTTTTAAGTTCCACCACTAAGTTTTTGGATGTGTATTAAGCTTAGTTCTTTTACTCCATCTTTTAATATGGATATCCATAACCATCAACCTATGTTGTGAGGTTAAACTCTCAGCAGGTATCACCTTACAATCCTTACATATAGATCGTTCATTATTCCTACGTAGAAGAAATTCTATTTGGCTTTTGTGAAGTCCACTTTTAAAGGTTATTAAGTGCTCATCCCTCTTCTTAAAGAGTGTATTTGCAATGGATAGGTTATATGACAAAACAAAATCAAGGATATTCTCCCCCATCTCATTTCATTCACCTATACCATACCCTCAGTGTATTCTATCATATCCTTCCTTATCTTTTCCTACATGGCCATTTTAGTCTGCTCCTATAAATATCCCCTCAGTGTTAGGAATTTCTTGTATGACTCCCTCCATATCTTCCCAAAACTGTCTCTTAATTATATCTTGTAACCTTACTTCTAGTGCATATGCACGTATAACATTTATAATCTACTCTCCTAGAACAATTATTATTATTATTATAATTCTATCACTAATTCCTTTAAAGTCCACAACTTTATCCTTTAATTCCTTATCCACTATTATTTCTATGCCATTTCTGTTATTTTCCTTTCCTATGTACCATAATTTATACCCATCTATTTCTCTAGCTTTAGCCCCTATCTCTCTGAAAGCTTTAATTCTTAGTGTATATTAATGAGAATTTGAGATTAATACATCTTACCAATGAAGCAATAAGTATTACTGCTTAGAAGTCCTAACTTCTGTCTCGTGTACACACATTGCACTCTTAATATAGCTATAATAAAATGAATTTTGGTATATGGGTGACTTGTAGAAATTTTCATTCATCTTTATTTAGTTGTTACAGCTAATAAAGTGCTAATGGACGATAATTCTCTTAGATAAATAAAAGGACATGGAGTTATGGAATTTTGTGGGTATACTCACTACAAAACCTCATGAGGCCAAACTCGTCCACTAGGGGTTTAAGGGCCTATTGTATATGCTCAATGCAATCGTAAGTACCTATGAAAATGGAAACCATTTGTTTTAATGATTTTTCACATCTTTTGTTTAGAACTAGATGATAAGTGTTCAATTATGTATAAAAGGTACCCAATTAGAAGTTCATGTGTTATAAATTATGGTGTCATTTATATATATTTTTTCAAAATTTTGTAACATGTTAAGTGATTAATTTTGGCTAAAAGACCCTTAGTTTAGCATTCAATTAGATCATCTAATCGTCCAAATTTCAAATTTTAGCTTGATTAACTATCTAGACCATAATCAACGGTTAGATGATCATTCGAGCTTATTAAAGGATTAATGTACGGTTTGATTATTCTAATTTAGTCTTTATTTTTTGCAGATCAGCTAAAGGAGGGTGGGATGGCTCAGATCTATGATTAACAGTGCAAATCAAGATGAGAAGAGTCCAAATTGGATAAGAATTACTAATGAGAATAATCCTAAATTTGTAGAGGATAAAGTTTCCTAAAAGGGAGTTATCTCTTCAAGGAAGGAGTTGAGGAAGATAAGGATGGAGTGGAGAAAAACAAGGAGATACAAAAGCTATAAAGAGAGGAAACCGTATGGAGGGAGGGGGAGTGGTAGTTATTTTCTTAGCTTTGCTTCTTCCACTTGTTTCCATTCAACTGCACCTTCATTGTTTCACCCTCTTTGTTCTCAATTTTCAATTTTTTTATCACATCATGTACTACACCAGACCTCCCTACTTCTCCACACGCCTAGATCTTCTTCAGCATAATCCCACTTCACCACTCCAGCGGCCTGAGCACTGGTAGTCTGCTCAGCCTGTTTAACAACCACCATTCCACTCTTCCCAATCCACGCACTCCTCTATTTCCCCATCTTGTTTTTTTCCTCTTCAACCCTGCACCCTCCATCACTCATCTCCATAGTCACATTCATTCACCACACAAGTTGTTTTCATAGTTTCCTCTCTCACTTCTCCACGCTCTCACACTTTATCCAATTCCCAGGCCAGCCCAATAGAAGCCAAGCGTCTCTGCCCAGGCTCCTCTGTTCCACACGTTATCTTCTTCGCCCAGGTCGCCTCCACCTTCCAGATCAACAGCGTCTGCTCCATATGAACTAGTGGGATGCCCTGTCCTTAGAAAAGGCAGCTTCCCCAACTTCTAGCACCACTCTGGTCTCCATCTCTCTTTCTCTCACGCTCATCTGACACGGCAGCCCCAGCTCTCTTACCCATCTGCCCAGACCGTCGACAGCACCATGCTCGTCTTCATCTTCCCATTCCAGGCCAGTGATCAAAGCCAGAGATCCTTTATTTCATCGCATGAACTAACCAGGCGAGCCACCAATGCCCAAAAAAGGCGTTGTTTTTTTCCGTTCTCCTCTACTTCCAACCATCCATCCACTCTAGCAAGCAACCCATCTATTCCAGACGTATCGGAGAAGGAAACTCGAACTGGGTTTTCCTCCCGCATCGCTGCCCTTCTTCTCCTCCCCTTCTCCTTTCCATTCTATCCTCGCTAATTGCTTTTTTTCCTCTTTGGTTGGGCTAGCCAGCCATAGGTGTGTGACACACCTAGTCGGCTGATTCACCTCTACCTAGCTCCTTTATCTCTCCTCCTGTTCACTGCACTCTTCCTCTTCATACCCCTCTCATCTCTTCTCTCTCTCTCTCTCGTCTCTGATTTCCCAATTGATCTCCTTCCTTCGCGTAAGCCAAGCTTCCTCCATCTCGTTTCCCTACTAGCTAACTTAGGTGCGTGACACACCAAGCAGCCTGGTAGATCTCCAATTTCTCCATTCTCTCCATCTTTAAAATCTCCCCAGTTCACCAGCTATCCAGTCCAAGCGACGCCACACCGTCCAGCAGGGACCGCATAGCCAAATCCCTCACTTTTTCCTCTTCTTCTCTAAGTAGCACTTCCCCGAGAGAGAAAACCCAACTCGGGTTTTCTCCCAACCTTTCTTCTCTCCATTTTCTCTCCTTCCCTTCTCCCTTCTTCACCTTTATTTTCTCCTCTTCTTCCCCACATTTTCATCTAGTTTTTCGTTAAAAGCCAGAAACCCTAGAAAATTACAAAATTGCCCCTGAAAGATCCTTGTTTTAATCCCATCTGAGTCCCTATTTTAATTCCAACTGGGTCCCTATTCTATTTACATCTATGTCCCGGTTCTATTTTATCCTTATTTTGACTATCTAGGGATAGGCTTATCGAAGACAGCTTGTTTAGTTGCATTTTCTGTGTTTTTGGAATAAATAATTGTGTAAATTGCAACAATTGAATAAATCTGGATTTTAGTTTATTGTTAACTTATTTCTAGTATATTCTTTATTTTTATTCTTTTATTAATTGAATTTTATTTAAAACTCCATCATTTTAAATCAAGTCCTCGTGGGATCGACCTGTACTTACATAAGGTACACTAAAATAGCCTGTGCACTTGCGAAAAACATTAATAAGTTTTTGGTGCCATTGTTGGGGACTTGCAAAGAAGTTTTTATAAAATTTAATTAAAAATCCAAAAAATTTTAAAAATTGAAAAAATATAAAAATTATTAGGAATTGCATTGTAGGCATTTTTAGGTGCATTATTTATTTTTTTGTTTTAGTGCATAACCACCTAATTTCTTAAATTAGTACTTATTTCTAAATTTTCTTTTTCAGGGAAACAGGAAAGTGGAGAAAATTGGCAAGTAAGTCTTCATCAACATGAAATTTTCCCTACTTTCCTAGATTAGGATTTTTTCTTTTGAGTGAAGCTTGTAGTGAGGAGCCTTGTAAATTGCATTTCCTATTTTCATTTTAAAGGGTTTATAATACAGGGCAAGTGTGGGATAAGGTGGCCTACACTTGATCTTCATTAGAAACTCCACTGTAAGTCGCCTCACTCATTTAAATTCCTAGATTAGGGTTTGCATATAGAGTAAATTTGCATTGTTTGGTAGTATAAATCATATAGAAAGCATCCTCTTATAATTGTTGCATTTTTAGGTTTTGCATTAGTTTATCAACTTTTATTTGCATCTTAGGACACGGTTAATGTTTTAAGGTAATATATTTGATGATTGAACTGCCATGGAGTGTGGAATTAATTAGTAAGGGCACCCTACCCCCATAAGATCAAGGGTGGATTTCATCACCACTCCTTGGCCCACCTAGGATAATCACCTCAAGCGCGCTACCCTAGCCTTCAATTCAAATTAAAATCAATCAGAAGAGACCTATAGGGTTATCACATGCTCGTAGGACCCTCTTCCTAATACTTGATTTATTGTCACTCAAGTGGCTTTGGAGCACTATGGTTAATGAGGGTTGTCTAATAGAGCCTCGCTCTTCCCTCACCTCCTGTTGACGTTTGTGAGGTCTAAATGCCTCCTTACATGAGGGTTGTATTAGCCACCTTGCGAAGAACCTAACTGGTAAGCAATAATCAAGTCTAAAGGAGAGGAGAAGCGCTAGAGTAGGCAAATTAAAAGCATTATCCTCACACAATTTCAAGAAAATCAATATGTTGCTTATTAGCCTCAAGACTTATATTGTGTCCTTTGTTGTTCATCTTTTTAGGAAGTTAGGTTGCATCATGTAGGTTAGTTTTCGTCTTAAAAAAAAATAAAATGAAAAAGAAAGAAGGAGCTTATCAAGAAGGGGATAGATATCATAAATGGATCGGTTAGATCTTATGGAAAGTCAATTGCTTAAGCTAATAGTTTCTAGGCAAAGTGTGCCCCATCCTCAATACCATAATGACTATAGCTATTCTGAGCATCCATATTCCACCCCTTCCTAGCCCCCATCAAGCTTCACATACAATGAATACTATCAGGAGCCAATTGATGCACCTGATGCATTCACATACCCTAACAATTTTTATTCTGAGACAAATTCCAATGGATGGGCTAGGCATCATGAACAACCATGGTCTCAGGATTACAATATCAGGAAGAACCACAATGGTCTTACCCTGATCAGTACTACCATGATTATTCCGAATATCAGGATCAACCATCATGTGTTCAACCTGATTAGTCCTTTTTTAGTACCCCAATGCCACAACAATACCAACCCTATGAGTCATTTATTCTACTAGAAGAACCATTATTAGAAGAAAATATGCAGTATAGGTGTGAAATAAGAGAACAAGAATACATGGTTTCTAGGAATAAGAAATTAAAACAAATGATGGAAGAGTTCACTGAGGAAATAAAATGAGGGAGTGAGGAATTTAAGGTGATGCTGAAACAATTTAGGAAGGATAAAGAGCAATGTATTCTTGACACTAGGATGGAAATTTCTTATGATCCTTATGAGCCACAAAGTCTACAACCATCCTTAGAAATCTCCAGCTTCAATATACTTGAGTCATGTCCTGATTCTGATTATGAAGAGAATTCCATTGCTGAAGAGCATAACACTTCAGAAAAATCCAACCCTCTTTCTCTAAATGCGTGTCCCACCTATTTGTATGACTCTGATGAAGACACATCTATTGAGGAGATGCCTAAGTTGTTGGATATGTGCCTCTAATGGACACTTCTAGATTGCAAGTTAGAGTAGATCATCCTACGCATGAAATTCCAATTGAGCCTTTCAATGTAGAAGATGTACCTGATTGGGACCTAATAGCCTTCTTTGAACAAGCATCAGATGATAATATAGGCCCCATTGCTACTGTACCTATGCTTATCAAACAGAAAGAAGCAAAGTCAGTTGATATGCATCAACCTACTGTAGGGTACACATCAGATGATAACCAGGGTTTAAGCCAAACCTTGTCCCCGGCTCTAGTAATATAAGAACAACCTATTAGAGAAGGGGAGAGCCAGGTTATTACCCTAGTTCAAGACAATGATAGGGACACTGAGGAAAATGATAAATTGCATAGAATGGTCAGTATTATCTCTCAATTTGGTCAAGACAAGGACTGGTTGTCACCATATGGTCTAAGGAAATACACGGTAGTTCATGCAGTCATTAAGTTACCCTCACCTCAATTTTCGAGCTGGAGCAATTATATTGACTACCGTAAAATATTAAAGATACGGGATCAACACTATGGTCCCACTACTTTTACATTTGAGGTGATCTACTATATTATATTCATATCACCACCTAAAATTTCAAGGTGGAGACCATATATAGATTACCGCAAAATTCTAAAGTGGTGTGAGAATTCTCGCCATTTCATCTTAGGGTTAGGATTATGACAAATAAAGCTAACCTAGTTAGCTATAGGTTTAGAAAGTTAGGCTAGGAAATGTCTGGCTGAAGACGTTACACTGAGCGCTTATTGGGAGGCAACCCAAGGGTTTAGAGTCTACATCACTCAACTTTCATATAGAATCCTATGTTTTTAAAAATTGGGAACAATGTTTTATTTAGGTTGGGGGGTGTAGATACACTAGAGATTTTGAGTTTTGTTAAAAAAAAATTAAATAATTGAAATTTTTTTAAAAAATAAAAAGTTTTTAAAGTAGAGTTCCCTTACTGTGATGAGAACTGGATGTTCAGAATTTAGTAAATATACCGTTTTCACTTCTTAATAGGAATGCATATGATTAGTTTGCATGTCATCATGTGTTAAAGCATTTTATGAAGGTTAATCCTTGGAAACCATTTACACATAGCACATATTCAAGACTAATATAGAGATATGACTTAGAGACCCTAAGGAAAATCAGTGGAGACTTATAACCTAGTGAGAGTTTGAGACTATATTCTTTTAGAGAGGGTTATAAGTAATTCCATAATTTCTTCAACATACATACATTAATGTGATCCTGTTATTATTGTTTTCGTTAATCATCAAGAATAGATTAGAGTAATAGCTTTAATTCTAGAAATTTATTGAATCTAATAGGCTTTAGGAAACCTAGGAAATGATATAGGTCATCCTTGCTCAGCCCAGAGACATAAAGCCTACCCAATATAATATACCACTAGTTAGCCTTTTGAGCCTATTATTAAGCCTTTTCTTTCTTAACCCCATTCACCTTAACCCAGAATAACCTATTAAAATAAATAACCATTTCCCATCTTCAAAATAAGTAGAGTAGAAAAAGTTCAAAAATAGGACAAAAAGTCAAAGAAGTGAGAAAAAATTAGCTATCTTTCTTCCAAAGAACAAAAAGAAAAGAAAAGAAAAAGAAAGACCAAAGTCTAAAAGAGAAATTCACTTCACGTACAAACCAAGAAGAAAAGTTGTCCTAGAAGATATTCATTGAAGACATCTACTCAATTTTGAACCTTTGAATTCTTTATACCTTTCTTTTCTAAACCTGTCCTAAGCCTACATTTTGTCCTAGTTAAAGACCTATTGATCTTAGGTGGACATAGCCTTAAAGAAGAGATGAAAAGAAAGAATTAAGGTAAAAGACCCCTAATATTCTTGGTGTTAACATCCACTCTTATGGATCACTTTCCTTTGTCTCATAAGCTTTGAAGAGAATTATGTGAACCATTAACTTGTGGGATTTGGTCACATAATGAGGGAAATATATTAAACCCCTTATCTGAGAGTTTATTTCTGAGCGTATACCTGTGAGAATTTGAGGTCAAAGCATATTTCCAATGGAATGTAAGCATATCCAATTAGAACTCAAGATTTATGTGACTGTACACATACATATGCATTCTGAGAAATAGTTCAAATAAAATGTCTATCATATGTGTATGGTGTGTAAAATTGTCAAATCCACTTCATTAAGTTGTTAAAAATTAGTAAAGTTGCTAATGAATGAGGATTCTCTGAGATAAAATAGGGGACTCAACTTTACTGAATTTTGTGGGTACATTCACTACAAACCCTCACGAGGCCTAACTTGTCCACTAGGGGTAACCTAGGATTTCAAGGGCTTATTGCATGTGCTAAATGCAATCGTGAGTACCTACGAAAGTGGCACCTTGTACCAGTTTTGTAAAATAGTTGTCTGCATGTTTTGCTCGGGACTACTAAAATGCTAGTTGGGGGGTGTGTTAAGTGATTAATTTTGGCTAAAATACCCCTAGTTTAGCATTCAATTAGATCATCTAATCATCAAAATTTCAAATTTTAGCTTGATTAACTATCTAGACCATAATCAACGGTTAGATGATCATTCGAGCTTATTAAAGGATTAATGTACGGTTTGATTATTCTAATTTAGTCTTTATTTTTTACAGATCAGCTAAAGGAGGGTGGGATGGCTCAGATCTATGATTAATGGTGCAGATCAAGATGAGAAGAGTCCAAATTGGATAAGAATCACTAATGAGAATAATCCTAAATTTGTAGAGGATAAAGTTTCCTAAAAGGGAGTTATCTCTTCAAGGAAGGAGTTGAGGAAGATAAGGATGGAGTGGAGAAAAACAAGGAGATACAAAAGCTATAAAGAGAGGAAACTGTATGGAGGGAGGGGGAGTGGTAGTTATTTTCTTAGCTTTGCTTCTTCCACTTGTTTCCATTCAACTACACCTTCATTGTTTCACCCTCTTTCTTCTCAATTTTCAATTTTTTTATCGCATCATCTACTGCACCAGACCTCCCTACTTCTCCACATGCCTAGATCTTCTTTAGCGCAATCCCACTTCACCACTCCAACAGCCCGAGCAATGGTAGTCTGCTCAGTCCATTTAACAACCACTATTACACTCTTCCCAGTCCACGCACTCCTCTATTTCCCCCTCTTGTTTTGTTCCTCTTCAACCTTGCACCCTCCATCGCTCATCTCCACAGTCACATTCATTCACAGCACAAGTTGTTTTAACAGTTTCCCTCTCTCACTGCTCCACGCTCTCACACTTTATCCAATTCCCAGGCTAGCCCAATAGAAGGCAGGCGTCTTTGCCCAGGCTTCTCTGTTCCACGCGTTATCTTCTTCGCCCAAGTCACCTCCACCTTCCAGATCAATGGTGTCTACTCCATACGAACCAGTGGGACGCCCTTTCCTCAGAAAAGGCAGCTTCTGCAGCTTCCAGCACCGCTCCAGTCTCCAATCTCCATCTCTCTCTCTCACGCTCATCTGACATGGCAGCCCCAGGTCTCTTGCCCATCTGCCCAGACTATCGGCAGCACCATCCTCGTCTTCATCTTCCCATTCCAGGCTGGTGATCATAGCCAGAGATCCTTTATTTCATCGCACGAACTGACCAGGCGAGCCACCAACGCCCAAAAAAGGTGTTGTTTTTTTCCGTTCTCATCTACTTTCAACCGTCCATCCACTCCAGTAGGCAACCCATCTATTCCGGATGTACCAGAGAAGGAAACCCGAACCGGGTTTTCCTCCCGTGTCGCTGCCCTTCTTCTCCTCCCCTTTTCCTTTCCATTCTATCCTCTCTAATCATTTTTTTTTCCTCTTCAGTTGGGCTAGCAAGCCATAGGTGCGTGACACACCTAGTAGGCTGATTCACCTCTACCTAGCTCCTTTATCCCTCCTCCTGTTCACTGCATTCTTCCTCTTCATACCCCTCCCTTCTCTTCTCTCTCTCTCTCTCTCTCTCTCTCTCTCTCTCTCTCTCTCTCTCTCTCTCTCTCTCTCTCTCTCTCTCTCTCTCTCTCTCTCTCTCTCTCTCTCTCTCTCTCTCTCTCTCTCTCTCGTCTCTAATTTCTCAGTTGATCTCCTTCCATCGTGTAAGCCAAGCTCTCTCCATCTTGTTTCCCTACTAGTCGGCTTTGGTTCGTGACACACCAAGCAGCCTGGCAGATCTCCAATTTCTCCATTCTCTCCATCTCTAAAATCTCCACAGTTCACCGGCTGTCTAGTTCAGGCGATGCCACACCGACCAACAGGGACAATGCAACCAAATCCCTCACTTTTCCCTCTTCTTCTCCTAGTCGCACAGCCCCAACCTTTCTTTTCTCCATTTTCTCTCCTTCCTTTCTCCCTTCTTCCCCTTTTTTTTCTCCTCTTCTTCCCCATGTTTTCATCTGGTTTTTCGTTAAAAACCAAAAACCCTAGAAAATTACAAAACTGCCCCTGGAAGATCCTTGTTTTAATCCCATCTGAGTCCCTGGTTTAATTCCAACTGGGTCCCTATTCTATTTACATCTATGTCCCAGTTCTGTTTTATCCTCATTTTGACTATCCAGGGATAGTGCAATCCAGGGATAGGCTTATCCAGGACAGCTTGTTTAGTTGCATTTTCTGTGTTTTTGGAATAAATAATTGTGTAAATTACAATAATTGAATAAATATGGATTTCAGTTTATTGTTAGCTTATTTCTAGTATATTCTTTATTTTTATTCTTTTATTAATTGAATTTTATTTAAAACTTCATCGTTTTAAATCAAGTCCTCGTGGGATCGACCCATTCTTGCATAAGCTACACTACAATAGCCCGTGCACTTGCGAAAAACATCAACATAACACATGCATTTCTAACCTAATAATTCAAAATTTTGATATTTTGCAGGCCTAAAGGCTAATCCAGAGTAAGTATGTAAATTGTTGTAATTTTATAAGATTTAATTAGGGTTTTTTTATCTTTTGTAGGCGTTGAGAAGGTAATCCAATAGCCAAGATTGATCGAGATGAGAGTTGAAGATCAAGATCAAACCAGAACCTAAATGACTTCAATTGAATGTATGATCAAGGTTCAAGATCATCTTAGGGAAAGAAAAAGAAGGTAATAGGAAGCATCAAAGTGATTAAAATGGTTCATGCAAAAACCCATGCATTTCCACCACTTTGCAAGAGAATTGGAGCCATACATGAGTTTTCCTTGTCTAATTAGAAAACCAAAGGAAGCCAAGCCATTCAAGCCATCAAGTCACATGGAGCCATGTTCCACATGAAGTCACACTTTTTTTAGTAGACTTTTCAAGTAGTTATCCAATGTTAAAAGTGTGATTTTTAAGGGATAATTAGAAGGTTTTCTAGTGATATTTGTTAAAAGGTAAGATGATCATGCATGGTGGACCAATCAAGAAAGAATCCCTCTTTCCACTTTTCATTTTCCATCCTTTCCACCCACCTAAATAGGCTTTCCATGTTTTTGGCCAAAAGAGAGAACCACCTTCCCAAAAAGGTGATGCCTCCCCTTGCTTAGTTGGCATATTAAGTGGTTTCCTAATAAGGAAACCCCTAGATCTACTTCAAATTAAAGCACATCAAAACCCGAGAACTTTCCTACCATTTTCCTTTTTATTTTCTTCCCTTTCCAACAACCAGAATACTATGCAATTAGAAGGGAATGAGCTCCAAGCCACCTTCCTAAGAAGGTGACACCTCCCCCCTTTCTAGTTACATGGTCGCCACCATGATGTCATCTTATTGCATCATTCCTCCAACTCACACTCAACCGAACTTTCCCTTATTGGAACCCTAGATTGAGATCCACTTTCCCTACTTAGATTAAGGCTTCATTCAATTGGAAACCCAGCCCTTTACAAATGCTATGAATTCCACGTTTTTAAGAAGTAGGGATTTTGTGAGAGAACCTTAAAAGTTTGTACTCTAGCTTGGGATATTTTGGAGGTTGGAATTTAGATCTTTTTTGGGCTGTCCTTCCTTGGATTCTTAGGTATTTTATCTTATTTTACACTTCAATTCCCAGTTAGTACTTTACTTTCAATCCTTGCTTTCATTGCTTTGTTGTTCTTGTTTTTCTTCTTTAGTTCTAGACTCATGGATCTTCCTTATTTTCCTTGGAATCTTTGCTTCAACCTTCTTGGTTTTTCTTACTTATTCATCAAAGATCCAAGTTAGTTATCCTTTGGTAGTGATATCTAAGAGAATAAAGATCTTGACTCATTGATTTTCACCCTTGGATTCCACCTTTTTTTTTTTTTACTTAAATTAGGAACTAGTTCTAAGCGTCTTTTGTTCAAACTAGCTTCATATTTCTATCCATCCATTCTCTTGATTCTCTCTTGGATTTCAATTTCATGTCATATTAGTTTAGATTGAGAGCATTGGAATGTGTTCTAGCTTTGACTTGAATCAAATTTTTAGTTCATGAAGAGTGCGTAATTTTCTTATTCATATATATGAATTAGTACATCATTTTGGGTGTACTTTACCTGTGATTCAATAAAGCTATTTGAAGTTGATTGTTAATGCTTGATTCTAGTAGCTAAGTGCTTTAGATCTTGTATGTTATCTTGCATAAAAAGTGCTAGTTAAGTTGCTGTACATGCTTGAAATCTGGATTTTTTCCATTCAATCTTCATGCTTAATTTCCAGCCCCTTATTCATCTTACTTAATTAATTCATTTCGAACCCATTTAGATTTTTAGGTTGCTTGTTAAGTGCCTTGATTATGTATCATGTTAGTTTGCTTTCAATTCATTGAATTAGGCTATCTTTTACCCCATGAACCATGTGCACCATCCCATGGATCATGCGCATGGAACTAGGAAGATTTCTCTTTGATTATTGCTTTGTTTAGCTGATTAATCTTAGTTTATAAATTGTTAGTTATTTGCATACATCTTAGTTTAGTTTCAAAAAGTTTCCTTTTTGAGTTTCAGAAAGTTTCATTTTTAGAAAATTTAAGTTTAGGAAAGTGTTAATTTCGGAAAGTTTCCTTTTTTGTAAGTTTATTTAAGTTGCTTAGTTTCTTTCATTCTAGTTTTTCATTAGTTTATTTATTTCAATGCATGTAGTTAAGTAAGTTTCTAATTCCATTGCATAGCTTTAATTTTAGAAAGTTTCTTTTAATTGTAGTTTCTTTTGTCATTTACTTTCCTAGTTTAAATTCAAATCCAAATTAATCTCTCTCTTTAGCCGAAGTTAAGCACTTTAAATAAGATTCATCCAACATACAAATTTGTAAGATTTCTCATGGGATTGACCTTTCTCACATGCTAATACTACATTGATTTGTGCACTTGTGAGTAATACTAAAGCTACACCATTTATCATGAAAATGAACATAAATACTAGTACCGATCTATTGCGTGGATGACGCATGCTGGTAAGAGGTCAGCCTCAATGTTGTATGATATTGTTTCTAATTGACGTGAGATGCAAATAATAAATAATTTAATTAAGATATCTAAAAAATATTATTGAAAATGGTGGTGTGACAAAATGTATACATTAGATTATAGGGGAATGATATATCATTCTGGCCGAGCAACATGATATCTAATAGCCTTCCCAATGGTATTATTGTCATCGACTTCTATTAGAAATAGTAGCTGAGCATCCTCTTAACAAGCCATAACAATACACACATGCTTAGTGTATGAATGCATCAACTTTTTGTTTAAAAAGGAAGACTAAGTCTGGTACAATGTACCAATAGCGATGATGTTTTCAATGCCACTCAAGGTCCATATTCATATACACATCTGTAATAAGAAATAAGGGGTAGATAAGAATGGATGTGGTAGGACAATCAATTGAACAATGAAAAGTGGACATGTGTTCATGTATAGCTCCTTGATGGAAATTTTCTATTCATATGATGCGTGTAGCTCTTCCTGATCTTCTTAAGTGGGAGAATTGCACTTAGTATGTGATTGGGGTTTAGGGCTAGTAAGTGCTGGCTCTTGACCTCTCATATTCTAGAACTCTCCCATTAAATTGAGCTTTAATTGCATGTACATCTCCTTTCAAAGTGACACTTTTAGTTGCTTGTATTTCTCCTTGCCATCAACTTCACGTCATCAACCAAAGTATTTGGAAGGAAGAAAACCATGCCCTTAGCCCCTTACAAAGCCACAGTGTTCCTCCTTGTTGCCCAAAGCCCTATATAAGATGTCATGCTTTGCAGCAATGCTGCTTAGGATCCCTATAGATGCAGTTTCTTAGCTCAATTATTATTGCACAATTTATATGAACATGATCAATTCCATTAATCTTAATCTATAATTTTGAAAATGAAATAGAGCTAGACACATGTAACCACTTACTATTTAAGAAGCAACTTGTCAAGCAACTTCATTTTTATGGTTTGGGCATTATTATGCCCCTCTGAATGTGCCATTTTCCATAAGTTTGGCACCCTTAATAGGATTCATAGTCCCAGCTTTATTTTATTGTGAAGAGGGACACCAAAGTTAAGTAATCAAATATAACTAATATATATATATAATTAGAAAGAAATAAACTCTCACAAATACTTACTTCTTGTTGTTTGATGCAGGGAATTATATGATGTCATGTCAATGCTTGCATGAAAATTATTGTTGTAAGAAAATTCAACCAATGCAAGGTGTTCATCCCAATTTACTTTCTAGTCTAATTCACATGCTTTTAACATGTCTTTGAAAGTTTATATAGTTCTCTCTAATTGATTTTCTGTCTATGGATGAATGGTTGTATTGAATTTTAATGATGAACCCAAGGCCTCCTATACAATATTCAAGAATTTAGACATAAATCTTCCATCCTTATTAGAAATGATATCAGTGGTATGCCTTGGAACCTTACATCTCCTTCACATATAATTTATCTAAATGGTTGCCTAATGGTGTCTATTTAACAAGAAGAAAGTGTATAGAATTAGTTAATCTATCTACAATCACCCACATTATATCATGCCCTCTCTATTTCTTTGCCAGTCCCACAAAAAATCCATGGTGATGTGATCCTACTTTCATTCTAGAAGTTCAAGTGTTTGTAACATTTTTGCTAGTCACTAAAGTTCAACCTTAACTTCTTGACAAGAGAAACATTTAACTACAAACTCACCAATATCTGATTTCATTATGTCCCACCAAAGATTTCTTTCCAAGTCTTGGTACATTTTTGTACCTTAAGAATTATTGTATACAATGAGTGATGTGCCTCATGGTGTAGCTATAAGATTACTCGCAAGTGCATGAATCAATGTAGTATTTTACACATGAGAGAGGTAGATCCCACGAGGAATCTCACGGTTTTGTATATTGATTGGATTTTACTTAGATTACTTAGCCTAGCCAATGAGAGATTACTTTTATTAAACTAGGAAAGTAAATAACATTGAAAAGAAAACATGCATGAATTTAGAAACTACTAATAAGGAAACTTGCTAAAAATTAACAATTTCTGAAAGATAAAATTAGAAACTATCTAAATCTATTCTAAGATTCAAAGCAATTAACCAATGAAATTGAAACTAAACTTCAACAAATCTTAATCAACTAAACAAGCAACAAAGATGTAAGGAAAGTGCTCATGGAATATGGAAACTTGTACATGAAACTTCTTACTTTATTGAATTGAAATTCATACAAAAATGGTGTGCATATAACATGAACATGGAAAGAAAAGTGTGCCCTCTTCAAAGACATAAAAGTAAGGCAAATTTCGATCCAACATTCACTATTTAATAAGTAGAATGTGTGTGTTCCAAAAGAGAACCAAAGAGAAAGAAAGTGGGAAAAGAGATGGAACAAACTCAAAGTTAAGGAAAAAGAAACAATGAGAAGCCAAGGATGTAACAACCCCAAAATTTGTAAATACTATTCTTGGTGTTATTATGTGAAATTGGAATTCTAGACCCAAAGAAAATAAATTTTTATATAAAAATGGAATTTGGAGTGAAAATATGAATATTTGGAATGTACTCGAAAAATCAAGTCCAACGACATAAAGAACACTGTAATTGGAGTTCGGATGAATTTCACCAAAAAAATTTACTATTCCATAATCAGGTTATGAGTTTTCAAGAAATATATATTTTACTAGTGTAATAATTTGGAACTAAAACTGAAACCATTAGATAGCATCAGAAAATGGAATCCAACGAGCCAAAGAATGCTGAAAACAGAGTCCATATGAAGAAGTGATGGGACTTCAAAGTCAAGGCTATTTCGATAATGACACCCCCTTATCGCATAATCTGTTCTCAAAGAGAATAGACCTGGCAACCCTAACCCTAGCACCTACCATTCACCCCTCTTCCCCTTCCATCCAGTGTACCTTTCCCCATCTTCGGCAGCCCCAAGAGAATCCGATCACCCCAATCCCAATCGCCAACTCCTCTAGTAAATCGGTGACATGATCCTCTTCTGATCACACCTGTGAAACCGTAACCCACTTCCCCATCACCGACGATGTTTATATCATTCCCCATGGCTAGAAAACCCTATATCACATCTTGATTTCCTGTGTTCCCAAGATTTTATCCCCATTATTTCTGACAAGGAACTAGTTTCTAGAATTGGCAATTTGAAACCCTCTTCCCCTTCATTTTTCAGACAAAAATCCTAACCCAAAATAGTATTGACAAACCCAGATTTCCAACGTCCCTAAGCAACAAACATTCTCCTAGTTTTTGGCAATCCCAGATGGATTTTCCCATCTTCTCCGGTGCATAGCTCCTTCCCTGTCACCGGTGACCTACAGAAAACCCCGATCCTTAGATTCCGGCAAACCCTCTTTTTGTTCCCCACTGGTGTGCCCCAATTCTACCCATCTCATCCGCATTCATAGACCCCCAAAAAGCCCTTTCCCTCTAGTTCTCTCCACCACAGGGCACAACCAGGCCTGGGAAGGCCAGCATTCACAGACCCACTGGGTTTTCCCCCTTGGTCATCTTTTCCCCTTCATTTTTCCAGTGTCGGCAACCCTTTTTTTTCCCCTCTATGTTCCTCATCACCAACAAGTCAGATCTGTTGGCCAGCATGCCCAAATCTCCAGCATACAACCCTCTCACTATTGATTTTTCCCTCTGCTATTCTTCAGGGCATGGCAAGGCTAGGTCTCTAGGCTGGCTGGTGCACCCAGGATCACCCTTCTCCTTTGTTCTCCCCACATCAAGGCACACCAGGCCTGGGAAGGCTAGCGTACCTAGGTTTCAGACACCTTTTCCCCTATATTTTTTTTTATGTCTTAGCTCTGGGTAGTGACAAAACTACCACCCAAAACCACCATCACACCCCCATCTTCCCAAATTTTTTATCTGGAAAAATTTGACTGTTGAATTTGCTAGACATTTCATTGGAGGTCAAATCGTCAGATCTGTGACAATCTGACTTCGTGTTTCCAATCCAAATAGTCTATCATGACCATTAGGAAGTGTAGATCAAGAATCTGATGAGAGATTTAAGATCAGAAGCTAGATTTGAGATGATTTCACTGATCTTGATCAATGGTTGAGATCAATCTAAGATCTAGGTATGAAAATTGATCATGTTCTATGATCGTGATTGATGTAGCTTATTCAATTAGATCGTTCAATTAGAAGTTACTAATTGATTGTTTGATTTGGAGGGTCCAAGTAAAATTGAGGATTTTACCAGCGTGAATGGATGGTGATCAATGCTAGTGGAATTGAAGGATGCATCACACGAGATAGGTGAAAATTTAAGAAGCATGACTAAATAATAAGATTCATGTTTTAAACATGATCTTATTCCTTATTATGAAAGTTACAGCATGGAAATAGTATAATTGTCATTAAATGTGCTTTGTATGGTGAATGATGTGAATTAGTTATTTTAAATGATGTCATGCTTATAATTCATGCTTAGTGTGCACCTACTATCTAACAAACATGATTAGACTTGTACATCTTATATGATTGTGAAATTACGTTTATGGTACATGGGTACCATGTTAGTATTTGTGATGTATGAGTTTAGGTTTATAGGGTACATCCTTGGTGGATTGTCACTTAATAAGTGAGGATGTTATTCTTATTATGAAATATGTTAACAGGCAATTTGCTTACTATTATGATTATTTTACATCTGTGAATGGAGGCCTAAGGGTTTTGTTTTATACAAGCATATGCTTGGAGGTGCTATGCTAGTGAAGTTATAAGGGTTTGGCCACCCGCTTCCCAAAATTTAATTATATGATCATACCTTGCCCTATGAGAGGCTAAAAGACAAGTGGGGCAATTATGAGAAGGCCCCAGTGTGAAAGTCCTGTCTTCCCATATGGGCAGTGACACAATATTTTTCATTGTAGTATCAGTGGTGAATAGGGCAGTTATCCTAGCACGAATCAGACTGCAACATGGTATTCCTTATTTTTGATGCATTATGGTGCTTATATTATGGCATTATGAGATGCCTTATATGATGTGGAATGATGATATGCCATATATTGTTTTCCTAGCAATTGCTAGAGTATTGTGGACCTCGTATAGTGAGGGCATGAGGATAATATTGATATACCAGTAAAGGCTGGATAATTACTAACCCCACATCATGAGGGGTATGATTCTGAAACCCAGTATAGTCTAGGAATGTAAATTAGATGATATTGATTATATTCATAATTTTGTATGTCTTTTAACAATTTCCATATATGTGCACATATGCTATATGTATATGATTGAGGGTGTAGTTTCATATAAGTTTCATATGGGTATATGAATGGGTAGAACTGTTATGCAGAGTATGGTTCATGGAAGTGGATTAGTTTATTTAGATAACAAACAATAATTAAAGATGTTTGATAAATCATTGGATTACTTATTAGTTTATTTAGATAACAAACAATAATTAAAGATGTTTGATAAATCATTGGATTACTTATAATTATGAAACATGTAGACATTGATAATTATGAAAAATGTTAATAATTGATTTATCAATGGATTGTTAATGACTATGAAGCATTTAGATATTTAGTTTATAAATGGATTATTGAAATGTAAAACATACAGTAAATCCAATTCAATATAATTGCTATGAAAATGAATATTCTAATTACTATGGAATAATTAATGTATATTAAGATTCATCATGCTTCTTAGACTCCCCTACAAAGCATAGCTTGTTGAGATATTGTAAATATTTTATGTTTAAAATATCTCAAATACAAATAGACAGGAGAAGATGTACACAAGAAGAGGAATCAAGCAACCATACTTCTATGCTCAGGTATAAATTTTATTAAGTCTTTTATATTGTGTAGTTAGTCATTTGAATTGTGATATTGGACATTTAATATAATGTTATAGGGGCTATACAAGTGAACCACTAGATGGGTCTTGTTTTAAGAAATGAATTTCTATCTTCTAGAAAACTATATATATGTATAGTGTGAGCATAAAGGTGACATCTGGGTTTTTGGGAAAATGAATTTCAAAGAAAAATCTTCTACTATTTTTGTATTTTAAAAATTTAGAGGAGCATCACCTTTTGAAATAAAAGTGAAAAATTTTCATGAAAAACCCGGGTTCTCACAAAAGATTCAAAGGAAGAACAAAGAACAACTAACTTGATCCTAGGGTTACCATCTCTTGGCTACCACTATAAGAGATTAATAGACTTAGGATACAAGGATCTAAAATACAAAACTAGAGCAAACATGAAAGGAAAACAAGTAAAGAACAAGAAGCATGAAACTAGAAAGCAAAGCAAGGCAATAAGGAAAGAAAAAAACAATGAAATCTAACCCAGAACTTAGAGAAATCAACTTGGAAAAGAAGGAAGAAGGAGGCATGGAAGACATGGAAGAGGGAGACATTGAAGACATGGAGAGAGATGGAGGTACCATGAACAGAGAACCAGCCCAAAAAGAGGCATGGAACTCCTTATGGGGGAGGCATGGATGCCTTAGATGCTTTTATAAGTGAGTTGTGCTTTCTAATTTGCTAGGACTCTATCTCTATGAATGGAATAGGACTCTAAATAGGAAGGTGAGTGGAAGGTGGAAAGAGATGGATTTAGAAGGTGAGATAAGGTGCTATTTCTAAGGATAACCAAAGAGTGGGGGAGAGAAGGAGATAATATGAGATAAGGATGGAGATTGGGAAAGTGGAAATTATAAGGGAAAGAAGAGAAGATAAGATAAGGATGAGGGAAAGGTAGTTGGATAAGCAAGTAGACTTAAGAAGTAGAAACTAGGAAGGAGGATTTAGGAAGTCAAAACCTAAAGGAAATTACTTAGAAGTGGGAAACCTAGGAAGATAGAAAAGGAAAAGTTTAAAGGAGTTAGGCTTATTCTCTTATTGGTCCATATGTGCATGCCTATCTACCCATGTTGATAGAGTCCCATTTCTTAAGGACACATTTTCTTCAAGTGGGAATTACATAGTAACTTCCCAAAACATGTGGACCCATGTAGCTTGGCTTTAGTGGCTTAGATTTTCTTTGATAACTTTTGACTTGGTGGCTTCATTGCTTAACTTCATACAAAGGTGATAGAATTGTATCGATTTTGTGTATTCCCATTCTAATGACCATTGATTCTTCTAATTGTTTTCTTAGCTATACTACAATAGCCCGTGCACTTGTGGAAAACATCAACAACAGAAAAATGGAAACCTCATTTTGAGGACCTTCCACCAAGGGAGTCCACTCCCCTTCCATCATCCTTAGAACCTCCTAAGTTTGAATTGAAATCTCTACCATTAGATTTAAAATATGCATATTTAGGAAAAAAAGAGACTTTTCCTGTAATAATTTTCTACCAATTAGAAACATCTCAGGAGGAAAAGTTAATAGACATTTTAAAAGAACACAAAGGTGCTATAGGATGGACCATAGCTGATATAAAGGGCATTAACCCTTTAATCTGCACCCATAGGATATATCTAGAGGATGAAGCTAAACCATGTCCTCAAATGCAAAGAAGGTTAAATCCTAATATGAAAGATGTGGTTAGAGCAGAAGTCCTAAAGTTGCTTGATGTGGGAATCATCTATCCCATAAGTGATAGCAAATGGATAAGTCCTACTCAAGTGGTTCCAAAGAAGTTTTGAATGATAGTAATAACTAATGCCAACAATGAATTAATCCCTACTAGGGTTACCACTGGTTGGCATATGTGTATTGACTGTAGAAAGTTGAATGATGTTATAAGGAAGGACCATTTTCCTTTGCCCTTTGTTGATCAAATGTTAGAAAGGGTTGCAGGACATCAGTACTATGGTTATTCAGGATATAACCAAATAGAAATTGCACTTGAGGATCAAGAAAAGACCACATTTACATGTCCTTTTAGCACTTTTTCTTACAAAAGAATGCCATTTGGATTATGTAATGCTCCTGCCTCATTTCAATGTTGCATGTTAAGCATTTTCAGTGATATGGTAGAGAGAATTTTAGAAGTTTTCATGGACAACTTTTCTATTTTTGGTAATTCATTTGAAACATGTCTTGAAAATATAAGAAAAATCTTAACTCATTGTAAAGAAAAGAACCTAATGCTTAATTGGGAAAAATGTCATTTCATGGTTCCTAAGGGAATTGTCCTGGCTCACATCATGTCATCCAGAGGTATAGAGGTAGATAGAGCCAAAGTTGATCTAATTACCAATCTACCCATTCCAAAATCTATTAGGGACATTTGCTCTTTCCTACGTCAAGCAGGATTCTATAGGAGGTTCATTAAAGATTTTAGTGCAATCTCTAGACCATTATGTCTCCTCCTCACAAAAGATATCCCTTTTGAGTAGATTGGGATTGTCAAGAAGCTTTTATAAAGTTGAAAGACAAGTTGACCACTACACCTATCATGCAGCCGCCTGATTGGAGTCTACCCTTCGAAATCATGTGTAATGCCAGTGACTATGCTGTAGGAGCTGTATTAGGGCAAAGAAAAGAGAAGAAGCCATATGTCATCTACCATGCTAGTAGGACCTTAAATAGCACTCAAATGAACTATTCCACTACGAAGAAAGAACTCTTAGTAGTTGTTTCGCATTGGATAAATTCAGGTCTTACTTGGTTAGATCTAAAATAGTCATATTCACTGACCATTTGGCCCTCAAGTATCTTCTTTCTAAGAAAGATGCTAAGCCTAGACTAATTAGATGGATTCTCTTACTCGAAGAGTTTGACATTGAAATAAAAGATAAAAAGGGAGTAGAGAATGTTGTAGCTGACCATTTGTCTTGCCTAGTCCTAGCAGAGCCTTTAGATGAGTTACCAATTAAAAGCACTTCCCTAATGAGCAACCTTTTCATGTTTCCCATCCTCCCTGGTTTGCTGATGTTGCAAACTATTTAGTCATAGGGAAGATTCCTAAACATTAGACTAAACAAGAAAGGAAAAAATTCTTTTCCAATGTTAAGCACTATTTATGGGATGATCCATACCTGTTTAAGTATTTCCCAAATCAAATCATTATGAGATGTGTTCTTGAATTAGAACAACATAATGTCATCTCCTTTTGTCATTCAGAAGCATGCGGTGGACATTTTTCTAGCCAGAAAACAACTACAAAGATTTTGCAATGTGGTTTCTATTGGCCGTCATTGTTCAATGACACACATGTGTTCTATAAATCATGTGAGTAATGTCAAAAGTTAGGAGGAATAAATTGTAGAAATACGATGCCTCTAAACCCTGTCCTTGTTATTGAAGTTTTTTATTTCTGGGGTATTAATTTTATGAGCCCATTCCCACCTTCTTTTGCTTGCATCTTGTAACGCCCGATCAATTTACGCTAAATTGGACATTCTATAAGAAATGGACTATGTTGAATGTTCTACCTTATTTAAAATAGTAAAATAAGGAATTTGTGAGGAAACTTGATAGCATTAGATTCTACTCAAAAAATGGAATCCAACGCCTCAAAAATCACCCAAAACAGAGTTCGTATGAAGAAGTTACGGCCGTTTAAAGATCAGGGGTATTTCTGAAATTTAAACAAAAAAGACAAAAAACGCAGGGGGCCGTTTTGATAATAGCACCCCCTGTCGTCTTCCACCTCCAGACTTCTCCAGAAATCCTCAATCCCAATTTTTCCAGAGAAATCTGCCACCGCCAAGGACGGCACCGCCATAGCAGGGCTACAAAAAGCCCCATCTCCCCTCTTCAAAAATGTGATTTCCCGGTCATTTTGAGACTGGGGTTTCTAGTAAAATCGGAAACCCGTGTCAAACTAGTCGTCTTTGCATTTTCCGGCAATGGCCAGGCCCTAGTCAAGCCAACCATTGCCATCTCCCCATTTCCTCTCTTCTCTTATTCCAATCTGGCAGTGGGGTTTCCCCCCTTTCTTCAAGTTTCCCAGCAACGTAAAGTTTAGGCAGAAACGAGGGTTCCACCACCAGAAAAGAAGCATCTCCAAGCTGCCAAGGTAAGCCATTTCTCTTTCCCTTTCTCTCCATTTGCGTCCCCCAGGCCAGATCCATGCCAGATTTGGACTTTTCCAATCGTTTTCCAGTTGGGTTCTTGGCCAAAAAATGCTCCAAGCCGGCTTGGGCCGGGCCTGCACAAACAAGGCGTCCGTGCAATGCCATCCAGGATGTGCGTCATAGCGCGCTGCTTGAGCATGCATGTGCGCGTGCAAAACGCGGTCCCTGGCACGATCTTTAGGCGCGCACGCACGTGAGGCGGTCGCGGTTCAAACAGGATGCACGAGTATCCTGGGAATTGGGACATGCGGACATAATGAGACTTTAAAACTAGGATCATAGGACCATTTACAGAGTTAACCATTGAATAGTAGATCCATATCATAGGATCTAGCCTGACAAATGAATTAGGCAAGGACCATGGACCCAATAGGCAGAGCTAGCCATCTAATGTCTAAATGGATTGAAATTAATAAGGACTCCTTGTATCCATTCATACCCAAGAGTTTATAAATGAGACCTAGGGACGGGTTGAAGTAATAAAGGACGCGACTCCAGGAGACTTTGAGGTAGGTGCTCTATCGCTACTAGACTTTTAAAAAGAGACATGATTGTTTTGAATGCATGTTTTAAGTTTAAGTTATATGACTTGTTTAGTATAATTTAATTTAGCATGCATATGACAAATATATTATGAATAGACATGCTTTGCAAACAATTGCATGATTTGTGAGCATTGAGTTCTTGAAAAATTGCATGTCCTTGAGGGTTACCAAAAGACGCTGGAGTGCCCAAAAGATGCTGGGTAGGCAGTTGTGAGGGACCCAAAGAGGACAGGTTTTGAAAAAAGAGGTTTTTGCTTGTTTGATCTTATATGATTTGGGCTAATAAGCTCATGGGCGCTATGCCGAGAGGTTTGGGTTGGCCTCCAGCCTCTACCACTACTAGGTGGAATGGGTACCATGCCCAAAAAGGGCAACGTCCCTACATCGACTGCATGTGGTACAGGGGGCTACCACTAGTGTCACGGCACTGGATCGATGTGTCATATGCCCCATGGAGGCTATGACCGAGTGTCCTCAAGTACCCAGGGACCACACGGAGGCGAGGTCGTGAGCATAGTTGGGCCCTATGGTTTCGTGGATTTACTTGCATTGCATATGGCATGACATGAGGTTGGTCGACCATACCATACCAGATATCCATGAGTTGGATTCAGTTGAGCATCTTATGCATATCATTATGTTTATGATATATGATACTTTTGACTTGGATTATGCTATTTCTTTAAGTCGTCAGTATTCCAATTCGACGGTGGTTTTTAATATCGATATTGAACATGATTGTTCGAACATGCACATGATTTAAAGAGCATATGATTTTAAACACAGCATGCATTGTAAAACTAGTAGTGATAGACTCCTACTGAGTATAGTATATACTCACCCTATCCTTTACATTTTTCAGGATAGTTCCATCCATGAGTAGAGGACACATATGATAGTGCTACACACAAGAAAAATCAAAAGGAGACAATTATACATGTAAGTAAACACTCTACCCTTTAGACATGTATTTGTATTTATTTACAGTTGGGCTGTGTGTTGTGACTGGATAGAACTGGGGAAAAACATTTATGACACTTGAAGTTTTTCAAAAACTACTTTGATTGTTGTGAAAGCAAATGACACTCGGGGTTTTCAAAATGAGTTTAAAACAAAAAGATTTTTCGCTGCATTGCATTGTTTATCAAATCGGGATCCCACCTTAGGAATTTAGATTTTTCATTTAAAAATGCATGAGAAAACCCGGGTTGTCACAGTTGGTATCAGAGCCCAAGTTTTATCCTTTCACAGCCAGTCCAGCATGTCCAAGCATTATAGGCAATAGAGAAAATCAAGAAGAAGTAGTATAAATAGAAGTAGTCGAGATGACTACTACTATTTGAGAATTACAATATTAATGCTCAAGGCATTTCACCATAAACCAATAGGTGAAAAAGGAGATGGGTCTAGCAAATACTTAGATATTGGATGGCTTAAATCTTATCAATAAGGATTGTTGTGCAGTGGTGCAAAGATGAAAACTCATATAAGGATCATATTATGATGAGAATGATGAATGAAGATGTTAGTGAACTTGTTAGTAGATAGTTCTGACCTGTAATAGATCAATCTCACCAAAGATGAGAACATCGAAAAACCTAGATGGCTATCTTACCATCATAAAGAATATCAGAATATGAGCACACTATCACAAGGGATATGATATGAGTATGATAGGGGATGTAAAAGACAGACTTTGAGAAGATTTTGATGATAATCTAAGAGGGATGAGAATGCAAGATATAACTGTGACTCGTACTAGGTCACAAAAGTATGGATCCTGAAGGACATAGCTCAATTTTGGTTACCTTAATTGGAGTCTTATAAAGAGTGAAGTGCTATCAAATAATAACTACCTGAGTATTATGGAGCAAATCAGAAGATGTATACAAGGGACATTTTATGTGATTAAGAGAAACATAACACGAATATGATAGGGAAATAAATTCAATCAAGTTATCAAAAGATTTTGATGATAATACTAAGGATGATAATAGATTGATCCTAACATGAACTTGTAAGAGAAGTATAGCATGATCAAAACATCAATGCCCTTATTAAGACATTGTATGAATTTTATTGAGGCTATAGGTAATTGAGGATTTCAATGATCTTAAGACAGTTTAGAATTTCTGAGAAGCATTCAATTTATCATATCTGTTAAGTAAAGGAGTAGATCCAGTATCGACTATATGCAACAAAGCACATGAACACATTGATCTAGGTAGAAAAAAATGAGGATTTTGAAGAAAAGAAAGAAAGAGATAGAGATGTAACCACCAGTATTCAATGAATATTGAATATTTCAAAAGAAGAAGGTCATGACTTTATTGAGGAAAGAATAGATCCATAGAAATCTTTCATCTTGAATCATTTGGGAAGATAAACCAAAGGAATAATAATAGTTGAGTTGGTGATGAAATTTTTGTAAAAGAGTATGAAAGAGAGAAGCATAAGGGGTTTAAGACCTTGAGTAGAGTATCGAATTCCAGGAGATTATGCGATAAGAAATTTTTGAAGAGGAATGGTGACCAACTAGAAATCAAATTCTACAAATGGTTTGATATCAATTATTACAATTACATTCTTATCGGATTCATTAGCTTATGGGGAACACCAATGGATATAATCCATGAAAAGGAAAATTTGGTGATATCCCACCTTGCCAATAAAGTATATTGAAAAAGGAATTAAGCTGGGACAGTGACTTGTCTATTTAGCAAGTAGGGTACCATCAAGGATCAAATTGAGATCTTACTATCATAGATTGGAAGACCAGAAAATCTTAAGACCATTATTTAGTCATTACCTTTAGAGTACTGTTGACTAAATAAAGGTATCCCACCCTAATTAATCAAGTATGTTAGTATCTATGAGTTAGTAGTCAAAGTTATATACTCAGAGGAATATTATAAGTATTTAGACATGAGTTTTCCCTGAAAGAAGTTATTTGTTAGACTAAGATATTTGAGAGTCTGAGGTTAGTTATTTAAACTACTTCATGGAAGAGCTACAAGTACAATAAATACAATAACAACTGAGACAGAAGAAAAAATAAGGAGCGATCTCCACCAGATAGACAGATTTTTCCAAACCTGAATAGATACCATGACAAACCATAGAAATCACTATGGGTCTGAAAGATGCTACTGACTTGGATTGAAAAGAAAGGTAGATAAGTACCGATCACTTTAGAGACTCTTGAGCTTATGACAAAGATATATCTGGAAAGGGATCAATAGGTAATCAAATAAAGTCTTTCTATATGTCTACGGAAATGTTCCGTGCTTACCAGAGTGTTTTTCAAATTTGATGATTTAACAGCTTCAGCATAACTTGATGTAGTAGCTATCAAACGAGAATTGCTATTATAAGCTAAGTATGAGGAGGCACATGAAAGATAAAATTTGAGGAATTGAGAAAACCACTACTTATGATGATGATACCCCCTGACAATTAAGACAGAAAGGTTGACGATAAAGCATTAATAAAAGATTGAACAACATATTGATATAGGGATTGGAAGGAGAAAGTTGAGGTGACCAGCACATTATAAGGTGAGATTTGATGTTACGTTGCCTTTAGACAAATAGTTAGTTGTTATGAGCATATACCAAGTACGAAAAATCAATTGAAGGAATTTCCTAAGGACTAACCCTATTGGATAGAGTATAGAACTTTTGGATTGAAAGGTTATGAAGAAAACCATCAAGGAAAGAAAGGACAAAGAGGATGATGACAAAGGATTCAACCATGACCTAGTAAGGGTACTCGGTTATGAATAAGAGACTTTTTGCTTTGCATAAATGGGAACATTATTGAAAATCCTAATGACAAATTGATGTGAAAAGTGAGATAGGTCTCTGGACGAGAACATGTGACCCATGATGATGAATCGACCATTAACATTTGACATGAGTTTGGATAAAATCTTCACAGAGAAAAGCATTTAATGAATTCAATAGTTATGAGACTAGATATAAAATTAGGACATTTTACTTTCAGTATATAATAAGGTCCTCGATGGAAGATACTACTAATTGACTTTCATGGTTTTATTTTGAATATAACTCTGGTCAAGGAATCAAGTCACATATGGTAAATGACAGACAGCTGAAATTCAAAGTTAATCAAGGGTTTGGCTGTAGAGCACATGATACCATGTTAGTTATTGAAATATCTTGGGGACAAATATAAAAGATAAGAAGCAAAGTTAGACACAATAGAAAGAAGGTAACTTTTTGGACTCTTACTAGTGACATAAAACCAATGACATATAACCAACCATTAGAAGAAGATGTAGATGATGAAATAGATCACTAGATAAAAGGGATTATCCTATGATATTCAAAATAGGAGAAATAAGATCATATGATCTCAAGGAAGTATGGAGTAATTTATACATGAATAAAGAAGCATGATCCTACGAGGTGACTATCCTATACAGGATGAGAAAAGTATAGGCATTTAAGGATTTCAAGATAGATGAATTACAGCAAGAAACCGGTATTGTTAAACTGGCATGTGTGGGAGAATGCATCAGAGTATGCAGCGAAAGCTGCCCTTATAGGTAAGGCCTTGTAGAAGGAACAATAAAAATGATAAATTGAGGTTGAACCTAGATTTGATTCCTAAGGAGGGAGAGCATTCACCAAGAAGTTATCTAAGAGACAAAATACCTTGAAGATGATAATTTATTGAATTTTGAGGACGAAATTCATTTAAGGGGGTAATAATGTAACGCCCGAACAATTTATGCTAAATTGGACATTCTATAAGAAATGGACTATGTTGAATGTTCTACCTTATTTAAAATAGTAAACGAAGGAATTTGTGAGGAAACTTGGTACCATTAGATTCTACTCGAAAAATAGAATCCAACGCCTAAAAATCACCCAAAACGGAGTTCGTATGAAGAAGTTACGGCCGTTTAAAGATCACGGGTATTTCTAGAATTTAAACAAAAAAACGAAAAAGACGAAAAACGCAGGGGGCATTTTGATAACGGCACCCCCTATCGTCTTCCACCTCCAGACTTCTCCAGAAACCCTCAATCCTAATTTTTCCAGAGAGATCTGCCACTGCCATTGGCAACACCGCCATAGCAGGGCTATAAAAGGCCCCATCTCCCCTCTCCAAAAACGTGATTTCCCAGTCATTTTGAGACTAGGGTTTTCGACAAAATCGGAAACCCGTCTCAAACCAGTCGTCTCTGCATTTTTCGGCAATGGCCAGGCCCTAGTCAGGTCGACCATTGCCATCTCCCCATTTCCTCTCTTCTCTTGTTCTGATCTGGCAGTGGGGTTTCCCCCCTTTCTTCGAGTTTCCCAGAAACATAAAGTTCAAGCAGAAACGAGGGTTCCACCACCAGAAAAAAACGTCCCCAGGCTGCCCAGGTAAGCCATTTCTCTTTCCCTTTCTCTCCGTTTACTTCCCCCAGGCCAGATCCATGCCAGATCTGGACTTTTCTAGTCGTTTTCGAGCCGGGTTCCTGGCTGAAAAACGCTCCAAACTGGCTTGGGCCGGCCCTGCACAAACAAGGCATCCCAGGGACGCCATGCTCCACCTGCGCCTGGGAGTGGGTCCCTGGCACGGGTTCCAGGCATACAACAGTGCGTACACTGTCCCAGGTGCGGCCTTCGGGTGCGCGCATGACGTGGGGCACGGGTCCTGGCTCGACCAAGGTGCACGGGGTGCCCTGCGAGCTAAGACGCGCCATGCTACACCAAAGGTGCGTCTGTGCAATGCCATCCAAGATGGGCATCATAGCGCATCGCTTGAGCATGCATGTACGCGTGAAAAATGCGATCCCTGGCACGGTCTTTAGGCGCGCACGCAAGTGAGGCGGTCGCGATTCAACTAGGATGCACGAACATCATGGGAACTGGGACACGCGGACCTAATGAGACTTTAAAACTAGGATCATAGGACCATTTACAGAGTTAACCATTGAATAGTAGATCCATATCATAGGATCTAGCCTGACAAATGGATTAGGCAAGGACCATGGACCCAATAGGCAGAGCTAGCGATCTAATGTCTAAATGGATTGAAATTAATAAGGACTCCTTGTATCCATTCATACCTAGGAGTTTATAAATGAGACCCAGGGATGGGTTGAAGTAATAAAGGACGTGACTCCAAGAGACTTTGAGGTAGGTGTTCTATTGCTACTAGACTTTTAAAAAGAGCCATGATTGTTTTGAATGCATGTTTTAAGTTTAAGTTATATGACTTGTTTAGTATAATTTAATTTAGCATGCATATGACAAATATATTATGCATAGACATGCTTTGCAAACAATTGCATATATTGCATGATTTGTGAGTATTGAGATCTTGAAAAATTACATGTCCTTGAGGGTTACCAAAAGACGCTGGAGTGCCCAAAAGACGCTGGGTAGGCAGTTGTTAGGGACCCAAAGAGGACAGGTTTTGAAGAATGAGGTTTTCTCTTGTTTTCTCTTATATGATTTGGGCTAATAAGCTCATGGGCGCTATGCTGAGAGGTTTGGGTTGGCCTCTAGCCTCTACCACTACTAGGTGGAATGGGTATCACGCCCAAAAAGGGCAACGTCCCTACGTCGACTACATGTGGTACAGGGGGCTACCACTGGTGTCACAGCACTGGGTCGATGTGTCATATGCCCCATGGAGGCTATGACCGAGTGTCCTCAGCTAGCCGGGGACCACACGGCGACGAGGTCGTGGGCATAGTTGGGCCCTATGGTTTCGTAGATTTACTTGCATTGCATATGGCATGACATGAGGTTGGTCAACCATACCATACCAGATATCCATGAGTTGGATTCAGTTGAGCATCTTATGCATATCATTATGTTTATGATATATGATACTTTCGACTTGGATTATGCTATTTCTTTAAGTCGTGAGTATTCCAATTCGACGGTGGTTTTTAATATCGATATTAAACATGATTGTTTGAACATGCGCATGATTTAAAGATCATATGATTTTAAACACAGCATGCATTCTAAAATTAGTAGTGAGAGACTCCTACTGAGTATAGTATATACTCACCCTATCCTTAACATTTTTTAGGATATTTCGATCCACGAGTAGAGGACACCTATGATAGTGCTATACGCAAGAAAAATCAAAAGGAGACAATTATACATGTAAGTAAACACTCTACCCTTTGAACATGTATTTGTATTTATTTATAGTTGGGTTGTGTGTTGTGACTGATAGACCTGGGGAAAAATATTTATGACTCCTGAAGTTTTTCAAAAACTACTTTGATTGTTGTGAAAGCAAATGACACTCAGGGTTTTCAAAATGAGTTTAAAACAAAAAGATTTTCCGTTGCATTGCATTGTTCATCAAATCGGGATCCCACCTTAGGAATTTAGATTTTTCATTTAAAAATGCATGAAAAAACCTGGGTCGTCACACATCTATATCTTATTGGCCAGAGACTATGTTTCAAAATGGATTAAGGCTATCCTGTGTAGGCATAATGATCACAAAATGTTCTTAAATTCTTAAAAGAAAACATTTTTTCTACATTTGGGAGCCCTCAAGCCATTATAAGTGATAACGGTACACATTTTTCCAACAAACCAGTTGTAGCACTAATTAAAAATATAATATTACACATACAGTTGCAACACAATATCAACCACAAACAAGTGGACAAGTATAAGTATCTAATCGAGCCATAAAACAAATCCTTTAAAAGACTATTATTCCAAATCATGAAGATTGGTCTCTTCGCCTGACAAATGTGCTATGGGCATACACGACTACACATCACACCTCAATTGGTATGTCTCCCTATCATATTATATACGATAAGGCTTGTCATTTGCCTATGGACTTGGAACATAGAGCCTAGTGGGCAATAAAGACATTTAATTTCAATTTGGATAAAGTAGGCTCACATAGAAAGATGAAAGTTTTCATGATAAGAACATAATGAGAAAATCCTTTACTTCAAACTAAAAGGTTCTACTTTACAATGCTAAGCTCCACCTATTTCCAGGTAAGCTTAGATTTCGATGGACGGGTCTATATATAGTAAAAGAAGTTTTTCCATATGGGACTGTCGAGATTGAGGATACTAGGACTGGTCATTGTTTCAAAGTAAATGATCAACATTTAAAGCCTTTCCTAGAATATGAGAATCCAGAAGTTGAGTCCAAAACTCTAGAGGATCTTGTTTGTCAGGATTGTGTGGATCTGATCCCTTTGTACCATATTTTGTATTTTTTCTCTGCATCACCCATATTCATTTTAAATCCTACTTTTTAAACATTAAGGACAATGTTTCTATCAAGTTGGGGGTGTAGAATTCTAACAAATTCTAGTTTTTTAGGTTTTTAAGTGATTTCCTCGATTTAAAAAAAAATCGAGGAGAAATTTTTTTAAGTTAATTCCTACACTATAATAAGAATTGGATTTTCTAAAGTATAGTCTAGATAACTTTAGCTTATTAGTGGAATTGACCATGATTAATTCATCCTTTTACTCATTTTCTAAAGTATTCTATAAAAGCATAGTCTCAGATCACATATATACACACAGTTGCATATAGATAGTCTAAATTGATAAGTGGCTATAACTTATGAATCCTTAAGAAATTTGGTGGCGACTTATAACCTAAGTGAGTTTTAGAGTCATTCATTCATTTTGAGAGCCTATAAATATTCCTAATTTTCTTTAGCGCACTTAAAGAAAATTGATTTCACTAATTCTTCAATTTGGCTAATTACCTGAATAATTAAACTGCTACCTTTAAATTATGGAAGTTCATTTAATTTGATAGATTATAGGAAACTTAGAAAATGATTTAGGCCATCCTTGTTGTTAACCTAGAAACATAAAGCCTATCCAGAAATAGTTTTACCACTAGTTAGCCAACTTGAGCCTTTTTATAAGCCATTTCTTTTGCTACCCAAATTACCCTTCACCCATATTAACCTATTCTTTGAAAAATAAGTTAGAGATAAAAGAAGAAATATCTTTTAGTTGCAATAAAAGTAGAAAAGTGGATATCAAGAAAAGAAATATTCTTCAAAGTGATTCAAAAGTATTGAAATATAAAGAAAAGAGTTTTAAAAAAAAAAAGTTTAAAGAATACAAAGAAACGTGGAAAAAGAAATATTCACTTCAACAAAAGAAAGAATGAATTATCAACTTTAGAAGTCCTCTACTTATTTTTTGAAGAAATTTTGAATACCCTTATACCCTTTCTTTGGTACCTTGTCTTAAGCCTACATTTTGTCCTAGTTAAAGACCTATTGCTTGTAGGAGAAATATAGTCTTGATGAGGAAATAAATGGATAGAATCTAAAAGAGTGGTATTTCTAAATATTCAAAGGTAATGGCATCCATTCTAAAGGGATGAAAATAATTAAATTCCTTAGTAACTCCCATTTTTCATGAGTAAATGTGAGATAAATTTGCTTTTATTGACTCAACTCACATAATTAAAAGAGAGATATGATTTGAACCTGTAATCTAAGAAATTTTTTCTGAGATTATGTCTATTAGTGAGGATTAAGGTCAAAACATATTTTAGATGGAGTCAAAAGTTAGAAGTCTACTTAGAGATCAAGATTATTCTATATGTAGATTGTATATGCATACACTCACTCTGAGATTTGAGCTTAAGTAGAATGTCTTTAGCATATGAGTAGGGTTTTGAATTCTTCAGTCATTTTTATTAGTATGCTAAAGTTGATGATTTATTGAAGATAATTCTCTAAGTAAAAAGAGGAGTTGACTTAAAAATAATTTTTGAAATCTTGAAATTTGGTTTTTCCAATGTTTTGATTGGGACTAACAAAATGCTAGTTGGGGTGTGTGTTAAGTGTTCAATTTTGGTCCAAATACCCCTAATTTAGTGTTCAATTAGATCATCTAACTATTCAAATTTACAAAATTTAGCTTGATTTTGAATTTAGCTCCAATTGACCATCCAAACCTTAATTTGTCAAAATCAATAGTCAAATGATCGTTAAAGCTTATTAGATGATTAATGTATGGTTCAGATGATTCTAATTTGGTCTTTTCTTTTGTAGATTAATCAAAAGAGGCATGGATGGCTAAGAACAAAAGTTAATGGTGCAGATCAGTCTAAAGAGGATTGGAGGGGCCAGATCACCCATAAAGATGGATAGGGTAGTTTTCTGAAAGATAATTGAGAATCATGGACAAAAGGGAAATAACATGGAGGAAGCAACTTGCAATTGTGGAGGAGTTTCCAAAGTAAAAGGGGGGACCCAAATTAGTAAGGAAAAAGTAATAAGAGGTAAAGGGCAACCGTAGGCCCACCCCCCACTCTCTTTTCCACCAATCTCTCCCTACTTCCTACCCACTCTCTTTCCCAAATCTTCCTCTTTTCTATTCTTCCCTCTCTCCACTCTCATCCCCCTTCTTCTCTTCAACCCCTTCTCTGGACTGTACAAGGAAAATCAACCCCCCTTCTCATTTCTCTCATTCCCTTTCTCCTCCTCACCTCCCTCTTTCTCTATATCCCATCTTCTCTCTTGTTCTCACCTCCACCAGCCTACTTTTGTTTTACTACCTTAGCCCTTCTCTACTTCATTGCCACGCTCCCTCCTCCATCACTGGCTATCCCCTTCTCTATCTCTCACTCACCCAGCTCTATTCTTCCCTTCGTCTCTCTATTTCGTTTGCCGCACTAGACAAACCGTCATCATTATCATCTACCTAAAGAGTACTAACAAGCCTTGTCATGGGTTGTCTGGCTTTACCGCACAAGCTAGATTTCCCCTTGTTTCCATCTATTCTCTTTCCATCCTAGTCCCATTTTTCTTCTCCACCCATCTCCTATCCGCATCCTTCCACTCGATCCCCATGTTCTCTGCTTGACACACACCACCCCAGCTTCCTGTTTTCCTCTGTCTTTCTTCCCTAGCATCCTCTGCCCATCACCAGCTAGTTTTTCTTTGTCTGGGATGACCATTTCATTGAACGATGCTCTAGGTTGTCATTTTCTTCAGAGAGCCTAGCTTGGCATCCACTACACCAGCAACATCAGCAAACCATCGGTGTCATGTGCAGCTCTGCAACTCCACCATATGCCATCTCCACCATACCGCACATCCACCCAATAGAAACTGGCTAGGACCCATCACTGTCAGCGTCCCCTCCATTCCAACATCATCAGTCTACACCTCCAATCCCCGACCACCCTCCTTCTCACTTACCTCCCTCCTACTTCATTGCCCAACGCCATCCACCTCACCGACATCGACCACCACACCAGGCGTCGCCAGCTGGCCAGGAGAAGAAAACCCAACATGAGTTTCCTCCTGCATCCTCCTTTTTCCTCTCTTTTCTCCTCTTTCTTCTTCCCTATCTCCTCAGGCTCCCTCTCCTTCTCCTCCATTAGGTTTCTAGTTTGTTTTTCATTTAAAAACAAAAACTGGATAAATTCTAATTTTGCCCTTTAGTCTTTAATTGAAATCTCATTTTCGTCCTAGTTTTAATTACCTCTATGTTTCGTTATATTCTAGTTTTATTTTATCTGCATTTTTCTTATCCAGGAACTGCCTAATCCAAAACAAATCAATCAAGGTCTAACCCAATCAATGGGTTAGCCTTAATCAACCAAGAATTGCTTGTTTCTCATCCGTTTCTTATCTGATTTCAAATTAACTTTATAGTTTCATTCTTAGGACATCCCTAGACCTAATTGACATACCTAATCTTTAATCTGAAATTAGTAACTTAATTTGAGCCGTCCAAATCTCAAATTTATAATTTAGCACAGATCTCTATATTTTTACGGAATCTGACAAATCCAACCAATAGATCTCTAATCAAGGACGTGTTGAAGACATCTATAAAGGTTGATTATCTCTCAAAAGATCATATTTAAAGATATTGATAGTGATTAACCTAGGGAAGTAGTTTTTTTCATGTTATTTGATTTATTTGTTTTATTTAGGAACTCAAAATTTTGTAATTTTGAGAAGTTGATTACATCTAAACTTTGATTATAATTTCAATAATTCTAATAATTTTTAGTAATTTATTTTTAATTTTAGATAGTTAAATTTTATTAAAATTCTTACTTTTTAAGTCAAGTACCTGTGAGATCAACCCGTACTTGCATAAGCTACACTACAATAGCCCATGTACTTGCAGTTAAACATCAATAAGTTTTTTATGTTTTTTTGCAAGTGCACGGGCTATTGTGGTATAGCTAATGCAAGTACGGGTCGATCCCACAGTGACGTGCTTTAAGAATTTAGAGTTTTTAATAAAATTTAATTATCTAAAATTAAAATTAATTGACAAAATTTTAAAAAAAAATCAGACTTCATCTTTAGTTTAACAGGAAAATTCCAAAGGTCTAATTCCAAAAACAACAAAACCTTAATTAAAACTTAAACTAGAAAAAATTAAGAAAAATCTAATTCCCTATCTTAAGTACTATCTAATTTTCTCACTTTTTGTATACCAAATTTGATCAAACTCCATCAATATATTCAACATGTTCTGGATTAATGATCTAACGGATGAATTTGTCAGATTCTTCAAATTTTTAAAGATCTAATCTAATTAAAGAATTTAAGAATTAATGGCTTAGATTTATTTTCAGAACCCAAATTGAGGATCAGGAATAGCAAGTACATAAAAAACTATCCTAAAAACATGTTATAAAATTTAATTGAAATTCTAAATTAAAACAGACAAGAAATAAGAGTTTTCCCGTGGTTAAACCAGAACCCTTGATTTAGTTAAATAGGAATAGATAATATAGTTCCTGGATTAACTATAGAATAACATAGAATGTGAATAACTAAAATGAAAATAACATAAAACACGAATAGTAACAGTAATAGGACAGAACATGTAATTTGAAATATTCTAATGAGGGCAAAATTGGAATTTTTTCACAAAACTTCCTTAAAAATTCCCAAAAACTCCAAATCCAATAGAGAAGACAAATTTGTCAGAGGAGACGGGGTTGCCTGGAGAGCTATAGCATCGCATGATCCTAGATGTCGCCTAGGCCATTGGGTGCTTGTCCGGTGAGGCCTAGAGCTGGTGTCGCACAACTGGTAGGGGAGGAGCAGACAACGCTAAAGGCTACTAGAGGTAGATGCGATGTTAGGAGATTGGATTAGAGTGTGGCAGATGGGGGACAATCTAGGCCCAACAAAGGAAGAGAGAAAAAAAAAAAAAAAAACAATGATAGGGCTGGGTGGTTTGGAATACTTCAGGCTCAGCATAGTGGAGGAGACAATCAGGGGTGGAGGAGTAATTCCAATGCCTGAAGTTGTCAGTTGGGCTGAGAGACAGTGCTGGATTTGGGTTATCTTAGGTTTGAGAATAGGGGCAGACGAACCTGGGCAGTTGAAAAAAAAACAAGATGGGATGGCCGGTGACTTGGGTTTGATAAGAGCAGAGTGATTTAGATGGTGATCGAAAGGGATTAGGAGTGAGAGAAGGAGGCAAGCTGGGTAGAGATGAAGGGAAAAACAGATAGGGAGAATGAAACAGAAGCAGATAGAGGGATAGGAAGAAGAAGGGAGTGGGAGAGATCAGGTAAGAGGGGCATTGTCTGGCTCAATGGAACCAGGGGCTAGTGATGGTGAACAAAGGAGAAGAGAACGAGAGGGAGTTGTGGGTGAGATATAAGGGAAAGAAAAAGGGTAAAAAAATTTTGTGCGATGAAGTGGAGAGTAGTGAGAAAGAATAGTGAGGCTAAAAGAAGAAGTAATGTGAGAGAGAGAGAGAGGGAAATAAGAGACTGAATGAACAAAGGATAGAAGATGGTAAAAGACACAATGAAAGCAACCCAATTGGAAATATAGAAAAGGAAGAATAGAAAAGCAAGCAAAGGAAGAAAACAAACAAACCATAACTCCCTAAAACCTCCTTTACAACTCCCACAGTTCCCTCTTTATAAGATTTCATCCCTCCTAATTCAACTCCACCTCTTTCCTTTAAGATTTAGTTTCCTATTAGGAAACTTCCTCCTCTTCCAAATTAGGACTTTTCTTCCATTAAGAAACCTTCTTCTTTTAGTAACCCTTCATCCCTTGCCTTATTGATCTTCAAACTAACATGCATCGTTGAAATTAAATTTGAGTCATCCAACCCTCCTTTAGTTGATCTGCAAGACAAAAAACTAGATTAGAATCATCTAAACCATACATTAACATCTACTTAGCTCAATTGATCATCTAACCATTAATTTTGACAATTTACAGTTGGATGGTCAATTTGAGCTAATTTTTATATTTTATCCAAAAAATTACCAAATTAATGAGTTAGACGATTTAATTAAATGCTAGACTAGGAGTCTTTTAGCCAAAATTAAACACTTAACACTATTCCTTCGTGTTCCTTCTATAATACTGATAGGGGTGTAGCCGATCTTTACTTTGAAGAAGCTTGAAAGAGAAATAAACAAAGGGATAGACATAAAGAGAGAGGAGTTTGGGTCTTCCTAACAGTGATGAGATAGAGAGAGATCTGGGAAGGAGATAGGAATGGGAAAGAGACGGGTGCTCCAGTCGAACTAGTGAAGAAAAAGAGAACAAAGAAGGAGAAGAGCGTGAGAAAATGAGATCTGGGAAGGAGATAAGAAGCTCTAGTTTTCCTATTGTGGAGAAAACTAGAGGGAAAGAGATAGAATTAGAGAGAGGGAGAGAGGAGGGTTGGGGCAGGAATGCTGAGTGAGGGGTGTGGGTCTCTACTAGAGGCAAAGAGGGGGAGGGTGACAATGAGAGAGTGATGAGGGTTGTAATAGGAATGAGAAAGAGAGGAGCATGTAGGAGCGGTGCCAGAGGTAGAGCAAGAGAGAAAGAGCTGGGAATAAGAGGGAGAGAGAGAAAGAGAAGGATATGGGAATTTTCCAATTCATATCATCCCTTGATGGTGTTCCCTTCATCCTTTTAAAGGTAAAATCCTTCTAAATTTGGTCTCCTTTCCATAGCAGTAGTATCCAAAAGGAAAAACCCATATAGCATTTCTTTCCAAACTCCCTCACTTTGCTAGCTTCCCATTTCTTTCTTTGGTTTCCTACTTAACTTGTTTCCCAATTAAGAAATTCTCTCATGATCCATCTTGCTTTGATTGTGATCTAGTTCATTGATTTGATCCCAACCATTCAATGCTACAATTTGGTTGATCTTCAAAATATAAGACTAAATTAGAATCATCTAAACCATACATTACACATTTGATTATCTTTGATGATCATTTGACTGTTAAATTTTACTAATCAATGGTTGGATGATCAATTGAAGCTAAAATTCATATTTATCTAAAAATTGCAAAATTAATCAGTTAGATGATCTTATTAAATGTAAAATCTCGGGTATTTTGGCCAAAACTAACCACTTGACAGGGTCCATGCAAAGTCTGCCACCTTTGCATGGGTTTCACTTAAACCACTTGGCCATATTCAAGCCATGAATAAGAGAACAAGCTAAGGAGCTAAGCCAACCATCAAAGCAAAAGATTTTTCAAGCTAAGCTAAGAAAGCCATCTAAGCTAGCTATGAAGCCAAGCCAATGGAGCTCTCAAACTTAGCCATCAAGCCACATGAGCTAAGCTACTTGGAAGGCCATGACTAGAGCAGAATCTAAAGAATTATCCTTGCGATTTATGGGTATATTTTGAAGATAATTAAGGAAAAATTCACTACGATAAGGTAGTAGGTAGACCAATAGGAAGATACCTCTTCAATTTTAATGTTTTTTTGCTTTTTTCCCACTTTTTGCTCACTTTCCACCATACAACTAAATATCACTTCCAATTCACTTTCTAATCAAGAGTCCTGTCTTTCTAAGACTTCCCTACCTTTCTAAACTCCGATTCTGACCATCCAACCAATCCCCACTTCCTACGAGACTCCTAGCCAATCTCTTTTCCTCACCTCACCTCTCTCTCTCTCTCTCTCTCTCTCTCTCTCTCTCTCTCTCTCTCTCTCTCTCTCTCTCTCTCTCTCTCTCTCTCTCTCTCTCTCTCTCTCTCTCTCTCTCTCTCTCTCTCTCCTTATCCAACCAAACAACATGCTATTTTTAAGGAGATCCACAATTTTTAGCGGGGGATGCCTCCTCCTAAAAAAGTGCCATCTTCCACTTTCATGGATTCTAATTTTGGCTAACTTGTTTCCTCTTTGCTAAAAAACCTAGGCAACCCTTTATATCTAATCCTAGCCATTTAATTCCATTTATTTTTCATCTCACCCTACCTTTACTTGGAGTTACCTTAGAAAACTTGGGAAAGAAAATATAAAAGAGCCAAAATGGGATTCAACAAAGACACTATTTTGGAGGAAGAAAAAGAATGCCTACTCCAAAGGAAGTAGGTGTCTTCTTCCTACTCCCTTCCCTTACCTTCTAGCATTCAAGGTGGTTCTCCTAGGGTGGATACTCTTCTCCATAGTGTTTTGTTCTTGATTCCACGCCCTTAATACCTTTAGTTCTTCTTTGAAAGGTTTGTTGGTTCCTTTTGGTCTTCTTCTCTTTGCATGCTCTTAACTTCCATTGTTGCTGAGTTAATACTTTTCAATTCCTTTAGTTCTTATTTTCTTATTGATCAAGATCCAAGGTTGTATTTTCCCTTTAAGTGACATCCAAGGGAAGTCACCTTGAATCTAGTCCTTTTTCCTTGTTTTTCATTGCTTTTATATCTCCTTTAGTTTCATTGAAATTTCCTTAGTGTTCTTTAAGTTTGTTTTCCCTTGATTTCAATACATGCTTATTCATCATTGTTGTTGGGATATTGAAGAAGGGTTAGTTTGTAGTTTTAGGTTGATTAAGATCAAGTAGCTTCCATTGTAGTAGGACATAATTTTGAGATTTGAATCACATGTCTTGAGGCATTATGTTGATGAATTCTTGATGTAATTCAATGAAGTTAATAGGAGTTTTCAATTCATACTTATGTCCAACAATTAATGATCTTCATTACTGAATGTTTTCTTGCTTTAGAATTGATTAATTTCATGTTTTACATGTTCCATTCATTGAATGATTCAATTAGCATGCTGCTGGAATTTGTTTGGATGAATTGTTTATGCTAATTTCCTTCACCATACGCTTCGTGTTTACTTGGTTTTTCAAGAACCCAATTAGATTAGTAGATTGCTTAGTTGATGATTGGGTTAGATTGGATATTCTAGGTTTTCAAAGTAGTTGATTAGATCCATTCCTACCCAATGAATCATGCTTACCGTTCCATGGTCACACACATGATGCTTAGGTAGTTCTCCTTTCTTTGCTTGTCTAGTAATTGTTTTCCTTTAGTTGTCTTGTTTAGTTGTAGTTTAGTTAGATTCAATTGTTTACAAGTTGCATTTTACATTAGTGTCTAAAGTCTTAGTTTTGGAAATTTTCAAATTTAGAAAGTTTTATTTTTAAAAAGTGTGTTTTAGGAAATATTTTAAGTTTAGCATGTTTACTTTTTGCATAATTCCATCTTTCATGTCTTGCATTTGTTTTTAGTTTCCATCACTAGTTTAGGTTAAAAATCTCATGATATTTGGATAGGTTAGATAATTTAAGGAAGGACCCACTAATCACATCAGTTCAATTCCTCGTGGGATCGACCTCCTCATGTAAATTACTACATTTCATTTGTGTGGTTGCAAGTTTAACTTAAAAATCACAACAAAGAGATTGATAGCCTTTGATCAAGGAGAATTAGAGAACTTAATAGAAGAAAAAGCAAGCAGAAGAATAGCTAAGGAAAAGTGTGCATGAACCAAAGAATAAAGCTTTGCATGGAACTTAGCTTGAATGATGTACAGAGAACCCACTTGAAGATGCTTGGAGAGCCTTGAAAATGGCATGGAACTCCAACAAGGTTACAGTGGAGATCCAAGATTGGAATGATGTTTAGAGCTTCCTAAGAAAGGTGTGTACAAAAATTAAGGAATTTGCATAAAGAACTCTCTAAGGATGACTAAGAAAATATGCATTGAAAGCTATATAGGAGGAGGCATGGAGAAGCTATCTATTTGTATATGATTTCCACCTTTCTAAAAGAGATAGCACTTGCTACTTTCTATCCTAAGGAAGATAAGAAAGAAGGGATAGGAATTGGGAGGAATGAGATGGATAAGGATAGAGATGGGATGGAAGATTAGGAAGGTGGAAATTAGTAGGACACTGGAAAGGTGGGAATGAGAAGTACGAAACTAGAAAGAGAGATGAGGAAGGGAAAGTGGAAATTAGGATGGGAGATTGCACAAAATTTTGTGCCGAACCTCCTTCTATTTGTTCCATAATGGAGAGAAGGAGTATGTATAAGAGGAGGAAAAGAGAAAAGGAAAAGTTGGGGAGGGGGAGTCTTCTATGATTGGTCCACATATGCATACATATTCCCCTTGTTAATAGAGTCCTTGTTTCCTCCTATTTTCTCTTTAGAACACATTTTCTTTCAAGTGGGAAACTACATGTAACTTCAAAACATGTAGACACATGTAGCTTGGAAGGCTTAAATGGCTTGGATGGCTCCTCTTTTATGGCTTTAACTTGATGGCTTCAGTGGCTTGCACCCTTGACTTCATGGCTCACATGACTTAACTTCTCCTAGCAATTATTTCAAGGCTCATGTGGCTTAAGTGGCTTGATATCTCATGCAAAGGTGGTGGAATGCTACTACATTTTATATGGATTTTGCATGGACCTATTTCTAATCATCCCGACCTCTACCAACTATTTTTGAAACTCATTTGCTTGCTCTAGAATGATCCTAACCCTTACTTGAAATTTGAAATGATGGAAAATGAGTCCCAATCTCTCTGGGTTGATTTAGATCATCGGTTATCATCTAAAGCAATCTAGATCATTGGATCATTCTTTCAACAACTATAGAAGATTAAAAATACTATTTAATATCTAAAAATTTATGATAGATCACATAATTACTCTGGATTAGATTCTGTAGCTGTAAAATATCATATATTTGAATTATTAGTTTATAAATGCATGTGTCATGAATTTTAAAAAATCTCTAGAATAATGTCCTATGATTTATGACACATGTACTGCTAATTGGGTACTTTTTATACAAAATTGACGACATATCACTACTCTCTCATCACTTGAATATACATTTGGCACTATTTTCCTCAACTATGTAAACTTGTCTTCATACTCAAGTATAGTCATGACCCTTTATTTTAAATTTAATAGTTCCATCTCTTTCTTTGCAAATATGTGAGGAGAAAGATACTTCTCGTTGAAGACTTATTTCAATTTTTCCCATGCAATGTCATCCTAATTAGCAAAAATATGTTCTTTGTGTAGAAGACCACTAGAAAGAAGTCAATCCAGTCAATACAAAGTTTGCCTCCAATCAATACAAAGTTTGCCACATTTACCTTCCAATCATCTGGGATATTCATTGCAACAAATATTTTCTCGATCTCATGAATCCATTCTTCTGCTTTATCAACTTATTTCTGCCAACAATTTTGGTACGATTTTCTTAAATATTTCTAAGGGAGTGTTTACTTTACTCTGATCTCCACCAGGATTACCTTCTCATGTACTAATAAACACTTGCATCTATATCTAATGTTGAATATGTTCTGTGATTCATTACATCATCATATTCATCATTTATCCCATCATTTCTCTTAAAGTCTACACTACTGAATTTCCCTGATATGGTGTAATAGGTGTGTCAATAGAATTTTGTATCACTCTTCATGTGACAACCCAGGTTTTCCCATGTATTTTTAAATGCAATATCTAATTTCCTAAGGTGGGATGCATCCCTATTTGAAAACCATTTTATAAAAACCATGCAATGCAGCGGAAAATCTTTTGTTTTAAACATATTTTTGAAAACCCCGAGTGTCATTTGCTAACCAAAGTAGTTTTTGAAAAACTTTAGAAATCATAAGTGTTTTCCCAGGTCTATCCAGTCACAGAACACAGTCCAACTGTAAATAAATACAAATACATGTCCAAAGGGTAGAGAGTTTACTCACATGTATAGTTGTCTCCTTTGTTTATTTACTTGCTCGTAGCACTAATGTTCCCTAAGACGTCTTCTATTTGTGAGTGGAACTATCCTGAAAAATATTAAGGATAGGGTGAGTATATACTATACTCAGTAGGAGTCTATCACTACTAGATTTGCAATGCATGCAACTGTGAGGACCCGGGTTTTTCCATGCATTTTTAAATGCAATATCTAATTTCCTAAGGCGGGATGCATCCCTATTTGAAAACCATTTTATAAAAACCATGCAATGCAGCGGAAAATCTTTTGTTTTAAACACATTTTTGAAAACCCCGAGTGTCATTTGCTAACCAAAGTAGTTTTTAAAAAACTTTAGAAATCATAAGTGTTTTCCTAGGTCTATCCAGTCACAGAACACAGTCCAACTGTAAATAAATACAAATACATGTCCAAAGGGTAGAGAGTTTACTCACATGTATAGTTGTCTCCTTTGTTTATTTACTTGCTCATAGCACTAATGTCCCTTGAGACGTCTTCTATTTGTGAATGGAACTATCCTGAAAAATGTTAAGGATAGGGTGAGTATATACTATACTCAGTAAGAGTCTATCACTACTAGGTTTGCAATGCATGCTATGTTTAAAATCATGTGCTCATAAAAACATATGCATGTTCAAATAATCATGTTCAATATCGATATTAAAATCCATTGTCAAACTGAAATACTAACGACTTAAAGGATCACATAATCCAAAATCGAAAGTATCATATCCATATATATCATAACATTATGATATGCATAAGATGCTTCATTGAATCCAACTCATGGATATCTAGTATGGTATGGTCGACCAACCTCATACCATGCCATATGCAATGCAAATAAGTCCATAAACCATAGGGTCCAACTATGCCCATGACCTCCTCACCGTGTGGTCCCCGAGTACCTGAGGACACTTGGTCATAGCCTCCACGGGGCCTATGACGCGTCGACCCAATGCCGTGACACCAGTGGTAGCCCCCTGTACCACATGCAGTCGACGTAGGGACGTTGCCCCTTTTTGGGTGTGGTACCCATCCACCTAATAGTGGTAGAGGCTGGAGGCCAACCCAAACCTCTTGGCATAGTGCCCACGAGCTTATCAGCCCAAATCATAATCAGATCAAACAAGCGAAAACCTCTTTTTCCAAAACCTGTCCTCTTCGGGTCCCTCACAACTGCTTGGCCCTCGGCACTCCAGCGTCTTTTGGTAACCCTCAAGGACGTGTAGTTTTTGCAAGAACGTAATGCTCACAAATCATGCAATGTATGCAATAGTTTGCAAAACATATCTATGCATAATGTATATGCAATTATTTACAAAACATGTCTATGCATAAAGCATTTATCACATGCATGCTGAATTAAGTCATGCTAAACAAGTCATATACTTAAAACATGTATTTGCAAAACAATCATAGTTCTTTTAAAAGAATCTAGTAGCGATAGAGCACCTACATGGCTAGGTCGCGCTAACTCCTTTGTCCTCGTACGCTCCTGAACATGGTTTGGAGAAACCTCCAGAATGGCGGTGATTTCTCCTCCAATCACCACCGTTCTAGAACCCTCTAAGGGGTTGAAGATGAAGGGTGCCCGTATCAAAACGGGCCCCTGTGTTTTGCAGGCTAAATCCGTTTTTGTAAAAATTACATTTTTGCCCCTAAACTCAAAGGGCCATAACTTGCTCATTTTAACTTCGTTTTTGGTGACTTTGGTCTTGTTGGATTCCTTTTTCCGATATGCACCTAATGGTACCATTTTTAGGACCAAATTTCTGTGTTCAGTCAAGGTGAATAGTGAAATGACCAAAATGCCCTTATCTTCAAAAACTGAACTTTTCATTGCTATCTTAGGATTTTAATATTACAAAATTGGAGTCATTACACTTCATCCCTTGGCGGCATCTATTCACCACCAAAGTACAATTTCTCTTAATTTTCTTTTTAATTGAAGAGTATGGACAACATTCTAAGCTCCTACTTTGCTTATTTGTATTGACATGACTAGTTGTGAGTGGATTGAACCTGAGCTCTAATATGAATTGTGTCTACTTGGGATTTTATAATTCATTTTAAAATATTTTTTTAAAATAGTGGGGCCCCTACTTGAAAATTTCTTTTGAAATCAAAGTGTAAAATTGTTTTTTTTCTTTGAAAGTATTTTCTAAAAGCTCTAAGTGCCATTTTTCTTCTTCAAAAATATAGATTTAATGGTGATTGAACTATGCATTTAAAAAATCTAACATAGTCTCCTCTATGTTTTGAGGATCTACCATTTAATACAGATGATGTGGTTCACTTGATAATTATTACAATATATTTTCATATTTTAGAATAGACAATAAGTATAAAAACACTCCCAAGACTTCCAATCATAACCACATCACATCTCCCCTTACTTATAAACATATATAAGTCAACAATTCTCATTTCGTCATATTTTACATATAAAAAGTAGACTAAACATAGATAACACATTCCTATAATCTCAACAAAATTCTATAATCTTCTTGAACTCTCAAATTCTAATAGTCATGTCAATCTCAATCTATCTTCTCCTCCATCTTATGTGTCAAACCTAAAATGTTGTAAAATATTTACAATATCTCAGCAAGCTAGTGCTTGTGTAAGTGGAAATAAGGTGCTATTTTGGTGTGTGATTCATAATTGACAAAACGAATGTTTTAACAGTGAATAGAATATGATCAAAGTTAATATATATATATATATATATCTCAAAACATAGTACTCATGTCAATTTCATCAATTTGCAAATAATACATTTTTGTTAAAACATATCAATTCTCAATTCATATGTTCAACAGGAACTAAAATTTGATTCTCATACAGTCATAATATAATTCTAGAATGAAATTCTGATTATATATATATATTCTTCATCGTAACTCAATTAAATATCTAAATTGTAAATAGAATTATAAATGCATGTCATAAACATATTGTTTTTTAGATTTCATATGTTCAGAATCAATCTCAAACATTTAATGAGTAAAAGCAATTCACCAAGAGAATGCTTATAACTTTTACAATATCAAAAGATGTTAAGCTTTTCAAAACATAAGGCAATAATTGTACATTAAGGATCATCACTTGATGTAATAATCAATATAAGTCTAACCTTTGTGAAGATAACTGGTATGTCTTAGCATACCTAATCAACCAGTACACGCACACTATGCATGTAGTGGGTCCACCACCCAATCTACATTTGGTCATGGATATTACATGGTCTACGATGCTCCTCATGGGGGAAAACAGATTTTTAAATTAGTTAGTGGCATGCCTTTCCCTAATGCAACCACCTCAAACAATAATGCCTCTTAGGCAGGTATCTCAAATCAGAGGAAGGGGCTAGCCTACACCTCCTAGCATAGTGATCATGTGACAACCCGGGTTTTCCCATGCATTTTTAAATGCAATATCTAATTCCTAAGGTGAGATGCATCCCTATTTGAAAACCATTTTATGAAAACCATGCAATGCAGCGAAAAATCTGTAGTTTTAAACTCATTTTGAAAACCCCAAGTATCATTTGCTTTCACAACCACCAAAGTAGTTTTTGAAAACCTTCAGAAATCATAAATATTTTCCCAGGTCTATCCAGTCCACACAAATTTCAACTGTAAATAAATACAAATACATGTCCAAAGGGTAGAGTGTTTACTTACATGTATGATTGTCTCCTTTTGATCTACTTGTTCGTAGCACTAACATAGGGGTCCTCTACTCGTGGATGGAACTATCCTGAAAAATGTTAAGGATAGGGTGAGTATATACTATACTCAGTAGGAGTCTATCACTACTAGTTTTGCAATGCATGCTATGTTTAAAATCATATGCTCTTTCAAAACATGTACATGTTTGAACACTCATGTTCAATGTCGATATTAAAAACCACTGTCGAATTGGAATACTGACGACTTAAAGAATAGCATAATCCAAGTCGAAAGTATATATATATCATAAACATAATGATATGCATAAGATGCTCAACTGAATCCAACTCATGGATATATGGTATGGTCGACCAGACTCATGTCATGCCATATGCAATGCAAGTAAATCCTCAAACCATAGGGCCCACTATGCCCACGACCTCGCCGCCGTGTGGTCCCCGGGTACCTGGGGACACTCAGTCATAGCCTCCATGGGGCATATGACACATCAACCCAGTGCCGTGACACCAGTGGTAGCCCCCTGTACCACATGCAGTCGACGTAGGGACATTGCCCTTTTTGGGCATGGTACCCATTCCACCTAATAGTGGTAGAGGTTGGAGGCCAACCTAGGCCTCTTGGCATAGCGCCCACGAGCTTATTAGCCCAAAATCATATAAGATCAAACAAGCGAAAACCTCTTTTTCAAAATCTGTCCTCTTTGGGTCCCTCACAACTGCCTACCCAGTGTCTTTTGGGCACTCCAGCATCTTTTGGTAACCCTCAAGGACATGCAATTTTTCAAAACTCAATAACCACAAATCATGCAATTATATGCAATTGTTTGCAAAGCATGTCTATGCATAATGTATTTATCATATGCACGCTGAATAAAATTAAGTCATGCTAAATAAGTCATGTAACTTATACTTAAAACATGCATTCTCAAAACAATCATAGCTCTTTTAAAAAGTCTAATAACGATAGAGCACCTACCTCGAAGTCTCCTGGAGTCGCATCCTTCATCACTCAACCCGACCCTGGGTCTCATTTATAAACTCCTGGGTACGAATGGATACAAGGAGTCCTTATCAATTTCACTCTATTTAGACATTAGATCACTAGATCTGCCTTTTAGGGTCCATGGTCCTTGCCTAATTCATTGTCAGGCTAGATCCTATGATATGGATCTAATATTCAATAGTTAAACTCTATAAATTGTCCTCTGATCTTAACTTTATAGTCTCATTAGGTCCGCGTGTCCCAGTTCCCAAGACACCCGTGCAACCTGGTTGAACCGCGACCGCCTCACGTGCGTGCGCGCCCAAAGGTTGTGCCAGGGATTGCGTTTTGCATGCGCACATGCATGCTCAAGCGACGCGCTATGAAGCTCATCCTGGATGGCATTGCACAGACGCACCTTTGGTGTAACATGGCGCATCTCAGCTCCCAGGGCACCTCGTGCATCCTGGTCGAGCCAGGACTCATGCCCCACGTCGCGCAAGCACCCGAAGGCCGCACTTGGGACAGTGTATGCACTATCGTATGCCCGGAACCCATCCCAAGGACCCTGTCCCAGGCATACGTGGAGCATGGCGTCCCTGGGACTCCTTGTTCATGCAAGGCCGGCTGGAACTGGCTTGGAGCGTTTTCTAGTCAGGAAATCTGACTGGAAAAAGTTTAGGAAAAGACCAGATCCGGCATGGATCTTGGCTTGTGGAAGTAAGACGGAGAGAAGAAGGAAAAACGACTTACCTGGGTAGCCTAGGGAGTGCCCATCGCCGATGGGTGTGCCTATTCTTCACTCTGAACCTCCTCCTCGCCGGAAAACTTGAAGAAGGGGGAAACCCCATTGCCAAGACCAGAAAGAAGAGAGGGGCATGGGGAAATGGCAATGGTCAGCCTGACTTGGGCTTGGCCGTTGCTGGAAAACGTAGGGAAGTTGCGTTGAGACGGGTTCCCGATTTTTGCCGGAAACCCCAGTCCCAAAATCGCTTGAAAAATCATGTTTTGGAGAGGGGGAGATGGGGTATTTATAGAGGGAAGAAGGCAGTGCCCCTCAATGGCGGTGTCGCCATTTTCCCTGTGTTTTCTGGAAAAATCGTGAAAGGAGGGTTTCTGGAGAAATCTGGAGGTGGAAGATGACAGGGAGTGCCATTATCAAAATGCCCCCTGCATTTTTCATTCTTTTTCATTTTCTGTTTAAATTATAGAACTGCCCCTGATCTTTAAACGGCCATAACTTCTTCATACGAACTCCGTTTTCGGCGTTCTTTGAGACGTTGGATTTCATTTTTCGAGTAGAATCTAATGGTATCAAGTTTCCTCACAATTTCCTTCATTTACTATTTTATGTAAGGTAAAACATTCAACACATTTCTTTTCCCATAGAATGTCCAATTTTTTTTAAAAATAGCATAAATTGCTTGGGTATTACAGATCATAAGCAAATATGTCTGTCATCAATCAATCAAAAATACATCATCAATAGTTAATAAACTTAAGTACATTTGTACTAAAAGTCATCAAATCACATGAACCTAGAAGACTACCAATGCCACAACACCTGCCCTCATCGGGTCTTTTCTATCATAATACAAATAGTCTTAAAATCATATTTTTATATAATATATTGAATTTGATTTGAAATTTATCTATTTTCTATACATGAATAAGATATCAGGATTTTCAAACATATCAATGAATTGCATTTCCAATATTTCATTTTTATAATATAATCCATAATAAAAGTACATTAAGATAACACTATATATATAGCACTTAAATCCACCTACCTCTAGTTTTGCAATCCAAAGTGGTTGAATTAAACCGCATCAATTCCAAACATCCTCAAGCACTTCATCAATAATCTGTAATATATTCATAATGTGTTACTAAAACTTATCATGTTCATACAATTTATATTCTCCTTTTTCATCTACTGATCTAGATCAATCTTTGATACTTCTTTTATTACAATTCAACATTAATTACTTGATCATAACATCTTAGATTGCTGATAGTCATTTCATCAACTATGGATCATTGATCAGACACTCAACAACTATTTGGATTTTTGTTTTATAGTTTATCTAAAGGTTAGATATTTATCTGAATTTGTAAAACATTATAATCAGTTTCTAAGTTACACATGTAATTGCAATCCAACAGTCAAATTTTAATCAATTTGTTAAAACAATATTATATGCTTTTAATGATGCATCTGAATGCAATCTAGCAATCAGATTTGATTCAATTTACATAACTGTTATGTATATAGTTAATCTAACTATGATCCAAGAATCGTAAATTTCAAAATCTTTTCAGATGTGTAATTTAGTATTATCAACATCTGATCTGATCATTTGATAATGATCTGATGATTCGAATGGTCGAATCAGTGGCACAATTCATGGATCATTACATCTAACACATTCCACCATCTAATCTAAGTTTCAATTATTGAATTTAGTTTAGATCTTAGTTACTGGTTGTGGATCAATACCCTAATCTATTGATCATTGTGAACATATCGATGATCCATACATTCTATGCATGGATTACAATCAAATCCTAATTTCTTAGTTGATTTGACCATTATAACTTAATCTAATACTTAGAACCATCTCTTTGTTAGAATCAATAGTGAATTTTACTAATGAACCTTAGATCAACCTTGATCCAAAATTTCAAGTAATATAGAGCAAGATCTTACATCAGATTGATCAATTTCTTATTCAAAAGATTTTTGGGGATGACTAATCACCAATGGATTGTTGCAATCAACATCAATCGTGACCGTATGTTGTTGCTACCTTCACATCACCATTGGGTATTCTTTGATTAATACATTGACTAAAGGTTTTTACTCAAAACGAAATGATTAACAACATTAATGGTTCAGATCTTCAAAATGGAACTATATACAAAAATGCATTTTATCAATCTTAATCGTTCATTGTTGTTCACTCCAAATCCAGCAATTTTCTTCTTCAATTGATAAATTGCTTATATGCTTTTACTATACTCTTCGTAAGGAGTGAATTTAATGTCTCATATCATCCAATTGGTTCATTGTTTTCTCTGGCAAACTCAAACCTTATGCATGTCACTATTTCCTCCAGATTTTTCTGCGAGATGTGATAGGATCTAAGGAGGGTTTGAAAGGCTTTTAATCATTTTGATATGATCAAGAAGATGGTCATCTCAAATCATTGGTCTAAGCTGTCATTTTCTGTAGCGAGCTCGATCTCCATGCATTTTCTCCATTCGCCAACATAAATGGTGTGCTCCCTAGATTTTTTAACCACTAAATCCTCTCTCTCTCTCATTCTATTTCTTCCTCTCTTTCTTCTGCACCTTCCTTCTTTTCTTCTTCTTCTTTGCATTTTCTTTTTTCTTTCTCATGCATCATTTAGAGTTCAGATTTCGACTATAATTCGTATATGAGGGGTGCCATTATAATGTATGGTGTCTTAATTTCTATTTTTAATTCCTTTTTAAATTTTATTAATTAATTCTCTTAATTTTCATTATTTATTTTATTTTAAACCTATCATGATGGTCAAAGACATTATCATGTCCAACCAAGATGTAATCTGACCCCTTTGAATTTGAATTTCATGAGTAGGCCCCACTATGTGAATAAGTGGGGCACACTAGGTAATTTATTAAAATGTCCTTTTCCAAAATATTCAAACTTTTCTGTCTGAACTCTGATTTCTACATTCTTAGTGTCATTGGAAAAAAAAATTCTTGTACATTCCAAATATTGAGGTTTTAAATGTCAATCAAATATCTTTTAAAAATTTAAATTTATGAAGCTCAAAACATGGGATTCCAAATTTGTAAAAATGAATAATTTTTTTTATGAAATATAACTTAGAATTTTGAGGTATGACATCTATGTCTTTGGAAATCCTAAATTCACTATCTTAACATATAGTTATCATACAACATATCAGTTCACATTCTTAAAATGGAATTTAAATGTACTTACTAATAAAAACTTCGAGATGTTACGTCCTACCCACATTATTCTCAAAATTTCCTAACAAGGCTATGAATAATTTAGGAAATCTTTGCTTGATTTCCACTTCCATCTCCCATGTGACCTCTTCCATTGAGTGATGTTGCCATAAGACTTTGACCAAGAATATGGTCTTATTCCTCAATACATTTTCCTTCATGTCAATGATGTGTGTGCCTTCTCATCAAAAGTAAGATCTAGTTTTAATTCCACTGGCATTTTCTCTAATAAATATATTGGGCTTGGAATGTACTTCCTCAACGTCCACACATGAAACACATTGTGCACATTGGCTGACCGATATGCTACATATTCAATCCTCTCAAAGATCTTAAATGGTCTTAGAATTTAGGGCTCAAATTCCCTTTCACTCTAAATCTCATAACTCCTCCCAATGATAAGATCTTTAAGCATACGTGATCTCCAATAGAAACTCGAAGTTTTTTTGCTTATAATATGTGTAGCTCTTCCATCTACTATGAGCTGCAAGTAACCTTTTCTAAATGATCCTCACTTTTTCTGCACATAACTATATTAACTCTAACTTCACAAACTAACATTCTCCAACATCATTTCAATAAGTAGACATGAGACATGGTCAGCCATATAATGCTTCATAAGGTGTCATGTTGATAATCAAGTGATAGTTGCTATTGTAAGCAAATTCTAGTAAAGGAATGTGTTCATTCTAGTTTCTTTTCTACTCCAAAGTACAAGCCCATAACATATCCTGAAGCATCTGTATGGTCCTTTTTTATTGTCTATTAGTCTATGGGTGAAATGTTGTACTAAATATCAAGATAGCTCCAAGTCCTTGTATGCTCTGCCAAAAGTGACACGTAAACTTACTATCTCTATTTGAGATGGTTAGAGGTACACCATATAGGCTCACAATCTCCTTTTATATAGAGTTTGGCTAAACTTTCCAATGACTGCTTCTCCCTAATGGGAAGGAAATGTGCATAGTTGGTCAATCTGTTGATGATCACCCATATTATATCATGTCTGTTAGAAATCCTAGGTAATCCCATAATGAAATCAATCATAATGTGATCCCACTTCCAATTCGACCTTGGTGTTTTAGTTGAAGCTATCCAATGTGAAAATGCATCAGGATGAGTCTCAAGATGTGTATGTAGTCTAAAATACAGCTATATAGATGAAGGCCAAAGGCAAGAAATGAAAGATAATTTATCAGACATGATATAAAAGATTATTTTTAAAGACAGTTTCATGAAACCATCTTTTAAAAAATTGGATTTTTAAAGATAGTTTTTCCTAACTGTCTTTAAATGTCTTCTCGTGAAAAAAGTGCTTCTTTCAAAACTAAAGAAGATATTATAAACAAACTATCTTCTTATGTATGATTTTTAAAGATGTTTTTTTTAAGCCATCTTGGATTATTTTTACGAAAATGGTTTATTAAAGACCATCTTCTTTTGCCTTCTTTAAATGCCCTAATTTTAGTAGTAGTAGTCTTAACCCTTCACCAATAGTAGTAAATTTTTCATCAAGACCATTAGTGGCAAGGTCCCACGTATTAATGATCCAAACCATTAACTTGGTAGGCCATATTAGAAAGAGAGCAAAAATTGTCCACATTACAGTAACAAAATACTCAGATTTCCCCCTTTTTACTAAAAATCTGTGTATTTTTCATGAGCTATATCATACTTTAAAAAGATTCATCATTTTAAAAAAATTAAAATTTTATTTAAAGCACATATTTTTACGACTTTTTCATTTTATGACTTACATTTTTCAACTTTTTATTAAGTTTCTTTTGCCTTTTACAACTCCATGCTTTCATGACTTTTCCTTTTACTAATTTTCATCTTTAATTTTTTGTTTTTTGAATTTTCTTCAATAGTTCAACCCTAAGCTTCAAGTCCTTTATCTTTGCAACTCCAATCATCGACTTTCTATTTATTTTTATATTTTAATTTTTTTTAATAATTTCTGACTGAACATTTCATCCTAAACTAGTCAAGAAATAGTTAAGTAGATTGTATATTTACATTTTTATGTTTTAACTTTGAAAAAAAAATGATTTAAACCCTAAACTTTCACAAGTTTTTCATTCAAATCTTGAACTTTTTAAGATTTTAAGTTCATCCTAAACTTGTAAGATATTTTCAAAATTACGTAACTCAGTTAACGATGTTAAGTGAATGCCATCATGTTTTGTCCATTTGGAAGCTGACTTGAATGTAACCTAGATATATCTCAGTTTGTATGATCTAAACTGTTCTCTTATTTGCCTTACCTATTTAGGCTATGAATCAAAATTTATGCCAATTAAAGGCTTCTAAATACTAGACATTTTAGTTAAAACTTTCAATAGAAATAATTTGAAAACAAAAGAAGGCATGACTCAAATCATCTAAAGGTCACATACTTTAATGGATAGCCAATCTACGGTAGCGTGAAAATGATGAACAAATCAGATCATTTAAAAGAGGAACCCTCTTTATCTATGAGTTACGTAGCAGTTTTTGGGTGGTGAAGAAATGCAAAACTAATGTGATCTACTTTGAGGGGCCTCTTTGGGAAGATCTAAATCGTTTGTCATGTTTAGGCTACGTTAGATTGGTTAAAAACCAAAATGCATGATCTTTACATGATTTGAGCCATTCTTTGCTTGTTTTTAATATGTATCTATTGAAAGTCTTAGAAAGAAAATCTAGTATCTAGAAGCCTTTGATAAGAATGAATTTTGGTTTATAGCCTAAATGTGGTTAGCTAAACAAGATGAATGGTTCAAATCACACAAATTAAGATCTATCTAGGTTGATGTTCAAGTCAACTACCATGTGGGTAGGATATGCTTGCATTCACTTAGCACTATTAAGTTAATGGTTCTGGGTAATTTGAAAATCTCTTACAAGTTTGGGATGAAATTAAAATCTTAAAAGGTTTAGCATTTGAATGAAAAAGTCATGAAAGTTTGGGGTTTAAATCATAATTTTCCTTTTTAATTTTTTTTACTTTTTTGCATTTCTTTATTGAATTTTTCAACTTTTTCCTTCACCAAAGTTTTCATAATTTCTCTTCTTTTTTCTCAATTTTTGCCTCTCTTTTCATATATTACAAAAAATTTTGAATTTTGTGAGTTTTCACCTTGCCAACCTTTTCTCCAGTCCAAACTTTGTGAGTATGGTCCACACCCAGCAATAAACTTTTCACAAATCAAATCGAAGGCTCAGTAACGTCAAATGAGAGAAATTTTTGGGGTTAAGTCAGTTGCTACAATGAATGGTTTTTAAGACTGCTAAAAATGTAAATACAAGATAGTTCAAAATCATCTTACACTAGGCCAACTTGTAAAATGAAAACAAATGTAAGATAGTTTTTGAAACTGTCTTATAATACTAATAAAATAAGATGACTATTAAAACTGCCTCAGAAACCGCCTTATATTAAAATTATTATAACCTGGTTTTTGAAAAACTATCTTATAAAACTGTAAAATATGAGACGAGTTTTGAAAAATAACTATATAAAAGTCAAATATAAGACGTTTTTAAAAAAAACTGTCTTATAAAATTGTAAAATATAAGACAATTTTTTTTCTTATAAAGTTGTCAAATAAAACCATCTTATAAAGCTATCAAATATACGACAATTTTTAAAAATCATTGTATAAACTATGAAAATATAAGTTGGTTTTTGAAAAACCATCTTATAAAACTATAAAAATATAAGACTAGGCTCTACGTTCGATGTCTTTTTGAATGAAAATTGAAAATATAAGACTCGGGACTTTTTGTTCTCAATGTTCTCTATCTAGCATGACAAATTTTACAGATTTTTATTGATTAACAAAACATAAAATTATGCAGAAAGTGGTTTTGAACATAAGCAAAATACCATTATTGTTTACGAAAACAACAAGTAGTAGACTTTAAACTCTATGTTGGATGTCTTTTTGAATAAAAATTGAAAATCTAATAAGTGGGTTTTCTTATTCTCAATGTCCTCTATCTAATACAATCAATTTTACATATTTTCATTGACTAATAAAGTGAGAAATCAAGCACCAAGTGCTCTCAAACATAAGCAAAATGTTGTTACTATTTATGCGAACAATAACAAGTAGTAGAATTTAAGCTCTACGTTGGATGCTTTTTTGAATGAAAATTGAAAATCTAAGACTTGTGTCTTCTTATTCTCAATATCCTCTATCTAGCATAATCAATTTTATAAATTTTTATTTATTAAAAAAATCATGCAGAAAGTGCTCTTGAACATAATCAAAATATTGTTATTATTTGGGAGAACAATAACAAGTAATAGACTTTAGGCTCCACATTAAATGCCTTTTTAAATAAAAATTGGAAATATAAGACTTGGGTCTTCTTATAAATTTTACAGATTTTCATTGATTAACAAAACAAAAAATATGCACAAAGTACACTTAAACATAAGCAAAATATTGTTACTGTTCATGCAAACAACAAGTATCAGACTTTGAATTCTATGTTGGATGCCTTTTTGAATGAAAATTCAAAATCTAAGATTTGGGTCTTCTTATTCTCAATGCCCTCCATCTAGCATAATCAATTTTATAGATTTTCATTTATTAACAAAGCTAGAAATTAAGAACAAAGTGCTCTTGAACATTAGCAAAATACTTTTAATGTCCATGCAAACAATAACAAGTAGCAGATTTTAAGCTCTACATTAAATGCTTTTTGAATGAAAATTGAAACTCTAAGACTTTGATCTTCTTATTCTCAATATCCTCCATCTAGCATGATCAATTTTATAAATTTTTATTGGCAAAAAATTATACACAAAAATGCTCTTGAACACAAGCAAAACACTGTTACTATTTTTGTGAACAATGACAAGTAACAGACTTTAGGCTCTACCTTAGATGCCTTTTTGAATGAAAATTGAAAATATAGGACTTGGGTCTTCTTGTTCTCAATGTTCTCTATCTAGCATAATAAATTTCACAGATTTCCATTGATTAACAAAACCAAAAATCATGCATAAAATACTCTTGAATATAAGTAAAATAATGTTATTATTGACACAAAAAACAAGTACCAGACTTTAAACTTTATGTTGGATGCCATTTTGAATGAAAATTAAAAATCTAATACTTGGGTCTTCTTATTTTCAATTTTCCCTATCTAGCATAATCAATTTTAAAGATTTTTATTGATTAATAAAACAAAAAATTACGCACAAAGTGGTTTAGAAAAATAGAAGCATGTACATGAGAATATTAAGAGAGTGAGCCTACTTAAAGGGAGAAAAAATGTGATGAGCAAGGTTGTGGCACACGTGACTTCTCTCTCTCTCTCTCTCTCTCTCTCTCTCTCTCTCTCTCTCTCTCTCTCTCTCTCTCTCTCTCTCTCTCTCTCTTCTTCGCCTTCTTCTTCCTCTTCTTCGCCTTCTTATCCTCTTGGGTTTTGATCTGGTGAGGGAGGGTTTTTTATTTTTTCAAGTGGGAGTTGGGGGAGGGGGGTTTTATATGTAGTAATTGAATATATGATGATTCATTGAAAATCATCCTATATTATCCATAAATCTTTCTCGCTTAATCTCTTTGCCTTAATTCCATTTAAATAATATAAGACAGTTTGTGAAAACCATCTTATAATGTTATAAAAAATATAATATCGCACATAATATAAGACGGTTTTCAGAAATTGACTTCTAAACTTTTTTTTATAAGACAGTTTCTGACAACCGTCTTATAATGTTAGAAATAATATGAGATGATTATCAAGAACCGTCTTATAAATATTTTTTATAAAACAATTTTATTAAAACTGTCTTATAATATCATATTTTATAAGACGATTTTCAAAAACTGTCTTTTCTTTTCTTTTCTTTTTAATAAGATGGTTGTGTTTAAACCTTTTTTTTTTTTTTGTCGTCTTATAAAACTCCAAATTTAGTAGTGCCTCTACTGCCAATCAAATCCTACTCATTTGCAGTGTCTACTGTTGTAGGTCATAGATGGCTTGGCATGTGGTTATAGCCTCGCTGGTTTGAGTTGCCATTTCACCAGCGTTGTAACCATAGAACAAATTAGTGGGGCCACCCGATTTAGCAGAAAATTTTAAATCGTCTACAGAACAAGAAGAAAAAGAAAATTCCAGTAATCTAATAGTCTGATAAATGAAAATGTGGCCCCACTTCGGTATTTAACTTGGAAACTTGCAAACTATAGTGAACCCAGCGGAAGGTTCCCAGCATCGAAGCCTCCAAATTGGTGGGATCCATCACTGTTCCCAGTGGAGGAGATGGCATAACGCAACTTCCCTTCGGAGAACCTTACAACAATCATCAACACGTAATCTTACTTACGTAAGATATTATGGTGAAGAAAGTAATTCACATGCAGATCAATCGGGACCGTAAGATTAGCCGTCCCATTTGACTAGAGACTTTGAGCAGGCATCGAAGAACCCGCCCCCTCCCTACTACTTTTGGGAAACATTTCTAGAAGCGCATCTCAGGGACCCACATTCGGTGCCAACTAAAATAGAATGGAATGCTAAAGCAAAACGCTCAAGTCAATTAGAAGTGATTAAGGCGACGAAAGGGCCTACCTTTGATAATCCCAACCGTTTATCTGATTATTTTTATTTGATATCTTTAAATAAAAAAATTACCAGGTTTGAAAGGTCTAGCATCTGAAAATTTATATAATTTCTTTGGCCTTTGAATTTAGACTTTTTTCTTCTTAAAGATAAAAAAGTACAAAGTAAACAACTCACACACGCTTAACACATGGCACTGATCCACGATGCCCATCCAACAAATACCGTCCCACGGAAAAGGAAGCTCTAAGGGAGAATGATGCTAGCATTTCAGAAAAAGTAAGATATGTCGGAAGAGGCAGTGGAAATCCATACTTCTCTCGTGACTACTGACATACCTTATTTTCCACTTCTCTAACATCTAGAAGACCCTAAAGATTTCTTCAGATCCAAGACTGCAACAAATTTGGTGGGCCACCACTAGTCCACACAAAACTAAGCATTCGTATTAATGTAATCGGATGATCCTCGGTGAACATTGAAAAGGTCAACGCTGTCAACATTTACCTGTTCTAGGCAGACTAGTTGATACTTTTCTTTGTTTCGTTGACAAAGATGGGCATTTTCAAATGCTATGATCATACAAATGAACAAGAGTGTGAAAGAGAATTTAACGGAAACGCTTGAGTGTGGAAGCGCTGGATGACAGAAAGACTCGAGAGAGCAGCCAAGCGATTCTCTTCGTTATATAAAGGACTAGATTTTCTGGGTTCCTTAGTAAGTAGTAGTAGTAGTGCCTTCTCTGAATCAACCTTTGCGCAGTTTTTCCAACACCCACCAAGATAAGAAAAGTTCGTTCTTTGGACTGTTTTTGAATTTACAGGGAGAAAAAATGCCGTTGTTTGCTTGCAAAGGTCCTTCTGGCTTCTCTGCTAACTCAACCGCTGAGCAAGTAACTCAAGGAATAGATGGAACTGGTCTTACTGCTATCGTTACAGGTGGGCTTTCTCTTTACTGCTGCTTTTGTTGGAGCTTTTTGTTTATTGTGGTAGCATGTCCAGTGGGCGATTTTAATGTATGGCTATTGGATGGTTTGGAAGTGGAAACCTTTTTTTATTGCACTGGTTACATGTTGGTTCTGTTCTGGTTTATGATTTCTATGGGTTGGTTTCTTGTTAATGAATAACTCAAGATTGTAATTTTCTCCAATGTTAATGTAGACCTTTTATTTTATTACAAAGATAGTTACAAAGTGATAGAAAATATGTGAGATTTGAAAATGCTTATTGCAACATATGAAATACTCTGCTTATTATTTCCAGGATAAGCTTTGAAGATGTAGGATCTTGTTCTACTGAAGGTCAAGATACTACTTCAACTAGTGCTTCGCTATAATAATCCTCCTTTTCTGTGAGAATATAAACACCATCAAAGCATGCTCTCTCTCTCTCTCTCTCTCTCTAAACTTTCAGCTATTTTGATTTCGAAATCAATTTCATTAACTTAATCTAAACTCTTGCATTTACTGGTTTATTATTTATATCGTTATTTGTAAATTTTGTTTTGTAATGAAATATATGAAAACCAATCAAGCAATCACATGTCTAATGTGGCAAAAGCGCTAGCAGAGATTGGGATTTTATTATTTGTTACAGTTACAAATTGCTAGGTTCTAGTTTCGTTATTTTCACATTTTTTGCTCATCTGTTACTCGGCAAATTCAGCAGTACTCAGATTCTATCCGTTCTCATCGTGTTTCTCAGAGTAAAGCTTTGTCATTCTTTCCTTAAGAGTATTTCCGACTGTAGTTGTGTGCTGCAATACATTTCCTAACTATTTCAATCATCAGTATATTCTGTCCGTTACCATTCAAAAGAAACAAAACAAACAGAACTATTAGCACCTTGGATTATTTGGTAACTTCTGTTTAAACTATTCTAACTTCGCAAACTCTGTATTCAAATAATTTGGCAGTACCATTTTATTCAGCCCTTAAAAAATTGTGACCTTTTTGCATTGCTTAATTATCCATATTCATTGTAATTACAGGAGCATCTAATGGCATAGGGACTGAGACAGCTCGTGTCCTTGCTCTACGTGGCGTTCATGTGATTATGGCTGTCAGGAATGTCTCTGCGGGTAAGAATGTCAGACAAACAATCATCAAAGAAATCCCCACTGCCAAAGTTGATCTCATGGAGCTAGACCTCAGCTCAATGGCATCAGTGAGAAAATTTGCATCAGAGTTCAAGTCCAGGGATCTCCCACTCAACATTCTCATGTAAGAAATCAAATAGCCTGAGTTACTTGCATCGGTTCCAATGACCTTTAAGGGTATTCTTATTTCACTTGTCAGTAAATAGGGTGTTGATTTCATTTCCTTTTTGTTTGCAGTAATAACGCAGGAATTATGGCAACTCCCTACAAGCTCTCTGAAGATAGCATAGAGATGCAGTTCGCAACAAACCATGTTGGTACGTTTACATTGTGTTTACCATTAGACACTATTGTTATATACTTTAGTCAAAGGATCATGTCCATCAAAGTTCTGCTTTCTAATGGGACTCGATGATATACACAAATGCTTTGGATATCCGGCTTTTGCTTTCCACCTAGTAGCCCATTAGATGCTCAATTTTCAAGTTATTCTTCCCTTCTCAACCATGAGATATCACAAATCATAATCGGAATTTCTCTTATTTTCTGCCAGGAAACATAGCTTTATATTGGGAAATTTTGTAAAGTGAACATCCTATCTCAATTTTTATGTCTGTATGTGGTGAGTTGGAGCAAACATTTTCATATCCTCAGCACTTTACGGATTTAGATTTCCTTGTGATTTCTTATCTGCCTATTTTTTCTGTAGGCATTTGGAATTTGCGATGTGTTGTTCATTAAGAGCTTTCCAATTAAGACCAATAAGGGAGAATGTGGAGGATAACATGATCTTCGCAGTCATACCTCTTAACGAATATTTATTTAGAAAAATACCAATGCCTCTGTTAAATTGATCTTAAGGAAGTACCGTCTGCTTTCCAAGTATCTCTCTAGATGGTTAATGAGATATTATTTCTCCTTTTGCAGGTCATTTTCTTCTGACACATCTTCTTTTAGACACCATGAAGGAAACAGCCAGGAAGAGCAAAATAGAAGGAAGGATTGTTAATGTTTCATCCGCTGGCCACGGGTTTGCCAACAGTTCAGGAATTCCTTTTGATAAAGAGAAGCTCAATGATGAGTCAGGGTAATCTTCTGACAAAAGCAATTCCAACTGCACGAACTTTTCTTTGCAGATTTTATTCATTTCTGGTTGCACATGGAGATATCCTCTGCAAAAGGCAAAGGTAGAATCGTTATCTCATTTGCCTTCCAACTTGCTCAATTTGCAGGTATAACAGTGTTACAGCTTATGGTCGATCAAAGCTTGGAAATATATTGCATGCCAATGAACTTGCAAGACGATTGAAGGTATTGCCTAAACATGAGTGGATTCCTTAATACATAAGCTATCATCCGTGTTTTTAAGGTTTCACTTGAGCCTATTGTCTATCATGTACTATAACCTCCTCCTCTTAGGAACTGCAAAATGTCAGTTGACATCATTTCATTTTATGATGCTTTCAATGACCTAAACTTTGGTGTTTCTGTTTAACTGCTTGAATTGAGCATGATAGTGGCATTCTCTTTATTTCTACAGGAAGAAGGGCTGAACATAACTGCTAATTCACTCCATCCTGGAAGTATCACCACTACTCTTTTGCAGCATCGGACCATTATATACGGTAAATGACCATTTTGAGCTTCTTGCGATGGTGTCAAATGTGCTAAGGAGCACTTCATGTCTCAGTATTTAAAAAGTTCTATAGCAGTATCTCTGTCTTCAATCAACAAAATAACTTGCGCAAACCAAGTTAAGTCAGAGTAGTCTGGTAAACTCAGGAATGAGCTTGCGACAAGTTTCAATTTTGAATGATTCCCTCACCAATTTGAAATTCTTCTTTGCGAACTTTAGAAGCATAGAATTACTTACTCTTTTGAAAGCTGATGGTGGTTATCTCCTTGTTCACTGTTGGAGTTCGAAACCTGGCCAAAGTTTTTTGAGGGGAGTAACTGAATACCACTAAATCTCAGAGGTCATAACTTTTCTCATCTCTTTCCTCAGAAAGAAAGAATGTTGAACCTATCAATCTAAGCCATATTTAATCTAAGTAGGACTTTGAGGTACTAAGTGATGGTCTATAAGAGCGTGAATATTTAATCATGAAATGAAAATTCTTTTGTTACTTTATGAATTGATGCAACATAGCTGCTGAGTCTCAGTTTATAGTGGCAGCTAGGCCACTCCGTAATATGAAAATTCAGTTTTTAATCTTAGATGATATAAATTTTGATCAACAAAAATTCACGGATTACTGTGAAACTCTATACATGCATGCACTCTTATATTTGTGCTTTGGACCTCTTTCATACTTGTAAACTCATACTTAGCTTCTGTCATTGTGATGCAGGTCTCATTAATCTTTTCAGCATGGTATTTAAAAATGTTCCTCAGGTTTGTACTTTTCTAGCCAAGAGAGTTTTGAAAGAAAGTTCTTAGAACCAAATAGTGGAGTGTGAATACCTTCTTTCTGATACTCACAGTAGAATCATATTGATATCTTCATTCATGTCTGTATATCCACGTACATCAGCTTATCTTTGAACTTTGTTGCAGGGTGCATCAACACAGTGCTATGCGGCATTGCATCCACAAGTCAAGGGGGTTACTGGGACGTATTTTAGTGACAACAATGTTGCCAAGCCACAGAAACAAGCTACGGACCCAGAATTGGCAAAGAAACTATGGGATTTCAGCATGACTTTGATTGAATGATGTGTTGTAGCCCAGTTTGAAGTCACAGATATGGATTTTGCAAAGAAGTCGTGAACTTTCAGGTTTATGGAAGATTCTTTTGTTTGCTTTTCCCTTGTATGAACGGAATTAGGTTCGGGTTTGATCAAGTGATGTGTTTTTTCTCTGTAACTGTTTCTACATGGCTTGTTAAGAACGTGCGTTTTCTGTATATTATAACAATGTGGTGGGTCCTTTTATTATAACCAGTTCTCAAATATCAGATCCTCCAATATTCTGTGTATCTCTCTCTCTCTCTCTCGGCATTGCTACTGAGATCATCCATCTGTCAACACCTTTGGTGCCTATGCATTCTTGCAAATTGATAATGTGTCAGCAACCTATTGGTGGACAAGTAGATCCATCTAATTTGCGGCACCCTGAATCAGATCTGTTACCAGAACATGAGAGGATGGCAAGAGAATTAGATTGTTTCTACTGCATTGGAAAGATTTCTCTTAAAATCATTCATAAAAATGAGTAGAAGTACATGGGATTTCTTTTTATGCTAATAAATTACTTATTGATTTATCTGTAACTATTTGTTTGCTCCATTCACTGTCGACGTTAGCAGCTACCCACACCATATGCTACTCCATAGTTTCACATCCCCAGTTATGGTACAGTGCTTCATAGAGCTGGGATAGCCACCCTTCAGTTTGGGCACTTCGAACATAGTTGTAGGCAATAGGACCGTCGCTTGTGTCTTACTTCCTAGACCAACTGCTATGCCTGAAAGTGTGTGACATGGCAAGGAAGCATTTTAGTAATTCGTTTTAGTAATCCGATTTTCCTAAGCAATCGGATGTAAACCAAATGTGATTTGAGGCTTGATTGATATTGGACATAAAGATAAGCCCATCCTTACCTTTTATACCAAACTTTCAAAGTACTATATATCAACTAAAAAAGGACCATTCACCCTGACTTTTTCTCTTGTTTCCATTGTTGCACAATTGAATTTTCTGTCTGGTCTCTCCATTAGGTGCGCATATGCAATCTTTTTACTAGTTACAAGAGAGAGAGAGAGCAATTATATGGTGCTCCCGGGAGTGTCATGGAGCACCTGTAAGGAGGAATGAAAATGGGGGGAGCATCATGGAGCACCTGTTAGGCAGAATGAAAATGGGCTAGTAGGCCAACATTTTTGTACTTTTTTAAAATTCCAAACCGTTCAGTGGATTTGACCTGGCCTTGATGACGAATTGACCAAAACTCAGATCCAAAGATCCCTGCAAGACCCACTTTCATAGGCTTCTTTTGGTTGCAAAACGGATGGTGTAAAATGGAAAGAAACTCTATCTCCAGGGAACACCATCCATTTTTGCAACCAAAAAAGGCTCATAAAAGTGAGTCTTGCAGGAACCCTTAATATTTGAGTTTTGTTCAGTTTGACATCAAGGCCAGGCTAAATCCAATGACCCTTTAGGTCTTTGAAAAAGTACAAATAAGTGGGCCCACTAGGCTATTTTCATTCTGCCTAATAGGTGTGACGACCCAGGTTTTTGTAATACATATCTAAAATACTTTTTCGAAATAAAAGGGCCCCTAGTTGAAAATTCCTATAGAAAACAAATAGTGAAAATATTTTTCTTTGAAAACATTTTCTAAAAAACCTATGTCGTTTTTGTTTTCAAAAACACAGATTTGTTAGTGAAATGAATTTCTCATTTCTAACAAAAATCTGGTAGGGTCTTCTCTACATTTTGAATACTTACGGATTTATCATATGTGATACAAAATACCTTATAACATTCAATATTTTTCATAATTTTAAATAAATATAAATACTTAAACAAACATCCAGAACTTCTAGTTACAACCACATCACTTCTTCCTTTAATCATGATTTTACATGTCTAAAATTTTCATTTCATCCAAATTCACATATCAAAAAGTATATCAAACCCATACAACACACTCTTGTAGTAAAACTAAAGGCATTGAGGTCCTAAACTTTCAACGTTGCAACAAGTACATCAATCTTCTTGTTTATTCTGTCTTCTCTTTAGTCCTATCCTTCAAACCTGAGATATTGTAAATATTACAATATCTTTGTACTTATGTATGTAGAAATAAGATGCTATTTTAGTGCATAGTTCATGATTCAAAGTCAATGATTTAATAATAAATCCAATCTTATCAAAATCAATATGTTTCAAAACATGATACTCATGTCAATTTCATCAGTTTATAAACAATGCAATTATGTCAAAATATCTCAATTCTCAATTCATATATTATGTAAGAACTAAATTTGATTATCATACAATTATAATACAAATGTGCAATGAAATTTTGAATATGTGTGTGTATTTTGATTACAAATCAATCAAATATCTAAATTTTGAGTAGAATTATATATGCATGTCATAAACATACTATCTTTCAGATTTTCCTATGTTTAGAATCAATCTCAAATATCTGAATCAAGGAGTAAAAACAATTCACAAAGGAAATGCCTATAAACTTTCACAATATCATAATATATCAAAGCTTTTCAAATCATAAAGAAATAATTGTATACGGGGATCATCACTTAATATATCAATCAACATAACAACTAATGATAGCATATTAATAATAGCTAGTAGTGTCTTGCCACTAGCCATATAGGCCAATGTGGTCTAATTTTTGCAAAGATAATTGGTAAAGATGGTTAGAGATATCATCATGTCGAACCAAGATATAGTCTAACCCCTCTTGATTTGAATTTCATGAGTGAGGCCCACTAAGTGAATTTACTAAAATGCCTTTCATCAAAATATTTGAACTTTTTCACCTAAACTCCAATTTCAACGTTCTTAGTATCGTTGAAAATCTTTTTTCATGCACATTCCAAATATTAAGGTTTTAAGTGTTAACCAAGTGTCTTTCAAGAAGTCAAATATATGAAACTCAAAATATGCAATTCTGAATTCACATTTCATTCAAAAATGAACGAAGATCTATGTGAAATAAAATTTAGAAACTAGAAGTATTACAAAAGGTGCTCCCAATACTCCTGTAACGCCCGAGCAATTTACGCTACTTTGGACATTCTATAAGAAATGGACTGTGTTGAATGTTTTACCTTATTTAAAATAGTAAACGAAGGAATTTGTAAGAAAATTAGTACCATTAGATTCCACTCGAAAAATGGAATCCAACACCTCAAAGAACGCCAAAAACGGAGTTTGTATGAAGAAGTTACGGCCGTTTAAAGATCAAGGGCAGTTCTGGAATTTAAACAGAAAAACGAAAAAAGACGAAAAACGTAGGGGGCCGTTTTGATAACGGCACCCCTTGTCGTCTTCCACCTCCAGATCTCTCCAGAAACCCTCTTTCACGATTTTTCCAGAGAGATCTGCCACCGCCAAGGGCAGCACCACCATAGCAAGGCTATAAAAAGCCCCATCTCCCCCCTCTCCAAAACGTGATTTTCCCGTCGTTTTGAGACTGGGGTTTTCAGAAAAATCGGAAACCCGTCTCAACCCAGTTCCCTCTGTGTTTTTCGACAACGGCCAGGCCCAAGACAGGCCGGCCATTCCGTTCCCGTCTCTCCATTTCCCCTCTCTTCTCTTTTCTGATCTGGGCATTGGGGTTCTTCCCCTTTTTTGAGTTTCCCAGCAACGTAAGGTTTTCAGGAAAAAACAAGGGTTCCACCACTAGGAAAAAGGGCGTCCCCAGGTGATCCAGGTAAGCCAATTTTCCCCTACCTTCTCTCCGTGTGCTTCCCCCAGGCTAGATCCATACCGGATCTGGTCCTTTTCCCAATCATTTTCCAACCGGGTTTCCTGTCCGAAAAACACTCCAAGTCGGCTTGGGCCGGCCTTGCGCCCAGGCATCCCAAGGACGCCATGCTCCACCTGCGCCTGGGAAAGGGTCCCTGGGACGGGTTCGAGGTGTATGACAGTGCGTACACTGTCCCAGGTGCGGCCTTCGGGTGCGCACGCGACATGGGGCACGGGTCCTGACTCGACCAGGATGCACAGGGTGCCCTAGGAGCTGAGACGTGCCATGCTACAAGGTGCGTCCGTGCAATGATGTGCGTCATAGCACGTCACTTGAGCATGCATGTGCGCGTGTAAAACGCGGTTCCTGGCACGGCCTTTGGGCGCGCACGCACGTGAGGCGGTCGTGGTTCAACCAGGATGCACGGGTGTCCTGGGAACTGGGACACGCGAACCCAATGAGACTTTAAAGTTAGGATTAGAGGATAAATTATAGAGTTTAACTATTGGAAAGTAGATCCACACCATAGGATCTAGCCTGACAAATGAATTAGGCAAGGACCATGGACCCTAAAGGTAGATCTAACGATCTAATGCCTAAATAGATTGAAATTGATAAGGACTCCTTGTATCGATTCATACCTAGGAGTTTATAAATGAGACCCAGGGACGGGTTGAGTGATAAAGGACACGACTTCAGGAGACTTTGAGGTAGGTGCTCTATCGCTACTAGATTTTTTAAAAGAGCCATGATCATTTTGAGAATGCATGTTTTAAGTATAAGTATATGATTTGTTTAGCATGACTTATTTTATGACTTGTTTAGCATATAAATGAATTTAGCATGCATATGATAAATACATTATGCATAGACATGTTTTGTAAACAATTGCATATATTGCATGATTTGTGAGCATTGAGTTCTTGAAAAATTGCATGTCCTTGAGAGTTACCAAAAGGCGCTGGAGTGCCCAAATAACTCTGGGTAGGCAGTTGTGAGGGCCAGGCAGTTGTGAGGGACCTAAAGAAGACAGGTTTTGAAAAAGAGATTTTTGCTTGTTTGATCGTATATGATTTGGGCTGGTAAGCTTGTGGGCGCTATGCCGAGAGGTTTGGGTTGGCCTCCAGCCTCTGCCACTATTAGGTGGATGGGTACCACGCCCAAAAAGGGCATGCCCCTGCTTTGACTGCATGTGGTACAGGGGGCTACCACTGGTGTCACGACATTGGGTCGAAGTGTCATATGTCCCGTGGAGGCATATGACCCTGTGTCCCTAGGTAGCCGGGGACCACACGGGGGTGAGGTCGTGGGCATAGTTGGACCCTATGGTTTGAGGATTTACTTGCATTGCATATGGCATGACATGAGGTTGGTCGACCATACTATACCAGATATCCATGAGTTGGATTCAGTTGAGCATCTTATGCATATCATTATGTTTATGATATATGATACTTTCGACTTGGATTATGCTATTTCTTTAAGTTGTCAGTATTTCGATTTGACAATGGTTTTTAATATCGAAATTGAACATGATTGATTGAACATGCACATGTTTTAAAGAACATATGATTTTAAACATAGCATGCATTGTAAAACTAGTAGTGATAGACTCTTACTGAGTATAGTATATACTCATCTTATCCTTAACATTTTTCAGGATAGTTCCACTTACAAATAGAAGACGCCTCAGGAGATGTTAGTGCTACGAGTAAGAAAAATGAAAGGAGACAATCATACATGTAAGTAAACACTCTACCCTTTGGACATGTATTTGTATTTATTTACAGTTGGACTATGTGCTGTGACTAGATAGACCTGGGGAAAAACATTTATGATTTCTGAAGTTTTTCAACAACTACTTTGATTGTTGTGAAAGCAAATGACACTCGAGGTTTTCAAAATGAGTTTAAAACTAAAGATTTTTCGCTGCATTGCATGGTTTTTATAAAATGGTTTTCAAATAGGGATGCATCCCGCCTTAGGAATTTAGATCTTGCATTTAAAAATGCATGGGTAAACCCGAGTTGTCACAACTCCCAAGAGTGTCATATAATTTCAAGAGAGAGGTTTTATTTTTTATTTTTTCTCAGCATCCATAGATTGGCTTTAAGTGTATGAGTGGAGACTAAAAAATGAAAACTGAGCCCATTTTTTGCATTTCTTTCCATGATCCAAGTTGTTCATCAAATTCATCTTGCCTCAAGATAGGAGGGTGCCAAAAATTCCATCCATTTATCACCTCTATAGTGGGTCCCCAATACTTGAAATATGGATGATGTTTTTAGGACAGAGTATAAACACCATCCACATTTCAAGTATTGAGGGCCCACTATTGATATGCCCATTGGATGACATTTATAACACTTTTTCTTAATTCTTTTTCAAAATAACATGGCCTAGAAAGTTAACTTGTTCAAACCAGAAATCACACTTAGTGAATTTGGTGAACAACTGATGTTTCTGAAGCGTGTCTAAAACAATTGGTAAGTGTTCTATGTGTTCCTCAACATTGGTGGAATACGCTAAGATGTCATTGACAAACATGATTACAAACTTATCTAAATAAGCTCAGAAGACTCAATTCATTAAGTCCATAGATATTGTAGGTGCATTTATCAAACCGAATGGCATAACTAAGAACTCATAGTGTCCATACCGTCTTGAATATAGTCTTCAAGATATCATCGTCTTGTATTCTTAGTTGGTGGTATCCTAGAAAAGACCTTAGCTAAATGAAGTTGATCAAACAAATTATCAATGTGTGGTACAGAGTACTTATTCTTCACCATGAGATTATTTAGCATCTTGTAGTCAATTCATAGTCTCATCGATTCATCTTTCTTCTTGACAAAAAGCGCCACTACTCTCCAAGGTAAACTACTGGGCCAAATAAATCATCTGTCTACTAACTCCTACAACTAAATCTTCAACTCTTTTAACTTAGCTTGGGAATCCTATATAGTTCCTTAGAGATAGGAGTTGTGCCTAGCAAAAGCTCAATGGTGAAATCAATCTCTTAACAAGGTGGTAATCCAAAAAGTTCCTCCAGAAATACTCTTTAGAACTCTCTAACCACATCTAACTCCTTTATTTTACGACATTCCACATCCAATGCAACTACAGTGGCCAAAAATGCTTGACAACCCTTAGAGATATGTTTGCCTACTTTAATAGCTGAAATGATATGAGTCCCTTAGGTATCTTGTCTCTCTTGCAATATAGTCATTTTCTTCTCAGGTGTGCAAAAAGTGATTTTCTTTTTATGATAATCCATGGCTCCCCAATTAACATCTAACAAATCCCTTCCTAAAATAAAGTCAAAATCTGTCATGGTAAGTAGGATGAGATCCATATCCATCCTTTTCCCCATAAATTCTATGGGTACTTCTTGAAGAAACTCTTGTGCTACTATTGACTCACTAACTGAGGTCATCACATTTAGGTTAAACCCCAACTTTAGCACTAGTAGTTTATACAAGATGCAAATACACAAAAAATAAAAGACTATATAGATCCTAAGTCAAAACAAAGCTTTAGCATCATAGACAAGTAGTGTACCTTCAATCACTACATTTAAAGTTTTGCTTTGTCATTTGTAATAGCAATCACTCTTCCCTAATGCTGAAGAACATTCTCTGTCTTAACCCCACCAACTAGCTGTTGCTTGGAGCATGCACTAGTGATATGTCCAAGCTCTCCACAACTGTAGCATCGAATAGGAGGTCTCTATTGTTGTTATTGTTGCTACTGTTGTCTTGGTGTAGGGCATACATTCCCTAAATGATACCTCCTGCATCTGGGACACTACCTTGTGTTTTGATTCATTACTTATTGTCCTTGGGATATTTGAGACAGGAGTGCTGAGAAGGGTCATTTTCTCTTCCTAAAGGGTCTAGTCTAATACTCTCGATCTCCTCTCACCTTGCTATCTTATTCTTTTCTGTAGTCTTCCTCAAACCTCAACGCCATCTCTATAGCATTTGTCAAGGACTTAGGTTGTGTGCCCAAACCTTCATCCTCAATCCAAGGTTCAAGCCTTCAAGAAATCTATTCGTTGTTTACCTATTAGTAGCTTAAATATTAGGAGGAAACCTCTTCAACTGCATGAACTTGTTCTCATACTCCAATATCATGAGATTCCTCTATTGCAAGCTTAGAAACTTGCTTTCCTTCATTGTCTACACATGAGATGGGAAATACTTATCATTGAATACTTCCTTTAACTCTTCCAATTTAATGTCCTCATGGTGATGAAAATAGATTCTCTATGCTGATATTCACTAGAATGTTGCTTCTTGCTTTGAGAAATGGGTGGCAATATTCACTTTTCTTTCTTCTGAGATTTTCATAACTCTTTAAAGTTTTCTCTACCTCGAAGATCATCTAAATCTTTCTTCCTTGTAAACATAGGGACCATTTTTTGAAATCCTTCTATTATCTTGTTTAACTTCCCTTGTGTGGTTTTAGTTCTATATGATTTTATAGTAGTCGATCCCAAGTCTGGATAAATGAGGATGGTTTTGCACCATGTGCTAACTAGCAAGGAAAACCCATGACAAACCACATGCATGAATCAATTTATGACATTCCCTTAGGCTAGGGCGTTACCCGAAAGTGACAAGCTGCATTTGATCCCAGATGAGATGGAAAATGGATAAGGGCTACTAGGGCATTTCCCTAGAAGCACTATGTTAGAACCCAAGTGGAAGTGGAAAGTATGCATGAATTTCCATGCTGTTCAAGAAGTGCATGGATAAATTGACTAGGTCAAGATAATAAGATTTATATCGCTACATAGAATATAGGCATATTGAAATGTAAGAGTCAAGAGTTAGTGGATACAATAAAACATATGAGAGTCAACATTGCTTATATCCGAGGAACTAAGTGGAAATTGCCTAAAACTAGATAAATTGATGGGTATAAACTCTGGTATGTATGAAAGGATGATAATAGAAATAGCATAGAGATAATGGTAGATAAATATTAAAGGATAAAGTTGTAAATGTTAAAATAACTTGTTATAGAATTATACTAATAGAACTTGTTCTAGGAGAGAAGATTATAAATGTCAGTAGTGCATCCACACCATAAGTAGAGTTAGAAGATAGAAGTGAGAGACAATTTTGGGAAGATATGAAGGGATTCATGCAAGAAATATATTTATAAGAATAGATTTTAATGGTCATTTAGGAAAAGAAAAAGAAAGATATGATAGGGTACATGGGGGGTATGATATTATAGAAGAAAATCATATGAGGAAAGATATACTCGATCTTGCTTTAGCATATAACCTAGCTATAGCAAACACATACTTTAAGAAGAGGGATGAACAGTTACTAACCTTCAAAAGTGGACCATATAAAAGCTAAATAGACTTTTTCCAACTTAGGAATTCTGAAAGGTTAATATGTAAGGATTGTAAGGTTATACCCAATGAGAGTCTAACCTCATAACATAGATTAATGGTTATAGATATCTATATTAAAGTACAAAAGAAAGGAAATAAAATTAATATGTGTTTAAAAACTGAGTGATGGAACTTAAAAGGAGAGAAGATAGCATCATTTACAAACATGTTGATAGTAGAAGGAAACTAGAATAATGAAGTAGAAGTAAACACCATGTGGATTAATATGGCCATGTCCATTAAGAAAGTGGAAAACGATATCCTAAGAGTATCTAAAGGTAAAAGGCAACCAAGAAAGGAAACTTGGTGGTAGAGTGAACAGGTGCAAAAAATGATTAAAGAGAAGCATGTGTATTTTAAAGCATGGCAAAGGACTAAAAATAAAGAAAACTTTGAGCAATATACGAATGCTAATAAGGTTACTAAGAGAGTAGTAAGTGAGGCTAAACTCAAGGCATATGATGATCTCTATAGTTTATTAGGATTAAGAAAAGGTGAGAAAGATGTGTTCAAACTCACAAAAACTAAGAGAAAGGAAGAGTAAGGACTTAGACCACATTAAGTGTATTCAAAGTATTGACCAAAGGGTACTAGTCAAAGATGACAAGATCAAATAAAGATGGGAAAGTTACTTTTAAAAATTGCTAAATGACAATTACGTTTAGAATATAGGGATTGAAAGTATCACAAACTCAAATAATGTTGGGCATTATAGATATGGTTGTAGGATTAGAACATCTAAAGTGAATGAGGCCTTGAAAAAGATCAAATCAGGAAAAGCTCAAGGGCCTAATAGCATACCAATAGAGGTTTGAAAGTATATGGGAGATACTAGGGTGGTTGGTAGAAAAAATTATTTAATGAGATTGCAAAATTAAAGAAAATGCCAAATGAGAAGAGCTTTGTTATACTACTTTATAAGAATAAAGGATACATATAGAGTTGTGCTCATTATAGGAGATCAAACTTATGAGCCATACCATGAAACTTTTTGAAAGAGTGATGTAGAAGAAGCTATGGTATGATATAAGTGTATTGGAAAACCAGTTTATCACGCCTAGGAGGTCTACCACGGAGGCTATTTTTTTGCTTAGACAATTGATAGAGAAATATAAGGAGATGAGGAAGGACCTCCACATGGACTTTCTTGACTTAGAAAAAGCTTATGATAGGGTCCCCAGAGAGTTAATATGGTGGGTATTGGGTGAGAAAGGGATTTCACAGGAGTATATAGACATAATTAAGGATATGAATGAGAGAATAGTAACAAACATTAAAACCACTAACTAAGAGACTGGTGATTTTCATATCAATATAGGATTGCACCAAGGATCGGCACTAAGCCCATAACTTTTCACATTAGTTATGGATGAGTTAACAAAACATTTGCACAAGAAGATTCCATGGTGCATGTTATTTGTAAATGATGTAGTTTTGATTGATGAGACATGGGAGGGAGTAAACACAAATCTAGAATTGTGGAGAGATTTATTAAAATCTAAAGAATTTAAAATTAGTCAAACTAAGACAGAGTATATGAAATGCAATTTTAGCAAGGAGAGGAACAGGAGTGAAGAACCAGTAGAGATTGATAACCAAGAAATCCCCCTAAAAGAATGCTTCTGATACTTGGGATTAATAATTCATGAGAGCGGAGAGATTGAGAGGGAGATTACCTAGAGAATCCAAAAGGGTTGGAACAAATGGACATGCGCCTTCGGAGTTTTGTGTGATCGACAGATGCCACTCAAACTAAAGAAAAATTTCTATAAGATGGCTGCAAGGCTGGCCATGTTCTATTGGTCAGAGTGTTGGGTAGTTAAGGAACAACATGTACATATGATGAGTGTCGCCAAAATGTGGACGTTGAGATAGATGAGTGGCAAGATAAGAAAGGATAGAATTAGAAATGAAATTATTAGAGGAATCTTAGGGCTAGCACCAATAGCTACAAGATGGGGGAGATTAGACTTAGATGGTTTGGACATGTCCAACGGAGGCCAAAAACAGCACTGTTTAGACAGAGTGAGATGATCCAAGTTGAAGGTTCCAAAGGGGCAAGGAGAAGGCCCAAAAGAACATGGATAGAAGTGGTGCAAAAGATTTTAAAACTACTAAACTAAATGAAGTGATGATATGTAATTGAGGGGAATGGAGGAATAATATTCATATGACTGACACCTAATCGGGATAAGGTCCTGATGATGATGATTATTTCTATTATCTTGTCTATCTTATCAATAGTACCCTTTAAGCTACCCTAGCTTGTACTAGGTATAGGCGAGATTTGATTCTGATATGTTGTAGGTAAGTCTTGATGGTGAACTAGTGTAATGGTTACTATTGTAGGTTGTGCTTGGGTCGATGTAGTGGATAAGTAGTCAATTTTATATGAAAGTATCCAATTAGCATTACATATGTTATGAATTATAGAGCATTACTATAGGATTTTTCTAGAATTCATGACACATGCATTCTGCACAAATAAACTAAAATTTTGATAATTTACAAGTTCAAAAACTAATCTAGAGTAAGTATGTGATTTATCATATTTTTTAGGTATTAATGAGGGTTTTTATCTTTTGTAAGTGTTAAAAGGATGATCCAACAGTCCAAATCACTTTAGATGATAACTAATGATCCAAATCCACCCAAACAAAGCTAGGACCCATTTTTCATCAATTCAAAGGATGAAACAAGGTTTAGGATTATTCAAGAGTAACAAAAAAATTTCAAAGACAATTGAAAGAGTTCAAGATGACTAGAAATGGGCTCATGTGAAATCTTTAGAAAATTCACCACCTTTGTATGAGATCTCAAGCCATGCAAGCTACATGAAAGCCACCAGTGCCATATAAGCCATGAACTAAGTGCTAGGATGAGATAAGCCATAAGAGCGATGAAGCCACCAAGCTCGAATCCATTAAAGGAAGCCAAAGCAACATGGAATCACACTATTTGAGGAGTTACATATTTTCTACCACTTGCTAAAAATGTGTTTTGAAGGAATAGAATTAGAAGGAAAAAATGGATTATCAACAAGGAAAGGGTGCACTCTAGGTGAACCAATCAAGAGAGAGATTCCAATCTTTTAACTTTTCAACTCTCCCTCCATATCTCCCTCTCTCCATCATGTTACAATTAGAAAGGACAATCATGCACATAATTGTGTGTGATCTTCCCTTCTAACCCACTCCCTAGAGTTCCATAGTTTTCCACTTTCTAAACCCATCTCTACTTCCTAATTCTCATTCTCATTCTTATCCTATCTTTATCTTCTTTCCTATTCCTATCTTTTCTTTCAATCTTTCTTAGGATAGAATTCTAGCAAATCTCATCTTCTTAGAAAGTGCAACTTATACACAAAAGGAAGAAGGCATCCCATGCACCATTCATGTAAGAGATTGACACCTTAACCAAGGGCTGGCTCTACACAAATTTTTCCTTCTACCTCTCCACGCCTCCACCAAAGTTCTCCACACCTCTTCCATTCATGCCTTTTCATGCACCATTCAAGGCTTATTCATGCCTCTTTCAAGCTAAGTTTCCATGCCTATTTCCTTTCCTTTTTGCACTATCTTGCTTTCTTGTTTCATGCACATCTTCCCTTGTTTGATTTTCTTTGTGTTTTGCTTCATGTTTTCTACTCTTAATCTCATTGGTCAAAAGGCTATCAATCTCTTATAGTGACAGCTAAGAGATAATAGCTTTTGAATCATCCTTACCTTCCTTTAGTTGCTAGCTTTATAGTTGCTCTTCTATAGTTTTGTTTCATCTTCTTTGCTTGCCTTTTGGATTCATTCCCAACTTGATTTCATTCCCTAACTTGATTCTCTCTCTTAGTTCACACTCATGGGCCTTATTGGATAGCTTTAAACTTGAGATTGAATTCAAGATTTAGTTTTTAGATGTTATTGAATGATGTGCACACTTTTGTAATTATTTATATTCAATAAATAAAATTCTATTCCATGCTTTATCGTCAAAGTTCCATGCACACTATTCCTTCTAACATTAATGCACAATTTTCTAATTCCATACTTTTCTAATCTTACTTTCTTGGTTCATTGATGCTGTTATTTGAATGTTTAAAATACATGTTAGTTAGATGTTTAGATTTTTTTGAATTTCATTGATCATGTTAGTTTACATAATTTCCATTTAAGTTTAAGGTTTTAATTTATGAATATTTTAAATTCCATGTTATTTAAAATTCTAGATTAATCACAAACCAATCTTTTTAGCTAGGATGAGCAATTGAATTAAGTTCAAACTATATACAAACCTATGAGATTCTTTGTGGGATCTACCTCACTCGCATAAATTATACTACTTTGATTCATGCGCTTGCGAGTAATATTAGAACTACACTAGTACTCGGGGCTACTAAGGTTGTGATGGAGTTTATGCATGTTGCAAGTAAGCTAGAATTCCTTGCATCACCTATATCACTATCTTAACTATTTGATTCCCTTATTATAGATTCCCTATGTTGGGATCTACAGCCCCTTAAGTTGTTCTCATAATCACTCTCTTAGATGGCATCTACTCATAATTAAACATTTTCTACATGAGTTAACCATTTAACTCGTGTTATTTCCAACTTTCCTTTTGGATTGTTATCTCAACTCTGAAATTTTGGGACTAGCTGTGAGTGGATAAACCTTGCTTTGATATAACTGTGATGACTCAGGTTTTTATAACACTCTTTCTTAATTCTTTTCAAAAGGTGGGGCCCCAAATTTGGAAATAAAGGCATAAAATCAAATAATGGAAATCATTTTCTTTAAAATTTATTTAAAAACCTCATGTATCATGTCAATTTTATCAGATATCACTGAAACATGAAATTCATCAAATAGGGCCCACTTAAAGTCATTTTACCATTTTTATATTTATTTAATTTTAAAATTAAAATCTTAATTAAAATAATTACAAATTATTCATCCAAACTCCGATCTTGACATTCTTAATGTTGTTGGGAAGCTTATTAAGTGTAGATTACAATTATTAATGTTTAGAGGGTTGACTTTGTGTTTTCACAAATTTATTCTTTCAAGACTCAATTCTTAAAATTCTGATTCCACATTCCAATTAAGCTCCTGCTAATAATTATGTAAAATTAGTATAACATTTTGGGGTTCCAACAGTCACAAACCATGCACTAGATGCACATGGAAAGTGTGTGTGTGTAACACCCCGGGGTTCCAACAGTCACAATATTGTCAGCTTTGGAGTGCCCATACACCCCTCACAGTTTTGTTCTTCCCCAGTTTCCTAGGAAAAATGTGTTGTTCCAAGGGCAGAGTGCGCAATGGATACAATATTGTCCTCTTTGGGTCTCTCACCCCCCGTGGGCTTTACCTCTCAAGGTTTTGTTCCCTTAGGTCCCTCACCCCTCTTGGGCTTCACCTCTCAGGACGCGTTGTGACCATTAGAGTTTCCCAAACTATTATAAATAGCCTAGTTTCCTCTCCCCAGGCAATGTGGAACTAACTCTTTGTCCCTCACCTAGCCTAAAAGCCTGCCAGCCTTCTCTTGGCCTGCCCTCATGGGCCCAGGGCTTCATAGAGTGTGTGTGTGTGTGTGTGTGTGTGTGTGTGAGAGAGAGAGAGAGAGAGAGAGAGAGAGAGAGAGAGAGAGAGAGAGAGAGAGAGAGAGAGAGAGATTGGAGTACTCTATTAGGTCCAATGCTAAGGAAAAGCTCAAATCCTTTGAAACTCAAGAGGAAGCAAGGTGGAAACAATGTGCCAAAGTAACATAGTTGGAAGTTGAGACAAAAATGCAACCTTTTCATGCAAGCTAGAGCTCAAAGAAGATCTAATAAAATTTTCTACCTTGTTGTCAATGGAGAAAGAATATTGATCCCAAAAACATATAGGGTGAAGCCACTAAATATTCTACAGAATTCTATACTTCTCAAAGCCACCTCCTCAATTTCCTTTCAACTCTTGAATTTGGAAAATTTTCAGAAGATTTAAAGTAGTATATTGAAGCTCCATTTTTGTTTAAGAAGTTGAAAAAGTGAGCTTATCATGTGTAGGGGAACGTAGCCCTAGGCATGATAGATATTGCTTTAAGATTTTCAAAGTTTTTTGGAGCACAATCAAGAATGATATCATGGACTTTGTTAGTGGCTTTTACGTCAAGATCAAATTGGTATGCACATAAATGCCTCATTTGTTGCACTTATACCTAAAATGATTTGGACTAATTCATTCAAAGACTTTAGGCCTATAAGCCTCATTGGAAGTCTCTACAAAATCCTTAGCAAGATGCTTGCCAAAGAGTTTATGAAATCTATTAAAAAGTTCATTTAACCCAATCAATTTGCATTCATTGAAAAAAGAAACATTGTGGATGGTACCTTGATTGTGAATAAGTGCATGGATCATATGAGGAAATCAAAGAGATAGGGGTTGCTTTCTAAGCTTGATATGGGAAAGGCTTTTGATAGATGGAATGCCAAGTTATGTACACATTTCTCATGAAGATAAACTTTAGTAAGAAATTGGATCTATGGATGTCTTAGTTATACAAATAACTAGAGCTCCCCATGGAATCTTTAAGAGCTACAGAGGAATAAAAAAGAAATGCCCTCTCTCCCTTTATCTTTTTCTTATTGTCTTAGAAGTATTCAATCAAATGATGCTAAGAACTCTAAACACCTCCCTTTATAGGGTTTTCACCATCTCCAATTCTCCAATTACTCTTTCTCATCTACAATATGTAGACAATACACTTCTTATTGCTTCTAATGAGCAAGGTCAAGTCCCAAGATTCAAGTCAGTCTTAAGGTGTTAAGAGATTTCCATAGGACAAAAGTAAACTTGTTTAAATCTCTAATTTATGGCATTGACACATAGAACTCTAAGATATGGGAAGCTACTAATCATCTTAGATATAATGTGGCTCCATTCCTTGCTTGTGTCTGTGATTACTAATCTTCCTATCTAGGCCTAACTCTACTCTATGGACTCCTATTATTGAAACATAGAAGAATAAACTAGCCTCCTGGAAGATAGTTTGCTTACCTCAAGGTGGAAGAATAACTCTTCCTAAGTCTTTCATGTCAAAACTACCTTCCTATTCCATGTCCCTATAGAAATGTTCTAGTGGTGTGATATAGAAACTTGACAAAATCCAAAGAAGTTATCTATGGAAAGGATAAGAATACAGAGGTAACCTACATATGGTCTCTTAGGATCAAGTCTACAAAGCTGAGAAAGGAATTTTGGGGCTAAAAAAGCTAAAGGAAATGAATCATGCTCTTCTATGCACATAGCTTTAGAGATTCTCAATGGAAGACAACAACACATAGAAAGAAGTAACTCAAGAGAGATAAAAACCAAAAGCTCTTGGTGGTTTGAACACAATGTATGTTCCTAAGGGTCTCACCTAGGATAAATATCACTAAGAATCTAGAAATTTTCAAAATTCATGTGAAATTCAAATTGTACTTAAGTGCAAAACTCAACTTCTAGAATGGCCGATGATTAGAGGATTAGCCACTAGGGATGTTATACAACAAAATTATTAGAGCCTCAATGAAAAATGATACTAAAGCATGTGACTACTTCACAACCTAGCAATGTACTACACAATGGGACATTCAATTAAAAAGACCATTTAGAGGAATGAAATCAAAACAGCATCAAGAGTTTTGTTCTTAACTTGCAATAGTTTGTATTAACATCAAAAGATAAGATAGACCATTGGATTCCGTAAGATAGGGAATTTATACTTTTAACACATAAAGAGAATGGGTGGCCTCTTAATAAGTTAATTTTGGTAATACCACCGCTTGACATAATTGTGGCATTAGCCTCTAATGTATGGAACTGTATCCTATAGAAATTCCACACCCCGTGGGTTTTGCCGCAATCCATGGAAGACCTATGATATAGTGCCTTGAATCAGGCTCAACCCCAAACCTAAAATTTAATGAAGGTTGTGTTTCTTTTAGGCAACTTGGACACTATGGGTTGCATGTAATGAAAGAGTTTTCAAAGTAAGAACCAAAATGCAATATCAAATTAATGAGAAGGTCATTAGACATGTAGCTTGGTGGGTCTCTATTATCAAGGAATTTTTAGTGTTCTTTATTGACTCTATTGTAAGAGACTAATTAAGCATCATTAGCAACTCAAGTAAGAAACAAAAAAGTAAGCCCAAATGGTCTCCTGCACCTAACCACTTCAAAGTGAACTTTGATGGCAGTTGCTTCGAAAATCTAGGAATCTATGGCATTAAGGATGTGCTTAGGCACTCTAATGAATCAATTATTTTTGACTTTGCTATTCTTGTTGACTTTGGGGATTCCACAAAAGCTGAGACAATTGCAATTGTAGGTTGGAGTTGATCTACATATCAACCTCTCATTATTGAAGGGGACTCCTATAATATGAAGAACTAGTTTAAGCAAGAATCTATCATTTCTTGAAGGTTTAGGAGCTATGGATCAAGTGAAAGCAACTCTAGAGAGACACAACCACTCCATTTTACATGTTCTAATATCTGCAAATGCTGACGTAGATTCTTTACAAGTTTCCCAAACATGCACTTAATTTAGGAATGGTGATGATAAGCACTTCTGATAGTTAGTTATTCATATAAAATTGTAGCAAAAATGATAATATACTAAACTAATAATGTAATACCCGAGCAATTTACGCTATTTTGAACAAAAATTGGACATTTTATGGGAAATGAACTGAGTTAAATGTTTTAATTTATTTAAAATAGTAAACAAAGGAATTTATGAGAAAACTTGATATCATTAGATTCTACTCAAAAAATGGAATCCAATGCCTCAAAGAATGCTGAAAATGGAGTTCGTATGAAGAAGTTACGGTCGTTTAAAGATTAGGGGCAGTTTTGTAAATTAAATAGAAAGACGAAAAAGACGAAAAACGCAGGGGGCCGTTTTGATAACGGCACCCCCTATTGTCTTCCTCCTCAGATCTCTCTAGAAACCCTCATCTCCCAATTTTTCTAGAGAGATCTGCCATCGCCATTGAGGGGCACCGCCTTTTCCCCTCTATAAAAGCCCAAACTCCCCCCTCACGAAAACACGGTTTCCAGCGACTTTGGGACTAGGGTTTCCGGGAAAAACTAGAAACCTGTCTCAACCTAGTTCCCTCTGTGTTTTCCGGCAACGGCCAGGCCCAAGACAGGCTGGCCATTCCATTTTCGTCTCCCCATTTCCCCTCTCTTCTCTTTTCCGATTTGGGCATTGGGGTTCTTCACCTTCTTCGAGTTTTCCAGTGATCAGACGCACCCATCGGGAAAAGGGCGTCCCCAGGCTACAGGTAAGCCCCTCCTTACCTTGTTTCTCTCTGTTTTGCTTTCCCCAGGCCAGATCCACGTCAGATTTGGTCCTTCCCCAGCCAGTTTTTCCAGCCGGAGAAGATGAAGCCGGTTCAGCCGGCCTTGCACGAACTAGGCGTCCCAAGGACGCCATGCTCCACCTGCACCTAGGACTAGGTCCATGGGGTGGGTTCCAAGCATACGATAGTGCATACACTGTCCCAGGTGCGGCCTTCTGGTGTGAACGTGACATAGGGCACGGGTCCTGGCTCGACCAGGATGCACGGGGTGCCTTGGGAGCTGAGACGCGCCATGTTACACCAAAGGTGCATCCGTGCAATGCCATCCAGGATGCGCATCATAGCACATTGCTTGAGCATGCATGTGCGCGTGCAAAATGCAGTCCCTGGCATGGCCTTTGGGCGCACACACACGTGAGGTGGTCGCGGTTCAACCAGGATGCACGGGTGTCTTGGGAACTGGGAGACGCGAACCTAATGAGACTTTAAAGTTTAGATCAAAGGACAAATTACAGAGTTTAAGTACTAAATAGTAGATCCAGATCATAGGATCTAGCTTGACAATGAATTAGGCAGTTTAACTATTGAATAGTAGATCCACATCATAGGATCTAGCTTGACAATAAATTAGGCAAGGACCCATGGACCCTAAAAGGCAGATCTAGCAATCTAATAGATTGAAATTGATAAGGACTCCTTGTATCCATTCATACCCAGGAGTTTATAAATGAGACCCAGGGACAGGTTGAAGTGATAAAGGACGCGACTCCAGGAGACTTTGAGGTAGGTGCTCTATCGCTACTAGACTTTTAAAAAGAGCCATGATTGTTTTGAGACTGCATGTTTTAAGTATACGTATATGACTTATTTAGCATGACTTATTTTATGACTTGTTTAGCATATAAATGAATTCAACATGCATATGATAAATACATTATGCATAGACATGTTTTGCAAATAATTGCATATATTGCATGATTTGTGAGCATTGAGTTCTTGCAAAATTGCATGTCCTTGAGGGTTACCAAAAGATGCTGGAGTGCCCAAAAGACGATGGGTAGGCAGTTGTGAGGGACCCAAAGAGGACGGGTTTTGAAAAAGAGGTTTTTGGCTTGTTTGATTGTATATGATTTGAGCTAATACGCTCGTGGGCGCTATGCTGAGAGGTCTAGGGTGGCCTCCCAGCCTCTACCACTATTAGGTAGATGGGTACCACACCCAAAAAGGGCATGTCCCTACTTCGACTGCATGTGGTACAGGGGGCTACCACTGGTGTCACGGCACTGGGTCGAAGTGTCATATGCCCCGTGGAGGTATATGACCCTGTGTCCCTAGGTACCTGGGGACCACATGGCGGTGAGGTCATGGGCATATTTGGACCCTATGGTTTGAGGATTTACTTGCATTGCATATGGCATGACATGAGGTTGGTCGACCATACCATACCAGATATCCATGAGTTGGATTTAGTGGAGCATCTTATGCATATCATTATGTTTATGATATATGATACTTTTGATTTGGATTATGCTATTCTTTAAGTCGTCAGTATTCCGATTCGATAGTGGTTTTTAATATCGATATTGAACATGATTGTTCGAACATGCACATGTTTTAAAGAGCATATGATTTTAAACATAGCATGCATTGTAAAACTAGTAGTGATAGACTCCTACTGAGTATAGTATATACTCACCCTATCCTTAACATTTTTCAGGATAGTTCCATCCACGAGTAGAGGACACCTATGTTAGTGCTACGAGTAAGAAAAATCAAAGGAGACAATCATACATGTAACTAAACTCTCTACCCTTTGGACATGTATTTGTATTTATTTACAGTTGGACTGTGTGCTATGACTGGATAGACCTGGGGAAAAACATTTATGATTTCTACAGTTTTTCAAAAACTACTTTGATTATTGTGAAGGCAAATGACACTCGGGGTTTTCAAAATGAGTTTAAAAACTAAAGATTTTTCCCTGCATTGCATGGTTTTTATAAAAATGGTTTTCAAATAGGAATGCATCCTGCCTTAGGAATTAGATATTGCATTTAAAAATGCATGGAAAAACCCAGGTCGTCACAAATAAGGCTAAATTTAATCCAATCCAATTTTGTCTTAAAAGCCCATAAGGTCTTCCTACATGACAAGCCTTATGATGAGTAAGCCTAATTTGGGGCCTATGCAATGACCCAAAACCTTTAATTAAAAGAGATGTTTAACCACAAAATTATACTTATGGTAAGATTCTTTTGAGATATCTTATCCATAAATGTGGCCAATGTTCAGCTTTAATGATGTTAAATGATATGCTTTTAATTAAAAAAAAGCTTAAACTACCCAAATTTAGTTTTAATGATGATAGAAAGAAACCTAAATCAAGTAATTGTATATTGGATCATAGAAATGTGAACCTTGGTAATGAGTGATCCAGATCATGAGAAGATCATTTGGTGAGCTCAAACCAAGTTTCATGTGTTCTTCTCAAACTAGCTATTGACACTATTTATGCTTGTTTGACATGGATTTAGCTCCAACACTTCTTTTCCTTTTATCTCCTACCCATCCCATGTCTTCCTCTCACTAACACCTTTCTCCCAATTGTTCACATTAATTCTCGTTTCAATAAAACCATCTAGTGATTGAAAATGGAGGATTAGACCATCTCTAGCAATCATGGAAAAGGTATTTTCTTGCATTTCTTTCATGCTACCAATTGCTAAAACTAGAGATAACCCTACTTCTTACATATCGAATTCTATAAATGTCATTCTTTATCTTCTTTGTGCTTTTAGGTGTGTAGTTGTTATAGGTCCCAACAAAGGAATTGGATTAGAGATATGTCGCCTTATGGTTGCTAATGGCATCAAAGTCATATTAACAACCATAGATGAGAAAAGATGACTTGAAGCTATCACAAATATAAAGGAATCTAGACTAACTAATATTCTTTTTCATCAGTTTGATGTGAATGATTCAGTTATCAACTTTCATCACAACCAATTTTGGTAGTGAAGATGTAGAGACCAATCTATTCTAGTTCACTCTATAGGGGAAAGTATAAATGGTACTTGTTTTGGGATAGTTAAGGACTTCAAAAGTATTTAAAAGTCCATTAGGAAGTTGTCTTTCTGTTAGTATTGATAAAAATCACATGAACTTTAAAGTACTCCATATTTCTAATGTGCTTTGTAATGGAACCCTTTAACATTTCTTTAGTAGCAAAATTCATGACTTATAGTTTGGAGAACTTGACATTTTTGTAATAAATAGAGCAATCATATGCATGAGTTATATGAGCTTATCAGCTTATGGCAAGAAAACAACTAGAAAGTATGAATGTTAATGGGTATGAAAACTATTAATTGGTTTCATTGGTTAGATATTATGGCAAGTATTTCTCCTTAGCAAGTTTCATTACCCTACTTTAGTTTTTGGTAAACAAAATCATCTACCCTTTCCTTCAATTTCAATATTGAGAAGATAAGTACTTCTAAATGATGAGAATTTTGATTACAAGAGAGGAGGTTAGCCTAATTAGTGTTTAAAATAGCTTGCATCCAAGCATATTGTGCCATTTGTAACATGAATTATCTATTGAGCTTTCATTAGTTCGATTCAATTGACTCTATTAGATCAATTCTTTATTATATATTCATTTTGGAGAACATTGAAAGCTTATAAAATATAGAAAGACTCTTCTTTGTAGTTGATTTCATAGTAAAACAAGAGAAACTATGTCCCTTCCAACTATCAAACAATGTTCAAAGTAGCACAAATATATTATCTCCAAAAAATATTATTGTAAGTTTACACATTGTATATGATGCAAAGACCATCCTAACATCCATTTGTAGACTAGCTTGATTGATATGGACCATGCACATGATAAGCCATACACATAATGCACATTGGTTTCAAATATCTACGATCAAATAACCTTAGTAGTCCAAATATTGAAGACAAAGGCTAAACTATGAATGTAAACAATCCACACTATAGCTATTTGGCATGGAATAACAAACCATGTATTATGTTTTTGTGACGACCCGGGTTTTCTCATGCATTTTTGGAATGCAATGTCTAATTTCCTAAGGCGGGATGCATCCCTATTTGAAAACCATTTTATAAAAAAAACCATGCAATGCAGCAGAAAACCTTTAGTTTTAAACTCATTTTTGAAAACCCCGAGTGTCATTTGCTTTCACAACGACTAAGGTAGTTTTTGAAAAACTTCAGAAATCATAAATGTTTTTCTCCAGGTCTTTCCAGTCACAATGCACAACCCAACTGTAACTAAGTACAAACACATGTCCAAAGGGTTGAGAGTTTACTTACATGTGTATTTGTTTCCTTTTGGATCCACTTGCTCATAGCACTATCATAGATGTCCTCTTTTTGTAAGTGAAGCTGTCCTGAACCATGATATATACGGACGTATCCTATCCTTGAGTACTTACTGATGTCTGAAAAATGTTAAGGATTGGGTGAGTATATAATATACTCAGTAGGGCCTATCACTACTAGTTTTATGAATGCATGAGATGTTTCAAAATCATATGCTCATTCAAAACATGCGTATGTTTGAATACTCGAGTTCAATATCAGTATAAGAATCCATAATCAACTGAAATTCAAAATATGCATATGTTTGAATACTTGAGTTCAACATTAGTATAAGAATCCATAATCAACTGAAATTCTTATAACTTAAAAGATCACATAATCCAAAAGTGAAAGTATCATATGATGACATCATGATATGCAATAGATGCCTCATGGAGTCCAACTCATGGATCTCTAGTTTGGTATGGTCGACCAACCTCATATCATGCTATATGAAATGCACATCAAATCATAGGGTCCACTATGCCCACGACCTCCTCGCCGTGTGGTCCCCGGGTACCTGAGGACACTTGGTCATAGCCTCCATGGGGCCTACGACACTTCTTCGTCGTAAATCATGCAATTTATGAAATCGGTTGCAAAACATGCATGCAATGCTAGTCTCGCATTCAAAGTCATAACCTTGCCTAGAATCCTGCCAGCCTAGAAGCCTGCTAGCCTAGAAGCCTGCCAGTCTAGAAGCCTGCCAGCCTAGAAGCCTGTCAGCTCTCTTTGGCCCGCCCTCATCGGCCCGCCCTCATCGACCCGCCTTCGTCGGCCCGCTCTCATCAGCCCATCCTCATCGGCTAAGGCTACACTTATCATGCAGACAAGCAAAAAACCTCTTTTCAAAACCAGTCCTCTTTGGGTCCCTCACAACTGCCTGGCCCTCGGCACTCCAACGTCTTTTGGCAACCCTCAAGGACATGCAATCTTTGCAAGTACTTAAATCATGCAATGTATGCACTTGTTTACAAAACATATGTGTGCATAATGTATATGCAATCTTTTACGAAACATGTCTATGTACAAAACGTTTATCATATGCATGCTAAATCAAGTCATGCTAAACAAGTCATATACTTATAACATATGTTCTCAAAACAATAATAGATCTTTTAAAAGAATCTAATAGTGATAGAACACCTACCTGACTAGGTCGCGTTAACCCTCTTGTCCTCGTACGCTCCTGAACATGGTTTGGGGACTCAAGGTTAGTTTAACCTATCTTTGATGGGTTTAGAGCATTTGGGACTTATTACTTAGGCATTAGGGGTCCATCTCTATACCTATGGGTGTCCTAAGGTCCTAATTAGGCCTTGGTATTCTCAGTTTTCCAAAGTCCTAGTGGTCACGCGCCACCACCCTATTCTAAGGGTCATGCTCTACTTTGATTGGGCCTTGATTAGGGATTTTATGGCTTGGATGTGTCCGTATCGTCGATACGGACACAACTCCTTTTGCGGCTCCTCAATCGGAGCTCTAGATCTCAAGTTATAAGCGTTTTAACATTGTATGTACATAGAGTCTTAAAGACAAAAAGGGGGGAATGCTAGGGCGCTGCGCGTCTGCGACGTGCGCCCAGCCTCCTGAAGTAACAAAAAGAATGACGCACACTAGCGCGCTGCGTGTCTGCGGCGCGTGCCTCAGCAGGCGCGTCTACAGACGCACGAGACAACGCCGCTCGTCGTCCCTTTAGAGGGCGCATCCCTGGACGCGCCCGTTTGGTATTTTTTCAAATGGCGTCGACGTGGGACGGTCCTATTGGATCGTCCCGCCTATTAGTGACCTGGGTCGTCCTCAGGTCACCCTGGTTTGACCTTGTCAAACCAGTGCGGCCTGGGGACGTCCCAGGGGTCTTTGTGGCTCTCCTGGAGGCCTATTCTCCATGGTTTTTCATGGAAAAACCTAGGGAAACTGAGCCTAGGACTATGGGTGAGATGGGTTTGGGGAGTTTTGGAGCATAACTGCTTCGTGGGTGGTTTTCTTTCTACGTTTTCCCCCCTTGGTCACTGCTTCACGATTGGTTTTCTCCAAGACTTTTGGGCTGCCATTAGAGGCACCCAAGAGCTCTATTTATAGAGCTTTTATAGAGGGTTTTGGAGGGTTTCTAACCGCCTTTGAATGGCGGTGGGGAATCCTCTAGAATGGCGGTGGTTTCTCCTTGAAACACCGCCGTTCCAGAAACCTCTAGGAGGTTGAAGACGACGGGGTGCCCGTATCAAAACGGGCACCTGTGTTTTCAAGTTAAGTTGTTTTGTGAAATTTACAGTTTTGCCCCTGAACTTCAAAGGGCCATATCTTGCTCATTTTAACTCCGTTTTGGGTGATTTTGGTCTCGTTGGATTCATTTTTCTGAGACGCATCTAATGGAACCACTTTTGGTACCAAATTCCTGGGTTTAGTCAAGGTGACTAGTGAAATGACCAAAATGCCCTTATCTTTAAAATTGAACTTTTTATGGGCTTTTTATATTAAAAAAATTGGGGTCATTACAGTTTTCCTTGAATTTTGAATTTTTTTTCTTGCTCTTTGGAGCCTTTTTTTCTTTTATTTTTTTAAATAGCATTATTCAAGCACACATAAAATGGCCTAAAGGCTTGAAATGTTTGTTCATGAATAATTTTATTCATACTACAAGGATGTAGATAACAAGGGATAAATTCACTGTCCATAATTAACTTAGTTTATGGATTGTTATTATCATGTCAAACAGCATCATTAAGTGGTGAAAAACTCCACCTTTGTATAGTTATTCATTTGATGGTTGTGGATTTTTAAGTCACGAGAAGCCAGAATGGCTGCTAGATTGCTTCATTCCTGCTTACAATAGGATGACATTTCATCATATATAAATGCACACACTTGGATCATTCTTGCTATCTGAATGTGCTAAAACATTCTTTATCTTAGGACATAGTGTGATGTTTCTTCTTTTTCTAGATAGCAAACATTACAAATTGGCAACTTAATTTAGTTTTATGAAAGTAAAGAGAAGACAAAAATGGGGCAGGCATCTCCATTTAACATAATTGATGAATTCCCAAGTGCTTTTCCCAAAATCATTTGGAGGTTCTTAGTTCTAACATTGGTATTGTTATGAAAATACATATATACAGGTATATAATGTAGGGTTTGGTGGAGTTATGGTTGACTCTAAGGATTTAAGAGCCATGAAACTAGGGGAGGAAGAGGTACTACATGAGTATTTTTATTTTTTTACTAAAAGCTTAACCTCTCAGAATGATAAAATGTGACATTTTTCTCTTTGAGAATCGTAATATAAATATTAGCAATTCTTTGCTACATATAGCTATTCGAATTGAGAAAATAATGGTTTTTAAAGATGCATAAATACTGAAGACATTAGGGAAGATAAAAGTAGGAGCAAAGCCATCATTTATGGTTGCATAAACTTGCAAATGAACTAAATTAGGTGGGGAAGCCCACTTATTGAGCAAAGTAGTGTAGCAGAATTATGAAAAGGCAATAGAATGTTTACAAACAAACTACTTTGGTTGCGAAAAATCATGTACATGATATATACTTTATCATGGTTGCATAAAAGATTATGGACTTGAATTACTTATATTGAGTTGCAAAACAAAAGGGTACTATAAGGATTTTTCATCATTTCACAAAGGGTATTTTTAGAGCTTTCTTTTAATTATAGTATTGCCATTTTTTTCCAAATTTCCCTTCTTTTTAAATCATAAAGGCCCGTCCATCTTCTTCCTTTTACTCCTCTCCTTCCACTCTTACTTAAGGTTTTCTCATCAAACAAAATAGGGTTATGATGTCTATGGTTACATTTCTTTTGATGTTAGGAAAAATGAAAAAAAAATCAAACGTACCCCTTAGTTAGAATTAGACAAGTTAAATGAACCAAATTGGCATATCATCTTCCAAAGAAAAGTAAAAAACTAAAATAATTTTAATCAAGCTGAATAAGATAGCTATTTATGGGATGAATCAAGGAGATTTCATAGTGGTTCTTTGTTTTACAATGTAAACCACAATAGCCACCATATTTTCTAAAGGATAAAGATCAAGAGTGAGAAATGTTGGTTTTTGATTCCTTATTTCTCTTTCAGTTTGATTTTGTGAAGTGGATTCTTCTTGGATTTGAAAAATGAGCACTAGTTGGAGAAGCATTCTATGAATAGATTCACAAATATAGATAAATAGAAGTATCATAGAATTTTAAGTTTAGAGAAATAGCATACAATGCCCTAAGAGTTACCTTCATTTAGGGCTCTTTCCTAGTGGGAATAATCCTCAACACCTAGATTACAACCGTAGCCAATTTCAAGTTTTGATCCTATAATTTGGCATCGAACTATGATAACAAGTGACTATTTTCAAAAGTTGGGTGTTTGAATTGTCACACTAGTAGATAATGAGGAAAAAATGAAATAGGACAAAATAATAGGATTACACTCCTTTGTAAATTCAATATTTGTTCAACCTAGTTAAAACTATCAATTTTATGCAAAAGATAAAGGTAGAAACAAAAGGACCAAAAGCCCACTTATATTATTACAAGAATGTCATTGTATGAGGGCAAAAGATGTACAACTTAAGTTTGTGGCGGTTCTAACACACATAGAAAATGCTATAGGTGAGAAGGCACATATGCACACATACACATATAGTGTCATACAAAAATTTAGATCCTCACCTCTTAAATATAATCTTCTGTGAAATATTCCTTTATATCTATGAAGCAGTTGTCCATGTATAAATTTATCATCATACAAAAAGATAAAATATGACCCATTTGAGAGAAAAAATATAATAGAACTAAATGCTGAATTTTCAAAGCTTATGGTGTCATTATAAGAGAGAGAGAGAGAGAGAGAGAGAGAGAGAGAGAGAGAGAGAGAGAGAGAGAGAGAGAGAGAGAGAGAGAGAGAGAGAGAGAGAGAGAGAGAGAGAGAGAGAGAGAGAGAGAGAGAGAGAGAGAGAGAGAGAGAGAGAGAGAGAGAGTATTGGGTTAGTTTAGCCTATTATTGAATTCTTGCACTCTCCTCATAATTTGTGTTTGATGAGTTAGACTGGGTTGCAGTAAAGTTCTACAAGCAAAGGTAGTTATGATGCTTGTAATTAGAGCAAGGAGAGAGTGATTGGTGTTGGTTACATCTAGAGGTTTGTGTTCTTTTATGGTTTCATGAACTAAGGAAGAACTTTCCACTTGGTGAATGACGTCCATGGCATATTTCAAATTTTCACTTTACTACAACCTACAAGTTTCACAAAAACAATGAAAATTCATTAGGTATCGCTAAATTTTAATATTACATGCACACATTCTACTATTAAGACTTACAAAAATATAAAATTTTGATTTTGAATTAGCTACAATAGCTTTGTACATTCATGAGAGAAGACAACATATAGTTAGAAAGGAGAGAAAAGTAATGTCCATTATTTAGAACATTCTTCTATGATGATAATCTATTGTTCAACTAAAGATGATATAATGTGGATCTCCTAAAAGTGGTACTATATGGTTCCCTAACATCATTTATATTCTTGTTCCTTTCAAATAATGTAGTATATAAGATCATTTGTCATGTTTGTGATGGACTCTATCAAAAGAAATCAAAAGTAATTAAAAATATGAGAAAGAAACCATTGGTGAATCAATAGCCAAAGTAATACAACAAACATTTTATTCGGATGTTCAAAAATAAAAGGGGAAAAATAATAGTTTGCCCTTTTCAATTGTTACCTTTACAATGTAACTTAAAATTTAAATTTCCTAATATAAGAAAGTAAAAAGAAAAAAAAAAGAAGCAACCATGAAAATACTTTACTCATGTGGTGTGAGATTCTAGAAAGGTGTAACATCTATTAGTTTTCCGATGAGAAGCATGAGAAAAATGAAGAGCAGCTCTAAGCATAACAAAGAATAAAAATACATCAATAGTTCATTCTAAGATCCAAACTCCTAAACATTTAATAAAAAATAAAAGTCCAGAAAAAAAAAGCTATTACATATATAGATCAAAACTTGGATTGTTCTATATTTATATACCTTTCATCTATACCAATTATATCAATAAAAGAACTCAAGTTGTCTCAAATGAACCCAACATCTACTCATGATTCTCTAATATATCTCACATGTAGGAACTGTACTAATTTCTCCAACATTATTTTTCTTGAAAATATGTTGTAACTCATAATATTTGTATTCCTTAACCTAAACATATGAGACACAAATATAAACTAATGATTAGATATACCCAATCAACATTGAATATTTTCAACAATCCAAAAAATATAAAATATTTTAGAAAGCATCTACAAGTAGAAAGGTAGATTTCTGTCTATATACAAAGAAAGGAATAAAAAAAGGGTTATGTTAGAAAAGAAATTTTATGAACCTTTGGGCAACTTCTTAAATCATATCCCATGATATCTTCACATTATAATATGTCTAGTTATAGTGAAACATATTTTCTATAAAAGTGCCTCAGCATTGATCTCCACTAAGAAAATTTTCTCCAACATTATTTAATACTTTCTCAATATATATGTGCATAAATATAAATTATGGAAGTAGAAGTATAGGAGAAGACTGCCTTTGTATGCGTTTCAATTATGCTTTTGAAGAAGAATGTAAGAAAATAGTATTGAATCCACCAAATTGAGATTAAGATGCTAAAGGACACTTCTTCATGAAAAAATACTAACAAATACAATGACGGATGAAATAGTTTGCATAGATTAAAAAATAGCAAAACCATAGCTGATAATCACAAACACAACTTTTCAAGAGTATAAAGTAGATGACTTCTAAAGTTCAAAGAGATCAATTATAAATTTTTTTTTATGGAAGTATAGATATTAGTGGAATTTGGAACCCACAACCTATTAGGAAGTAATATCTTTTGTGAAATAGAGTTTTTCCATGGTACTATCTAATAGAAGGTTCAAAACTTGGTTTGACATGTGTAGTGCACCATATGATTTCTAAATTATCATAAATGTACATGCTACCTAAAGTACATGTTGGTCCTTTTACATTTTGGTATCTAGACCAATCTTTGTAGAGAGCCAGGTTGCAAACTCTCCTTTGGGTTATTATTCCTCACATTTATAAGCGATGGTTCAAGAAGAAATAATATAAGTAAAATGAACATTATTTCCTACTGAAAAAGAGAGGATAGTATTTGTGCTATTTCACTTGTCAACATAGCTAAGTTGTAGAGATACTTCTATAAGAACCACCTTTTCTTCAAAAAGGACCATATGTATGAACATATTATGGGATGAAAAGTTGGTTTAGAGACCAGTCTTCTTATAGATATGTTATAATTTAAAAATATCATTTAGTTTATTATTCCTTTTTACCATGAATAGCTTAAGAAGTAATGATATGAGGAAAATGAGCATTAATGTCAAGTAAAAGAGAGATGATGACTTTTTTTAATTCACTTGTCAACAATATTAAGTTACAATTACTTCTATAAGAACCACTTTTTTGAAAGGAATATGTGTGTGTGTGTGTGTGTGTGTGTGTGTGTGTGTGTTTGCATATAGTAACATATTGTAATATGAAAAATGGTTCTAAAACTAAATAATGATCTACATTTAGGACTAGCATTAAATTTTATTCTTCTTAGGCAAACAACATTTTAGGTTCTTAGGATACACAATCATTGTAATAATTGAGTAAGTATATATTATAGCATGTCATTTTGATAGTTTGATGGTGTAGCAACTATAAAGTAATATAGACTATCCCATCAAGTTGTAGCTAGCCACAAAGAAATATTTTGAGATGTTCCTAAAACACTATGTTACGTTATGTCCAACAATATATGAGTATAAATGATATGATATGCATTGCATATACTTAGGATATATATGCTATAATAGTTGTAGTGAGACCTATAATACTTCTTACCTTGCTTCATTAAAGTGATAGAAATGAAAGTCTTAGTAGGTGAAACGAAACCTCTTAGAGATGGAAAAGAAAGAAAAATTATAAAACAAAACTAATTGTATGTAGGTCAATCTTCACCCAATCTTGGTTATATCTATACCTTATACTAATTGATGGAAAAACAAAAATCAAATAGAATCAAGTCCTTGCAATTTTAGAGAACATATATCTATAAAGTATAAGCATAGGAGTTGCTTACATATGGTGTTGTTCGGATGACTCCCTCAAGAAAAGGTTCATGTTGAACTCACATATAAAATGAAATTTGCAAGAGCTCTATTCCTTTGAAACAACATGTGTTTATAAATTGAGTAGTTTCTTTAATATAAAGTATTTTTGACAACCTAAAAACAAAATTCCAAATCAGAAAATATCATATACAATAGAATCATAGGAACTCAATCCCTTTAAAATAATATATTTTATAAACATGACATATGATCCATTGATAATCTTGGTTTCTTACACTTTAGACAAAGAACCTTGTGGATTAAGACTCCCACCAAAATGAACTTCATGAAGTGTAACCTCTTGCTACGTGCACAAAATATTTTCCTATACAATATTTAAGTAGGCAATAGCAAGAAAAAATAATATTAGTTCAAGCAAACATGTAAGAGAAGAAACTGAGAGAGTAGGTGCCACCACAAAACAAGAGGTCAAAAGAGCAGGAAAGAAAATAAAAAATGAAAGAAAATAAAAATAATAAAGAACTACATGAATTGAGAATGACATGAACCTAGTAAATTACTCATGTAAGTATTAATTTGCATGGTTTTTTAACTTTATGTGGTTTTTCTGAAGTAACTTCAAGTTGATAAATTTCTATCCATATTTATTTATTGACATATGCTTTAGAGTTAATAGAGCATATTGAAGTTTCCACATGGGAACAACCTTTACAAAAAAACATTCTCACATGCGAAGATTACTACCTTGATGGATATGAAGTCATGGTTAATATTTTTTAAATTACTAAGGAAATATAGTAAGCATGTCATACTAAAAGGAAAACATCTAAAAGAGTGATGAATTTTTGTTGTTAACAATGGAAAGCTACCTAAAAAACAACTCTTGTCCTCTTAGTATATGACTTCCATGAGCTTGTCTTTGTCATGCTTCAGAACAATAGATAAAAACACTAATACTATTCAATAAATTTTACATATACTACTTGATCTTGAATAAATTGTGATTATATCCTCATAAGCACTTACTTGAACTCTCCATCTCTTCTGTAAATAGCAGAACACATATTTCTTTTCTTTTCTTTTCTTTTTTTAGTAAGGAAGCTCAAATTGAATCTAGCACCTCTACGTTAGTTTTTTATGCCTCAAACATTGAACTAAAGGGCTAACACCTACATATTGTGTATTATTGTTATATTAGATAAAATCTACCATGGCATACCATGACTTCTAGAAAAATTAAGGTTTTGAAGAAAATGAAAAAGAAGCCAATGATCCAAAATCACACTAATTTCCTCTAAAAGTTATTATATTCCCATTATTTTTTATGGATTTTTTAATATACTCAATACATATAGATAAAAATATTTTCAATATTGTAAAAGAAATATATCACTTTCAAAAGTTCGTATGCCAAGTGATGAGGCAGTAAAAAAAAAAAAGCCCTATGTTATAATCTTTCTAATATCTCCAATTCGCTAGGTAATCAAAGAGAAAATACAGTTAAATCTATCATATTACCTTTATTTGAAATTAATTAATTATTTGATCCCAAATAGATCTGTAGTTTGAGATAATAAATATAGTTTTTTATTACTAAAAATATTTAACTAGGATACCATGAAATTTAAAGAAAAAAAATTGCAGAAGCAATTCCTAAGAGAAACGAGGACAATAGGGATATGATACAGAATCAAAGAAAGAAAAAATGGAGATTAAAACCATTGTAGGTAAAAATAAAAAAGAAACTATGAGGTCAAGTTGTAAATAGCCTCATGAAAAAATGTAGTTAAACTACTACTAGTGTCTGTTTTAATTTTACTAGCAAGTGTACAAATCAATGTAATAATTGCATGTGAGAGTGGTTGATCCCACAAGAAATTTCACGTTTTTGTGTATTAGATGAATCCTATTTAAATCATCTATTTCCAGCCAAAAGAGATAGTTTTTACCTAGACTAAAGATTTTAACTAATATGAACACTAAACATGCATGAAATAGAAAACTTCCTGAATTTAGAACATTCTAAATTGGAATATGGAAATTATCTTAACATGCTACTAAAATTGAACAATGATCAAATAACCCTAAACATGACTAAGCTAGATGATAAAACATGCAAGACTTAAACAAAGTGGTGTACATGGAATTAAGCTAGAAAGAATGCATGAAACAAAGTAATTAATATGCATGAATGGAACATGAAGGTATGTATGAACCAAGATGCAACTTGGGCTAACATGGTATGCATGAAATCTAAAGAATATAACTAAGATGCAAACTAAGCAAGGTAAAAATACATGAATGGAATGCATGGAAATCTAAACAAAACACATAACTTTTCTAAGGGACCACACCTTAATACCACGTGCATGACCCATGGGGTTGTGCACATGGATCCTTAGTGTGGTTCATGTGCAATCTAAATGCAACTTAACCTATAATGATGCACATAAAATCTAAACATGGAAAGGCATCAGAACATCCATGAAAAACCAATTTTAAAATACATGAAACATCCGTGAAAATTACACAATTATCATTGAAAAGAATTCCCATTGATTGAATTAAATATGAGTACAAGTGTGGTGCACACTTTCTATGAAGTGAATGCACCCTTCTTAAACCCAAAAACAAATCCAAAACTATTTCTTCAATCATCCAACCAGCAATCAATGGAAATCATGCATGTATTCCAAAAGAGATCTAAGGAAAACAAGGGGACAAGAATGGAAAAGAGGGCAATAGATGGCAAGAAACATAAGGAAAAAAGATAGGCAAGGAACTTGATCTAAGTACTACACTCTCTTGGCTGTCACTACAAGGGAGTTCTAAACCTTGGATTCAAGTACCTAAGGTGTTTAACAAAGTTCACTAATCAAAGGAAACTAGGCAATAAAGCAAAGAAACTAAGGCATGAATTCAAGGAACAAAACAAGCAATAAAACAAAGGCAAGAAACCAAGGAAATAGGAGAACTAACCTGAACATTGAAGACTTCATAGAGAGAAAAAAAATCAAGGAAAAGGGCATGGAAGGGTTGAAGAAGAAGAGGAACCAAGGATGAACCACTATGGAGATTTAGCATAAAAGGGAGGGTGGAGAGGCCTCCTCCTTAGGAGAGGGCCTCTCCCTTTGTCTTAAGTTACTCCCCCATGTGAAACACCTTAGAATCCTTATATTGGTTGGTTTCCATATAAAAGAACCCTAGGGGATATGAGATTAGAAGGTTAGGAAGTGATAGGTGGCAAGGAAAGATAGGTCACTTAAATTAGAAACTTAGAACAACTAATGAGGGAACCTAAGAGGGGGGCAAGGTTGTAGGTTCCACCTTTTAGTAGGGGGCATCCCCCCCTTGTAAACATCTTGGAATTGAAGTGGGGAATTAGAAAGAGGGATGGTATAGAGATATGATTAGAGAGAAGAATAGATAAGAAGAAAGAGATAAGGAGGAAGAAGAGAAAAAGAATGTGGTTTGGTTTGGGCTAGGTGGCACTTTAGGAAGGTGGGAGGCACCACCTTCTTAGGAAGGTGTATCTCCCACGTAGAAATCATAGGATGGAGTATGGTGAGGTGGAGGGAGAGGGAGAAAAAATGGGAAAAATAAAAATAAGGTAGGTTGTTCCTATTGGTCCACATGCATGCTTAGCCCTAATTTCAATCTTTCAACGATCTAGACTCCAACTTACTGAGAAGGTGAAAATGACCATTTCTCTTTGATCTTTCAGAGATCTAAGCAAATAAAGGTATGTATTTATGAATTTTAACATTTGTATATAGTTTTGTAAAAAACGTAAAAGCCAGTACCTTTTTTTCTTTAGATTTTTTGTTTTTTGTTAACTATTTTCCATAAATCTTGATGGGTTTTAGTCTGAGAAGATGAAAATGACCATTCCTCTTTGATTTTTCATAGATCTAAGCATAAAAAGTTATGTATTTACGAATTTTAGCATATGTATACAGTTTTGTAAAAAACGTAAAAACCAGTACCTTTTTTCAAAATTTTTGTTTTTTGTTAACTACTTTCCACCATATAAGATTTTATGCTCTTTGCTTTTCTACAAGAAGTCCTATTGAAATAGTCCATCTTCCCCAGCATACTCATTTTGAGACTTCAAAAATGTGGTGTGTACAAAGAGAAGATCCCGTGCATATGTAGTTGTGATAAGTGGAATGTAACTAAGGATAATCATGTCTGTGTTTATCTTCATGATAGTCATGCTATTGTTTCCACTTATCAAGTGTCTGGTCTACCAGTGGTTTGATCCATCAGTGTTCTAGATATAGTAACACTATATGATAAACTCAATTATGGCAACCGCTTCCACTACAATAAAAACTTGTTTTTTTTCCAAGTTCTACCTATCTTTGCACTTGCACAGTGGTTAACCTTCAATATCTTGTTGGTATAAAGCATTGAATAAAAGAAAGAAGTCATAGAATTGGGGAAAGGATTACAATACTGGAGAACATCCTATGCTCTTAATGAGGAAAGCAGCTGCATTATTAACATATCTTGTAGACATGCATAAATTGTGCTTTTGTCACACATGAGCCCTCAATTTGATGGGTGATGTGCACAAATCTATACATTTCAATGTTAGACTTGTCTCTTGAACAGAAATATTTGGAAGGCATCTTCCACTTTTCTTATCTAACTGTAGTCATTTTCATTTTTATTTGTGAAGCAAACATGGAGCAAGTAGAAGAGGTACAAGTAGAACAATTACAATACACAGAAGCAGAACAATCAACGCTATCAAGCACATGTCCATCAGTAACACCACCGGTCAATGTCAAGAGAAAGGTCAGGGGGAGGGGGCCAACACAAATGGATCGTATAAATAAGAGAACCTCAGTTGGAATAAAAGAAATGGTACATTTTAACAGTAGAGGCCAACCGATTGGTGGTGCTGCACATGCCTATTCTAGCTTCATATGTTGCACTGTTAGAAGACTTGTGCCAGTATCAGTGACTGATTGGAGACTTATATCGCCACAAGTCAAAGATTCAATATGGGAAATGGTCAAGGTATGTAAATTCTTCCTACATATAACATAATATCTCCTTTATATTTATATATTTTATTTTTGTTTGCATATGAATCACGATACACAAAGTTGCCACAATACTCATTCGTAAGTTAGTCACTTTAACATGCTTCTTCTTTTGTTTTGTAGTATGCCTTTGACGTATCTGATGAGTGCAAGAAGCAAGCATTGCTAGGAGCTACTAAACAATGGATGAAATGGAAGAGTGAGCTTCCAAGAAAGTACATACTTCCAAATTCTCATGACCATTCTACGCTTAACATGGTCCCTCAGTTGTATTCCTACTTCATTGACCAGGAAGCATGGAATCAATTTGTACAATATAGGCTATCTCCTAATTTTGAGGTAATCACAACTTGAACTAGCCAAGCTAAATTTTGATTCTTGTAATTATTATAATTGATTATATTTTGATAACATTACTTTGATGTCCAGGCAAAGCGTATAAAAGGATAGAAGGCACGTGCACAGAACCATATGCCACACCACCTTTCAAGGGTTGGCTATGCATGATTAGAGGTAGATGTAGTAAGTATATCATGTGACATGCCATTTGTCTAATCATAGTAGATTTTTATTTATTAACTCTGACTTAGTGTCTCTTATTACAGCAAAAGAAGGCTGGGACAACGAAGCCCATCGACCATGCTATTCTATGGAAAATGGCACATTTAAAAGGGCGTAACTCCCACACCTTTGGTAACGAGACAACTGCAGTAATTGCTTCAAGAATTGTAAGTGGTTTAAGACTTTAAGTTTTATACTTTACTTTATCTGCATACTGCTTAGTTAAATACTTTTATACCCTTGCATAATACATTATATAAATATTACATATATAATAGTGATTTGATCATGTTATGACCTTTACATGTGCAGGAAGAGTTGACCCAAGAGAGTGCAAGTGCAACTACAGGGACTCTTAGCAGCACTGCTGCAAAGGGGGACATCCTATATAGGGCAATGGGCAACAAGGATGAACACCCTGGCAAGGTAAGGGGCCAAGGTCGGGGTGTTGTTCCTTCCAAGTTCTTCCTCAAACAAAAGGCTCCCATGCTACAAGAATTCGAAGAATGGAAGAAGCAAACAGTTGTGGAGATATATAGCAAGATCAAATATCAACTGTTGAAGGAACTCCAGGGTGGGGGAAGAACCTTATGTGAGGATGTTGGCCATCAAGCTGAAGCTCAACCTCAGGTTCAATCACCCCAATTTGACAATAGTTGCACTCCTAGTCCTTCATCAGATGAAGAGGTGGCAGAACAAGTACTTGAATGTAATATCCCGATTAGTGAGGTATGTATATTGACATGTTTAGTTTTACAATGTTACTTATTTACTAACCTTTTTAGTTTACATTACATCACTAATTATTATATATATATATTTCATTTCTCAAATGCAGGTGGGTCAGTGTATGTTGCAGCTACATACATCTGAGAACCATGTGGTTGTGGCAACATTGTACGAGATTCGGCCCATGACTTCCACCACCTTGCATGGTAAGTTGATGCCTCCACACACTAAGCGTGTGTACATCACTACTGCAATTCAACCAAATGATCCCCTTCCATTTCCAGTCGAAGGGGATGATGTTGAAACTATTGGGGATGCAATTGGATGTCATGTGTGTTGGCCAAAGAAACACATAAAACCAATGATATCCAATTCCAAGGTACATATATACTAATTGTAGTCATGGCTTCATTTTCTCCTACTTTTTTTTACTTCTTCCTAAATTTTTAATTTATTAATATTGTCTGCAACATGTCGGATCACCAAAACCAGCACAAGGGGCAATTGACGCAAACCTCGCTGCTGGTAAATTCTGGCGTAATGGCAAGTGTAGCCACATCCCAACCTTCCCAGGTAGTAGTAGTTCTATATATTTCATATTTTCATAGTTGTATCATGTTACATGTGAACTTCAACGATGCAACAACTAACAAGTTTAAAGCACTTATTAGGACTTAGGTGCTCACTACTCACAAGTTAGTAGTCACAATGTTATTTTATAAAATATTCTAATTTTACCTCACTGTGTGTCTTCTTTTATATATGCTAGTATACCAGTATCTGTTGTTTATATTCATTACTAATTTCTAAAATGTTACATGATTACATCTACAGTGTAGGGATCAGGTGGAGGTTCCACCTAACACACCACCATTCCTAAGAGTACTGTACAGACTGGCCAATGAAGACAAAACAATGAAACCTGTAAGGATAGAGGCAGGTGTGCTTTCAAACGATGTGGTTGAGGTTCCACTCTTCAAGGAAGACCTATTAGCCATATGTAATATGGATCAATTGGAGTACATGCACATCGTAGTCTATATAGGGTACGTCGTGTAACTGCTCTGCTCTATTACAGTTAAGACTTACGAATCAATGTAACATTACTTAATACTTGCTTTTTTAATAACACCTAATAATTATTTGACATTAACCCAAATTCCAAATGTAGGTATTTGCATGATAGCTTACAAAGACTAGAGGTCAAGGACATTTACAAGTTCTTTAACCCTTCTCTTGTCTTTCAATTGGACTATTTGCCCGCAGACAAACAAAGTGAACATATCATTCCTGGTCTCATGAGTTGTGCGAAGGGGCAAGCCTTACTGATTCCCTACAATAGCGGGTACATTGTAACATATGTTGCTTAATTATGCCATTTTAATTTCACAATTCATACACATGAATACTATATTAGTTAAAATTAGAGAAAATTCAATTGAATTGTTATTTTTAATTATAGGCCCCATTGGATGCTATTAGCTTTGGATGTGCATGGTAGCCATGCAATTTTCTTTTATTCATGTGGAGCACAGATTCGGGAACACTTGATGGAAATTATAAATAAGTAAGTCTTTATTATTCCTTTTATTATAATATAACTACTCACCTGACAACTATAATAATATTCATAATCTAATGCTTTTCAATTATATGTGTGTAGAGCATGATATAAATGGGTTGAGAGGGAAGGCATTCACCACCCACCAAAACTCAACTGGAAGAAGGCCAAGGTATGGTTTACTAAGTACTTCTCTTTAAACTCTTTGATATAATTTTAAACCCGAACTTATTGGAAATTATATTCTGAAACTTTTCTGTTCTCTTTGGTGGCATTCTTCTACAGTGCCCTAAACAAAAATCAAATTGGGAGTATGGATATTATGTTCTTAGATACATGAGAACCCTCTTTCACAATGGAGTTACAATCTCGCAATTGAGAAAGGTAACACTTAGACTTACTAACCAATGTTACACTTTTGATTTGCATATTTCCTGACTAAATCCAAGATTACATGTCTGATCTCGGAACTAAGTTATTATATGTTTCTTGCAGGTGAATTTGGGAACCAAGAGTTACTCCTATTGGATCTAGATGATATTAGAATGGAATGGAGAGATCATATTATGAATTTTAATTTGTAGTTTGGTGATGTAAATGAATGTATATTATCACTCATGTATATACATTTTACTCAAATATAATACAAAGATCAGTTCATTTCAATGGATGTGTTCTATTTTTCTTTTGATTGAATTACACTGTTTCAATGTATGTGCTTTCTTTGTTTCAAACTTTCAAATTTCAATGATGTGAATGGGAAGTTGGTGTTTTGATCAGCAGATGGGTTGATACTTGATCATCAATTTTCAATGATGGCTTAGATCAGCAGATGGGTTGTATGTTGTGTCATGTACATACAGATATAGTATGGGTGATACAGAAGCAGATAACTTTGGAGAGGGAGGCAGATATGGAGGTTGAAAATTGAAATTACTAATACTGAAGTTGTAGATTTGGGAACCAAGAGTTACTCCCAATTGGATCTAGATGATATTAGAATGGAATGGATAGATCATATTATGAATTTTAATTTGTAGTTCAGTGATGTAAATGAATGTATATTATCATTCATGTATATACATTTTACTAAAATGTAATACAAAGATCAGTTCATTTCAATGGATGTGTTCTATTTTTCTTTTGATTGAAGTACACTACTTCAATGTATGTGCTTTCTTTGTTTCAGATTTTCAAATTTCAATGATGTGAATGGGAAGTTGGTGTTTTGATCAGTAGATGGGTTGATACTTGATCATCAATTTTCAATGATGGCTTAGATTAGTAGATGGGTTGTATGTTGTATCATGTACATACAGATATAGTATGGGTGATACAGAAGCAGATAACTTTGGAGAGGGAGGCAGATATGGAGGTTGAAAATTGAAATTACTGATACTGATGTTGTAGATTTGGGAACCAAGAGTTACTCCCAATTGGATCTAGATGATATTAGAATGGAATGGACAGATCATATTATGAATTTTAATTTGTAGTTCAGTGATGTAAACGAATGTATATTATCATTCATGTATATACATTTTACTCAAATATAATACAAAGATCGGTTCATTTCAATGGATGTGTTCTATTTTTCTTTTGATTGAAGTACACTGTTTCAATGTATGTGCTTTCTTTGTTTCAAACTGTCAAATTTCAATGATGTGAATGGGAAGTTGGTGTTTTGATCAGTAGATGGGTTGATACTTGATAATCAATTTTCAATGATGGCTTAGATTAGCAGATGGGTTGTATGTTGTATCATGTACATAGACATACAGTGTGGGTGATACAGAAGCAAATAACTTTGAAGAGGGAGGCAGATATGGAGGTTGAAAATTGAAATTATTGATACTGAAGTTGTAGATTTGGGAACTAAGAGTTACTCCCAATTGGATCTAGATGATATTAGAATGGAATGGATAGATCATATTATGAGTTTTAATTTTTAGTTCAGTGATTTAAATGAATGTATTTTATCATTCATGTATATACATTTTACTCAAATATAATACAAAGATCGATTCATTTCAATGGATGTGTTCTATTTTTCTTTTGATTGAAGTACACTGTTTCAATGTATGTGCTTTCTTTGTTTGAAATTTTCAAATTTCAATGATGTGAATGGGATGTTGGTGTTTTGATCAGCATATGGGTTGATACTTGATCATCAATTTTCAATGATGGCTTAGATCAGCAGATGGGTTGTATGTTGCATCATGTACATAGAGATACAGTGTGGGTGATACAGAAGCAAATAACTGCGGAGAGGGAGGCAGATATGGAGTTTAAAAATTGAAATTACTGATACCGAAGTTGTAGATTTGGGAACCAAGAGTTACTCCCAATTGGATCTAGATGATATTAGAATGGAATTGACAGATCATATTATGAATTTTAATTTGTAGTTCAGTGATGTAAATGAATGTATATTATCATTCATGTATATACATTTTACTCAAATATAATACAAAGATCAGTTCATTTCAATGGATGTGTTCTATTTTTCTTTTGATTGAAGTACAATGTTTCAATGTATGTGCTTTCTTTGTTTGAAATTTTCAAATTTCAATGATGTGAGTGGGAAGTTGGTGTTTTGATCAGCATATGGGTTGATACTTGATCATCAATTTTTAATGATGGCTTAGATCAGCAGATGGGTTGTATGTTGTATCATGTACATAGAGATACAGTGTGGGTGATACAGAAGTAGATAACTGTGGAGAGGGAGGCAGATATGGAGGTTGAAAATTGAAATTACTGATACTGAAGTTGTAGATTTGGGAAACAAGAGTTACTCCCAATTGGATCTAGATGATATTAGAATGGAATGGACAGATCATATTGTGAATTTTAATTTGTAGGTCAGTGATGTAAATGAATGTATATTATCATTCATGTATATACATTTTACTCAAATATAATACAAAGATCGGTTCATTTCAATGGATGTGTTCTATTTTTCTTTTGATTGAAGTACACTGTTTCAATGTATGTGCTTTCTTTGTTTCAAACTTTCAAATTTCAATGATGTGAATGGGAAGTTGGTGTTTTGATGAGCAGATGGGTTGATACTTGATAATCAATTTTCAATGATGGCTTAGATTAGCAGATGGGTTGTATGTTGTATCATGTACATAGAGATACGGTGTGGGTGATACAGAAGCAGATAACTTTGAAGAGGGAGGCAGATATGGAGGTTGAAAATTGAAATTACTGATACTGAAGTTGTAGATTTGGGAACCAAGAGTTACTCCCAATTGGATCTAGATGATATTAGAATGGAATGGATAGATCATATTATGAGTTTTAATTTGTAGTTCAGTGATGTAAATGAATGTATATTATCACTCGTGTATATACATTTTACTCAAATATAATACAAAGATCGGTTCATTTCAATGGATGTGTTCTATTTTTCTTTTGATTGAAGTACACTGTTTCAATATATTTGCTTTCTTTGTTTCAAACTTTCAAATTTCAATGATGTGAATGGGAAGTTGGTGTTTTGATCAGGAGATGGGTTGATACTTGATAATCAATTTTCAATGATGGCTTAGATTAGCAGATGGATTGTATGTTGTATCATGTACATAGAGATACAGTGTGGGTGATACAAAAGCAGATAACTTTGAAGAGGGAGGCAGATATGGAGGTTGAAAATTGAAATTACTGATACTGAAGTTGTAGATTTGGGAACCAAGAGTTACTCCCAATTGGATCTAAATGATATTAGAATGGAATGGACAGATCATATTATGAGTTTTAATTTGTAGTTCACTGATGTAAATGAATGTATATTATCATACGTGTATATCCATTTTACTCAAATATAATACAAAGATCAGTTCATTTCAATGGATGTGTTCTATTTTTCTTTTGATTGAAGTACACTGTTTCAATGTATGTGCTTTCTTTGTTTGAAATTTTCAAATTTCAATGATGTGAATGGGAAGTTGGTGTTTTGATCAGCATATGGGTTGATACTTGATCATCAATTTTCAATGATGGCTTAGATCAGCAGATGGGTTGTATGTTGTATCATGTACATACAGATACAGTGTGGGTGATACAGAAGCAGATAACTGTGGAGAGGGAGGCAGATATGGAGGTTGAAAATTGAAATTACTAATACTGAAGTTGTAGATTTGGGAACCAAGAGTTACTCCCAATTGGATATAGATGATATTAGAATGGAATGGACAGATCATATTATGAATTTTAATTTGCATTTCAGTGATGTTAATGAATGTATATTATCATTCGTGTATATACATTTTACTCAAATATAATACAAAGATCGGTTCATTTCAATGGATGTGTTCTATTTTTCTTTTGATTGACGTACACTGTTTCAATGTATGTGCTTTCTTTGTTTGAAATTTTCAAATTTCAATGGTGTGAATGGGAAGTTGGTGTTTTGATCAGCATATGGGTTGATACTTGATCATCAATTTTCAATGATGTCTTAGATCATCAGATGGGTTGTATGTTGTATCATGTACATACAGATACTGTATGGGTGATACAGAAGTGGATAACTTTGGAGAGGGAGGCAGATATGGAGGTTGAAAATTGAAATTACTGATACTGAAGTTGTAGATATGATTCATATGAGTATGATAGCCAAATAAAGACATTTATACGGAAATAATGACAAATAAGACGGTTCCAGAAGAACCGTCCTATATTACGTAATATAAGACGATTCTTGAATAACCATTCTATATTGCATGAGTAATAACTATAATATAGGACGATTCTTCAAGAACCGTCCTATAGTAGTATTATATATTTAGAACCGTTCTATATTTTCAACCATACCATAGCTTAGTTGGATGGGTCAAGGTGATGAGTAAATAGGTCACGTGTCAAACAAGTCGACACAACGAGTCAAATTGATTGACTCGCACAAGACACAATTTTTGGCATGTCATTTTTGGGTTGACCCGAAAATGACATGAACACAATAAGACTGGACCCGAACCCGCTAAATTCGTGTCGAGTTCGAGTAGTGTTATCGTGTCCTGTCATATTTTGCCGCCCTTAATTATGAGTGTTGGAAGTTCAGGTGTCTCAAGTAAGTTCAATCATTTCTCTATTCCTTCACAGTGCCTCTTTATGCTATGTTGATGAAAATCTGTCTCCCATTTGATCTACATTCCACCTGAAACAAAGCAGTAACAGTGAAAACCTCAATAGTAAAAGACAAGTGAATTGAAGAACTTCGGTAATTTAAAATCATGTTTGGCATGGTATTTGTTTTGGTCTATATTGAAGGACAATGGAAATGTGAATACTATATAATGGTGAAGCCCAATTGTTTCTGCACAGCAATGGTAATCACCCATCTAGTTTTTCGTTGCTTCATTTCAGTGTCGCATATGTGTAATTGCTACCTTCTTTGAGTCAACTGCATTTTCAATTTCATTGTGCTGCAGTGAAGGTTGTGATAAGTTATATATCCAAGTGAAGTTATTTGGTTCCTTTTCACTCTATTTTCTTAAAACTATGTCGTGTAAAGAAACTAAAAATTGTAACCATTAAAAAATACAAAAAAGAAAGAATAAATGAAATTAATCAAACAAAAGCTGAAGTTTAAATAGTAGATACTCATGTGTAGGTCTTGTGTACTTTATGCTTTCAAAGATGAATAACTTGATGCATTTTGGAAGAGAATTAATTGCACCTAGGTCTTCTATTCTCATTTTTAGTACTAGGAAAACTTACTACACCTGAATGTTGATAACTTGATGCACTTTCTCAAGCCAAGTTTGACAACATTTCTAAATTATAATTGCACTTTGAAAAAAAAAAATTCTTTGTTAACTCAAATTTTTTCTTTGCTTCTTCTTAGAGATTCTTTAATGTAGCTTTTGTTTAATCCACCATATTGGTTCTCCCTTGGATCTCTTCTTTGGGCATGTGTACAAGGAGGGAAACTATGGCTCATGTTTCTTGGCTGAGATGGTGGGTTTGAATTCTTGATAGTTGAAAACTTTTTACATCATCCCTGTTGCCAGGATGCAATGTTTTCTGTGTTTTTTCTGATGGGCCTTCTAATCATCCTCATAAATATATTGAATATTATCTATTCTTATAACTATCACCAACTCAACAAACAAGTTAGTAGCGTGCACTGCAGTCTTGAAGGGGCATGTGACCTAGCACATAATTTGAGAAGCCAACAGCTATGTTTATAACTATTACCTTAAGGCACACCCTGCATTTGATTGCCTCATAGATTTTTGTCATATTACATAAGTTTCTAAAATAACCAAGACATTTTTAATGATAACAATCTCTAATGCTAAAAAATCTAATATTTCAATAAAAGTTTCTTTTCTCTTCCAAGCTACCATATAGTCAAAAAATGTATATGAAATTTTCTTTAGTTATAAGATGCATTATATATGGAGTTCTTCTAGCATGTGAAGATGTTCTTATGGATTTGAGCCTGTGGCTGCAAAATCAAGGTAGAAAACAAATCCTTGCAAGTATTACTACCATTGCCCCGCAAAGAGGTGTGATTACTTTGCTTGGTATGAAGAATATCACTCAATAGCTTCACCAACACATACCATCAAGTGAGATCATTATTTCCCTGAGAGGGATCATCATTTTAGGTATGGAATCCTGAGTTGCGATTGACAAAGGCTGATCTTCAAATGATAAAGATTCTACTTATTTTTGTCATATATCTACTTTTTGTTTCCTTTACATTCAAATGAATGTTTTTTATATGGTGTGATAAGATCATGATATACTTGTTAACATTTTCTATAATTTTTGAAGTCAATGCACTCACCTTAAGTGTGAATGTATTCAAGTCTTTAGCTCAAATGTGGTAGAGCACTTGGGCAGTCATCTCAAGAAGATGGTGGTTCAAATCCACTAAGATCCCTTTCCTTTTCGTTGCATGAAGAACATGACAAAATTCATAGATCTTCAACAAAAATTCATTATGCATGAATTTCTTATAGTCCACGCACTCAAGGCATGTACCCATGCTTTGTTGCGCTGATATACATTATCAATCATCTTATAGTCCACCCTTACTTTCTAGAGAAGGAATATGAGATGCATTAGAGGTTGAGGGAAAACATAGGTGGAGAATTTGGTTAAATATAGGCATGCAACAAGATGAATAGGGTTCAAAATAGGAACTTCAATAGAGCTTTGCTAGTTGTTCTAATTAATCCCAATGAAGCATTTGGTGGCAATAGCATGTGAAGATTTTTAGCTTTTGTTGATGATGGCTTCAAAGACATCACAGAAAAATTGGATGCCCATCCACTAAATTCTTTTCTGGTAAAGCATTTGTTAGACTTGATATTACTTATATATTGGGTAACTCAGTTCTTTAAGACCAAGAGAACAAAATTCGCTCATAGAAAAAGGAGGATCTTAGGATTTGTGCTAGGGCATATGATATGGTTTTCTCTATGGAACCGAGCAAGGGAAAGCAATGGTGTTAAAGGTCTCTTTGATGTTGTTTGGAGCTGGAGATCTTGTCAAAATTAGGACAATCATATTATGTATCATATTAAAGGAATAGAAGACGATTTCACAGGTTCCAGTGCAGAGAATGTCTCAGTTTATGGAAACACTCTTCTAACTTAAGTTTTGAATCAAGAGGTAGTTTTGTTTTAATTTCATTCTTGTCATGCTTTTCTTTCCTTATTTTCTTTTTTGGTTGGATAATGTCCTCAAAATGTAACAAAACAATAAAATGAAGTCTCCTTCAGCCTTGATCTTTTCTTTTTCCTTTTCTTTTTTATGGTTTTTCATGATATTGTTCTTCCTATTTTTAAATGGTTAGAACATGGTCAGAAGTTTTTTATATCTATAGGACATCAAGGGGAATAATGGTGTGTCACAAAACAAATGCAGCAAGAGTTGTACCATCACTGGAAGTCCTTTTAGAATCTCATTCTACTTATGTAACTTGCATCGACAACTGTTTAGATTTCAATAGTGCAGGTTTTTCTTGTTATAATCTTGTAATGGGTAGGATTGTATAGAAATGTTCTTTGGATAAATTCTATTATATGGATTAGATCGATCGGCATAGACTTCTGAAGGCTTTTGTCTTCAAATTCATATATCTTATATGCAAATCAATTTCATGGGTATGCAAAATCATATATTTTGTTGCAAATTCACATTAGTTGGAACAGTGGGTAGCTATGTTGCCACCCACGGAATGAATTACCCATGTGTTAATAAAATTCATGGTATTGCACAGTCATATATCATGTTGCTTATATCATATATCCTATTGCAAATTCATAGTAGTTGGATCAGTGAGTATCCTATAGTATTGCACTGTTGTAGCCACGAGCATTCCAACCCATTGTTACCACCAATAGAGGGCAGGGACACCATGGATAAACTTGTATGCAAGTGTAGTTATAAATACAAGTAGCATTCTGCTTTATGATTGTGGTCATCCAAGATTTTGGTTTGCCTTGCGCATATCTGTCAACCACAAATGTAAAATTTCCATAGTTAATAACCATTTGCAATTAGAAAGCAAATAACAAGCATCATACTCAAATGTTAAGTTAAATAACTCAAACTTAATACAAATACAAAGATATGTCAAAGAATATGATCAGTGTTCAATTTTGTATAAAAAGTACCCAATTAGCTTTCCATGTGTTATAACTTATAGTGTTTAAATTAGGGTTTTTGGACGAAATTTTATGACACGTGCATTTCTGACCTAATTATTCAAAAATGTGATTTTTTGTAGGTTTAGAGGCTAATTCGAAGTGTGTGAATGATCATAATTTTTAAATATTTAATTAGGATTTTTCTTCTTTTGTAGGTCTTGTTCCTTTCGAGGCTGCCCGAGGCACAATCACCCCTTAGGGTGTGTCGTCACATCGTGGGTGCATCAAGATATAGACATCCCATTGTATATATCTCTACATGTGCACACAAAATAAGTACATGGATCGCTATGCTACAGTGGCAACCACTCCAGGGTATAAACCACTGCCACTCACCATTGACACCAAAATGAGAGACTCGTGTCCACCATGCATGGGGGCCGATTGAACATGCATGGGTGTCTTGCCCATGATTACCACAAACCTCATGCAGTTTGCCCACATATCAAGGTGGGTGTCTATCATCCATGTACTCAGAGGGCAGGTGGCCAACCCTACGACCCTCCTAGCATAGTATCCATTAGGCGTAAACACCCATCACAATCAGCAAAAATACAAAATTGAGGATTAGAAATTCATGCATAATCATTTGCGATAAAATCAAGGCGATAAAGTATTTCAATGCATTTATAATCATGCAATGAAAACTAGCTTATAACATCTCAATAGTCCAATCGATGAAGCATACAATGCATCAAGAATAGTGCATGAATCATATAAATCAAAAAGGTAATAAATCATTGACAACACATGCTGAAAGATAGTCTAAGGGAAACCACAAGGTTGATATATATATATATATCCATGCATCAAACTTCCAATGTAAATGAAGCCATCTAGTGAACAATCATGATTTATGAAATCAAGGAACTACTAAATGTAATCACCTACCTTAATGTGCGAAATAACCCAATTAGGTGCGTAATCCCCTCAACTCGCATGCTTTGATATACCTATCATGTCACAATACTACTACTCTATGTCACTTATCACCCTCAATATGTCCCTTATATAATTTGCTCTTCATTCATATCATTCAGTGATCATTCAATCCCAATTTATAAATCAATTAGTCTGGAAAATCCTCTGTTCTGGTAGTTAATCCTAGATCAACAGTCTAGATTGCTTGATTTACTCTTATTCAAGTCAATCCATGACTTAATATCAGTTTTCCTTCCATCTAAATGATCATCTACTATCTCTAATTATCAATTCAAGTCATGATCAACTAAATCAATCTCTTGATCACTTGAGGCCTTAATCCTTTCATCTCGTTAGACTTGGAGGCGATTCCATTGTCGGATCATTCTTTTATAGCTTTGATTTGTATTTAGATCATTAAATTAAGTTCTAAGTATCATGATCACCTTAATCTTCATGTTTTTCTAGCATTTCAGGTGTGTATCCATGATTAGTATTTAGATCTGATGGTTCGATGGATATCTGATCAGTCAAATCTAAGGTCCATGGTCAGATCAATGATCATAATCAATTTACCTAACTGATGTGTGCAATCTGCTCATCAGATCCACGAATTCATCTCCTATGTCATATATATGTTAAATTTCTAAGGCCTGATCATCCCCTGATCGGGCGGATCTAAGCTATTAAGTGATATTTAATGATTTGATCTAGCTAGATGTGGTAAAATCAAGGTTCTAATGATAAATTTAAGTCCGCATTGTTGAGACGAATCCAACGAACGTCTGGAATCAAAATTTGGGTTTTTATACCCTCTTGAATTGTCATTGTAGTGTTTTAGTTCCATTTTAATAGTCCATATCAAAATCTGGATCGAGAACATGAAAAGATGGCATCACTAAGTTGCATTGTGTAGGTGACACACTTCTGGGACACACACAAGTGCGTCTCAATCACAAAGATGCACCTGCATCTTATCGTCCCTGAGAACGCTGCATGCAGCATTTGCACATGCGCAGTTGCGCCCAGTGCACGCGTCATCGTGCTCCTCTCCAACATGCATCTTGGATGTCATGCCCCTCTCCGACACGCATCCTAGACCGTCCATTCTATGTTCGCTTCATCTACTCTCCAGATCTCCCACAAATTTAACTATTTTTCCTGTTCTTAGGGTTTTGAGGGCCTAGAAACACGATGAATGGCCTAGATCATCCACCCGGGCCATCCATGTATGTGGGATTTCCTGGCCTGTCTATTTTGTTCATTGACAGTCTATCAGCTAGGAAATTAGTCTGGCAAGTTAAGGGGAATTGAGAAAATAGAGAAACAAGGACGTAGGGGAAAAAGGAGAACTTACTGGCAGCCGGCAGATGAAATGCTCTCCTACGGTTTAGAAAGGGCAGTCGGCTACACTCGTATGGTGGCCGTCAGTGGTCGAGAGAGAGAGAGAGAGAGAGAGAGAGAGAGAGAGAGAGAGAGAGAGAGAGAGAGAGAGAGAGAGAGAGAGAGAGAGAGAGAGACGATGGTAATTGGCCTTTTTTTGTCGTGCTAGAGCGCAAGGGGGAGAAAAAGAGATGTTGTCAATTTGTAGGCATTGGTCATCATTGCCGACACCAAGATGACTTCACGATGAACGAGGGTGGAGGGGAAAAAGAAGGTGGTGCATTAATGCGGGAAAAATGCATTTAAAGCATTTTAAATTTTATTTTATTTTTTATTTTATTCTTGCATTAAATGTGGAATGATTACCATCAATAAATGCTGGTAATCATCCCCTTAACTAGTAATAATGGCACTTCAGTCCATGAGATTTCGTGCCATGTTAGTGGGCCCCACATATGTAATTACCATTCTAACCTTTTTACTTTTTTTATTAAAATACCTTAATAAAAATAATTAGGTAATTGTCACCCACACTCTAATTTTAGCATTCTTAGTGCCATTGGATTCCATTTTTTTCATACATTCCAAATATTGATATTCCAACTAGTGAATCCATTTATACAAAACCCTAACCTCCTAGAACTTCAATTTCAATAAATTTTTAGAAAACCCTTAATTATGCATTTATATAATATCTTCAAAATTGAGAATATTACAGATGATCCAACGATTGAGATTAATCAGAATAAGAATTGACGATCAAGATGAAGAGATCAAGCTAAAAGCCCAATTGTCATCATCAAAAGTTTAATCAAGGATCAAATGAAGCAATTGGAAGAGCTAAAGGTGACTAAAATAGGCACATGAAGCAAGCCGTGCATGTCTACCACCTTTGCATGGGAGTCATTCAAGCCATATAAGCCATGAGAGAAGGTGATAAGCTAAGGAATTCAAGCCAAGCCAGTAAAGCCAAGGGTATGATCCATGGAGCCAAGCCAAATATGCCCTCAAAGTGAGCCATATAAGCCAATTAAGCCATATTCTACATGGCGTCATGCAATTGGAGGAGAGTTCAAGCAATGACCCACTTTCTAAATTTGGTTTAATTACAATATTTGAGAGAATTATGTAAAAAGTAAGATGATTATGAATTGGTGAACCCATGAAGAGAGAAACGCTACTTTCCAACTCTATCTTCCACTCTTTTTCTTAGGGTTACAAGTGGAAGGAGGGAGGCACCTCATTACGGAAAAAATGCCCCCCTCCACCCCCACTTTCCTATTTGGTGATCAAGGGTTTCCTAACCACATCTTTTTTAAACAGCATTCCTTACCACTTCCATAACTTTCCATCCACCAAACATCATCAAATTTGAAATGAAAGAGCTCCACTTTTCTTCCATGAAAAAGACACCTACCCTTTTTGTATATTTAGAAACCAGCCATCATGTCTCTCTTATGTCATCTTTCTACTACTCTTTCTTGCATTATCTTGCTAATTCGTCTCCCACCTAACTTTCCCCATTCAATACCCTAACCCTAGGACCACTTTTCTCATGTTTTACCCCTTCTTAAGTTAGAAAACTACTCATCTATATATCGTCCCGTGTTCCGCACGAATTTTCTAAGTAGAAGTTGGGTGAGACAACCTTGAAAAGAGCACTTTAGCTTGGACTTTAAATTTTCTTTGGTATTTTTCTTCTTTCTTATTTTCTAATTATTCTCTTAGTTATTTTCTCTTTAATTCTAGGTTAGTAATTTACTTTCAATACTTACTTTCATAATTGTTTCAGGTTGTTTTTACTTCTTTGAATTCCACGCGTAGTTCTACCCTTGCTCCCCTTCTTTCTTACTTCTAAATCTATATTTTTCTTTGTTTATTCCTTCAAGATCTAAGTTAACTTCTCTCTGATAGTGATATCCAAAAGAGGAGATAGAATAAAGCCTTGAAATTCTACTTAGTTCTACATGTTTTTCTCCCTATTTTGCATCTTAATTTTGGGCAGTTTTTCCTAGTTAGTTCACTCACTTAACCCTTATTTCTCTTAAATTCCTTCATGTTTAATTTAGTTTAGGAGCCTTATATTAAAGTTTTGTTGTTGTTTAGAATCACTTTTGCAAGCAAGAATAGTGCGTACTTTACATATGTTGTAGACAACTTTATGCACCTAATTTGTGTGTGTAATTTGGACATGATTCAATAAAATCCATTGGGAAATATTATTATGGATTAATCATTTCATCAAAGTACTTGAGATGTAGGTTGTTTTATTGCATAAAAATTCTCATTTCAACATCTTTTTAATGTGAGATTTGTTGAATGTTCTTAAGTACTAAAATCCTAAAATTGTTTTTCCCTTAACTTTGTGCTTTAATTCCAGCCATCTAAATATTGTTTTTGCTTGAATCCTTAAGTATAATTTTAGATTTTCCTGTTTTTTATTAGATTTCATAGTTAATTTGCATCTTAGTTTACTATTAAGTATGAAAAATAGCAATCTTTTGGGACATAAAACCATGCACAAAGTCTATGGACAAGTGTGGCACTAGACCACATGCCTATTTGATTTTTGGATAAGTTAGTTGCATAATATTTTTTTAAAAAGTGTTAATAAATTGTTTACATATTATTTTAGGTTTATAAATTTTCCCTTTTGCATTCTAGAATGTTTCCTTTTTAGTAGGTTTTAGGTTAGGTAAGTTTTAATTTAGGAAAGTTTCTAATTTAGTAGTTTCCCTAAGTTTCGTTACTTACTTTGAATCTTTTTAAAGTGTTGTAGTTGCTTTTAGTTAAGTGCATGTTAGTTAGGTAATTTTCCATTTTCATTGTTTAGTTTTACTTTAGGCAAGTTTCCTTTTTAGCTTTAGTTTCTAATTCCATTCATGTTTCTAATTTGAGCACTCTAATCTTCTAATTCAATCCAAAACCTTCTTTTTTGAGTGAAGCTAAATAATTTGAATAAGATTCAATCCATCACAAATATGTGAGATTCCTCATGGGATTGACCTTGCTTGCTTGAATTTACTACAATGATTCATGCACTTGCGAGTAATTTTAAAGCTACACTAGAATACAGGCAACTCTCCTACGAAATATTTTTTGCCACTATTACAAAACTTCACAAATACACAATTAGCTTGCTATCATTTGGTGCTCTATTACTGTTTCATGTAGACCAAAGGATTGAATGTACTTTTGTTCTATTTTTTTCATCATAACTCCATTTTGCTGCATTTGAGGAAGAGCCTCCTATAAAGACAAAGAGAGTTATATCAACAAAACAATGGTCCATAAAAATACAGAGAGGGAAAAACTAACCAAAAAACCAAAAAAAAAGATCAACAAGCATGCTTACCTTCACTATGATTCAATTCTCTCACTACCTCTTCTAGGGATGATACCCCCTCTAGTCCTAAATGGTTGTGCATTCTCATATCCACGTACATAATGGTCAGAAATTATTAGAACATAATGGTAAATTTCAACTATGTGTGCAGTATATCATTTATGTATTAAACCTTGTAAAGGAACAATGCATGATCTTCTATTGCATCTAGGATGAGTACATCTTTGGCATTGTTTATGTCCTTTATATGCTTGAATTCTTCTACTAGCTTCTTCTTCACCTTGAGTTCTATTCTTTTTTGGTCTACTAGGTGGTCTCTGGGAATGAGGGGGTTGTGGCTAAGGTAGATTGATGATAGGCCACATTGAAAGGTCCAATATCCCTACTATAGTTGTAGAATAAGCCTTTCTTAACATATCAACATGGAAGTAAGGACTTAATAGTCAAGAACACTCAATCTTAGACCCCTTATGCCAATTAATGCATGTATACAAGAAATTCTAGATACATCCCATTGATGACATGTACATTTAAATTGGTCAATATTGATTACATGCCTTGATGTCATCCATGAATTGTATGCTGTAACTTTCCATTCAAGATATGAAGATCTCAACAGTGTCAAGTTCCTTTCTTATATTATTAAACTTTGAATTTTTTCTCTCTATACATATGGCACTATATCATCCTACCACTATATCGTATATGTTCTAGAAACTCTACCACTAGCAACTCCCTTGCACTTGTAATTAGACCTTTGAAAGATTTTGCAAAGCTGTTATTTAAAATGTCATACTTTGAGTCAATCCAAAAATGTGATTTCACCAACTACTTGGAGGAACTTTAGATATCTACTCATGTGCCCCATTTGATGCTTCTTTAACTTGTCTCATAGCCTCATAAAATTCTTCTCTATTCAATGCTTATGTTGCTTGCCAAAATAACTTCTTATAGTGTATAGTTATGTAGCTTCTTAAAGTTTGCATACAGATGTATAGCACAGAAACGATATGCAATGTGGAGAAAAACATGAATTATAGCATCCACTAATCCTTTTTGTCTATCTAACATGAAAATAACTTCATTGGAGTTATCCTCAAGTATGGCATAAATTTGTTAAAAGAACTAAATCCAACTCTTTTTATTCTCTACTTCAACAACTAATACATCAAAAGAAAATAGTCCATTGTTCTCATCTAATCGTATGGCACATATTAGTGTTCCTATATACTTTCCTTTTAAATGGGAACCATCTAAACCTAAAAAGGCCAACATCCATTAGCAGACCCCACCTTTGAAGCATTCAAGGATATAAACACCATCTTAAATAAATTTTCTCCTTCCAACTAATATTTTGTTGTACTGCCCAGGTTAAACTTGAGTATTGCATGGTAGTACCTTGGAACAATGTTGAAATAAAATTCATAAGATCCTTGTATTTTGTTCAAAGACATCTCATGGGCACACCAAACTTTATGATATTTCAAGTTTAATTGATGTAAGGAGTACAAGTCTTTCATTAATGTCATGACTAACTTGTCCACATCATGCTTCATAATACTATACACCAATTTCGCTAGCTTTTTCATAGTTGCTAACTGGTTAACGTTGTTGGCTATACAAGTCTGACTACTAACTATCTTAACTTGGAAGCTTACATTGTCAGTGGTTTTTGAACAATGACACCTTCAATTACAACCCTCTGACCCGCATTCAATAGTAAGTCGTCCTCCACTAGACTTAACATTTCTAAGTTTGTATGAGAACTTCACAACATAAGACTGAATTGCAAGCTGACATTCTTTGACATTCACAAACACCATCCCTTCCTTGATGCCCTCACTTTCAGTAAAATATATTTCATTATCGTCATTGCCTGATGACACATCACCATACATTGTATCACCTCCTTCCATGTCATCACATTCTTCATTAAAATCTTCATATGACACTATATTGGATGACATCTCTTTGCCCACCTATTCTTCATCAGTGCAAATGATATCTTCATGACACATAAATTATCTTCAACAGTCATTTCAAATCCAACATTCCCTTGTGTTATTTGTGATATTTGCCTATCCAAATTATTCCAAAATGTTCCATTATAGTCTCTTTCCATCTACACATTGTCAGAAAATGCAATGTAAAGATATTTTCATTGTCAGAAAATCCCTCGTAAATAGTGTAAAGATAATATCTAATAGTATTAAACAATAGATTCATGTTCATAATGATCATCTTTGTTAAGCATGTGTGATGCATAAACAAGAAATGAGCAAATGAAAGAGTTTAAAATGGGTTAGAGTGGTTACTAACTTCTTATGTGTTCCACTCACTCACGATTCAAGGATAAAATCAAGTAATGCACAAATAAAGCAGACTCACGAACTAGCTTCAATTGAAGCATTTTGTGTAGATGACCAACATCCCTCCCTAATAAGCAATCCTAAGAGTAGTAACATTAGTAATAAATAAATCTATTTATAAAGAAAAATAGGTCATAGGATCAAAGAAAACATATCAATACCACAAGTACAATTAAACTTTACAATAATAGGAAGTTACAGTAATGAGCGATATATCTCAGTTCTAGTTAATCTGACTATCTTCCACAAATTGCAAGTTGAAGGAATGCCTAAAAAAATCTATAAGTCTTTCGTAGGCAATTCCAATCATATGAAAACTAGAGTTCTATTTTTAAATGTAATGGCGTCTTGTTTGTGGCTTTAATTCACCTCCTTTCTTTTTAGTTGCAGTTAGAATGTACTCTTCTTCTATTGAAATTTTTATTTGTTGGTGCTAGGTATTACATATCAATTTTTGTTTTCATAGAAAAATTATATGTTATCTTTAGTTTTCTAATTTGGATTAAAAGATGAAGCCATTGCAATTACCATAAAATTGTGATACTCATTCTCAATAGTTCAAAGCTACATCATTGGAGAATCAGAGGTGGAGGCATCTAAAGAAGGCCACAGTCTGTTAAATTTCAAGTATGATTGTGTTTGTTATTCAGTGTTTCTAGATAACAAAAATAAGTCATCTAACAGCAAGAGAAACAAGCAAAACTTCCATTCTATGTTGATATTGAGACTTACACAAACATTTCCTAGTCCTACATTTATAGAAGAAAAGTCTATGTTGTCCTAGCCATCAGTCAAAGTAAATGTTGAGAGTAATACAGCATAAAAGCTTCAAATAATTGGACCTCTCATACAGCATTAAAAATGAATCATTAATCAAAATCATAAAACAAGAAATCCTATTTCAAAACCTAATCTACTTCAATCTCAACTAAAAGTTGAAGACTAATCATAAAACAAATGAATTGATGGTTAAAGAAACAAAAAACATTAACAATGACACAAGAAACGAAACCAAAATCTAGAAGACAGTTCATAACAGAAAGCAGGAAATGTAACAAAACATGTTTAAAAAAAAAAACAAAACTCCACACATCAAGCTTGAGCAACATAAGACCATTCAAAACTACAGCAAAAATGCAACAATATTGGCAATTTCCCTCAAAACTATAGTTCATAACAAAACTACAGTTCATAATAGAAGAATTCACATTACAGTGTCGTAGTAAATAGAAAATCTCAAACTTTTGTCAACCAAGAATCAAAAGGAGCAAACAATCTAAGACCATAACACAGACATTAGACTACCATTTCCACACCTTAGAACAAGTAAAGAAAAGCTAGGTTCCCTGTCATTTTACAAGTTTTGTATCCTGACATTTCACAAACTTGATCATGCTAAAATTAAAATGGGGCAAAAAATACAGAAATCTATTTAAAGGGGTATGCTAACCTCTAACACCCAAACCCCAAAACTTAGAATGTTGAGGAGAACGTAGCTGCCATCGGTCGTGTATCTTTTGGCATCTGTGCTGCCACTATTTTATTCATTACATAATATAAAATCAAAGAAACAATTGAACATAGCATAAAAGGAGAGAAACAACAGAGAAATCAAGTGTTCATGGGTGCTTACCAAATACAACCGAACCTCAAAACCTAGGATGTTGGGGAGACATGGGTGTCGTTGGTCGTGTATTTTCTAGTGTCTGTATAGTAGGTGTAGCCAAGAGAAACCCGACTTCTTCTGTTACAATAAGGGGGATAATATATAGGAACAAAAATGGCATTTTAAAGAACTAATAGAGAAACTTGATGAAACCATAATAGAATGACATTTTTGCAAACAGCTGCAAAACTTAATGGCAAATTTGCAAATATTGAAAAATGTTAGATTTATTTGCAAATATTCCAAAATGCAAAAGTCCCTTAATTAAATCCACTAAATCTGGAAGTCAGTCAAGTTTTGATAAGGATGAAGATGCAATTTTTTATTTTTTGTTGATCAAAATCAAAACAAGAAAAAATGCATTTTCCTTGCTTGACAAGAAAGATAACTAAAAACATCCATTATTCTTGCAATTTCTTATCTGATTTGATGACTGCTCATATTCTTTATGAACCACACAAAATACAATGGGACCCTCATGTTAATTATCTAGACCATTTATATGCCCTGACGCATTTGATTTCTTGCTATTGGATGAACTTGAAAATATAATGGCCCACATTCATCAATAAAGGCTACGAATAGTTAGATGTGGTAGGTTTGAGATGTGACCCGTCTGCTAAATCATAGCCGTGGATAAGGATCAGGGGAGGAGTTATCCTTTCATACAATAAGGACTAGAGTGGAGAAAGGGGCCACTTTAAGTTGACTCTAATTCCTTTTTGAACTTTAAAGGTAGATGATGCCTCTTTTGTGCCCCTTATTTTATTAGAGACACCGTCTTGATTCTCTAGTTTCTCCTCTTATTCCTAATTTGTTGACTTGGATAAAACTCTCTAAGGGGACTCATGTGTGGGGACTTTAAAAATACGGCCCCCAGCATAATTGGTTAATTAGCATCTTGGGTTTGTGTAGATCATTCCCTTGTTGCAATTTCTACTCATTCCTCTTCTGAGTTCTTGAATTTTCGGGTAGAAAATATGCCCCTTTTCAGCAAAAAATTTCCTGGATTTTCTGGCAATTCTACAGCAGAGGAAGTCACTCAAGGAATCCATGGAAATGGCCTCACCACCATTGTTACAAGTGGGTTTGTTCTGAAACTTCAGTCTTATTGGTTTTATTCTTGTTTTTTCTACTCCTTGTGTATAAGTTTATGCTTGTGTGCATTCTATTTTCGTGGTCTTTGTAATGAGTTTTAGTGGTTTTGTTTGGTATTTGAATTGATCTTAGATGTTTCCAGAGTTGTTGTTTAGCAGTTATTCCAGTTGGTTTGAGTTAAGACCTCTCTTTGCTGATTTTTTTGGCGGGGTTTTCATCTACTACCTGTTTCTCTGGTAGACTGGGGCAATAAAAGCTCGAAAAGCATGCACTATTTGATTTGATGAACTAGAAAGTTTTGTGTTTATGTACTTCTGTAAGGTAAATTTAGTTTTGAGTTCTGTTTGCTAATCTTTGGTGTATATTATTCAGTTATGATTCAACCAATTTTGGGTTTGATTTTCTTTGTTATATTATATGAAGAGATATTTTCTCATATCTGTCCATAGGTGACATTGGAACCATAATTTTCTTTTAGTTTTCAGCAAAAATGCCATTACACTTTGTATTTTTTGCAAAAAAGTCCAATGTTTTTTGAGTTTTGCAAAGTTTCCATTAAATTTTCCTCAGCTTTGCAAAATTGCCATTCTTTTAGTTTTCCATCCTCCTATGCAACCTTCTCTATTTCGAATTTAATTCTATACTTTAGAACTTTAACCTGTGATTAAGTTATCTACTTTGGCCGCAAAGTTCAATAACTTCTCAATGGAAAGTTTCAGTGAAACTTGGTATCTAATACAATTTGACAGCAAGAAATCTAATGGGATGGTTGGAATTCAACAAGATATTCAATTGCATACATACCATGTCCATCAACTTGCGCAATAGTTCTTGTTAAGCTTCTTCAATGAAATTCAACAATTTAAACTTAAATTTCTCACTAAGAGCTGATATAAAACTCTTCCTTACATAAATTTGCATATAATCAATTCTTTTATCAATAAAAAACACAATAGATTAAACAAAAATTCAAGTTTAAATCATAAGTAAAGTATAGCTACTATTCACATGAACAACGATGAGTAGCAAACTTTAAGCTCTTCGTTCGTTGCCTTTTGGAATAAAAATTCAAAATATAAGACTTGGGTCTTATTCTTCTTAGTTTCTTCCATCTATCATGATTAATTTCATAGATTTCATTGATTAACAAAGCAGGAAATCATGCACAATGACCTCATGTTCACCATCGTCCGTTTACTAGAAGGGTAATATCAAAATTTCAAAAAAAAAAACTAATGGGGAAGGAAGATGTAAAACTAACAAAATGGCAAATTTGCAAAGCTTACAAAAACTTAATGGAAAATTTACAAAATTCATAAAATGTTGGAATTTTTTTCAAAAAATGCCAAAGTATAATGTCATTTTTGCAAAAAAAATCTTTTTATTTTTTATATTCTTTTTTTTATCTATATGTAAGGATTTTTCTGATATTTCCAAAACATCATAATATGTTCACTGGAGTTTAATCTCCAATAACCATGGAGATGCAGTTTTGTTATGTTCAAGTATTTCTGTCCTTTTAGAAATATAGAACATTCTTGATTTAAACTTCTTTTAATTTAAGAACTTGGAACACCTTTAAACGGAACTTTGTGATTTCTTAATTGCAAAAGCAGGTTCTTATCTAGAATTTTATGTTTCATGGGAATTTTCACTGATTGTGTCTATTGAAACAACAAAAGGTTTCTAAAGTTTGGTGGAAGCAGGATTGGTCTTTTTTAATGTCTGGCAGTAGCATGTATGCTACTCTGGTCCCGTTTTATTGCTTATTGTTGTTTGGGGTAGGGATAATAATCTGTGGAGTAAGTTATCCATTGATAATGATTTTATCCCTGAAGCCTTAAAATACAAATAAATTTATTTGAAAATAAATGGTGCAAGGTTTTAGGGCTATTTTGTGATGCCTAAATAGTTTTATCTGTCATCCTAAATATAGGGAAATATGTCAGTATCTATGTAGTCGCAGGCGCAAGGCGCGCCTAGGTGCAAGGGGTGTGACTTGTGCCTAGAGGGACTAGGCATGCCTAGTAGTGCAATTAGGCATCAAGGCGCAAAAATAAGTATTTTAAAATTTTTAAAAAGAAAAAATAGAAATAAATCCAAAAAATTATTTTAAAATCCAAAAAATAAGAAAATATAGAAATATAAATATATGAACAAATACTGTCAACAATAACAACCTAAGGGGCTAAGGTTAAATCAAATAATCAATCATACAGTTATACACAAAGAAGTAAGTTGAGATTTGAGAAACAAACAAATACAATAAATAATCAAACAGGGAGTAGCAGCCTAGTAGAGAGGGATTACTCCCTCAATCTACTGCAGTCTCATCATCATCGCCACCATCTTCCTGTAAATCCAGAAATAATAAATAATTTAAAAAAATAGTTATATAAATGAAGTAAAGCAAATGTTAGAGTTAACTATTAAGACTTAACAATCATTTTCCTGCACCTCTTCCTCATTAGGAAGATCAAGACCATCATCAGAATCATCTCCCTGAGAGATGTAGACATCCTCTTCCTTAGTCTCCTCATTGCCCTACTCTTCTCCAACATCCTCATCTAGTTCTTGATGAGCATGAGCTTGAAACTGAGAAATGTGGCTCCCCCTCTGCCCCCTCCCTTGCCTCTGGCATTGACTAGTAGATGGAGCATCATGTTCAGTTGATCCTTCAGCAAGATCAACATCTAACCAAGTGAGGTCATCACCTTGATGCGCTAGATCATCACCAACATCTCCTTGAATAATCCACTTATCACTTTTGTTGACCTCTCATAACAGAATAGGATTTGTATACGTTTGGATTTTCAAACGATCCTCATGTCGATGGCAAATGTGTTGATTCTATTGAGTGTATACTAGATCAATCAATGTCTCAGGGTGCAGCCTATTCCTCTTCTTAGTGTGGATCTGAGGAAAAATGTAATTATAAATTTAGAATACAATGAATGTTATACTAAATTACTAATAACTACTAAATATTAATATCTAAGTAGCTTACGTTTTCGAAGACACTCCAGTTGCACTCACAAGGAGATGCACTACATATCTTGGAGAGGACCTTAATGGTGAATGTTTGAAGATGTGGGGCTTTAGCCCTAAAGGTAATCCGCCACTCACCTACAAAAGTTGAAGAAAATTAAAGTTAGAAAAATAAATAAAATTTAGAAGTTAAAACTTAAAACATAAAATACTTACAAGGGGCTAGGGTTTTTCTTTTGCATATTGTTATATCATTGCCAAACATGCCTCTAGTATGTCTGTAGATGGATACATGACCGATCACCATGTCTGCCTCATCTCCATCATATAACCTACTAATAGCATGAATTAGACTATTCTTGATATCACTGTTGCGCTCAATTTCAATGTCATGGTCATAGTAGAAGGATGAGTTGAGGTAATATCCCATTGCATGCAAAGGCTGGTGAAGTTGAGAACTCCATCTACTGTTTATAATCCCCCAAACACAAGTGGCATGGCACTCATCCCCTGCCAAATTGGCTTGAATCTTGTCGTTGGCCCTAACAATAGCCTCAAAGATGTATCCCATAGCAAGCTTCTCCTCACTATCCACCACCCTCAAAACCTCTACGAGTGGAGTCATAATCTTCAAACAAAAGAGGATGTGGTTCCAGAAGCTGGTGTGCTATTGCAACTAGGGTTTTTGTAATACATTTTTCAAAGGCAGGGCACCCTTAGTAGTAAAAAAATTTTGCAAAACAAAGCAGCGAAAATTCTTTTCTTTAGAACTTGTTTTATAAAACCTTAGTCATCACTTCATACATAACATAAGTAGAATTTCATACAAGATAAAATTCCATTAAAGGAATATACTTTTTTTAAATTCTACAATCCATCCAGTGGTTCACAGTATAGCTCGAGTATCAATACATTACTTGTCCAAATAGTATTGAACAATAGATCTGATAGTTAGAATGATCTTCTAATCTTTCAAATCTAAGTATTTTCTATTCTAACTCTTTGTGTATTCCTTTTGTTGATCTTAATCTTTCATAGATCCTTTGATCAACAATTTATACTTGTTGATAAAGATCAAGGGCTTAGATCTTTTATCTTCTAGTTCTTCTTTTATCTAAGTTCAGTTGTTTGATCATCCCTAAGGAGGATGATCTTCTAATCTTTCAGATCTAAGTATCTATTCTAAGTCTTTGTGTAATCCTTTCTTTGATCTTGATGTTTCATAGATTCTTTGATCAACAATTTATACTTGTTGATTAAGATCAAGGGCTTAGATCTTCTATCATCTAGTTCTTCTTTGATCTAAGTTTAGTTGTTTGATCATCCCTAAGGAGGATGATCTTGGTTCTCTTCCTTGAATCATATTTGATCAAGGGTTCAAATCTTCTATTCTATTTTATCTAAATTGAAAGAAATATATACATACATCATATATCAAAAATTATTTATTTCTTTTATTGCTCTTGACCATTCAAGATCCCATGGATCTTGTTTGATCATCTTTATCTTACTTACAATTTTTATTAGGGTTAGATAATTTACTAACCTTTTATGCTCTTATTATTATTATTCAACCAGTTAATTTTTTATTAGTTGTAGATAGCTTATTTCATCCTAAGTCTAGACAGCTCCTCTTATTTCCAATTGACTAAGGCTTCCTAGTTGAATGGCTAAACACAAAGTTATTACTTCAATCCTCATGTAAGGAGGCGTTTAGACCTCACAAATGTCAATGGATGGTAGGAGAAGCGCGAGGCTCTATTAGAGAACCCCTGTAACCACCATGTTCAACATTCACTAGAGTGACCTTAGCTCAACCTTTCATAAGGTTCCTATAAGCATTTTAACCCTAAGTAATCTTTCTAATTGATTTTAATTAAATCCATGAACATCTAAAATGTCATTCATGGGGTTTATTATTCTCCTAGTTTGGGCCAAGGAATTGATAATCCATATATTATCCTACTAATTATAGCCCTTACTAATATTAAATCAAAGTCATTCACTCATCTTAATTGTCCATGAATCTCTATATTCCATTAGTTTACATTTTGGCTGATTTATGCTCATTATATCTTAACAAATAATTAACAATTGAATCTACTAATAAAATTTGACAACAATTAAATCATAAACTTTAAAGGATAAATCCAATATAAGTTTAACAACCATTTATACTAACATGCTTCCTATGAATGTAACTTAACCTAATGGAAAAAAACTATACTTAAACTAGCATGATCCTAAGTTATGAAATACATGAAATTTTACTACTAATATAATAGAAACATTCTAAAATCTCAAATTTAAACTAACGTGGCCCTAAGATAATTAAATCTACCAACCTAATAGCAAACTAATAACATTTAGAGCATAGCATCCTAAAATTTAAGAATTACACTATCATGCTTCCTAATTTACAACATAAATCACATTTACAATTCTATTGTCAAATAAAAGACAATTAAACTAATTAGATTAAGATTATTAGAAACTTTTACTTATGATCCAACCATTAGATCTTAGATCTTTTCCTTTAGATCAAGGATTTTAATTACATTTAAGGCTTTTACTCCATTAATATCCAAAGATCATATCCACTTGTTTTGTCACATTTAATCCATGATCTAATTGGATTTCATCATAATCCCATTCATACAACCCATCCAAAGGGTCTGATCATGCTTGATCTAATTGATCAATTGGGTACCTTTGTATTTTTAAGATTTTTCTACCATAAAGGGTAGATCTCTTAATTTATCTTAGATCTATTTAAATAAATCATAGATATCACTTTATTTCAACATTATTTCATCATGAAATTAGATCCCCAAGATTTGATCATCTCAGATCTTGAAATCATGAAAATTGGCAGCTTATTTCCTAAAAATAGAAAGTTTCTTGAAGATTTTTATAAATTTTATGCTTGTAGAAGAAAATAGACATTACAAGCTTTCATAGCTTCTTTTCGATCTTAGTTTGGAGTCTAGATGACTCCACAATTGACAACTGAAGTTCATAGTCATTCTGAGGGTTCAGATTTGATTTGGGCCTAATGAAATGGACGATCCTGATCATTCAAGCAGAGTAGGTCTAGTCGGGCAGAGCAGTTCCCGAGCTCTTGTCATCCAGACAGACATGGTAATGCGCTGCCCAGGACCTATGCTGTCGCGCAAATGTTTCGTCGGGACGTCGTCACACACAAAGACGCTCTCGCAAGGCATGTTTCCATGCGGTGTCTCATTTCGGTGTCCCGGGAGCCAAATCTTATAAAGAAGATTGGACAGTCCATTTTGGACTATCCAATCAATTCCTCTTCAATCAAGGGCTCAAAACTTGATGAAATTTCTTAAAAAATTTATCCTAGGGGTGCTGGACTCTTTTGGATCTATTGGATGGATCAGATTTTCCATCTGTACCCTCCATAATATAGAAATGAAGGGTTCTTATCCTTACTTGATTTTTATAATTTTTATACTAAACTTAATTTCAAAAAAAAAAATTTATATAAAATAACATGAAATAAGTATGGAAAATGTTTCCCACCTCCCCGATTATAGAAAAATGTAGGTTTTGCAGCCCAATTTTTAAGAAATATCCTGTTGATGATAAGATCGCCCGATAACAACTTATTTTGTTATTTTTCGTTGATTGCACCGTTGGACCGTGAAATTTCTTTTGGAGTTTTGTAGATAAGATAGTCTAGGACAATATGAATGGTGGGATTTGTGAGATTTGATTTCGAATAAAGTGCCTAATTAAATTTAGGTTTCTTGTTCCAATCTAGAGAGAGGAGAGAGAAAGTGAAAGAAGAGAGATTTTTGGGAGTTTTGGAAATATAGAGGAAGCAAGATAATTTCATGGAAATTTTAATGAACATTATTGGAATATTTTTGGGGGTGTATTTATAGATGTTTTTCAATTTTGCATAATTACTTATAATAATTATGTTTCAATTCTTTTGAATATTAAATTAACATTAGATCCTCCACTACCACCTCCTTCTCCACTATCAGCTGGTAATGGTTTGACCACTCATTACATATTTTCTGGCTGTTGGATTCATTTGTGGGCCTCTTGTGGGCCTCATGGAGGTGTGGAAGAAACATTTTGCCCTTTTATGGAGAAAAATCTGTTTTATTCTCCCGAACTCAAAATTGAGTGTACTTAGTGGTGTTGGAAATGTATTTCTAAGTAAATTCTAAATATTGATGTCTTAGATCTCGATTATGGGTAAAATTTCCATTTTACCCTTTTATTCATAAAAATGAAGAAAATTGAGGATTTTTTTATTTTAACTCAGAATTGAATGTACTTAGTGTCATTTCGATCAGTTTTTCGAGTACATTCATAATTTCTAAGTTTTAAATCATGTTTTAATCTCTATAAAAAGATAATTTCCAATAAACTAATATTCCAACCTAAAATTTTTGAAAATTCAAACTAAATTGATTTTCTCAATCAATTTACAAAAATTGGGGTTATTACAATCTTCCCCCCTTATAATAATTTCGTCCTCGAATTTGCATTTCAACTTACTTATGTGTTTTCATTGACTCATTGATAACTTTGCTCATGTGGCCTGGCCACTTAAGGAAACCTTCATTTCCTTTCATTCATAGTTCATGTTACCTTCTCCTCTGTGATGACCCAGGTTTTCGAAAACATGATTTGTAAAGTATTTTGAAAGGCAAGGCCCTTAAGAGTGTAAATTTTTTTTGCAAAACAAAGCAGCAGAAATTCTTTTCTTTAGAACTTGTTTTGAAAACCCAAGTCACCACTTCATACATAACATAAGTACAATTTGTGTACAAAATAAAATTCCATTGAAGGAATATATTTTTATTAAAACTCCAGGATCCATCCAGTGGTTCACAGTACAGCCAAACCTAGTACAATACTTGTCCAAAATACATAATCCAAAACTCAAGCTCACCATACAATAAAACTCTCAACAAAGAAAAATACATGTCTTCAAGGGTATACCTTGAAGATTATTCTCTTCAAGTCTTCTATAGTCTTCAGCTCCTAACTCTCCTTCCCTGGATCTGAGATATTGCAACAAGTACAATATCTCAGCAAGCAATGCTTGGTAGGGGATTCAAGAAACATAATAATTGACAATGTAATTCCAATACTTCATAATCTCATTATCCTTAAACATATTCTGTACTTTGTAAGTTATGTATATCTATATACATACATACCCTTCATGGGTAAACCAGTTAAATTCGTGAAATAGTCAAATATCACTCCCAACTAAGCTGATCAATACTCTTCATTTTGAGAATTTAGTATTACAGCTAATCTCATACTGGGAATTTCCCTTCTTGGGAAACATTGGTAATATACAATTAGCTAGCATTTCATAATGATATAACATAAGGCATTTCACTATGCATATTCCCATATGCATCATAGTGCAAAATAATCAGAAAGGTTGCTATGCTGCAATATGATCGGTACTAGCGCGCTCGGATAACTGCCCTGCTCACCACTGATACCACGGTGGAAAATATTATGTCACTGCCCGTATGGGGGGGCAAGACTTTCACAGTAGTGGCCTTCCCATAATTGCCACCACCCGACTTTTAGCCTCTCATTGGGCAAGGTATCATCATATCATCAAATTTCAAGGAGCGGGTGGCCAAACCCTCATAACTCCTCTAGCAATAGCATCTCCTAGGCTTGTGCCTATTAAAACAAACTCACAAGCCTCCAAGCTTGTATGTAAAATAGATTTCATATATATCAGACCATATGTCTGTTTACTTAGGGCTGAAATATTTTCTAGTTCCCTATTCACTTATAGTTTAGTCCTTAACCATCTTATAGGTGTTTGGTTGGATCATAAGGTTTTCAAGAGATTTACTACAACTATTATCATTACTCTTGTCAACATAAGATCATGAGTACAATCATGAATATCTCATATAAATGCATTCATCAAATCCTCCTACCTTTAAGAATTGATCTCTTTTCCCCAATCTTCCATGATCCTGACTGATGTATGTAATCTATACATCCATACATATTGTTAATATATAAATTATGAACAATCCTATTGATCACTAGATCTGATGTTTAGAATGATCTTTAGATCATTCATATCTAAGTATTTTTCTATCTCTAAGTCTTTGTATGTTCATCTCCTTGATCTTGATCTTTCATAGATCCTTTGATTGACAATCTACACATGTTGATAAAGATCAAGGTCCTAGATCTTCTATCATCTAGTTCTTCTTTGATCTCAGTTCAGTTCTTGGATCATCCCTATGGAGGATGATCTTGGTTTTCTTCCTTGATTCACCTTTGATCAAGGGTTTGGATTATCTAATCTAATGAACTATAACAAGTATACTACTAAACATACATACTAAGTACAATATAGTGTTCTTATTCTTATTGTTCTTGATCATCCAAGATCTAATGGATCTTGTTTGATCGTCCTTATCTTACTTATTGTTTTTATGAGGGTTAGGTAATTTACTAACCTTTTATGCTCTGATTATTATTATTCAACCAGTTAATGTCTTACTTGGTTGAAGATAATTTATTTCTTCCTATCACTAGACAACTCCCCCTTATTTCAGGATGACCAGTACTTACCAGTTAAAGTCTGCTCAAAAAGTGGTTAATACAATCCTCATGTAAGGAGGCGTTTAGACCTCTCTTACGTCAATGGGAGGTGAGGGAAAAGCACTTGGCTCTTGTATACCCCCTATAACCACAATGTTCAGAGTCCACTGGAGTGGTACTAGCTCAACCTTTGACAAGGTTCCTATGAGCTCTTTACCATAAGTCCCTTCTCTAATTGATTTTAATTAATTTCTATGGATATGCACGATGTCATCCATGGATGTTCATTATTTTCCTACTTTGGGCCAAGGAAATGATAAATCATGCCTTATATTGTCCTACTAACTATAGCCCTTATTAAGTCAAAATCATTCATTCATCTTAGTTGTCCATGAATTTCTATATTCCATTAGTTTACATTTTTGTTGATTTATGCTCCTTGTATCTTAACAATTGAAAGCATAAATCAAATATAAGTTTAACAACTATATACTAACATTCTTCCTATGAATGTAACTTAGGCTAGTGAAATAAAACTAACATGATCCTAAGTTATGAAACACATCTTCTATCATAATGAAATCATGTTTAAATCCTAATTTACACTAACATGATCCTAAGATAATCAAATCTACTAACAAATTACTCATTTAGGGCATATCATACTAAAATTTAAAGATTACACTATCATGCTTTCTAACTTAGAACATAAATCACATTTACACTTCTATATCCAATAAAAGACAATTAAAACTTAAAACATAAATCACATTTACACTTCTATATCCAATAAAAGACAATTAAACTAATTTTATTAAGATTACTATAAACCTTTAAATATGATCCAACCATTAGATCTTAGGTGTTTTGCTTTAGATTAAAGGTTTTTATTACCTTTAGGGCTTTTAATCCATTAAGATCCAAAAATCATATCCACTTGATTTTGTCACATTTCCTCCATGATCTAACTGGATTCTACCATAATATCATCCCTTTAATCCATCCCAAGGATCTGATCATACTTGATCTCATTGATCAAGTGGGTCCCTTTGTATTTTTTTTATTTTTATTTTAGGGTTTTTCTACCATAAAGGGTAGATCCCCTATTTTATCCAAGATCTGTCCAAATTAACCATAGATATTAATTTATTACATTATTATATCATCGATAAAATAAATTTCCAAGATCTGATCACCTCAGATCTTGAAGATCTTAGAAATTGGATACTTATTTCCAAAATACAAAAAAATACAGAAATAAATTTTAGAAATATTATGACTTCATTAGAAGATAGACATTACAAGCTTTCCATAGCTTCTTTCTGATCTCAATTTTGAGTTCATATGACTCCACAATCTTAAATTGAAGTTTTCAGCCATTCCTAGGGTCCAGATTTGATCTAGGCCCACCATAATTGATCTCTATCATTTGAGGGTCCAAAACTACTCAGATCTTTCTGAAACTTCTACCCTAGGGATGTTGGACCATTCTAGATTGATTGGCGGAGTCAGATTTTTCATCTGAGCACTCCATCATCATGAATTAAGGGTTCTGTTGTTTACTTTATTTTTACCTTTTTATTACCAAAATTAATTACAGTAAAATAAAAATTAAATAAAACAATACTAAACATATATGAAAAGGATTTCCACTTACTTGATTGGAGAGAAAACCTCATTTATATGCCCAATTTAAAAAAATACCTTGTTGATGAAGATATAGCCTAAAATCCACCTTTCTTGCAAAACCGTTGTTTGAACCGTTGGATCTTGAAATTTCTTGGGGGTTTTGTAGAATAGATATGTTGGGATGTTTTGGACGGTGGAATTGATCAAATTGGATCTAGAACAGAGTGCCTATTTGATTTTAGGTCTCTTGTTCCAATCTAAAAAGAAAAACAAGTTGGAAAGAGATCTAACTCTTGGAAATTTTGGATTTTTGGGGAGGGATCTAGATCTAATTTTTCAAGGAGATTGAAGATAATTTCGTGGGGATTTTATTAGGATTTTTGGAATATTTTTGGGGTTGTATTTATTGGCATTTTGGGTCTTTTTCCATGATTATAATATGTTATTTTTTTAATATAAAATGGCATGAAAGTCTTCAATGCTCCCATGCCTAATTTTTCTTACCCATGACTAGCTGATCTTTGTTGACCCATGTTTCACATGGGCTGCTGATCAAATTGGTTGTTGGGGACGTGGTGGTCCCCATGTGGGCCCCACATGGTGTAAAAAGTTCGTTTTGCCCTTTATGCATAAAATTTTTGGGTTTTATTCCCATGATCTTGGATTTGAGTGTACTTAGTGGCGTTGGATTCGTATTTCTCAGTACATTCTAAATTTTGATGTTTCATATTTTGATTTTTGGAATATTTTGATTTTTGGGTAAAATTACTATTTTACCCCTTTTGTCTAAAAAATAAAAAACTTAAGGATTTCTCATCCGAATTCAAAATTTGTCGTGCTTACAGTCATTTTGAAGGGTTTGCTAAGTTTAATTTCAATTTTACATATCTTTTGATTTGATTATACTTTTATAAAACGTATATTTTAAATAACCCTAATATTTCAGCCCAAAATATCTGAAACTCAAACTTTATTGATTTTTCTCAATCAATTTACAAAAATTGGGGTTATTACAATCTTCCCCCCTTACAATAATTTTGTCCTCGAAATTTGTAATACAGTACTTACTCAAACAAACTAGGGTGTGTCTTCCTCATTTCTACTTCCGTTTCCCACGTGGCTTCCTCAATAGAGTGATGTTGCCACAGGACTTTGACTAACGGAATGCTTTTGGTTCTTAACTTCTGAAACTCAAACTTTATTGATTTTTCTCAATCAATTTACAAAAATTGGGGTTATTACATCCTCAAAGGTAAAATCACATTTATGGGTCATAAACACACATCTCACTAATAATGCTAATGCATTAATTACTTAACCTGATTCTTGCTAGAATTTTCAAAAAGGATTAATAACTCATAAAGTGAGTTATCCTTTTATTCAAAACTTCATACTCTCTTTACTGGTATACTAAATTTCTACTTCTCATTTCCACCAATCTTTCAATACTTCATATTTTTCCATTCTAACTTCTATTACTCATCCTCATTCCTTTCCAACATATATCATTTTGGCATATCTTCCCTAATATATATAGTCCTTAGACTATCTACCAAAATGACATATTGCTTTGATTCTACAATTTCTACTATTGTTCTTTGTAACAATCTTCCAATATTTGGAAGTAATTATCTCATTTCTGTCCTAGATAATCATACTCCTTTACTATTTCTTTCCACTAAAAATTGCTTTTCAGATCCTAATATTAACTGATAGTTTCCTTGTAATAACTTCTTCCTCAACTTTTAGTACTATTCTTGTACTATGATTTCCTCTTTATTCATAGCACTTAATTTTCTTATTTCTCCTTTTTAAGATTATGTATTTCCTCATGCTTCATTCAAGCATACCTCATAACTTTTTCATATCATACTAACCATTTTTTTAAAGTATTCTTGATAATTCCTATTAAAAGAGTCCATATTGACTTTGTAGTCATCCACTCTCAAGACTTTAAAAACTCCATAATTTACCATATATTCTTCAAGTCTCAATAATCTACCATAAACTCTTTATGGTTTATGTAATCAATGGCAAGATTATACTAAAAGAATGTCCTTATAGTATGTTATACAATCAATAAGAGATAAATTTCTCTAATTGTCATGGTCATTAGCATCATCTTTCATCTTTGTTGGGTTAACTTCCATATCGTTCTTAGAATTTACATGACCCTAAACTTTACTTCTTTAAATCCACATTTATACTTACTAGATAGTTGATAAGATTTGTGAGTGTTTTGACATATTCTCCAAATGGTCATGATTTTCTCGTAATAATTTCATATGTCATCACCACTTATCCAATAACTCTCATTCTCATCAAACTTATAACTCAAAATTTTTTTTGATATCTCACTATAATTTTTCATTTCTAGCTCCCCATTAATGATAATAGGTTGGGAATAACTCATCCATGTGGAGTAAAGGGTACTTAATATCATTTATGCATAATCTCATTGATTCCTTCCTTTTACTTTTTTCTAAGGAAACTTGTTAATTCCCAATGTAAACTTATTACTATAATCACTCCTTTGTCTACTAATCCTTAAAATTTGTTCATTTCACTTATTCAAATCAGTTGATGTCATTTTTCTCAACTACTATAGATATTTTCTCATTCAATCTTATGTTAGATTGAAAATCTCCAAAATATATTGAAATTCCTAACCACATATTTCTCCAAAATCTAGATTCATACCTCATTCATAATCATCTCATTTGTCCAAAATTTACACTCAAGTTTATTTGCCTATATTTGTTTATAGGTCCTCATTCCTCATGATTATTTCACCATTCCTGCAAAATGTATTTTTCTTTAATATATTCATAATTATTTCAATATCTCCAAATCTATCATATAAGTAGAATCAATATCCCTATTTGTGTATAGATCTTTTATTTTCCATGTTTATTTTACAATCAATCTCAAATGTACTTCCTGTCACTATAGTCCATAATTATTTCCATATCTCCAATTTGATCATATAGTTGAATCAATGTTCCTCTAAATTTTATCTCCTTATTTATCTTTACTAAAACTCTTTTCATTCACCAATTTTGAAAATATTTACCTATCTCCTTAAATTTATCTCAAGTAAGATCATCTCTATTTTGATGATTAAATCCTTTAACTAATTGTCATAATACCATATCTAAGTAGCAATTGTAACTCTTACATTTATATTTATTATTTATTATTATTAATTTGCAATTTTGTAATAATTCTAAGGTTTTATCTTTAGTATCTATTTCACCTTTCCTATAAAGGTTGGATTTTATCCTTCTTCATCCTTTCCATCATATTTTTCCAATTTATCATCTCTCTCTTAATCTCCATTATTTCTCCTAATAATAGTTATATTAATGTATTTTATTTCTATAAGTATCTTTACTTAAGATTTCAGGTTATACCTGAAGATCATACATTACATCCTCCTCTATTGTAATGTTTTCCTTACTTGTTTTTAAATTTACTATTCCCTATACTGATATCATTAACTTACTAAGTAGTACTCCTAGTTATTTCACTAAGTAATATCTACTTATACTCCACCAGTACTTCATGAGTTAATTACATTAACTCCTCACCTCATGAGTTAATCACATAACTCTTCATATACTCATTCTCAACTAATGAGTTAATCACATAACTCACTCACTACTCATTCTCATCAAATACTATCTTATTTCTTATTCACTCACTATTTCTCCTCATTCATAATCATCTCATTTGTCCAAAATTTACACTTAAGTTTAGTTGCCTATATTTGTTTATAGGTCCTCATTCCTCATGATTATTTCACCATTCCTGCAAAATGTATTTTTCTTCAATATATTCATAATTACTTCAATATCTCCAAATCTATCATATAAGTAGAATCAATATCCCTATTTGTGTATAGATCTTTTATTTTCCATGTTTATTTTACAATCAATCTCAAATGTACTTCCTTTCATTATAGTCCATAATTATTTCCATATCTCCAATTTGATCATATAGTTGAATCAATGTTCCTCTAAATTTTATCTCCTTATTTATCTTTACTAAAACTCTTTTCATTCACCAATTTTGAAAATATTTACCTATCTCCTAAAATTTTTCTCAAGCAAGATCATCTCTATTTTGATGATTAAATCCTTTAACTAATTGTCATAATACTATATCTATGTAGCAATTGTAACTCTTACATTTATATTTATTATTTATTATTATTAATTTCTAATTTTGTAATAATTCTAAGGTTTTATCTTTAGTATCTATTTCACCTTTCCTATAAAGGTTGGATTTTATCCTTCTTCATCCTTTCCATCATATTTTTCCAATTTATCATCTCTCTCTTAATCTCCATTATTTCTCCTAATAATAGTTATATTAATGTATTTTATTTCTGTAAGTATCTTTACTTAAGATTTCAGGTTATACCTGAATATCACACATTACATCCTCCTCTATTGTAATGTTTTCCTTACTTGTTTTTAAATTTACTATTCCCTATACTGATATCATTAACTTACTAAATAGTACTCCTAATTATTTCACTAAGTAGTATCTACTTATACTCCACTAGTACTTCATGAGTTAATTACATTAACTCCTCACCTAATGAGTTAATCACATAACTCTTCATATACTCATTCTCAACTCATTCTCTACTCATTCTCATCAAATACTATCTTATTTCTTATTCACTCACTATTTCTTTTCCTCTATTTGGATTGTCATCTTCATATTGGACATAAGGGTACTATACTATAATTGGAAGAATGGCTCTAATACCAATTGTCACGACCTGGATTTTTGTAACACAATTTGTAATACATTTTTCAAAGGCAGGGGGCCCTTAGTAGTAAAAAATTTTTGCAAAACAAAGCAGCAAAAACTTTGTACTTTAGAACATGTTTTGTAAAACCCAAGTTATCACTTCATACATAACATAAGTAGAATTTTGTACAAGATAAAATTCCATTGAAGGAACATACTTTTATTAAATTCTAGAATCCATTCAGTGGTTCACAGTACAACTCAGGTATCAGTACAATACTTGTCCAAATTACATAATCCAAATTTCAAAGCTCACCATACAATAAAAACTCTCAATACAATATAATGCTATCAAATAAAAATACATGTCTTCAAGGGATATACCCTGATTGATTATTCTTCCAAGTCTTTTTAAGTCTTGAGCTCCTAATTCTCCTTCTCTATATCTGAGATATTGTAAACATTCAAACATTTACAGTATCTCAGCAAGCTATGCTTGGTAGGGGATTCAAGAAGCATAATAATTTGACAGTATGATCCAAATACTTCATAATCCCATTATTCATACTCATGGATCAATTTCTTTACTTTGTCATATATGTACATCCTTACACATACATATTGTATATGTCATATATATATATATATGGTCAAAACCATGAAAAATAGTTAATATCTCAAACATCAATAGTCACACTTAGTTGATCAATCATCCAGACTCTGCTGGAAAATACTCCCTCATTTGGGCAGTATCATCACACTCAGCCATACTAAGGCGATAAAACATCCAGACTCTACTACGAAAATACTCCCTTATTTGGATAGTATTGGCATCTCATTATGCCATGCATCATAATGCAAAATAGTCAAAGCACTGCTATGTTGCAGTCTGATCCATACTAGCTCACTCGAATAACTGCTTTCATACTCCACGGATACCAAATGTGAAAATTTATCTATGTCATGTCTATATGGGGAGACAAACCGTCACAGTGGTGGCCTTCCCATAATTGTCCCAACTAACATTTTGCCTCCCTTTAGGCATGGTATCATCATATATATCACATTTCGGAGAGCGAGTGGCCAAACCATCATAACCCTCCTAGCATAGCATCCCCAGGCATACGCCTATTTAAAACAAAAACTACAAGCGTCCTTGCTTATATATAAAGTATTTTTTTACTTATTAGATGTCTTGTCTGTTTATATCATCATCCTCATATTTTGGTATTCTTATACTGAGGATAGGATTTCACTTCAAACTTAGGGATCATCATTTACAATGAATGATACCCATGTTCATATAAGTTTAGGGATCACCATTCTATATGTATGATTCAATGTATTGATTTTATACTTTTCAGACAATTTGTTTGTTTATCAAGGGTTGGAATACCTTCTAGTTCCCTATTTACTTAGAGTTTTTCCTCAATTCTAACTTAACCATTTCATATGTGTTTTGGTTGGATCATAAGGGTTTTCAAGGTATTTAATACTAGTATTTACATTATACTTGCCAACATTTTCAAACATAAGATCATGTATTCAACATGTATTTCTCATGTAGATGCATTCATAAAATCCTCCTACCTTCAAGTTGTGATTCATCTCTTCATATTTTCCATGATCCTAATTGATGTATGAAATCTGTAAATCCATACATACTATCAATATTTATACAATCTAATAATCCTTTTTTTTTTTTTTATCATATCTATATTCTTTGTCTAATCTTGTCCTTCAATATAAAGGATCTAGATCTTGTGTCCTATCATGATCTATCTTCCTCAAATAGTATTGATCAATAGATCTAACAGTTAGAATGATCTTCTAATCTTTCAGATCTAAGTATTGTCTATTATAAGTCTTTGTGTATTCCTTTCTTTGATCTTGATCTTTTATAGATCCTTTGATCAACAATTTATACTTGTTGATCAAGATCAAGGGCTTAGATCTTCTATCATCTAGTTCTTCTTTGATCTAAGTTAAGTTGTTTGATCATCCTTAAAGAGGATGATCTTTGTTCTCTTCCTTGAATTATATTTCATCAAGGGTTTAGATCTTCTATTCTATTTGATCTAAATTGCAAGCAATATATATATATATATATATATATCATATATCAAAAAGTATTTATTTCTTTTATTCTTCTTGATCATTCAAGATCCCATCGATCTTGTTTAATCATCCTTATCTTACTGACAATTTTTATTAGGGTTAGATAATTTACTAACCTTTTATGCTCTTATTATTATTATTCAACTAGTTAACTTTTTACTGGTTGTAGATAGCTTATTTCATCCTAAGTCTAGACAACTCCTCTTATTTCCAATTGACTCTAGCTTACTAGTTGAATGGTTGAACATAAAGTAGTTACTTCAATCCTCATGTCAAGAGGCATTTAGACATCACAAACGTCAATGAAAGGTAGGGGAAGAGTGAGGCTCAATTAGAGAACCCCTTAACTACCATGTTCAGCATTCGCTAGAGTGACCTTAGCTCAACCTTTCATAAGATTCCTATGAGCATTTTAACCCTAAGTAATCTTTCTAATTGATTTTAATTAAATCCATGAACATTTAAAATGTCATTCATGGGGTTTATTATTCTCCTAGCTTGGACCAAGGATATGATAATCATTATATTGTCCTACTAACTATAGCCCTTACTAATATTAAGTCAAAGTCATTCACTCATCTTAATTGTTCATGAATCTCTATATTCTATTAGTTTACATTTTTGCTGATTTATGCTCATTATATCTTAACAAATAATTAACAATTGAATCTACTAATAAAATTTGACAACAATTAAATCATAAACTTTAAAGCATAAATCCAATATAAGTTTAACAACCATTTATACTAACATGCTTCCTATGAATGTAACTTAACCTAATGGAAAAAAACTATACTTAAACTAGCATGATCCTAAGTTATGAAATACATAAAATTTTACTACTAATATAATGGAATCATGCTAAAATCTCAAATTTAAACTAACATGGCCCTAAGATAATTAAATCTACCTTCCTAATAACAAACTAATAATATTTAGAGCATAGCATGCTAAAATTTAAGAATTACACTATCATGCTTCCTAATTTGTAACATAAATCACATTTACAATTCTATTATCAAATAAAAGACAAGTAAACTAATTAGATTAAGATTATTAGAAACTTTTACTTATGATCCAACCATTAAATCTTAGATCTTTTTCTTTAGATAAATGATTTTAATTACATTTAAGGCTTTTACTCCATTAAGATCCAAAGATCATATCCACTTGTTTTTGTCACATTTAATCTATGATCTAACTAGATTTCATCATAATCCCATTCATACAACCCATCCAAAGGGTCTGATCATGCTTGATCTAATTGATCAAGTGGGTCCCTTTGTATTTTTAGGGTTTTTCTACCATAAAGGGTAGATCTCTCAATTTATGTTAGATCTATCAAACTAAATTATAGATATCACTTTATTTCAGCATTATTTCATCACTAACTTAGATCCCCAAGATCTAATCATCTCAGATCTTGAAATCATGAAAATTTGAAGCTTATGTCCTAAAAATAGAAAGTTTCTTGAGGATTTTTATAAATTTTATGCTTTTAGAAGAAAATAGACATTACAAGCTTTCCATAGCTTCTTTTCGATCTTAGTTTGGAGTCTAGATGACTCCACAATTGACGGATGAAGTTCACAGCCGTTCTGAGGGTTTGATTTCATTTGGGCCAAGCAGAACAGATGGTCCTGATCGTTCAAACGGAGTGGGTCTAGTCCAGCGGAGCGGTCACCGAGCTCTTGTCATCAGGACACATGTGGTAACACACTGCCCCGGACCTATGTTGTCGAATGGACATTCTGTCAGGACGTTGTCTCACGTGGAGATGCTCCTAGAGGGCGCGTTTTCATCCGGTGTCTCGCTTTGGCATCCCAGGAGCTGGATCTTATAAAGAAGATCAGACAGCCCATTTAGAATCATCCAATCAATTCCTATTCAATCAAGGGCTCAAAACTTGATGAACCCTTCTGGATCGATTGGATGGATCAGATTTTTCATCTGAGCCCTCCATAATACAGAAATGAAGGGTTCTTATCCTTACTTGATTTTTATAATTTTTAACCTAAACTAACATGAAATAAGTACGAAAAGAGTTTTCACCTACCCGATTAGAGAAAAACATAGATTTTGTGGCCCAAATTTAAAGAAATATCTCGTTGATGATAAGATCGCCCCATAACCGATTGTTTTATGATTTTCCGTTGATTGCACCGTTGGATCTTGAAATTTCTTTTCAAATTTTGTAGATAAGGTAGTCTAGGACAATAGAAAAAGGTAGGATTTGTGAGATTTGATTTGGAACAGAGTGCCTAATTGAATGTAGGTCTCTTATTCTAATCTAGAGAGAGGAGAGAGAAATTAAAAGAAGCAATTTTTTGGGGTTTGGAATGAATCTAGATCTGGTTTTTTAGGAGAAGAAAGATAATTTTGTGGGAATTTTAATGAGTATTTTTGGAAGATTTTTGGGGTGTATTTATAGATGTTTTTGAATTTTGCATAATTACTTATAATAATTATGTTTCAATTCTTTTGAATATTAAATTAACATTGGATCCTCCACTACCACCCCCTTCTCCACTATTAGTTGGTAATGGTTTGACCACTCATTACATGTTTTCTGGCCATTGGATTCATTTGTGGGTCCCTTATGGGCCCCACGGAGGTGTGAAAGAACCATTTTGCCCTTTTATGGAGAAAAATCTGTTTTATTCTCCCAAACTCGGAATTGAGCATGCTTAGCGGTGTTGGAATCGTATTTTTTAGTACATTCTAAATATTGGTGTCTTAGATCTTGGTTATGGGTAAAATTACCATTTTACCCTTTTATTCATAAAAATGAAGAAAATTGAGGAATTTTCATTTTAACTCGGAATTGAACGTACTTTGTGTCATTTCAATCGATTTTTCAAGTACATTCATAATTTTTAAGTTTTAAATCATATTTTAATCTCTATAAAAAGATAATTTCCAATAACCTAATATTCTAGCCTGATATTTCAAAAAATTCAAACTAAATTGATTTTCTCAATCAATTTACAAAAATTGGGGTTATTACATGTGTGATACAATCTTTTCACCTCTTTTACCCTCAGGCCTTTCATCTATTTACTGTTCATCCACTCTGAATAGTGGAACATTGTCCTTAACTCTGGCTTCAAATTGTGGATGTTTTCTAATCATAAGAAGTAGGTGCCATAAGATGAAAGACATGTGTGTGGCTATATATAAAATAGTAATTTCCTCAGTTTTTGGAACAATTTTCTTCACAATTGGTAATTTGCCTATGTCCTCTAACATCATATCAATGCAGTGAGTTGCATAATGGATCCAATATAAATGTAGCCTCCTCACCATCATCTCCCTTCTTATAGCCATGTAGTTGGAGGCATTGTCAGTTATGACCTAAAATACAAAAAAAGGTAAAATTATATAGGATGAACTTGCATTATATGCTTATAAACAATTTAAAATACTTAACCGCTTATGGATATAAAATTAAATAATTACTTAAACGACATTATTCTCTCCAACTTCATTGATCACCTTCTCTAGCATGTCAAATATTAGGCTTGCACTCTTGACATGTGTAGACCCATCAATAGATTTCAAAAAAATGTCCTAGTTGAACAGCTCATTAAAAAGTTGACAAGGGTGCGACCCTTGCCATTAGTTCACCAATCTGACATGATGGATCACCCATACCTATAAAACCATAATGCATGGAGCACTCTTGTTGTTAGTGTTAGTGTCACCTTAAGACTTGAAAGGAATATACAATAATACAAGGATGCAAAAAAGGACACTGAACACATACCTAATCCAATCACCTCTACGCTAATCTATGCACTCTTTTGTCACCTCTACTTGCTTTTAAAGAAGATTCACCTCAACTTGTGATACACAGGTGCCTTGAAACCTTAGTCACATAAGATTATATGATGTAAGATTAGGTAAAAGGCTAAAACAAGTATATAACTATTCATTATCAAAAATATAAGATATATACTTAGACGATGTTGCGCAATTGCCTCTAACATGGTCTGGAATGAACGACTATGAGTAGCATTGAATGCAATGATATGTTTATAGAACCAAGAGGTGATGTAATCACATGCTCATCCTAAACTCCTTCTTATATGCTATATTCATCATCATCTGCTGCATGGGTGCCTTCCCCTTACCCTGGGCCTTAGGGTTGGGAGCAAAGAGATAATCAATAGGCCCCTTTATTTGCTGTGTAGGCATCTTATGCCTCTTACCCCCAATGAAAATACTAGCAACCTTGGTACTGTCAATCTCCTACACCTCGGCCTCATCATCATCATGCAAGCTAAACAAATTTTTTGGTTGTTCCATCTCCCTTGCTATTCTCTCTTAGTTTCTTTCTTCTTCTTTGTTTCATTCATATAATCTAAAATTTTCTTAGATATCTTAGGAGTGACCAGGGAGCATTTTTTGGCATTCCTATGCCCACTTGTCAAATGTTGCTTTAATCTAGGTATTCCACCACTATATCTATTCCCACAAAGCTTGCACCATACCAAATTTTCATCATTTGGATCCCGTGCCTCTCCATATTCCCACCCTAGATCCATTACTCTAGAAGAAGCATTGGTGGAGCCCCTTGATGATGACATATTGTAGTATCAATAGGAAATAGGAATACAGGAAACTATTAGAGTGGAATGGAAAGAAATAAAAAAATTAGAAGAGGAACCACGCAAACAAATAGAACAACAAAATATAATAAGTAATAGTACAAAAGTAAGAAGGTTACGGAAACAAAACTTAAGAAAAATAAAAAGAAAGATGCATAATATAAAAACAAAGTTATGGATTAGTTGTTTTAAGCATTACAATGGTCTCATTTACACATTTGTTACAAAATTAAATTAATAACAAATTAAATTACTATTTTTAACTAGTTTTTAGTGAAAAATAACAAAAAAAAGCTCAGGAGAAAAAATTATCTAAGGAGTCAGCCCATGAATGAGTTGTTTTTACCATTATAAGGGTGATATTTACATATTTAATGCAAAAATAAATTATGAAATTAAAATATTATTATTTTTAGTGAAAAAAACAAAAATAGGAAGAAAAAACATCAAAAGATTCTATTGATAAGTTGTTTTTAGCATTTCTATGGTAACATTTACACATTTTCTACAAAAACCAGAAAAAAAAAAAAAAAAAAAAAAAACTTACCATTTTTTGTCTTTTTTGGAAAAATAAACAAAAAAGAGAGAGAGAAGAAAGTAACAAAAACAGTCAATGAAGCTCATGGGTTAGTTGGTTTTAGCATTATAATTGTGAGAATATGCATATTTGCTTCTTCTTTTTTTAAAGTACAACTTATTGATGTAATTTACATTTTCGGTAAAAAATACAGAAAACTACAAATATAGTGCATAATACACTAAATTAGTGAAAACAGATGGAAAGAATGAAATGGAGTTTTCATTTTTAGCTTTAGAGTATAAATATATTGAGTTTTCAAAGAAAGTTGAAGCATTATGCATTAAAAATTAAAAAAGGTACTATTTTACCCATATTTTTATAGAAAAAACTAAGAAAAAAAAAAAGTAAATAAAAGTTACAATCTTACCTCAATTACTTGAAATGGACTTTAAACAAGGATGGAAGATCACTCGTTTAGAAAGGAAGCAGTGGAATGGGGAAGAAGAAGAATGAAAAAAAAAAGCTTGAGAAGTAGGGTTTTAAGTGACTAACATTGCGCCTGGAATCGGGGGCACATTAGGCGCATCTAGGCGCGCGACTAGTCCTAATGTGACTTATGTCGCTGCACCTACCTAAAGTCAAGTTGCATAGCCACCTTTTTGTGCCTAGCGATGAGTCACACTTGTGACTACATAGGTCAGTATCCATGTATGAATCCAAGGTTTCCATTCCTATCCAACTACCAAACACCCCTTTATGGTGGGGAGGCCCTATTCTCAATTTAATTTCATTTTTGTCATATCCATCATTTTTAATCCTGAGTGGAGATGCAACCAAAAGTTTGATCTTAGGTGGAAGCAGTGTTTTGAAATTCATCTCCAAGTAGGTTGCTAGATTTTCTCATAACTAACTTCATGTTCTTGATTATTTAACATCGACACTTATCTTTATTTTCATTATCCTTATAGCCTTGTTGGTGTACAATCAGTCCATTCTCATCATAATGTTTGTTTAGCTGCAAACCCCACTTTTATGTAATTGTAGGAGCAATTAATGGTATAGGCACTGAGATAGCACGTGTTCTTGCATTACGTGGTGATCATGTAAGAAAATGAATATGCAGAAGTTACTCCTTTTTCACTCTATTTTTCCTGTGTACTTTTTTATTTGGTAAAGTTGTTTTTCTGTGTACTCAAGAACCTAATTTTTATTTTTTTTATTTTTGCTGTAGTGACTTCATAATTTGTACGATAATATCCTTCTAAACCTTCTTCATCTTGCTATCCTCATACATTAGCAACTAATTTCTGTCTTCTTTGCTTGAAGCAATTATGCTGGAATCATGGTCACTCCCTATAAGCTTTCTGAAGATGGTATAGAGATGCAATTTGTGATGAACCACACACGTATGCATTACATTGTGGATGCTATCTAGCTGTTTATTGTATGCCTTAGCCTAATTTTGTTATCAGTGGCTGCTTTGTTGAAAAAGAATTTCTTCTCAATATAAACAATAGGCAAAGATGCAAATATTTTGAATATTCAATCTTATTTATGTCGGGCTCAGTCCCAACTAAGGACCATATAAACTTTTGAGCTACTTCCTCCATGCTATCAACCAAGGATTCAAGAACCCTGTTGAACTCCATTTCTCTCTATGCTAGTAATAAATAAAAAAATGTGTTAGAAAATTTGATAAGTTGATGCAATAGCTTCTTTTCATGTTTAATATGATGAATTAATGCTATGTTGTTCTACCACTATTAAAAAAGGTGTGGTGAATTGGCACAAACTTTGGTCCATGATATTTGTTCAGTTTTTACCCACTAAATTGTTGGACTGGGCTTTTGTATCTAATCATATTTTCCTATGTAGTGCTTCCAATGTTGATGCAAATGGAGGAACAGAAGTGAACATAAACTATATTTTTGTTTCTCTCAGCACCAAGAACCTCTTACTAGTTGCAGCCTTAGCGCAATGGTAGAGTTGTCTTCGTGTGGCCTTGAGGTCATGGGTTCAAGACGTGGAAACAATCTCTTGCATAATGCAAGGTAAGGCTATGTACTATTGCCCTTGTGGTCCGCCCCTTCCCTAGATCCCTCATACGCAGGAGCTTTGTGCACCATGGCTGCCTCTTTTTTTTTAGCTCTTCATGTGATGCTATTAAAAGGAAAAACAATGACTAGCTAAAGGTAGTAAAGATCAAAGACTTCTAACATGATTCTGATGACATTGAAATTCTTCATGCAAAGCATTGAAATTGATTCATATAGCATTGCTTTTCTTATTGAATCTGTAAGGTTGATTTTCTCTAGGTTTCTACAACTTAGTGCTTTCATTACATTGCAGATTCACCCTAACAAAGTACTAGTCAACCTCAATATGCTTGCTATCATAAGCCAGTGATTTATAAGTAATGCGATTGGCACTTGATCTTTCAATTATCTCTTGTTCCATTCTGTCAATAACTTATCTTTTGAAGAAAATAGGTAATGGATAATTTATGTTAGGTTAATATGGGTAAAGGGTAATTTGGGGGACGAAAGAAAAGGCTTATATAAAAGGCTCAAATTGGCTAACTAGTGGTAAAAATACTTATGTGATAAGCTTTATGTCTCTAAATTAATAACAAGAATGGCCTAAATCATTTTCAAGGTTTCATATAATCAGTCAAATTCAATGAACTTCTAGAATTTTAAAGATAATACTCTAAAAATTCAGGTAATTAGCCAAATTTAAGAATTGATGGGATCAAATTTTAGTTTAAGCTCATTAAAGAAAATTAGGAACATTTATAACCTCTCAAAAAGAATGAATGGCTCTAAAAGTCACTTAGATTATAGGTATCCACTGTATTTCTTTAGGATCTCTAAGATATAACTACTTATCAATTTAGATTATATATATGCAACTGCATATATAGATGTGATATAAGACTTTGCTTTCATGGAATACTTTAAAAAATGAGTAAAACGGTGAATTAATCATGTGCAACTCTATTAAGAAGCCAAAGTTATTTAGACTATACTTTGAAAATTCCAATTCTCATCATAGTGTAGGAATTAACTTAAAAATTAAAAATTTCAAAAAAGTTAAAAAAAATTTCAAATAGGGAAATCATCTAAAAACCTAAAAAAAATAAATAAATTGAATTTGCTAGAATTCTACACCCCCAAACTTGAAAGAAACATTGTCCCCAAAGTTTTAAAAAATTAAGACCAAAAATGAATATGGTTAATTTAGAAAAAAAAAATTGAAAATACAAAAGATGGTATAGAGGGACCAGATCCACTCAATGCTGATAAACATGATCATCCAGAGTTGTGGACTCACCTTATGGATTCTCATATTCTAGGAAAGGCTTTAAACATTGACCATTCACTTTAAAAGTATGACCAGTCCTAGCATCCTCAATCTCGACAGTCCCATATGGAAAAATATCTTTAACTGTATATGGATCAGTCCATCGAGAACTAAGCTTACTTGAAAATAGGTGGAGCTCAAAATTGTAAAGCAGAATCTTCTAGTTTGGAGTAAAGGATTTTCTCATTGTGTTTTTATCATGAAAAACTTTCATCATTTCCTTATATATCTTATTACTCTTATATGCTTCCTGCTTGATCTCCTTGAATTCATTGAGCCAGAGTTTAGTTTGTGAGCTTACTTTATTCATGTTGAAATTAAAGGTCATTATTTCCTAATAAGCTTTATGTTCCAATTTCAAAGGCAATGACAAGCCTTACCTTATATAATACCATTGGGAGACATACCAATTGGGGTTTGATGTACAATCCTATATGCCTAGAGTGCATTGGTCAGTCTAAGAGACCATTCCTTATGATCCGGACTAACAATCTTTTGAAGAATTTATTTTATAGCCCGATTAGATACTTATCTGCTTGTTTGTGGGTGACACAGTGTTGCAACTTTATAAGTGATATTATAATTTTTCATGAGTGCTTCAAATCATTTGTTCTAAAAGTGTGTCCCTTTATCACTTATAATAGCTTAAGAGGTCCCAAATCTAGAAAAAATGTTTTCTTTTAAAAATTTAACAATTATTTTATGATCATTATGCCTACATGGGATAGCCTCAATCCATTTGGATACATAATTTACAACCAATAAGATATAAATGTAGCAAATAGAAGGCGGGAATGGCCCCATGAAATCAATGTCCCAGCATTCAAAAAACTTCTACGATAAGGATAGGGTTCGTAGGCATCATATTCTTATGATTTATTCCAACTAACTTTTGACATTGCTCACATTTCTCACATGATTTACAGAACACATGTGTCTTTAAACAATGACGACTAGTAGAAACCACACTGCAAAATAGCACCACATGCTTTTGAATGACGAAAGGGGATGATACTATTTTTCTCTAAGCTAGGAAAGTATCTTCTAAATATTTGATCTGGGCAATACTTAAACAGATATGGATCATCTCAGATTTTTGCTTTTCTAATTTGTTCCACTATTAGGACTATGTGAGATAAATGGTTAGCTACAACATTCTCTACTCCTTTTTTATCTTTTATCTCAATGTCAAACTCTTAGAGTAAAAGAATCCATCTAATTAGTCTAAGCTTAGCATTCTTCTTAGAAAGGAGATATTTAATGGAGAAATGATTAGTGAAGATGACTATTTTAAATCCAACTAAGTAAAACCAGAACTTATCCAATGTAAAGACAACTATTAAGAGTTCTTTCCCTATAGTGGAATAGTTCATTTGAGTGCTATTTATGGTCTTACTTACATGGTAGATGACATATGGCTTTTTATCTTCTATGTCCTAGTACAACTCCTACAGCATAATCACTAGAATGACATGATTTTAAAGGGAAGACTCCAATTAGGTGGTTGCATTATAGGTATAGCGGTTAAGTTGTCTTTTAGCTTTATAAAAGCTTCTTGACAATCATTAGTCCACTAAAAAAGGTTATCCTTTGTAAGGAGGTGACGCAACATTTTGGATATAGCACTAAAATCTTTAATAAGCCTCCTATAGAATCTTGCATGACCTAGAAAAGAGCTAATGTCCCTAACAAATTTGGGGATGGGTAGATTGGTAATTAAATCAATTTTGGCTCTATCTACCTCTATATCTTTGGTGATACTATGGGCAAGGACAATTCCCTTACGAACCATGAAATGACCTTTCTCCCAATTAAGCAATAGGTTCTTTTCTTCACAATGACTCGACTTTTCTTAAATTTTCAAGGCAGGTGTCAAAGGAATCACCAAAAAAAGAAAAGTTGTCCATGAAAACATCTAAAATTCTCTCTACCATATCACTGAAAATGCTCAAAATGTAGCATTGAAATATTGTAGAAGTATTACATAATCCAAATGGCATTCTTTTGTAAGTAAAAGTACTGAAAGGATATGTAAGGTCTTTTCTTAATCCTCGGATGCAATTTCTATTTGGTTATACCCTGAATTACCATCTAGAAAATAGTAATACTGGGGTCTTACAATTTTTTCTAATATATGATCAACAAAAGGGAAACGAAAATGGTCCTTCCTAGTGACAACATTCAATTTTGTATAGTTAATGCACATACGCCAACTAGTGGTAATTCTAGTGGGTATTAATTCATTATTGGCATTAGTGATCACTATCACTTTAGACTACTTTGAAACTATTTGAGTAGGACTCACCCATTTGCTATCACTTAAAGGGCTAATACCTTTAATGTCTACTAGAGTCCATTTTATTACACTTTTATGTTCCTTAAGGGCTTTGATCAGTTGTTCTTCTTGAAATTTTTCCCATTGAGAGGCATTTATAGTAGGAAAAGTTTCTTCATCTACTACATAGGCATATTTGAGTTTAGAAGGTAGAGGTTTTAAATCTAGCTTAGGAGGTTCAACCGAGCATGGAATGGGAGTGGACTCCCTCAGTGGAAGTTCCTCGAAATGAGATTTCCATCTTTTAGTGTCCATAGGGGTACAGAATCAAGGAGGGCATTAACTTCCTCTATTAATGCATCCTCATTAAATTCATTGAGGTGGGCCAAACATGCCTCTAGTGGGTTTGAAAAGGAAGGGGTTATCAAAGTTGTTCAATTCTAGTGTCATGATGCTAAATAAAAGCTTCATGACACCGTTTATGTAGTTTATAAAGGTATTGGACATAGCACAAAATGGACTGCTCATTCAGCACTAGTTGTGTGTCCAAGATAAAGAAATTGACTGTGAAAAATAATTGTTCTATGTGGACTAACATATCCTTTAATATGCCTATAGGTATTACCACTGATCTATCAGCCATTTGGAGTGTACTGGATGTTGGCTTAAGGTCTCCTAGCCCTAGCTAAACATAGATTGTGTATGATAACAGATTAACAATGGATCCAAGATCTAATAAGGCCTGGTTAATCTTATGGTTGCCTATGATGCAAGTGAGAGTATGGCAACTTGGATCCTTGTATTTTTGGGGTGTATGGTGTTGAAAAATTGCATGAACTTGTTCAGTCACAAATGCCTTCTTTTGCACAGAGAATTTCCTTTTGATTGTTCATAAATCCTTTAAAAATTTGGCACATGATGGATTTGCTTTATTACATCTAAGATCGGTATGTTGATCTTGAATTGCTTCAATATCTCCATAATCTCATCATTAGTGGTACTCTTTGTTACTTGACGCAACCTTTGAGGGAATGAAGCAGGGATAGGATATGGTTTAACAGGTGGAGTAGGGTCCCTTTCTTTAGGTTTTTCTTTATTTTTGGTGGGGTTTTTCTACCTTATCAGTCTTTTGGAGCTCATCTTTCTCAATTATTTTATCGCTCCTAAGAATGGTGACAACCTTAGTTTGTTCCATGGTAGAGCTTGATGATGCATTAGATGTGTTATTGCTAACCGCATGCATACTCCTTAAGGTTTGCTTGTGGTTGAGCTGGAAACTTTCCTTTTTCCATTTTTTGCATCCATTGATTCATCATATTTTTTATTTCATTCATAGACTGGTTGGTTTATTTTAGTTAAACTTCTAATTAAGATGTTTTCCTCTGTTGGTTTTGGATAAGTTGATTTATTATCCTCCATAGGCCTTTGAATGGGGCCAAGTAAGGTCCAGGAGTAGGAGGTTGATGAGTTTGGTATGGGGATAGAGGAAGTAGTCCTTGGTTTTGTTGGTGAGGCTGGTATGGACCTGGTTGTGAGACATTGGCAATGGGTCCATGTCTCCAATTAAAGTTAGGGTGGTTTCTCCAGTTGGGATTATATGTCTCTAAATATGGGGAGAAAGGTCTTTTGTAAGTATTAAGTGCATTGCCTGATCATGAAGTATGTCTTGGAATACTATAATGATAGGACAGTCCTAAGTAAGATGTGTGGTACTTTCACAGATGTTACACACTTGTTCATCCTTATTCAAGTTTTTCTTTCCCATTTCTATGGCTTCTACTCTTCTAGCTAGGGATGCTACTCTTGCAATAAGTTCATCTTTTTTAGACATGGCATACATGCCTCCCCTAGCAGATGTGGTAGTAGGCTTGGGTCTTGTTAAAGTGGAGCCAAGAGAGAGTGATAGAGAGAAACCCTTAGAATGGGTGAATGTGTGTTGGTGGCTTGGCATCTAACACTTAACTCATATATACTAAACAAGGATAGTTACATGCTCCTAACTGTACAATGTGGGACTAAAAATAAAACAAAAAACTAAGACTAAGGCTAAGTAAAGCTATACAATACAATGTTATATTCAACACTCCCCCTCAAGCTGGAGCATATAAGTTATATGCACAAAGCTTATTCCAAATGTATTTAATTGAAGGTCCTCTGAGAGACGTCGTGAAGATGTCTACTAGTTGATCATTTGAATTGACGAAGCTAGTAGGAATACATCTTGATAAAATCATTTCTCTTATAAAATGACAATCCACTTCTATATGTTTGGTCCTTTCATGGAAAGGAGGATTAGATGCAATATATAAGGCTGCTTGATTATCGCATATTAGCTTCATACTTCTATCCTCTCTGAATTTCATCTCATGGAATAGTTGTTTCAGCCAAATAAGTCCACACATTGTTAGAGCCATAGCTCAGTATTTAGCTTCTGCACTTGATCCAGCAACTCCATCTTGTTTCTTACTTTTCCAAGATGCTAAGTTACCCCCGACAAAAACACAATATCTTGAGGTAGAACGCTTGTCTGAAGGAGACCATCCTAGTCAGCATCTATGTACCCAACAATTTGAGTGTGACCTTTATCTTCATATAACACACCTTGACCTGGTGCTCCTTTAATATATTAAAGAATGCAAATCACAGCATCCCAATGACTATCACACGATGACTGTACGAATTGACTAACTATACTTACAATAAAAGAGATATCTGGTCGAGTAATGGTGAGATAATTTAGTTTACCCACAAGTTTTCGATATCTTCTAGAGTCTATTAGAGGCTCCCCCTGTCCTAGTACAAGCCTAACATTCTAGTCCATGGGTGTGTCCACGAGCTTACAATCTAACATACTAGTCTCTTCTATGATGTCTAAAGCATATTTCTCTGTGAAATGGCAATACTTGCACTAGATTGAGCTACCTCAATTCCCAAAAAATACTTGAGTTTTCTCAGGTCTTTAGTCTGAAAGTGATGGAAGAGATTTTGTTTAGGTCTCTGAATGCCATCTTGATCACTACCTATGATGACAATGTCATCCACATAGACAACTAGACAGATACACTTTGTACTAATAGAAAATAGAAGGATCTACATCATTCTGAAGCATTTTGAATTCCTGAATAATAGAGCTAAAGCGTCCAAACCATGCTTAAGAAGATTGTTTTAAGCCATATAGAGAACGGTGCAATTTGCATACTGAACCAAACTCCCCTTGAGCAACAAAGCCAAGCCGTTTCTCCATATAAACTTCCTCTGCTAAATCACCATGAAGGAAAGCATTTTTAATATCCACCCGTCAAAGAGGTCAATGCCTCATAGCAACCATGGAGAGGAATAATCAAATAGAAGCAACCTTCGCAACTAGGCAAAAGGTGTCACCATACTCAAGACCATAAATCTGAGTATAGCCCTTAGCAACTAAGCAGGCTTCAAGTCAATCAACTTGTCCATGAGGACCCATCTTAATAGTATATATCCAACGGCAACACATTATAGTTTTACCTAGTGGCAAAGGAACCAAGTCCCAAGTACTATTCGCATACAAAGCAGTCATTTCATCTACCATGGCTTGTCGCCACCTAGGATGTGAAAGGGTCTCATGGTGCTTTTTGGAGCAGAAATAGAGGACAAGGAAACAAATGCATAATAGGGTGAAGCTAATTGATGGAAACTCAAAAAATTATACATAGGATGAGGATTACAATTAGATCAATTACCTTTTCGAAGAGAAATAGGCAAGCTGTCAATAGGATGCAGGGTCAAAGTAGGTGAAGCCAGTGGGACAAGGAGTGGGTCACCAGGGACTTGAGTGGAACCTGCAGCAGCTTTAAGAGGAGGTTGACGATGATAAACTTGAAGAGGATGAGAGAGATCATCCGTAGGCATGAAAATATAGGGAAGAGGTAAAATTTTAGAAATGGAGAGAGACTCAATAGTGGATGAGAAGAATGGTGATTGCTCAAAGAAAGTTATATCTATTAAGAGAAAATATTGATTAATGTTAGGAGAATAACAACAATACCCCTTCTGAAGCCTGGAATATCCCAAGAAGATGCATTTTGTGCCCTTTGGGGAAAGCTTATCTTGCCCAGGTGCAAGGTTGTATACAAAACAAGTACATCTAAAAACACAAGGAGGAAGAAGATAAAGAGATTGTGTGGGGAAGAGAATGGAATGGGGAATCTAATGATGCATCACAGGAGAAGGCATATAATTAATTAAGTAGCAAGTAGTGAGAATAGCATCCCCTTAGAAATGAAAAGGAACATGACTGTGAAGAAGTAAAGTATGAGTTGTCTCTATGAGATGATGATTTTTGCATTCAGCTACTCTATTTTGTTGAGGAGTGTGTGCACACGATGACTAGTGAAGAATTCCTTGTCGAGACATAAAGGAAGAAAAAGGTGTAGAAAAATATTCTCGTGCATTGTCACTATCTAAAACATGGATAGCAACATTAAATTGAGTCTGAATTTTAGCACAAAATTTTTAAAAATTTGAGAATAATTCAGATTGATTCTTCATAAGGAATAACCAAGTACATTAAGAATAGTCATCAATAAAAGTTACAAAATACTGAAAACCCAAAGTAGAAATAGTATGACTAGGACCCCAAGCATTAGTGTGGACAAGTTCAAAGGGGGACATAGCATAATTATTGAGACACTTTGGAAATGAAACACAAGTATGTTTTCTAAGCTGACAAGAGTCACACTTAAGAGATGACAAACTAAAAAAATGAGGGACCATCTTTTGAAGTTTGGAGAGACTAGGATGGCCCAAATGAGTGTGAATAAGAGCAGCAAAATTAGTGGAGATTCAAGCAGCAGGAGTTGTAGGTGATATGAGATGGTAAAGGCCTTGAGACTGACACTCTGATACTGTGTTAAACTAGAGCCACGAGATAGAGATAGAGAGAAACCCTTAGAATGAGTGAATGTGTGTCGGTTGTTTTGCACCTCGCACTCAACTCATATATATACTAAACAAGGATAGTTACATGCTCCTAACTGTACAATTTGAGACTAAACATAAAATAAAAAACTAAGACTAAGGCTAAGTAAAGCTATACAATACAATGTTATATTCAACAGGTCCATATGAATGTCAACTCTTTCTAAATTAGCCTATGTTTTTGCACTTTCAACTAGTTATTCCAAATACTCTTCTATCTCATCTAGTTGTTTATTCAGAAAGTTGCCATTACACATCATCTCTACAAATTGGCACATGTCAAAATTAAGTCTTTCATAAAAGAGGCTGATGATGCACCATGATTCATAGCCATGATGTAGGCATGTGAGTAATAGATCTTTGAACCTTTTCTAGTATTAGTAGAATGATTCTTTATCCTTTTGGGTATAGAAGTGTATTTGTTTTATGTTTAGGGAAAAACTTTTTCAAGAATTCCCTAGTCATTTCATTCCAGGACCTCATGGAACCCTTTGGTGTGCATTAAACCACATTTTTGCTTTTTCCTTTGAAGAGAAAGGAAATAGCTTAAGCCTTACAATATTTAAATCAATATTTTGTGTTTGCTGGGTACTACATACCTCATAAATTCTTTAAGTTGCAAGTAAGGACTTTCATTGTCTAATCCATGGAATTTGGAAAGTAATTGGATTACTTCCCCTTTTAATTCTAATGCACCAACATTTTGAAGAAGAATGACAGAAGATGGTGTACTGCTGCATGTAGGTTGAAAGTAATCTCTTGAAGTTCTTCTATAAAGATTTTGATAAACATCATTGTCTCCATGGTCACTTTGTTGATTCCACTCTTTGTTTCCATTCCCCTATCTCTTTACATGTGTGGATGATTATTCCTCCTTGGTGAAGGTTGATTTTCATCATCAATTAGAGGTCGTGGGTCCTCATTCATGGTGAGTGGAGAGCCTTGATCACCTCTAATACTACTACAAGGTGAGTTGCCCCTTGATCGTTGATCAATTATTTATGGTAACTGTTCTAATTATATGTATTTTTGGTTGTACTTGACTAACCTCCCAGCTTTGTCATGTATCCAAAAGTGCATACAATGAAAGATCTCTCGTTTCTTCTTCTTCTTCTTCTTAACTACCCTAAATGATGTAACCTAAATGTCTTGAATGATGCACAAATAAAGAATACAATCAAATAATCCCTAAGGCTAATAAGCAAAAATATTTTGATTTTCTTGAATTTGTGAGGGGAGATGCTTGTAGATTACCTAATCAAAAGCTCCTTATCTCTTTTAGATTTGATTATTGCTTACTAGTTTGATTTTTCTCTAAATTGGTTGATACAATTCTCATGTAAGGAGGTGTTTAGACCTCAACCAAAGTCAACAGAAGGTGTAGAAAAATCACTTGGATTTTAACACACCCACTATAACCACAATACTCAAAAGCCACTAAAGTGACAACACATCATGTCCTTTTAAGAGGGTCCTACTAGCATGGGATGGCCTTTATAGGTCTCTTATAATTAATTTGAGAGGCTGGGTTGGGTGCTTGTGGTGATTATTCTAGGTGGGCCAAGAGGTGGTGATTAAATCCGCCCTTGATCTTGTGAGGTTGGGTGTCCTTACTAATTAATTTTCACACTCCATGATATTTCAATCAATATATGAATCACCTTATAACTATAAAGATGCTCTAAAATGCAATTAAAAATAATAAACTAATGCAAACCTTAAAAATCAATAATTATAAAAAATGCTTTCTATATACAATTATACTACCAAACAATTCAAAATTATTCTAATAATGCAAACACTAATCAAGGAATTTTAAGAAGTTAGAATTTCTCATAGTGCTCGTACAAGGGTGGGACCATTTTATATATTCCACCTCTACTTCTAGGTCACGATGGTCCATCCTTAACCTGTAATATTATAACTCTTTTAAATGAATTGTGATTAAAAAATACAATGCATCCTCACCACAATTCACCTAAAATAAAAAAATTTCCATCCTAATTATGATCCCCCTTGAATTCCTCTTTTTTTAATTTTTGGCAAAATAAAAATAGCAATAAGTACCAAAATTCAGGAAATATAATGATTATGCACTAAGAAAAATTAAAAAGTACACTTAAAATACCTAAAATCCTAAAATAATGCAATCCTTAAAAAAAAATTATTTTTTTTGAAAATTTGGAATTTTTTAAAATTTTATGAAAACTCCATTGCAAGTCTTTGGTAACGGCTCCAAAAACTTGTTGATTATTTTTTGCAAGTGCACGAGGCTATTGTAATATAGCTTATGCAAGTACGAGCTGATTCCATGGGGACTTGACTTAAAAGTTTGGAGTTTAAATAAAATTTAATTGACAAAAAGTAGAGTAAATAAAAAAAATTAAATAACAATGAATTGTAAACTCAAATCTATTTAACTAATGAAAATTATAGAATTTTCAATTTAAAAAGAAAGAAAATTAAACTAAATAACAAATAAAATATACTTTCCTCGTTGATTATGATAAATTTCTTCAAATCTGGTACAATCAAAGTCAATTGGCCTTCATTAACCTTGCAATCATATCTTTGATTAAAGATCTAACGGCTTAATTGTTTAGATTTTTAAAAATTTTGATGATCTGAACTGAAAAAAGATTTTGGGTTTGGGACGGCTTAGATTGAATTTCTAGATTTTAGATTGAAGATCGGGCTAATGGATAATTTAAGAATTGTCCTAAGAACAAAATCTAGGAATTGATTTGAATTCTGATGAGAAAAAGATCAAGAAATAATGTTTTTTTGATGGTTAAAGCTGGACCATTGATTTGGTTAAGCTTTAATCAAACAGGGTCTGAATTACTTAATTCCTATTCTTATTTAAGAACAACACAGAACCTGGATAATGTAAAATAGATATAGAAATAAGACAAAACTAAGGACACAGAGGAAACTAGAATGGGGACATAAATGAAATTAAAAAAATAAGGCTTAGTGTAAAATTGGAAATTTTCCTGAAAATTCCTGCTTTTAACCCGTAACCAAAGAAGATGACGATGGAGCACATGGGAAAACCAGACGAGGAAGAAGATGCAAGGGAGATAGTGAAGAAAGGAGAGGAGAAGAATTGGGAGAAAACCCAATCTGGGTTTTGCTCCGAATTAATGAAAGAGTAACTTGAAGAGAATTTAGGAGAAAGTTGGTGGAAAATAGGGGGAAAACTGTGGAACGATGATGGAAATAACAATGAAACAAGGAAAAAAAGCAATGAACAAGGAATAGCTATAGTAAGTAAAGAGAAAGACGACAACTAGATGGGTGAAAGGAAGAATCAACGATGAGGCTAAGAGAACTGGGTGCGATCATGAGAGAACGAATGAGTGTGTGTGTGTGTGTGTGTGTGTGTGTGAGAGAGAGAGAGAGAGAGAGAGAGAGAGAGAGAGAGAGAGAGAGAGAGAGAGAGAGAGAGAGAGAGAGAGAGAGAGAGAGAGAGAGATGGGTAGGGATTCTCTGTAGTGCAGGGAATCCGAGAAAGGAAGAAAGTGCGAGTGAGAAAAAGAAAGTAGAAGAAGGAGGCGAGATAGAATAGAGAATGAGAGTGAGAGAGAGAGGGAAGGAACTGGAGCGGGAAAGAGGGAGTGAGGTGCTTCCTTGCGACTGCTCTCCCTCAGGTTTTCCTTCTTGTAAACCTTCTCTTACAGTGGAGAGAGAGAGAGAGAGTTATTCAAATTCAATTTTGATTTGTGTCCTTATTGTCTTTAATTTCTTCTTTTCTCAAGTTGTTTCCTCCTTAATCTAGTCCATTTAATTTAATCTGGACCATCCATTTCAAATTTGATTGATCTGCAACACAAATTAAATTAGAATCATCCAATCAACTTGGATGATCATCTTACTATAAATTTTGCAAATCAATGGTTGGGTCGTTAATTGAAGTTAAAATGCATTTTTTAATGTGAAATTTCAAAATTGATCAAATATATGATCTAATTAGATACTAGATTAAGGGAATTTTGGCCGAAATTGAACACTTAACAATCTTCTATTGTAAGGAGCGAAAGAACACCGTATTGGTAAATAATTATATCTAGCAAATTTAACCTCCTTGTGAAGAAGGATTTGGGAAGATATATTTGGAATTTGAGGAGCAATGGCAAAGAGATACCAATGACAGAGCTTTTTCTTAATTGGGATAACCATGAAATGTCAACAATTTTCTTTTACTCTTTTTCTTGCAAATAATAGGAAGAAAGACAAGAGGCATTGTATCCTTTCTTTTAGTAGGACTGGGTAGCTAGTGGAAGCCATCACTTGCAATGGTTATGGTGCAAATAGGTCTTAGAATAGATTTAGCTTGTTCATAGAAACAAAGTTGAAAACAAGAAAAAATGAGAAAAGTACTAACAATTATGTAGCCACTCTAAATATTTCCAATCATACCTACTCGAAATGCTTTTGGATCTATTTTAGAATTCCATTAACTCTTATTAGACTTGATAGGAAGAGAGATTGGAAACATAATGTATGCCTTCAATTGTGCTCAACAAGATGATTCCTTTTCCTAATTGAAACCCATCCCATCCTTTGATTGTTGAATTCTAGTATCCACTCACATGCATCCCTTCAAACTCTTCTCCCAATCGAAACTTATAAGTTGGATCTTGGCATTTTTGCTACCAATTTCCTATTTAATTTGAAGGTGAAAATGTATTTCCCTTGGATCTTGATCTACCCCATGATAAAATGTAAGAAATTAAAAGGTTAGGGGAGAACCGCAAATTCTGCGAGAAACCTTCTTACCTTACCCTAGCCCAGGCTAGCTTTTATTAAAATCCACTAATCAAAACATTTGTAGAAAGACATTAATGTCCTAACTATATAGCTGAATGAACAAAAATAGAAAATTTAGAACAACCATTGACTAGTCACACATTACTTGTGATGGAAATGGCTATCAATTGATAGACAGGAAATTTTCAATTTGAAAGAGACTTAATCCCTCAACATATTAAAAATATGATTTGACATTTATAGTGTTATTTCCTTATCATTTCTTTAATATATTGACAAGATTTTATCACTTTTTGCAGGTCATTTTCTTTTGACACACCTTCTTGTCAAGTAATACCCAAATAGAAGGAAGGATTGTCAATGTTTCATCTAATGGTCATTGATTTGCTAATCATACAGGAGTCCTGTTTGACCTCGAAAAAATTAATGATAAGTCAAAGTAATGATAAATCAATTTTGTAATGAATTATCTTGGGTTATCAAATGTATCTTTGCAATTTCTAAGGATTATTTATTTCCTTCAATTGAAGGGGAGCCGTAGTGCAACGGTAGCATTGTCTTTGGGTGATTTGGAGGTCTCTGGTTTAAGGAGTGGAAATAGCCTCTTGCAAAAATGCAAGGCTGTATACTATAGTCCCTTTGTGGTCCATCCCTTCCCCTGAGCCCGCATACACAGGATGTAATATCCTTAATTTTTAGTACGAATTAAGAAATTACTAAATAAATCAAATTAAAAATTTTATAGAAGGAAATTTTTCCTGAAAACATAAGAATTAGAAAGTCCTCGTCGATACGATTCCAACTCCACTAAGAACACGAAAAACGGAGCTCAAACGAGGGAGTTAGGAGCCGTCGAATTTGTAAGGGCATTTTGGTCATTTGATAGAGACGTGTTACATAGGGGTCCAAATTGATAATGGCACCCCCGTCTTCCACACGTCTCTACCAGTCCGGCAAAATCACCAGAGAGACATGGAAAAAGACGTGAGGAATCTAAATCCTATATCCATTCTTCCCCAGGAGCTAAAACGCTCCACCTTGAGCGTTTCTTTGAGTTTTTACTTAGATCCCTAGCCTAGAAAGATTGCACTTTTTCAGCGAGTGGAACCTCGACAACACGAGAAAACCCAGCCAGGCACAAGGTAAGCCTTAAACTCTATTTTTTCGTATTTATTAAATAGGAAAACTAATTAGAAAAGCATGTAAAAATTAGGAAAAATCAGATTTCCTGGGAACTCTATGCACGCTACTGTTGGAGCATGATTTTACATATGAAACCATGTTCATTTGGAAATTGCATCGTCCAAATAGTGTACAAGAGACCCAAGATCAAACCCTTTAAATTTGGGAGTGGTCCAACGGTAGGTTTCTCCAGAAAACGCAAAAACTAGTACCTAGGGATGATTTTAGGAACTTGGGAAAAATCTTTTAAAATCCATTGTTTTTGGAAAAATAAGTGCAATAGGAGGGCATAAATGGATTCTAGAGAGAATTTTGAGAAAAATGGAGCAAAAATTTTGCAAAACAGAGCTCTATAGCTCCGTCGAAGACTACCGGAATCCGGTTGTCTTCTCCGGTGGCGCTGATGCCAGGACGCACATGGTAACGCACAGAAGATGACGTCAACTGACGTCACCGTCGCACGCGTGCGTGGTGCCACGTGTGCGCGGAAGGACTCGATAGGCGGTCGTAGTGGGGCCGGGACGAGGCGCGTCCTGGCGTCCGTGACGCACGCGGCGGTGCGTCACGGTACCAAGGACGCACTCCGTGCTTCCCATCCTGCGTTTTGGATGTCAGGAGTCTTCGTGACGCCGGTGTAAACCGGCAGAAATCCGAGCCGCCAATATAGACGACCTTATGGTGGTCCAGCAAGCCCCATTTTGCGTAGGTTTTCACTAAATTTTGATTTTTAGGAGCTAGAGGAGTCCAAATCACGATCCGACAGAGGCATTGTGACTGTATTGATGACGCAAACCTAGTTTTAAATTAAAAACTTATAAATGACCACTTTTTCTTTAGAAAAAGTTTAAAATAGTGGTGTGATATGTACAAGTGTACTTAAACATACCAGTTAAAGGGAGTTATTTTCAAGCTAGTGGTCTCACATTGAGGTAGGTGAAGACAATTAATTCTTTGCCTTGATTTTTAAACCATGTTTAAACATAGCATCATGTGTGATTGTGTTTTAAATTGAAATTATCATTTATCGTGGATTTCATGCGACCTTAAGTACACTATGATTATTCCAAATTGAAATCTTTTATTGAATAAACTTATTTCAAATGTTTTTATAAGCATGATGTTAATTAATTATGCTTAAATAGAGACTTATTGATTATTATATCTCATAAATGCATGGATTTACATAGAAATAAGAATAGAGGCTTATTAGCTGGTCCTTTTATAGGCTAACCCCAGGATGAGGGGTATGTCTTGGGGATTGTGAGCTATGAGTGTTCCTGAGTTTTAGCATATGCATATGATTTTCGTGTTTTATATTTGATGATGGGTGCTCTCACCCGGTGGGCGTCATGCCAGGAGGGATAGGGCTAGCCACCCACTCTTCGAGATTGTGATGTGATGATATTGTGATATGATAGACACCTGCCCATAGATGGCATTCAGTAGGGGTTTGGTAACATGGATAGTCCACATTATCGGTCTGAGCCTTTCCATGGGGACAGCCGCTAAGTCTCCCGTTATGGTGTCGACGGAGAGCGGCGGTGGTTGATACCCATGGAGGGTTGCCACTGCAGCATGACGGCCCATATTCTTGTTATGTGTGCATGTATGATGAGCATGGTTACGGATGGTATGCCTGAGTGTGACGACACTCAGAGGTTGGCTATGAGTACTCCTAATGAGTGATGTTAGTGCGATGTTGTGGGACCCATTACCTAAGGGTGCCCTTATTATTATTGTATGCTCATTTACATTGATTTATATCATGTTTTGACTCTGTGAAATGCATGTTTTAGTATATGGAATAAATTGACATTTATTTGGACATGACATTATGATACTACTATTTTCATAAATGATAGACTTATCATCAGTGCTGTTAATTATTTCTTTCATTTATTACATTAATTGTTTATGTACCTACACAAGCGATAGCTTGCTGAGGCATTGCTTTGTTTTGCAATGCCTTAGATCTTGAGCGCAACATCAGGAAAGGAAAAGCTGTTGAGAAACCATGAGAGCTGCTGAAGACTACTTTTTCCTATAGTTTTAGACAGTGATGTGAGTCATTAGAGAGGATTATCATTTAAATTTAATTATGGACTGCATACTTTATGTTTTGGATTTGATTGAGATGTTTGGACATATGCTAGACATTTATATGGAATGTTATGATGGATAGACCTTGGGCCATATTATTATTGTTTTGGACATTTATTTGATTTAAAATAAAGGCGCCGATTTATTTAACATTGATTGATACGTGTATTGTTTTAAATCTATTTATGTTTTAATTTATATGAATGTCATTCTGAGAAAGGAAAAATTTACACCCGGAGTTTTTAAGATATGTTTTAGTAAAAGGTGAAATAAAAATTTTCTTATGGGATCCCAAATGCTCTTATTTAAAATGCCATTATTGTTATTATTATAAATAAAAAAATGTCTTAAAAATCCGGGGTGTAACACAGGAGCTTCGTGTGCAAGGCTGCCCTTTGCTTATTTCCTTCAATTCCACTTCATAGTGCTTTGCAAAAAATACAAACTGTGGAACTGCTATTAATTTGTCTTCCAACATTCTAAATTTGCAGGTACAATGGTCTTGTCGTGTGTGGTCAATCAAAGCTTGCAAACATATTGCACGCAAATGAGCTTGCAAGAGTTCTAAAGGTATTTGAATAGTTCATTAGTCATAATCAATCAGACATACATGAGTAGAAAAATATTAAGCAATTCATACTCAGCGGAGTACTTTTAGTAATTATTGGAATTCATCCTAGCTTTTGCTCAAACCATGTCTAGCTTTGTTATGAGGATTGAATATATTCTAAACTTTTGCAGTATCCAGTATTTGTCGAATTTTGTATTGGTAAAATGAGGAAATAAAGTGTGGGAGAAGCCCACACTCTTTACTGAATACTAAGGAATAACTTGCATTTATCTGTCTTTGAACCTTCCTATCATTTTATTATTTAATACTTGATAGGAATAAGCTCTCTTAACCATAGGGGCTTGACTTCTTGATGCTTTTCATATGAACGGTGTGCCTCTCTATCTTCTTTATTTTTATTATGCTCCATTACTTAATCAGATGTTGGCTCATAAAAAATCAATGATGCTTATTTAAAACCCCTGACAAGATCTTCTCCTTGGTAGGCTTTCCTGTTCTATTTTCAATGAATAGAAAACCTGTGTCTTTAAATATTAATGGAAGAAATATTTGGATAAAATTCTATTAATAGTGTAGTTGTTAATAGTCCTCAATGGATTAGTTTTGAGGGAAAAATCATCTAGGGAAGACATTGAGAGCTGGAACAATGGGTCTTAGGAACTAGTTATAATTTGCTAGCATGGCATAAAGTAGGATTCAGGATGAGAAACATGGTGGTGAAGGAGCAAGTTGATAGAAGAAAGATTTTACATTCGGGTACTTTCAGAAGCCAACTTGAAGACTATTGATGACTATTGGAGTTGGAGAGATTGGGTATGGACCTCATCACAGTCATTGGAGCAATATGCTGGAATCATGCAGGACTAACCAAGAAACCATTCATTGCCAACAAGTATTGGGCGTGTGCTTTTAAATGTGTGGCTAGCAACTGAAATTGGTTCTAGTTAGAGATTGTGTGCAAATAAAAGAATAGAGAAGATTTTGAGTGGATCAAGTGAGATTATATAGCAGTTTCCCTCACCTTCCTCATTGGAATAATTTAAAGAGTTTCATCAATTTTGAATATATGATTTACCATAATACATACTAACATCACCATTCAAATAAATATATAAATAAATTTCATCCTAACGTAGTGACAAATAACTTCATCAATTTAGGGGACCCTTTTGTGGCTCCTTGCCCAAAGAGAACTAAAGGAAATCCTTTGCAAATATGAATTACATTGACAAAAGGCTAAGATGGGGGAACATGGGAGGTAGTCTCATGAAGTAAAAAGAAAGGGGTCCTTGATCAGAATACTGGTTAAGTTGTATATGTGACGACCCAGGTTTTTGAAACATGATTTGTAAAGTATTTTGAAAGGCAGGGCCCTTAAGAGAGTAAAAAAAATTTTGCAAAACAAAGCAGCAGAAATTCTTTTCTTTATAACTTGTTTTGAAAATCCAAGTCACCACTTCATACATAACATAAGTACAATTTGTGTACAAAATAAAATTCCATGGAAGGAATATACTTTTATTATACTCCAGGATCCATCCAGTGGTTCCCAGTATAGCCAAATCTAGTACAATACTTGTCCAAATTACATAATCCAAAACTCAAGCTCACCATACAATAAAACTCTCAACAAAGAAAAATACATGTCTTCAAGGGTATACCTTGAAGATTATTCTCTTCAAGTCTTCTATAGTCTTCAGCTCCTAACTCTCCTTCCCTGCATTTGAGATATTGTAACAAGTACAATATCTCAGCAAGCAATGCTTGGTAGGGGATTCAAGAAACATAACATTGACAATGTAATTCCAATACTTCATAATCTCATTATCCTTAAACATACTCTTTACTTTGTAAGCTATGTATATCTATATACATACACACCCTTCATGGGTAAACCAATTAAATTTGTGAAAATAGTCAAATATCATTCCCAACTAAGCTGATCAATTCTCTTCATTTTGAGAATTTAGTATTACAACTAATCTTATACTGGGAATTTCCCTTCTTGGGAAACATTAGTAATATACAATTACCTAGCATTTCATTATGCTATAACATAAGGCATTTCACTATGCCTATTCTCATATGCATCATAGTGCAAAATAATCAGAAAGGTTGCTATGCTGCAGTCTGATCCGTACTAGCATGCTCGGATAACTGCCCTGTTCACCACTAATACCATGGTGAAAAATATTATGTCACTGCCCGTATGGGGGGGCAAGACTTTCACAGTGGTGGCCTTCCCATAATTGCCACCACCCAACTTTTAGCCTCTCATTGGGCAAGGTATCATCATATCATCAAATTTTAAGGACGGGTGGCCAAACCCTCATAACTCCTCTAGCAATAGCATCCCCTAGGCTCATGCCTATTAAAACAAACTCACAAGCCTCCAAGCTTGTATGTAAAATAGATTTCATATATATCAGACCATATGTCTGTTTACTTAGGGCTGAAATATTTTCTAGTTCCCTATTCACTTATAGTTTAGTCCTTAACCATCTTATAGGTGTTTGGTTAGATCATAAGGTTTTCAAGAGATTCAGTACAAGTATTATCATTACTCTTGTCAACATACGATCATGAGTACAATCATGTATATCTCATGTAAATGCATTCATCAAATCCTCCTACCTTTAAGGATTGATCTCTTTTCCCCAATCTTCCATGATCCTGACTGATGTATGTAATCTGTACATCCATACATATTGTCAATATATAAATTATGAACAATCCTATTGATCACTATATTTGATGTTTAGAATGATCTTTAGATCATTCATATCTAAGTATTTTTCTATCTCTAAGTCTTTGTATGTTCATCTCCTTGATCTTGATCTTTCATAGATCCTTTGATTGACAATCTACACATGTTGATAAAGATCAAGGTCCCATCTAGTTCTTCTTTGATCTAAGTTTAGTTCTTGGATCATCCCTATGGAGGATGATCTTGGTTCTCTTCCTTGAATCATCTTTGATCAAGGGTTTCGGTTATCTAATCTAATGAACTATAACAAGTATACTAACAAACATGCATACTAAGTACAATATAGTGTTCTTATTCTTATTGTTATTGATCATCCAAGATCTAATGGATCTTGTTTGATCATCCTTATCTTACTTACTATTTTTATTAGGGTTAGGTAATTTACTAACCTTTTATGCTCTTATTATTATTATTCAACCAGTTAAAGTGCTGGTTGAAGGTAGCTTATTCAAGCCTAAATCTAGACTGCTCCTCTTATTTCCAATTGGCTAAGGCTTACTAGTTGAATGGGTGAACACAAAGTGGTTACTTCAATCCTCATGTAAGGAGGCGTTTAGACCTCACAAACATCAACAGAAGGTAGGGGAAGAGCGAGGCTCTATTAGATAACCCCCTTAACCACTATGTTCATCATTCACTAGAATGACCATAGCTCAACTTTTCGTAAGGTTCTTATAAGCATGTTTACCCTAAGTACTCTTTCTAATGGATTTTAATTAAGTCCATGAATATTTATAATGTCATTCATGGGGTTTATTATTCTTTTCCTAATTTGGGCTAAGGATTTGATAATCCTTATATTGTCCTACTAACTATAGCCCTTACTAATTAAGTCCAAAGTACTCCATTCTTATTTGTGCCATGAAACTTTTACTTTCTCATTAGAATACATTTTTGATGTTTTGTGCTCTTTATCTCATAACAAGTAAATCTACTAATAACATTTAACCATAAATCAATTATAGATTCAAAGCATAAAACTACATAATTTAACATTCAATGAAAATGAGGCAAGGTACTTAAATTAAATCTAGCACCTTATGATAACAATGAAACACATATCATGTTAAACTCTAAATGTTATACTAGCATGCTTTATAACATAATAATATAAAATGAAACTAATTACATTTACATTTTTAGAAACCTTTACTTATGATCCAACCATTTGATCTTAGATCTTTTCCTTTGATTAAGGATTTTAATTGTATTTAGGGAATTTTCTCTATTAAGGTCAAAAGATCATATTGATCTATTTTTGTCATAATCCATTCATGATCTCCTTGGATTTCATCATATAAACATTTATTCTTTCCATCCCAAGGATCTGATCACACTTGATCTCATTGATCAAGTGGGTCCCTTTGTATTTTTAGGGTTTTTCAACCATAAAGGGTAGATCCCTTAATATATCTCATATATATCCAATTTAAATATAGATCTCACTTTATTTAAGTAGTATATCATTATTAAAACATGTTTCTAAGATCTGATCATCTCAGTCTTGAAAATCTATGTAATTGGAAATTCTTTAATACATAAATTTTTTACTGAATAACATGTCTATTTTATCATTTCATAAGAAAATAGAGGTTTCAAGATTTCTATAGCTTCTTTCCAACCTAAATTTGGAGTTCAGATGACTCCATAATTGAAGTTGGAAGTTCACAGTCCTTCCTAGGGCCTGGATTTGATCTGAGCCCAAGGAATGGATGGCCCAGATTAGTCGAGCAGAACGACCAGGCAGAACAAATCGAGCAGAACGAACCAGGCGGTCATCAGGCTCGTCTGCTGGGAGGAAACGATGAAGTGCTACTGCGGGGCGTCCACAGACGCGGACAGGACGAGCGGAATGCCCGTCGTCCGCACGCCCGCAAACTGGGCTGTCACTGGGCGCGTCCGCTCATTCATTTGACGGATGCGCTGTCGTCTCGCTTGGGACAACGCTCCACGTACAGCGCACGCGCCGTTCCGACAGTGCGTCACGTGTGCGTCTTGGGCGCCGTCTAATCCGGAGATCGGACAGTCCATTCTGGACTGTCCAATCAATCCTCTTTCAATTGGGGGCCCAAAACATCTCTGATTTTTATGAAATTTCTACCCTAGGGGTTTTGGACCCTTCAAGATCGATTGGTACAGTCAGAGTTTTTATCTGAGCTCTCTATCATCCATAATTAAGGGTTCTGTTGTTTACTTTATTTTTACCTTTTTATTACCAAAATTAATTACAGTAAAATAAAAATTACATAAAACAATACTAAACATCTATGAAAAGGATTTCCACCTACCTGATTGGAGAGAAAACCTTGGTTATATGCCCAATTTAAAAAATACCTTGTTGATGAAGATACAACCTAAAATCCACCTTTCTATAAAATATTCGTTGTTTGAACCGTTGAATCTTGAAATTTCTTTGGGGGTTTTGTAGAATAGATATGTTAGGAAGTTTTGGATGGTGGAATTGATCAAATTAGATCTAGAACAGAGTGGCTAATTGATTTTAGGTCTCTTGTTCCAATCTAAAAAGAAAAACAAGTTGAAAAGAGATCTAACTCTTGGAAACTTTGGGTTTTTGGGGAGGGATCTAGATCTAATTTTTTAAGAAGATTGAAGAGAATTTCGTGGGGATTTTATGAGGATTTTTGGGGTTGTATTTATAAGCATTTTGGGTCTTTTTTCATGATTATAATATTTTATTTTTTTATTATTAAATGGCATGAAAGTCTTCAATGCTCCCATGCCTAATTTTTCTTCCCCAAGACCATCTGATATTTGTTGACCCATGTTTCACATGGGCTTCTGATAAAATTGGTTGTTGGGTACGTGGTGGGCTCCATGTGGGCCCCACATGGTGTAAAAAGACCGTTTTGCCATTTATGCATAAAATTTTGGGTTTTATTCCCATGATCTCAGATTTGAGTGTACTTAGTGGCGTTGGATTCATATTTCTCAGTACATTCTAAATTTTGATGTTTCATATTTTGATTTTTGGGTAAAATTACTATTTTACCCCTTTTGTCCAAGAAATGAAAAACTTAAGGATTTCTCATCCGAATTCAAAATTTGTCGTGCTTACAGTCATTTTGAAGGGTTTGCTAAGTTTAATTTCAATTTTACATATCTTATGATTTGATTATACTTTTATAAAAAGTATATTTTAAATAACCCTAATATTTCAGCCCGAAATATCTAAAACTCAACCTTTATTGATTTTTCTCAATCAATTACAAAAATTGGGGTTATTACAATATACTTTCCCGTGGATATGTAGGATTTGTGGTCTTTATGCTTGTTCTAGGACCAATGTTTTCTATATACTTGCATATTTGCTACTTAGAGAATGCAACATTACCATATGGTAATATAATACTAACTACTTTTGAATTTGAATGGAATAAATTCCAGTCCAAGTTGTATGATGCCAGCTTTGCTACCATTATAACATATGTAAAGAACTGAAATGACACCTGAGAAGAGGTTGACCATTTTATGACAGGATATAGTTGCAAAATAGGTTTGCACCAGATGTCTTGGACATTTCTAGTCATACAAATAGATTTTGTTGAACCTGATTATACTGGAAACATATCCAAGACTTACATCTTTTCCCCTCAAACAGAAATTGCTCACTAGTTTCCCCTTACTCTCCTACTTAAGGCCTCCATTTTATTCCTCGCTTTTTGGATAGGAGGTCATCATTGTCATTGGGAAGAAGAGAAAATATTGGAAGGAAAACTAAGGTCAAGTTAACAACTCATGTAAATGTAAAACATTCTGAAATTAGAGCCCACATCTCTTTACACTAAATTTAGCTTCATCTTAACATTTCACCTTACCTAATTCATAATTAACGCCCTTCCAGAAGAAAATCCTCCACTCTTTTCTACAATAACCTCAATATTCCTGTTTTTGTTTCTTTCAACCTTAAGCTGTTTTGCCTCCCTTGACATATAATTGTTATTTCTACCTTGCTTTTAATTTAAAAATCTTTTTATAAGTTCATACTCTCATACATCATTTTCAATCCCTATTCTATCTCTTTTCTTTCTATGGATTTCTTAATGTCTTTCAAATCTTCATATTTACCATCTTTAGCTGATAATGTTATTATCAAGTAATCTCGTAATGGTTTCTCTTGAAAAAGCAAATTCTGTATTGTGATGTGCATCCTTGAAAATGCTAGATAGACTTAAAGAATTCCCTCTCATGAGCATACTAGACATAAGATCTCAAGTGTTCCACATCATGGAAATTTGATACTTCTCAGTTCTATTATTTGAAAATCTAGTAATGGCATTTGGCAGTGAAAGATGAAGATTTTTCTTGGTTAGATTTGTTCAACTTTATCCTTTGAGGTTCTTGACTTTGGCTTTGCTCAGGACTTCTGGAAGACCCTCCATGCCATCCACTTGGAACAATTAGAAGCCCATATGTTACAGCTATACTTCAGTTACAGACTTGCTTCCAGGGCCAACTCTCCCTAACTATGTATCTGTTTGGTTGGAGACTCTGAGCAGTTTACTGCTGCTCAGTGGCAAGTAGAGTGTGATGATGAGGTCTTGTATTGCTGAGTTACATCTGATGCTTACTCAACCTGAAAGTTTTCACCAAAAAAGTAGAGTAATAACTTTAGGACTCCTATGTCTGATGCCTTCCTCTGACAACTTTGAGGTGTTCTACAAACACATCAACTTGAATTGGAAATAGTTGGGGTTGCAGATGTGGCCAATAAAGTAGGTGTGTGATAGAAGATTCAATTGAATTTGATTCCAAGAATGTATATTACAGAAGTTCAATTACACTTGGAATGAAAAAAACTCAAAACTCTGTGGTTCTGTCTGTATACAATGGGCATATTTTCACAAGTCCCTAGATTTCGAGGAGCTAGAACCTCCCTTCCACAATTCTTCCTCCCCTCCTTCTGTTCTCCACCACCTTCTTATGTCCTCCTCCTTCCATTCATAACAACCTTTTGAATTATCCAACAGAGTAACTGCCTCTATAGCTGGTAACCCAGTATAACCATATGTTGCTTATGTTTGTTCTTTACTTCTTCTTGTGTAATATCTACCAAATCTCTTTTCTTTAGGTTCTATTGATGTAATAATACCCCCCCTAATAGTGGCACCTTGTCCTCAAGGTGGAAATCAGGGAATTGTCTATGAATGTCTTCCAATGGCTCCCATGTGTTGTCATGGTCTGGAAGATTTTTCCACTGGATTAGTACTCCGTATTGTCCATTAGTAGCCTGCCTAATCTCATTGATGGTTGCTGGGTATGCATTCACTTCAAACTCTTCATTCAAGGTCTATGGTATGGGTTGAGGCTTTGTAGGAGGTTCACAAGCTGGTTTGAGTTGGGATACATGAAGAACATGATGTATTTTAGCCTGTGGTGGTAGCTCCAATTTATATGCTACTTGTCCAATCTTTTCAAGGATAGCACAAGGGCCATAATAACGGGGCCTTAGTTTCTCATTGGACTTTGTTGATAGTGATTTGAAACGATAAGGTTGGAGCTTCAAATAGACATAGTCTCCTGGTTGGAAATGGAGAGGACGTCGATGTATATCTGCCTGTCTTTTCATCTTCCATTGAGCTGCCTCTAAATTGTGCTTGAGTTCACTTAGAATGGAATCACAGTTAGGCATCTGTTGATTAACTTCCTCTATCAATAACTCTCCCCCTATATAAGTCAGTAACTTGGGTGTTCTCTTCCATATAGAGCCCGGAATGGTGTCATTCCTACTGAATGTTGGTCATTCCTACTGAATGTTGGTAAGTTGTATTGTACCAATATTCTACCCAACAGATCCATTTGGGCTAGGACTTTGGTTTGTTACCAATGAAACATCGTAAATATGTTTCCAAGCACCTATTTACCACTTCTGTTTGTCCATCTATTTGAGGATGATATGAAGAACTCATCTTGAGGGCAGTCCCTGCCTGTTTAAACAGTTCAGTCCAAAATTGGCTGATAAAGACCTTATCTCTGTTGGATATAATAGACTTAGGATAACCGTGTAGTTTAACCACTTCCTTGTTGAAGATGTTGGCTACCTCTTTGGCTATGTAAGGATGACTGAGGAGAATGAAATGGCTGTACTTAGTTAAGCGATCAACAACTACTAACACCATGTCATAACCATGAGCTTTAGGTAACCCACTGATGAAATCCATGGATAGCTCACTCCAAACTTCCTTGGGAATGGGAAGAGGCTGAAGAGGACCTGCTGGTTTATTAGCTATATATTTGTTTCTTTGATAGACATCACAATTGGATATGAATTTTTGAATATCCTATCGCATTCCTTCCCAATGAAGCACTTGGGATATGCGTTTATAAGTACGTGTAATTCCTGAATGCCCCCCTCCAGGTGTGGAATGGAATTCATGTAATAAGACCAAAATGCGAGATGAAGATCTGGGAATAACCAACTTTCTCTAAAATAGTAAAAGACCTCTTTTGATTGTATACCCTGGCTGGCTATCTGGATTTGCCATTATGTTCTGAGTAATATGACGAATGTGAGGATCGTTTTGTAGTTTAGCAGCTAAAGAGTCCAAATCATCACATCGAACTATGGATAGAGCAAGATGATATAATAGAAGATCGTCCTTTTCCCCAAGCTGTGACTCACTAGAGGTCGCTTCTTTCTCCATTGTTTTGCTATTTGAATTGTTGATAGTGGTGTACTCATGTCGCCTGGACAAAGCATCCACTACTCAATTATCTGATCCTCACTTATACTAAATGACAGTCATATCCGATGAGTTTAGTCAGCCATTTTTGTTGGTCTTCATTTAATAATTTTTCGATCCATGAAGAACTATAGACTTTTCTGGTCAGTGTGAATGATGAATCTTCTGCCCATGAGGTAATGTCCCCATTTTTGTACTGCAAGAACTATAGCCATCAATTCTTTTTCATAAACTGACTTGGATTGTGATCGTAGAGAGAGAGACTGGCTAAAGAAGTCGATTGGTCTACCCTCTTGCATGAGGATAGCCCCAATCCCTTTTTCTAATGCATCTGTTTCTAGCACAAAGACTTTTGAAAAATCAGGTATGGTCAATACAGGAATTGATGTCATTGCTTTTTTCAATGTACCAAATGCCTCCTGACTTTCTTTAGTCCAACTGAACCCATCTTTCTTGAGTAATCTAGTTAATGGAGCAGCAATGATTCCATAGTTTTTAACAAACCTTCTATAATAGCCTGTGAGACCCAAAAATCCACGCAGTGCCTTAGCTTCTTTTGGTTTGGGCCATTGTAACATACATTCTATCTTGGACTCGTCAGCTTTGACCCCTCTCTCAGATATAATATGTCCTAAATACTCCAAAGAAAGTTGTGCAAAAGAACACTTGTTTCTATTAGCAATAAGCGTATGTTCTTCTAACAATTTTAGGACAATAACAATATGATCCAAGTGAAGAGAAAGAGTTCTGCTATATATCAAAATATCATCAAAGAAGACCAATACAAACTTGTGAAGATAGGGACGAAATGCCTTGTTCATCAGCGCCTGAAAAGTTGCTAGTGCATTGGTTATCCCAAAAGGCATAACCAAGAACTCATAGTGCCCCTCATGAGTGCGAAAGGCGGTTTTGGCTATGTCTTCCTCTTTGATTCGAATATGATAATAGCCTGATTTTAGATCCAGTTTTGAAAAAATGGTTGCACCACCCAATTCATCCAGCAGTTCATCTATGGTTGGGATCAGAAATTTGTCAGGCACTGTCACTTTGTTTAAAGCCCTATAGTCCACACAAAACCTCCAACCCCCATCTTTCTTTTTGACCAACAGTACTAGACTAGAAAAAGGGCTTTTACTAGGTCGAATGATGCCGGCATTTAACAGCTCCTTTATGATCTTTTCAATTTCATCCTTCTGTGAATGGGGATATCTGGATGGTCTGCTATGAGGAGGCTATGTTCCCTCTACCAACCGAATAGAATGGTCATGCGAACGGGCAACTGGCAGCCCTAAAGGTTGATCAAATACCTTTGAAAATTGCTGTAGTATAGGGTTTATAGCTGAATTGCTACCTTCATGCTGCTGGTCTTTATCCATTTCCATACCTCGATATTCAAGTATGCACCCAAACTCAGCTCTAGGAATGATCTGAAGGATAGACTTAAAGGAGACCATAGAACAAGATAGATTCAGATCTCCTCTTAAGATTATCTGTCGACTGTCTGCTTTGAAACGCATGGTGAAGTCATGAAAATTTGCAGAAATCTCCCCCAATGTCTGTAACCATGTATTCCCAACACGAGATCGGCTCCACCTGAGTCGAAAGGGTGGAAATCTTGGACCACTTGTAGACTGTCCAAATCTACCCTTAACTTCCTGCATATACCCTCTCCTCTAATGCAATGGGCGTCACCCACCTGAACCCCAAATCTTTTTGATCGATCAACTTCTAACTGGAGTTCTTGAACCAATTGAGTTGATATGAAATTGTGAGAGGCCCCACTATCTATCAGAACTATTACTTTCCTTTTCCCAATCCTCCCTTTCACTTTCATCATCCCGCCGGAAGTAAACCCGGAAATAGAGTTAAGGGACAATTCGAGTTCGTGATTTTTGGGTTCTCGGTTGTTCTCCCTTTCAATCAGGGAGAGAAGGAGGTTTGGGTTTTCCTCTTCTTCATCATCTGCAAGGATGAGCACTTGCAAGAGTCTGTTCTTACAACTGTGCCCTGGGTGATATTTTTCGTCGCATTTATAGCATAGTCCTTGAGCTTGCTGTTGTTGGAGCTCGGTGTCAGTGAGTCTCCATACCTAGTCTCTTTTTCTGGCAGGTTGTTCGATGGCCTACTTCTCCCATTCGAGTTCTAGTCGAAAACCCTTGTTCCGATCTGCCATGGGGAAGACAACTGCTAAATGATGGAATTGCCCTTGCAAACCCAATTCCGTCGATCTAGTCTTCGAAGGAATATGGTTGGGCCCTGATGTTCTTGGCCCAACGTCAGTTCTTACTGGGCGGGCCCGTATCCTATCCAAAGCCCGATTCTTTTCTTCAATTTTGTGGGCTAGCTCCATCAGCCCAGATAGCGATGCGGGCTTGAACATTTTGATTTCTGCCTTAATATCCTCCCGGAGCCCATTCAAGAAGGCTCCCTTCAGAACTTTGTAGGAGAGGTCCCTCAGGTGGCCGGAGAGGAGCTCGAACGATCGAAGATAGTCCAAGATGGTACCGTTCTACCTCAAAGCTAGGAGGGCTTCATAGTCATTGTCCCATTGGGACGATCAGAACCGTCGTAGCAAAGAAGATCGGAAGAACTCCCAAGATCAAAAAGGAGTTCGATTCTTTGCCCATAATAACCAATGGAGGGCATCTCCCTCTAAGCAAATGGAGGCTGCCTGAATCCTTTCAGAATCGGCGATTCCGTTAACCTGGAAGTATCTTTCTGCCCTACATAGCCAACCGTAGGGTTCTTGGCAGTCAAAAACTAGTAAATCCAGTCTCCGGCCATGCCATTCTTGATGATGATTGTTCCCCGACGGAAAGGGACTTCGTTTGGGGTTTTCCGAGGGTTCCTCCATCTCTGGGTTTCGATGGCTACTCCTACCTTCGTCCGATGACTCCCGGTTCTTGATCCATTCTCTAATTTCAACCAGGTATTCTCCTAGTGCACTGACATTAGTTTGTAATCTCCCCAGATGCTAACTCACATCTCCTATCTCTCCTCTAACTCCTTCTATCTCCTTCTCCATAATCTCTGTTCTTTCCATTCTGGTTCTTACCATTCCCTTGGTTTGAACCAGCTCTGATACTACTGATAGAAGATTCAATTGAATTTGATTCCAAGAATGTATATTACAGAAGTTCGATTACACTTGGAAAGAAAAAAACTCAGAACTCTGTAGTTCTGTCTGTATACAATGGGCATATTTTCACAAGTCCCTAGCTTTCGAGGAGCTAGAACCTCCCTTCCACAATTCTTCCTCCCCTCCTTCTGTTCTCCTCCACCTTCTTATGTCCTCCTCCTTCCATTTGTAACAACCTTTTGAATTATCCAACAGAGTAACTGCCTCTACAGCTGGTAACCCAGTATAACCATATGTTGCTTATGTTTGTTCTTTACTTCTTCTTGTGTAATATCTGCCAAATCTCTTTTCTTTAGGTTCTGTTGATGTAATAGTGTGGTTACCAGGTACAAGTACAAAACCCAGTAATACTATTAGGCACCAGGCCGTAGCCATTTACCATTCATGACTAAGTCATAGTGCAGCTCTGCATGGTCAGGGAGGGTTACTCCTTATTCTGCCTAGTCATGAAGTTCTCAATATATCCTCAGGCCTATCCATGTCGGTCACCACTGCCATGTTATTAAAGACCAATAACACTATATTTGTATGGTTGCAAGTGTTTCAGATGCTGGAATGAGACGGTTACCAATTATCTTTAGAGATACAATCTACATTGTTTGCCTATCGCACCTTTTTTTACTGCTACATCAGCTTAGCAACTTGTCTCTAGATTCTGGAATTGCTCCGATGCTTCTTGAATCATTGACATCTGTGCCAGTTACTACAAGATTGATGATGCAGGTACTATGTTTTCCTCCAATGTTTTCTGGTTCATCTTCATCATGGGTGATGGACACCGTCTCTTCACACAAGTTGGCGCAGTTCCCATAAGTTCCTCTGGCTCTGACGTTCTTCACGTTTTTGTAGTTCCTAGTAATAACAGAACTTTGATCTCTCACTTTTCATCTAGTTTCACGTCCATTCTTGTGGCGGATCATACAAATTGAGGAAACCCCTTGCCAGAAGTACTGCCAATGGCAAATTCTATTATGCTCCAGCTCCATTTTCTTCTTTTATTTAATTATTTTGTTATTTGAATGTAGGACACACGTATCTATGAGCCCCTTGCAAACCCACAACCTTCCACTGGAAAGACTCCTTCCACCCAACACTTCGTATATTTTGCATCCTTCTGATTGTCGCACTACAGATTTGCCACATAAATTCTAGTATTTTGTTTATGCTTGTTATAGCAATTTCCAGTCTCAACTACGTCTTAGTTGTCAACTTGAATTTTATGTGGAAGGACATGAGGGTTTGACGCAGCATCAGGATGCAGATTTCGTTGTGACCTTAATTACATCAATTATCTTGAGCAACCTTCTAGGCAATGGTCTCACAAACTGCATTAAGCCTTTAACAATAGTGAATACTTTAGGAGTAATCAGGTTAGTCTCTGTTTACCAGATACTATTGACAAGGCTAGTTTAGAACTGGTGTGAGTTGGTGGTATGCCATCAGATATGGATAAGACTGGGGTGAAGAGTCTGGAAAGAAAAGTAAAGGATAATTTGATACAATGGATCTGAGGGGCTCGCACTCTTTCTTAATCTAGAGACCAAGGACCGCCAAAACAGAAAAGGAGACCAGAAATCTTCTTCAGATATCTCATATGCCATCGTTTGCTCAGAACCTCTGGGGGAAAAGAGCTCTTCACATCCATGTCCTTATATCATCTCGTAATTGTCTCACATTTTTTACCTGTTTAAGTGTTTCAGTGATCATCATACTCATTCCTTGTACTCTTTGTTTGTACAGGAAGAAGGGGTGGACATAACTGCTAATTCACTTCATCCAGGAAGCATCACGACCAATCTTCTAAAGCACTGCAGTATCATATATGGTAAATTTACTGCATTAAGTTCTTTGATGGATTCATTTTAAATTAGAGAATGTTTGTGCTATCTTGATTTTCAGAAACTCACACAATAGTGGCCAAGCATTAAAAAGTTCTCTATGTTAACTTAGATCTGACATTTTTTCTTTCTCGAAAGATGACTTTAAGTGTCCAAATTGATTGGAGCTTTTCTAAATCGAGTAAGCATAGAGCCAATAAGTTCCAGCTTGCAGGATATCTTCCATTTGTCAGTTTTCTAGGAAAATTCACATGGCCTTGGAGCGATCGGCCTTTTGAGTTAAATAAAGAAATTTCGCGAGCATTCTGAAAACTGACATTGGTGTATTCCTTGCTGACTCTTGGATATATTGTTCTGATTGGCAGTTCCTTGACTGGAGAGATGGGAAGGCATTCCAGAAGATATCACCTTAGTACACCTCTTGATTGAATGCTGGTTATACCTCAGGTTTGAATTCTCGCTGAACCTGTAAAGCTAGGACATGAAAAACCAACAGTAGTTGAAGATTAATGTCGATATTCAAGCATGCTTAAGTGCATATGCGCATATAACTGCACATTTAACCGATACATAGAGGATATCCAGCCAAAAAAAGGGTTCAGATTCCCTTAGTGTTTTTCTAATAAAAACTGCTTGAATCCGTCTGGGAGCTTCAATTTGCACCCTATGCTGGTTCCACCATCACTAGAAACCACTGCAGCCAATGAGAACGTTTAGCATGGAGATGTCTATATCAAACCAACGGTGGTGCAAGCATCAGTTTCCTAGTTAGAACTATATTAACAGACTGGCGCTCTTGTTACTTATTCTACTTGTGCTTCATTGGCTTGTATTTGGAATTTGTCACGGGGAGGCCACACAGTGCTACGTAGCATTGCATCCACAGGTCAAAGGAGTTACTGGTAAATACTTCAGAGATTGTAACATAGCCAACCCTCAAGCGCAAGCTACAGATCCTGAATTGGCTAAGCAGCTGTGGGATTTCAGCATGAGTTTGATAGAGTGATATGCATGTAGCCTTAGTACCGAGTTATAGATATGCGTTTGACAAATAAAGGTGTGGCTTTGAGGGACTACATAAAACTGGTTCTTTTTTTTTTTTTCTTTTTTTTTCTTTTGTTGTGTGTGTGTGTGTGTGTGTGAATCAATATATAAAGTGGTTGTTTATATGTTAAAACCAGTGTTTTTGCTGCACTATAGTTCCAGTTAATGTTTTTGCGTGCAAAACCCTGATTTACAAAATATTTCTAATTTAGTCATAGAAAATTATGAAAATGGCAAAAAACGTTTAATTTCAAGCGAAATTTATATAAGACAGGCTTGAGAAGATGTGGTGCAACATCGCCTTTTCATGGGTCACTGTGTTTGATGTTGTTCCTCCTAGATTCCAAGTTTACTTCCTCATTGCAATTCAACAGATTCTGTACAACTGAATGGTTGTTGTTTCCTAGTTCTTACTGATGAACGCAGGCTATGGGATAGACAGCCATGTTTTCAAACTGAATCGAGGCCTCTCATGCAACATTGGAATCAACAGCTAAAGATGGACATGCCAACAATGAGTTTTTCATTTTTTTTTTTGGTAAATACATGCAGTTCATTAAACCCAAAAGAAGTTACACAAATACAAGTTCGCTAAAACATATCATGAAACAAAGAGTTACAAAGAAATGGAGGAGGCGGCTCATGTCAAATACAAGTTTGCTTAAACTTGCCGGTCCATGGAGCAAGTCTATTGGCTGCTTGATTACATTCCCAAGAAATACCGGCCCATGAAGCAAGTCTATTCGCTGCTTGATTACATTCCCAAGAAATATTCTAATTGAGCCAAAAAATTTGTATGATCCACTGGCGTTCACTCTTCATCATCAGAGCTAACCACGATGGGCGCTTTCCCATTGTCTTCAATGTCTTTTTCATGCTCTCCGTTGCTAGTGAGTCTTCGAGAACCTGACGGACCTGCCTTGTCCGTGTCGTCTTGTTTAGCGCCTTGCTTTGCATATATGGATCTGTATTAGCATCGCATCTTTTGTCGTTAAGCGTCACATGCAACGCCACAGACAGCTTACGCTGCTCCTCTGCAAACCGAAGCCAGGCACGAAACTCTTCCAGTTCATGTATGTGCTCAGCCTCTTTGGTTCAGAATATCTTATGGCTTCAAACTTAGCTCTTCCTCTGCTTTGCACACAGAGATTGAAGGATGAGGATAGGATTATCTGACCTCAGCTAAAAAGGGTAGCAGCGATCCAGAGGTTTCAGGTTCAGGTTTCTGGCTAAAAACATGGCCATGGAAGGTTAAAAAGGTGGTGGGATAATTGGGGTGCACGTCAGCCCGTACTTTGCTAACAACTCCAGCCTAGAAAGATTTAGAAAGCCTGTCTATCATCCTCCCTAGAAAACTCATATTCATGCACCAATAGCTGAGTGGAGCAAGGGCTGGGTGACCAGGGTTCAATAGAAGCTGTACGTGTGCGTCAATAACTCAAGGTGTCAAAACTCCAAATGCATAACGTTTCAGCTATTTCAAGCGAGTACAAGAAGCTGGTCACATTTGATTGGCTGGGAAAAGTAGAAAACATAAAAAGTTAAAGGAAATGACAATTAGAAACTTTTCTTCTTCCAATCAAATGTCACTTGCTGTTTACACCTACAGTTCCTTGCTAAAATATCCACTCCCTATATTAATTATACTCAATTATCTTACTAATTTTAAAACATTTTTTAAGATTGTATAATCTTAAATTTTTTTAAAATTAATAAGATAATTGAGTATAATTAACAAAAACAAAAGCCAAAAATTGCTATAAAATATAGAGTAATACTAAATAAATAGCGCATGCTATTACTAATAAAGGTACGATGTGTTACTAAATACAACAATAAAAATCCGGCATATGATACTAAACTATTTATACAAGTAACTTGAATAGACTAATCTAGTTCTTCTTCTATTCTTCAGCATCTTCTTCACTTCTACTTGTAGTGTGGTAGTCACTATCTTTTGATTCATCTTCCATAACCAATGTATCAAAAAGGGCCACGTTAACACAGAATGTGGTTGAATCGAAGCAGTTTTGGCTGATGTGCATTTTACACACACTACTCAGTTGCATCTTATTGAGTTTTGAATTTTTATTGATTTAATACAAAAAATTTAAAAATATACTTTTTGATATTTTGTTAGAGAAAAATTATAAAAACAAAAGAATCTTCCCTCATAATCAATTAATCTTAGCAATTGGTTGGATTTAATGTATTCACAAAATATATTTTATGAATGCTAAAGAATCCTATTCATTCATATCATTTGAATCATCTCATAAAATTTTATTTTGAAATTTCCTAACAAACTAAATTGAAAACCTTATTTATCACCTCCTTAAGCAATCTTTAGCAACACCAATTTTAATGATATACTTAGAAATATTTTATATATTACCTCTATATTTAGCAGCTTTTAATCATGAAATTAACTTAAGCATCACTAATTAGGTTTATTTTATATTTTGCAAGATTAGGGTACAACTAAAGAAAATGCTATTTTTGGCACTCAAAACTCTAAAAAGGAGCAAGACCACTATCTATTCAATGTCATGGGCCTACAAGACATCTTTATTTTTATTCTATTCTATGTACTTTGTCATGCCTTAATTGGAAATGGAATGAAGAATTTGATTTTGTTAGAAATAGAGTTCCAAGGACAAACTCTCAACAAAAACTCAAAATTTGAACTTGAAACTATCAAAAGTGAAATGTATGCATCAAGATGATTCTAATGACATTAATTTTATACGAAATAGAGGTTAGGGTCGGAAAACCTTTTTTTATTTTTTATTTTTATTACTAATTTGGTAGGGTGGATAATGGCAACCTCCGCCTTGTTTGAAGATGACCCAATAGAAGAACATGTCACACTAGGTGTGGGCTCGACATGTGGAGGCTCAATTCGCCCTGCATTGCCTAGACCCCTCGGGTTAGGTGATGACCCTAAAAATAGAGAAAAATGAGGGGGATGCTGGAGAAAAGGGAGAAAAACTTGGCACTCACCTCCTTTGCCCACATCTTCGACCAGTACAGTGAATCTCCTCTTCCTTTGTTCTCTCCGACACTAGCATGAAACCCCCTTTCTAAACCTCCTTCTTCCTCAGCATCAATCGAACCCAAACCCCTTCGGTGATTTGCCTTTGCTAAGCAAATGCTTCCTCATTAGTCTTCCTCGCTTGCATGGCACATCATTAGTGATGCCAATGGGTCCCAAAAACCCCTTCCTCTCCTCTCTATCTCTTGGGTTCTGGTCCTAGACAGTGATCGAGCCAGGGTTGTCGACCATTGCCAGAACCCCTCCCTTCCTCTTCTTTTCTCTCTCTTACTCCACCAGCAATGCCTAGCAAGGTGACGCGCTTGGTTTCTCCTCCCTGATGGCCATCATACACTGGAGACCCCTATCTCGCATCCAATCCATGTAAGCCACACAGATCTAATCATTGATTGCAATTGGACCATCGATTAGACACCAAATCACTAGATCTGTGACAGATCCGAAAAATCCATCATGATGTGACCAATTCATTGTCATCCTTGTTATGTGTAGATCAAGAACCATATTTGAGATCTTTGATCCGGGGCACTATTGCAACAATTGGACCAATCTTGATTAATGTCTGGGATCAACTGAGGACACATGTATGAAATTGGATCCAATTTGATGATCAACACCATTCAACTGATCCCTTAAGATGATTTGAGTAGATTTACTAATGTATTCTTTTATCTAGGATGATTAGGTGGATAATTGGGGCAAGATCACTATGGATAGCCTAGATTGGACACCATCGCAACAACCAGTCGATGATCTGGTGACATAGGCAGCAAGTATCATTAAATTTGACCTATGAGATGTAGAATTACCATCTTAACCCTTCAACTTTATTGATTGCGTGTAATTAGCTAGAATTGAGTAGGATTGCATCTAAGCATGCCAGATTAGTCGGTTAGATGATGGATTACCTAAAATTAACTTAGTATGAGCATGATGATTCTAGAATATCTTAGGATATGACTAAGATTTGAATCTGATAGCTATTTGGTTCCTCAGTTTAGCATGAATTGGTCTATCAGCCAATCTAGGGACTTAGCTTGAGATCCCATGGTTGTGAACCATTAGATCATGTCAAAACACAATAAATAAGAACTAGAGATATAATCATTGCTTTATAACTAAGAATTTAACTTAGATGAATAGCTTTAATTCTAAATTAGATCTGAATGTGATGTGTATTTAGGTAGTGGGAGTTAGGTAGACCGATCTTGGAGTTGAGTCCGACTGGTGTCTTAGAAGGTACAGATGAGTAGTTCTTCGTCTAAAGTAGGTGGTGATATTTAATATAGGCATGTTTTTGTTTTGAAATTGTAGATTTTCATTGCACCAACTTAGTATTTATGAATGAATACCATGTATATATTATTATAACATCTTCTTTATTGAGAGGAGAGTGTCTTGGGATGGGAAGCCACAGGTGCTCTTGAATTGCATTGTTACACCATAGGATTTAATTTTAATTTTCTTGATTTTGAGATGTTGAGTGATTTTCATGATTTATGTGGAGGAGATTTATGGGCCTATTGGGGGTCCTCGCACTACAAGTGCTCCGTGGATGGTTTGACAAGTGTTTCAGCCCAATAGACCCTATGCTAGGAGGGATTATAGGGTTAGCCACTCGCCCTCTAACTTTACGAGATGATAAACACCCACTCCATTGAGACACAAATTTCTTAGGGAATGATATCATGGGTAATTCATACTATGAGTCTGATTCTCTCCCTTTTCATGATAGACATTTAGTCTCCCATTTTAGTGTCAACAGGGAGTGGTAATTGATAGACTGTGGAGTTGGTCATCACTGCAATATAGTGGTACATATTGTTTGAATGGTTGATGTTGTGAGTGCATTAGGATTGACATTTTTCTGTGTAACTATGACATGACAACACCTAAAGGATTGGTATGAGTACTCATCACTAGACACTTAAGAATACAAGACACTCTTGGGACCTGAGTGTTAGTATGCTCCTCTTTGATGAGTGCATATTCATTTGAGATATTCTTTGGGTCTTTGATGCTCTGTAATGACTTAATTTTAGCATACTCATGAGCTTAGGAGCTTAGTTCACTTGACATATTTTTTAGACATGTAGGTAGCGTGAGTTGCATGACTTGAGTTTGGCATTTCCACGAGCCTTAGAAGCTCAGTCCACCTAAGATGTTTTGGAAACATGTAGATAATGTGGTTGCATTACCTTGTTTTTAGCAATTCTATGAGCTTTGATGCTCTCATTTATTGCACATCTATTTTGTTGGTTTTTCATGTTTTTCATGCTCTATTTCATCATCATTTGCTCTTATTATGATGATCATGTTAGATCTATTTTCATGAGAACGTTGTTTATTGCATGTCCCTTGAGATTTGATACTTAGAATGTTCATTACCTATTAAATATTTATTAAATTATTATTAAATGTCTATGTACCTACTCAAGCATAACTTGCTGAGGCATTGTGATGTTTTGCAATGCCTTAGATATTGAGAGAGGCAACAGAAAAGACAACCATCTTGAGAGTAGGTGAGGGTGCTGGTAGCATTCAATAACATTTAATACAAGATCTCATAGATGTATGTGGGTTGTTAGGAATTCATTTTTGAACATTGTAATGGACTGTATATATAATAGTTTACTATTTTATGACTTTAATGTATGGTTGATGGCTGTGGATGGATAGACCCTGGGCTATTTTGTTTTCTTAGTTTATTTTTCTTCGTTGATGTATATGGTTTGGTTGGAGCTTTTAAATGATCATGATGGATGGTTATGGAGACTGGGTCTGCTAGTTATGTGTTTATACTTTTACTATGTCTATCAAGTGCTTATTGCATCATATGAGATAAATGCTTTGGTCTAAAATATGGAGGAGATTGTTGAATTTTCAATAGAAATGGGGAGGTCATATTGTTGTTAAATACTTAGTTTTGTGAGTCATATCATCTGTGGGTTTTTGAAATGAGTGTTTTTCATTTGAAATGTTTATTTTTAATCAATTTTTAAAATGTGAATTTTTAATAGGGATCTTGTACTTATATGTGTGAAAAACTTGGGGCAACACATCTTGGCATCAGAGCTTAGTCTACTCCATCAAAGCCACTCTAACAAGTCTATATACTCATGATAGTCCATAAAGTTATTGTTGAAGTTGAGTTTTAACCAATTACATTGGTGTTGTGATAGATGGCTACTCAAAGGAGGATGAGGTCTACCCTTACCACTCTAGTTGTGTAATGCCCTGGCAATTTACGCTATTTAACAAAAATGAATTGGACATTCTATAGGAAATGAACAGTGTTAAATGTTTTACTTTATTTAAAATATTAAATAGAGGAATTTGTAAGAAAACTTGGTACCATTAGATTCTACTCGAAAAATGGAATCCAATGCCTCAAAGAATGCCGAAAACGGAGTTCGTATGAAGAAGTTACGGCCGTTTAAAGATTGAAAAAGACAGAAAATGCAGGGGGCCGTTTTGATAACGGCACCCCGTCTTCTTCTTCCTCTCGATTTCTCCAGAAACCCCAGTTTCTAGAGGCTTCCACCACTGCCATTGGCAGCACCGCCATAGCAAGGCTATAAAAAGCCCTATTTCCCTCCTCTTCGAATCGGGTTTTTCGACTAATTAGGGCTGGGGTTTCCGGCAAAAACCAGAAAACCCTCCTTCAATTTTCCATGTGAAGAACGGCAATGGCCAGGTCATTCAGGCTGGCCATTCCTTTTACCTGTCTCTCCATTCCCCTCTCTTCTCTTTTCCCCTTCTACCTCCGGTCTTGCTCGACATTGGGGTTTTTTTCCCTCTTCCTCATGGTTTCCGGCGACCTAGGGATTCAGAGTGGAGAAAAAAAAAGGGGTGCACCCACCAGCTATGGCACTCTCTAAGGTTTCCAGGTAAGACCCTTTTCCCTCCTCTTTCCATTTCTCCTTACCCAGGCCGAATCCATGCCGGATCTGGTCGCTTTTCGGCCTAAAAACGCCGGATTCCTGATGGGTCCAATAACCCATCGAAGAAGACAACCCAGGGATGGCAGGTGTAGCGCGCTCCCTGGGGCAGTCCTCTCGCGTGCATGTTGCGGGGGGGCGCAGTCCCAGGTTTGACGAAGACTCACGAGCACCCCGGGAGCTGAAGTGCACCGCGCCTGCGTAAAAGGCGCGTCTGTGTGATGCCATCCAGGACGTGCGTCATAGCGCGTCGCTTGGGCATGCATGTGGACGTGCAAACGCGGTCCCTGGCACGGCCTTCAGGCGCGCATGACGTGCAGGCATGGGTCGTGGTTCGACCAGAGTGCGCACACATCTTGGAAACCATGATGCGTGGACCTAATAAGATTATAAAATTAGGATCATAGGATAATTTATAGAGTCTAACCATTGAATAGTATATCCATATCATAGGATCTAGCCTGACACTAAATTAGACAAGGACCCATGGACCCTAAAAGGTAGATCTAGCGATCTAATTTCTAAATAGATCGAAATTAATAAGGACTCCTTGTTATCCATTCATATCCAGGAATTTATAAATGAGACCAAGGTCGGGTTGAGTAATGAAGGACGTGACTCCAGGAAACTTCGAGGTAGGTGCTCTATCACTACTAGACTTTTAAAAAGAGCCCATGATTGTTTTGAGAATGCATGTTTTAAGTATAAGTTATATGACTTGTTTAGGATGACTTAATTTTATAAATGAATTCAGTATGCATATGATAAATACATTATGCATAGACATGTTTTGCAAACGATTGCATAAATTACATGATTTGTGGTTATTGAGTTTTGAAAAATTGCATGTCCTTGAGGGTTACCAAAAGACGCTGAGTGCCCAAAAGACGCTGGGTAGGCAGTTGTGAGGGACCCAAAGAGGATAAGTTTTGAAAAATAGGTTTTTGCTTGATTGATCGTATATGATTTGGGCTAATAAGCTCGTGGGGCCTATGCCGAGAGGTCTGGGGTGGCCTCCTAACCTCTACCACTATTAGGTAGAAAGGGTACCACGCAAAAAAAAAGTCATGTCCCTACATCGACTGCATGTGGTACAGGGGGCTACCACTGGTGTCATGACACTGGGTCGAGGTGTCATATGCCCCGTAGAGGCTATGACCGAGTGTCCCCAGGTACTCGGGGACCATACGGCGAGGAGGTCATGGGCATAGTGGGCCCTATGTTTTTGAGTATTTACTTGCATTGCATATGGCATGACATGAGGATGGTCGACCATACCATATATCCATGAGTTGGATTCAGTTGAGCATCTTATGCATATCATTATGTTTATGATATATATATATATGATACTTTCGACTTCGGTTATGCGATTCTTTAAGTCATCAATATTCCAATTCGACAATGGTTTCTAATATCGATATTGAACATGAGTGTTCAAACATGCATATGTTTTAAAGAGCATATGATTTTAAACATAGCATGCATTGTAAAACTAGTAGTGATAGACTCCTACTGAGTATAGTGTATACTCACCCAAATATATATCATTTTTCAGGACAGTTCCACTCACGTGTAGAAGACACCTCAAGAAATGTTAGTGCTATGAGCAAGTAAATCAAAAAGAGGCAATTATACATGTAAGTAAACACTCTACCCTTTGGACATGTATTTGTATTTATTTACAGTTGGGCTGTGAGCTGTGACTGGATAGACCTGGGAAGACATTTAAGATTTCTATAATTTTCAAAAACTGTGGTTGTTGTGAAAACAAATGACACTCGAAGTTTTCAAAATGAGTTTAAATGAAAAGAATTTCTGCTGCATTGCATGGTTTTTATAAAATGGTTTTCGAATAGGGATGCATCCTGCCTTAGGAATTAGATATTGAATTTAAAAATGCATGGGAAAACCCAAGTTGTCACAGTTAGTATCAGATCCCAGGTTTTATGTGACGACCTGGGTTTTATATGATGCAAATTTGATAAGAAGGCGAGATCTCTTGTTTTAGAAATATGAAATGCATGAAAATCTTTTTGTTTTAGAAAAAAAATTTTCGTATAAAACCTCGTGTGTCAAAACACATTTTCAAATTATATAGCCATGGCATAGTTTTAAATTGACTCTATTCCCAAGAAAGTGTTAGTCACATGACCTCGATTCTGAGAGAGTAACTATAATCAAGTAACATTGAAAGATAAGGTAGGGATTTACTTACTGGCACTTAGTTTGGACGTCCTCTATCATGGGTCTGTCACCGTATATCCTATCCTTAAGTGTTTACTCTATGTCTGAAAAATGTTGAGGATTGGGTGAGTATATACTATACTCAGTAGGAGTCTATCACTACTAGTTTTACAATGCATGCTACTTTTAAAATCATATGCTCTTCAAAACATGTGCATGTTTGAACACAGGTTCAATATCGATATTAAAAACCATTGTCGAATTGAAATACTGACGATTAAAGAATCGCATAATCCAAGTCAAAAGTATCATATATATATATATTATAAACATAATGATATGCATAAGGTGTTCAACTGAATCCAACTCATGGATATATGGTATGGTCGACCAACCTCATGTCATGCCATATGCAATGCAAGTAAATCCTCAAAACATAGGGCCCACTATGCCCACGACCTCACCGCCGTGTGGTCCTCGGGTACGTAGGGACACAGGGTCATAGGCTCCACGGGGCATATGACACTTCAACCTAGTGCCGTGACACCAGTGGTAGCCCCCTGTACCACATGCAGTCGAATCAGGGACCTTTCTTTTTGGCGTGGTACCCTTTCCACCTAATAGTGGTAGAGGCTGGGAGGCCACCCCAGACCTCTCGGCATAGCGCTCACGAGCTTACTAACCCAAATCATATATGATCAATCAAGTAAAAACCTCTTTTTCAAAACCTGTCCTCTTTGGGTCCCTCACAACTGCCTAGCCCTCACAACTGCCTACCCAGCGTGTTTTGGGCACTCTAGCGTCTTTTGGTAACCCTCAAGGACATGCAAATTTTCAAAACTCAATAACCACAAATCATGCAATTATATGCAATTGTTTGCAAAACATATCTATGCATAATGTATTTGTCATAAACATGCTGAATTCATTTATAAAATTAAGTCATGCTAAACAAGTCATATAACTTATACTTAAAACATGCATTCAAAACAATCATGGGCTCTTTTTAAAAGTCTAGTAGCGATAAAGCACTTACTTGGTTTGGTCACACTAGCCCCCTTGTCCTCGTATGCTCCTGCTCATAGTTTAGGGGAACAAGGTTAGTTTGGCCTATTTCTATTACTTTTAGAATGGTTGATCTCACTACTTAGGCATTAAGGGTTCATTCCCATGCCTATGGGTGTCCTAAGGTCCTAACTGGGCCTTGGTATCATCAAGTTCACAAAGGTTTAGTGGCCCCGTGCCACTACCATAGTTTAAGGGTCATGCCTACCTTAGATCGGGCCTTGATAAGATATTTTATGGTTTGGGTGTGTTTGCATTGTCGACACGGACACAACGCCTTTCGCGGTGCCTCAAGCAGAGTCGTAGAACTCAAGTTATGGGCAAATTAATATCATATGTACATAGAGGGTCAAACGAGGTGGAAGCCTGGGATGCTAACGCGTCCCGCGTCAGCAGTGCGTGCCCCAGCGGGAGCGTCCGCAAACGCACCGGGCTTCCGCCTGACTTTTTCATTTGCGGGCGCGTCCATGGATGCGCCCACTGGTTTCTCTCTAATGCGGTCTACGCGTTTCGTCCTGTGGGGACCGGGGCATCCTCGGGACGCCCTGGTTCAACCCTGTCGAACCAGTGCACCCCAGGCACCATCCCTGGGTCCTTTGCGGCTCCTTAGAGGCCTGTTTTGCATGGTTTTTCATGCAGAAACTTGGGGAAATCCACGCTAAGTCTAAGGGGGAGATGGGTTTGGAGGGATTTTGGGCATACCTAGTTCGTGGCCTGGTTTTTCTCCATGTTTTCTCCTCTTGTCTGCCTCTCCACGATGGGTTTTTTCCCCAAGCTTTTGGGCTGTCATTGGAGGCGCCCAAGAGCTCTATTTATAGAGCTCGAAGAGGATTTTGGAGGGGGTTCTTACCGCCATGGAATGGCGGTGGAGAAAACTCCAGAATGGTGGTGGTTTCTGCCCCAAACACCGCCGTTCTAGAACCCTCTAGGAGGTTGAAGAAGAGGGGTGCCTGTATCAAAACGGGCCCCTGTGTTTCTCAGGCTAAATCCGTTTTTAATGTAAATTACACTTTTACTGTTGAACTTCAAAGGGCCATAACTTGCTCATTTTAACTCCGTTTTGAGTGATTTTGGTCTTGTTGGATTGATTTTTTCGAGACATACCTAAGGGTACTACTCTTAGGACCAAATTTCTGGGTCCAGTCAGGGTGAATAGTGAAATGACCAAAATACCCTTATCTAAAAAAAGTGAACTTTTCATTACTAACTTGGGATTTCAATGTTACAAAAATAGAGTCATTACATTCTTACCTCCTTAGGGGAATTTCGCCCCCAAAATTCTACAATATATACGGTCAAAAAATCTCGAGGTACTTTTCTAGCATTTCTGACTCCAGTTCCCAAGTCTCTTCTTCCATGTGCGCATTTCTCCACAAAACTTTGACTAAGTGTGTGTCCTTGTTCTGTAGCTTCTTACTCTTATGATCTAGAATCTCAACTGGTCTCGTCTCTAGCTTGAGATCCTCCGTCAACTCTATGGGTACCTGGTTGATGACATGAGTAGGATCAGGCACGTGCCTCCTTAGCATAGATATGTGGAATACGTTATGCACTTCAGATAGCTGAGGGGGTAGTGCGATCCTGTAGGCCACTTTTTCCACTTTCTCCAGGATTTCAAAAGGTCCTATGTAACGTGGACTAAGCTTGCCTTTGATACTGAACCGCATAACTCCTTTAGTGGGAGATATCTTCAGGAAAACGTGCTCTCCTATGTCGAATTCTAATGGTCTCCTCCTTTGATTAGCATAGCTCTTTTGCTGGCTTTGAGCTGTGAGGAGGCGTCTCCTTATGAGTTTGACCTTCTCGGCGCATTGCTCCACCAGCTCGGACTGGAGCACCCTGGACTCTCCAACTTCACTCCAACTGGTGGGTGATCAACAGGGTCTCCCATGGAGCACCTTGTACGGTGCCATGACAATGCTGGACTGAAAGCTATTGTTGTACGCGAACTCGACTAGCAGTAGGTTTTCATCCCAGCTTTGCTTCCAATCGAGGGCACATGTTCGCAACATACTTCGACTATCTGGATCCTGCGCTCTGACTGTCCATCGGTCTGTGGATGGAAGGTTGTGCTATAGTTTAAGGAAGATCCTAAGGATTTTTGGACGGACTTCTAGAGTTGTGAAGTGAAGAGGCTATCCCCATCTGAAGTGATACTAAGGGGTATGCCATGTAAACTCACTATCTCTTTGATGTATAGCTGAGATAGGCTGTCAGTGGATTGGGTATGGCGTATAGGAAGGAAATGGGCTGTCTTAGTCAATCTATCAACAATTACCCAGATCATGTCATGACCCTTAGAGGTCCTGGGTACCCCTACGATGAAGTCCATGGTAATATGGTCCCATTTCCTTTCGGGTAACTCAAGGGGTTGTAACAATCCTGCAGGTCTTTGATGTTCAGCCTTTACTTGTTGACATATTAGACACTCTGCCACAAATTCCCGTATGTCTCTTTTCATACCATCCCACCAATATTGTCTCTTTAAGTCTTGATACATCTTAGTTCCTCCCGGGTGTATAGTATACTTAGACCGATGAGCCTCTTTTAAGATTTCTTGTCTTAATTCATCATTAGTCGGTACCACTAATCTTCCTTGCATGTAAACGCTACCATCTTCCCCTTTAGTAAACCCTAGTTTTCCTATGAAAGCTTATATAATGATCTTGTGCTTACTTATGTCTGGTTTTCCACGTTACTACTTCTTGTAATAGCTTCCATCTCTTAGTCAATAAACTTGCACATATCCCTTGGGTTTTTCTACTTAATGCATCAGCTACCACATTAGCTTTTCCAGGGTGATAATGAATGAAGAAGTCATAGTCTTTTAAGTATTCCATCCATCTTCTTTGTTGCATGTTGAAATCTTGTTGGGAAAAGATATATTTAAGACTCTTATGATTTGTAAAAACTTCAAACTTTTCCCCATATAAATAATGTCTCCAAATTTGCAAGGCAAAGACTATGGCCGCTAATTCCAAGTCATGGGTCGGGTAATTGACTTCATGCTTCTTGAGTTGCTGAGAAGCATAAGCAATTACCTTCCCATGTTGCATAAGTACGCAGCCTAGTCCTTGTTGCGAGGCATCGCTGTATATCTCAAATTTGCCACTTCCTGAAGGTAAGGTAAGAACAGGTGCTGTAGTTAACCTTCTCTTTAGTTCCTGGAAGCTTTCCTCACATTTATTAGTCCATTCAAATCTTGTGTCCTTCCTGGTCAGCTTAGTTAGAGGTAAAGCAATTTGTGAAAAACCCTCAATGAATCTCCTGTAATATTCGGCAAGTCCTAAGAAGCTTCTTATTTCTGTGATTGTCTTAGGTCTTTCCCATTTCTGTACTGATTCAACCTTAGTGGGGTCGACTGCTATGCCATCTGGAGAAATAATGTCCTAAGAAATTAACCCTTTCCAGCCAAAACTCACACTTACTGAATTTTGCATATAACTTGTGTGCTCATAGGGTGCTTAATGTTATCCTTAGATGTTCCTTATGGTCTTCAGGAGTTTTTGAATATGTTAAGATATCATCCACAAACACTATGATGAATTTATCTAAGTACTCCTTGAACACCCTATTCATGAGGTCCATAATGCGGCTAGAGCATTAGTTAAACTAAAGGACATCACTCTGAATTCATAATGGCCATATTGAGTCTTGAAGGCTGTCTTGGGGATATCTTCTTCTCTAACTTGAAGTTGATGGTACCTGGATCGTAGATCAATTTTAGAAAAGACTCTGGCTGATTGAAATTGATCGAAAAGATCATCAATTCGGGGAAGGGGATACTTATTCTTAATGGTGACCCTATTTAGCATTCGATAGTCTACGCACAATCTCATGGAGCCATCCTTTTTCTTAACAAAAAGGACTGGAGCTCCCTATGGAGATACGCTAGGTCTTATGAACCCTTTGTCAAGTAGTTCCTGTAACTGGGTCTTCAATTCTTTTAGTTTTGCAGGAGCCATTCGGTAAGGAGCTTTGGAAATGGGGGAAGTACCGAGTATAAGGTCAATGATAAACTCAATTTCTCTTAGCAAGGGTAGACCTGGTAATTCCTCAGGGAATACGTCAGGAAATTCTTGGACTACCTCGACATCCTCTAGCTTTAGTTGGGGACTCTAGACAGATTCAATCTTGGCCAAGAAGAAGGGGCATCCCTGAGCAATGTGCTTAACTGCTTTCGTGGCAGAAATAACACATGCTCCAGAATAATCCTTTCTTCCTTGGAGGGTGAAAGTATCTCCATTAGGTAAGGTAAAAGTGACACGTTTCTGGCGGCAATCAACAAAGGCTTGATGAAGGGGTAACCAATCCATACCCAGGATGAGGTCGAAGTCATTCATATCTAAGTGAATAAGATTGGCAGGTAGCAAATGATCTTTGACCAAAACGGGAACATCCTGGAGATACGAATAGGTGGGAAGTGCCTGGCCTACAGGAGTCATGACTTCTAGAGTGAAGTCCAAGTCCTGTGGTATAATGTCCAAGGTTGATGCAAACTCCCAGGATATGAAAGAATGAGTGGAGCCTGTATCGAATAAAACTTTAGCAGGTGTATCATAGATAGAAAGAATACCTTCAACTACTGCATTTGAAGCCTGGGCTTGACTGGAAGTGAGGGCAAAGACACATCCTTGGCTTTTTGGAACTTGATCTCCTTTACACTCTTCAACTTTCTTTTGAGGACAATCCCTAGCAAAATGTCCTAATTCTCCAAAAAGATAGCAAGTGATGTTGAAAATGGGACATGGTTTGCCTGAATGATTCCTGTTACACTTAGGGCATGTCTTCCAGTCTGATCTTCTTCCTTTGTTTTCAAACGATTTCTTGAAAGGTGGCTTGGGTCCAGATGACTGAAATGGTCTCTTTCCTTTATTTCTCATGGTGTTGATGTTCTTAGTTTCCTTAATTGCCTGGTTCCTTTGATAATCTTTTTCGTATAGGGAGGCCATCTCTACGACTTTGGCTACTGTGGAAGGTTGGAAACCTAGAACTCTGTTCCTGAGTCCTGGGTTGAGCCCATCTACAAATCTTTCTGCCGCATCTTCCTCATTAGCACAAGCACGTGGTGCAAATCTTCGGAGGTTGATGAATCTATTTTCAAACTGTTGGACAGTCATGTTCCCTTATTCTAAGTCCATAAATTCCTTTTCCTTCTATTTTCTTACGTGTTTAGGATAATATTTGTTATTAAAGACCTTTTTAAACTCTTCCCATCCTATTGTTTCTTGCTGGTCAAAATAAGTCCTTTTCGCTGTTTCCCACCAAAAGGTAGCCTCTCCTCTAAACACAAATCTGGCCATGGGTACCTTTCTTTCTTCAGCTATGTTCATGGCTTTAAATATCTTTTCAATATCAATTAACCATTTTTCAGCTGTAGATGCTTCATCTTGCCCTGTGAATGAGGGAGCTAATTTCTGAAACCTTTCTAACTGAACCTCAGTCCTATCTATTACTTTATCAGGGGAAGGATCTCGGGTGGTAGGGGTTTGGCTTTGACTACTCATGTATTGTCCCATATGTTGTAGAAATTGCTGGAATAATTCAGCCATCCCATTGCTTGACCTAGTGGAGTCCACTGGTGGGGCTTCAAGTCTTAGAACATTGCTTCCTTTCTTTCTAGGCATCTGTAAATCACAAGGTAATTCACAAGACCTTAGTATGTGTTATCCTATTACCCCTTACTCTTTCATGGATGAAACTTGATTATAAGTTATTCTCCTCATAACTAGGCTGTGAGTAACGTTAAACCGCGCTCTGATACCAACTGTGATGACCCTGGTTTTTTATGATGCAAATTTGATAAAAAGGCGAGATCTCTTATTTTAGAAATATGAAATCCATGAAAATATTTTTGTTTTGGTAAGCAATTTTTTGTATAAAACCCCGAGTGTCAAAACACATTTTCAAATTATATAGCCATGGCATAGTTTTAAATTGACTCTATTCCCAAGAAAGTGTTAGTCATAGCCTCAGTTACAGAGAGTAACTACAATCACCTAACATTGAAAGATAAGGTAGGGGTTTACTTACTGGCACTTAGTTTGGACGTCCTCTATCACGGGTCTATCGCCGTATATCCTGTCCTTAAGTGTTTACTCTGTGTCTGAAAAATGTTAAGGATTGGGTGAGTATATACTATACTCAGTAGGAGTCTATCACTACTAGTTTTACAATGCATGCTACGTTTAAAATCATATGCTCTTTAAAACATGTGCATGTTTGAACACTCAGGTTCAATATCGATATTAAAAACCATTATCGAATTGAAATACTGACAACTTAAAGAATCGCATAATCCAAGTCAAAAGTATCATATATATATCATAAACATAATGATATGCATAAGATGCTCAACTGAATCCAACTCATGGATTTATGGTATGGTTGACCAACCTCATGTCATGCCATATGCAATGCAAGTAAATCCTCAAGACATAGGGCCCACTATGCCCACGACCTCACCACCGTGTGGTCCCCGGGTACTTAGGGACACAGGGTCATAGCCTCCATGGGGCATATGACACTTCGACCCAGTGCCGTGACACCAGTGGTAGCCCCCTGTACCACATGCAGTTGAAGCAAGGACCTTTCTTTTTGGCGTGGTACCCTTTCCACCTAATAGTGGTAGAGGCTGGGAGGCCACCCTAGACCTCTCGACATAGCGCCCATGAGCTTACTAGCCCAAATCATATATGATCAATTAAGCAAAAACCTTTTTTTCAAAACTTGTCCTCTTTGGGTCCCTCACAACTGCCTACTAAGCATCTTTTGGGCACTCCAGCATCTTTTGGTAACGCTCAAGCAAATGCAATTTTTCAAAAATCAATAACCACAAATCATGCAATTATATGCAATTGTTTGAAAAACATATCTATGCATAATGTATTTGTCATAAGCATGCTGAATTCATTTATAAAATTAAGTCATGCTGAACAAGTCATATAACTTATACTTAAAATATGCATTCAAAACAATCATGGGCTCTTTTTAAAAGTCTAGTAGCGATAAAGCACCTACTTGTTTTGGTCATGCTAGCCCCCTTGTCCTCGTATGCTCCTGCTCATAGTTTAGGGGAACAAGGTTAGTTTGGCCTATTTCTATAAGTTTTAGAATGGTTGATCTCACTACTTAGGCAATAAGGGTTCATTCCCATGCCTATGGGTGTCCTAAGGTCCTAATTAGGCCTTGGTATCATCAGGTTTACAAAGGTTTAGTGGCCCCGTGCCACTATCATAGTTTAAGGGTCATGCCTACGTTAGATTGGTCCTTGATCAAATATTTTATGGTTTGGGTGTGTCCGTGTCGTCGACACAGACACAACGCCTTTTGCAACGCCTCAATCGGAGCCCTAGAACTCAAGTTATGGGAAAATTAATATCATATGTACATAGAAGGTCAAACGAGGTGGAAGCCCAAGACGCTAACGCATCCCGCATCAGTAGCACGTGCCCCAGCGGGTGCGTCCGCAGATGCACTGGGCTTCCGCCCAACTTTTTCATTTGCAGGCGGGTCCGTGGACGCGCCCACTAGTTTCTCTCTAATGCTGTCAATGCGTTTCATCCTGTGGGGATCGGGGCATCCTCGGGACACCCCTGTCGAACCAGTGTGCACCAGGCACCATCCCTGGGTCCTTTGTGGCTCCTTAGAGGCCTATTTTGCATGGTTTTTCATGTAGAAACTTGGGGAAATCCACCCTAAGTCTAAGGGGGAGATGGGTTTGGAGGGATTTTAGGCATACCTGGTTCGTGGCCAGTTTTTTCTCCATGTTTTCTCCTCTTGTCTGCCTCTCCATGATGGGTTTTTTCCCAAGCTTTTGGGCTGTCATTGGAGGTGCCCAAGAGCTCTATTTATAGAGCTCGAAGAGGGTTCTGGAGGGGGTTCTTACCGCCATGGAATGGCGGTGGTTTCTCCCCCAAACACCGCCGTTCTAGAACCCTCTAGGAGGTTGAAGAAGAGGGGTGCCCGTATCAAAATGGGCCCCTGTGTTTCTCAGGCTAAATCCGTTTTTAATGTAAATTACACTTTTGCCCTTGAACTTCAAAGGGCCATAACTTGCTCATTTTAACTCTGTTTTGAGTGATTTTGATCTTGTTGGATTCCTTTTTCTGAGATGCACCTAAGGATACTACTCGCAGGACCAAATTTCTGAGTCCAGTCAGGGTGAATAGTGAAATGACCAAAATACCCTTATCTAAAAAAAGTGAACTTTTCATTACTAACTTGGGATTTCAATGTTACAAAAATGGAGTCATTATATTTTATCCTTTCACAGCTAGTCCAGCATGTCCAAGGGTCATAGACAATCATGAAAATTAAGAAGTAGTAGAAATAGAAATAGTAGAGATGACTAGCATATTAATGCTCAAGGCATTTCACCATAAACAAATAGGTTAAAAAGGAGATGGGTCTAGCAAAAACATAGATATTGGATGGCTTAAATCTTATCAATAAGGATTGTTGTGCAGTGGTGCAAACAGGGAAACTCATATATAAATTGGATTATGATGAGAATGATGAATGAAGATGTTAGTGAACTTGTTAGTAGATAGTTCTGACCTGTAATAGAGTAATCTCACCAAGGTGAGAAAACCGAAGAACCTAGATGGCTATCTTACCCTTCTAAAGAATATCAGAATATGAATATGATAGGGGATGTATAAGACGGACTTTGAGAAAATTTTGATGATAATCTAATAGGGATGAGCATACAAGATAATACTAGGGGATAACTATGACTCGTGCTAGATCACAAAGGTATGGATCTTGAAGGACTTAGCTCAATTTTTGATAACTTCATTGGAGTCTTATCGAATAATGACAACCTGAGTATAATGGAGCAGATCAGAAGATTTGTTCAATTGACACATTATGTGATTAAGAGGAATATAACACGAATATGATAGGGAATTGTATTCGACAGAGTTACCAAAAGACTTTGACGATAATATTAGGGATGATAGATCTGTGATAATAGATTGATCCTAACATGAACTTGTAAGGAAAGTATAGCATGATCAAAATGTCAATGTCATTGTATGAATTTTATTGAGGCTACAGGCAATTGAGCATTTCAATGATCTTAAGACAGTTTAAAATTTCTGAGAAGCATTCAATTTATCATATCTATTAAATAAAGGAGTAGATGTAGTATCGATTATATGCAACAAAAGACATTGATCTAGGTAGACAAAAATGAGGATTTTGAAGAAAAGGGAGAAAGAGATAGAGATGTAACTACCAGTATTCATTGAATATTGAATATTCAAAAGAAGAAGATCATGACTTTATGGAGATACATACAAATCTTTCATCTTGAATCCAATGGGAAGATAAACCAATTAAATTTGAAGGAATAATACTAGTGGAGTTGGTGATTTTATTGTAAAAGAGTATAATAGAGATAAAGCAGATTAGATTTAATACTTTGAGTAGAGTATCAAATTTAAGGACATTATGCTGCCAGAAATTTTCAAAGTAGAATGGTGACCAACTAGAAATTAAATTCTACAAGTAGTTTGATGGCTATATTTACTATTCCATTAACATATAAGAAACACTAGTGCTTGTAGTCTAGAAAAAGGAAAATTTGGTGATATCCTACTTTGCCACTACATGAGTACATAAAGTTCTATTGAAAAAGAAAACAAGATAATACAGCGACTAGTCCATTTGTTTTTTTGCAACTCGGGTGTGATCAAGGATCAATATGATGTCTTAGAGGAAGAGTGGAAGAGCAAGTATTTTAAGGCCATCAATTAGTCATATCCTTTTGTGTATTGTTGACTAAATAAAGGTATCCCACCCTAATGAATCAAATATGTTAGTAGTCGGAGTTATATACTCAGAGGGATATTATAAGTATCTAGACATGAGTTCTACCTAAAAGAAGTTACTTGTTAGACTAAGTCATTTGAGGGTATGAGGTTAGTTCATTAAGCCACATCATGAAGGAGCTACGAGTACAATGAGTACAGTAGCAACTGAGATAGGAGCAAAAAGGAAGAAGCGATCTAAACCAATGTGAAAGATTTTCCAAACCTTAATAGCTACCATGACAAGGTGTAGAAATCACTTTGGGTCTGAAAAAGACTGCTAATTTGGATTGAAAAGAAAGGCAGATAAGTACCCATCACTTTAGAGACCCTTGAGCTTATGACATAGATATATCTGGAAAGAGATCAATAGGTAATCAAATAAAGTCTTTCTATGTCTAAGAAAATGTTTTATGCTTACCTGAGTATTGTTAAACTTGTTGATTTAATGGCTTCAGCACAACTTGATATAATCGCTATTGAATGAGAATTATTGTTATAAGCTAAGTATGAGGGAACACTTGAAAATCACTACTTATGAGGATACCTCCTGACAATACAGACTGCATGGTTAACGATAAAGCCTTGATAAAAGATTGAACAATATATTGACATAGGGAATGGAAGGAGAAAAGGTGAGAAGTCCAGCACATTATAAGGTGAAGATTTGATGTTACGTTGCCTTTAGACAAATAGTTAGTTGTTATGTGCATATACCAAGTACGAAAAATCAATTGAAGGAATTTCCTAAGGACTAACCCTACTGGATTAAGTATAGAACTTTTGGACTGAAAGATTACAAAGAAAACCATCAAGCAAAGAAAGGACAAAGAGGATAATGACAAAGGATTCAACCATGACCTAGTAAAGGTACTCGGTTATGAATAAGAGACTTTTTGCATAAATGGGAACATCGTTGGAAATCCTAATGACAAATTGATGTGAATAGTGAGATAGGCTTCTGGACGAGAACATTTGACCCATGATGATGAAGATGAATCGACCATTAACATTTGACATGAGTTTGGATAAATTCTTCACAGAGAAAAGCATTTCAATAATTATGAAATTGGGTATAGAGTGAGGACATTTTACTTTCAGTATATGATAGGGTCCTCAATGGAAGATGCTACTAATTGGCTTTCATGGTTTTATTTTGAATGTAACTTTGGTTGAGGAATCAAGTCACATATGGAAAACGACAGATAGTTGAAATTCGAAGTTAATCAAGGGTTTGGCTGTAGGGCACATGAGACCATATTAGCTATTGAAGTATCTTGGGGACAAATATAAAAGATAAGAAGCAAAGTTAGACACAATAGAAAGAATGTAACCTTTTTTTTGGACACTTACTAATGATATACAACCAACCATTAAAAGGAGATGTGAATGATGAAGAGATCACTAGATGAAAGACAAGAAGAAAAAGGGATTATCCTATGATATTCAAAAGGAAATAGGAGGAATAAGATCATATGATCTCAAAGAAGTATGAAATAATTTATACGAGTAGGAGAGTATGGTCATCTAAGGAGACTATCCTATACATGATCAAAAGGAATATGAGCATCTAAGGATGGGCAATATAGATATAAACCTGTAATGATAAACTGGCACGCATGGGACTATGTATTAGAGTACGCAGCGGAAGCGGCCCATATATACTTAAAGAAAATGGATGAGATATATTGACGCGATATATATGTGTAAGGCCTTGTGGAAGGAATTATAACAAGGATAAATTGAGAACGTGCCTAGGATTGGGTACAAGATAGTATGATTAGCATTTTAAGGACAACATTACTCCAAGTATTAACCCAATTAGAGTATTGGATAACGAAATAATGGATTCGTCGACAACCGAAGTATGGGAATTTTCTTAGTTCGAGGGAGTCCTAAATATGTCTTATCAAGAAGACAGCTGACTTGAAGAAGAGGATTTATGGAATTTCGAGGACGAAATTCTTTTAAGGGGGTAATAATGTAATGCCCGAGCAATTTATGCTATTTAACAAAATGAATTGGACATTCTATAGGAAATGAACAGTGTTAAATGTTTTAATTTATTTAAAATACTAAATAGAGGAATTTGTAAGAAAAATTGGTACCATTAGATTCTACTCGAAAAATGGAATCCAACGCCTCAAAGAACGCCGAAAACGGAGTTCGTATGAAGAAGTTACGGTCGTTAAAAGATTAAGGGCATTTCTGTAATTTAAATTAAAAACGAAAAAGACAGAAAACGCAGGGGGGCCGTTTTGGTAACGACACCCCGTCTTCTTCTTCCTCTCGATTTCTCCAGAAACCCCAGTTTTTAGAGGTTTCCACCACCGCCATGGCAAGGCTATAAAAAGCCCTATTTCCCTCCTCTTCGAATCGGGTTTTTTGGCTAATTGGGGCTAGGGTTTCTGGCAAAAACCTCCTTTGATTTTCCATGTGAAGAACGGCAATGGCCAGGTCATTCAGGCTGGCCATTCCTTTTACTTGTCTCCCCATTCCCCTCTCTTCTCTTTTCCCCTTCTACCTCCAGTCTTGCTCGACATTGGGGTTTTTTTTCCTCTTCATGGTTTCCGGGGACCTAGGGATTTAGAGTGGAGAAAAAAAAAGGGGCGCACCCATCGGCTATGGCACTCTCTAAGGTTTCTAGGTAAGACCCTTTTCCCTCCTCTTTCCATTTCACCTTACCCAGGCCGGATCCATGCCGAATCTGGTCGTTTTCTGGCCTGAAAATGCTGGATTCCTAATGGGTCTGATAACCCATCGAAGAAGATGACCCAGGGACGCCAGGTGTAGTGTGCTCCCTAGGGCAGTCGTCTCGCATGCACGCTATGTGCGAGTGCAATCTCAGGTTCGACTGGGACGCACGAGCACCCCTGAAGCTGAGGTGCACCCCGCCTGCGCAAAAGGCGCGTCTGTGCAATGCCATCCAGGACGTGTGTCATAGTGCGTCGCTTGTGCATGCATGTGCACGTGCAAATGCAGTCCCTGGCACGGCCTTTGGGCGCACACGACATGCAGGCATCGATCCTAGTTCGACCAGGGCGTGCACACATCTTGGAAACCATGATGCACGGACCTAATAAGACTATAAAATTAGGATCATAGAATAATTTATAGAGTCTAACCAGTGAATAGTATATCCATATCATAGGATCTAGCCTGACACTGAATTAGGCAAGGACCCATGGACCCTAAAAGGTAGATCTAGCGATCTAATTTCTAAATAGATCGAAATTAATAAGGACTCCTTGTTATCCATTCATATCCAAGATTTTATAAATGAGACCAGGGTAGGGTTCAGTAATGAAGGACACGACTCCAGGAAACTTCGAGGTAGGTGCTCTATCACTACTAGACTTTTAAAAAGAGCCCATGATTGTTTTGAGAATGCATGCTTTAAGTATAAGTTATATGACTTGTTTAGCATGACTTAATTTTATAAATGAATTCAGCATGCATATGATAAATACATTATGCATAGACATGTTTTGCAAACGATTGCAAAAATTGCATGATTTGTGGTTATTGAGTTTTGATAAATTGCATGTCCTTAAGGGTTACCAAAAGACACTGGAGTGCCCAAAAGACGCTGGGTAGGCAGTTGTGAGGGACCCAAAGAGGACAGGTTTTGAAAAAGAGGTTTTTGCTTGATTGATCATATATGAGTTGGGCTAATAAGCTCGTGGGCACTATGCCGAGAGGTCTGGGGTGGCCTCCCAGTCTCTACCACTATTAGGTGGAAAGGGTACCACGCCAAAAAAGAAGGCATGTCCTTACATCGACTGCATGTGGTACAGGGGGCTACCACTGGTGTCACCACACTGAGTCGAGGTGTCATATGCCCTGTGGAGGCTATGACTGAGTGTCCCCAGGTACTCGAGGACTACACGACGAGGAGGTCTAGGCATAGTGGGCCCTATATTTTTGAGGATTTACTTGCATTGCATATGGCATGACATGAGGATGGTCGACCATACCATATATCCATGTGTTGGATTCAGTTGAGCATCTTATGCATATCATTATGTTTATGATATATATGATACTTTCGACTTGGGTTATGCGATTCTTTAAGTCATCAGTATTCCAATTCGACAATGGTTTTTAATATCGATAATGAACATGAGTGTTCAAACATGCACATGTTTTAAAGAGCATATGATTTTAAACATAGCATGCATTGTAAAACTAGTAGTGATAGACTCCTACTGAGTATAGTGTATACTCACCCAAATATATATCATTTTTCAGGACAGTTCCACTCATGCATAGAAGACGCCTCAGGAAATGTTAGTGCTACGAGCAAGTAAATAAAAAAGAGGCAATTATACATGTAAGTAAATGCTATGCCCTTTGTACATGTATTTGTATTTATTTACAGTTGGGCTGTGATCTGTGATTGGATAGACCTGGGAAGACATTTATGATTTCTAAAATTTTCAAAAACTACTTTGTTGTTGTGAAAACAAATGACACTCGGGGTTTTCAAAATGAGTTTAAATGAAATTTTTTTTTGCTGCATTGCATGGTTTTTATAAAATGGTTTTCAAATAGGGATGCATCCTGCCTTAGGAATTAGATATTGCATTTAAAAGTGCATGGGAAAACCCAGGTCGTCACACGTTGTCACCTCTATTTATTCTTCAGGGCAAAGGGATTAGATAATAAAGATGGTACCCAAGTGATACAGGCCCTACTACAACACCTACACCAGCAGTCGTTGGTACCAGCAACAACATAGGCCTGTAGTTTAGCACCAGTGGTGACACCTACTATGACATTGACACATACATATCCCCAGTCATTTCATCTAGTATCACTAGCACTAGTGCTTGGAGCAGTAAAGGGTGGTGCCTCAGGGAATTTTGACAGGATAGATAAGCTTCTTAAACAGTTTCAACATATGGTACCACACTTCTATGGAGATGGTGATACAAAGGCCACTAAGAGATGACTTTTTAATATTGAGAAGGCATTTACCACCATGAGAGTCCCTACCAAGGATTAGGTGAGGATAGTCACTTATTTGTTGAAGGGTGAGGCAGGATTCTGGTGGTAGTCATTAGAGAGGATGTGTTCCTCCACTATCGAGACTTTTACCTAGGAGGCCTTTAGGAAGACCTATGATGACTAGTATTTCCTAACTATGCAATCAAATTCAAATACTTAATTAACACCATTAAGGACAGCCTTGGTGCATGAAGCTCCACGCCTTGAACCCGTAACCTCAAGGTCACATGACAACAACTTTTACTATTATGCCAAGGCTTCCTATCTCAAATAACACCATTGGTGTTCACTTATATCAATATAATATCATCTCACTTTACATAATGATACTAAAAGATTTCCATCATTACATACCCATACACTTGTTTAGTATGTTCTCCTCTAACATACTATTCAAATGAATTTCCTCACTTCATTTATCAAATAAGGTTTATCTCTCTTAACCTCACACACACACACACACACGTATATATATAAAGACTCTTCATCATAAGAGTCCAAATTCATAGGGTCAATCAATAGCTAGCAGAATAACTGAAAGTCCATCATATTAAATAACTGCTGGAATGTCTTAATTTCAAACACAACTCACATATCAGTTTTGATCTTTCAACATATATAGTTCAAGAATCTTTCTCGAAATAAGGTACAAGTACAATTCCCTTGTTTTCTTAAAGTACACTACCTTTCATAGGTAGTATCTTTTTCTCATAAATTAAGACTATTATCTTTTATATATCCCACAGATCATTATTTTTGTATTGGGATATACATTTATTACTAAAATCATCACTAGTCAACAATCTAGTGATGTCAATTAGAAACATTAACTTCTTATTTAAATGGTGGTTTATTGTAATATAATTTAATCTTTTATCGAGCATGCTTACTTGTGATTAGGTAGTTTTTACATTTAGGTAGAACACACATGAGAATGCAAAGTATAATTTGATTCTTTATCATACACATTTGTAATTAGGTAGTTTTTACATTTAGGCAGTATACACATGGCAATGTAAATATAATTTGATTCTTTATCAGACACACTTGCGATTGGGTAGTTTTTAGTTTTAGGCAGTACACACATGACAATGCAAAGTATAGGGAAATCTTAAATCTTCATTATCTACACTTGTAACTGAGTAATGTTTTTTATTTTAAGGAGCATACATATGAGAATGCAAAGTAGGGGATTTTAAATCTTCTTCATGCACACTTACTTATAACTAAATATTTTTACTTTATTGAACACACACATGAAAATGCAAAGAGTAAGGGAAACTGAAGAGAAAATAGGGAAAGGAAGCTCAGTAGTTTCTTGTAAGAGAATTTTAATTTTTCATCATGCACTCTTCTTGTGATCAAGTAGTTTTTACTTTAAAGAGCACACATATGATAATGCCAAGTTTAGTGGAAAGTGAATAGGAAATAGAACAAGGCAAATACAAATAAAGAAATAGGGAAAGGAGAAAGAGTATGGTCAAAGAGATATGGAGATAAAATGAGAGAAGGCTACAAGTATAAGGAAAGCAAGTATAATCGAATGGGAATTATGAAGAGAAGTGTAAAATGGAGAGAAATAAGAAAGAGCTAGAATTTGAGAATGCATATGATTTCTTATTGATTTTAATTTATTTTATTTATTAACCTTTAACTCCATTTTTCTTCTCAATCATACATCATTCACCATCCATAACAATCATAATTGTAAAAAAAAAATATATGTCATCATCAACATTCATTCACTTTACAACTGATATAATGTAAGATTTTACCATATCTTGTCTTCTATAGAAGAAGACTATTTTATCACAACAACATCATTTCACCTTTGTGACAATCAACATTGTCTTATAATTTGTAATTCAATTCAATCTTGGTATCATACCCAAGTCTATCGTATCACATGAGGATATACTTATCATTCTTTCAATAAGCCTGAAGAAACATTTCTTTGAATAAGTCCTTGTGCTAGGAACTTATCCATCAACTGGAGTTATCATCTCAACTCCCTTTTTCAACTTTTCACCAATGCATTAATATTTAGCATAATTTTACCTCATTATATGCATCATCATGACCTTATCCCACTTAGGGGTCGGCAATAACATATTTCACATAATTATACATAACAAAAGAAGTCACAGTTCCTTATTTCATTGTAGTATTAAGATGAATCATTTATTTCTTGAAGAGATCCGAGATTATATATATGTAGTTCATAATGCTTCATGATTAGCTTTGTCTTAAAAAATTTCTCAATTTTAGAAGTCATCTCATACTCTACTATTGTAGTAAGTTTCTTGTCAATAACTTAAAATTTTATATTAGGATATAATTCTTTCAGACATCAATCCATTATTTGTTTATATGAAACTTATTCATGTATTCTATCTTGATGAGATTTTCTCACTGTAAACTATAAACTCCTTTTACTTCATTAATTATATGTGAAAAAGAAGGTACTCATTATTTCCTTGTATTATTTTCAATCAATATTGTCTCTACAGATACATTTGCTTTGTTATTTCTAACATACCATTTCTAGTTTCATAGTATATGGTAGTTCTAGCTTCCATTTCAATGGAAGTATGCAATTCTTTTAAGTTTTGTCCTCTTGAACCTATCATCCCTCAATTGTTCCTATTTCTCCTCTTTAATTTACTAATCTTTAGTCATCTCTATTTCACACTTTTCTATACAAATGAAGACCACATTCAATATATTCGATATAAGCTTTTCTAGCCTATCTTTTGCCTCTTTCCAAACTTCCCACACTTACACTTGGTATACGTGAACAATAAGTATATACCCATGTTTGGTATTGTATCCTTGAACATTGATACTAGGCATAACTTCTATTTAATCTGAGTAGGCACATTTTGCACTGCTATAAGTTATGGTATTTGGACCTTATATATAAAAAGGATATTCTATAATACTAACTTAACTATTCCCACTACATGGTCCCCTTGTTCACTATTATCTACAGTGGAATCACTAATTTCTCAAATCATCTTCCTAGTTGTCAAACTAAGGACATCTCCTCATGGTTTACTATTCCTTTGTACTCTAAGTATACTAACTTACTCTTTCTAATACTCAACTAATTACATCATAATACTATATCAACTCACTAGATCCTAACCTATATTTGAATTGTAATCTTTTTATTGGACATTAAGGGCTACAAGTGATTGGATGAACCGCTCTAATAACAACTGTGACACCTCAATTTTTTCATTAAAATTTTTTGAATTTATTTTCAAAAGGTGGCCACTCTAAATTTTTAAAATTCAAAATAGTGGAAGATTTTACTTTGAAATTCATTTTTCCAAAAACTCGGATGTCACCTTCATGCTCACACTATACATACATATATATATATAGCTTTTGTAGAAAATAGACATGCATTTCATAAAAACATGACCCATTTAGTGGTCCACTTACACAGCCCCTATGCTCAATATCACAATTCAAATAACTATCTACATAATACAAAAGCTTTAAATAAAGTGTATACCTGATTGTAGGAGTATGGTTGCTGGATTCCTCTTGTTGTGTACATCTTCTCCTATTTATCTGTATCTGAGATATTGTAAACATAAAACATTTACAATATCTTAGCAAGCTATGCTTGGTAGGGGAGTTTAAGAATGCATGTTAGATTTAAATATAGATTAATTATTCCACTATAATTAGAATATTCATTTCCATAGCAATTATGTTAAATTGAATTTACAATATGTTTCATATCTAATAATCCATTTGTAAACTAAATATCTACATGTTTTCTTAATTATTAATAATTTCATAGATAAATCAAATATCTTACTTATTATTTATCATCGAAATAAAATACTTCAATTCCATGAACCATACCTTACGTAACAAATCTACATATTCATTAACCCATATGAAAACATATATGAAACTACTCCCTCAATCATATTCATATCGCAATAATACACATATATGGAAATTATTAAAGGACATACAGAATTATGAATATAATCAATGTCGTCTAATTTGCATTCCCAGACTATATTGGGTTTCAGAATCATACCCCTCATTATGTGCGGTTCATAGTCATCCAACCTCTATTGGTATATCAATATAATCCCCATGCCCCTCACTATACGGGGTCCACAATCCTCCAGCCACTGCTGGGAAAACAATATAAGGCATATCATCATGCCACATCATATAAGCCCTCTCATAATGCCATAATATAAGTACCATAGTGCATCAAACATAAGGACTACTATGCATTGCAACATTAATCCATAATAGCTCGCCTAGATGTGTGCCTCTATATATTGGTGATACCACGGTGAAAAAATAATGTCACTGTCCATATGGGGAGACAGGACTTTCATAGTAGCACCTTCCCATAATTACCCTACCTGACTTTTAGCCACACCTAGGAAAGGTATCCATCATATCATAAATTTCGGAGAGCAGGAGGCCAAACCCTCATAACTCTCTTAGCATAGCATCCCCAGGCATACGCCTGTTTAAAACAAAACTCTCAGGCCTCCACACCCGAATGTAAGATAATCATAGTAGTAGGCAAATTGCCTGTTCACATATTTCATAACAAGAATAACATCCTCACTTATTAGGTGACAATCCACCAAGGATGTACCCTACAAACCTAGACTCATACATCACAAATACTAACATGGTACCCATGTACCATAAATGTAATTTCACAATCATATAAGATGTACAAGTCCTAATCATGTTTGTCAGATAGTAGGTGCACATTAAGCATGACATCATTTTCATTAACTAATTTTCATCATTCACAATTTACAACATATTCAATGACAATTACACTATTTCAATGCTATAACTTTCATAATAAGAAATAAGATCGTGTTTAGAACATGCATCTTATTATTTAGTCATGCTTCTTAAATTTCCACCTATCTCATGTGACGCATTCATCGGATTCCACTAGCTTTAATCACCCTCTTCTCCACAATCGATCCCGTGTGCTTCAATCTATACAACACATAAAATTTCTTTTCTTAATATATACACGTACACATATATTTATGTTTAAATATGATCTAATGGCCAAAAGTGGTCTCATTTTGATCCTCGTCTATCTTTTAGTAATTTTAAAAATAGTATTAAGGTTTGACCCTAAGGATAATTGCCCAGGTAGTTCAGGTGAGACCAAATGTGTCTAAGTGTACCCCTGCTGATCTAACTAGGTGTACCTTGGTGTTTTACGCAAAATCGAAGTCAAAGCATGACTTGATACATTGGAAAATTTTCTATTCTATATGGTCAATAACATCATTAATTGTTGTACCAGGAAGTATGGGTAGGATCAATAAGATTGCGTAGGCCAAGTCTTCAATTCATTATAAGCACTCCTGCTGATCTAGTAGGTGCGTGCTTTACCATGCTTTAATTTGTGCTTGTTGTCACTTGTCTTTTACTGAAACTTCCAATCAGATTTTTAGTGACAATAGTGTCAATACTAGATCCGTACAAATGGTGGTCATACCAGTCAACTTTATTACTGAAGCCTTAACTAAATAGTTAAGAAGGGCTAATATCAAGTTCTAGCATGAAATCATTTCATAAAAGAGGCTAATTAGAGGAAATACTACTGGGATTGCTTCCTAGTTATTTGAGTGGAACTTGACATTTGAATGTGAACAATTCATCATTTTACTTTACAACACCCATCCACTTCAAAGTTAAGTTGCTGGTTGGGTAGGTAGTGTTATCAAAGAGAATTTTGTACAAAGGCACACCAAAGTAAAGCCCAAAGTATAGATGGTGTAGGCCATGAGGTCACATACTAAATGCATGTCGGAATAAGCCATTAAATTGTTGCAAAATTTTCATTTGAAAATAGATCAATGGTTGGATAATGTTGGATAAAAGAAAAATGAAGGTTTTAAGTATAGATTATACCTCCTACGCATGCTTCCATCTACAATCGCATTGATCTTTCTCTAACAGAGTGTTAGGAGCATCAGATCATTGGTAGATGATCACGGATCGACATGATCATGACTGTACAACACTATTGAGGTTGGATCTTTCTTGGATCAACCCCAATGGTTGACTTTCTTAAGGTGTTTTGTTTGTGGCATTGAGAGGAACGCGATGAGTGGCTCAGATCACCAATCCGAGTCATTTCCACCTCTGTGTGCTTCAATCTCTCAATCTAAAAAGTAGAGATGAATGGTGGTGACAAGAGAGGGCAGTGATGAATGGTATTAATGCTACTAAATCCTTAAACCCTGAAAGAGTAAGTTGTCGAGCCCTCCTCTCTCACCCTTTTGCTTACAACAAGAAATGGCGTCAGGTACTATCATTTGTAGACGCCCTAAGTTGCTCTTGCAGATGAGGGCTAATGGTGATGAATGGCACTGATGTTGCTGAACCCTTGAATCCCAACCAAAAAACTAACGAACCCCCTATCTCTTGCCTTACAACAAAAAAATTTGGCAAAAGACACTGGTTTGCTACAGAACCAGAAAACTGACGAACACCCCTCTCTCTTGCCCAACAACAAAAAAATGGGTAAAGAACACTACGATTGATGAAATTGATGAAACCCTTCTCTCTTGCCCTTATAGATTGACTGACGATCCCCCTCTCTCTAGCCCTTTAGATTGATTGATGAACTCACTGTCTCAAGCACCGACAAACTCCCTCTTTGTCGCCCTATAGATTGATTGATGAACCCACTATCTCTTGCCCCAGAACCAATGATTTGTAGTTGTCAGCCATGGGTTGCTGGAAATGGGTTTTTGCATCTCTTGGGATCCAAAAACCATGGATGTTTGCCAATGACTTGGCATTGTGAAAACCCGATAGGGGTTTTTGTTCGGGCCCAGATCGATGGAGATGGTGGCTTCCATGGGGATAGGAGGGACCTACTCAGTGAAAGGCAGCCTAGGCGACCGAAGATGGAGAGGATGGGGGGTGCTAGGGTAAGGGTTTTTGGATCTATTTTGTTAGAGAACAGATCGTGTGATAGGGGAGGGGGTGCCAGTATCAATTCTAGCCCCTCCTTTAATTATTTTATTTTCTTTTTCTTTTCCTTTAATGAGTTTATGTTTGTTGTTAATCATGATGTTTTTCCTCATCATTCCTCGCAACATACTTTCAAACATAAGGCATGATTCCTACACTTGATGTTTTACTAACATCTAATTATCATCGGACCCATATTTCTGCAAGTGGGGCCCACTGGTGCAATTATCAAATTACCCTTCATAAGAAAATTCGTGATTTATACATTTAAACTCTATTTTTGACGATCTTAGTGCCCTTGGATTCGTATGAATGAGTAGAATCCAGATTTGATAATTTCAATTTCTAAGTTATAAGTTTTTTTTAACTTTTAATTACCAAAATATTCCTAACTTTGAAGTCCCATAACTTTTTCATCCGAACTCCGTTTTCAATGTTCTTTGGCATTGGATTCCATTTTCTGAGTACAATCCAATTATGTATGTTTTAGTTCCTGATTTCTATTCCATAAAAAGTTATTCTCCTAGAAAATCCATACTTAGATAATGCTAAATTTTTGGGGTTGTTACAATCTTCCCTCCTTAAAGGAATTTCATCCTTAAAATTTTTAGGGTCATTACACTTCCTTAGAGACTATCCTAAGGGATAGAGGGATAGGTAGGCATACACTGAGAGTAGGACTGAGATGATTGCCACATAATTAGGGGTGAGTTCAAGAAAGTACTTCCCACCACTTGGTTCGAAGCCTATGCTACCCCAAAGCAATAAAAAAAATTCATTACTTTAGGGTAGCATAGGCTTTGAACCAGGTGGTGAAAAGTACTTTCTTGATTGTGATAGACATGCTAGTATCCTCTTTGATCCATGATATACTCATTCTTTCATTTCATGTGTTTTTGCATCTTGCTTGTATGTGATTGTATGTATGTTAGCCTTTGGGTAGGATGTTATGATGCCAATAGAAGAGTCATTTGGGGCTAGTGAGTACTTTTAGGTGGTACCTATGGAGATAACAAGTGAGAGGATGGACACTGATCTCATTCTACTTAATAAGTTGATTATGATATCATTCTAAGGCTGGATTGGCTACCTACCTATTAGGCAACTGGTGATTTCCATAAGAAGAAGGTTACTTTTAGTGTGCTTGGATGATCAATGACCTTATTCTAATGTAGGAAGAGCATCATTGGGGCCTGCATTATCACTACAAATTTTGAAAAAGTCAAATTTTAACTAGGGATCTTGACTTTTGAAAAAATTGTGCTTATATGTGAGTGTAAAACCTTGGGCATTATAGCCTGCATGCCAAATATGAAGTTAAAGAGTTTAAAATAATAAGTGGGGGCTGTTATCAAAGTTAGAGTACTCACAAATCTTAAAGCATAGCTAGACCTTATCCACTTAAAAGATGGTGTTCTTATCAAAAGAAAAGGTGACAAAACTTTCCATGCATGTGTGAAAATATTCCACCACCTTAGGAAGCCTCTAAGGGAAGCTCAAATTGCATCAAATGGATACAAATATATAAAATATTTTTCTAAAACAAAACAAGTTAGAGATTGGGGCCCACATAAAGGATTATTCCATTCACTCTCTGTAACACCCGAGCAATTTATGCTATTTTTAACAAAAATTGGACATTTTATGGGAAATATATTGAGTTAAATGTTTCAATTTATTTAAAATAGTAAATGAAGGAATTTATGAGAAAACTTGGTACCATTAGATTTTACTCAAAAAATGGAATCCAATGCCTCAAAGAACGCTGAAAACGGAGTTCGTATGAAGAAGTTACGACTGTTTAAAAATCAGGGGCAGTTCTGTAACTTGAATTAAAAACAAAAAAGGCAGAAAACACAGGGGGCCATTTTGATAATGGCACCCCATTGTCTTCTTCCTCTAGATTTCTCCAGAAACCTTGGTTTCCAGAGAAATCTGCCACCGCCAATGGCAGCACTGCCATTGGAAGCACCGCCATAGCAGGGCTATAAAAAGCCCCATTTCCCCCCTCTCCAAAAACACGTTTTCCGGTGATTTTGGGACTGGGGTTTTCGGCAAAAACCAGAAACCCGTCTCAAACCCATCTCTCTGCATGTTTTCGGTAACAGCCAGGCCCTAGTCGGGCCGACCATTCTCCCATTCCCCGCTCTTCTCTTGTTCCAGTCTGGCATTGGGGTTTTCCCCTTCATGGGTTCCGACAACGTGGATTTCCGGCAGAGGGAAATGCACCACCGGCAATAGGCGCTCCTAAGCTACCCAAGTAAGTTGTTTTCCCCTACATTTTCTCTCTTTGCTTCCACCAGGGTAGATCCATACCGGATCTGGTTCTTTTCCCAGCCGGAGAAGATGAAGCCGGTTCCAGCCAGCCATTAAGGAACCAGGCGTCCCAGGGATGCCACGCTGCACGTGCGCTTGGGACAGGGTCCCTGGGACGGGTTCCAGACGTACGACAGTGTGTACACTATCCCAGGTGCGGCCTTCGAGTGCGCGCACGACGTGGGGCACGGGTCCTGGCTCAAGCAGGATGCACGAGGTGCCCTGGGAGCTGAGACGCGCCATGCTACACCAAAGGTGCATCCGTGCGATGATGCGCGTTATAGCGCATCACTTGAGCATGCATGTGTACGTGCAAAACGCTGTCCCTGGCACGGCCTTTGGGTACGCACGCATGTGAGGTGGTCGCAGTTCAACCAGGATGCACGAGTGTCCTGGGAACTGGGACAAGCGGACCCAATGAGACTTTAAAGTTAGGATTAGAGGACAATTTACAGAGTTAGCTATGAAATAGTAGATCCACATCATAGGATCTAGCCTGACAATAAATTAGGCAAGGACCCATGGACCCTAAAAGGCAAATCTAACGATCTAATGTCTAAATAGAATGAAATTAATAAGGACTCCTTGTATCCATTCATACCCAAGAGTTTATAAACGAGACCCAGGGACGGGTTGGAGTGATAAAGGACGCGACTTCAGGAGACTTTGAGGTAGGTGCTCAATCGCTACTAGACCTTTTAAAAGAGCCATGATTGTTTTGAAAATGCATGTTTTAAGTATAAGTATATGACTTGTTTAGCATGACTTAATTCAGCGTACATATAATAAATACATTATGCATAGACAAGTTTTGCAAACAATTGCATATATTGCATGATTTGTGAGCATTGAGTTCTTAAAAAATTGCATATCCTTGAGGGTTACCAAAAGACACTAGAGTGCCCAAAAGATGCTGGGTAGGCAGTTGTGAGGGCCAGGCAGTTGTGAGGGACCCACAGAGGACAGGTTTTGAAAAAGAGATTTTCGCTTATTTGATCTGATATGATTTGGGCTGATAAGCTCGTGGGCGCTATGCCGAGAGGTTTGGATTGGCCTCCAGCCTCTACCACTATTAGGTGGGATGGGTACCATGCCCAAAAAGGGCTATGTCCCTACGTCGACTGCATGTGGTACAGGGGGCTACCACTGGTGTCACGGCACTAGGTCGGCGTGTCATATGCCCCGTGGAGGCTATGATTCTGTGTCCCTAGGTACCCGGGGAGTACATGTCGGCGAGGTCGTGGGCATAGTTGGACCCTATAGTTTGAGGATTTACTTGCATTGCATATGGCATGACATGAGGTTGGTCGACAATACCAGATATCCATGAGTTGGATTCAGTGGAGCATCTTATGCATATCATTATGTTTATGATATATGATACTTTCGACTTGGATTATGCTATTTCTTTAAGTCGTCAGTATTCCAGTTCAATAGTGGTTTTTAATATCGATATTGAACGTGATGGTTTGAACGTGATGGTTTGAACATGCACATGTTTTAAAGAGCATATGATTTTAAACATAGCATGCATTGTAAAACTAATAGTGATAGACTCCTACTGAGTATAGTATATACTCACCCTATCCTTAACATTTTTCAGGATAGTTCCACTTACAAATAGAAGATGCCTCAGGAGATATTAGTGCTACGAGCAAGTGAATAAACAAAGGAGACAATTATACATGTGAGTAAACTCTCTACCCTTTGGATATGTATTTGTATTTATTTATAGTTGGGCTGTGTGCTATGACTAGATAGACCTGGGGAAAAACATTTATGATTTCTGAAGTTTTTCAAAAACTACTTTGGTTGTTGTGAAAGCAAATGACACTTGGGGTTTTCAAAATGAGTTTAAAATGTGAAAGATTTTCCGCTGCATTGCATGGTTTTTATAAAATGGTTTTCAAATAGGGATGAATCCTGCCTTAGGAATTTAGATCTTGCTTTTAAAAATGCATGGGAAAACCTGGGTCATCACAGTTGGTATCAGAGCCTAGGTTTTATCCTTTCACAACCAGTCCCGCATGTCCAAGGGTCATAGACAATAGAGAAAATCAAGAAGAAGTAGTATAAATAGGAGTAGTAGAGATGACTACTTCTATTTGAAGATTACAATATTAATGCTCAAGGCATTTCACCATAAACAAATAGGTGAAAAAGGAGATGGGTCTAGCAAATACTTAGATATTGGATGGCTTAAATCTTATCAACAAGGATTGTTGTGCAGTGGTGCAAAGATGAAATCTCATATAAGGATCATATTATGATGAGAATGATGAATGAAGATAGTAGTGAACTTGTTGGTAGATAGTTCTAACCTGTAATAGATTAATCTCATTAAAGATGAGAACATCGAAAAACCTAGATGGCTATCTTACCATCATAAAGGATATCATAATATAAGCACACTATCACAAGGGATATGATATGAGTATGATAAGGGATGCAAAAGACAGACTTTGAGAAGAGTTTGATGATGATCCAAGAGGGATGAGAATGCAAGATAATATTAGGAAATAACTGTGCCTCATACTAGATTACAAAGGTATGGATCCTAAAAGACTTAGCTCAATTTTGAATACCTTCATTGGAGTCTTATGAAGAGTGAAGTGCTATCGAATGATAACTACCTGAGTATTAGGGAGCAAATCAGAAGATGTATATAGGTGACATATTATGTGATTAAGAGGAACATAACATGAATATGATAGGGAAATGAATTCGACAGTGTTATCAAAAGATTTTGATAATACTAAGGATGATAGATTTGTGAATAATAGATTGATCCTAACATATAAGAGAAGTATAGCATGACCAAAAGATCAATGCCATTATTAAGACATTGTATGAATTTTATTGAGGCTATAGGTAATTGAGGATTTCAATGATCTTAAGATAGTTTAGAATTTCTTGGAAGCATTCAGTTTATCATATCTGTTAAAAGGAGTAGATGCAGTATCGATTATATGCAACAAAGCACATGAAGACATTGATCTAGGTAGACAAAAATGAGGATTCTAAAGAAAAGAAAGAAAGAGATAGAGATGTAACTATAAGTATTCAATGAAATATTGAATATTCAAAAGAAGAAGATCATGACTTTATGGAGATACATAGAATTCTATCATCTTGAATCCCATAGGAAGGTAGATCAAACAAATGCAAAGGAATAATACTAGATGAGTTGGTGATCTTATTGTAAAAGAGTATAAAAGAGAGAAAGCATATGGGGTTTAAGATTTTGAGTAGAGTATCGAATTTCAGGAGATTATGCGACAAGAAATTTTCGAAGAGGAATGGTGACCAACTAGAAATTAAAATTCTACAAATGGTTTGATATCAATTATTACAATTAGATCCTTATCGGATGCATTAGCTTATGGGGAACACCAATGGATATAATCCATAAAAAGGAAAATTTAGTGATATCCCACCTTGCCAATAAAGTATATTGAAAAAGGAATTAAGTTGGGACAGTGACTTGTCCATTTAGCAAGTAGGGCACCATCAAAGATCAAATTGAGTTCTTACTATCATGGATTAGAAGACCAGAAATCTTAAGACCATTATTTAGTCATTACCTTTAGAGTACTGCTGACTAAATAAAGGTATCCCACCCTAATTAATCAAGTATATACTCAGAGGGATATTATAAGTATTTGGACATGAGTTTTACCTAAAAGAAGTTACTTGTTAGCCTAAGACAATTGAGAGTATGAGGTCAGTTGATGAGGACAATTGCAACTGAGATAGGAGTAAAAATAAGAAGTGATCTAAACCAATGTGAAAGATTTTCCAAACCTTAATGGCTACCATGACAAACCATAGAAATCACTGTGGGTCTAAAAGATGCTACTAACTTGGATTGAAAAGAAAGGTAGATAAGTACTGATCAATTTGGAGACCCCTGAGCTTATGACAAAGATATATCTAGAAAGAGATCAATAGGTAATCAAATAAAATCTTTCTATGTCTAAGAAGATGTTTTATGCTTACTGGAGTGTTGTTAAACTTGTTGATTTAACAGCTTCAGCATAACTTGATGTAGTAGCTATTGAACGAGAACTGCTATTATAAGTTAAGTATGAGGAGGCACTTGAAGGATAAAATTTGAGGAATTGAGAAAATCACTACTTATGAGGATACCTCCTGACAATATAGACTGCATGGTTGACGATAAAACCTTGATAAAAGATTGCACAATATATTGATATAGGGAATGGAAGGAGAAAAGTTGAGGTGGCCAGCACAATATAAGGCGAGATGTGATGTTACACAAAGTTAGTTGTTATGTGCATATACCAAGTACGAAAAATCAATTGAAGGAATTTCTTAAGGACTAACCCTACTAGATTGAGTATAGAACTTTTGGACTGAAAGGTTATAAACAAAACCATCAAGAAAAGAAAGGAAAAAGAGGATGATGAAAAGGATTCAACCATGACCTAGTAAGGGTACTCGGTTACGAATAAGAGAGTTTTTGCTTTGCATAAATGAGAACATTATTGAAAATCCTAATGACAAATTAATGTGAATAATGAGATAGGCCTCTGGACGAGAACATTTGACCCATGATGATGAATCAACCATTAACATTTGACATGAGTTTGGATGAAATCTTCACGGAGAAAAGCGTTTAATGAATTCACTAATTATGAAACTAGATATAGAGTTAGGACATTTTATTTTCATTATATGATAAGGTCCTCGATGGAAGATGCTACAAATTGGCTTTCGTGATTTTATTTTGAATGTAACTTTGGTCAAGGAATCAAGTCACATATGGAAAATGACAGAAAGTTGAAATTCGAAGTTAATCAAGGGTTTGGCTGTAGAGCACATGACACCATGTCAGTTATTGAAGTATCTTGGGGACAAATATAAAAGATAAGAAGCAAAGTTAGACACAATAGAAAGAAGGTAATTTTTTTGGACTCTTACTAATGACATATAACCAACCATTAGAAGGAGATGTGGATGATGAAGAGATCACTAGATGAAAGACAAGAAGAAATAGGGATCATCCTATGATATTCAAAACGGACTATGAGAAATAAGATAATATGATCTTGAAAGAAGCATGGAGTAATTTATACATGAATAAAGAAGCATGATCCTACTAGGAGACTATCCTATACCTGATGAGAAAAGTATAAGCATCTAAGGATTTCGAGATGGATGAATTATAGCTAGAAATCGGTATTGTTAAACTGGCACGTATGGGAGTATGCATCAGAGTACGCAGCGAAAGCGGCCCTTATAGGTAAGGCCTTGTAGAAGGAACAATAAAAATGATAAATTGAGGTTGAGCCTAGATTTGATTCCTAAGGGGGGAATGCATTCACCAAGAAGTTATCTAAGAGACAAAATACCTTGAAGATGATAATTTATGGAATTTCAAGGACGAAATTCTTTTAACGGGGTAATAAGGTAACGCCCGAGCAATTTACGCTATTTTAACAAAAATTAGACATTTTATGGGAAATATACTGAGTTAAATGTTTCACTTTATTTAAAATAGTAAATGAAGGAATTTGTGATGAAACTTGGTACCACTAGATTCTAATCAAAAATTGGAATCCAACGCCTCAAAGAACGCTGAAAACGGAGTTCGTATGAAGAAGTTACGGCCGTCTAAAGATTAGGGGCAGTTTTGTAATTTGAATTAAAAACAGAAAACGCAGAAAACGCAGGGGGCCATTTTGATAATGGCACCCCATCATCTTCTTCCTCTAGATTTCTCCAGAAACCCTGGTTTTCAGAGAAATCTGCCATCGCCAATGGCAGCACCGCCATTGGAAGCACCGCCATAGCAGGGCTATAAAAAGCCCCATCTGCCCCCTCTCCAAAAATACATTTTTCGGCAATTTTTGGACTGGGATTTTTGGCAAAAATTGGAAACCCATCTCAAACCCATCTCTCTGCATGTTTCCGGCAACAGCCAGGCCCTAGTTGGGCCGGCCATTCTCCCCATTCCCCTCTCTTCTCTTGTTTCGGTCTGGCATTGGGGTTTTCCCCTTCGTGGGTTCCGATAACATGGATTTCCAGCAGAGGGAAATGCACCACCGGCAATAGGCGCTCCTAAGCTACCTAGGTAAGTTGTTTTCCCCTACCTTCTCTCCGTTTGCTTCCCCCCGGGCAGATCCATACCGGATCTAGTTCTTTTCCCAGCCTGTTTTTCCAACCAGAGAAGATGAAGCCGGTTCCAGCCGGCCATGAATGAACCAGGCATCCCAGGGATGCCACACTACACATGCACCTAGGACAGGGTCCCTGGGACGGGTTCCAGGCGTACGTGTAATGCCCGAGCAATTTATGGTATTTTTAACAAAAATTGGACATTTTATAGGACATGAACTGTGTTAAATGTTTCACTTTATTTAAAATAGTAAATGAAGGAATTTGTAAGGAAACTTAAAACCATTAGATTCTACTTGAAAAATGGAATCCAACGCCTCAAAAATCACCCAAAACAGAGTTCGTATGAGGAAGTTACAGCCATTTAAAGATAGGGGTATTTCTGGAATTTAAACAGAAAACGTTTAAAACGAAAAAGGACGAAAAATGCAGGGGGCCGTTTTGATAACGGCACCCCCTGTCATCTTCCTCCCCAGACTTTTCCAGAAAACCTCAAATATCGATTTTTCCAGAGGGATTTGCCACTGCCAAGGGCGGCACCACCATAGCCGGTCTATAAAAGCCCCATGTCCCCTCTCCAAAAACGTGGTTTTCTAGCCATTGGGGCTACGGTTTCCAGCTAGAATCGGAAACCCAGTTCCCTACATTTTTCCGGCAATGGCCAGGCCAAGTCAGGCTGGCCATTCCCATCTCCCCATTCCCCTCTCTTCTCTTCTTCTGGCCTTGCACGACATGGGAGTTACCTTCTTTGAGTTTTCCAGCACCAAGGGTTGGGCAGGCAACCTACCAGGAGGAGACCCATCTCTGGCTGCCAGGTAAGCCCCTCCTTATCTTCCCTTTCCTCCATTTCAGTTCCCCCAGGCCAAGATCCATGCCGGATCTGGCCATTTTCCAGCCAACCATGAACGACCTAGGCGTCCCAAGGATGCCAAGCACCACGTGCACCTGGGATTGGGTCCCTGGGATGGGTTCCAGGTTTACGACAGTGCGTACACTATCCCAGGTGTGGCCTTCAGGTGCGTGCATGACATGGGGCATGGGTCCTGGCTCGACCAGGGTGTACTGGGTGCCCTAGGAGCTGAGACACGCCATGCTACAAGGCGCGTCCATGCGATAATGCACGTCATAGCATGTCGCTTGAGCATGCATGTACACGTGTAAAACATAGTCCCTGGCATGGCCTTTGGGCGTGCAGGCACTTAAGGCGGTCGCGGTTCAACCAGGATACACGGGTGTCCTGGGAACTGGGGCACGCGGACCTATTGAGACTTTAAAGTTAGATTAGAGGATAAATTATAGAATTTAACTATTGGAAAGTAGATCCATACCATAGGATCTAGCCTGACGAATGAATTAGGCAAGGACTTTGGACCCAATAGGCAGAGCTAGCAATCTAATGTCTAAATAGAGTGAAATTAATGAGGACTCCTTGTATCCATCCATACCCAGGAGATTATAAATGAGACCCAGGGACGGGTTAAAGTGATAAAGGATGCGACTCCAGGAGACTTTGAGGTAGGTGCTCTATTGCTACTAGACTTTTTAAAAAACAAGAGCCATGATTGTTTTATGCGTGTTTTAAGTACAAATTATATAACTTGTTTCGCATGACTTAATTCAGCATACATATGATAAACGCTTTATGCATATATATGTTTGGCAAATAATTGCATATACATTATGCATAGATATGTTTTGCAAATGATTGCATATACATTGTGCATAGATATGTTTTGCAAACAAATGCATATATTGCATAATTGGTGAGCATTGAGTTTTTAAAAGATTGCATGTCCTTGATGGTTACCAAAAAACGCTGGAGTGCCCAAAAGACGCTGAGTAGGCAGTTGTGAGGGACCCAAAGAGGATGGGTTTTGAACAAGAGGTTTTCGTTGGTTTGATTTGATATGATTTGGGCTGATGAGCTCGTGGGAGCTATGCTGAGAGGTTTGGGTTGGCCTCCAGCCTCTACCACTATTAGGTGGAACGGTACCATGCCCAAAAAGGGCAACGTCCCTACATTGACTGCATGTGGTACAGGAGGCTACCACTGGTGTCACGGCACTAGGTCGACGTGTCAAATGCCTCGAGGAGGCTATGACCGAGTGTCCTCAGGTACCCGGGGCCCACATGGCAGCAAGGTTGTGGGCATAGTTGGACCCTATGGTTTCGTGGACTTATTTGCATTACATATGGCATGATATGAGTTGGTCGACCATACCATACCAGATATCCATGAGTTGGATTCAGTTGTGCATCTTATGCATATCATTATGTTTATGATATATGATACTTTCGACTTGGATTATGCTATTCTTTAAGTCGTCAGTATTTCAATTCAACAGTGGTTTTTAATATCGATATTGAATGTGATTGTTCAAACATGCACATGTTTTTAAGAGCATATGATGTTAAACATAGCATGCATTGCAAAACTAGTAGTGATAGACTCCTACCGAGTATAGTATATACTCACCTTATCCTTAACATTTTTTAGGATAGTTCCATTGACAAATAGAAGCCGCCTCAGGAGATATTAGTGCTATAAGCAAGTGAATAAAAAAGGAGACAATTATACATGTAAGTAAACTCTCTACCCTTTGGACATGTATTTGTATTTATTTATAGTTGGACTGTGTGCTTTGATTGGATAGACCTGGGGAAAAATATTTATGATTTCTGAAGTTTTTCAGAACTACTTTGGTGGTTGTGAAAGCAAAGGACGCTCGGGGTTTTCAAAATGAGTTTAAAACAAAAGATTTTCCGCTGTATTGCATGGTTTTCATAAAATGGTTTTAAAATAGGGATGCATCCCGCCTTAGGAAATTAGATATTGCATTTAAAAATGCATGAGAAAACCCGGGTCTTCACAGTTGGTATCAGAGCCCAGGTTTTATCCTTTCACAACCAGTCCAGCATGCCTAAGGATCATAGACAATAGAGAAAATCAAGAAGAAGTAGTATAAATAGGAGTAGTAGAGATGACTACTTCTATTTGAGGATTACAATATTAATGCACAAGGGAATTCACCATAAATAAATAGGTGAAACACAGCTTGGTTTAACAAATAATTAAGCAGAGGATAGTGCAACCCTTATCCAAAAATCTAGTCTAAGACGACTTAAGGATTGTTGTGTGGTGCAAATATAAAAACTCATATATTATGAGAATGATGAATGAGGATGTTAGTGAACTTGTCAGTAGATAGTTTTGACCTGCAATAAAGCAATCTCATCAAAGGTGAGAAAATTGAAGAACCTAGGTGGCTATCTTACCATCATAAAGAATATCATAATATGAGTACACCATCACAAGGATATGATATAAGTATGATCGGGGATGTAAAAGGTAGACTCTGAGAAGATGTTGATGATAAGTAAAAAGTGATGAGAATACAAGATGATATTAGGAGATAACTGTGACTCGTACTAGATCATAAAGGTATGGATCCTGAAGGACTTGACTCAATTTTGGATACCTTCATGGGAGTCTCATGAAGAGTGAATATATCAAATAATAACTACCTGAGTATTATGGAGCAAATAAGAAGATGTATACAAGTGACATATCATGTGATTAAGAGAGACATAACACAAATATAATAGGGAAATAAATTCGACCGAGTTATCAAAAGATTTTGATGATACTAAGGATGATAATAGATTAATCCTAACATGAACTTGTAAGAGAATTGTAGCATGACCAAAATGTCAATGCCATTATTAAGACATTGTATGAATTTTATTGAGGCTATAGGCAACTGAGGATTTCAATAATCTTAGGATAGTTTAGAATTTCTGAGAAGCATTCAGTTTATCATATCTGTTAAGTAAAGGAGTAGATGCAATATCGATTATATGCAAGAAAGCACATGAAGACATTGATCCAGGTAGACCAAATGAGGATTTTGAAGAAAAGAGAGAAAGAGACAGAGATGTAACTATAAGTATTCAATGAATATTGAATAGTCAAAAGAAGAAGATCATGACTCTATGAAGATACATACAAATCGTTCATCTGGAAACCTATAGGAAGGAAAACCAAACAATGAGAAGCAATAATACTAGATGAGTTGGTGATCTTATTGTAAAAGAGTATAAAAGAGAGAAAGCATATGGGGTTTAAGACTTTGAGTAGAGTATCGAATTTCAGGAGATTATGCGATAAGAAATTTTCGAAGAGGAATGGTGACAAACTAGAAATTAAATTCTACAAATGGTTTGATATCAATTATTACAATTAGATTCTTATCAGATCCATTAGCTTATGGGGAACACCAATGGATATAATCCATAAAAAGGAAAATTTGGTGATATCCCACCTTGCCAATAAAGTATATTGAAAAAGGAATTAAGCTGGGACAGTGACTTGTCCATTTGTCTTTCTTCAGCAATTAGGGTACCATCAAGGATCAAATTGAGGTCTTGCTATTATAAATTGAAGAGCAAATATCTTAAGACCATTATTTAGTCATTACCTTTAGAGTACTGTTGACTAAATAATGGTATCACACCCTAATTAATCAAATATGTTAGTAGTCGAAGTTATATACTCAGAGGGATGTTATAAGTCTTTAGACTTGAGTTTTCCTCGAAAGAAGTACTTGTTAGACTAAGACATTTGAGGGTATGAGGTCAGTTGATGAGGATAGTTGCAACTGAGATAAGGGTAAAAATAAGAAGTGATCTGAACCAATATGAAAGATTTTTCAAACCTTAATGGCTACCATGACAAGGTGAAGAAATTACTTTGAGTCTGAAAAATACTGCTGACTTGGATTGGAAAGGAAGGCAAATAGGATTGATCACTTTAGAGGCCCTTGAGTTTATGACATAGATATATCTGGAAAGAGATCAATAGTAATCAAATAAAGTCTTTCTATGTCTAAGAAAATGTTTATGCTTACCTGAGTATTATTAAATTTGTTGAGTTAACAACTTCAGTACAATTTGATATAATTGCTATTGAATGATAATTATTGTTATAAGCAAATTATGAGGAGGCACTTGAAGGATAAAATTTGAGGAATTGAGAAAATCACTACTTATACCTCCTGACAATATAGACTGCATGATTGACAATAAAGCCCTGATAAAAGATTGAACACTATATTGACATAGGGAATGGAAGGAGAAAAGGTGAAATGGCCAGCACAATATAAGGTGAGATTTGATGTTATATTGCCTTTAAGACAAATACTTAGTTGTTATGAGCATAAACCGAGTATGAAAAAAAAAAAAAATCAATTGAAGGAATTTTCTAAGGACTAACCCTACCAGATTGAGTATAGAACTTTTGGACCGAAAAGTTACAAAGAAAACCATTAAGCAAAGAGAGGACAATGAGGATGATGACAAAGGATTCAACCATGACCTAGTAAGGGTACTCAGTTATGAATATGAGACTTTTTTCTTTGCATGAATAGGAACATTATTGAAAGTCCTAATGACAAATTGATGTGAATAGTGAGATAGGCCTCTGGACGAGAACATTTGATCCATGATGATGAATCGACTTGAGTTTGGATAAAATCTTCACAGAGGAAAGCTTTTAACGAATTCAATAATTATGAAATTGGATATGGAGTTAGGACACTTACTTTCAGTATATGATAAGGTCCTCGATGGAAGAACCTACTAATTGGCTTTCATGATTTTATTTTAAATGAAACTTTGGTCGAGGATTAAAGTCACATATGGAAAATGACAGACAGTTGAAATTCAAAGTTAATCAAGGGTTTGGATGTAGAGCACATGATACCATGTCAGTTATTGAAGTATCTTGGGGACAAAGGTAAAAGATAAGAAGCGAAGTTAGACACAATAGAAAGAAGGTAAAATTTTTGGATTCTTACCAACCATTAGAAGGAGATGTGGATGATGAAGAAATCACTAGATGGAAGTCAAGAAGAAAAAGGATTATCCTATGAAATAGGAGAAATAAGATCATATGATCTCATAGAAGTATGGAGTAATTTATATATGAATAAAGAAGCATGATCCTATGAAGAGACTATCCTATACATGATGAGAAAGGTATAGGCATCTAAGGATTTTGAGATAGATAAATTACAACTAAACACCAGTAATGTTAAACTGGCAAGTATGGGAGTATGTGTCAGAGTACGCAGCGAAAGCAGCCCTTATAGGTAAGGCCTTGTAGAAGGAACAATAAAAATGATAAATTGAGGTTGAGCCTAGATTTGATTCCTAAGGGGAGAATGCATTCACCAAGAACTTATCTAAGAGACAAAATACCTTAAAGATGAAAATTTATGGAATTTCGAGGTTGAAATTTTTTTAAGGGGGTAATAATGTAATGCCCGAGCAATTTACGGTATTTTTAACAAAAATTGGACATTTTATAGGACATGAACTGTGTTAAATGTTTCACTTTATTTAAAATAGTAAACGAAGGAATTTGTGAGGAAACTTAATACCATTAGATTCTACACGAAAAATGGAATCCAACGCCTCAAAAATCACCCAAAATGGAGTTCGTATGAAGAAGTTACAGCCATTTAAAGATAGGGGTATTTTTGGAATTTAAACAGAAAACGTTTAAAACAAAAAAGGACAAAAAACGCAGGGGGCTGTTTTGATAACGGCACCCCCTGTCGTCTTCCTCCCCAGACTTTTCCAAAAACCATCAAATCTCGATTTTGCCAGAGAGATCTGCCACCGCCAAGGGCGGCACTGCCATTGAGGGGCACCGCCATAGCCGGCCTATAAAAGCCCCCATTCCCCTCTCTTCTCTTGTTCTGGCCTTGCACGACATGGGAGTTACCTTCTTCGAGTTTTCCAGCACCAAGGGTTAGGCAGGCAACCTACCAGGAGGAGTGCCATCTCCGGCTGCCAGGTAAGCCCCTCCTTACCTTCCCTTTCCTCCATTTTAGTTCCCCCAGGCCAAGATCCATGCCAGATCTGGCCTTTTTCCAGGCGGCCATTAATGACCCAGACGTCCCAAGGATGCCAAGCACCACATCCACCTAAGACTGGTTCCCTGGGATAGGTTCCAGGTGTACGATAGTGCGTACACTGTCCCAGGTGTGGCCTTCAGGTGCGCGCACGACATGAGGCATGGGTCCTGGCTTGACCAGGGTGCACGGGGTGCCCTGGGAGCTGAGACGCGCCATGGTACAAGGTGCATCCATGTGATAATGCACATCATAGCACGTTGCTTGAGCATGCATGTACGCGTGCAAAATGCAGTCCCTGGCACGGCCTTTAGGCGCGCACGCACTTAAGGCGGTTGCGGTTTAACCAGGATACACGGGTGTCGTGGGAACTGGGGCATGCGGACCTATTGAGACTTTAAAGTTAGATTAGAGGATAAATTATAGAATTTAACTATTGGAAAGTAGATCCATACCATAGGATCTAGCCTGACGAATGAATTAGGCAAGGACCTTGGACCGAATAGGCAGAGGTAGTAATCTAACGTCTAAATAGAGTGAAATTAATGAGGACTCCTTGTATCCATCCATACCCAGGAGATTATAAATGAGACCCAGGGACAAGTTAAAGTGATAAAGGATGCGACTCCAGGAGACTTTGAGGTAGGTGCTCTATCGCTACTAGACTTTTTAAAAAAAGAGAGCCATGATTGTTTTATGCATGTTTTATGTACAAATTATATAACTTATTTAGCATGACTTAATTCAGCATACATATGATAAACGCTTTAGGCATAGTTATGTTTTGTAAATAATTGCATATACATTATGCATAGATATGCTTTGCAAATGATTGCATATACATTACGCATAGATATGTTTTGTAAACATATGCATATATTGCATAATTGGTGAGCATTGAGTTTTTAAAAGATTGCATGTCCTTGAGGGTTACCAAAAGACGCTGGAGTGCCCAAAAGATGTTGGGTAGGCAGTTGTGAGGGACCCAAAGAGGATGGGTTTTGAACAAGAGGTTTTCGTTGGTTTGATTTGATATGATTTGGGCTGATGAGCTCGTGGGCGCTATGCCGAGAGGTTTGGGTTGGCCTCCAGCCTCTACCACTATTAGGTGGGATGGGTACCACGCACAAAGAGGGCAATGTCCCTACGTCGACTGCATGTGGTACAGGGGGCTACCACTGGTGTCATGACACTGGGTCGGCATGTCATATGCCCCGTGGAGGCTATGATTCTGTGTCCCTAGGTACCCGGGGACCACACGACGGCGAGGTCGTGGGCATAGTTGGACCCTATGGTTTGAGGATTTACTTGCATTGCATATGGCATGACATGAGGTTGGTCGACCATACCAGATATCCATGAGTTGGATTCAGTGGAGCATCTTATGCATATCATTATGTTTATGATATATGATACTTTCGACTTAGATTATGCTATTTCTTTAAGTCGTCAGTATTCCAATTCGATAGTGGTTTTTAATATCGACATTGAACGTGATTGTTTGAACATGCACATGTTTTAAAGAGCATATGATTTTAAACATAGCATGCATTGTAAAACTAGTAGTGATAGACTCCTACTGAGTATAGTATATACTCACCCTATCCTTAACATTTTTCAGGATAGTTCCACTTACAAATAGAAGATGCCTCAGGAGATATTAGTGCTACGAGCAAGTGAATAAACAAAGAAGACAACTATACATGTGAGTAAACTCTCTACCCTTTAGACATGTATTTGTATTTATTTACAGTTGGGCTGTGTGCTATGATTGGATAGACCTGGGGGAAAACATTTATGATTTCTGAAGTTTTTCAAAAACTACTTTGGTTGTTGTGAAAGCAAATGGCACTCAGGGTTTTCAAAATGAGTTTAAAATGTGAAAGATTTTCCGCTGCATTGCATGGTTTTTATAAAATGGTTTTCAAATAGGGATGCATCCCACCTTAGGAATTTAGATCTTGCATTTAAAAATGCATGGGAAAACCTGGGTCGTCACACTCTCTCCCTTACTCAATAAAATAGAGGGGACCACAATAAGGATTACATGATTTTCTCGTGTAAGGTAGTGAATCCCCATTGATTCCAAGTTTTTAAAAGAGAAATAAGGAAGAATGAATGAGAAAATAAAGTAGGTGACGAGAGAGACAATTTATAGCAAATCTACATTGACATTCACACTTAGTTTTGAAGCATTCAAAGGCCAAGATGTATCCTTGTTTATTGATATCCTAAGCAACTAATGAAAACTTATTCAAACAAGTATGGGCTGATGAGAAACAATACTACAAGAAAGACCATACTACAACCCCATTGGTGGAAACCTTTTTGGAGGGTGCCCATTGAAATTTTAGGAGAAAAATGTCCTACTCCAAGGGACGAGATGTCCTCAACTACTAGAAGCTCATTTGGTGGAGAAAAAAATGGTGGGCAGCTAAGAATGAAGGAGAAGACCTAGAGTGAATAAGAAAATCTCAATGGAATCCAAGCCATCCACTATTGGGCATATCAATCCAATAGTGAAGAGAAAATGAGCTACCAAAGATACCCTTTTAGGTAAGGAAACTTCAACATAATCTTATCCATTCAAGTTAGGGTGAAGCATGATCCAATGGATAAGAATGATGCATAGGAAAGCTACAAACCTAGCCACTATCCACCTCTTGAGAATTCAAAGTGAAATGCTAAGGAGGAATGATATTCACCATCCATTCTTATTTAATGCTCCACCCTTGTCCTCATCTTTCTAAATTCATAAAACTCTAGCCTTTTTGCCATAGAGCTCCACACCTCCTTCCCCATATCTTTCCATTTTTCCTCATCCTTTCCTCTATTCTCTCCATCTTCCTTCCCTTATCTCCTTATGTCTTTCCATTTCACCCATATCCCTTTCCTTCTTATCACCACACATTCCTCTCTCTTCCATACTTCCTTCCTCGTCCAACACTCCCACAAAGCTACACCATGCCTCCCTTCTTTCCAATCTCCCTTAGCACCTTCCAATCCTCCTTTTATCTCTTTCCAATGTCATTTATCTCCATCATTCTTTTTCTTTATCTCTTTTCCTCCCTTATCTTCCCATTCCCCTTTGCATCCTACACACCCCTCTTTCCATCCCTTACTTCCTTTCCTCCTTTCTCCCTTCCATCTCAGCCATCTATCACTCCTTTCTCCTTATGATATTAGCCATCCATTCCTTAGAGCTTCCACTTTAGAAATCTACAAATAGAGGTGAAGGATAAGGAGAGAATCTCTTACTTTTATCTAGAACTTAAAAGCCAAATTATGGAGAAACAGAGTGAGAGAGATTACTCTTACCATCTCACCCGTAGAGCTATACCTCTAACTGCTGGACAAGACAGAAGAGTTTCAACCTATGACCCCCTTCATCTCTCTCTCTCTCTCTCTCTCTCTCTCTCTCTCTTACACACCCTTTTCTTCTTGTTGGGTGAGGAGTGAAATAGGAGAGTAGGAGTGGTACACACCTCTCTTTGGTGTGCTTCCATTTGCACACATCTCCTTTGGCCTCTATCTCTCTTCCATGCCTTCCCCCATCTCACACCCACATGCATCTCTCTTCCTTTGCATGCATTTCACTTTGCATTTTTTGACATGCATTGCACCCCACACTCTTGATTTGCACGCATCCTTTCATTTGCATGAATCCGTGCTCTTACATGCATAGTAACCCCCACCATCTTCCCTCCACTCACAAGCCACCACCATCCTTAGCCTTATACACAAGTCCCTCTTCCATCCTTGCTTTCCACGCACATTCCATCTCTTCCTCTCAACTACATGCATTCCTCCTCCTTTCTTAGCATTACATGCACAACTCTCCTTAGTCTTCCATTTTGTTTCTCCTTGGGATTTTGGGAACAATATGGGAAGGAAGAAAACCTTGTGCCACTTTCTACGCAGTCAAGGATTCTTCCTTCCTAAATAATGGATTGGTTTTGGTTGATGATATTTTGGGTTAATGGCATGGTGGGAGACTTCCCTCTTTGCTTGTCAGCTACAAGTCATGTGCCTAAATAAGTAAAAAGAGTGCATTGATGATGTTAACTTGGCTATAACTTTAGTGTACTTTGGGTTGAAAAGATATGTACAAGCTATTGTTGAGTGACACAACGAAGGAGCTGGAAAGCAGAAGTTCAAGCCCAAAAAAAGGAAGCTAACATGTAAAGATCCTTTAAGGGAGATTTCAATATTTACTTTGCTTTGCTCTTTTCCTTCCCTTATTATATCCAAGTCCATTGTTATCAAATTCTAGTCATGAAAGTACTTTTCAATTCCTTAGTTATTTTGCTTAAATTTTATTTACTTGCCTTATTTCCTTGCTTTCTTTAATCATTAGCTAGGTTAAGGTAGATTAATCTAATTTTACTTGAATTTAATTAATTATAGTCTCTGTGGGATAGATAACTGCACTGGTAGTATACCTGAAATCACATTAAGTTTTTGGTGCCATTTTCAAGGACTCACAACAAAATTTTATATTCAACCTAGGTTATAATACTTTACAACTAGTCACAATTTTTAGGATTGCATAAAGAATAATTTCATTGTTGCATATTTTTCTTATTCTTAAAGATATTTGATATTATTTTTTCTTTTTAGTGGTGTAGGACTTTGGAGAAGGACTTGGACGAAGACTTAGGATAGTTACATATTTTATTTATTTATTTGAGTGAGTTGTAGTTAGGGAGATCTTATAATTTTTTATATAGTAATTCATTTAAATTTTAAATAGAGTTGTAATAATAAAGGTCAAGGGTGGGCCATATTAACTTAGAAGGGGAGGTGGTACATACATGAACCCATCTGTTACACCCCAGGTTTTACACAACATATAAATACCAATTTTTAAAAAGTCAGGATCCCTGATTAAATTCTTTAATTTTAAAATTAACTAAAAATAAAAACTTTTAGTAAAGAGCATTTGTTTCAAAACCTTGAGAGTCATACAGCTGACAAGACATGGATTTAATGGTGAAGTAATCTTTTCATTTCCACCAAAAATTCTACAGTCTCTTTTGTATTTTTGACCAATGCATTTAATGCATGTGATGCGACAACACTTGATAAATACAATAAACATACATACAAAATCTATAGACTTAGTCTCCATATCCATCCATTTGGATCATACATATTTTTTATAAAACCATATACCTCAATAGTAGAGTAAAAGAAATAAAAAAGAAACAATGACGCTACCCAAGGTTTGTTTGTACACAACCATCACATCCAACTAGATGATATCCATGCTTCCATGTCACAGAAATGTAAACCATACACATATACAGTTCATAAATAATATCCAAGGTAAGGTTTTGAACAAGCCATATACATTGTTGAAATCTCCTCTATGCACCGTTGAAGGCTGCCAGCGCCCTCACTTGCTCTTTGCCTGCTTGCATTATTTGCCGTCTCTCTTTATATTTGAGGCATTGTAAAAATATTGCAATGCTTAGCAAGCCACGCTTGTTTAGGCGAGGAAAATAATAATAGTAATTTATACACATCTAACAAAATATGAAATGGTCATGTATCAAATCTCAGGGTTTGTGATAAATATCTTCCGCATGAAAATAGTTCTAGCATGATATCAAATATGAGAATAAATAGTGATAAAGTATAGCATAATTAGTATAAAAAACCAACTAAATTGGTGGCAATAGCCAAGGTATCAAAGTTCATAATCATGCTAAAAACAAGGCAGTGCATTCAAGCCACCTACGTGTCTCCAAAACATGTTGAGTAAAAAATGTCTCTTAGGCTCGTCAAAATGCCAATATCAAATCGATGTAACTGATTCCAACTGCATATGAAAATATGCCAAATCAACTAAGCTTTTAAGGCTCATAAATATGCCAAAAACTCATCAATAAAGAGTGTCAAAAGCTCAAAGAATATATCAATGAATATGCAAGTAATCAACAAGGGCACCCTCACACACGGGTCTCATAAGTATCCCATACACTTGAATCTTCGATCATGAGTACCCATACCACTCCTCACGCATTGTCACACTGTGGGTATATAGGGGATATCTATCCTAGCGTGCTCACTGCGCAATATGATATAACCAATCATTAAGAAATATATGGACTGCTATGCTTTGTGACAAACAACTCCCGAGTGTATCAACTATCGTTCCCTGTCAACACCAAAATGGGAGACTAAACATCCATCATGCAGGGGCTGGATTAGACCTGTAGCATGGACTACCTATGACATCACTTCCTACGAATTTTCCATCTTTTGGGTATGTGACGACCCGGGTTTCTTATGATGCAAATTTCATAAAAAGGCGAGATCTCTTGCTATAGAAATATGAAATGCATGAAAATCTTTTGTTTTGGAAAACAATCTTTCGTATAAAACCCCGAGTGTTAAAACACATTTTCAAATCATATAGCCATGGCATAGTTTTAAATCAACTCTTCCCAAGAAAGTGTTAGTCACAACCCCAGCTATAGAGAGTAACTACAATCAAGTAACATTCACTAAAAGATAAGGTAGGGGTTTACTTGTACTTAATTTGGATGTTCTCTGTCACGAGTGTATCCTGTCCTTAAGTGTTTACTTGTATATGAAAAATGTTAAGGATTGGGTGAGTATACACTATACTCAGTAGGAGTCTATCACTACTAGTTTTACAATGCATGCTATGTTTTAAACCATATGTTCTTTAAACCATGTGCATGTTTGGACACTCATGTTCAATATCGTTATTAAAAGCCATTGTCAAAATAGAATACTGACGACTTAAAGAATCGCATAATCCAAGTCATAAGTAACATAGATATCATAAACATATACTATGACATGCATAAGATGCTCAACTAAATCCAACTTATGGATATATGGTCGACCATACTCATGTCATGCCATATGCATGCAAGTAAATCCTCAAAATCATAGGGCACACTATGTGTAATGCCCAAGCAATTTACGCTATTTTTTAACAAAAAATTGGACATCTTATAGGACATGAACTGTGTCAAATGTTTCACTTTATTTAAAATAGTAAACGAAGGAATTTGTGAGGAAACTTGATACCATTAGATTCCTCTCGAAAAATGGAATCCAACACCTCAAAGAACGCCGAAAATGGAGTTCGTATGAAGAAGTTACAGTCGTTTAAAGATCAGGGGCAGTTTTGTAAATTAAACAGAAAAACAAAAAAGAACAAAAACGCAGGGGGCCGTTTTGATAACGGCACCCCCTGTTGTCTTCCTCCTCAAATTTCTCGAGAAATCTGCCACCGCCATTGGCAGCACTGCCATAGTAGGGCTATAAAAATCCCCATCTCTCCCTCTCCAAAACATGGTTTTCTGGCTAGTTTGGGACTGGGGTTTCCAGCAAAAACCAGAAACCTGTCTCAAACCCGTCTCTCTGCATTTTTCCAGCAACTACCAGGCCCTAGTCAAGCCGGCCATTTCGTTCCTGTCTCCCCATTTCCCCTCTCTTCTCTTTTCTGATCTGGGCATTGGGGTTTTTCCCCTTCATCGAGATTTTTGGCGACAGAGGATTTCCAGAACCAGAATGGGCTCTACCACTGGCAATAGGCACTCCCTAGCTGCCTAGGTAAGCAATCTTTCCTTGATTCTTCCCCTTTTCAAGCTAGATTCATGCTGGATCTAGCATTCTCAGATGTTTTCTAGGCAGATTTCCTAGCTGGAAAACACTCCAAGATCAGTTCCAGCTGGCCCTACACGAACAAGGCATCCCAGGGACGCCATGCTCCACATACGCCTAGGACAGGGTCCCTGGGATGGGTTCCAGGCGTACGACAGTGCGTACACTATCCCAGGTGCGGCCTTCGGGTGCGCGCGTGACATAGGGCACGGGTCCTAGCTTGACTAGGATACACGGGGTGCCCTGGGAGCTGAGATGCGCCATGCTACAAGGTGCATCCGTACGATGATGCACGTCATAGCGCGTCACTTGAGCATGCATGTGTGCGTACAAAACGCAGTCCCTGGCATGGCCTATGGGCACGCACGCACGTGAGGCGGTTGCCGTTCAACCAGGATACACGGGTGTCCTGGGAACTGGGAACACGCAGACCTAATGAGACTTTAAAGTTAGGATCAAAGGACAAGTTACAGAGTTAAACTATTGAATAGTAGATCCACATCATAGGAACTAGCCTAACAACTGAATTAGGCAAGGACCATGGACCCAAAGGGCAGATCTAGTGATCTAATGTCTAAATGGATTGAAATTGATAAGGACTCCTTGTTATCATCCATATCCAGGAGTTTATAAATGAGACCCAGGGACGGGTTGAGTGATAAAGGACGCAACTCTAGGAGACTTTGAGGTAGGTGCTCTATCACTACTAGACTTTTTAAAAGAGCCATGATCATTTTGAGAATGCATGTTTTAAGCATGAGTATATGACTTGTTTAGCATGACTTATTTTATGACTTGTTTAGCATATAAATGAATTCAGCATGCATATGACAAATACATTATGCATAGACATGTTTTGCAAACAATTGCATATATTGCATGATTTGTAGGCGTTGGGTTCTTGGAAAATTACATGTCCTTGAGGGTTACCAAAAGACGCTGGAGTGCCCAAAAGACGCTGAGTAGGCAGTTGTGAAGGCCAGGCAGTTGTGAGGGACCCAAAGAGGACAGGTTTTGAAAAAGAGGTTTTCGCTTGTTTGATCTTATATGATTTGGGCTAATAAGCTCATGGACGCTATGCCGAGAGGTCTGGGTTGGCCTCCAACCTCTACCAATGCTAGGTGGAATGGGTACCACGCCCAAAAAGGGCAACGTCCCTACGTCGATTGCATGTGGTACAGGGGGCTACCACTGGTGTCACGGAACTGGGTCGATGTGTCATATGCCCCGTGGAGGCTATGACCGAGTGTCCTCAGGTACCTGGGGACCACACGGCGGTGAGGTCGTGGGCATAGTTGGGCCCTATGGTTTTTTGGATTTACTTGCATTGCATATGGCATGACATGAGGTTGGTCGACCACACCAGATATCCATGAGTTGGATTCAGTGGAGCATCTTAAGCATATCATTATGTTTATGATATATGATACTTTCGACTTGCATTATGATATTCTTTAAGTCGTCAGTATTCTAATTCGACAGTGGTTTTTAATATCGATATTGAACATGATCGTTCAAACATGCACATGTTTTAAAGAGCATATGATTTTAAACATAGCATGCATTGCAAAACTAGTAGTGATAGACTCCTACTGAGTATAGCATATACTCACCCTATCCTTGACATTTTTCAGGATAGTTCCATTCACGAGTAGAGGACACCTATGTTAGTGCTACGAGCAAGTAAATCAAAAGGAGACCATTATACATGTAAGTAAACACTCTACCCTTTGGACATGTATTTGTATTTATTTATAGTTGGGCTGTGAGCTGTGACTAGAATAGACCTGGGAAAACATTTATGATTTCTAAATTTTTTCAAAAACTACTTTGGTTGTTGTGAAAGCAAATGACACTTGGAGTTTTCAAAATGAGTTTAAAACTAAAGATTTTTCGTTGCATTACATGGTTTTTTATAAAATGGTTTTCAAATGGGAATGCATCCCGCCTTAGGAATTTAGATTTTTCATTTAAAAAAGCATGTGAAAACCCGGGTCGTGACAGTTGGTATCAAAGCCAGGTTCTATCCTTTCACAGCCAGTCCAGCATGTCCAAGGGTCATAGACAATAGAGAAAATCAAGAAGAAGTAGTATAAATAGGAGTAGTGGAGATGACTACTTCTATTTGAGGATTACAATATTAATGCACAAGGTAGTTCACCATAAATAAATAGGTGAAACACAGCTTGGTTTAACAAATAATTAGGCAAAGGATAGTGCAACCCTTATCCAAAATCTAGTCTAAGACAACTTAACGATTAAGGATTGTTGTGTGGTGCAAATATAAAAACTCATATATGGATCATATTATGAGAATGATGAATGAGGATGTTAGTGAACTTGTTAGTAGATAGTTCTGACCTGCAATAAAGTAATCTTATCAAAGGTGAGAAAATCAAAAAACCTAGATGGCTATCTTACCATCATAAAGAATATCAGAATATGAGTACACTATCACAAAGGATATGATATGAGTATGATAGCGGATGTAAAAGACAGACGTTGAGAAGATTTTGATGATAATATAAGAGGGATGAGAATGCAAGATAATATTAGGAAATAACTGTGACTCATGCTAGATCACAAAGGTATGGATACCTTCATTGGAGTCTCATGAAGAGTGAAGTGATATCGAATAATAACTACCTAAGTATTATGGAGCAAATAAGATGTATACAAGTGACATATTATGTGATTAAGAGAAACATAACACGAATATGATAGGGAAATGAATTCGTCTGAGATATCAAAAGATTTTTGATGATAATATTGGGGATGATAGATCTGTGATAATAGATTGATCCTAACATGAAATTGTAAAGTATAGCATGATCAAAACATCAATACCATTATTAAGACATTCTATGAATTTTATTGAGGCTATAGGCAATTGAGGATTTCAATGATCTTAAGACAGTTTAGAATTTTTTAGAAGCATTCAGTTTATCATATATGTTATGTAAAGGAATAGATGAAATATTGATTATATGCAACAAAGCACATGAAGACATTGATCTAGGAAGACAAAAGTAAGGATTTTGAAGAAAAGAGAGAAAGAGATAAAGAAGCAACTACCAGTATTCAATGAATATTGAATAGTCAAAAGAAGAAGATCATGACTATATGAAGATACATACAAATCTTTCATCTTGAATCGAGTGGGAAGATAAACTAATCAACTTCGAAGGAATGATGATAGATGAGTTGGTGATCTTATTGTAAAAGAGTATAAAAGAGAGAAAGCATATAGAGTTTAAGACTTTGAGTAGAGTATCGAATTTCAGGAGATTATGCAACAAGAAATTTTCGAAGAGGAATGGTGACAAACTAGAAATTAAATTCTACAAATGGTTTGATATCAATTATTACAATTAGATTCTTATCGGATCCATTATCTTATGGGGAACACTAATGGATATAATCCATAAAAAGGAAAATTTGGTGATATCCCACCTTGTCAATAAAATATATTGAAAAAGGAATTAAGCCGGGACAGTGACTTGCCCATTTAGCAAGTAGGGTACCATCAAGGATCAAAATGGAGGTCTTACTATTATAGATTGGAAAACCAAAAATCTTAAGACCATTATTTAGTCATTACCTTTAGAGTACTATTGACTAAATAAAGGTATCCCACCCTGATTAATCAAGTATGTTAGTATCTATGAGTTGGTAGTCTAAGTTATATACTCAGAGGGATGTTATAAGTCTTTAGACTTGAGTTTTCCTTGAAAAGAAAAGTACTTGTTAGACTAAGTCAATTGAGGGTATGAGGTCAGTTGATGAGGATAGTAACAACTGAGATAGGAGCAAAAATAAGAAGTGATCTAAACCAATGTGAAAGATTTTTCAAACCTTAATAGATACCATGATAAGGTGAAGAAATTACTTTGAGTCTGAAAGATGCTACTGACTTGGATTGAAAAGAAAGGTAGATAAGTACCGATCACTTTAGAGACCGTTGAGCTTATAACCTATACATCTGGAAAGAGATCAATCGAAAATCAAATAAAGTCTTTCTATATGTCTACAAAAATGTTCCATGCTTACCTGAGTGTTTTTCAAATTTGATGATTTAATAGCTTCAGCATAACTTGATGTAGTAGCTATTGAACGAGAACTGTTATTATAAGCTAAGTATGAGGAGGCACTTGAAAGATAAAATAAGGAGGCACTTGAAAGATAAAATTTGAGGAATAAAGAAAATCACTACTCATGAGGATACCTCCTGACAATACAGATTGCATGATTGACGATAAAGCCTTGATAAAAGATTGCACAATATATTGATATAGGGAATTGAAGGAGAAAAGGTGAGATTTGATGTTACATTACCTTTAGACAAATAGTTAGTTGTTATGAGCATATACCAAGTACGAAAAATCAATTGAAGGAATTTCCTAAGGACTAACCCTACCGGATTGAATATAGAACTTTTGGACTGAAAGGTTACGAAGAAAACCATTAAGCAAAGAAAGGACAACGAGGATGATGACAAAGGATTCAACCATGACTTGGTAAGGGTACTTGGTTATGAATAAGAGACTTTTTTCTTTGCATAAATGGGAACATTATTGAAAATCCTAATGACAAATTGATGTGAATAGTGAGATAGGCCTCTAGACGAGAACATTTGACCCATGATGATGAATCGACCATTAACATTCGACATGAGCTTGGATAAAATCTTCACGGAGAAAATCATTTAATGAATTCAATGAGTATGAAACTGGATATAGCATTAGGACATTTTACTTTCAGTATATGATAAGGTCCTCGATGGAAGATGCTACTAATTGGCTTTCATGATTTTATTTTGAATGTAACTTTGGTCGAGGAATCAAGTCACATATGGAAAACGAGAGACAGTTGAAATTCGAAGTTAATCAAGGGTTTAGCTATAGAGCACATGATACCATGTCAGTTATTGAAGTATCTTGGGGACAAATATAAAAGGTAAGAAGCAAAGTTAGACACAATAGAAAGAAGGTAACTTTTTTGGACTTGTGGATGATAAAAGAGATCACTAGATGAAAGGGATTATCCTATGATATTCAAAATAGGAGAAATAAGATCATATGATCTCAAAAAAGTATGGAGAAATTTATACATGAATAAAGAAGCATGATCCTACGAGGAGACTATCCTATACACGATGAGAAAAGTATTGGCATCTAAGGATTTCGAGATAGATGAATTACAGCTAGAAATTGCTATTGTTAAACTGGCATGAATAAGAGTGTGCATCAGAGTACGCAGCGAAAGCGGCCCTTACAGGTAAGGCCTTGTAGAAGGAATAATAAAAATGATAAATTGAGGATGAGCCTAGATTTGATTCCTAAGGGGAGAATGCATTCACCAAGAAGTTATCTAAGAGACAAAATACCTTGAAGATGATAATTTATGGAATTTTGAGGACGAAATTCTTTTAAGGGGGTAATAATGTAATGCCCGAGCAATTTACGCTATTTTTTAACAAAAAATTGGACATCTTATAGGACATGAACTGTTTTAAATGTTTCACTTTATTTAAAATAGCAAATGAAGGAATTTGTGAGGAAACTTGGTACCATTAGATTCTACTCGAAAAATGGAATCCAACGCCTCAAAGAATGCCGAAAACGGAGTTCGTATGATGAAGTTACGGTCGTTTAAAGATCAGGGGCAGTTTTGTAAATTAAACAGAAAAACGAAAAAGAACAAAAACGTAGGGGGCCGTTTTGATAATGGCACCCCCTGTCGTCTTCCTCAGATTTCTCCAGCAACCCTCAAATCCTGATTTTTCTAGAGAAATCTGCCACCGCCATTGGCAGCACCTCCATAGCAGGGCTATAAAAAGACCCATCTCCCCCCTCTCCAAACCCGTCTCTCTGCATTTTTCTGACAACGACCAAGCCCTAGTCAGGCTGGCCATTCTGTTCCCATCTCCTCATTTCCCCTCTCTTCTCTTTTCCGATCTGGGCATTGGGGTTTTTCCCCTTCATCGAGATTTCTGATGATAGAGGATTTCCAGAACTGGAACGGGCTCTACCACCGGCGATAGGCACTCCCTAGCTGCCCAGGCTGATTCTTCCCCTTTTCGGGCTAAATCCATGCTGAATCTAGCGTTCCCAGACATTTTCCAGCCAGATTTCCTGGCCGAAAAACACTCCAAGACCGGTTCCAGCCGGCCCTGCATGAACAAGGCGTCCCAGGGACGCCATGCTCCACGTACGCCTGGGACAGGGTCCCTGGGATAGGTTCTAGGCGTACGACAGTTCGTACACTGTCCCAGGTGCGGCCTTCGGGTGCGCACATGACATAGGGCACGGGGTGCCCTGGGAGCTGAGACGCGCCATGCTACAAGGTGCGTCTGTGCGATGATGCATATCATAGTGCGTCACTTGAGCACGCATGTGCGTGTGCAAAATGCTGTCCCTGGCACGACCTTTGGGTGTGCACGCATGTGAGGCGGTCGCGGTTCAACCAGGATGCACGGGTGTCCTGGGAACTGGAAACACGCAGACCTAATGAGACTTTAAAGTTAGGATCAAAGGACAAGTTATAGAGTTTAACTATTGAATAGTAGATCGACATCATAGGATCCAGCCTGACAAATGAATTAGGCAAGGATCATGGACCCAAAAGGCAGATCTAGCGATCTAATGTCTAAATGGATTGAAATTGATAAGGACTCCTTGTTATCATTCATATCTAGGAGTTTATGAATGAGACCCAGGGATGGGTTGAGTGATAAAGGATACGATTCTAGGAGACTTTGAGGTAGGTGCTCTATCGCTACTAGACTTTTTAAAAGAGCCATGATCCTTTTAAGAATGCATTTTTTAAGTATGAGTATATGACTTGTTTAGCATGACTTATTTTATGACTTGTTTAGCATATAAATGAATTCAGCATGCATATGACAAATACATTAAGCATAGACATGTTTTGCAAACAATTGCATATATTGCATGATTTGTGGACATTGAGTTCTTGAAAAATTACATGTCCTTGAGGGTTACCAAAAGATGCTGGAGTGTCCAAAAGATGCTGGGTAGGCAATTGTGAGGGCCAGGCAGTTGTGAGGGACCCAAAGAGGACAGGTTTTGAAAAAGAGGTTTTTGCTTGTTTGATCTTATATGATTTGAGCTAATAAGCTCGTGGGCACTATGCCGAGAGGTCTGGGTTGGCCTCCAGCCTCTACCACTGCTAGGTGGAATGGGTACCACGCCCAAAAAGGGCAACGTCCCTACGTCGACTGCATGTGGTACAGGGGGCTACCACTGGTGTCACGGCACTGGGTCGATGTGTCACATGCCCCGTGGAAGCTATGACCGAGTGTCCTCAGGTACTCGGGGACCACACGGCGGCGAGGTTGTGGGCATAGTTGGGCCCTATGGTTTCGCGGATTTACTTGCATTGCATATGGCATGACATGAGGTTGGTCGACCACACTAAATATCCATGAGTTGGATTCAGTGGAGCATCTTAAGCATATCAATATGTTTATGATATATGATACTTTCGACTTGGATTATGCTATTCTTTAAGTCGTTAATATTCCGATTCGACAGTGGTTTTTAATATTTATATTGAATATGATCGTTCAAACATGCACATGTTTTAAAGAGCATATGATTTTAAACATAGCATGCATTGCAAAACTAGTAGTGATAGACTCCTACTGAGTATAGCATATACTCACCCTATCCTTAACATTTTTCAGGATAGTTCCATTCACGAGTAGAGGACACCTATGTTAGTGCTACGAGCAAGTAAATCAAAAGGAGACCATTATACATGTAAGTAAACACTCTACCCTTTGGACATGTATTTGTATTTATTTATAATTGGGCTGTGAGCTGTGACTGGAATAGACCTGGGAAAACATTTATGATTTCTAAAGTTTTTCAAAAACTACTTTAGTTGTTGTGAAAGCAAATGACACTCAGGATTTTTAAAATGAGTTTAAAACTAAAGATTTTCCGCTGCATTGCATAGTTTTTTATAAAATGGTTTTCAAATAGGGATGCATCCCACCTTAGGAATTTAGATTTTTCATTTAAAAATGCATGAGAAAATGCGAGTTGTTACACTCTGCCCACGACCTCAACGCCGTGTGGTCCCTGGGTACCTAGGGACTCTCGGTCATAGCCTCCACAGGGCATATGACACTTCGACAGGTGCTGTGACACCTCCAGTGGTAGTCCTCGTTTACCACAACAATTGAAGTGAGGACAAGCCTTTTTGGTGTGGTACCCTTTCCACCTATAGTGGTAGAGGCTGGGACGCCACCTCAAACCTCTTGGCATAGCGCCCACGAACTTACTAGCCCAAAAACATACATAGTCCAAATCTCAAATCAACATAAATCATGTAATTTATGCAATCATTTTCAATGTCCTCTTTGGGTCCCTCACATTGCCTGGCCCTCACAACTACCTAACCAATGTATTTTGGGCAATCTAGTGTCTTTTGGCAATCCTCGAGGATATGCAGTTATCCAAATGATCCAATCTCAATCTTTGTAAATCAGGCAATTTATGCATTTGTTTTCAAAGCATGCGAACAATGCATTCATAAAATCATCTCAATGCAAATGACCCCATTCAAGACCATATATTATGGAAAGAACTCGATAATATAAGAGCAATAAATCAATGCATTATAAAAGCAACCATGATTCGAAACATGCATTCTCAAAGCATCATGGGTTCTTTTTAAAAGTCTAGTAGTGATGGGAGACCTACCTGGTTTGATCGCACTAGTCCCCTTGTCCACGTACATTCCTAGACATGGTTGAGGGGAAAAAGGTTAGCTTGGACTATTTTACCTGACTACTTAGGCATTAAGGGTTCATTCCCATGCCTAAGGGCCTCCTAAGGTCCCTAACTAGGCCTTGGTATAGTCAGGTTTGCAAAGGTTTAGTGGCCCCGCGCCACTATCATGGTTTAAGGATCATACCAACCTTATATAGGGGCTTGATTAGGTATTTTATAGTTTGGGTGTGTCCGCGCTGTTGATACAGACACAACGCCTCTTGCGGCACCTCAATCAGTGTCCTAGAACTCAAGTTATAGGTATTTTAGTGTTAAGAATATATAGAAGGCCCATAACGAGTCCTACGTCACTGCTCCCGAGATGCACCTGCGTTTCGGTCGAGCAGCGACCGGCCCGCAGGTGCGGTTGCACGCTCCCGGGCATCATCAGGCTACGCGCTCTGCTTATGCGAAATGAGCGGCATCACCGTTGCATGCCTACACAAGGTGGGCATTCGAGACGCTAACACATCCTGCGTCAGCTGCGCGCGCCCCACAGAGCACGTTTGCCTCCGCACGGGGCCTCCGTCCCTCTTCTCGTTTGTGGGCGCGTCCTGCATTTTGGTTCTGTGGTGACCTGGGCATCCTCGGGACACCCTGGTTCGACCTTGTCGAGCCAAAACACCCCAGGCACCTGCCTTGGGTCTGTTGCAGCTCCCTAGAGCCCGTTTTGCATGGTTTCTCATGCAAAAACTTAGGGAAATTCAACCTAAGACTGAGGGGGAGATGGGTTTGGAGTTGTTTAAGGCATACCTGGTTCGTGGCTGGGTATTTTTCACATTTTCTCCTCTTTCCTGCAACTCCAAGATTGGTTTTTCCCAGGGTTTTGGGCTAGTATTGGAGGCGCCTAAGAGCTTTATTTATAGAGCTTAAAGAGGGTTCTGGAGGGGGGTTTCCACCGCCATTCCATGGCTGTGGAGAAACCTCCAGGATGGCTGTGGTTTCCCCCCTGCACACTGACATTCTAGAATGTCGGTGATGCAATACGTTTGGGAAGAAGGGGGTGCTCGTATCAAAACAAGTCCATGCTTCTTAGGCCAATTCGTTTTAAATTTAATTACAATTTTGCCCTTGAGCTTCAAAGGGCCATAACTTGCTCATTTTAACTCCGTTTTGGGTGATTCTGGTCTTGTTGGATTCCTTTTTCCAAGATGCACCTAAGGGTACCATTATAAGGACCAAATTTCTGGGTCTAGTCATTACCAACATGGGATTTTAAGGTTTCAAAAATGGAGTCATTATAGGGTAGGTGTCTCATCATCATTATCATAACATCTGAGGTCGGTTGGTCAACCCTATCCATCCTCCTAGCATAACATCCACTAAGTAGAAACACCCATCATAAATCTAAAAAAATAAGAAAATCACGTGATGACTCAAGGTTGAGAAATATAATGAAATCTTTTAGTGAAATAGTGAAATCTAGGAGCTCCTGTGGCTCACCATCCTAAGGCATTGTCCCTCATCCTGGGGTTAGCCTGTCAAGGACCAGCCACTAAGCCTCCTCCACCAAGTCCACAGTAAAATAAGTGATAAGAATCAAATCACCATTTCATGACTTCACTGTCATGAAATGGTACCAAAACTATGTTTTTTTATATCATATACAAAATATGAGTCATCACAGTGAAATCATGCATCCATGGAACAATAATCAATAAAAAATCATGCACATATTCATTAGTCACAAATAAGACAGATATTTCAATAAGATTCATAGTATAATGACATATGCATAGAATTCATTCATAAATACTAAGCTGATGTGATGAAAATCTATAATTTCAAAACAAAAACATGCCTATTATTTATTGTCATCACCTACCTCAGGCGAAGAGCCACTCTTTTGTACCTCAAATCACAATCAGACTTCAGTCTAGCTTAGTCTTCCTTAATCCCACTACTTAGATACACTTCACATCTAGGTCTAAATTAGAATCCAAGTTATATATTTAAGCCAAATTCTTAGTTATAAAACAAATATTATATTTCTAGATCTTAATTTATTGTATTTTAATAAGATCCAATGGTTCGTGGCCATTAGATCTCAAGCCAGCGCCTACCCTAGTTGCCTAATAATCAAAATTACACTAAACTGGGCCACCAATAAATATTTGATCCTTCCTTAATCATGTCATAATATATTCTAGAGCTACCATACTCAGATCAGGTCAATTTTAGGTAATTTATCATTTAATCAACTAATCAGGCACTATAATATGCAAATCATGCATAAATTTTGTTAATCACTATCAAATCAATTAAATTAACTAGTTAGGATTATTATCCTACCTCATGTAAGTCAATTAAAGGATATTTAGCTGTTTGTGTTGCTAGATCATCAATCGATCGCCTCAAAGGTGCCCGATCAAGACTATCCATACTGATCTAGTCATAATTCTCTAAGTAATCATCCTAGATTAAAGAATATGTTAGTAAAAATGGTTAAAAAAATTTCAATGAATCATTTAGACAGTATGGATCATCAAATTTGATCCAATTTCATACCTAAATCCTTGGTTGATCTCAATTGTCAATCAAAATCGGTAGATCATCTAAAAAATGCTCCAGATCCAAGATATCACATATGGATCTTAATCTATGTATCATGAGGATCATAATTGACTATTCAAATAATAAAGTAAAGTCAGATCGTCATAAATCAAACAATCTAGCATTCGATCGAAGGTTTGATCATGATCAATAGTCAGATCTTCTTCCATTAGCGAACTAAGAACATGGTTCCTTACATTGCAAGGATCATTGGATCTATGAAATCCTTCTTAGATTGGGAAGAAAAAGGGGTCAAAGCTTAAGGGGTAGTGGGCCCCCTGTGTCGACTCAGCTCGCGAGAACGAGTTAGAAGAGAGTGACACGGCAAGTTGGCCTGCTCTAACTAGCCAGAAAAGGGGGAAATAGGGGAGGAGGGGTGATGGTGGTTGCTGTTGATTACCAGTTCAGTCACCACCTGAACTATACCGGGAAAGGGATACAAGGGGAGGTATGGTGTCGGCATTGACTGTTGGTTTGGTCATCGCCTGGGCTTGACAGGGAAGATATATGGGGGTGAGAGAGAGATTAGCGTTAGTGTGGTCAGTGTGTGCAAGCTGGGTTGTTGGGCCAGCTGTGTTGGGGAAAATTTAACAAGGAAAAGAGGAGGGAGGGAGAGGGAGATTCCAATGTGGGCATCTAGATCAGTCATTGCATTGGTAGCTTGCACTTGAGAATTAAATTCATGAGTTAGATAGGTTGCTGCATCAGCATGTCTGCTCTTACGGGTGCATGAGCCAGAGAAAAACAAGGGAAGAAAGGGGGAGGGTTCCACACGTGAGGGGATTGAAAGGCAGGGGTTTTCTACATGAGTTGCTAGAGGGAAAAAGAGGAGGGTGGATGGGGAGCTATGTTTGGTGAGGGATGAGGAGGAGAAGGGTTTAAATTGTCTTCTCCATTCTGTCACATCAAAAAAGGGAAAGATCATTGGAGAGAACGAGAAATCAGCAAGGAGGGTTTTTTGTGTGCATGTAGGGAGATCAGAGGAGGGGTTTTCAAGGTTTTTGAGTTGTCATATTTTTTGGAAACCCTCCTTTCCTTTTTGTTTTAGGTTGTAGCCATCGCAAGGGGAGCCATGTGATGCATGGAGGTCTAGTTGTTGGTCACTATCATACAACTAAAGGTGTTAATACCAATTTTGACCCTCCTAATTAGTAAAATCTCAACAATTTTCCTCTTCGATGTCTATTTTGAGAAAAATTAGTTAGTTGGAATTGTCTCGATGCATACATTTCATATTTGATGGTTTAAGGTTCCCATTTTGAGTTTTCAAAGGTGTCACTTTCATGGAATTTAATTATCACATAATTAAATTCATGATTTTTATCCCAATTAAATATATTATAATTACACAAAAATAACTAAAAAATTGTGGGTTGTTGGACCACCTTAGTATGAGAAGACTGTTTCTAGGAACCCACTATGAGCTATTCTAATTTCTTTTCAATTCACATTAAGTAGTTTAATTTTGTCTTTTTTTGATGATAGTGTAAAGCATATAGAAAGAATTTTGTTAATTGTTGCATTCTAGGGTTTTTCATTAGATTTATTGCTTTTCTTGGGCCTAGGGCACATTTAATGCTTTAAGGTGAATATATGTGACCAAATTACTATGCGAATGCTTAATTGATTAGTTAGGACACTCACCCCTATAAGGTCAAAGGTGGATTTCATCGCCATCCCTTGGCCTATCAAGATTAGTCATCACCTTACATACCCTACCCTCTACAAATTAATTAAAATTAATTAGAAGAGACATATAGCGCCCATGAGCTCATAGGACCCTCTTGGGAAAAGGTTGATTACTATCACTCTAGTGGCACCTATCTAATCAGCTGTGTTGGGATTTAAGCGACTAGCTCTGCCAACGCATCCAATGACTCAGATTACCTATGGCTGACTGAGGAAGGTGTGAAATGGTTAATTACATTTAGGATCTAACTGGTGGACAATAATACAAGTCTAAAAGAAAGGAGGAGCTACTTAGGTTAGAAATAATCTAAAAGCCTCTCCCCAAATGAAATTCAAGAAAAAAATAAACCTTTCAATTTGTTTGCCATAGGGTTAGCATTATTGTGTCCTTTATTTGTTTAGTTGTGCATCATTTGCATATAGGTTGCATTATCTAATTTAGGACCCCCCCTAACTAGCCAAAAAAGGAAAAAGAACTCTTTTGTTATATACAAAAACTTGTTTTTGTTGTATATAATGTAGAGTTCATTACTCCAATCACTAGTGTATGCAAGGCCATTAGTCATTAAACCCATATTTAGTGCTCTTAAATCTAGAGATCAAAGGGACCATGAGTTAAGGGTTAATGAATCAAGTAGTTATCATTAACCTTGAAGTTGACATGGCCAATGAAACAGTCAAGGTTAAGCCAATTTAGCTCTTCTTCCAACTGGGTGTCATCCAACTTCTGCCAACTTTTTATGGTTTAGATAAAGTGAATCCCTACCACCATATCAAGGAATTCCTTGACATTTGTGCTACATTCAAATACTAAAAATTTTCAGATTACTCTATTAGATTGTAGTTATTCCCCTTCCCATTGTATATAATATAGAGTTCATTACTCCAATCACTAGTCTATGCAAGGCCATTAGTCATTAAACCCATATTTAGTGCTCTTAAATCTAAAGATCAAAGGGACCATGAGTTAAGGGTTAATGAATCAAGTAGATATCATTAACCTTGAAGTTGACATGGCCAATGAAACAGTCAAGGTTAAGCCAATTTAGCTCTTCTTCCAACTAGGTGTCATCCAACTTCTGCCAACTTTTTATGGTTTAGATAAAGAGAATCCTGACCACCATATCAAGGAATTTCTTGACATTTGTGCTACATTCAACTACTAAAATTTTTTAGATTACTCTATTAGATTGCAGTTATTCCCCTTCTCTTTAAAGGATAAAGTGAAGGCATGGTTAAATTCATTATAATTAAGGTTTATCACTACTAGGGAGCAATTGTCTAGGAAATTCTTGAGCAAAATTTTCTAATCCACAAAACCATTGCCCTCCATAGAGAAATTATAAATTTTTAACATAAAGAGGGCGAGAATTTCTATGAATGTTGTGCAAGGTGTAAGGACCTATTGCTTAAATGTCATCACCATGATCTTGCGAAATGGCAACAAATATAATACTTCTATCAAGGATAGACACCACAGAACCAACATACAATTGATGCCACTGGTAGTGGGCCACTCATGATCAAGAGTGTGGAGGTGGGAAGCTTCTTTAAAACATTATTTGAGAGTTCTTAGTAATGGGACTATTGTACTAGAATAGAAAGAAATCCATGACCACAAAAGAAAGGAGGTATATATGATGTAGGAGCTATTTCGGATCTCTATAATGATACGTGTTCAATTTTTTGTTTAAAAGTACCCAATTAGTAGGTCATGCATAAACTAGAGTATAAAATTCTAGGTTTCTTGCCAAAATTCATAACATGTGAAATTTTAACCTAATAATTCCAAAGTTTGATTTTTTGTAGGTTAAGAGTCAAATCTGAGTAAATATGTTAATAATAATGAAATTTTAGGATTTAATTAGGGTTTAGACACTTTTCTAGGAAGTGAAAAGATGATCCAATAGCCTATATTGCACTTTGCATAGTTTTTTGAGGGTCAAGCTATGTGGTTAACTTGCCAGGGGTACATGGGGCAAAGCCCTGAAGGGTCCACGAAAAGTCATATCCTACTATGTTGTAGTAGTCTTAAACATTATCCTAGGGCAAGAAAAGAAGCAATTGGAAGAAGCATCAAAGGTGACTAAAAGGGCCTATGCAAAAATCCATAGAACTCCATTACCTTTGCATGAGAATTGGAGCCATGCATGAGATTCTCTAGTCTAACAAAGAAACTTAAAGAAACCAAGCCATTCAAGCTTTGAAGCCAAGGGAGTTAACCACTCAAACTATCAAGGAAGTGAGCCATCAAGCCACATGGGAGCCATGCCACATGGAGTGATACTATTGGAGGACTATTTCAAGCAATTATCCTATGTTAAAAGTGTGATTTTTAAGGGATAATTAGAAGGCTTTGAGTGATCTTTGTAAAAAAGTAGGATGATCATGCATAGGTGGACCAATCAAGAGAGAATTCGATTTTTTCACTTTTCATTTTCCATCTTTTTCTCAACCCAATCAGGGTTTCCATGTTTTTAGCTTAACGAGGTGACCACCTTCCTAAGAAGGCGATGCCTCCCCCTTGCTTAGTTGGCAATTCAAGTGGTTTCCTAATTTTCAAACTCCTACAACTACTCAAATCAAAACTCCTAAAACACTAGATCTTTCCAACTGTTTACCACCATTTTCCTTTCTATTTTTCTCACTTTTTAATAACCAAAATACCAAGAAATTAGAAGGGAAGGATTTCCAAGCCACCTTCCTAAGAAGGTGACCCCTCCCCCCTTTCTAATTACATGGTAGCCACCTTGCACCACCATGACATCACTTGCTTTCCTAATTCCTCCACCTCATCTCTCCAACTAACTTTCCTTTATTGAAACCTTAGTAGCCAGCATCTATAAATCCTTAAGCATTCAACTTTTTTTTTTTTTACTACGTAGAGGTTTGGTGACAAAACCTTGAAAAGTTGCACTCTAGCTTAGTGATCTTTGGAGCTTTGGATTTCCTTTGGTCTGCTTTCTATTGGATTTCTCAAGTCTTTTGCTTTATTTTTGAACTTCAATTCTATGTTAGTACATTGTTTCATTGCTTTATCTTCTTGTTTTGCTTCCTCATTTTCATTTTTCTTTCACACTAATAGATCTTTCTAGCTTTCCTTTAGTTCTTTGCTTCCAATTTCTTAGTTTTTCTTGCTTACTTATTAAAGATTGCAGTTAGTTCTCCTCTGGTAGTGATAACCAAGAGAAGAAAAGCTTGAATAATTGATTTTCTATACTTGAATTCCATGTTTGTGCTTGAAGGTGAGAACTAGTTCAAGGCATCTTTTCCCTAACTAGTTCTATGCTTCCATCCATCCATTCTCTTGATTATCTCTTAGATTTCACTTACATGTCATCTTACTTTAGTTTTAGAGCATGTAAGTGTGTTTTAGATGTTTGAGTTCATGAAAAGGGCATAATTTCCATATTCATATATATATGTGTGTGTGTGTGTGTGTGTGTGGGCGGGTGGGTGGGTGTATATTAAATGCACCAATTTGGGTGTATTTTGCCTTTGATTCAACAAAGATATTTGAATTTTCTTGTTAATGATTGATTCCAATATTAAAATACTTTAGATCTTGAGTGTTATCTTACCTAAAAAGTGCTAGATAAGTTTCTTTCCATGCTTGATTTGATTTGGGTTTCTGAAGTGCTTGAAACTTGGAAATTTTACATTCAATCTTCATGCTTAATTTTCTGTAGTCAATACATTATATTTGTATGATTCCTTAGGAACCCATTTATATTTTTAGTTATTTTAGTGACTATTTTGATTATTTTGCATGTTATTTAGCTTTTAGTTCATAAATTTTGACCATCTCTCACTCATGAACCAAGTGCATAACTCCATGAGTCATGCACATGGTAATTGGGTGAATTTCCTTTAGAAATTTTCCTTTTGAGTTTTAGGCTATTTGATTTTAGAAGGTTTTAGAATTGGGAAAGTATTAAATTAGGAAAGTTTCCTCTTTAGTAAGTTTCCTTAAGTTAAGTTGCTTAGTTTCATTCATTCTAGTTTTTGCATTAGTTTTCTTTAATTGAATGCATGTTAGTTTCTAATTCAACTACATAGCCTTAATTTTAGAAAATTTCTTTTAATTGTAGTTTCTAGTTTCATGCATATTTCCTTTCGTTTCCAATAACTTTCCTATTTTAAATTCAAATCCAATTCAATCTCTCTTTGGCTGAAGTTAAGTACTTTAAAAAAGATTCATCTAAGGCAAAAATTTGTGATATTCCTTCTGGGATCAACCTCTCTCGCATGCAAATTACTACATTGCTTCATACGCTTGTGAGTAATTTTAGAGCTATATCTAGTTTTTGGCCCAATGCTGGGGAATCACAATGGATATATGGTTGGATCTTTATTTAGATTGTTTATCTTTAGTCGTAGTTTTAGATTGCATTAGTTTAGGACTTTTGCATTATAATTGCATATCTTACTAAATTCGCAAAAATTGACTCATCTTTCTTTGTTTTTGGTGTGAGGGGAAATTGACAAGAGGAGTTTCATCAATTAGATAGGGTCTTCTAGCTTTCATAGATGAGGTTTTTGAGTAAACTGATAGTTAGGTGCCATTGTAACTTTTAATTTTTTATTCAATTTTAAATGGGTTGTATTAAGAGAGGGCAAGTGTGGAGTATGGTGGCCCACACTTGAGCTTCATTAGAAACTTCAATATAAGCCTTCTTTACTCTCTTTTATTTTCTTAGTGTAGTTCTATTTAGTATAATTTGCATATTGGTTGGTAGTATAGTTCATATAGATTATGGTCATTAGTTATGCTTGTTGCATTTTATTTAAGGTTGTTGCATTAGATTGCACCTATTTAACAAAGGTGACTTTGTTGAATAGCATATAGGTAAGCATTAGTTTCCTTTCCTTGTAATTACATTGAACATTTACTACTTTATGGTGGATGTAACACGTTGATACTAAGGATCCCATAGGAACCCTCATAAGATAAAGACTGGATTTCATCACTTGATCCTTGTATGCTTGCTATCCTAGCTATTAATCTTAATCTAAAATCAAGTAGCAAGAGACCTAGGGTTTTGAGCTTATAGGAACATTTTTGAAAGAGAAGATCTATTGTTACTATAGTGGATCTTGAACTTTGTGGTTATAGTGGGTATCCAAAGTCCAAGTGATTTTTCCACACCTTTTATTGCTTGTTGTTGAGGTCTAAATGCCTCCTTCTATGAGAATTGTATTAAGCACCTTAAATAAGATCTAACTAGTAAACAATAGTCAATTCTGGATTGAAGGAGGAGCTATCTAGCTTTAGGTTAAAACTACAACCTCATAGATTAAGAAAGATCACCAAACCATCTTATTAGCATTGGGGATTGATTGATTATGCATCAAATAGAGTTAAGAGTCACACTTAAAGTTAGGTTATATCATTTAGATAGGTTTTAGTGTATGCAAGGTTGTTGATCTTGGAACACAAATCTGGCACCATTTGACCCTGAGTTTGAAAGTACTCATAGGCTAAGGGTAAGAAATCCAATTTATAACCTCATGGCAGATTCACGAGTAGAAGTTGAGCACAAGGCCATTAGAGATTTCTATGCACCACTCCAGTTAAATGCTCCATCATACATCACCTTACCACACACAAATACAGACCACTTTGAACTTAAACTTGGAGACATTCATTTACTCATATTCTATGGTCATGAGAGAGAGGATCCATACCTACATTTTTACATTCAAATTCAAATTTTTTTTAGATGGTTTCATTAGAGTAAGGTTTTTTTCCTTCTCATTAAAAGATAAGGCCAAATCTTGGTGAATTATTTAGAGGTTGGTTCCATTGCCACATGGGACTAGTTGTTTAAAAAGTTCCTGAACAAATTCTTCATTGTCCATAAGACTAATGCCCTTCGTATGGAGATAATCATTTGCTAGCAAAGCGATGATGAACAATATTATGAATGATGGAAAAGGTGGAATGAGTTGCTGCAAAAGTATCACCACCATGGATTTGAAAAATGGCTACAAGTTTAGCACTTCTATAAGGCACTTACACCTCAAAATAGACAAATAGTAGATGCAGTTAGTGTAGGAGTCTTCATGTTAAAAATTGAAATAGAGGCTTAGGAATTTTTTCAATCTTTAGTTGACAATTCCCAACAATGGGACTATTCTAATAGGAGAGAAAGAAATACTCAGCCTCAAAAGAAAGGGGGCTTGTATGAGATAGGACTGACCTCATATATATCCCATAAGCTCGACTCTATAATTAATAGAATGGATAAGTTTGAATCCTTGGCTGCAAGAGTGGACAAGCTTGAAAATATGTTATAAGCCTTCATGACTATCTTGGTATCCACAAAATCTCCACAATAGGTTTGTTCTATTTGTTCCAACCCAATACATTTAACCTCAACTTGTTAATCCAATAATATAGATTGATCATCTTTTGGAACATGTGAATGCTCTAAATGCATATGGAAATCCTAGCAATAATCCATTCTCTTAGCTAGGCATTCCAATTTTTCATGAACAATTACCAAGGAGGTACATTTGTGAACCCCCTTGCTCAGAACTTTCCTATAATTTTTTATTCTCAGTAGCCACCTAGTGTTTGGCTTCCAAAGAAAACACTTGATGATACATAGTCGATCTCAAATAGAATTGATGAATTGACCAAATCCTTATACCAATCATAGAAACAGAGTCAACAAAATATAAATACTCAATTCACAGCTATTTCCCAGATAGAAATGCAAATAAGCCAAATGGCAACTACCCTGAATGTGGCATGGCAACTGCCCCATTAGTAAGCAAAGTCCTTAAGCCGTCAAGTTGATAACAAAGTAGGGCAAATTGAGAAAATCATAAAGGAGAATGAACTAGCTAAAACACATGAGAAAGAGAAGAGGCAGAATTCTCCTAGTCCATTTGAGCCTATAGTGGAGGCATCTTTTATGCCTAAAGCCCCATTCCCTCAGCAACTAAACAAGGCAAAGAAAGGAACCAATTTCATTAAGATAATAGAAGTGTTCGAGCATATGTAAATCAATATTCCATTACTCAATGCTATTAAGGATATTCTTACTTATGCCAAATTTCTTAAAGAGCTTTGCACACAAAAACACAATCTTAATGTGCAAAAGAAAGCCTTCCTCACCAAGTAGGTGAGCTCTTTGATCTAACACCAGACCCCTCATAAGTTTAGAGATCTATGTTGTCCTACCATTTCTCATGTTATAGGAAACTATGTCCTTGGTAGGGTATTATTTGATTTAGGGGCTAGTGTAAACCTATTGCCAATGTCTTCCTATGAGCAATTAGGGCTTAGTGACCTAAAGCTAACTAATACCACTTTGTAGTTAGCAGATAGATAAGTGAAGATTTCATGTGGTATGGTTGAAGATGTTTTAATACAGGTGGACTAGGTTTACTTTCATATAGATTTCATTGTCCTAGATACCCAGCTTGTGTTTGACATCGATAGTCTAATCCCAATCATTCTTGGGCATCCATTTTTGGAAAAGTCCAATGGCATCATCAACTGTAGGAGTGGTGTGATGAAGTTATCTTTTGACAATATGAAAGTCTAGCTCAATGGTTTTAATGCCGATAATCAACATCTTGACCTAGATGATTCTTATGTAGTAAATTTAATTGAAAGTCTAATTCAAGATACTAATCCCCCATTGTCCATCTCAAATCCACTTAATACATGTTTAGAGCATTTTAACTATGTTTTTAGTTATAGACAAGTCCATTGATGAGGCAAATAATTTTTTTAGATGAGACACCTATAATGGATAGCTCCAAAAATGACCTCATGTAGAACCACTTCCTCCATTTAATTCTATCTTAATATTGTTAGTAAAAAAAAACACTTACATGCTGGTCCTTAATCCACTCCCTCAAAATTTGAAATATTCTTCCTTAGGACTAGATCAATCCATGCTTGTAATCATAGCTTTAGATATAGATAAAAAACATGAAGGTAAGCTTCTTGATGTTCTCAGAGAACATAAGATAGCTTTAGGGTGGACCATAGTGGACATTAAAGGTATTAGCCCTACTGTTTGCATGCATAGGATTCTCTTAGAAGAAAATTCCAAACCATCTAGGGAAACACAAAGGAGATTAAACCCAAACATGGAAGTAGTGAGAGATGAATTACTTAAGCTCTTAAATGTTGGAGGCATCTACCCCATATCTAACAGTAGCTAGGTCAGCCCAGTTTAGGCTGTCCGTAAGAATCAAACTCAAGGTATCCAAAATGAGGATAATGAGCTAGTCCCTACTTGCATGACCACTGGGTGGAGAGTTTGTATAGATTACTAAAAACTAAAGTTGGTAATAAGGAATGATGAATTTTCTCTCCTCTTTATAGATCAAATGCTAGAAAGGTCAACTGATCATACTTATTACTTCTTTCTTGATGGTTACTTTGGCTATAACCAAATCTCCATAGCACTTGAAGAAAAGGAGAAGACTACCTTCACTTGTCCTTTTGGGATCTTCATCTATCATTGTATGACTTATAGACTTTGTGGTGCCCCAATTACTTTTCAAAGGTGTATGTTGAATATACTCTTTGGTATGGTGGAGAGGTTTTTAGAAGTGTTTATGAATGATTTCTTAGTTTTTCATTCTTCTTTTGATGAATGCCTGCACCATTTAAAACTTGTCCTTGCTAGGTGTTAGGAAAAGAATTTAGTGTTAAACTAGGAGAAATGTCATTTCATAGTTCAAGATGGCATTGTTTTAGGCCTCATAATATCACATAATAGTATACAAGTAGACAAAGCCAAAGTGGATTTAATCTCTAACCTTCCTCCTCCAAGGACAGTGAATGAAATTCGCTCATTTTTAGGCTATATTGGTTTTTATCGATGATTCATCCCTGACTTTAGTAAAATTACAAAGCCCCTACATAATTTACTTTGATGAAAATTGTATGAAAGCATTTAAGTACTTAAAGGCTGTATTAACTTTTGCAACTATTGTACAACTGTCACATTAAAGTGCAACATTTGAAATAATGTACAATGCTTTAGACTATGAGATAGAGGCTGTGTTTGCCCTAGATAAATTTAGATATTACTTCTTAGGATTTAAGGTCATAGTATACTTTGATCATGTAACATTGAAATATCTTCTTTCAAAGAAAGATGCAAAACCTAAGTTGATTTGACGGATACTATTGGTACATGAATTTGATCTAGAAGTTTAGGATAAAAAAAAGTTCTAAAAATGTTATAGTAGACCACTTATCCTGACTAGTTGTGGAGTCTACTAGAGAAAAATATGCCTATAATAGAGATATTTCCAGATGAACAATTGTTTCACATTTCCCAAGTGCCTTGGTATGCAGATATAATTAATTATCTTGTCACAAGACAAATGCTAAGTAATTGGTCTAACCAAAATAGAAAACGGTTTATTACCAAGGCCAAACACTTTACATGGGATGATCTGTACTTGTTTAAGTACTATCCTAATTAGGTTATTAGGAGATGTATACCAAATAGTGAACATCATAAAATCATTCCTTTTGTCATGACCATGCATGTGGGGGCCATTTCAGTTCTTGAAAGACAATAGCAAATATTTTGCAGTGTTATTTTTATTGGCCCACCATTTTTAGGGATTCACATGCTTACTGCATAGCATGTGCTGGATGTCAATAGTTAGGGGGCATAAGAAAAAGACATATCACACACCTGAAACTCATTTTGATCATTCAGCCTTTTGATGTTTAGGGGCATTCATTTTGTGGGACCTTTTCCTAACTCTTTTGGTTATTTATACATCTTAGTGGGAGTGGACTATGTGTCAAAATGGGTAGAAGCCATACTGTGAATGACCAATGACCACAAAGTGGTAGTCAAGTTCTTAAAAGAAAATATATTTGCACACTTTGGTACTATTATGGCCATAATTAGTGATGGGCAAAACACTTTTGTAATAAAGTGTTTGAGAACTTAATGAAGAAATGTGGCATTACTCATATGATAGCAACTCCTTATCATCCTCAAACTAGTGGACAGGTGGAAGTGTCCAATAGGGAGATAAACCAAATTTTAGAAAAAGATACTTAATCCAAATAGGAAAGACTGGTCTTTGAGACTTAGTGCTGCTTTATGGGCCCACCGAACTGCATTTAAAACTCCTACAAGCATGTAACCCTACCACTTGGTCAATGGAAAGTCCAACCACCTCCTTATAGAACTTGAGCATAAAGCATATCAGGCCATTAAAAAGCTCAATGTTGACTTAGATACTACTAGAACCCACAGAAAACTCTAAGTCAAAGAGTTAGATGAGCTTAGGAAAGATGCATATGAGTTTGCAAAGCTATTCAAAGATCGCAAAAAGAGTAATCATGATAGACACATACTATGAAAGTCCTTTACCTCAAGACAAAAAGTCCTTTTATATAATTCTAGATTGTATTTATTCCCTAGAAAACATCAATCTCGATGGACTACGTATTGTTTACCTTCATGGGGCCATCAAGATAGAAAAGGATGGTGAGATTTTCAAAGTCAATGGGCAAAGGCTAAACCCTATTTAGACTTGGTAAACCTTAAAGTGGAAGAAACATTACTTGAGGAAGTTGTATACGAGGACCCACCTTATCATGTCCCATGACACCTATAAAACATTGCATGAGTTGCATTCATCATAGCATTGTACATCTGGCTGAAGACATTAACTTAGTGCTTACTAGAGGCAACCTATGGCAATTAGAGTCTCATTATTCTACATTACTCATTTATCATATAAGTGTCCGATATTTCAAAACATTGAAGACAATGCTTTGTTTAAGCTGGGAGGTGTAGACATATATGAGATCTCTAAGTTTTTATTGTTAAATAATAATGATTAAAATAATTTTTTTTTAATTTTTTCTGAGTTTCAATGTTTTTAGTTCAAAGTTCCCTTACAGTGATGAGAATGGGATTGTATGAAGTTTAGTATTTCTTCCACTTTAACTTCTTAACAGAAATGCATATGTTTAGTTTTTCATTTTACTCATGTCTTAAAGAGTTTTTTGAAAGGTCAATCTTAGAACACACTTACACATAGTGCATAAGTTTAGATAAATAGATGGTTTTGACTTAGAGACCTTGAAGAAATCAGCGGAGACCTATATACTCAAGTGAGCTTTAAAGTCTATTATTTTTTTTAGGGTTATATATATATAATTCCATACTTTCTTCAGCAAACATTACCTTGAAAGGTCTTAGTATCTTTGTTTTGGTCAAAATGCCAAGAACTACTAGGAGTATTAACCTTCTTTCCTTAACATTTATCGAATCAAATAGGTTTTAAGAGACCACGGACATGATATAGGCCATCCTTGTTTTAGGCCAGAGACACAAAGCCTACCCAATATATTATACCACTAGTTAGACCCTTTGAACCTCTTACTAAGCCTTTTCTTTTCAAAACCCTATATACATTGATCTAAAACCATGTCAAAATATTCATTACCTATCTTTCAAAAATAACTAGAGATGGTAGAAAAAGTACAAAAGGAGAAAATTCTAAGAAGTGAAAAATATCGAAGTGTTTACATAGAAATCCCTTTTCCACAAAGAAAAAGAGAAATATTAGAAGAAAAAAGAAGAACTGAGATAAGAAAATACAGAAGGGATATTCACTTCAATATAGTCAAAGTAGAAAAATTGTACTTCATCAATTGAAGACCTTTATTTAGATTTGAAACTTTGAATCCTTATACCCTTCCTCTCAGAACCATCCTAATCCCAATGTTTTGTGTTATCTAAAGACATATTGATCTTAAGGTGGATAATAGCCTTAATGAGGAAATAAGTAGGAAGGAATTAAGTTGAACTACCCCAATTGGTCTTGGTAATGACATCCATTCTAAGAGACCATATTCTTTGTCTCATTACTGATTATTATATTATGAGAGCCACTAGTGTTGTTGGATTAAGTCACATAGTGAGAGAAATTTGTTTGGACCCTTTATCTGAGAGCTTTATTTTTAAGTGTATACTAGAGAGAATTTGAGGTCAACGCATCTTTCTAATAAAGCAATAAGTATTATTATTTAGAAGTCTTGACTTATGAAACATGTATACACACATACCTACTTTGAGATGAAATTGGAATAAGATAGCTTTGATATATGGTAATTTGTAGAATTTTTTATTCATATTTATTAAGTTACTAAAGTAAGTAGAGTGGTAATGGATGAGAATTCTTAGAGATAAAATAAAGAACTTAGATTTATAAAACTTTTTTGATATATTCATTGCAAACTCTCACTAGGCCAACCTCGTCGACTAGGGAAAACTTAGGGGTTTAATGGCTTGTTGCATGTGTTAAATGCAATCATGAGTACCTATGAAAATGGCAACCATTTATTTACATAAATTTTCACATATTTCATTTGGGATAGGAAAAATACTAGTTGGGGGTGTGATAAGTGTTTAATTTTGTATAAAAAGTACCCAATTAGTAGTCCAAGTATTACAAAGTAGAGTATAGAAGTCTAGGTTTTTTGACAAAATTTATAACACATGCATTTCTGTGCTAATAGTTTTTAAAGTTTGATATTTTTTTGGTTAAGAGGAAAATCTAGAGTATGTGTATAATCATAATTTTCTAGGATTTAGTTAGGATTTTTCCTATTTTTTAGGAAGTGAGAAGATGATCTAATGGACTATATCACACTTTGCAGAGTTTCTCATGGGCCGAGCTACATGCTTAACTCGTCAGGGTTGCAGGGACAAAGCTGCCAAAAGTTCCACAAAAAATCATGTCTAATTGTGCTGCAGTAGTTCTCAAAATTATCCCAGGGAGAGCAAGAAAACAATTGGAAGAAGCATTAAAGGTTACTTAAAGGGCACATGAAAAAAGGCATGCAATTCCATCACCATTGCATGAGAATTGGAGCCATGCGTGAGCTAAAGAGTCCAATCCATTAAAACCTAAAGAGTCCAATCCATTAAGCTTTGAAGCCAAGGGAGTTAGCCACTCAAGCTAGAAAGGATGTGAGCCATCAACCAACATGGGAGCCATGCCACATGGAGTGATACTATTGGAGGACTATTTTAAGCAATTTTCCTATGTTAAAAGTGTTATTTTTAAGGAATAATTAGAAGGTTTTGAGCAATATCTATAAAAGGTAAGATGATAATGCATAGTTGGACCAATCAAGAGAGGATTCCTAATTTTCACTTTCCATTTTTCAGCTTTTCCTCTACCCAATTAGGGTTTCCATGTGTTAGGCTTAAGGAGGGATCCATCTTATTGAGAAGGTGATGCCTCCCCCTTGCTTAGTTGGCAATTTAAGTGGTTTCCTAATTAGGAAACTCCTAGATCTACTTCAAATCAAAACTCCTCAAATACCTAGATCTTTCCCACCACCTTTTTTTTTCTCTCACTTTCCAACAAGTAAAATACTATGCAATTAGAAGGAAAGAGTTCCAAGCCCCCTTCCTAAGAAGGTGATGCCTACCCCCTTTATAATTACAATGCAACCACCTTGCACCACCATGACATCACTTTCTTTCCTCATTCCTCCACCTCATCTCTCCACCATGCTTTCCTTTATTAAAACCCTATATATAGATCCACTTTTCCATTTTAGATTAAGACTTCATGCAATTGGAAACCATCATCTACAAATCACCAAGCATTCCATGTTTTTTCACTAATTAGAGGTTTGCTGACAAAACCTTGAAAAGTTGCACTTTAGCTTGGTGATGTTTGGAGCTTTGGACTTTTGGAATTTTTTGGGCTACTTTTTGTTGAATTTCTCAAGTATTTTTCCTTTTTTTTTTTTTTGCACTTCAATTCTAGGTTATTACTTTGTTTAATTGCTTTATGTTCTTGTTTTACTTCCTTGTTTTGATTTTCCTATCAAACTCATAGATCTTCTTAGCTTTCCCTTAGTTATTTGCTTCCAATTTATTAGTTTTTCTTGCCTATTCATCAAACATCCAAGTTAGTTCCTCTCTGATAGTGACAGCCAAGATAAAGAAAGCTTGAATCATTGATTTCCCTTACTTACATTCCACATTTTTGCTTGAAGTTGAGAACTACTTCTAGGAATCTTTTGCCTTAACTAGTTCCATCTTTCCATCTATTATTTCTCTTGATTCTCTCTGGGATTTCACTTATATGTCATCTTAGTTTAGTTTGAGAGCATTGGAGTGTGTTTTAGCTTTGATTTGAATCAATGTTTGAGTTCATGAAGAGTGCATAATTTCCATATTCATATATATGTATTAAGCTCACCAATTTGGGTGTATTCTTCCTTTGATTCAATATAGCTATTTGAAGTTTCTTGTTAATACTTTATTCTAGTATTGGAATAATTTAGATCTTGAGTGTTATCTTGCATAAAAGGTGCTAGTAAATTTATACTCTATGCTTGATTTAATTTGAGTTTCGTAAGTGCTTGAAACTTGAAATATTTTCATTCAACCTTCATGCTTAATTTCCAGTAGTTATTTAGCTTTTAATTCATAAAATTTTCCCATCTCTCACTCATGAACCATGTGCACAACTCCATGAGTCATGTACATAGTAATTGGATGAATTTCCTTTAAGTGGACTATTATTCTTTTGTTTCATGTTAGTTTAGCATTACTTCTTTAGTTATTTGCATCTTAATTTAGTCTTAGGAAGTTTCCTTTTCAAGTTATAGATAGTTCCATTTTAGAAGGTTTTAGAATTAGGAAAGTTTCCTTAAGTTAAGTTTCTTAGTTTCATTCAATCTAGCTTTGCATTAGTTTCCTTTAATTGAATGCATGTTAGTTTCTAATTCCATTGCGTAGCCTTACTTTTGAAAAGATTCTTTTAATTATAGTTTCTAGTTTCATGCATATTTCATTTCTTTTGTCATTTTCCTATTTTAAATTCAAATCCAATTAAATCTCTCTCTTTTGCTAAAGATAATCACTTTAAATAAGATCTATCCAACGTACAAAATTGTGAGATTGTTTATAGGATCAACCTCTCTCGTGCACAATTACAACATATAACAAAAGAGACACATGATAGATATGGTGGATAAGTTTGGTTGTCTTCTTAATAAATTTGAGGAAGTTATTTTGGCTGGAGAATCCAAAATGTAACCTCCATTTGACGTTTGTTTAATTTATTCTAGTATAAGACACCCTACTACTTTGTGCCTATCTAGTTTCACTTATCTTGAAATCTTTCAGAGCAAATGAATATGATGAATGCATTCATAACCTTTGGCAACAATAGTCTCTATTTTGAGACATACAATCTTTGATGGGCTAAGCATTCCAATTTTTCATACTTTAGAATAATAATAAGGGAGTACTGTCTGTGATCCCCCCTCAACCTTTCCCTAAAGTCCAGTTTCACAATAGCAACCTATACGACAATAGCTATTTCCTCCACAACAGGTGACACCATCATTAGAAGAGACCTTGAGGTTATTGATGTAGAGTACATTAGAATTCCAAAATGATACTAAACATATAATGCATGTCCACTCTCAATCTATTGTGAAGCTGTAGTACCAATGGGACAAATTTTCACTTCACTCACTAAGAGAGAAAAGGGTAAATTTCCTAGTCAACCTATGTCCAACCTTAAGGGCCAACATGAACTTGGCACAACTTCTAATGAGAAGACATTTCTTGAACATGCCAAATAAGTAACTACCGTTAGGAGTATAAAAATAATAAATAATCATGCTGGTTTGACTAAGGAAGCTAAGCAAGTAGAGGAGAAAGAGAGACCCATGAAGAATTGAAAGGGAAATGACAAGTGTCAAACACCTCCTACTTCCTTTGAACCTTATCTTAAAGCACGTTATATTTCAAAGGCTCCATTTCCTCAGGGTCTAAATATGGCTAAGAAGGGTACTAATTTTAATCAGGTACGTGTTTAAACATGTGAATGTAAATATTCTGTTACTCAATGCATTCAAGGATATACCTTCTTATGGCAAAGTTATGAAAAACTATGCCCAGAAGAAGAAAGCATTTCTAGTCAAGCAAGCAAGCTCAGTCATACAACACAAAACCCCACCAAAGTAGAGAGATCTAGGGTGCCCCACATATCATGTGTGATTAGGGATCTCCCAATTGATAGGGCTCTGCTTGATTTGGGGTCTAGTGTTAACCTATTGCCTTATTTTGTATATAGGAAATTATATTTAGACAAGATGAAAAAGACTATCCCTAGACTATAATTAGCATATAGGTCTGTTGAAGTTCCTCATGGTGTGATAAATGATGAACTGGTTTAGGTTGTTATGTTTTTATTTCTTTTAGACTTGCTAGTTGTAGGTACATAGCTTGTAACAGACCATAATAGTCAAATTCCAGTTATCTTAGATGACAGTTCTTGGCCACATCAATTGCAGTAATTAATTATAGGGATGGTACCATGATGTTGTCCTTTGGTAACATGGACATCAAGTTGAATGGTTTTAATACTAGACAACCCCACTATGAATAGATTCTGTTGAGGCCTTTCTAGCTCATTTTGGTTTGGATTTTGACATATATATAGCTCCATTAATGAAGTGAATGATTACTAAATATTGCACCATTAATGGATACTCCCAAATAGAAAGCCTAAGTAGGACCCCTTACATTTCTCGAGATTCCATTTGAGCCAGTTATTTCAAATTCACTCAATTTGAACCTAAAATCTATCCCAGAAAGTGCAGAATGTGATAGTTTAGGTTCATATGATCCCTTGCTTGTTATCAATATCCTAGACTCTGATATAGAATAGGAAGGGGAGTCCATTGATGTTATGGCCAAAAATATGGTATAAGCCCCATTAATTCTTTGGCTCAAAAAGAAAATGAACACCTTTTCAGGGAGACGCAGAGTGAGCTTATCCCTAGCATTCAAGATGATGTCAAAGAGGAGGAAAAATTTTAGCCTTCTGTTGTTGGCATCATATATACCCAATTTGACAGAACTGAGCTAAGTCACCTTGAGTTGGTCCAAGAAATCCTACTTCATGGTGGTCAAGTATGCTGTGTCGCTATCCCTCCCATACATCACTAGGTGGAGAATGTATATTGATTACTGTGAGATTATGAAATAGAGAGAGTTTTCAAAATACTCCTTCATTGTTAGTGTAGGTTTAGGCTTTAGTAAAGTAGCGAGTTTATCTAGTTTTAGTGTCGTAGAGTTGCATTTTGCATTCACATTCATATATTCCATTATTGGCCACATCAATAGATCAATGCACCATCTTTGGTGTGCAGGTACTATATTCTAAACCTTCCTCTCTCCATTTATTTATTTTTTTTGTCCGTGATTTTATTTTTTAATATTAAGGACAATGTTTAATTTAAGTTTGGAGATAGGATATTTCAAATTTGATGTGTCTAAAGTCTTTTTAGTTTTTTATTTTTATTTTTTGTATTAAATATATAAAATGAAAAAATGAAAATTTTATGAAAAATTCCTTTACAAGGATGAGAAAAATATTTTTTAATATTCAATATATCATTGGACTTTATCTTATTAATAGATTTGTATATAATTAGTTCATTATTTTATATTTTTTCTAAAGTTTTCCATGAAAATTGAACTTGAAACAATTATCACACAAATAGCCATGCATATAGTTTAAGTTGAAGATTAAATATAACTTAGGGATTATGAAGAAAATAAGTAGTGATTTATAACCCACGTGAGATTAAAGCCATTCTTTCTTTTTGAGAGCTATACATAAATTCAAATTTTCTTCAAAGTACATAATTTCTTAGTTGATCTCACTATTCTTGTCTTGGTCAACTATTAAGAGTTCATATTGAAAAGACTATACCTTATATCCCTTGAGTTTAGGGTCATGTTTGAGTCATATGAAACCTAGGAAATGATAGAGGCTAGCTTTCTTAAAACTGAGAGCCTTTACTCTTTCCTGAGTTATTTCCTCTAGTTAGACCCTTGACCACTTGTATTAAGCCTTGTCTTTAATAGCTAATTTACCATTATCTATGTTTAACCATATAATATATCCAGTAACCAGTTGTTCTAGAAGTATATAAAGATTGTTGAAGGATTATCTTGACAAAAAATATGAACAATATAATTCTAGAGATGAACATAAAAAGGCTAAAAAGGAAAATTCAATAAGGGCTATAAATAAAGATAAATTGAAAAATGAATAAAAATAGCCAACGAAAAGACAATGTTCACTCTTATGTGTAGTAAAGAAGAATGTAAATACTTAGTAGAAGGCCTTTTTTGTGCATTGTTATATTGCTTTCTTTGATAACCCTGTCCTAAGCCTTTATTTTGTCCTAGTAAAAGGCCTAACTTGATCTTAGGAATAATATGGCTTGGATGCGGTTAAAAATGACTAGGGATTTTGGTAGAGTGTAACATTCTATAAGAGTTGATATCCTTCCATGAGGCCATTATTGGATTTTTTTGTTCTAAGTTATTATTCTTTGGTATGAAATATGTTAGAATTTTGTTTTGATAAAACATATTAATGAGAAATTTAACCATTTCTAAGTGACTTTTTTTTAGTGGTAAGAATATCTTATGAAATTTGAAGTCAAAGCATACTTTTGTATGGTAATTCAGGTTATAATTTACTTAGGGACTGATAATTGTATATATTGGCTATATTCACTCATTACACTTCAAAGCTTGATGAAATAATGGAATATCTTTAGCATATGGACAGACTTTTAAACTTTTGTTTATTTTTATATGCATGCTAAAATTAGGAGTTTAATGAAAGTTGAATAGAAAGAAAATTCTTTGAGATAACTGAAGGACTTTCACAAAACTTTAGAAATGTTTATGGGTATGATTTTTGAAAACCCTTAGCAGACTTAAACTAATCCACTAGGGGTAACTTAGGAGTTTAAAGGCTTTCTGTCGATGCTAAATGTTGATGTCAGCACTTGCAAAAGTGATTAGGATTTTGTTTTTAAATTTCTTATTTTCTATTTTTGCTTCAAGACTAGCAAAATATAGTCTAAGATATTTGATATACTTAGAGATATTACATCTAATAGCTCTATATTTAGTAGTTGCTAAATTTGGAATTCATTTAAACATCACTAATTAGCATTTATTTTACATTTTCCACAATTAGACTATAGCAAAAAAAATGCTATTTTTAGCACTCAAAACCCTAAAATAGAGAAAGATCAATGTCTAAGCAATGTCATGGATGTGCATGTGAAATATGAGGTTTGGGAGTTTAGAATGATAAGTGGGTGTTGTTATCAAAGTTAGAGTAGTCGATTACCCTAAAGCATATCTAGACCTTATCCACTTAAAAGAGGGTTCTTTTATCAGAAGTAAAAGTGATTAAAATTTCTATGCATGCATGCAAATATTCCACCACATTGGAAAGCTTCTCAGGAAAGCTCAAATCACATACAATGGATACAAATTATATAAGAGCTTTTTCTTAAACAAAACAAGTTAGAGATCGAGGTCCACACGAAGATTTATTCCATTCACTCTCTCCCTTACTCAACCAAGAGTAGCAACCACACTAAGGAGTACATGATTTTACTATGTAAGGTGGTGCACCCCTCTTTATTCCACATTTTCAAATGAGATAAATATAAAAGAAAAGGAGGAGAAAATAAAGGAGGTGAGGAGAGAGACAATTTACGGGAAACCTATGGCAGGCATTCATCGTTACTTTTGAAACATTCAAAGGACAAGATCTATCCTTGCTTATTGATATCCTAAGAAACCAATAATAATTTATTCAAACAAGGATGGAGCAATGAGAAACAAGACTATAACAAAGATAATCCAACAACCCCATTGGTGGAGACTTTTTTAGTGGGCTACCCACCTAAATTTTAGGAGAAAAATGTCCTACTCTTAGGGAGTGGACCACCTCCACTACTTGAAGCTCAATTGTTGAAGAAAAGAATGATGGGTTGGAAGAGTAAAGGAGAATGCTTAGATTAGACAAGGAAATCTCAATGGAATCCAACCCATCCACTCTAGGGCATGTCAATACAATAGTGAAGAGAAAATGAGCTATAATAGATATTTGTTTGGATAGGGAAACCTCAACAAAATCTCATCCATTTAGGTTAGGGTTAAGCATGATCCAATAGATAAGAATGATACATAGGTGTCACGACTCGGGTTTTTATATGATGCAATGTTGATAAAAAGGCGAGATCTCTTGTTTTATAAATATGAAATGCATGAAAATCTTTTTCATTTGGAAAACAACCTTTCATAAAAACCCCGAGTGTGAAAACACATTCTCAATCTATTTAGCCATGGCAAAGTTTTAAATCAATATTGTTCCCAAGAAAGTGTTAGTCACAGCCCCAGCTATTAGAGAGTAACTACAATCAAGTGACATTGAAAGATAAGATAGGGGTTTACTTACTTGTACTTAGTCTATGTCTTCTAATACAAACGTTCCTTGCCCTTAAGTATTTACTTTGTATCTGAAAAATGTTGAGGATTGGGTGAGTATATAATATACTCAGTAGGGCCTATCACTACTAGTTTTATAAATGCATGAGATGTTTCTAAAATCATATGCTCATTCATTCAAAACATGCGTATGTTTGAATACTCGAGTTCAATATGAGTATAAGAATCCATAATCAATTTCAAAATATGCGTATGTTTGAATACTCGAATTCAATATCAGTATAAGAATCCATAATCAACTGAAATTCTCATAACTTAAAAGATCACATAATCCAAAAGTGAAAGTATCATATATATATATATATATATGATGACATCATGATATGCAATAGATGCTTCATAGAGTCCAACTCATGGACCTCTAGTATGGTATGGTCGACCAACCTTATATCATGCCATATGCAATGCACATAAATCCACGAAATCATAGGGTCCCACTATGCCCACGACCTAACCGCCGTGTGGTCCCCGGGTACCTAGGGACACAGGATCATATACCTCCACGGGGCATATGACACTTCTTTGTCGTAAATCATGCAATTCATGAAATCGGTTGCAAAACATGCATGAAATGCATAAATCTGCTCATGCTAGTATTGCATTCAAAGTCATAAGCCTGCCTAGAAGCCTGACAGCCTAGAAGCCAGCCAGCCTAGAAGCTTGCCAGCCTAGAAGCCTTGTCAGCTCTCTCTGGCCCGCCCTCATCGGCCCGCCCTTGTCGGCCCACCCTCATCAGCCCACCCTCATCGGTCAAGGCTACACTTATCATGCAACCTATGCATGTAGCACATGTCTTGGCAATACATGCACAATGTATTTTTCAAAACCTGTCCTCTTTGGGTCCCTCACAACTGCTTGGCCCTCGGCACTCCAGCGTCTTTTGGCAACCCTCAAGGACATGCAATCTTTGCAAGTACTTAAATCATGCAATGTATGCACTTGTTTACAAAACATATATGTGCACAATGTATATGCAATCTTTTACGAAACATGTCTATGTACAAAACGTTTATCATATCAAGTCATGCTAAACAAGTCATATACTTATAACATATGTTCTCAAAACAATAATAGATCTTTTAAAAGAATCTAGTAGTGATAGAGCACCTACCTGACTAGGTCGCGTTAACCCTCTTGTCCTTGTACACTCCTGAACATGGTTTGGGGACTCAAGGTTAGTTTAACCTATCTTTGATGGGTTTAGAGCAGTTGGGTCTTATTACTTAGGCATTAGGGGTCCATCCCTATGCCTATGGGTGTCCTAAGGTCCTAATTGGGCCTTGGTATTCTCAGTTTTTCCAAAGTTCTAGTGGTCACGCGCCACCTTCCTATTCTAAGGGTCATTCCCTCCTTTTATTGGGCCTTGATCAGGGATTTTATGGTTTGGATGTGTCCGCGTCGTCGATACGGACACAACTCCTTTTGCGGCGCCTCAATCGGAGCTCTAGATCTCAAGTTATAAGCGTTTTAGTGTCCTATGTACATAGAGTCTTTAAGGACAAAAAGTCGGAATGCTAGGGCGCTGCGCATCAGCATCATGCGCCCTGGCTTCCTTAACAACCAAAAAACAATGCTTCGCTAGTGCGCTGCGTGTCTGTGGCGTGCACCTCAGCGGGCACGTCTGCAGAATCGCGCGACAACGCCGCTTGTCTTTCCCTTTAGTGGGCGCGTCCCCAGACGCGCCTGTTTGGTTTTTCAAACGGCGTCGACCTGCGTCGACGTGGGACGGTCCCATTGGATCGTCCCGCCTGTTAGTGACCTGGGTCATCCTCAAGTCACCCTGGTTTGACCCTGTCAAACCAGTGCGGCCTGGGGACGTCCCAGGGTCCTTTGTGGCTCTCCTGGAGGCCTATTCTCCATGGTTTTTCGTGGAAAAACCTAGGGAAACTGAGCCTAGGACTATGAGTGAGATGGGTTTGGGGCGTTTTTGAGCATACCTGCTTCGTGGGTGGTTTTCTCTCCACGTTTTCCCTCCTTGATCACTACTTCATGACTAGTTTTCTCCAAGGCTTTTGGGCTGCCATTAGAGGCACCCAAGAGCTCTATTTATAGAGTTTTTACAGAGGGTTCTGGAGGGGTTCTAACCGCCTTTGAATGGCAGTGGGGAACCCTCTAGAATGGCGGTGGTTTCTTCTTGAAACACCGCCGTTCCAGAAACCTCTAGGAGGTTGAAGACGAATGGGTGCCCGTATCAAAACGGGCACCTGTGTTTTTCAGGTTAAGTCGTTTTTTGTGAAATTTACAGTTTTGCCCCTGAATTTCAAAGGGCCATATCTTGCCCATTTTAACTCTGTTTTGGGTGATTTTGGTCTCGTTGGATTCCTTTTTCTGAGACGCATCTAATGTAACCACTTTTAGTACCAAATTCCTGGGTTTAGTCAAGGTGACTAGTGAAATGACCAAAATTCCCTTTTCTTTAAAACTGAACTTTTCATTGCTAAATTTGGAATTTTAATAGTACAAAATTGGAGTCATTACATTCTTACCCCCTTAGGGGAATTTTTCCCCCAAAATTCTACTATATACAGTCAAAAGATCTCAGGGTACTTTTCTCGCATTTCTGACTCTAGTTCCCAAGTTTCTTCTTCCATGTGCGCATTTCTCCACAAAACTTTGACTAAGGGTATGTCCTTGTTCCGCAACTTCTTACTCTTACGATTCCGGATCTCAACTGGTCTCATCTCTAGCTTGAGATCCTCTGTTAGCTCTATGGGTACCTTCAACTACAGCATTTGAAGTCTGGGCTTGACTGGAGGTGAGGGCGAAAACATGTCCTTGGATTTTTGGAACTTGATCTCCTTTACGCTCTTCAACTTCCTTTTTAGAACAATCCCTAGAAAAATGTCCTCGTTCTCCAAAAAGATAGTAAGTGATGTTGGAAATGGGACATGGTTTGCCTGAATGATACCTGTTACACTTAGGGCATGTCTTCCAGTCTGGTCTTCTTTCTTTGTTTTCAAACAGCTTCTTAAAAGGTGGCCTAGGTTCGAAGGATTGAAATGGTCTCTTTTCTTTATTTCCTATGGTGTTGATGTTCTTAGTTTCCTTTATTGCTTGGTTCCTTTGATAATCTTTTTCATATAGGGAGGCCATCTCTACGGCTTTGGCTACTGTGGAAGGTTGGAATCCTAGAACTCTGCTCCTGAGTCCTGGGTTGAGTCCATCTACAAATCGTTCTGCCGCATCTTCCTCATCAGCACAAGCACGTGGTGCAAATCTTCGAAGGCTGATGAATCTACTTTCATACTGTTGGACAGTCATATTTCCTTGTTCTAAGTTCATAAATTCTTTTTCCTTCTGTTTCCTTACATGTTTAGGATAATATTTGTCGTTAAAGACCTTTTTAAATTCTTCCCATCCTATTGTTTCATGTTGATCAAAATAAGTTCTTTCTGCTGTTTCCCACCAAAAGGTAGCCTCTCCACTAAACACAAATGTGGCCACGGGTACTTTTCTTTCCTCAGCTATGTTCATGGCCTTAAATATCTTTTCAATATTAATTAACCATTTTTCAGCTGTAGATGCTTCATCTTCCCCTGTGAATGAGGGAGTTAGTTTCTAAAACCTTTCAAACTGAACCTCAGTCCTATCTATTGTTTTATCAGGGGAAGGATCTCGGGGGGGTAGGAGTTTGGCTATGACTATTCAGGTATTGTCCCATGTTCTGTAAGAATTGCTGAAATAACTCAGCCATCCCGTTGCCCGACCCAGTGGAGCCCACTGGTGGGGTTTCAGGTCTTGGAGCCTTGCTTCCCTTCTTTCTAGGCATCTGTAATCACAAGGCAATTCACCAAATCTTAGTTTGTGTTATCCTATTACCCCTTTCTCTTTCATGGATGAAACTTAATTATAAGTTATTCTCCTCATAACTGGGCTGTGAGTAACGTTAAACCGTGCTCTGATACCAACAGTCACGACCCGGGTTTTTATATGATGCAATGTTGATAAAAAGGCGAGATCTCTTGTTTTATAAATATGAAATGCATGAAAATCTTTTTCATTTGGAAAACAACCTTTCATAAAAACCCCGAGTGTGAAAACACATTCTCAATCTATTTAGCCATGGCAAAGTTTTAAATCAATATTGTTCCCAAGAAAGTGTTAGTCACAGCCCCAGCTATTAGAGAGTAACTACAATCAAGTGACATTGAAAGATAAGATAGGCGTTTACTTACTTGTACTTAGTCTGTGTCTTCTAATACAAACGTTCCTTGCCCTTAAGTATTTACTTTGTATATGAAAAATGTTGAGGATTGGGTGAGTATATAATATACTCAGTAGGGCCTATCACTACTAGTTTTATAAATGCATGAGATGTTTCTAAAATCATATGCTCATTCATTCAAAACATGCGTATGTTTAAATACTCGAGCTCAATATGAGTATAAGAATCCATAATCAATTTCAAAATATGCGTATGTTTGAATACTCGAATTCAATATCAGTATAAGAATCCATAATCAACTGAAATTCTCATAACTTAAAAGATCACATAATCCAAAAGTGAAAGTATCATATATATATATATATGATGACATCATGATATGCAATAGATGCTTCATAGAGTCCAACTCATGGACCTCTAGTATGGTATGGTCGACTAACCTTATATCATGCCATATGCAATGCACATAAATCCACGAAACCATAGGGTCCCACTATGCCCACACCTCACCGCCGTGTGGTCCCCGGGTACCTAAGGACACAGGATCATATACCTCCATGGGGCATATGACACTTCTTTGTCGTAAATCATGCAATTCATAAAATCGGTTGCAAAACATGCATGAAATGCATAAATCTGCTCATGCTAGTATTGCATTCAAAGTCATAACCCTGCCTAGAAGCCTGCCAGCCTAGAAGCCTTGTCAGCTCTCTTTGGCCCGCCCTCATCGGTCAAGGCTACACTTATCATGCAACCTATGCATGTAGCACATGTCTTGGCAATACATGCACAATGTATTTTTTAAAACCTGTCCCCTTTGGGTCCCTCACAACTGCCTGGCCCTCGGCACTCCAGCGTCTTTTGGCAACCCTCAAGGACATGCAATCTTTGTAAGTACTTAAATCATGCAATGTATGCACTTGTTTACAAAACATATATGTGCACAATGTATATGCAATCTTTTACGAAACATGTCTATGTACAAAACGTTTATCATATCAAGTCATGCTAAACAAGTCATATACTTATAACATATGTTCTCAAAACAATAATAGATCTTTTAAAAGAATCTAGTAGTGATAGAGCACCTACCTTACTAGGTCGCGTTAACCCTCTTGTCCTCGTACGCTGCTGAACATGGTTTCGGGACTCAAGGTTAGTTTAACCTATCTCTGATGGGTTTAGAGCAGTTGGATCTTATTACTTAGGCATTAGGGGTCCATCCCTATGCCTATGGGTGTCCTAAGGTCCTAATTGGGCCTTGGTATTCTCAGTTTTTCCAAAGTTCTAGTGGTCACGCGCCACCATCCTATTCTAAAGGTCATGCCCTCCTTTGATTGGGCCTTGATCAGGGATTTTATGCTTTGGATATGTCTGCGTCATTGATACGGACACAACACCTTTTGCGGCGCCTCAATCGGAGCTCTAGATCTCAAGTTATAAGCGTTTTAGTGTCCTATGTACATAGAGTCTTTAAAGACAAAAAGTCGGAATGCTAGGGCGCTGCGCGTCAGCGTCATGCGCCCTGGCTTCCTTAACAACCAAAAAATGATGCTTCGCTAGTGCACTGCGTGTCTACGGCATGCACCTCAGCGGGCACGTCTGCAGACGCGCGCGACAACGCCGCCTGTCTTTCCCTTTAGCGGGTGCGTCTAGGGACGCGCCCGTTTCGTTTTTCAAACGGCGTCAACCTGCGTCGACGTGGGACAGTCCCATTGGATCGTCCTGCCTGTTAGTGACCTGGGTCTTCCTCAGGTCACCCTGTCGAACCAGTGCGGCCTGGGGACGTCCTAGGGTCCTTTGTGGCTCTCCTGGAGGCCTATTCTCCATGGTTTTCATGGAAAAACCTAGGGAAACTGAGCCTAGGATTATGGGTGAGATGGGTTTGGGGAGTTTTTGAGCATACCTGCTTCGTGGGTGGTTTTCTCTCCACGTTTTCCCCCCTTGGTCACTACTTCACGACTGGTTTTCTCCAAGGCTTTTGGGCTGCCATTAGAGGCACCCAAGAGCTCTATTTATGGAGCTTTTATAGAGGGTTCTGGAGGGGTTCTAACCGCCTTTGAATGGCGGTGGGGAACCCTTTAGAATGGCGGTGGTTTCTTCTTGAAACACCTCCGTTCCAGGAACCTCTAGGAGGTTGAAGACGACGGGGTGCCCGTATCAAAACGGGCACCTGTGTTTTTCAAGTTAAGTCGTTTTTTGTGAAATTTACAGTTTTGCCCCTGAACTTCAAAGGGCCATATCTTGCTCATTTTAACTCCGTTTTGGGTGATTTTGGTCTCGTTGGATTCCTTTTTCTGAGACGCATCTAATGGAACCACTTTTAGTACCAAATTCCTGGGTTTAGTCAAGGTAACTAGTGAAATGACCAAAATGCCCTTTTCTTTAAAACTGCACTTTTCATTGCTAAACTTGGAATTTTAATAGTACAAAATTGGAGTCATTACAATAGGAAAGTGACAAACCCTAGAAACTATCTACCTCTTGATAATTCAAAGTGAATCCCTAAGGAAAGATATTCACGATCCATTTCTATCAGTGCTCTACCTTTCTCCTCATCTTTCTCAACTTCATAAAACTCTAGATTTCTCCCGTAGAGCTCCACACCTCCTTCTCCATTACTTCCCATTTTCTCTCATCCTTCTCTCCATCTTATTTCCCTGATCTCCTTATGTCTTTCCATTTCAACCATATCCCTTTCTTTCTTATCACCACACCTCCCTCTCTCTACCATTCTTCCATGTCCAACTCTCCCACAAAGCTCCACCATGCCCCCTTCTTTCCAATCTCCCTTAGCGGCTTCCAATCCTTCTTTTATCTCTTTCCACTATCACTTATCTCCTTCGTTCTTTTTATTTATCTATTTTCCTCCCTTATCACCTTCTAACTCATCAAGATCCAATTTCTTCTTTGCATTGCACACCCCCCTCTTTCCATTACTAACTTCCTTTCATTCTTTCTCCCTTCTATCTCAGCCATCTATCACTCTTCTCTCTTAATGATCTTATCCATCCATTTCCTAGGGCTTCCACCTTAAAATCTACAAATACAAGTGAAGGAGAAGGAGAATAGATCTCTTACTTTTTCTTAGAACCTAAACCCAAATTTTGGAGGGAGAGAGATCACTCTTACCATCTCTTCCTTAGAGCTACACATACAACCCTTGTAGAAGATGTAAGAATTTCAAACTACCACCCCCTTCATCCCTCTCTTTTACATGCCCTTTTCTTCTCGTTGAGTGAGTGAAATAGGAGAGTAGGAGTGGTACGACCTTTTTTGGTGTGCTCCTCTCCTCTAAACTCCTTTGCTTCAAGAAGTGAAGCACCCCCTCTTTGGGCGCACCATTCTCCTATTCTCTCTCCTATTCCTCTTCTCATTCTCCACCTTATCATTTCCATGCATCTCTCTTCAGTCCAAACCTCTCACTTGCATGCTTTTTCCTTACTTTACATTTTCTTACTCGCATTGTTCACCACACTCTTGCCTTGCACACACCCTAGCATTTGCATGCATCCTTCAACTTGTATGCATTGCAACCTCCACTACCTTCCCTCCACTTACAAGCACCACCATCCTTAGCCTTACATGCAAGTTTCCCTTCTATCATTTCCTTGTATGCACACTCCATCTCTTCCTCTCAACTACATATTCCCCTGTCTCCTTTCTTAGTATTACATGCACTACTCTCCTTAGTCTTCCATCTTCTTTCTCCTTGGGATTTTGGGAACAATATGGGAAGGAAGAAAACCTTGTGCTACATTCTATGGCAGCAAATGATTCTCTCCTCCATAAAGAATGGATTAATTATTGTTGATGATATTTTGAGCTAGTGGCATGTTGAGATACTTCCCTCTTTGCTGTCAGCTACTAGTCATATTCCTAAACAAGTACAAGGAGTTGCATTGAGGATCTTATCTTGGCTCGAACTTTAGTGTACTTTGGGTTGAAAAGATGTGTACAAGCCCTTATTGAGTGACACAACAAAGGAGCTATAAAGTGGAAGTTCAAGCCAAAAAGAAAGGAAGCGAATATGTAAAGATCTTGATTGGGTGACACAACGAAGGAATCCTACAATAGACACTTCAAGAGAGTTTTCATTATTTATTTTGCAGTGCTCTTTTCTTTCTTTATTGTCTTCAAGTCCACTATAATCAATTTCTATTAATGAAAGTATTTTTCAATTCATTAGTTATTTTCCTTTAATTTTATTTACTTACCTTATGTCCTTGCTTTCCTTAATGATTGGTTAGGTTAAGGGAGGATAATTTAACTTTAATTTAATTTCATTAATTATAGAGTCTCTGTGGTATTGACCTATATTTTCGAGTTTGTTCTATAATAGACATGTGCACTAGTGATATATTTGAAATCACATCAAGTTTTGACATTATTGTATTATAATGGTGAGTATTCTTGCCTGTTACGTGAGCGACCCAAGTTCAATCCCAAGTAATAGCTCCAAAAATTTGATGTGATTTCAAATATGTTGCATGTGGATGGGTATAATAGAATAGACTACCAAATATGGATCGATCCCATAAAGACTCTATAGTTATTGGAATTCAATTAAGCTTATATTATCCTACCTTAACCTAGCAAATAATTAAAGAAAGTAAGTAAATAAGGCAACTAAATAAAATTAAAGAAAACCAACTAAGGAATTGAAAGTTGCATTCATTAATAGAAATTGATTACAATGGACAATACAATAAAGAAAGGAAAAGAACAAAGCAAAGTAAATAATGAAAACTTCCTTCAAGTGTCCGCTATAGGATTCCTTCATTGTGTCACTCAAGAAGGAACTTTACATGTTCACTTCCATTTTTTAGGTTTGAACTTCTGCTTATAGTTCCTTTGTTGAGTCACTCAATAAGGCTAGTACATATATTTTCAACCAAAAGCCAAGCAAACCTTCTTAGTCCAACTCCTTTTACTTGTTAAGGCACATGACTCATAGCTGACAAGCAAAGAGAGAAATCTCCCAACATGCCATTAACCCAAAATATCATCAACCATCACCAATCCATTCTTGAGGAAGGAGAGAATTTTTGGGATCCCACATTCGTCTTTTTGGATATTGCAATTTTCTCATGTCATTCTAGTTTCCTAGATTGTAATCGAGGTAGGTTAAAAAAAAAAAAGTTTTATTCTCACAAATGTTTTGGTTTTAATATAAAAATTGGGTAAGAAGATGCCTAAAACAATACTCCCAGAAGTTGTAATAGGCACCTCTTTACTTTATGTTTAATGGGGATTCCTAATTCACTATGGGGGGTAATGTTTTACTAAACTTTGTTAATGTTTGTGGGACTCACTAATTTATTTGTGTAAATCTAGATATGAGGCCTAGATTTAAAAGAGCCTTTAATTGTTTTCATGCAAAATCTTATATCTATAACTATACTAAAAAAGATAGATCCTTCAAAAATGCTAACTATGCCATCCATTTTTACATTATAAATATTTTGAACTAAACTACAACAATAGAGAAATTGTTTACAACATTTTCTTTATGTGATACCCTCCACATTGCGAACTATTTGGATCACAAAAACTAAGATAGACTTTCATTTTTATCTTGAAAGTTATGTAAACTGTCCATTTTTTTATCTACAATTGTTTGAGATACAAATAGAAAATAGAAAAATTATTTATAACATGCCTATAATATTTCCATATTATTAACCATTTGGATCACAAAAAATAAGACATATTTTTCATTTTTACGTTAATGTTACTTAAATTGTCCATTTTACATCTAAAATTGTTTGAGGTAGATATAGAAAATGAATAAATTGTTTACCATGTGACCTATTTGTAATATCCTTTACATTATGAACCATTTGGATCACCAAAACTACGATAGAGTTTTCATTTTTATGTTAAAGTTACATAATTTTTCATTTTACATCAACAATTATTTCAGATAAAGATGGAAAGAAGATAGATCATTTACAATATTTCTTGTATATAATATTATCCATATTATGATTTATTTGGATCATAAGAAATAAGTTAGAGTTTTCATTTTTATGTTAAGGTTACTTAAACCATCCATTTTACATATGAATTTGTTTGAAATGGATATAGAAAATGGATAAATTATTTTACATAAAAATTTATCCATTTTTATGTGAGGTATATCATAGATAAATACATTGCAAACAACTTATCGATTTTCTATACATAGCTCAAACATTTTTTTGTGAAGGATAATAAGAGGATTTTATTCATAAGTGATTGAGTAGATCACAACAATGGTACTAATATAGATAAGATCCCCACAACCTAGGGTTCCTACTATGGAAGACAGGCTCAGAGCCAGGAAGGCCTTAGGGCATCATTGGCCGCTAGAATCTATCCAAACTAGAGAGAAAACTATATGGATGGATACTTTATTTAAAGCATTACAATGAAAGAAATCTTACTCGCTAGCATTGAATAATTTTAAATGTAAAATGAAAGGTTCACTTAACTTTAACATAAAATGAAAAATATGTCTTATTTATGATGATCCACATGGTCAATAATATGGAAAATATTACAAATAAGAAATTGTCTAAATGATTTATCTAATTTCTACATCTAAAAAATGGCAGCCCGGTGCACATAGCTCTAACATATGTGGGGTCTAGGGAAGGGGCAGACCACAAAGTGTCAATAATATGCAACATTACCTTGTATTTTGGCAAGAGGCTATTTTTATGCCTTAAATTTGTGACCTCTAGGTCACATGGAGACAATTAACCGTTATAATAAGGCTTCCCTTCTTGTCCATTTTCTATATATATCTCAAACAATTGTAGATGCAAATGATGGCTTACATAACTTTAACATAGAAATGAAAGCCTTTGTCTTAGTTTTAGTGAACCAAATGGTTCATAATGTGGGGTATATCTTTTCTTACTCTAGCTCAAAACATTTAAGATTTCAAAATGGAGGTTTAAGTAACTTGAATGTAAAAATAGAAACTTGCTTGTCTTATTTCTTTTGATCCAAACAAATTATAATATGGAGAATATTACATATAAGCAATGCTTTAAATGCTTTTTCTATTTTCTATATGTATCTCAAATGATTGTAGATGTTAAACGGATGGTTTACATAACTTTAACATAAAAGAAGGAAAGTCTGTCTTAGTTTTGGTGATCCAAATGGTTCATAATGTGGAGGATATCATAGATAGGCAATATTATAAGCAATTTATCCATTTTCTTACTCTTGCTCCATATATTTAAGAAGTAAAAATGAAGGGTTTAAGTAGCTTTAGCATAATAATAATAAAAAAAAAAAAACTATCTTTTTTAATATAGTAATAGATATAAGGTTATGCATGTAAGCATCTAAAGGGATTTTCAGATAATGAACAGTTTAGATCATGATAGATCTAGGTCTCATATGTAACTTTATACAAATAAACTTGTATGTCTCACATACGTTAACCTATTTTAGTAAAGAGTCTTGATAGGTGTACATGCCTTGAAAGAAAGAAGAAGTACAAGCCCTTTCTTTTTTCATGTATGATAAACTTTTTTGTAGATCTAAGTTGTTCATCATGCTCTTCATACCAAATGATGCAACGCTATAAAAATCAATGCATTCGGATGAGACTAGATACTTGTTATGGGTTTTTGAAAAATTTAACAAAAATGAATGGTTGGTATTTTTTATGATTAAAACATAGGATAAAAGCATACATTATCTAAGCCATTACAGATATGATGAATGGCTCAGATGCACAGACCAAAACTTCACCACCATTCGAAAAGGGTTCATAGACTTCTTCTTCTTCTTCCTCTCTCTCTCTCTCAAAAGCATGTACGGGCCTCTGTTTAATCGCCCCATTCCCATCCCTATGCCTATTGAGACTCTTCAATAAAACATTACCCATGAAAATAAATCAAGCCTTCCCATTTAACATTAAGTAAAGGGGTGCCTATTTCAACTTTTGGGAGCATCGTTTTAGGCATTTTCTTCCCCAATTTTCATATCAAAAATAAAATATTTATATGAACAAAAGATACCTTTTAAACTTTCCTCAATTGCAAACTGGGAAACAGTAATGATAATTGAAAGTTACTAAAGATTGTTTGAAGGGGGACACACACACACACACACACACATATATAGAGTTTTCAATTAGATTCTTTTAAGGATTTCAAAATAAAATTTGATAGGATGATTCAAGTGACATGAATGGATATGATTCTTTCATATTCATGGAATATATTCCTTGAATATATTAATCTAGTGATCTACATAGATTGATTAATTAAAGGGAGATTCTGCTTTCTTTTTCTTTTTCAAATTTTCATTATTAAAATACCAAAAAGTATTTTTTATTATTAAATTCTTAAAAATTCAGAACTCAACAAGATGCAGTTGAGTCATTTGTGGAAAATTTGAATTAGCAAAAGCCACTTTGAGACAACCATATATTTTGTTGATGCTATGTTTTTGATACACTAGTATAACTTTGAAAAAGAAAAGAAAAGAAAAAAGAAGCGTCTAATTCATGAGGGACACTATACACATGTGACATCTCATTTTTTCTAAAAATATTTTAGAATTCCTTTAAAAAATAGTGAACATTTTCTTCAATTTATAAAAGGGTTGGAGAGCATATAATATGTATATATTCCAAAATTCCATCCTTAGAACCAGTTGTCACCATTAATAAAACTTCTCACATAATTTAAAATAGAAAGCGCACGTTAGACTAAATCATTGTGCCACATAGTCTATTGCAAGGTCAAAAGTTCATCGAAATAAACAACTCATTTATCACATGCATTCAAAAGTAGTGCGAGTTGCCCATGTGTCTCTATTGAAATGTTTTATAGGAGGATTATCATGAACCACTCACCATGGGATGAGGCTAATACCCACCAATCCACCCACAATGCGAGGGAAACAGTGGTATATACATATACATAGAAGTATGTATATGTACTAAGGCATACATGTGACTACCTAGTAAAAGAGAGATAATAATTCAAACTTTATGATTAATTCAGAAGATTACCCAACTAATTCAGAGTAAATAAGGAATGGCATAATCAAGTGCATTTCTACATGGATGAGTCAATTCACATTGAAACATGCTAATATGATGCTTATGACTTCAAAATCAATAGTATTCAAATACTTTATTTATGAGTAAACTAACGGTCAGCAATACTAAGCTAATGTAGTGTGCTACATGTCATGTTCTATTAAGAAAAAGTGCAAGGGTTTCTCAAATATGCTTGTTGAATCCAAAGAGAACTTGTACATGACATATGGAGTGGAAATTTAGTCCTATCATGGGGACACTGACAACTCCTGTCTTGCTAACAGAGACATCTCACATTGACTAGATGAAGTGAATCGTCCAATTCTCAAGAGTGACCTAGCATGATCAACATGCACCACAATATATCATAGATTCCTTTGTTCGCATGTGCTACTATTACTTATTGCCATCATATCTTCCCAAGGATACCATGTGATAGTGTTCACCAATCCCAATGGGCGATTAATTGGCTACATGTGACAGCCCAGGTTTTACCAGCAATAAAATAACAATTTATAAAAACAGTCGGGATCCCCATTTTAAAAACTTTGATTTTTAAAGTAACCAAAAACATAACTTGAATAGAAGCATTTAATTCATAGTCTTGGGAGTCATACAACCACAAAACCATGGATTTAACAGTAAAATGAAATCCCATTTCTACTAAAATCCAACAAAGTCTTCTCTGTATTTTGAACTATTGCACATATCACATGCAATACAAAATCATCTGATAAACACAACACAAGATATAACACATGGGAGACTTAGTCTCCATGCCCATCTACCGAAATCAAACATGTTTTTCAGAAAAAATGTGTACACCAATAGTGGATAAAAAAAATCAAATCATAACAAAATACCCAAGGTTCCTCCATACAGCCATCACATCCAATAGGAATTCATATCCTCACATTCAGGTCACATCACAATTATAATAATGTACAGTCCATAAACAATAAGAAAAGTTAGGTCTTAAACAAATCTTGCCATCTTTGAACTGTCATCAACATTCCATTGGAAATTGTCATCACTTTTGCTTGCTCCATCAATACGTCAACCTATTGCAGCTCTCTATATCTGAGGCATTGCAACAAAGCAATGCCTTAGCATGCTATGCTTGTATAGGTGATTATGAGAAATAAAACATGCAATAAACACTTTGTAAAGAGTACTAATATCATGTCGAGTATCAATAGAGTAAATCATTTATAAGGAAAATGAAATCATCAGATGTTTAGAATGTATAGATCATGAATCTCATAAATCTGAATGTAACAATCAAGATCAAAACATGCTTTTTGTTTGAGGCAACACAATCTCAAAGCAAAACATCATGGCATGCAAAGCATGATCAACACATGAATCAACATATTTTAAAACAAATAAAAATCCGTTTCTACAAAATAATATGAAGCATGTCATGATAAAAATGGGCACTACATATAATGAGCCCTAGGAGTGTTCCACAACACTCAAATACTGGTAATGAGTACTTAGACCAAACCCTAGGTCCCTCCCGTGCAACTTGCATTAGCCCTCGGAGTTCCTCATGGCCTAGGCCCAGCTTACCCCGGTTCACCCCACATATAAATACCACATGAGCATATAGAATAATAGTATGGGCTACCATGCTATAGTGGCAACTACACCAGGATCTAAACAACTGCTGCTCCTCGTCAACACCTAAATGGGAGACTTTCTCTGTCCCCATGGGGGGGAACGGACCCGTAGGGGCACTACCCATGATGCCACCACCTACATACCTAGCCCTATAGCACTCAAGGGCAGTGTCTAATCATCATCACCACAAAGTCAGAGGGCGGGTGGTCAACCCTACAACCTTCCTAGCATAGTACCCATTGGGTAGAAGCACCCATCATAAAGCAACAAAGCATGCTATAAATCATGAAAACTCCCAAGTGAAATAAACCTCAATAGGCTAAAACAAAATACATGATAAAGTATAAATCATCATATGTGAAAACAAGGATAATCGTATAATCAAATGTCATGCCATCAAAAGTGACGTAATAAACATGATAGGGTGTAAAACACATACCTCAAGAATTTCAAGTGAGAAGTCATGACTGTGAAATCAAGGAAAAATCCTAAATGCAATCACCTACCTCAGACGAAGTACCATTCGTCTGTACCTCTCAAGTCTCGATAGGACTCTAGTCTAGCTCAATCGCCTCAATACCTGTACTTAGATACACATCACATCCAGTCATACTTAGAATCTAATTTATGTATCTTGGATTCTCAATTACACAACATTATGCTTTTGTATTCATTACATAGAGTTCAAGATAGCCCAATGATTCCCAGTCCTGGAATCTCAAGGTGGGGCCAGCCTTAATTGGCTAATAATTGAAATTATACTTAATCGGCTCACTCATAACCATAAATCCTTATTCTTAATTATGTCAATGCATACTTTAGAGCTATCAAGCTCAGATCACATCAATCTTAGGTAGTTTATCATTTAAATAAACTAATTGGGCATTATCATATGAATCTCATGCTTAATCATATCTAACTATAATTAAATCAGTCCATTAACTGAGCAAGATAGTAATCTTACCTTGAATAGTTAATATGAATAATATCTAGCTATCTGCTTGGTCAGATCGTCCACCAATCACTTCAACTGTGTCTGATCATCGACATCCACACTGATCTCATCAACGATCCTCACCTAATCGCCGTAGATCACATAATAATTTAGTAATTCTAGTCAATTAATCCAATTAAGAATTCTAAATGGTTCGGATCATCAATTTGGATCTAATTTCATACCTGGATCTTTCGTTGATCTCAGTCATTGATCCTTATCAGCTAAATCATCTCCATAAACATTTTGGACCCAACATTCTTCTATAAATCCATGATCTACCTTTCATGAGGATCACTATGTACTATTCGGATTGGGAAAATAACATTTGATCATCTCAGATTAGACGATCTAAAGTCCAATCAAGGGTCTAGTCAAATTGATAGTTGGATCATCCTTGATCAAGAAATGGGAAGATAGGTATCATTCTCAGTGTTGCCAAGATCATGGGGCTACTCTTGGATCTTCGAGATCCTTCCTAGATTGGTTAGAATCGCTAGTCAAAGTTTAAGCGCATAATAGGGCGTTTCGAGTCAACTTGTTTCCCCCAAAACCAATCAGGAATGAGTTGACTCGGTGAGTCAACTCTGCCTGACTTGCCTGGTTAAAGGGAAAGCAAGGGAAAGTGCCCTGCAGTAACTATCAAGATGTGCGCGCTTGAGCCCGGGAAGCCATAGCAAAGGGGAAAAAAAAGGGGGAGAGGGTCCTGGCTCGCTGGCCCTCCCATGCTGGCTGAGTTTGTGGTAGAAAAATAGGGGAGAAAGGGGAAAGAGAAACTAGTGAGGTTAGCCCGTGCGCATGTCAGTGTACTGGCTGGCTATGCTTGTTGGAACCCAACTAGAGAGGGAAAGAGGGAGGGGAGATGGGTGAAGAGGGCTCCTGCCCTAGTGCGTTGGCCTGGGGGTGTTGTGCCTCAAGCACATCCCTAAGAAACCCTAATAGGGTTGCTAGAAATGACAGAGAGAGAATAGGGTGCCGATGAGGTGATCGAGCCCTTGCCTATAACCAGTGAATAGGGGAGATCCAGGTGGCCGGTCCCCATCTGATTAGAGGGGGATTTCCATCCATGACTTGCTATAGTGGCCACATAAGGCTAGATAAAAGGGAAAATTGGGGCCTCCCCACTTTGTCGGTGAAAAAACCCAACAAGGATTCTAGTTGGTGATAATGAAACCCAACGGGGGAGGGAAGAGACACTGGAAAAATGACTTGCCATAGTCGGGAAGGGAGATCTACTAGGGGAGGGGGCTACGTGCACTAGTAAATAGAAGATTCGAGGGGAACAATTTTGGGTCGCTGGATTTTTTGGCAACCCCCTCTCTTTTCTTGCTTTTCAGCTGTACGATGCAGGGAAGGTGCAGCGGGCTATACATGGCGACGCAACTATCACATCATGTGTCAAGCCACTGTGGGGTGTCAATATCAATTTTGACCCCTACTAAATTAGTAAAATTTTTGGATTTTTCACCCAATCTCCTTTTTGCACAAAATTAGTGTTGTTCAAATCATATCCACGCGTACGTTCCAAATTGGATAATCCCAAGTCCAAATTTTGATCCAATAAGAAGGTTATCTTCATAGAACTCAATTTCCATGAAATTAACTTTTGATTTCATCTCTTTTAAAAATTATAATCTAATATATAGAAAATGACCAAAAATTGAGGGTCATTACATTTTATGTGAACCGTGAGTGCTTAAGGGTGAAAGGGTGAAAGCGGAAGGTACGGAGAGTTAGTCCCACATCGTTAAGGGGAAAGTTGCTGGGTTGTTGACAAGGGGGTGGTAGTCTCTCATGGTAACAATGTGTTTTTCCTAGAAAATTGGTTTCCAGGGGGAACAGAGCCATGACTATTGGCAGTGTATGGGCGCCTTCAATGGAAAGAGGACAATATTGTTAATGTGGGTAGACCCTGGTCGTAACAATTTGGTATCAAAGCCCAAGTCTACTTCATCACAGCCATTCCAACAAATTCAAAGGTCACATATAGTCCATGAAGTCAGGTGATTTCCAAAATATGAGTTACAGAGTTAACTTTTGTGAGGGATGTTGATGATTGTGAAATAGATAATGCCAGGAAGGTTGGCAGATTTTTTAGAAAAATTGCTACTTTAAGTCCTTGTAGATGCACAAGGAGGTACATTTTTATGGGAAGTGCATGATTCTTAGAATCATACATTAGAATAAAGATTATAAATTAGTTTTTCCTAATGAGAACCTTATTATATAGTAGCAAATATATTTATATGATTTTCTTTTGAGAGTTCAAGTTCTAACTTGAACATTGCGAGTAAACTGTTGGAAAAAGCCTAAAAATTTTTGCAATAACAATAGCATGATAAGAATGATGAAGAAATAGAAATGACTACACTTATATGGTATTAATCTAAACTTGAAGTGGACTTAATTGACAAATAAGCCCTAATATGGTGAAAATTATTGAAAATTTGATGAAGTAAGATCCTAGTGTTTCTATGGATGAAATATCTGATTATGAGATGAAAACTAGTGAGTTAGTGTATATAGAGATATTGATAGCTAGTCATCAAGGAAAGGTAAATGCTTATAAATCATTCTAAGGATTTTAATTGTGATTGGAGACACATATCACTTAAAGAATATAACAACCATTTTACGAAAATGGTTAGTATTAATGATGTGAATCAAGTAGGGTGAGATACTTATTGAAGTAGGAATGGGGAATGGATATTGTTGTGAGAATAAGGTGAGATAAAAGCTAATCAGTCCTTGTACTTATGAAAATATTGATATCAGACATCAGTGGGAGTGAATACATACAAATTGTTCTTGGGGTTTAAATGATGATTTGAAGTGCATATTACCTGGAGGGCATGATAAATAAATTATGAAAATGATTCTTGAATAGAAATGATGTTGAAATGAATCAACTAGGAAGAAAAATATATGAACTGAATGAGGCGAGATGAATTAATTATGATTAATTACATTCTATACTGATAGAGATGATAGTGTGGTTTCTGATGACTAAGGAAATCATTATGAAGGAAATTTTTCATTAGGTGCAATTGATTGAGTTATAAATCATTTGGCTTGAGATGACCATGAAATTATTCATTAGTTCCAGAAAGTAAAATAGTGGAAGTGGGGACACTGAAAATATAATTACCAAGATTTTTAATGATGGTTATTTGAGAGGACGTGTTCCCCTATTATTGAGATTTTTATCTAGAAGACCCTTGGGAGTTTGCCATTTAAGTGAAGAATTGGATGGTTTAATAGCATTGAACTAGTATACACAATTGAAGAGACTTACCCTAACTCCTTCCCCATGAAGAAGGAGACCGTGGATAGATTGTGACATGTTGGCATCTGTATAGAGGGATCTAGTGATTGTGTCGGGTTCTACGCTGATAACGAGTTTGTAGACATAACATCTATGCAAAGAGGGATCCTCTTAGGACCAGGGTTGGACATGGATAGTTCGAGTTAGCCTAGTATGGGCAAGAGATCTTTCATTGACACAATTGCAGAGGCCATTGAGGTAGTGACATTTGATTAAGCGGTGTTGGGATATGGATGAGAGACAGTGTACTAGTTGTAGGGACAGACACCTGGACAATTATTTCCTAGAGCTAGTGGACCGTAGCAGTGGTAATAGCAGCAATTGCCGCCACACAGGGCAATCCTTTAAATGTTTTGACAATAAAGAGTCAGGGTATTCCTTTAGAGACTGTCCCATTGGACAATGAGTTAGACAGAGTGATGTTAGTGACAGGGCAGAGATGTCCTCGCATTATCGCTGATAAAATTTTCCATTATTTGGAGGCGAATACAAGCCTCAAACTAGACAATGGAAAATATGTTCTGATTGTGGTAACTATGTTAGAATCCTCCTTGATCTAAGATTCAGTCATTTAGTACTTTAAGTATTGGCACCATGATGAATATGTTGTATATAGGGCAATCTCAGTGTTGGATGTTATGATGTTAATGATGAGTGATAGGATGGATATTGAGCTCATATTACTTGATACGACTAATCATGATACCATCCTTGGGGTGGATTCTATTTATTAGGGGACAATTGATTGTTGTGAGGAAAAGATCACTTTTAGTATACTTGGACAATCAGTGATCTCATTTCTGTGTAGGAGGAACATCATTGAGGATTGTGTTATTTTTTCGTTAAAGGCAGTGTAATACTTTCTTAAGAGGCCAAGTCCTCCTTGTTAGTGTGACAGTGGATGATAGAGATTGGCCATAGGTTGAGCACACATGTGGTGTGCAAGGGTTCATAATATTTCCTAAAGAGGTTTCAGGATTTTACACACGAGGGATTGATGTTTTCATATTGATATCGGTTTCGCATCAGACATAGTGTCTCTTTCTAAAGTGCCATTCAGTATGGCCCCAACTGAGCTGGAAGGGTTCCAACTACAGTAGTTATTTGAGAAGGGCTTATTAGACTTGATGGGTCTTTATTGGGTGCATTAATCCCCTTATTGCCATGAGCAGATTTTTTATTGTATTGATAACCTATATGATCAACTTGGGATGTGCATGGTATTAGTGGATATTGAATTGACGATTGTGACTAAGATGTCTTGAAGACAATTTTTTTAGAACTTGTTATGATTATTACAAATTCTGAATGATACTAATTAATGAAATTAGTACACTAGCAGTATGTATGGATATGATGGACTGAATTTGTGAAGGTTAATGAGATGAGTCATGATTATGTGGTGGATGATGTTTTTGTGTTTTCTGTGACTTGGAAGAGTACAAGAAATCTTTGTGCATTATTCTAAATGTTTGAAGGACTCATCTTTTGTTATAAATGTATGTGAGTGTGAATTCTGGTCAAAGAAGGTGAATATTCTTGACCACGATATTCTCTATTGACAGAGAGACTATTTATTAAGACTATGATGAATTGGGACTAACTAAACTAGTGACTAAGGTTTATAGTTTCCTTAGTCTAGTGAACTGTTATCGCTGGGTTATTGAGTTCTCCAAGATAACAATGACATGGATACTGTGTTATATTATGTATATGAGCTTGATTTCTCATGAAGGTGTGAGGTGTGACAGTAGAGTATATTCTTATCTATAATCAGCATTTGATTTATGGCTTTTACTTGTTAGTAGCCAATGAGGCTGCCTAAGAGGATGACCAATGAGGGTAGGTGCGAGAGGCACTAGTAGGCTTCTAGGTGGCGAGCTTCTAGGTGAGAGGCTTTTAAGTACTCACAGTATGATAATGCTATGGATCTAGTATTGGTTGGCATATGAGTGCCTGTTATTGAGCTGGCATGCTCTGATTCTGATTGGCATGGCTTGCCTGTTGATGAGTAGATATGCTCAGGTTTTGACTGGCATGTATTTCCTATTTATGAGTTGATATAATATGATTTAGCTGATATACATTGCTCAGTAGTGAGATAATGTGCTCTGGGATAGACTTGGAGTAGAATTGCGTAAATATAAGCCAAGATGCTCTGGTTGTGTTGTTATGGTGATTTACTTATACTAGCTCTTGGATGAGGGTGTGACTTATGCTAATTGTATTAAGTGTGGTTATGACACATTCTAACCATAATATGAGTTACTTGATCTGAGGTGGTTCGAAATATACATTGGATTATAAATATGAGTTGTTACCTGAGCAAATGTTTTTATAATGGTTTGAAGAATAACATGGAATGAATTTGAGGGAAAAAATTCTTATAATGAGGGAAGAATGTAATGACTCTCAATTTTGGGTCATTTTCTATATATTAGATTATAAATATTGAAAGAGATGAAATCAAAAGTTAATTTCATGGAAATTGAGTTCTATAAAGATTACCTTCTTATTTGATCAAAATTTGGACTTGGGATTGTCAAATTTGGAAGGTACGTGTTGATACAATTCGAACGAAACTAATTTTGTGCAAAATGGAAATCGAGGTGAAAAAATTCAAAATTTTTACTAATTTGAGGGGGGCAAAATTGATATTGACACCCCTCAATGGCTTCATGCATTATGTGACAGTTGTGTTACCACGTGTCGCCTACTCCACCTTCCCCATGTTGTACAGCTGAAAAGGGATAAAAGAGAGGAGGTTGCCGAAAAATTTGGAGGCCCAAAACCACCCCCCTTGGATCTTCCATTTATTGACTTGCATAGCCCCCTCCCCTAGCAAATCTCCCTTCCTAACTATGGCATGGTGCTTTCTTGGCATCTCTTCCCTCCTTTGCTGGGTTTCACTATCACTAGTTGGAACCCTTGTTGGCTTTTTTCACTGGTGGAGTGGGGAGGCCAGGATTTTCCCTTTTATCCTGCCTTACGCGCCCACCAGAATAGGTCATGGATGGAAACCCCCCTTCGATTGGATGGGGAATGGCCACCTGGATCTTCCCTGTTCACTGGTGATAGGCAGGGGCCTGATCACCTCACTGGTGCCCTATTCTCCCTCTATCATTTTCGGCAACCCTATTAGGGTTTCTCACGGACGTGCTTAAGGCACAACGCCCTTAGGCTGGCGTAATAGGGCAGGAGCCCTCTTCACCCATCTCCCCTCCTTTCCCTCTCTAGTTGGGTTCCAACAAGCACAGCCAGCTGGTACACCAATATGCACATGGGTTGGCAGCACTAGTTTCTCTTTCCCCTTTCTCCCATGTTTTTCCAGCACAAGCTCAGCTAGCCATGGGAGGACTGACGAGCGAAGACCCCCTCCGTTTTCCCCTCTACGACGGCTAGCCGAGCTCAGGCGCGCACATCTTAACAGTTACTGCCACCCACTTTTCCCCCACTTTCCCTTTAACCAGGCAAGTTAGGCAGAGTTAGCTCGTTGAGTCAACTCATTCCCGACTCGTTTTAGGGGAACCGAGTTGACTCAAAATGCAATACTACGACCTTGAGCTTTGACTCGCGATTCTGACCAATCGGGGAAGGATCTCAAAGATCTGAGAGTACCCCCACGACCTTGGCAACACAGGTAACGATACCCATCTTCCCATATCTTGATTAGGGAAGATCTACTTATCGATTTAACCACAACCTTGATTGGACTTCAAATCGTCTGATCTAAGACGATCCGATGTTATTTTCCCCAATCCAAATAGTACATAGTGATTCTCATGAAAGGTAGATCATGGATTTATATAGGAATGTTGTGTCCAAAATGTTTATGGTGATGATTTAGTTAATATGGATCAATGACTAAGATCAACCGAAGATCTAGGTATGAAATTGGATCCAAATTGATGATCTGAACCCTTTAGAATTCTTAATTGGATTAATTGAATAGAATTACTAAATTATTATGTGATTTGGGATGATCAGGTGAGGATCTTTGATGAGATCAGCGTCGATGTTGATGATCGGGCAAAGTTGAAATGATCGGTGGATGATCCGACCAAGCAAATAGCTAGATATTATTCATATTGACTTTTTCAAGATAAGATTACTATCTTGATCATTTAGTGGACTGATTTGATTATAGTTAGATATGATTAAGCATGAGATTCATATGACAATGCCCAATTAGTTGATTTAAATGATAAACGACTTAAGATTGACGTGATCTGAGCTTAATAACGATAAAGTATGCATTGATATAATTAAGAATAAGGATTTATGGTTATGAGTGGGCCGATTAAGTATGATATGAATTCTTAGCCAATTAAGGTTGGCCTCGCCTTGAGATTTTAGGGCTGTGAATCATTGGGCTGTCTTGAATGCTATGTAATGAATACGAAAGCGTAATGTAGTGTAATTGAGAATCCAAGATACATAAATTAGATTCTGAGTATGATTGGATGTGATGTCTATCCAGGTCTGGGAATTGAGGCGATTGAGCTTGACTAGAGTCTTGTCGAGACTTGAGAGGTACAAATGAATGGTACTTCGTCTGAGGGAGGTGATTGCATTTAGGAATTTTCCTTGATTTCACTATCATGACTTCTCACTTGAAATTCTTGAGGCATGTGCTTTACACTTTATCGTGTTTATTAAAATGTGTTTATTACTGTACTTTTGATAGCATGAGAATTGATTATACGATTATCCATGTTTTCACATGCGGTTATTTATACTTTATCATGTATTTTGATTCAGCCTATTGAGGTTTATTTCCATTGGGAGTTTTCTATGATTTATAGCATGTTTTGCTGCTTTATGATGGGTGCTTCCACCTGGTGGGTACTATGCTAGGAGGATTGTAGGGTTGCCCACCCGTCCTCTGACTTTGTGATGATGATGATTAGACACCACCCTTGAGTGGTACAAGGCTAGGTATGTAGGTGGTGGTATCATGGGTAGTCCCCCCTACGGGTTTGTTACCCCCCATGGGGATGGAGAAAGTCTCCTGTTTAGGTGTCAATGGGGAGCGGCAGTGGTTTAGATCCTAGTGTGGTTGCCACTGTAGCATAGTAGCTCATACTGTTATTCTGTATGCTCATGTGGTTTTATATGTGGGGTGAATCGGGTTCAGCTAGGCCTAGGCCGTGAGTAACTCCAGGGGCTCATGCGGGCTGCATGGGAGTGACCTAGGGTTTGGTATGAGTACTCATTGCTGGTGGTTGAATATTGTGGAACACTCCTAAGGCTTATTGTATGCAGTGCCCTATTTATCATGACATGCTTCATATTTGTGGACATGAATATTTATCTATTTTGACAAATGCTAATTCATGTGTTGATCATGCTTCACATGCCATGATGTTTTGCTTTGATATTGTGTTGCCTTGGATGAAAAGCATGTTTTGATCTTGATTGTTTCATTCAAATTTATGAGATTCATGAGCTTTACATTCTGAATGCTTGATGATTTCATTTTCCTCATCAATGATTTACTCTATTGATACTTGCCATGATATTGGTACTCTTTGCAAAGTATTTATTTCATGTTTTATTTCTCATAATTACCTACACAAGCATAGCTTGCTGAGGCATTGCTTTGTTTGTAATGTCTTAGATATAGAGAGTTACAACAAGTTGACGAGTTGATAGAGTAGGTAAAAGTGATGGCAGTTTCCCGGTGAAGCATTGAGGATGTTTAGAGATGACAAGGTTTGTTTAGGACCTCACTTTGGGTTTTGAGTATGGACTATACTTTAATTAAAATTGCAATGTGACCTTGATTTAAGAATATGAATTCATGTTGGATGTGATGGTTGTATGGAGGGACCCTGGGTATTTTGTCCTAACTTGATTTTCTTATCTATTGTTGGAATATACATTTTATTGAAAATACTATTTGATTGTGTGGATGGGTGTGGAGACTGAGTCTCCTATATGTCATTTTTTTATATTATATTTATTAAGTTATTTTGTGTTGCAATACAGAGGAAGCTCTATCGAATTTTTGGTAGAAATGATATTTCATTTCACCGTTAAATCTGTGGTTTTGTGGTTGTATGACTCCCAAGATTTTAAAATACATGTTTTTATTGGAGCTTTGTTTTTAGTCACTTAAAAAATTTTTTAAAGTTTTTTAAAACAGGGATCTCGACTGTTTTTATAAATTGGTGGGTAAAACTTGGGGTACCCCACCAGAGTAGGTTGTGGATGGAAACCCCCCTCCAATCGGTTGGGGACTGGCCACCTGGATCTCCCCTATTCATTGGTGTGAGTAGGGGCCCGATCACCTCACCGGTGCCCTATTCTCCCATTGTCATTTTTGGCAACCCTATTAGGGTTTCTCACGGACGTGCCTGAGGCACAAAACTCCCAGGCCAGCGCACTAGGGTAGGAGCCCTCTTCACCCATCTCCCTTCCCTCTTGCCCTCTCTGGTCAGGTTCTAACAAGCATAGACAGTCTGTACACCGACATGCGCACGGGTTGGCTGCACTGGTTTCTCTTTCCCTTTTCTCCTCTATTTTTCCAGCACAGGCTCAGCCAACCATGGGAGGGCCAGCAAGCAAGGAGCCTCTCCCCCTCCATTTTCCCCTTTGCAATAGTTGGTCGGGTTCAGGCGCGTACATCTTGACAGTTGCCGTTGGCCACTTTCCCCCTACTTTCCCTTTAACTAGGCAAGTTAGGCAAAGCTGACTCATCGAGTCAACTCATTATCGACTCATTTTGGGGGAACCAAGTTGACTCAAAACACCCTATTATGCACTTGAATTTTGGCTCACAATTCTGACCAATCTAGGAGGATCTTGAAGATCTGAGAGTACCCCCATGATCCTGGTAATAGTGAAAATGATACCCATCTTCCCATTTCTTGATCAGGGAAGATCTAACCGTTAATTTGACCAAACCCTTGATCAAACTTCAAATCATCTGATCTAAGACGATCTGACGTTATTTTCTCAATCTGAATAGTACATAGTGATCGTCATGAAAGGTAGATCATGGATTTATGCAAGAATGTTGGGTCCACAACATTTATGAAGATGATTTAGCTTATATGGATTAATGGCTGAGATCAACTGAAGATCCAGGTATGAAATTGGACCAAATTGATGATCTGAACCATTTAGAATTCTTAATTGGATTAATTGACTAGAATTACTAAATAATTATGTGATATGAGGCGATTAGGTGATCATCTTTGATGAGATCAGCATGGATGTCGATGATCGGGCACATTTGAAGTGATCAGTGGATGATCTGACCAAGCGAATAGCTAGATATTATTCATATTGACTTGCTCAAGGTAAGATTATTGTCTTGATCATTTAATGGACTGATTTGATTATAGTTAGATATGATTAAGCATGAGATTCATATGATAATGCCCAATTAGTTGATTTAAATGATAAACTACCCAAGATTGATGTGATCTGAGCTTAATAGCTCTAAAGTATGTATTGACATAATTAAGAATAAGGATTTATGGTTATGAGTGAGGAAATTAAGTATGATTTGAATTATCAGCCAATTAAGGCTGGTCCCGCCTTGAGATTCTAAGGCTAGGAATACTTGGGCCATCTTGAATGCTATGTAATGAATACGAAAGCGTAATGCCATGTAATTGAGAATCCAAGTTACATAAATTAGATTCTGAGTATGACTGGATATGATGTGTATCCAGGTACGGGTACTGAGGTGATTGAGCTAGACTGGAGTCTTATCGAGAATTGAAAGTTAAAGACAAATGGTACTTCGTCTGAGGTAGGTGATTGCATTTGGGATTTTTTCTTGATCATGATTTCTCACTTGAAATTCTTAGGGCATGTGTTTTATGCCCTATCATGTTTATTACTTCAGTTTTGATAGCATGACATTTGATTATACGATTATCCATGTTTTCACATGTGATGATTTATACTTTATCATGTATTTTGATTCAACCTATTGAGGTTTATTTCACTTGGGAGCTTTTCATGATTTATAGCATGTTTTGTTGCTTTATGACGGGTGCTTCTAATTGGTGGGTACCATGCTATGAGCATTGTGGGGTTGGCCACCCGCCCTTTCACTTTGTGATGATGATGATTAGACACCTCCCTTGAGTGGTATAGGGCCAGGAACGTAGGTGGTGGTATCATGGGTAGTCCCCCCTATAGGTCTGTTCTCCCCCATGGGGACGGAGAAAGTCTCTTGCTTAAGTGTCGATGTGGAGCAACAGTGGTTTAGATCCTGGTGTGGTTGCCACTGCAGCATAGTAGCCCATACTATTATTCTGTATGCTCATGTGGTATTTATATGTGGGGTGAGCTGGGGTAAGCCTAGCCTAGGCCGTGACTCTATGGGCTGATGCGGCTGCATGGGAGGGACCCAGGGTTTCGTATGAGTACTCATTACTAGTGTTTGAGTGTCATGGAACACTCCTAGGGCTTATTGTATGCAGTGCCCTGTTTACCATGACATGCTTCATATTATTTTGTGGACATGGATTTTTATTTGTTTTGACAGATGTTTATTCATGTGTTGATCATGCTTCGCATGCCATGATGTTTTGCTTTGATATTGCATTGCCTCAGACAAAAAGCATGTTTTGATCCTGATTGTTTCGTTCAGATTTATCAGATTCATGAGCTGTACATTCTGAATGCCTGATGATTTCATTTTCCTTATAAATGATTTACTCTATTGATACTCGACATAATATTAGTACTCTTTGCAGAGTGTTTATTGCATGTTTTATTTCTCATAATCACCTACACAAGCATAGCTTGCTAAGGCATTGCTTTGTTTGCAATGCCTCAGATAGAGAGATTTGCAATATGTTGACGCGTTGATGGAGTAGGCAAAAGTGATGACAATTTCCAATGGAGTGTTGATGACAGTTTGAAGATGACAAGGTTTGATTAGGACCTCACTTTTCTTATTGTTTATGGACTGTATGTTATTAAAATCATGATGTGACCTAGATGTGAGGATATGAATTCCTGTTGGATGTGATGGCTGTATGGAGGGACCTTGTGTATTTTGTTATGATTTGATTTTTTATCCACTGTTAGAGTACACATTTTTATTGAAAATTGTGTTTGATTTGGGTGGATGGGTGTGGATACTGAGTCTACCATGTGTCATATCTTATGTTGTGTTTATCAGGTGATTTTGTATTGAATGTGATATGTGCAATGGTCCAAAATATAGTGGAGACTTTATTGGATTTTCAGTAGAAATGTGATTTCATTTTACTCTTAAATTTGTGGTTTTGTGGTTGTATGACTCCCAGGACTTTGAATTAAATGCTTTTATTCAAGTTATGTTTTTGGTTACTTTAAAAATAAAAAATTTTAAAATAGGGATCCCGACTATTTTTATAAATTATTATTTTATTATTGGTAAAACCCGAGGTGTCATAGTTTAGTATCAGAGCCAACCCCTAACCTAGTGTGGATGGCTAGCCACACACTGGTGCATGGTGTGAAGACATGGAGGGATGCATGTCCCCTAAGGGGGAGAGGTGAACCGTGAGTACCTGAGGGTGAAAGCGGGAGGTATTGAGAGTTAGTCCCACATTGCTAAGGGAAAAGTTGCTAGGCTATTGAAAAGGGGGTGGCGGTCTCTCATGGTAACAACTCGTTTTCCCTGGAAACATGGTTTCTAGGGGAGAACAAAGACGTGACTACTGGTGGTGTTTGGGTGTCGTCAGTGGAAGCAAACAATATTGTTACTGTGGGTAGATCTAGGTCGTTACACTACACACATAGTAGTTCCCATGCCAACTACACTTCCAAAAGCTCCTCCTGAGTGGGTATCAATCACAATATTAGAGGCTAGGGGCCAATTAGTCCTAACATAGGATCTTAGCCTTATATCTATACGAAGGGAGCTTGCTTCTAGGGAGACTGTCCACTCAACTAGTATGCTAAATGGTCCCCCATAACTTCGATTTAATCCATAAGAAGGCCTTATGGCTACTCTGCTAGTTTTTAGTTAAGGGTTGACCTTCTTGAACCACCTGCCAAGTGGTGCCCCAAAAATATCAATCAATTACATCAGAAGGCCTTACAGCTACTCTATGAGCGCTTGCTTAAAATCCTGATCTATCAGTTAAACACATTATAAATAAATTATTTGGCAACATTTGAAAAAGAATTAAAAATTTCCAACCAACCAAGCATAGGTAAGATTCTCAAAATGTGATTTATGAAGTTTTCTATCAATCTATGCAGTACTCCTTATGAATCAATGCTTTCAACCATAGTTTTTGTAAATTGTCAACCAATTCTCTCATTTATGCTATGCTTTCAAGTACATAGTGTTCTAAGTATGGCTAAGTTGAAGAAATCATAAACCTAATGTTGGCTATGTAACCTCTCCTTATACATCCATGAGAAAACACAATTAACCACCTACAATTCAAAATAGTCAAAGCAACTAGAGTACAACTCAAGATAGTAGAATACATGTTGATTTGGGGTTTTATGTTTGCTTATTCTACCAATGCTACTCTACAAGTAGTTCACTAGAAGCTTTTACTAAGATATGGTTTTTATCTTGAGACTTAACAAGATTGCTTGTGGTGTAGCTTTAAAATTACTTGCAAGTGCTCGAGTCAATTGTAGTAGATATAAGTAAGTGAGGTCAATCTCATGAGGAATCTCATAGATTTGTATGTTGATTGGATCTTATTTAACCCACTTATACTTAGCCAAATAAAAGACTGTTTTGATTAGATTAGGAATTTAAACAACATGAAAAATGAAACATGTATGAAATTAGAAACTAAACTAAAGAAACCTTCTAAAAATTAAAAAACTTAGATAGACTTAGAAACTTTCCTACCTAACTTGCATTCAATAAAGAAACTAATGCAAAACTAGAATGACATAATCTAGGAAACTTATACTAAGAAAATTTGCTAAAAATAAAACTTTCCTAAGGTTTAAAACTTTCTAAAAACTAAAATTTGAGACTATCTAAAACTAAACTAAAGATGCACTTGAACTTGAACTACCCCTAAGGAAAACTAAACATGAACTAAACTAATCTACAAAACATGTAAAACTAAGGAACAACTAACAACATGGTGCACATGGGGCTAAGATAGAATGAATGCATGTATTAAATTAGAATGGAATACATGAACCTAACTTAAACTAATGCAAGGAAATCTAGGAAAAAATAACAATGAAACAAAACAACTTCTCTAAGGAAACATGCATCAAAACCTTGTGCATGACCCATGGAGATGTGCACATGGTTTTTGGGTGTGGTGCATGTGAAACCTAATTGCAAAGTAACCCAGAATGATGCATATGATATATGGTAGAGTGCGCATGGAGATAAGAATGAAGAGTACAACTAAACAACCATGAAAAGCAAGATTTGAATCACTTAAAAGATCCATGAACAATGCACATAAACCATGAATATATTGAATTGAAATTGTTACATTAAAAGTGTGCATATTACATGGAACATTGAAACAAAACAATGCACACTATTTCAACACATAAAGTCAATCCTAATACAAAGGTTTAATCTTCTTCAACACAACACAATGACCACCATTCACTCCAAGGTATCATGTGTGTGGTACCCAAGAGATAAAATCAAAGATAACTAGAAACTAAAGCAAAATCAACCAAGGAAATAACCTAGAAACTACACACATGGAACTAGAAATCAAGCAAAGCAACAAAACAAGGAAATAATCAATGAAAAACTAACATGGAAAAGATTTGAAACCAAAGTAAGATTTCTAAAATGAAGGAGGTGTGGAAAACAAAAGGAAGCAGCCAAGGAAGGAGGTGTTGAAAGTCCTAGAAGAGCATCATAGGTGGATGATGGAAGATGGCATGGTGGTGCTTCAAGAGGGAGGAATGGAGGACCTCTTCTATGTCTGTCCTATGCATGGAATCCCCTTAGTTCTTTATAGATGGTTAAAGCTTCTAAGGTTGGTAGAATTCTAACCTAAGAGATAAGAGGGAGGGGATAAGGAAGTGAGGAAGAGTAGTTAAATGGGAAGTAGGTGGTATATCTTTAAAATTACTCACATGTGCATTAATCAATGTAGTAATTTGCAAATGAGAGAGGTCAATCCACTTCTCTTTATCCAAAGAGAGATTGGTTTGATTAAACTAGGAATGTAAATAACATTGAAAAAGAAACATGCATGAATTTAGAAACTACTAATAAGGAAACTTTCTATGATTAAAAATTTCTAAAAACAAATGCAAAAAACTAAAATAGTAATCTAAACTGGAATTAAACTACAAAATAAGAAATTAATCAAGCAAACTAACTTAAATAAAGATCAATCAATCAATTAGGGGAATACTCTCAATCACCAAGTCCACGACCCATGGAGTTGTGCGAATGGTTCATGGAGTGAGATATATGTTATTTTGCCTGAATCAAAGGTTTGTGTTCATGAAAGCTAATCAAAGCATCAAATAAACTATCTAAAAAGCTAAGTGGGTTCCTAAGAAACTAATGAAATAAGATGCAGAAACCTATAGAAACTGTACAAGAACTTAGATGAAAACTACATTAAAAGTGGTGCTCGTAAGCTTGATTGGAAATAGGGCATGAGAAGAGAATGATGTGCACTATATGGATAATAGTCACAATTTTAAAACCTTTCATACTAGAATCACCCATATATTGAATTGAAAATAATACAAGAAAGTGAAGCATGTACTATGATTAAGTAATATGTATACTTTTCTAATGACTATAACTCAATTGAAATAAAAGCTTAAACATGCTTCAATACCATCCAATGATCATCAATTATCCCAAGATATCATGCATGTGGGATTAAAGAGAGAAAATAAAAAACAAGTGCAAGATTGGTGGGAACAAATAAGAGTAAACAAAGCAAGAAAATAATGAGAGGAATGAAAGGGAAACAAGATTGGTTCAAGACTACTCTTCTTTTGGATGTCACTACAAGAGAGACAAGGCCTTAGATCTAGAAGAGCTAAGCAAGAGAACTAAGAACTGAGAAGGCAAAACTTGAAGGAAACCAAAGGAGAAATATGCACATGGACATAAGCAACAAGTAAGTCAACCTACAAACAATGAAAGCAAGGAATGAAACTAACTTGGAAAAGAAACTTAGAAACCAAAAGAAAAGTTCTTGAATGAGGTGTGGAATTACAAAGCAAGAGCAGCCAAAGGAATTCAACAAAAAACCCTTGAGATCAACCTTGGATGGAGGCACCTTTTCCTTAGGAAAGAAGCATTGTTGTTATTTTCTGCAAGTGCACAAGCTATTGTAGTATAGCATGCACAAATATGGGTAGATCCCACAAGGACACGCTTTAAGAATTCAAAGTTTTAATAAAATTTAATTCTTCACAAATTGAAATTAAATAAAAAATTAACAGAAAGAGAAATTTGACTTCATATATGTATAATCAATAAAATTATAGAGGTCTAATTCAAAGAAAACAGAAATTTAATTAAGAAAATAAGAAATTTCACTTCCTTAGATTGCTTATCTTCAAATTCTATAGATCTAATCTCCTAAATCATGATTAGCCTTCATCAACATGTTTCTAGCACTTTTGATTAATGATCCACTAGAGGGATTAGGTAGATTCTAAAAATTCTAAGAGATCTAGGCTAAATAAAAATTTGAGATGTGATGGCTTAGATCTGATTTTAGATTCTTAGATTAAAGATTAGGAACAATAAAAATACTTTAAATTGTCTTATAACCTAGATCTAAAAGTTAATTGAAAATTGAAATTCAAATGGATGAGCAATTGAAGATATCCTAAAATTAAACTAGAATCGTTGATTCATCTAAACACAGATAGATAAAACGGTTCCTAGATTAATTGAGAATAACACCATACATAGATAATAGAATGGGAATAATGCAAAACATAGATAAGGATAGTAACAGAATAAAAAATGTAAATAGAATTTTTCTACCAGGGGTAAAAAGGGAATTTTCCCTGAAAGTTCCTTAAACTTCCTGTAAACAAAAAAACAGACGAAGGAGATGACTATGCCGAAGGGGATTGCCAGTGTAGGTGCATGGAAGAACAGGGGTAGACTTGTCGTGGGAACCAAGCCGGGCTTGGTGGGGAACGAAGGAGATAAGAGGGGAGCCTGGGGCATTGATTGGCCATGGCATGGTGGATTTTGTGGTGTAGTGATGATCTAGAACTCGAGAGGTCCAGTGCAACCTAAGCTGGGTAGTGGAGCATGGCAGACAAGGGTAGTAGGGCGAGTGGTAGGTGGAGGCGTGTCCTGGCACATTGGGTAGAATGGAGAAAAAGGAAGATGATGCAGAGGTGGGGTAGATGACGAGGAGCAGAGACCGGCCAATAAGGATGGTGTCGAAGATGCTGGGTGTGGCTGGTGAAGGGCTTGAGGCAGAGAAGCCTGGGGCATTGTCTGGTAGTGGGAGATTGCCTGTGTGTGTGCTAGCTAATGACTGAATGAAGCCTGGGCAGATGATGATGCAGGGAAAAACTGGTGAGGGGGAGAAGGGAGGTGCTAGGTTGGACCAGACTGGGTTGAAGAGATCCCAGGTGTGTTGGAGATGATGTCTGATGGACAATGGGGGAACTAGGTGATGGAGAGTGGATAGTGAGAGAGGAACAGACTGGGCAGTGCGATGGTTCGGGTGAACCATGCTATGCTGGTTTGGGCAATGAGGGAGAGATAGAGGTGCTGGCCTGTCTATAGGTGAAGGTGGGTGGTGGGAAGATAGAGGAAAAACTAGGGAGATGGACTGGTAGTGATGGAAGAGAGAGTTCGAGAGAGGGAGAAAAGAGGGAGGAGGAGCCTGGGTTGATCGCTGGTGGTGTTTTGGGCTACTACTTGATCAGCCAAGGAGGGTGGTATGAAGAGAGAGGGATGAGGACGTGAGAGAGAGAGAGAGAGAGTAGAGGGAGGAAGGGTGGTGCTTGAAAGGGAAACAAAAAAAGGAAAAGAGAAAGAGGCAAGTGGAAAGAATAGGAAAACGAGGAAAAAGAATGCAAGTAAGTGAAAGCAAAACAAACTCCAAAACAAAAACCCGCCTTTAGGCTCCCACGGCTCCTCTTCTTATAGTTGTCCTCCTTTCTTATCTCATCTCCCCCTCTTTCCTTTAAGAGTTAGTTTCCTATTAGGAAACTTCCTCTTCTTCCCAAAATCCCATTCATAGTCCTCTCCTTATTAGGACTTTTCTTTTATTAGGAAACATTCAACCTTGCCTTATTGATCTTCAAGATTATCTACACCGTTGAAATTCAATTTGATCCCTGCATGCCTCTTTTGATCAATCTGCATCATTGAATATCGATCTAAGCCATTCAACCCTCCTTTAGTTGATTTGCAAGACTAAAGACTAGATTAGAGTCATCTAAACAATACATTAAGCATCCAATTAGTTCAAATGATCATTTGACAGTTAATTTTGACAATTTATGGTTAGATGGTCAATTTGAGCTAAAATTTATATTTGATCCAAAAATCATCATATTGATGAATTAGATGATCCAATTAAATGCTAAACTAGGGCTCTTTTGGCCAAAATTAAACTCTTAATAGGCATCCCGATCCTTCTTGAAAAAATCGTGGAATGCTTAGATGTTTTACATAGTTTTTATTTCCTATTTTGATAAGATCTTAACCTAATGAAAGTGGAAAGATAAGATAAGCAATGGTGGTTAGAATCTTCATGGAATTAGGAAGTGATGGAGTGCAAATTGTTGGAACTTTAAAAGGTAAAAATCATGGAACACCGAAAGGGGTTTGATGTGGAATTCGTGTGTTGAATGAGAATGGCTTTAGGAGGGATTTCTCTTAGGAAAGATGGGATTGAGATGGGATTAGATAGGGAGATAAGTGTGGAAGTTTTGAGATGAAATTAGAAAGTGGAAGGTGGCATTGAAATAGGTACAACTTAAGATGGGAGGCACCACTTTTTTAGGAGTGTCTCCATTTTAAGTCTTTCACATGGAAGAACCCTAATTGGGGGTGGAAAGTGGGATGAAATTGAAAATAAAAGACAGGGATTTTGGGATATTTTTTCTCTTAATTGGTCCACATATACATGCATATCTTAGCAAAGGATAATCTCCATCAAATCTGTCTAATTATCCCTTGGAAAATCATGTTTTAGGCATGGATAATTTCTTGAATTCTTCATTCAATCATGTGACTCCATGTGGAATACTCTCATGGTTTGGTTACTCACTTTGGCTCATTTCTTGGTGGCTTGAGTAGCTTAGTCCCTTGGTTTCAAGGATTGTATGGCTTATCATCCTCTAGCATGACTTATAAGGCTTGCATGGCTCTTAATCTCTTGCAATGGTGGTGAAATTGTGTGGCTTTTGCATGAGCCCATTCTAGTCACCTTTGACTCTTCTAATTGCTTTCTTGCTTGGTCTATGATGATCTTGAACCTTGATTGAACTTGGAAATGTTGGAAATAGGTCTTGGCTATCTAATTTGATCTTAATCCTCAATTCGTATTTTAAGAAATATCAGCAGCTAGATTATCTTCTCGATACTTGCAAAAGATTGAAAACCCTAATTAAAACCTAGAAAATTATGATTATTCACATACATACTCTAGATTACCTCTTAAACTTACAAAATATTCAACTTTTAAATCATTAGCTCAACAATACATGACTTATAAATTAAAAAAAAAAAAAACCATCCTAGAAATAACAATATAATTTATAACACATAGGCTACTAATTAGGTCCTTTTTTAAATACAAAAAAGAACACTCATCACATGCCACAATCATCATTTTGCTAATCTCGTGCAAAAACACATGCTAGAAATTATGAAACAAAAATGGTTGCCATTTTCATAGGTACTCATGAGTGCATTTAGCAAATGCAATATGCCCTTAAACCCCTACATTACCTATAGTGGACGAGTTGGGCCTTGTGAGGGTTTGTAATGAACATACCCAAAAAATTCCATGAGGCTAAGTCTTTTATTTTACCTCGGAGAATTCTCCTCCATTAGCACTCTCTTGGCTTTAACAACTTCATAAAGATGAATGAGAAATTCTACAACTTACATGCTAAAACCATTTTACTACAGTTATATCTTGGACTGTAGTATGTGTATAGGCCACATAAATTTGGACTTCTACATAGACATGCTTATATTCATTTGAAAAGATATTTTGACCACAAATTCTCACTAGTATACACTCACAAATGAAGCTCTCAAAGAAAAGGGGTTAGAAAAAATTCTCTCACTATGTGATCAAATCAAAAGATATTGATGGTTCAGATAATATTATAAGCACAACTTTTCTTTTTCTTGATATATATTTTTTTCTTTCTTTTTTTTTGTAAACACTTTGATTTTTTTCACTGCTTAGACTTTTATCTTTCTTGATCTTTTTCTGCCTTCTCTACTCATTTTGAAAGATGTGTAATGGATATTTTTAATTAGGTTTCTTTGGGTTAAGGTAAATGGGGTTTTGAGAAAAGAAAAAAAAGGATTACCAAGAGGTTCAAAGAGTCTAACTAGTAGTACAATATACTGGGTAGGCTTTATGTCTCTGGGCTAAAACAAGGATGACCTATATCATTTCATAAGTTTCTTAAGGCCTATCAGATTCAATAAATATTTAGGAAAGGATTGTAGTATTCCCTGCAACTCCTTCTCTAGCTTAGATTTCCCCTTTTTTCCTACAAAATTTCCTTTAGTTTCACCTTGCTTCCCCCACTTGCTTTCACTGCTATTGTTAGAAATCAAAGGATCAAGCATTCGGTCCTCTTCTTTAGCTCATGCTTCATCATTTTGGAATGATTTCCTCTTTGATTTCTTTGTGGTTTTACTAAGTTTCTTCTAAGCTTTTATCTCCATTGCGAATCATGGATTGGGAAGTATTAACATGGGATTTTTCCTCCCTTTTTATTACCAATTTTCTATTGCTTTGGGTGGCACGTGTTGTGAATGCATGTAGCCAACACAGCGCATCATGATGCCATATGATATTGGGCTAGTTGCAAGCATGTCTGCAATAGGCCCAATGTAAAATTCCTATCCTAGCCTTTTCAATATTTCACCTACTTACATTCACACTCCTACTTCTATCTGTTGTTCAATTACACCCTACCAATTCCTCTACCTAACTTTGAAGCATACTAAAGTCTCCCTTCTTCTTAATGGTTTCAATTAACACTTTCCCTAGTTGCATCTACCACTCCCTTAACTTCATTATTAAAATTTGGAATGTAATCATGTATTTAATTTCATAGGAAACTAAGGAGAGAAAGAAAGGAAAATTGAAAAAAAAAGAATCTCCATTTTTTGTAGTTTCCATACATATTAGAAGCAATTTACATAATTACTATTGTGATTTTAAGTTAAACTCACAAGCACATGAATCATGTGTAGTAATTCATGCAAGGAGATTGGTCCCATGAGGAATTGAATGATATAATACTAATGGTCTCTACTTTAATTATATAAACTAGACAAATTAAGGAGATCTTTCCTAGACTAAGAATGGAAATGTAAAACATCAAACATGGAATTATTCCAAAATAAAAATGTGCTAAAAGTAACCACTTTCATAAAATCACACACTTTCTAAAAATATATAACTTTCCTAAATGAAAATTTTCTAAAATTGCAATTTAACAACTTTCCCAGATCATGCAAATTCTAAAGAAACTATGCAACAAATTCATTACCTTCCTAAGTTAAACTTTCTAAGCATGAGATTTAACAACTATGACAAAATCAATTACATTCCTAACTAAGAATTAGAAACTAATTAAGAAGCAAACTAGTTAAACAATGAAATCTAAACTAAACTACAACTAAATAGTAAAACTAATGAAAGCAATCACTAATCACGCAAAGAAGGAGAACTACCCAAGTATCATGTGTTTGACCATGGAATGACACACATGATTCATTGGATAAGAATGGATCTAATTAACTATTTTAAAAACCTAAAACATTCAATCTAACTCAATCAACAACTAAGAAATATAACAATCTAATTGAGTTCTTGAAAAATGAAGTGGATATGAGGTGTAGGTGCTGGAAATTAAACATAACAAACCATAAAGAAAAATTCCAGCAGCATACTCTTTTAATCATTCACTTAATGGGACCTGGAAAACATGGTGTTAAGCAATTCTAATGCAATAAAATGCTCAATAATGAAGACTAATAACTGCTGGACACAAGTATGAATTGAAAACTCCAATTAACTTCATTGAATAACATTAATATCCATCAGCATATTGCCCACAATACATGTAATCCAAATCTGAAAATTAAGTCATATTACAATGAATTCCACTTGATCTTAATCAACCCAAAACTATAAGCTAAAGCTTCTTCAATGTTCAAACATCAATCATTAATAAGAATTCATTGGAATCAAGACAAAACCCACTAGAAAGTAAAGGCACTTAAGGAACATTAAGGAAAACAAGAAGGCACTCATAGGAATCAAAAGAGATCTAAAGGCAATGAAGCAAGGTAAATGACTAGATTCAAGGATGCTTTCCTTTGGGTGTCACTTAAAGGGAAAAGTAACTTTGGATCTTGAATAAACAAGTAAGAAGAACTCAAGGAATAAAAAAGCATTAACTAAGCAACAACAGAAGTTAAAAACAAGCAAAGAGAGAAAGATCACAAAGTGGACCAACTAACATTTGAAGGAAGACTACAGGACCAAGGACTATGTATGGAGCACTTGGGGAAGAGCAACCCACCTTGGGTAGGATAGTAGCCACCCAAAGAAGAAGAAGATTCAATGCAAAAAGTTAAGAGAAAGGGGTTCAGGACAAAGACGCCTCCTCCCTTGGAGGAGGCATTATTTTCCTAGCTCTAAAATTCTCCTATTCTTCTCTTTCTATCCCCTTTTTTAGGTTGTTTCCTAAGTTTCCTAGGGTCTCCTAAGGTTAAGGTATGGTAGGGATGAGAGATAAAGAGAATCGGATGGCTAGGATGCAGTTTTGAGGAGCTGCCTAGGGTTTTTATCAAAGAGGAAACAAGGGCTATCCTTTTTGGTTATCTTAAGGTGGGGAGACACCATTTTTTCAGGCGTAGGTGTCTCTCCCCTTCAAAAATCATTAAAACCCTTTTGAAAATGAAAATTTTAGTTGGATGGGATGAGGTAAGAGAGATAAAAGAAGATGGGAGGAAAGAAAGTGATGGGAAAAGATAGGAAAGAGGTGAGATGGGGAAAAGTGATTGGCTAGGTGGTTTCCTTGGAAATGGGGATTGGTCAGATGGTTGGAATAGAATTTTGGGAAGGGGGAAGTCTTATAAAGATAGGACTCTTAAATGGAAAGTGAAATTTATAGTGCCTCTTAGTGGTGAGGGTGAAATAGAGAAAAAAGTAGGAAAAATATAAAAATTGAAGGGTCTCTTTCTATTGGTCCACATGCTACCCATGTGTTACAAATTATAGGGGTAAATTAGAGTTTTTATATCAAAATTCATAACACATGCATTTTTTGACCTAATAACCCAAAAATTTGTTATTTTGTAAGTACATAAGCTAGTCCAAGGTAAGTATGTAATTAATCATGTTAGTCTAGGATTTAATTAGGATTTTTCACTTTTGTTAGGAAGTAAGATGGTGATCCAACAGCCAAGATCGGTCAGGATGAAATTGAAAATAAAGATCAAAATATAGAATCAAAGCCTCAAAATCATTACCTCAATATAAACCAAAGGCTAAGATCATCTTCTGAACTAGTAATGGATGTGATTGAAGGAGCTAAAGATGGCCAAAGTGGCCCCATGAAGTAAGCCATGCATTCCCACCACCCTTGCATGGAAACCACTTAAGCCACCTTTAGCCATATAAGCCTTGAAAGAAGGTGGCAAGCTAAGGAATTGAAGCCAAACCATACAAGCCATCAAGCTAAGCTAAATGAAAGGCTAAGATTGGAGGAGATTCAAGAGAGTTATCTATGAGTTATTTTGAAGATAATTAAGAGAAAATGTATTAGAATAAGATGGCATGTGAACCAATGGGATAAGAGCAACCAATTTTTAGAGTTCTTCTCACTTTTCCCTACATTTTTCTTAATTTCCCCCTCACCCTTAAGATGCACTACGAATTTCTAACTCTCACTCATTCCACCTCTTAGGAAACTACCCAACCAACCAAATTTCTCCACCTAACACATCCCACCTCCTTTCTAGCCTATCCCCAAAAAATCCAGGCCTTCAATGGTTTTGGAAGGGGGGGAGATGCCCCTTCCTAAAATGGTGGCATCTGCCACCTACCTTCCATCTTAAAACAGCCCACTAGCTCTACCCAATTTCCTATTTGGTTGCCATCCTTTTTCCCCATCCTAGCCCTTCAATATGATCCTCTTTAATTCCCACCACACCTTAGTACTAGGTTACCCTAAGAAAAATAGGAAAAATCTAATAAAACCAGCCCAAAACTGAATCAAAACTAACTATACTTTCACCATAGGAAAAGATGCCTCCTCCATAGGAAGGAGAAGTCTACTTCTTTCCAACCATTTTTTCTCCTTTTGCTTGTTGTTTTGTGATGTCTTTGGGTGCTGCTACAAACATCCAAGGTTCACACTTCTTCCACAAGTGTTCAACCTAGGATTTGTAGGGTTTTGATTCATCTTTGAAGGTTGGTTAGCCTTTGCTAGAATTTCTTTCTTTTCACATTAGTTTGCCTTGTTTTCTTTGGTTTCCTTGCTTTAAACTAAGATTTCAATCTAGTTTTCCCTTGGAGCGATAGGAGTGGGAGGTCATCTTGAATCTAGTTTTGTTCTTTAGCTTTGATGGTATCTTTATTCTCTTTCAGCCCTCTTGGTATTCTAGATTTGGTTATTTAAGTTCCATTGGATTGTTGCCTTAGTTTTCCATAGGATTCTCCTTTGATTTCAAGCATACTTGTTCATGAGTGAATGTTGCAACAATTGAAGAAGAATTTGGCTTATAATTGAGGAGTGATTAAGATTAAGTGAATACCACCATTGTAATAGCATTTAAGTTTCAGATTTGGATTATAAGTATGGAATGTTGTGCTGATGACTTTTTGGATGTGATTCAATGAGATTAATTGGAAGTTTCAACTTGTGTTTATGTCTAGTAGTAAATTACCTTTGTTCTTGATTGTTTGAATGCATTAAAAGTGATTAGATTCCATGTTTTACATGTTTTAGTCATTGAATGTTTCATTTCTCTTGGTTACTTATAGACTAGATTATATTATTTTACAACAAAGTTAGTTGGAAAGTAATCAAATTTGTCATACTTGCTAAAATAGTGGATTTGGTTTCTTACTTTTCCGTGATTAGGAAATTAGTTTGTTATAGTATGTTTCCATTAAATTAGTTGTTAATTTCATGTTTAGGAAAGTTGATAAATTGCATTTTCGAAAAGTTTCGTGTTAGGAAATTTGTTAATTAGGAAAGTCATAAAATTAGAAGTTTTTCATTTAAGAAAGTTTGAATTTTATAAAGTGCATGTTTTAGGAAAGTTTTCATTTAGCACGTTTCTTAAGTTACTTAGTTTCCAATTTCATGTTTTGATTTCCCTTCTTAGTTTAGGACAAAAATCAATTGAATTTTGGCTAGGTTAGACAGTTTAAAGTAGGGACCACTAACTTCACAATAGTTCACTCCTCATGGGATCGATCTCACTTATATTGCAAACAATATGTGTGCTTGAGAGTTTATTTAAAACAACAACAAGGTTTTGGCATCATTGTTAGGGAGTTGCAATAAATTGTGTAGTGTTCCATACTTTAGGTTATTTTCCTCTAGTCTAGGTTTAGGGTGCATTAGATTAGGCTTTTTGCATACTTTTTGCAATTGTTGCCATTTTCCTCATATTGACCATATTTCTTTGGATTTTGTGTGAGGGAAATTGGCAACGGAGTAGCGGTGATCCTGTGGGCCACGGCTTCATCATCTTAGATTAGGTTTCATTACTTTCCCAGATTAGGACTTGAGTGAAACTTGTAGTGAGATCCATTGTAAATTATAATTTCTTTATTAGTTAATTTTAAATGAGTTGTAATAATACAAGGCAAGTGTGGGGTATGGTGGTCCACACTTGATCATTATTGGACCCCTCATTGTAAGTATCTCTCACTCATGTTTTAAATTTTAAGCTAATTTGCATTTGGTATAATTTGCATTTGGATATTAGTACAATTCATATAGATTAGGATCAATCATTGATAATTGTTGCATCTTTGCTTAGGATTGTTGCATTAGAGCACCTATCTAACTTGGGTTGGATAGCATATAGGTTGCATTAGTTTGCTTTTGTATTGCATTGCATACTTATAGCTTTATGGTGGAATGAAATTAATGATAGTAAGGGCCCCATAGGAACCCTTATAAGATAAGGATTGGATTTCACCACCAACTCCTTGGCTTACCTTGGAATCAATCAATATCCTTGTATTCCATGGTGCCAATCCTTGAATTTAAATTTAAAATCAAGTAGAAAGAAACTCAGGGTATTAAGCTCATATGAGCCTTTAAGAAGGACACGATCTATTGTCACTCTAGTAGCTTCTTAGCATTGTGGTTATAGTGGGTATCTTAAAATCCAAGTAATTTTCCCATGCCTTCTATTGATGTTAGTTGAGGTCTAAATGCCCCCTAACATGACGATTGTATTAACTACTTTTGAGTAGAACTTAATTGGTAAACATTAGTCAAATCTAGAAAGAAGGAGGAACTATCTAGATTTAGGTCGAAGAAGCTACCACCTATGTACTAAACAAAGATAATCAAGTTACTGCTTGATTAGTGGATACTAAGATTTGATTGTGCATCATCTAACATAGGACTAGAATTTAGGTTTCATACAATTAGGTGTTTTCTATTCATACTTAGTAAAAATATAAAAAACTCATTCGTTGTATACAAAGTTGAGAACATGGGCCTATTAAGAAGGGGATAGATTTCATATATAAATATGGATAGTTTAGATATTATGGAAAGTCAATTGCTTTAGATAATAGCTTGTAAGCAAGCTGTACCACAACCGTAGTATCATAATAATTAAACCTATTCTAAGCATTCCCATCCCACTCCTTCATGGCCACCAAGCTCGACATATAATGATTATTATCAGGAGTCACTCGATGCACCTAATGCATTCACATACCCTAGCAATGATTATATCCTGGGATAAATTATAATGGATGGATTAGGCATCATGAATAACCATGGCCTCAAGATTGCCAACATCAGGAAGAACCACAATGGTCTCACCCTGATCAACACTACCACGATCATTCAGATTATCATGGTGAATCATCATGGGTTCAATCTGCTTAGCCCTTTTTTAGTACCTAAATGCCACAGTAATAATACCAACCCTATGAGTTGTTTCCTCTATAGTATAAAGAACAACTATTAAAAGAGGATATGAAACAATTTTTTGAGAGAATAGAACAAACCATGGTTGCCAATGAAAAGATGCATGAGGAAATGAAATGAGAGAGGGAGGAATGGATTGTAGGAATGAAACCAATATAGGAAAGTATTTCCAGAAACATTATTGAATGAATTGAGAAAAAAAAAAAAAATTAGGGATATTGAAGAGCCATTTATTATTGATAATAGGATGGAAATATCTTATGATCATTCTGAGCCACAAAGTCCACAACCATCCATATAACCCTCTAACTTGTATCTATTTAAGCCATGTCTTGCTCCTGATTATGATTATCATGAAGAGACTTCCATTGATGAAGAAAATGAACCTTTAGAAACATCTAGCCTAAATCCTCTAAATTTGTGTCTCCCTTATTTTAATGACTTTGATGAAGACACATCAATTAAGGAGTTGAACGAGTTGTTGGATACTGTGCCTTTAATAGACACTTCTTAATGGCAAGCTAGAGTAGATCCCCCTATAGGGCCTGAAATTGATATTGAACTTGCAATGTAGAAGATGAACCTGATTGGGACTTACTGACCTTATTTGAACAATCACAAGATAGTCATGTAGGCCCATTTGACACCTTACCTGTGCCCATTAAATAGGAAGAAAAAGAGTTAGTTAATGTATATCAACCGACTTTAGGGTACACATCAAAAGAGAATAAGTGCTTAAGCAAAACCATGTCCTTACCTCTAATAATACTAGAACAACCTTTTTGGAAAGGGGAGAATCAGCTTCTACCCCTAATTTAGTACAATGCTAGGCAAATGAAAGAAAAAGATAAACTACATAAAATGATCAATGATATCCCTCAATTTGGTCAAGACGAGGACCATTCATCTCCATATGGTCCAAAAAAATAACAATAGTACATGGTCATCATGTTACCACCACCTCAATTTTTGAGGGGGAGGAATTATATTAACTATCGTGAAATACTAAAAAATGGGGGATCATCAATATGGTCCCACAACATTCAAAATAGTGGTGGTCTACTGTGTCATATTGTTACCACCACTTAAAATTTCAAGGTAGAGGAAATATATAGACTACCATGAAGTTTTGAAGTGGTGTTGGAAATCTTGCCACTTCATTCTTAAGATTAGGATTATGAAAAATTAGTTTAACTAGCAAGGTCTAGGTTCAGATGAATAGATAGTTATAAACCATGTCTGGCTGAAGACATTAAACTTAGTACTTACTGGGAGGCAACCCAGGATTTTTTAGAAAGTCTCATTAGTTTGCATTACCATTTCATCAATTAGACATCCTATATTTCAAAATATTGAGGACAATGTTTCATTTAGGTTGGGGGGTGTAGAAATGAGATTTCTAAGTTTTTACTTATTTTTTAAAAAAATCTAAAAAAAATTGATAAGTTCTTTATAAATGTGAGATTAAAATATCTGAATATCTAGCTAACTTTTAGACTTTAGGTTATCAATAAAGTTATATACAATTAGTTCACTATTTTATTCTTTTTCTAAAATATCTCATGAAAATTAGGAAAGTCATAAAATTAAAAGTTTTTAATTTAGGAAAGTTTTAATTTTAGAAAGTGCGTGTTTTAGGCAAGTTTCCATTTAGAATGTTTCTTGAGTTACTTAGTTTCCAATTTCATGTTTTGATTTTCATTCTTAGTTAAGGACAAAACTCACTTGCATTTTAGCTAGGTTAGATAGTTTAAAGTAGGTACCACTAGCACCATAGTAGTTCACTCCTTGTGGGATTGACCTCACTAGCATACTATGTCGCAAATGATTTGTGCATGTATGAGTTAATTTAACACAATAACATATACAAATTACCATTTTCATAGGTACTCACATTTGCATTTAGCACATGCAACAAGCCCTTAAACCACTAGTAGACAAGTTATGCCTCATGAGGGTTTGTAGTGAATATACCCACACAATTGTTAAAATTGTTATGCATGTCCTTTACTCATTTGAGAACTTTTTTTCTTTTTTTCTACTTATATTAAGTACCTAACTTTGGCCTATTAATAAAGATGAACAAAAAAGCTCAAAATTCTACCCTTATGATATAGATATCTCATTATTTTATTAAACATTGGAAGTTGAGTGTGTGCTATAGTTGATATATTATTATAGTTTTTAAGTCAAATATAACCTAAATTACCATCCAAATATATGCTTTAACTTGACTTCTCATAGGATATATTTATCACTGAGAAAGGTCTAAATTTCTCATTAATATGTGAGTAGAATGTGTTCATCAAGTCGAAAAGTTTCTAATATTTCATACAAAAGAATGATAACCTAGAAGGAATGGTAATGAACTCATGAAAGGATATCAACTACTAAGAATGATATACTCTACCAAACTTCCTATTCATTTATAACCATATATAGGCCAGACTTCTTCTAAGATCAAGTTAGGACTTCTATTAGGATGAAATGTGGGCTTGGGTAAGGGTTATCAAAACAATAGATATAAAGGTAAACAAAGGTTGTCTGAAAAACATGTAAAGGTCTTCTGTCACTATATTCACAACTTTTCCATTTTTCCTTGCAAGAGTGAACATTCTTCTTTTTCATTGGCTATCTTCTATTTCCTTTGCACTTGACTTTATAAATAGCCTTTTTGCACTTTTTCACCTTTTTAATGTTCATCTTTTGAATTGTACTGTTCATACTTTTTCTCAAAGATGTTCTTCAATCTTCTCTGCATATTTTAAAAATAAATTGGCAATGGATATATTATTGGGGTTCAATATAGGTGAAGTTATATTTTATAGGCTTAATGGGCTAACTCAAGGAAAATACTATAGGGAAGGCTAAAGGCTCTAGGTTTACCAAGGATGGCTTCTATCATTTCCTAGGTTTTATGTGAATTAAAGATGATTATAAACTTAAGAGATATATGGTATAGTCTTTTGTGATTTCTCAACAGTTAACCAAGACGAAGAATAATGAGACCAACTAAGAACTAAGTTTGCTAAAGAAAATTTTGAACTTATATATAACCCTTAAAAAAGGAAGAATGGGTCAAAACTCATTTAGGTTATAAGTCTTCACAGATCTTCTTTAGGATCTCTAAGTTATATTTTTCTCTTCAACTTAAACTGTGTGTGTGTGTGTGTGTGTGTGTGTTTGTTTGTTTGTTTGTTTGTATACAACTGTCTTAACAAGCTAAAGTTCATAAGATAGCTGAATATTCAGAAAATCTAACTTCTCATCTTTATAAAGGTCTTATCAATTATTTTATTTCAAAAATTTTCAAAAATACAAGAAACCTTAGAAATCTCATGTATATCTACACCTCCCAACCTGAACTAAACATTGTTCTCCATGTTTGAAATATAGGACGCCGAATGAGACATTCTAAAATATTCCTGGGTTGCCTTCTAGTGAGTGCTAAGTTTATCATCTTTAGCCAGACAAAGTTTATAACTAACCTAATTTTCTAATCTTAGACCTAATTAAGTTAGCTAATTATTTTAATCCTATCCCTAATAATGAACTAATAAGATTTTTTATGCCACTTCATAATCTTGCAGTAGTCTATATATTGCCTCCACTTGGAGATTTTCAATAGTGGTAACATTACGATACTGTAGACCACTAAGATTTTGAATTTAGTGGGATCACATTGAGGATCCCCTATCTTCAAAATTTTACTATAGTCAATATAATTCCTCAACCTTGAAAATTGATTTGGTGGTAATGCAATGACAACGTGACCTACTATGAATTTAAGTTTTGTTAGACCATATGGAGAATAGCCCTCTTCTTAACCAAATTGAGGGATAACATTGACCATTGTATTTCAATTTATCTTTTTCCTCTATTTTCCTCACATTAACCTAAAATTGGGGTATAAGTTGACTGCACACTTCCCTAAAAGATTGTTCTTGTATTACTGGAGATAGGGACATGGTTTTGCTTAAACCTTAATTATCTTCGACTGTGTACCCTAGAGTAAGTTGATGTTGGGTCAGTATATCAACTGACTCTTCTCCTTCCTATTGTATGGGCATAGGTAAGTTTTTAAATGGGACTACATGACTATCTAGTGAATGTTCAAATAAGGTTTATAGGTCATAATTAGGTTTGTCTTCTACATTGCAAGGCTCAATTAGAATTTTAAGCTCTATAGGGGGTTCTACTAGCTTGCCATTGAGAAATGTCCATCAAAGGTACAGTATCCAACAAATCATTCACCACTTCAATGGATGTGTCTTCATTAAATTCATAAAAATAAGTAGGGCATGATTATAAAGGATTTGGGTTGGATGTTTTTATAGGTTCATCCTTTTCAACAATGGAAGTCTCTTCATCATAATTGTAACAAGGAGCATGAGATGGCTCAAGTATATAGGGAGAGATTTCTATGGATGGTTGTGGGCTTTGTGGCTTAGAATAATAATAAAATATGTCCATCCTATCATCACCATCAATGGTCAAGGTTGATGAAAAACTCTGAGGTTTAGTAGGAATTGGTAATTCCCACCTTAAAATTCTTTCAAGAGTTTGTTCACTCTCCTCCCTAATTTATTTTATCAACTCAGCACCATTTTTAAGTGCAGTAAGATTTTGATTTATTAAGTCACTAAGTCATTGCATATTCTCTACTAATGATGGTTCTACATATTGTAGAGGAAATGACTCATACGATTGGTATTGCTATGGTATTGGGGTACTGAAAAAGAGTTGATATGGTTGAACCCATGATGGTTGACCTTGATATATATTCTTGATAATCATGGTAGTGTAGATCATGGTGGGACCATTGTGGTTCTTCATGATATTAGTAATCCTAAGACCATAGCCCATCAATTATTTTTCTAACTTTAAGTTATGCTATTCTTCTCTTCCTATCCTCTTTTGTAGGTTTTTTCCTAAGTTTTCTAGGTGTCCTAAGGTTGTAGTATGGTGAGGATGAAAGATAAAGAGAATTGGATGGCTAGGATGAAGTTTTGAAGGGCTGCCTAGGGATTTTATCAAAGAGGAAACAAGGGCTGCCCTTTTTGGTTATCTTAAAGTGGGGTGACACTATCTTTTAGGAGGAAGCTTCTTCCCCTCAAAAAATCATTGAAACCCTTTTGAAAATGGAAAGTTTAATTGGATGGGATGAGGTAAGAGAGCGAAAAGAAGATGGAAGGAAAGAGGGCGATAGGAAAAGATAGGAAAGAGAGTTGAGATGGGGAAAAGTGATTGGTTAGGTTATTTCCTAAGAAATAGGGATTGGTTGGATGGTGGTAATAGAAGTTTGAGACGTTGGTGAAGTCCTAGAAAGATAGGACTCCTGAATGAAAGTGAAATTCATAGTGCCTCTTAGTGGTGAGGTGGAAAGTGAAGAAAAAGTGGAAAAGACATGGAAAAACTTAAAAAATTGAAGGGTCCTAATCCTATTGGTCCATATGCTACCATATCCTCATGATTTTTCCCTTAATTATCTTCAAATTGTCTCCATAAATTTCAAGGACAATTCTTTGGATTCTCCTCCAATCATGGTGTTCCATTTAGCTTGGCTTATGTGACTTTGATGGCTCAATTTGACAGCTTCATTGGCTTAGCTTAGATGGCTTTCTTAGCTTGGCTTGATGACTCAAATCCTTAGCTTTGGTGCTTGGCTTGGCTCCTTAGCTTGTCACCTTGTTCATGGCTTAAATATATGGCTTAATGGCTTAAGTGAAACCCATGCAAAGGTGGTGGACATTGCATGGCTTGTGCATGGGTCCTCTTTGGCCACCTTTGGCTCTCCTAATTGCATCCATTATTTGTCCAAAAATTGTTCTTCAACATTAATTTCATCCCAATTGATCTCCACCATTGGATCATCATCTCAGTTCCTAAAAAATTTAAAAACTTCAATTAAGTATAAAAATATGATTAATCACATATTTACCTTGGATTAGCCTCTAGACCTACAAAATATTAAATTTTTTAGTCATTAGGCCTAAAAATACATGTGTTACAAATTTTAGTTAAAAACCCTAATTTACCCTTATAAGTTGTAACACATGGGTAAATAATTGGGTGGTTTTTGTGAAAAAATAGACTCTTATCAATTACATATATTATATTCTCTCCCCCTTACCAAAATTTTGTCCCAAAAATTGTGTAGGTATGCATAAGTGGATCAAAACAACTTTGGGAAATGTTGTCTCATATCATCCTTCATCTCCTAGGTGGCCTCATTAAATGTGTGATGCTTCCACAAAACCTTGATGAGAGGGATCATCTTAGTTCATAAAGTCTTCTCTTTTCCATGTAGAATCTGTATTGGCCACTCTTGAAACATGGCATCTGGCTGGAGGTCTGCTGGCATTTGATCCAAGGCATGAGTAAGGTGCGGCACATATTTCCTCAACATGGATACATGAAATGCATCATGCACCTCGGACAATGAAGGTGATAGTGCCAATTTGTGAGCAACTATTGTTATCCTTTCAAGAATCTCAAATGAACCCGCAAACCTTATGTTTAACTTGTGCTTCACCCAAAATCTCATCATCTCTTTGGTTGGGGACACCTTTAAGAAGACACGATCTCCCACTTGAAACTCGAGATCTCTCATCCTCAGGTTGGCACAGCTCTTCTACTTGCTATGCACACACAACTACTAAGTGCCTCTGGATGAGTCTCACCTTCTCAACACACTACTTTATGAGTCTCACCTTCTCAGTACACAGCTCTATAAGTTCTGACCTAACGAACTGTCTCCCTCTAACATTGCTCCAAAATGTCAACATGCGGCATGGTCTACCATAAAGTGCCTCATACAAGCAGCCAATTCTAGAATTGTATCATTATTGTAGGTGAACTCTACCAAAGGAAGATGTTTGTCCCAACAACCCTTTCAATCTAGTATTCAAGCTATAAGCATATCTTACAGTGTCTAAATAGTCCTTTCTAATTGGTCATTAGTTTAAGGATGAAAAGTTGTGCTAAAGCACATAGAAATGCCTAGTGCCTTCTGTACACTTTGCCAGAATAGTGAAGTGAACCTAGTATCTTTTGTTTGAGATGATCACCAATGGTATCCCATGTAGTCTCACAATCAATTTAAAAATACAACTTTGCAAGGCTCTATAATGACTGCTTCTATCGAATCAGCAGGAGGTTAGCTAACTTAGTCAGTCGATCCATGACAACCCATATAGCATCATGCATAGTGGAAGTTCTAGATTGTATGACCACAGTCCATAGTCACGTGGTAGCACTTCCAAATTGGAAGCTTGAGAGTCGTAATATCCCTATGGGTCTCTAGTGTGTCTCCTTGACTCTTTGACATGTCATACAAAGAATCACACAGTCCTCAATATCCTTCATCATCGCAGGCCACTAGAACTACCCTCTTCATATCATGGTACATCTTAGTATCATCTGGATGCATAGCAAACTTAGAATAGTGAGATACCTTTAGTAGATCTTGCCTTAGTCTTGTTGCATCTGGCATAACTATTTATCATGGAACTAAAAGCCTCCATCAGGACCTCTCAAATCCATCCTTCTTGCACAAACTCTATGTCTCTGCGCACAACTACTAATACTGGAGGATCTAGTCTAAGTAAGTGGAAAGGATAGTGATATGTGCAATAGTACCACCTCCATCTTCTACTAAGTGCATCCATAGCCACATTGGCTTTACCAGGATGATACTGAATGGTAAAGTCAAAGTCCTTCAAGAATTCTAATCATAGTATCTATCTCACATTCAGGTTGCTCTATGTAAAAATATACCTGAGGCTCTTGTGGTCTGTAAACGCATCATAACTTCTCTCCATAAAGATAATGCTGCCAAATCTTCAAACCAAATACAATGATAGCAAGTTGCAATTCGTGAGTGGGTTAATTCATCTCATGTTTCTTTAGTTATTTGGAGGCATATGTAAACATCTTACCACATTGCATGAGAACACAGCCTAACCCTTTACCTGAAGTGTCACTATCAACCACAAAACTGCCATTACTTTTAGGTAGGGATAGGACTGGTGTTGATGTAGGCCTCCCCTTCAAGTCATAGAAGCTTCTCTAGCAATCCTATGCTCACTCGAACTTTTGATATTTCTTAGTTAGAGTGGTCAAAGACTAAGCAATGCAATAGAATCCCTCAATAAAGAGCCTATAATAACATGCTAGTCTTGGACAACTGCACACTTTTATCATAGTCTTGGGCCACTATTAGCTGGCCACTGCCTCAACCTTTTGTGGATCAACTGCTACTACATCTTTGGATATAACAGCCCAAGGAAGTGTACATAGTCTAACCAAAATTCATACTTAGAGAACTTAGTGTACAACTGATTTACTCACAAGGTTCCCAACACAGTACTTAAGTGCTCCAATGCCCCTCAATACTGCTAAAATAAATGAGGATGTCATCCACAAATACAATAACAAACTTGTTTAGAAAATCCCTAAACACCCATTTCATTAGGACATAAATGCAGCTGATTCATTCATCAACTTGAGTGGCATTATCAAGAACTCATTGTAGCCATATCAAGTGCTAAATGTGATCTTCAGGACATCCTCATCCCGTATTCTTAGCTGGTGATAACCAGTCCTCAGCTTGACCTTAGAGAACACCTTGGTCAACTATAACTGGTCAAACAGGTCATCTATGAGGGGTAAGGGGTACATGTTCTTCACTTGCAACCTAATTTAGAACCCTATAATCTACAAAAAATTACAAAGAGCTATCCTTCTTCTTAACAAACAAGACTGGAGCTTCCTATGGAGACACACTAAGGTGAATAAACCCCTAATCCAACAACTCCTATAATTGTATCTTCATCTCCTTACGCTCTGTGTTAGCCTTGCAATAGGGAGCTTCGAGATAGGAGTCACCCTTGTTAGTAGTTTGGTCCTAAAGTCCATCTTTTGCCTTGGAGCTAATCTTGTTAGCTCCTCTAGAAACACATGACCAAACTCTCACACTACATCAATCTCCTCAAGGTGAGAAGTTAGCCTCTCTTGAACCAAGACATCCACTAGATATTAGGCATGTTTCCTGACTAGCAGATACAATGCTAGCACTAGATGTATCTAGTTGCCCCCGAAACATGAGAGCCTGTTCCTCTAACATATGTAAAACTACCAACTTCCTACACTCCACTAATGCCCCATGTGTGGCTAATCAGTTCATGCCTAAGATGATGTCAAAAATTTGTCACACTCAAGATGATGAGATTGACTGTCAATTTCTGACCTAACATCAATAAAGGCACGTCCAGTATAAACTCCTGTACTATCACCGATTCCCTGATTGGCATGTTGACCTTTTAGAGGAAGCCTAGTCTACTCAATATTGTGTCTAAAGATGATACAAAAGTAGCATATACAAAGGAATGGGTAGCACCTAGGTCAATAAATATACATGCAAAAATATCATGCATTAAGAGAGTACCTTCCATGATTGTGCTAGATGCATGAGTTGGTATGTAGTGATGATGAAAACTTGGCCCTATCTCTTGTGGGCCTAATCTCATCATTGTGTAGGGTTTGGATGTGGCATCTATGCTTGTCATGGAAATTATCCAATCCGTGGCATGTTGTAGCATTAAAATTACTCATAACTGCATGAATCAAAGTAGTATTACATGCAAGAGAGGTTGAACCCATGAGAAATCTCATAGATTTGTATGGTGGATGGATCTTATTTAAGGTGCTTAACTTTAGCCAAAGTGAGAGATTGAATTGATCTGAATTTGAACTATGCAAGTAAATGCATGAAATTGGAAACCACAATTAAATGAAACTTGCTTAAATTAAAAGTACACAATGGAATTAGAAACTTAGCTAACTAACATGCAATTAACAAAAGAAACTAATGCAAAAACTAATTAAACTAAGCAACTTAACTTAAGGAAACTACTAAAAAGGAAACATTTCTAATATAACACTTACCTAAACAAGATACATTCTAAAACCTTAAAAGGAAGCTTTCTAAACCTAAAATAGTATGCAAAAAATGAAATAACAACAGTTAAAACAAGATTAAATAACTAAATAAACAAAAAATCAAAGAGGAAATTAGCCAAGTACCATGTGCATGATCCATGGATTGTGCACATAGGTTGAAAGATGACCAGATTTGATGCTTTAAATGAAAACTAACATGAAATCTAACCAATGAAATCAATAAAAAACTAAGAAGCTAAATGGGTTCCTAAGGATTCAAGCAATTAAGATGTTTTGATGGTTGGAAACAAAGCACTGAGACTAAGGAGAAAAATTCCAGATTTCAAGTACTTAAGACTTCAACTCAAATCAAGCACATTAAGCAACTGAAACAATAACTTTTATGGAAGGAAACAACCTACATATAAAATAATTTTATTGCGAAAACATTCCAAAACAAGAACCCTTAACAAACTTTATTGAATCATCATCAAATTAAATTAAAATTTTGTGCATAAAACAAGTGTAAAATTTTGGAAATTGTGCAGGAAACTATAGATTAAATCCTAAGCTAAACAACAAAAGGAATCCAATCTGATGATCAAAAACTAAACTAATGTAACGTGCATATAAATTCCATAAAAGAATTCAAGAGAGAAGATAGCTAAGGTGATGAACTATACCAATGAAAATGCACGTAAACTAAGGTGAATAACAAGGTAAAAAATGTGGAATTCAAGGGTGAACCCAGGGCTCTAAGCTATCTCTTCTCTTGGATGTCACTATTAGAGAAGAATTAACTTAGATATTTATTGAATAATAAAGAAAAACTAGAGTAAAGGAAGAAAGAAACAAAGAGAAACAATGATGGAACTAGGTGTGTGAACTAGAAGATGTAAAACAATGAGAAACTAAGACAATGAAACTCAAGTAATGAAAGCAAACTTACTAACCTGGATTGGAGGGTAATAAACAAGATAAATAAATATAAATCCAAAAGAAGAAGAGCACTAAAAGAAAACCCAAAGTCTAGCTTCAAAGAAGAGCTATTTTCAAGGTTGTCTCACCCAACCTTTACATACAAAAAAACATGGAATTCCATGGGGTACATATAGATTTTTGGGTTTCCAATTGGATGGGACTTAGTTGAAGAATAGAAAGTGGATATAGATCTAGGGATTCAATAATGAATGTTAGGTCCAGAATGAGGTGGATGGATGAGGTAATAGGATGACATCATGGTGCCTACCATGTAATTGGCAAAGGGGAAGCATCACCTTCTTAGGAAGGTGACTTGGAGCTTGTTTCCTTCTAATTTTATAGTGTTTTGGTTGTTGAAAAGAGGAACAAATAGAAAGGAAAATGGTATAAAATATAGGGAAAGATATAGTTTATTTTTATTTTTATTTGCTTTGACTTGAAGTAGATCTAGGGGTAGGAAACCCATTAAATTGCCAACCAAGTAAGGGGCAGGCATCACTTTCTAGGAAAGTGACTCCCTCTTTAAGCCAGAAACATGGAACCCTAGACTAGGTGGGTGGAAAGGATGGAAAATGGAAAGTGGAAAGTGGGATTTCTCTCTTGATTGGTCCACCTATGCCACTCAAAACCTTCTAATTATCACTTGAAAATCACACTTGTTAGCATAGGATAATTGCTTGAAATAGACCTCCAATAGTACCACTCCATGTGGCATTCACCCATGGCTTCATGAATCACATTGATGTCTCATTCCTTGGTGGCTTAAGTGGCTTCAAGGCTTGAGTAGCTTGGCTTCCTTAGGTTTCCTAGTTGGACTAGGAAACCTCATGTATAGCTCCAATTCTCATGCAAAGTGGTGAAAATGCATGATTTTTTGCATGGACCATTTTAATCATCTTTTCTTTCTTCCAATTTCTTCTGGGCCTTAATCCCCATAGCCTTAGGCAAGGGTACACTGCCCTCTACACCCTTGGTGAGATAACTACATAGCTTGACCTATCAAAAACTCAGTGAAGCACAATATAGGCCGTTGGATCATCTTCTCACTTCCTAAGAAGGAGTAAAAACACTTAATTAAATCCTAAAAAATATGATGATTCACATACTTAATCTAGATTAGCTTCTCAACCTGCAAAATATTAAACTTTTAAATCATTAGGTCAAAAATGCATGTATTACAAAATTTTGAAAAACTCCTAAAAATAATACTATATTTTATAACACATGGGCTACTAATTGGGTATTTATTACACACAATTGAACACTTATCATGGCACCTGATCCCACTATGGTGCCTAATCCCACTTTGTTTCTACTTGAGTGAGAATTTAGCTTAAGTAAAAGAGAATTTAGCATCTAATCCATTCATAATATAGTAAATAGCACAAAATCAGAATCAAATAAGAGAGAAATCATTGTTCTAACTTAGCGTGGCACGTAGGGTACATTAAAATAAGATTTATAGATAAATTTAAGGAACATTTTTAAAGCAAACTCTTGAACTAATTATAACTTTAGAGATGAAGATCTACTCTAACCAACATAACTCTAGCAGACATGAAGATTTTCCTAGCAATGCGCATGGCCTCCACTGTAGTGGATCCTATTGTACAGTCCTAAATGTCACTCTTCCTCAAACTCTCCTTCTAACTGAATCACCCCTAGAAGTTCTTTAGGTGATTTTCTTGGTGGAATTAGTCTAAGAAAACTAAAGTCTTTAGCTACTATTGTAGCCCAATTTGAGCAAGAAGGTCACATGGAATTCTTCCTCAATTGTTTTGCTCTTTTCTCCTCCACTCCTCCTTCTCTAGCTCAAATTTCCACTTTGTTTTCTACAAGATTTCCATCAATTTCACCTAGATTTCTCATCTTGCTTTCACTACTATTCTTAGAAATCATAGGACCATGTGGAAGGTCCTCTTCTTTAGCTCATCATCCATTGGACTGATTTGTCCCTTGATTTCTTTATGATTTTTTCTAAGTTTCTTCTAAAATTTTCTCTCCATTGTGGATTATGAGTAAGGAAGTATGAACATGGGAGTTTTCCTTCCTTCTTATTACAAAATTTTGGCAACTGTGGGTGGCATATGTTGTGCATGTATGTAACCACCATAGCCTATCATGATGCCATACGAAATTGGGTTGGTTTCACACATGCATACAACAACCTCCATGTAAAATTCCTATCCGAACCTTTTCAATGTTTCATCTAATTACAATCACACTCCTGCTATCTTTCTTTCAATTGCACCCTACCAATTCCTCTACCTAACTCCCTATCATACCAAAGTCTCCCTTCTTCTTAATGGTTTCTATTAACCCCCTCCCTAGTTGCATCTACCACTCCCTTAACTTCATTACTAAAATTTGGAATGTAATTATGTATTCAATTTCATAGGAGACTAAGGACTGAAAGAAAAGAAAAATGAAAAAAATAAAATAAAATCCTCCACTTATTGTAGTTTTCATAAATTATAGAACAGATTTACCAAATTACAGATTTAACAATGTATGTGCCTAGCAAGGTGCAGCTATGCAAAGTGCTGATTCTATTTGTAATGGGTCATAGTTGGATGGTCTGACACATAGTTACCTAAACATAAAATGTATTCAAGAAAATGTATGTGAAATAAAATTGTGAAACATCTACAAAAATTTTACATGAATTTAGAAACATGGAAACATTATAGAAATTAAAAGAAATATAATGGAAATGTAAGAGAGTTAAAAGTGAAGTAAGATAGAAAGGAAAAAGACAGAGTGAAAGAAGAAAAGAGAGAAGGGAAAAAGTGGTCATATAAATAAAAGAATTGAAATATTCATACTTTAGGTGTATACAAAAGCACACACACACACACACACACACACACACATAATTGAAGAAGTGTTTGTATGTATAATTGAAGAAGTGTTTCCCATGTGCTTTAGTAGAGTTTCTCATCAAATTTTCTCTAAGTTTTAGATGAGTTTTTCATTGATATTTTAGGAGTTCTCAACATAATAGATGAATTTCAGATAAGTTTCACATTATTTTAGAGAGAATTTTGTATTGGTGCATGAAACAAGTTTCACATGAACAATTAATTTATTTGGTAACTATATTCCGACCTATTTGGAATTTTTTTTATTAAGAAACTCATACTTAATTAAACATAAAAAATTTAGAAAATATTGCGACTAAAACTCCAACTACAAAACATGACTTGAAAAATATGATTATTTTTGCAAATTGACAAGCATATATAAAGGTTTACTTGAACATGCTTGATTATTCCATATTATTTGGAATTATCCAATGTAATTGAAGAGGTTCAATCACATAAATAGGTCTCAAGTTTAATGGAAGGTAAAATGTTAGCTTCTCTCACAAATTTGACTACCTCTTAGCATCTGCTTAAAATAACTAATAAGATTTTATTGAGTGAAAATGGCAACTTTTGCATTTACATCATCTACCACAACACATGATCAAAAGTTGTTGAGATGGTGGACTACATAAAGCCCGTCTTCAACATAAAATAACTTTAAGTGATTATCCTAACCATTGCTGGATTTTTAATTAAATCTTTTCTTATTTCAAAATTTTCCAATAGGGGAGTATGGAGTCAACTCTTCCCAAAATAATTGTCAGGCAAGGGAGTCAACTCCTTCAAGTGGAATCAAATGATAGGAGAGTTGATTACCCCTTGAGAAATTCAATTGACATAATGGGAGCCTCTTGAAGGCTTTCTGAAGCATCTTTTAGATGCAAAAAAAGTTGATTCTTAAGCATTTTGACTGCCATTAGTGGTGCCCTTTTGTGAGAAATATGTCTTTTTTTTTGTAAAAAACCCATAATTGACCTTTTCTTATCTTTAGAAGATTGTTTTATGATGTTAAAGTAACTTTTCATATGTGATTTCATGAGTTGTCTGAAACCGTATAAATAAGTCTCAAATTTGGATGTTTGAGATATAGAAAATTAGAATTTTATATTGAGTTCTTCTTTGGCTAAACTTCCATTCTCAAAACTCTTTATTTCTTCTGGTTAGATCACTCTCTACTTATTTTAGAGTTTGTAGTGGGTCTTTAGAATTTTTTTTACAACAACTCACATAAAGGCTTGCAGTATTCTTGAAGTGGTTTTGTGAAGATTCCATAAGCAATTTCTCATTTATGAGAGTGGGTATGTCTGTGTTCGATTCCTCTACATCTACTAACAAAATTTTTTATTCTTCAAACGCATACCTCATGCTTTCACTAACTTCTAAAATAAATAAATTGTTCATCTAGATTTTAAATGGCTTAAAATTCTTCTCAACCAAACTATATTTAATCATCCAACCAATTGAGATTTTCCTACCAGTTTCTCTGAACTCTCCATCTTCGACTAGAGAGCTATAGTTGTTCCTTTTCTATGCATGACCAATCAAAAATAAGGTTCCACTGGTGAGAAAGTTGTATCATAAAACTCTAGGCCCACATTAATATTTGTATATCTTTAAAAATTCATATAAAATAAAGATTGAATCTTCTGGAGTGATTTCTTGACCCTTGCTAGGCTTCATCTTTAGATGGTTTAACCCATCCATATCTTCGCCTTTCTTAGATTGGTTAAACACCAAAAATTATGATCATTGGATGATTTTGGCTACATCCATTTACATTTTTAAATTGTGACCTTTGAAACTTTCCAAACAGGTCACTAATTCATGACCCATGAAAATTGACATGTTACCCGCCTATTCATTTGATTTGTGGGTGGGTTGATTGGTTAACCCACTTAAGTCAAGTTGACTCAACTCATATAAAATACTCTGATAATGAAGATATTTGAACCAAAGTCCCCTAGAACTATGATATGGTCCAAAAACTAGCTAAGAAATCAACCATCTATTTTGTGATGGAGGATGAATTCTTTTGGAAGACTTAAGCTATTCAACTTGTTTGTCCTACAAAATTAAGGGACCTATGAAAGATATATAAATTTAGATGATTCTAACTTGTTGTATTTTGTCTTTGAAAAATATTTTGTGGTTATGATTTCAAGTGCACAAAAAGTAGGCTATAAGTATCAAATGATGTTAAAATTTGGTATTTATCCTATCAAAGTGATTGGAAACAAGATGAATGACTTAGATTCTCAATCGCTAACTCATTAGTACTATCTATATATAACCCAACTTGCCTAATTTTTTATTTAAGTTGTCTTGTAGCTTTTAAACTATGGTAGTTGTATTATTAATACGTAAAATAAAATTTAGAACCTTGTAAACTGAAGAAGATTGGTGAGTATACCGAGATACTCACATGACCAATCCAAAGGTTCTAAATCATTCCTCAATCATGGTGATCATGTTCTATAGCCTAGGCCATTCATCATCTTTAGAATTGAGTAGATAGGCTAAAAGTCAAATTTCACAACCAATAACTTCTTTTAGCATATGTTCCTTAGCTAGACATCAAGACCATTCATCTATAAGAAAATTTTCAAAGATGCAAAACAAGTGGTTAAGATTGTTCAAATGATTTCATCTGAGTTACCTAATTTCTATTATCTACATATGATGAATGTCTCAAGAATTCCAAAAAATGCTTTAGGGGTAGCATATAGTATTTAAACAATCTTATTTGTTTGGTTTTTATTAAAGATAATCGAGTCGGTTAAGCTACTCTTATTCTATTTTTAAGGTCTTGTTTCAAATCATAACCTCTAGAGAACTTCATGACTATGAGTAAACTTGAAGACTATTAACCAATTTACCCATGAACTCGCCCATCACAAGTGTGGGGTAGCTTAAATCAATAGTGGATATCGAATAACATGAGGTGGTCAAATCATTCAAAGCCCTGAAGTCAATATGAATAGTAGTTCCCTATGTAAATTGGATCTATGTTTATTGGTCAAGATCTTTTTTCCTCTGTCGAACAAGACTTTAAGATAAAGCATAAGATGAAACTTGCTTCTAGTTCAAACATCAATACAAACTATAAGGATTAAACCATGGTGTGTAATGCCCAAGTAATTTACTCTATTTTAACGAAAATTGGACATTCTATAGGAAATGAACTGAGTTAAATGTTTCACTTTATTTGAAATAGTAAATGAAGGAATTTGTGAGGAAACTTGGTATCATTATATTCTACTCGAAAAATGGAATCCAACACCTCAAAGAATGCCAAAAATGGAGTTCGTATGAAGAAGTTACAGACGTTTAAAGATCAAGGGCAGTTTTGTAATTTAAATAGAAAAACGAAAAATGCAGGGGGCCGTTTTGATAACTGCACCCCATCGTCTTCTTCCTCTAGATTTCTCTAGAAACCCTATTTCCAGAGGTTTCTGCCACCGCCATTGGCAGCACCGCCATAGCAAGGCTATAAAAAGCCCTTTTCCCCTCCTCCTCAGCCATCCCTTTATCCTCCACTTTCTCTGACGGTTCAAGAGGGAGCAGCTAGGGTTTCAGCGTGAAGAAACCCCACCACTGGCAGTCGGCATACCTCCAAACTTGCCCAGGTAAGCTCCTCACAACTCCCCTCTGTTTTCCCTTCTTCCTTGACCAGATCCATGCCGGATCTGGGAACTTTCCGGCTAGGAAGCACAAAGCAAACCCAGACTCGATGGGTTTGTCAACCCATCGTGCCAGACATTGCCCAGACTCCCCCTCCTCCTCCCTTCCACTTCCCAAGGTCAAAACTAGGCCAGACCTAGTGTTTTTCGGCTAGGAATTGCAGAACCCAGGACCGGACCAATGAAGGAGACGATCCTAGGCGTGGTGCGTGATGCACACCCAACTGAGCCCGTGGACGAACCCTAGGCACGCCATTGTGGACGGGGGCACGACTGTGTATGGGCGTGGCCTCAGTGCATCCCAGGCATAGTCCTGGTTCGACCGGGATGCATGGGCGGCCCGGGAGCCAAGGCACATTTCTCCTACGCCAAGGTGTGTTCGCGTCATGTCATCTAGGACGTGCGTCATAGCGCATTGCTTGGGCATGCATGTGCATGTGTGAACACTGTCCCTGGTGCAGCCTCCGGGTGTGCGTGCGACATGGGGCAAGGGTCTTGGCTCGACCAGGATGCACGAGGTGCCCTGGGAACTAAGACGCGCCATGTTACACCAAAGGTGCATCCACGCGATGCCATCCAGCGCGTCACTTGAGCTTGCATATGCGTATGCAAAACGCGGTCCCTGGCACGGCCTTTAGGCACGCACGCACGTGAGGCAGTCGCGATTCAACCAGGATGCACGGGTGTCTTGGGAACTGGGACATGCGGACCTAATGAGACTTTAAAGTTAGGATCAAAGGACAAATTACAGAGTTTAACTACTGAATAGTAGATCCAGATCATAGCATCTAGCCTGACAATGAATTAGGCAGCTTAACTATTGAATAGTAGATCCACATCATATGATCTAGCCTGACAATAAATTAGGCAAGGACCCATGGACCCTAAAAGGCAGATCTAGCAATCTAATAGATTGAAATTGATAAGGACTCCTTGTATCCATTCATACCCAGGAGTTTACAAATGAGACCCAGGGACGGGTTGAAGTGATAAAGGACGCAACTCCAGGAGACTTTGAGGTAGGTGCTCTATCGCTACTAGACTTTTTAAAAGAGCCATGATTATTTTGAAAATGCATGTTTTAAGTATAAGTATATGACTTGTTTAGCATGACTTAATTCAGTGTACATATGATAAATACATTATGCATAGACATGTTTTGCAAACAATTGCATATATGGCATGCTTTGTGAGCATTGAGTTCTTGAAAAATTGCATGTCCTTGAGGGTTACCAAAAGACGCTGGAGTGCCCAAAAGGTGCTGGGTAGGCAGTTGTGAGGGCCAGGCAGTTGTGAGGGACCCAAAGAGGACAGGTTTTGAAAAATACATTGCGCATATATTGCCAGGACATGTGCTACATGCATAGATTGCATGATAAGTGTGGCCTTGGCTGATGAGGGCGGGCCAGAGAGAGCTGACAGGCTTCTAGGCAGGGTTATGACTTTGAATGCGAGACTAGCATGAGCAGATTTTATGCATTGCATGCATGTTTTGCAACCAATTTCATAAATTGCATGATTTACAACGAATAAGTGTCATATGTCCCGTGGAGGCATATGACCGAGTGTCCTCAGGTACCCGAGGATCACACGGCTGTGAGGTCGTGGGAATAGTTGGACCCTATGGTTTGAGGATTTACTTGCATTGCATATGGCATGACATGAGGTTGGTTGACCATACCAGATATCCATGAGTTGGATTCAGTTGAGCATATTATGCATATCATTATGTTTATGATATATATATATATATGATACTTTCAACTTGGATTTATGCGATTCTTTAAGTCGTTAGTATTCCAATTCGACAGTGGTTTTTAATATCGATATTGAACAGGGTTGTTCAAACATGCACATGTTTTAAAGAGCATATGATTTTTAAACATAGCATGCATTGCAAAACTAGTAGTGATAGACTCCTACTGAGTATAGTATATACTCACCCTGTCCTTAACATTTTTTAGGATAGCTCCATTCACAAGTAGAGGACAACTATGTTAGTGTTACGAGCAAGTGAATCAAGCAGGAGACAACTTTACATGTAAGTAAACTCTATACCCTTTGGACTTGTATTTGTATTTATTTACAGTTGGACTGTGTGTTATGACTAGATAGACCTGGGGAAAAACATTTATGACTTCTGAAGTTTTTCAAAAACTACTTTGGTGGTTGTGAAAGGAAATGACACTCGGGGTTTTCAAAATGAGTTAAAACTAAAGATTTTTCGTTGCATTGCATGGTTTTCATAAAAATGGTTTTCAAATAGGGATGCATCCCATCTTAGGAATTAGATCTTGCATTTAAAAATGCATGAGAAAACCCAGGTCATCACAGTTGGTATCAAAGCCCAGGTTTTATCCTTTCACAGCCAGTCCAACATGTCCAAGGGTCATAGACAATCAAGAAAATCAAGAAGAAGTAGTATAAATTGAAGAAGTAGAGATGACTACTTCTATTTGAGGATTACAATATTAATACTCAAGAGAGTTCACCATAAATAAATAGGTGAGACACAGCTTGGTTTAACAAATAATTAGGCAGAGGATAGTGCAACCCGTATCCAAAATCTAGTCTAAGACGACGTAAGGATTAAGGATTGTTGTATGGTGCAAATATGAAAACTCATATATGGATCATATTATGATAAGAATGATGAAGGAAGATGTTAGTGAACTTATTGGTAGATAGTTCTGACCTATAAGAGATCAATCTCACCAAAGATGAGAACATCGAAGAACCTAGATGACTATCTTACCATCATAAAGAATATCAGAATATGAGTACACTATCATAAGGGATGTGATATATAGGGGATGTAAAAGACAGACTTTGAGAATATTTTGATGATAATCTAAGAATGATGTGCATGCAAGATAATATGATCTTGAAAGAAGTTTGGAGTAATTTATACCTAAATAAAGAAGCATGATCTACGAGGAGACTATCCTATACATGATGAGAAAAGAATAGGCATCTAAGGATTTCAAGAAAGATGATTTACAGCTAGAAACCAGTATTGTTAAACTGGCACATATGGGAGTATGCATCAGAGTACACAGCGAAAGCGGCCCTTATAGGTAAGGCCTTGTAGAAGGAACAATAAAAATGATAAATTGAGGTTGAGCCTAGATTTGATTCCTAAGGGAAGAATGCATTCACCAAGAAGTTATCTAAGAAACAAAATACCTTGAAGATGATAACTTATGGAATTTTGAGGATGAAATTCTTTTAAGGGGGTAATAATGTAATGCCCGAGCAATTTACTCTATTTTAATGAAAATTGGACATTCTATAGGAAATGAATTGAGTTAAATGTTTCACTTTATTTAAAATAGCAAAGAAAGGAATTTTTGAGTAAACTTGGTACCATTATATTCTACTCAAAAAATGGAATCCAACGCATCAAAGAACGCTGAAAACGGAGTTCGTATGAAGAAGTTACAAACATTTAAAGATCAGGGCCAGTTCTGTAATTTAAACAGAAAAAAGAAAAAACGAAAAACTCAGGGTGGGCCGTTTTGATAATGGCACCCCATCGTCTTCTTCCTCTAGATTTCTCCAGAAACCCTGTTTCTAGAGGTTTTTGCCAACGCCATAGCAAGGCTATAAAAAGCCCTTTTCCCCTCCTCCTCAGCCGTCCCTTTATCCTCCACTTTCTCCGATGGTTCCAGAGGGATTCCGGCAGCTAGGGTTTCAGCATGAAGAAACCCCACCACTGGCACTAGGCATCGCTCCAAACTTGCCCAGGTAAGCTCCTCATGACTCCCCTCTGTTTTCCCTTCTTCCTTGACCAGATCCATGCCAGATCTGGGAACTTTCTGGCTGGGAAGCACAAAACAAACCCAGACTCGATGAGTCTATCAACCCATCGAGCCAGACATTGTCCAGACTCCCCCTCCTCTTCCCTTCCACTTCCCCAGGTCAAAACCAGGCCGGACCTAGCGTTTTCTGACTGAAAATTGCAGAACCCAAGACCATACCAACGAAGGAGACGATCCTGGGCGTGGTGTGTGATATACACCCAACTGAGCCCGTGGATGGACCCCAGGCATGCCACTGTGCACGAGGGCACGCGACTGTGTATGGGCGTGGCCTCGGTGCATCCCAGGCACAGTCCTAGTTCGACCGGGACGCATGGGCGGCCCAGGAGCCAAGGCACATTTCGCATACACCAAGGTGTGTTGGAGCCATGTCATCCAGGACGCACCTCATAGCGCGCCGCTTGGGCATGCATGTGCACGTGCGAACACTGTCCCTGGTGCAGCCTTCGGGTGCGCGTGCGACATGGGGCACGGGTCTTGGCTTGACCAGGATGCACGAGGTGCCCTGGGAGCTGAGACGCGCCACGTTACACCAAAGGTGCATCCATGCGATGCCATCCAGGATGCGCCTCATAGCACGTCGCTTGAGCTTGCATATGCGCATGTAAAACGCGGTCCCTGGCATGGCCTTTAGGCGCGCACGCATGTGAGGTAGTCGCAGTTTAACCAGGATGCATGGGTGTCCTGAGAACTGGGACACGCGGACCTAATGAGACTTTAAAGTTAGGATCAAAGGACAAATTACAGAGTTTAACTACTGAATAGTAGATCAAGATCATAGGATCTAACCTGACAATGAATTAGGCAGCTTAACTATTAAATAGTAGATCCACATCATAGGATCTAGCCTGACAATAAATTAGGCAAGGACCCATGGACCCTAAAAGGCAGATCTAGCAATCTACTAGATTGAAATTGATAAGGACTCCTTGTATCCATTCATATCCAGGAGTTTATAAATGAGACCCAGGGATGGGTTGAAGTGATAAAGGACGCGACTCTAGGAGACTTTGAGGTAGGTGCTCTATCGCTACTAGACTTTTTAAAAGAGCCATGATTGTTTTGAAAATGCATGTTTTAAGTATAAGTATATGACTTGTTTAGCATGACTTAATTCAGTGTACATATGATAAATACATTATGCATAGACATGTTTTGCAAACAATTGCATATATTGCATGATTTATGAGCATTAAGTTCTTGAAAAATTACATGTCCTTGAGGGTTACCAGAAGACACTAGGTAGGCACTTGTGAGGGCCAGGTAGTTGTGAGGGACTCAAAGAGGACAGGTTTTGAAAAATACATTGCGCATATATTGCCAAGACATGTGCTACATGCATAGATTGCATGATAAGTGTGGCCTTGGCCGATGAGGGTGGGTCGACGAGGGTAGGCTGAAGAGGGAGGGCCGATGAGGGTGGGTCAGAGAGAGCTAACAGGCTTCTAGGCTGGCAGGCTTCTAGGTTGTCAGGCTTCTAGGCAGGGTTATGACTTTGAATGCGAGACTAGCATGAGCAGATTTTATGCATTGCATGCATGTTTTGCAGCCAATTTCATAAATTGCATGATTTACGATGAATAAGTGTCATATGTCCCGTGGAGGCATATGACCGAGTGTCCTCAGGTACCCGGGGACCACACGGCTGTGAGGTCGTGGGCATAGTTGGACCCTATGGTTTGAGGATTTACTTGCATTGCATATAGCAGGGCATGAGGTTGGTCGACCATACCAGATATCCATGAGTTGGATTCAGTTGAGCATATTATGCATATCAGTATGTTTATGATATATATATATATATATATATATGATACTTTCGACTTGGATTTATGCGATTCTTTAAGTCGTTAGTATTCCAATTTGACAGTGGCTTTTAATATCGATATTGAACAGGGTTGTTCAAACATGCACATATTTTAAAGAGCATATGATTTTTAAGCATAGCATGTATTGCAAAACTAGTAGTGATAGACTCCTACTGAGTATAGTATATACTCACCCTATCCTTAACATTTTTCAGGATAGCTCCATTCACAAGTAGAGGACACCTATGTTAGTGCTACGAGAAAGTGAATCAAACAGGAGACAATTATACATGTAAGTAAACTCTATACCCTTTGGACATGTATTTGTATTTATTTACAGTTGGACTGTGTGTTGTGACTGGATAGACCTAGGAAAAAACATTTATGACTTCTGAAGTTTTTCAAAAACTACTTTGGTGGTTGTGAAAGCAAATGACACTCGGAGTTTTCAAAATGAGTTAAAACTAAAGATTTTTAGCTGCATTGCATGGTTTTCATAAAAATGGTTTTCAAATAGGGATGCACGCCTTAGGAATTAGATCTTGCATTTAAAAATGCATGAGAAAACCCGAGTCGTCACATGGTGGGACCATTTATGGCCTAGATTTATAAAAGAAAAAGAAAACTTTAAATGAAGCTACTTAGAAGTCTCTTTAATTTGTCATGGGTGTTTTGTTGGGAGTTGGTAGGGTGCATATTCCTACGGGTGAGCATGTGACAAGATGAAATGGGAAAAATCTTAGAAAAATTGTGACTTGAAAATTATGTCACATCCTATCCCAAATAAGGCCCTTGTCTAGTCTCGTCCTAAACACCTTGAGTTTGGGGAAAGTAGTGGGACATTAATATCCTAGATAGTTTACTATTTTTTCTAAAGATAAAACTCAACTACTTCAAACACAAGTAAGTGAAGGAAAACCACCATTTATGTAAAAAAGTAACTTCTAACATCTGAAAACTCATACAATTTCTTGTAAAAGGATTCCCAACTTAAAAAAATAAATAAATAAACATAAAAGTACAATTAAGCATTCACCCAAGTAGCTATTTTCTATACTAAATGTAAAGGAATGTCCAAGGTTGACCATTAACCAACTTTGGGACTAATTAATATAATGGTTTAGCTATTTAGTGAAATATGTTTATGGTTGAAGCTACAACTATACAATAGTATCAGGTTATAACAATAACATGTATTCATTTTCTTTCTTGTAATGAAGATAATGATTGGTTCTTTTTGAAAATGGAAATCCATATGAAACATTATGTAATAACTTGATTTTTATCTTAAATAAACATGTGAATTGCATGGTTATGTCATTCAATATAAGTTGCTTAAGTGATAATGATAAGTATAGGAAAGGATGGTTAGGGTGATTTATCCTAATGATATGAGAGCCATTGGGAGAGTGAGAGGGATATATAATGTTAATTTGAATGAGGAACTTGCTGAGGCTTTTCACTTTTTGCTTCTCACCACTTGCATATCTTTCATTCCTCCTCTATGTCTTCATTAAGAAGATGTTTGATATGCAAATTAAATTCATTCTATGCAGTAAACTCTCCCTCCCTCCCCCCTGTCCCCTCTCTCTCCTCATAAGCTTAGAAGGCTAAGACTTTGTAATAAAATCATTTCATGGGCTTATTGGGAAGCCCTTATTTGGTGCTTCCTTAGGAGTGAACTTCATGGGTCAAATCATCCAAAAATGGGTTCCATTGAAGAAATATATTGAAGACTTGAAGCAATTTTTAGGAAGTAGCCTACAAAACCTAGGAAAACCATGCTTTTTTATGGAAAACATGATTTGCAAAAAAAGACATTTTAGGAAAAGTTTTCAAGAAAGGGCTTGACTACAAAAATATTCCACATGGTAAATCTGATTTACCAAATAAAACATGATCTTAACAGGGAATATTACTACTTATTGTTGAAACTATAAATGATAGATGAGAAATGAAGGGTTGAGCAAATGTCCTGTTACTTTAGAAAAAGTTTGAATTTTTATCCCAAACATGGGGTTTCATGATGGGATATCCCACCATAAATAAAAGTTGAGAAGGGATTGGGACAAAGTATGTACAAGTATGGAATAAGACATGGGACTTGCTCTTTGACAATTTGAGTACTAGTTCTCATACCTTGTTTATTCTATGCTAAAAAATATACTTATAGTTTTTCTTTTAGGAAATCATATCTTATTCGAACTCCTTCCTTTATTCTTTTCTTTGATCTTCACTAGTAACTGATATGTGCATATGCATGTGTACTTATGGAGGGAGGGAGAGAGAGAGAGAGAATAATGTTTGATAGGACTTTCCATTTTCAAAAAGATTTTATCAATCTATTCATTTTAAGAGAGACATTGGTTTTCTTTAAGAGAGAGGGAGTGATTTTAGCCTTTCCACAATGCATTAATAGCTACCATGTATAAATTGAGAAAGAAAATGAATAAATGATACTATTGTATATTTGTTGTAATAACCCTAAATTTCTACCTATTTTTATAGTAATGAAAAACAAGGCTTTTCTTCAAATTGTGAAAATTTAGCTTTGGTAAGATTATAGCAAATTCCAAGAGTACAATAGTTTGATAGGGCTAGAAATCTATGCCATAAGAGTGTTAAGTTCAAAGCTTGATGATGGCAATCCTTTTATTTAGTTTGGACATTTTGTAGTAGGAGAGGGCCCAACTTAGTTTGAATGTTTATAGTAATATGGGCTTATAATAGATGTCATTTCACTTAGCTAAGACACCTTTTACTAGGATTCATAACATATATGGAATGTCCCACCTAGAAAACTAAACCACCAAGGGAAAACACGTCTCCACTCTAAGATGTGGTGTGAGTTTACTCGGGAGCATAGGAAGTTTAGGACTCCATGAATTAATTTAAGAAGGTGGAGAGAAAATAAAATAAAATCATGTGTTTAGAATGGGGAGTGGAAGATTACTTGAGTTTTAGGAGGTGTTGGCTACCATGGGAAGCAATGCATTCTAAGAAGAAAATTTTAAAAAGGAACTGGGAAAGGGCCATTTGGCTAGGACATTAAGAAGCGAGAAAAATCATGGGAGAAAGAGAAAATTTGAAAGATTGAAGGATAAATAGAGGAAGAAGAGGAAAGAAGAGTGATGCTCCTCATGCTTTGATTAGACACTAAATTAGGGAAAAGGTAGGAGAAAATACAAGGAATCCATGCAACCTCATGGGTGAGGTAGGTGGTTCTAAAATTATGAAATTTTCAATATGTATTTCAAAATTTTTTGAAAATCTGTAATAGGTATTTATCCCTTGGCATTATTATGTAAATAAAACCAGTACACCAAGAAGGACTTCCCACCACATCATCATGGGGCATACGACTATCTCTAATGGGTGTTGTGAGTCACCTGCTATGGAATATTACCACCAAGCAAGAAAAAAGCCACCTTTTTGGCATTGGATACCTGCCACCTCTTGTGATTGGAGGCCAAGTGGCCAACCTATATTAACCTCCTCGAGTAACTCCCACTGGGTTCTTTGCCTATTTTAAATCTCAAATCTTTGCAAAACTTTTAAGTAAAACCCATTCTTGTACTTTTCAAAACATTGAATCATATATTAGCTCTTTCTCAAGCGAAGTCAAAGTTCAATTAATAATTCATATCGCCGGTTATTCTTAATCTAGATTAAATATCAAAGTATCATTTTAAAAACTAAATTTGAATTGTTCAAAACTCAGGCACATCTTTATGCCAAAACGTAAACATGAAATAATCTCAAATCATGTCATAGAATTGGACATTTTTTAGGCATACAGGCATGCTCAAATCATCTTAACTTAGGTTCTCAAAATCATGTTTTCTATAGTTTAGCAACTTATTAAAATCAATCTATCAAACATCAACTTTGGAGTTTTGAAATTGAGAATTTTTAGATATGATTTTCAACTCAAAACAATGGTTATCATGGTAAGATTTTCAATCTAAGAACAATCCTCTAAAAGTCGGAGCTGGTAGGTAGTGTGCAGACAAGGTCAAGTTCATTAGGAAATGACTTCTAACAACTCATAGTCGACAAAAGGACTACAATGACCAAAGGTGTAAGGATTTGGAGTTTACATTTTGGAATCACTTCTTCTTGAAATCTTCCTAACTAAGGGCATGATGGGATCTAGAATAAAGGGGGAAATTTGAGTCCCTGATTCATTGCTCCTTTTGAGATCTTTGAGAAAATCTGCTCCATGGATTATAGGTTGGCATTATTTCTACAACTTGCAAAAGTCCACGATATTTTTCATGTCTCGATGCGGCAAAAGGACATGTCAGATCCTTCACATGTGCTTGAGAATGTTCCAGCATAGTTGAGGCTAGACTTAGCCTTTGAGGAAAAGGTTGTTTAGTTTTCAAATTAGAAGGTACACAAGGTGAGGACGTAGACCATTCCATTGATTAAAGTTCTCTAAAAGCACCACTCAGTCAAGGAGATCACCTAAGTGATTGAGGATAAAATGAGAAGGACATATCTAGAACTATTTTAGGAGTGGTGTGAAGAGAATTACAAGGACAAAAAAATTTCTAAATGGAGAAGTATGTAATAACCCCTCAATTTCTAAATCTAATTTCATGTAATTTTATACTAATTTTTAATGAAATGTGAATTTGGAATTCTATTTTTTGAGTTTTGAGAAATTCAAAATTTGCTATCTAAACCTCAAAATTGGTATCTTCTCCAAGAGAGCTTTCCAGTGACATAAAGAATGCTAAAATTAGAGTTTAGATGAGAAATCCAAATATCACAAACAGGGACCAAAGTTGACGATAGCAACCCCCAGTATCTGATAATATTTTTTAGGATTAGAGATAAGATAGGAGATAGACATCTCTCTCTCTCTCTCTCTCTCTCTCTCTCTCTCTCTCTCTCTCTCTCTCTCTCTCTCTCTTCTCCCTAAAACCACCTTTTTCTAATGACCATAGATGAATTGAATAGGTTTTCATCAAGATAGGTCGAGAAAATCCATTAAGCAACATCTATGTGACAGATTGGAATGAACACACTTTCCCCCTCTTTCACTATCGACAATCACTAGATTTTCTATTGGAATCATGTTAAAACAAAAGGAACTTTTTGGAAACTATTACTATTCAAGTAGGGATGCATTCTCTAGTGATATCGACATAAGGAAAGCTTTCATGACAAAGAAGACTATAAGTTTCAACCCATTTCCCCAATTTTTCAACCAATCACTAGTTGAATGGGTAAATTCGGTTGCCATCAACCTCGATTTTGAGTTTTCACTTATATTTTTTAAATATTAAATTTTACAAGTGCACAATCCTACTATAACATAGACTTAGCAAATGCGGGTCAATCTACATAGATCTTACTTAATGGGAATTCAATTAAAACCTAGATTAACCTACTTCAATCTACCTAATGTTTAAAAGAAACAAAGAAATACTGATAAGTAAATAAACTATAGGAGATAACTTAGGCATAAACATAAAACTATCTAGAAACTTGAAATAAAAAAATTATTTCATTAATATTAACTTTGTACAATGAAATTAAGTAAGATATAATGCATTCAAATAAAGTAAACTTCATGTTTTTTGTCTTGAAATTCAACTCCTTTTTCCTGTTTAAGCATTATATTCATAGCCAACAAGCAAAGAGGGAGTCACCCAACATGCCAGTTCCCTTATAATGCCCAACCCTATCCAAGAAATCCTTAGGATTGAAGTGCTATGGCTGCAATGGAAAGAGCTGCCTAACCCACAAAGAATGGAGAGAAAGAAGATGGTGTTTAGATGTGTGGAATAGAAAAGAATAAATAGAATATATGCCTCTCCTCTTACTAAAAATCTACGAAGAGAATAGCTCTAGGAGATTACAAAGAAAAGAGAAGGAGGTGAACTAATGTGGAGCCCAACTATTAGAGTTAGGCATCCATCTTTGTCAATGAAAGGGAATGGAAAAACAATGAAAAAATGGAGACTAATGTTGCTAGAGATAGGAACATCACACTCTTCTACTCAAGGATATGTGGAAAGGAGGTGGTGCTCACCTTGAGAGAGGTGCCCCCTTCCTATCTCTCACATGAACCTAAAGCAAAGCATGAAGATTCGTATATGGACTTAGGACTAGACTCTTACTTCTTATCTAGTTGGTGTGGAAGTGTGGCTCTAGGGGAGAGATAGTGAGAGTCATCTCTCTCCTTCTATTTCTCAAGAGTTTTGGCTCTAATGTCCTAGGGAAAGTAAGATGTAGTCCTTGGTCTCTTTTCATCACCTCTATTTATATACTTATGGAGTGGAAGCACTAGGAAATGGATGGTTGAGATTATAAGAATAAGGGAGTAATGGATGATTGAGATGAAAGTAGAATGAAAAGGGGGAAAGATGCATAGAATGCTTGGAGTGAATGGAGGCTACATTGGACTTGAAGAATGGAGGAAACTAGAAAGAGATTAAACGTGGGGTTTAGGTGAGGATAGAAAGGAAAGATAGGATTGGAGGAAAGGAATGAGATGGACTGTATGGATGGACGTTTGGATGAATGTCATTCTTCATTGAATGGTGGAGCTGAGAGGAAGAAAATCATGGCATTCCTTAGGAAGTTTCCTCCAAATTTTATCTCAAAATCAAGTGGAATTCTCCTTGAAAAATAACGCATTCTCCTAATTCTTATGTTGAATATGTTGAATCACCCTTAAATGGAATGCAAGATGATGGCTAGGGCTTCATGGTTTTATCCTCTTCATTCCTCACCATTGAATCATACTTCATCCTAGATTAAGTGGTAGTGATTTCTTAGAAGTTTTATCTTCCAAAATAGCATGTTTTGTAGCTCATTGCTTCTCATCCATTGGATTAAGTACACCCTATAGTGAATGGTTTCGATTCTGCTGAACTTTTCTTATGCAAATCTCTTTCTCTCCATGATTCTCTCCCAGCCCACAATTTTTATCTCCAACTAGTAGGATTTAAGGAGTGGAACATGTCTTCTCCCTTGGAGAAATACATTTTCCTTTTGATATTTACTTGGGCAGCCAATTAGAAACATCTCCACCAATGACATTCAGTTTTGGTCTTCTTTGTAGTCTTGATTCTCATGGGTACATCATTATTTAATTGAGTTTTCATTGAGTGCTTTGTGATAGCCATAAGCAAGAGTAGATCTTGGCCATTGAATGCTAAAATTTGGATGAATGTTAGCCATAGATTTTCCATAAATTCTCTCTCTATTCACCACATTTTTTCCCTGAATATTCTTCCTTTATTTTCATCATCATCATTATCATCAAGACCTTATCCCAATTAGGGGTTGGCCACATGAATCTTATTCCTCCACTCCACTCTATTAAATATCATGGCTTCATTTAGTCCCAAAGTTTTTAAATCCTTCCTCACCACTTCTATCCACGTTCTTTTGGGCCTTACCCTTGCCCTTTTAGAACCTTCTATTTGTATTGCCTCACTCCTTCTAACTGGTGCTATTGTTGGTCTCCTTTGAACATGTCCAAACCATCTAAGTCTAGTCTCCCTCATCTTGTTACCTATTGGTGCTAACCCTAGATTTACTCTAATATTTTCATTTCTAATTCTATCCTTTCTTGTCTTACCACTCATCCATCTCAACATCCTCATTTCTGCGATGCTCATCCTATGAGTATGATGTTCCTTAACTGCCCAACACTATAATCCATAGAGTATGGCTGGCCTTATAACCATCCTATAGAATTTTCCTTTTAGTTTGAGTGGCACCCGCCGATCACATAAAACTCCACATGCACATCTCCATTTGTTCCAGCCCGCTTGGATTCTCTGGGTAACCTCCCTCTCAATATCTCCACTCTCATGGATCAATGATCTTAAGTACCAGAAGTGGTCTTTCACGGGGACTTCTTGGTTATCAATCTTGACTAGTGTTCCACTCCTACTCTCCTTGCTAAAATTACATTCCATATATTCTATCTTAGTTCTGCTAATTTTAAATCCTTCAGATTCTAATGCTTCACTCCATAACTCTAGCTTTATTTTCTCATATAAAAAATGTGAAATAGATTGCAACTCAAAACCTTGCATCGAAAAACCATGTGGCTCCTTAGGTGGTCTCCTCTAAGTGTAGTGAGAGAGAAAGTGAATGCAAGATGCTTTATGAGTGCCCCAATCTGACTTATTTTGTTTAAGAAAAAGATCATATACATGTGCATCCATTATATATGAATTGAACCTCTCTTAGAAGTACTCCAAGGTAGTGGAATTCTTGCATGCATGCATGCATTGGAAGTCTAATACCTACACTTTTGATAAAGACACCCTCCTTTGAGTGGATAAGGTTGGCCTTTCGCTTAGGCTTTTTTACTGCTTTGACTTTGATAAGGACAACCCATGTCAATTTGACTGCTCTAACATTTACAAGATTAGCGGCACCTTAATCTTGTAAATGTAAAATAAACCCTAATAATTGATATTTAAGTTAATTCCAAGTTTGGAGATTGCTAAATATAGGGATATTACATTTCATATTTCTAATATATCAAATACCCCCATACTTATGTTTTCATAGTCCTTAAGGAAAACTACAAAAGAAAAATAAAGAATAAAAAAATGTCCTAACCACTTTCGTAAGTGCTATTATATACATTTAGCATATGCAGAAAGGCTTTAAAGCCTTAACCTTTTCCTAATTGACAAGTAATAGTCCACTAAGGGTTTCTAGGAATGACATGCATAAATATTTCAAAACTCTTATTAAAGTCTTTAATTTATCTCAACGAATTTTCTTCCTTCAGCTTTCATTAAACTCCAAACTTTAACATGCTAAAAAGCTAGAAAAAAGTTCAAAAGTGTACCCATATGTTAAACATATTCCATTACATCATCAAACCTTAGAGTTTAAGCATGAGAATATAGCTCATATATACATAATTATTAGTCTCCATGTAAATTGTAACATAAATTACAATCCAAAAGTATTCTTTGACTTCAAATCTCACAAGATATTCTTGCCACATAGAAAAATGTCACTCAGATATGGTAAATCTCTTTTCAATATGCAAGTAGAATAATGTTCATCAAAGTCAAATTCTAGCATATTTCATAAAAAAAGAATGATAACTTGAAAAAAATGATAATTGTCTCATGGGAAGGATAAAAACTATTAAAGAATGTCACACTCTACTAAAATCCCTACTCATTAATAACCATATCTAAGCCATACTATTCCCAAGATCAAGTTAGGGCTTTTCATTAGGACGAAACAAAGGCTTATGAATGGGTTATCAAAGAAAGTGGTATAGGAGTGAACAAAAGTGTTAAGAAGATTTTGAAAAGGTCTTCTATTAAAGTATTCACAATCTTCTTTTCACATGATAGTGAATATTTTCCTTTTCATTGGCTATCTTTCTTCACTTTTTCCATTTTTGTCTTGACTTTATTTATAGTCTTTTTGAATTCTTCTTCTTTTTAGCCTTTTGATGTTCATCTCTTGAATTGTATTGTTCAAGATTTTTTTCAAGACAATCCTTCAACCATCTCTAAATATTTTCAAAACAACTAGGTAGTGGATATAATATAGGGTTTAATATGGGGAATCATGAATTGGTTATCAAAGAAAGGCTTCATATAAAGGCTGAAGGGTCTAACTAGTGGAAATAACTCAACAAAAACTAAAGGCTCTAGATTCTAATAAAAGGATGGCATCTATCATTTTCTAAGTTTCCTTTGACTTTATATGTTCATAAACTCAATAGATATATGGTATAGTATTTAATATGATTTCTAAATAGTTTACCAAAATGGGAATAATGAGACCAACTATGAATATTTATTTGCCGAAGAAAAATTTCGAATTTATATATAACCCTCTCAAGGAAAGAATGACTCTAATCTCACATGGGTTATAAGTCTTTACAAGTCTCCTTAAGGATATCTACGTTATACTTTCTCTTCAATTTAAACTATATATATACATATATATGGGTATTTTTGTAATAATTATTCCAAGTTTAATTTTTATGGAAAGCTATAGAAAAAGAAAAAATAATGAAGTAATTATATATAAATCTATTAATAAGTTAAAGTTCAAAGATATATTGAATATTTAAAAAATCTAAATTCTCATCCTTCTAAAGGAACTTGGATAAACTCAAATTTTTAATTTTTTAGAATAAAAAAGACTAAAAAAATAAGAAAAATGACTCTAAACACATCAAATTTGAAATACCATTCCCCAGACTTAAATTAAACATTACACCCAATGTTTTTAAAATAAAAGCATAGAAAAATGAAATAACTAAGTGGAGAGAGAAGGGCTAGAAAGATAGTACCTATATGCCATGGATGATGCATGAATATGTTGATGTGGCCAATAATGCATTATATAGAATGTAGATGCAAAATGCAAGACATTTATGGACTCTACTAGATTTATAAATGCAATTGACCTATAGTGGATTTAGTCTTTATAGATAGGCTCCTCTAGTAGTTCCTCCTCCTCATCAAGGTTTTTTAGCTGGAGAAAAGGTTTCAACCACTGACCATTAACTTTAGAAACTATACCATAATTTTCAATCTCAATGGCCCCATGAGGGTAAATAGTCTGTAGAATAGATGGGACAATCCAGCAAGACCGTAACTTCCCTCAAATGAGATACAAATGGGAGTTACACAAAAGGATCTTCTAACCTAGTTCAAACATTTTAAGTAGAAAATTTCTATCATGAACCATTTTTATATGACCCATGTTTCATTTGATGGTATTGTATGCATCTTGCATGATTTGCTCCAACTCTTTAAGTTGCAACTTCCTGTGGGTATTAGCTTTGTGATAATCAAAATTGATATGTCAAATTGCTTGATATGCTTTATTTTCCAACTCAACAAGAAGACGACAAGCTTTTTGAAAAACTAATTAGCATGGTGACATTCTAATAGGGTTTTCAAAAGTAGTTTGATAAGGCCATAACATTAATTAAGTCTTAAAGACCAATCTTTTCAACTTGGGTTTAACGTTTTATTTCCCTATTAGACACCTCTACTTGCTAGCTAGTTTTGGGGATAGTGGAGCCTTACAACTCTATGGGTTACAACATATCTCTTCTTTAGGGCTTCAAAGACCTCGCTGTAGAAATGTTTTCCACCATCACTAATGAGAGTGTGTGAGTTTCTTCATTCGATTTAACATTAGTTTCCTTTAGTTGCTCACCTTTTAGTTTAGTAAGTTTCCAATTTCATTTTAGTTTTAGTTTTTAGTAAGTTTCTTTTAAGTTTAGTTTCTAATTCCATGCATGCTTCCTTCTTAGTGGTTTTAAATTCGTAGTTTAATCACATCTCTTTGGCTGAAGTTAATTGATCTAAATAAAATCCAAAACATTGCAAATCTATGAGGTTTCTCATGGGATTGGCCTTACTTGCATGAAAATACTACATTGATTCATGTTCTTGAGAGTAATTTTAAAGTTACCCTATGCAACCCACCAAAAAAATCTCCACCCACCAATGGCATTCAATTATGATCTTCTTTATAGTTTTGATTCTCATTAGTCTATCTTTATATAAGTGAGTTCTCATTGGGTTTTTTAGGATATCCATAAGCAAGGGTAGATCTTGGCCATTGAAAGCTTCAAAAGTCTAGATAAATGTCAACCATGGATTTTCATGTAAATTGTCTCCCTTTTCACCATGTTTTTTCCCTTAATATTCTTCCTTTATTTTCTCATGTAAAAAATGTGGAATGGAGTGTGAGTCACCACCTTGCCTGGAAAATTGTGTGGCTCCTTAGGTGGTCCCCTCTTGAAGTGTAGTGAGAGAGAAAGTGAATTGAAGGTGAAAAGATCATATAGAAGTGTATTTATCATATATGAAACTAGTTTCTCTTAAAAGCTCTCCATGGTGGTGGAATGCTTGCATGCATGCATGCATTGGAAGTCTACCACCTGCACTTTTGATAAAGACACCCTCCTTTGAGTGGATAAGGTTGGTCATTTGCTTAGGTTTTCTAATTGCTTTGACTTTGGTAAGGACATGCCCATAACAATTAGACCTTTCAGACTATTTTATTGATGGAATTTGGAACTCGATAATGCTCGGACAGTGGTCTTGCTCTCTTTTAGAATTACAAGTGTAAAAAATATGTGTTTTTTCTTAGTTGTATCCTAGTCTTGCAAAATGTGATATAAATTCTAAGTAGTGTCATTTAAGTTGATGCTAGGGTTATAAACTACTAAATATAGGAATATTATATGTCATATCTCTAAGTATATCAATTATCCCTAGACTTACATTTTGCTAGTCCTCGAGAAAAACTACAAAAGAAAAATAAAGAATAGAAAAATCTAAAAAAAATTTAGCCACTTTTGTAGATATTATCATATATATTTAACATATGTTGAAAGCCTTTAAACCTAGAGTGGATGAGTTATAGTCTCATAAGCTTTATTTATCTCATTGAATTTTCTTTCATTTAGCCTTCATTAAACTCTTAACTTTAGCATGCTAATAAAAATAAACAAAGGTTCTAAAATCTACCCATATGCTAAAGATATTCCATTATTTCATAAAACCTTCGAGTGTAAGTGTGAGAATAAAGCCAATGCATACACAATTATCCATTTGCATGTAAATTATAACCTAAATTACCATCCAAAAATATGCTTTGACTTCAAGTCTCACAAGATATTCTTACCACTTAGAAAGATGTCACTCAAATATGGATAAATCTATCTTCAATATATAAGTAGAATAATGTTCATCAAAGCAAAATTCTCACATATTTCTTACAAAGAATGATGACTTACCAAAAATCTGATATTGGTCTTATGGAAAGGATATAAACTATTGAAGAATGTTACACTATATCAAAATCACTACTCATTCATAACCATATTGAGGCCATACTATTCCTAAGATCAAGTTAGGGATTTTCACTAGGATGTAACAAAGGCTTAGGATAGAGTTATCAAATAAAGTGGCTATCTTTCTTCACTTTTTCAATTTTTCACTTGACTTTATCTATAGCCATTTGATGTTTATCTATTGAATTGTATTGTTCATACTTTTTCTCAAGCTAATCCTTCAACCATCTCCACATATTTCCAAAACAACTAGGTTGTGGATATATTATCGGTTTAATTATGGGTAATGGTGAATTGGTTATCAGAGAAAAGTCTTAATATAAAGGCTCAGGCATCTAACTAGTGGAAATGACTCAAGTAATGCTAAAGGCTTTGGGTTTTAACAAAAGGGTGACATCTATCATTTCCTAAGTTTCATCTAATTTAATATGTTCATAAACTCAAGAGATATAGCCTATAGTCTTTAATATGATTTCTAAATAATTGACCAAAATGAGTATAATGATACTATCTATGAATCTGTATCTGCTATAGAAAACCTTAGAATTTATGTATAACCCTATCAAAGAAAGAAACCATCTCACATGGCTATACAATTCTTCATTAGCATCTCTAAGTTATAATTTCTCCAACTTAAGCTTTATATATACAAATACATACATACATATATGAGTATGTGTGCGTGTAATAATTATTTTGAGTTTAATTTTTATGGAAAACATTAAAAAAGGATAAAAATAAAATAATTATATACAAATCTATTAATAAGCTAAAGTTCAAAGATATACAAAATATTTACATAGCTCATATTTTACATATATTTAAGAGTCCACTAATAAGTGTTTAATTTTTCATAAAAAGCACAATTAATACCCATGTGTTGAAACTTATAGGGGTTAATTAGAGTTTTTATACCAAAATTCATAACACATGCATTTTTGACCTAATAACCAAAAAGTTTGTTATTTGTAGGTCCAAAAGCTAGTCGAAGGTAAGTATGTGATTAATCATGTTTAATTAGGATTTTTCACTTTTAGTAGGAAGTAAGATGGTGATCTAACGACTAAAAATCGATCGGGAAGAGTTTAAAGATGAAGATCAAAAGATTGAGTCAAAGCCTCAAAATCATCATTTCAGCATAAACCAAAGGCCAATATCATCTTATGGATTAGTAATGGATGTGATTAAAGGGGCTAAAGATGGCCACAGTGGACCCATGAAGTAAGCCATGGATTCTCGTACCTTTGCATGAAAACCACTTAAGCCATGTTAGCCATATAACCCATGAAAGAAGGTGGCAAGGTAAGAAATTCAAGCCAAATCATACAAGCCACTCAAGCCAAGGGTTGAAGCCAAGAAAACAAGGCAATGAAACTTCCTAATCTGGCCATGAAGCTTAGCCAATGGAGCCTTCAAAGAGAGCCTTAAGGGAAAATCTATTAAAATAAGAGGGCATGTGAACCAATGGGATAAGAGCAACCAATTTTTAGAGTTTTTCTCACTTTTCCCCACTTTTTCATTAATTTCTACCTCACCCTTAAGATGCACTACGAATTACCAAAACTCTAACTCCTTCCACCCCTTAGGAAACTGCTCAACCAACCAAAATTCTCCACCTAATACCTCTCACCTCTTTCCTAACCTATCCCCACTCACTTTCCTAAAACCACAAGTCTCCAACGGTTTTGGAAGGGGGGAGACCCCCCTTCCTAAAAAGGTGGCGTTTCCCACCTACCTCCCTTCTTAAGACAGCTCACTTGCTCCACGCACTTTCCTATTTGGTGTCCATTCTTTTCCCCCATCCTATGTGATGACCTGGATTTTTGTAACACATTTTGTAATACATTTTTCAAAGGCAGGGCACGCCCTTAGTAGTAAAAAATTTTTGCAAAACAAAGCAGTGAAAATTCTTTTCTTCAGAACTTGTTTGGTAAAACCCAAGTCATCACTTCATACATAACATAAGTAGAATTTTGTACAAGATAAATTTCCATTGAAGGAATATACTTTCATTAAATTCTAGAATCCATCCAGTGGTTCACAGTACAACCTAGATATCAGTACAATACTTATCCAAATTACATAATCCAAAATTCAAACCTCACCATATATTAAAAACTCTCAATACAATATAATACTCTCAAATAAAAATACATGTCTTCAAGGGATATACCCTGATTGATAATTCTTCCAAGTCTTCTTAAGTCTTGAGCTCCTCATATTTTGATATTCTTATATCGAGGATAGGATTTCACTTCAAACTTAAGGATCATCATTTACAATGAATGATACCCATGTTCATATAAGTTTAGGGATCACCATTCTATATGAATGATTCGCATGTCAGATAATTTGTCTATTTATCTAGGGCTAGAATATCTTCAAGTTCCCTATTCACTTAGGGTTTTCCTAAATTCTAACTTAACCATTTCATATGTGTTTTGGTTGGATCATAAGGGTTTTCAAGGGGTTTAAGATAAGTATTTACATTACACTCGTCAACATTTCTAGACATAAGATCATGTATTCAACATGTATTTCTCATGTAGATGCATTCATAAAATCCCCCTACCTTTAAGTAGTGATTCATCTCTCCAAATCTTCCATGATCCTAATTGGTGTGTGAAATATGTAAATCCATACATACTGCCAATATGAATAATCCTATATTTTTTATCATATCTATATTCTTTGTCTAATCTTGTCCTTTGATATAAAGGATCTAGATCTTTTGTCCTATCATGATCTATCTTCCTTAGATAGTATTGATCAATAGATCTAACGGTTGAAATAATCTTCTAATCTTTCATATCTGAGTATTTTCTATTCTAAGTCATTGTATATACCTTTCTATGATCCTGATCTTTCATAGATCCTTTGATCAACAATTTATACTTGTTGATAAAGATCAAGGGCTTAGATCTTCTATCATCTAGTTCTTCTTTGATCTAAGTTCAATTGTTTGATCATCCCTAAGGAGGATGATCTTGGTTCTGTTCCTTGAATCATATTTGATCAAGGGTTCAGATCTTCTATTCTATTTGATCTAAATTGCAAGCAATATATATATATATATATATATCATACGTCAAAAAGTATTTATTTCTTTTATAGTTCTTAATCATTTAAGATCCCATGGATCTTGTTTGATCATCCTTATCTTACTTTAAAAATTTATTAAGGTTAGATAATTTACTAACATTTGATGCTCTTATTATTATTATTCAACCAGTTAATGTTTTATTGGTTGAAGATGGTTAATTTCATCCTAAGTCTAGATAGCTCCTCTTATTGCCAATTGACTAAGGGTTACTAACTGAATGGCTGAACACAAAATGGTTACTTCAATCCTCATGTAAGGAGGTGTTTTGTGACGACCCAGGTTTTTCCATGCATTTTTAAATGCAATATCTAATTCCTAAGGCGAGATGCATCCCTATTTGAAAATCATTTTATGAAAACAATGCAATGCAATGGAAAATCTTTAGTTTTAAACTCATTTTGAAAACCCCGAGTGTCATTTGCTTTCACAACAACCAAAGTAGTTTTTGAAAAACTTTAGAAATCATAAATGTTTTCCCAGGTCTATCCAGTCACTGCTCACAGCCCAACTGTAAATAAATACAAATACATGTCCAAAGGGTAGAGTGTTTACTTACATGTATAATTGTCTCTTTTTGATTTACATGCTCCTGAGGTGTCTTCTGTCACGTGCGTATCTTGTCCTTAAGTGCTTACTTGTGTCTGAAAAATGTTAAGGATTGGGTGAGTATATACTATACTCAGTAGGAGTCTATCACTACTAGTTTTACAATGCATGCTATGCTTAAAATCATATGCTCTTTAAAACATGTTCATGTTTGAACACTCATGTTCAATATCGATATTAAAAACCATTGCCAAATTGGAATACTAACGACTTAAAGAATAGCATAATCCAAGTCGAAAGCATCATATATATCATAAAAACAATGATATGTATAAGATGCTCAACTAAATCCAACTCATAGATATATGGTATGGTCGACCAACATCATGTTATGCCATATGCAATGCAAGTAAATTCTCAAAACATAGGGCCCATTATGCCCATGACCTCCTCGCCGTGTGGTCCCCAAGTACCTCGGGACACAGGGTCATAGCCTCCATGGGGCATATGACACTTCGACGCAGTGCCGTGACACCAGTGGTAGCCCCCTGTACCACATGCAGTCGAAGCAGGGACATGCCTTTTTGGCATGGTACCCTTTCCACTTAATAGTGGTAGAGGCTAGGAGGCCACCCCAGACCTCTCGGCATAGCGCCCATGAGCTTACTAGCCCAAATCATATACGATCAATCAAGAAAAAACCTCTTTTTCTAAATCTGTCCCCTTTGGGTCCCTCACAACTGCCTGGCCCTCACAACTGCCTACCCAGCGTCTTTTGGGCACTCCAACGTCTTTTGGTAACCCTCAAGGACATGCAATTTTTCAAAACTCAATAACCACAAATCATGCAATTTATACAATCGTTTGCAAAACATGTCTATGCATAATGTATTTATCATATGCATGTTGAATTCATTAAGTCATGCTAAACAAGTCATATAACTTACACTTAAAACATGCATTCTCAAAACAATCATGGGCTATTTTTAAAAGTCTAGTAGCGATAGAGCACCTACCTGGTTTGGTCACGCTAGCCCCCTTGTCCTCGTACGCTCCTACTCATAGTTTAGGGGAACAAGGTTAGCATGGCCTATTTCTATAGGTTTTAGAATGGTTGATCCCACTACTTAGGCATTAAGGGTTCATTCCCATGCCTATGGGCCTCCTAAGGTCCTAATTGGGCCTTGGTATCGTCAGGTTTACAAAGGTTTAGTGGCCCCACACCACTATCATAGTTTAAGGGTCATTCCCACCTTATATAGGACCTTAATCAGGTATTTTATAGTCTAGGTGTGTCTACGTCGTCGATATGAACACAACGCCTTTCGCGGTGCCTCAATCGGAGCCCTAGAACCCAAGTTATGGGCATTTTAAAATCAAGTGTACATAGAAGGCCATACAAGGTGGAAGCCCAGGATGCTAACGCTTCCCGCGTTAGCGGCACCCGCCCCAGCGGGTGCGTCTACAGACGCACCGGGCTTCCGCCCGACTTTTGCTTTTGCGGGGGCGTCCACAGACGCGCCCACTGGTTTCTCTCTAACGCGGTCGATGCATTTTCGTCCTGTGGGGACTGGGGCATCCTAAGGATGCCCTGGTTCAACCCTATCGAACTAGTGCACCCTAGGCACCATCCCTGGGTCCTTTGTGGCTCCTTAGAGGTCCGTTTTGCATGGTTTTTCATGCAGAAACTTGGGGAAACCCACCCTAAGTCTAAGGAGGAGATGGGTTTAGAGGGGTTTTGGGCATACCTGGTTCGTGGCCGGGTTTTTCCCATGTTTTCTCCTTTTGCCTGCCTCTCCACGATAGGTTTTTCCCAAGCTTTTTGGCTGCCATTGGAGGCACCCAAGAGCTCTATTTATAGAGCTCGAAGAGGGTTCTGGAGGGGGTTCTTACCGCCATGGAATGGTGGTGGAGAAACCTCTAGAATGGTAGTGGTTTCTCTCCTGCACACCGCCATTCTAGAACCCTCTAGGAGGTTGAAGAAGAGGAGTGCTCGTATCAAAATGGGTTCCTATTTTTCTCAGGCCAAATCCGTTTTTAATTTAAATTACACTTTTGCCCTTGAACTTCAAACGGCCATAACTTGCTCATTTTAACTCCGTTTTAAGTGATTTTAGTCTTGTTGGATTCCTTTTTCTGAGACACACCTAAGGGTAATATTCTTAGGACCAAATTTCTGGGTCTAGTCAGGGTGAACGGTGAAATGACCAAAATACCCTTATCTCCAAAAGGGGAACTTTTCATTTCCTATAGAATGTCCAATTCATTTTTGTTAAAAATAGTGTAAATTGCTCGGGCATTACATGTTTAGACCTCACAAATGTCAACGACAGGTAGGGGAAGAGTGAGGATCTATTAGAGAACCCCCTTAACCACCATGTTCAGCATTCACTAAAGTTATCTTAGCTCAACCTTTCATAAGGTTCCTATGAGCATTTTAACCCTAAGTACTCTTTCTAATTGATTTTAATTAGATCCATGAATATTTAAAATGCCATTCATAGGGTTTATTATTCTCCTAGTTTGGGCCAAGGATTTAATAATCCTTATATTGTCCTACTAATTATAGTCCTTACTAATATTAAGTCAAATTCATTCACTCATCTTAATTCTCCATGAATCTCTATATTCCATTAGTTTACATTTTTAGCGATTTATGCTCATTATATCTTAACAACTACTTAGCAATTGAATCTACTTATAAAATTTGACAACAATTAAATTATAAACTTTAAAGCATAAATCCAATATAAGTTTAATGACCATTTATACTAACATGCTTCCTATGAATGTAACTTAACCTAATGAAATAAAACTATACTTAAACTAGCATGATCCTAAGTTATGAAATACATGAAATTCTAATCTAATGGAATCATGCTAAAATCTTAAATATAAACTAACAAGAACCTAAGATAATTAAATCTACCAACATAATAACAAACTAATAACATTTAGAGCATAGCATGCTAAAATTTAAGAATTACACTATCTTGCTTCCTACTTTATTACATAAATCACATTTACAATTCTATTATCAAATAAAACACAATTAAACTAATTAGATTAAGATTATTAGAAACTTTTACTTATGATCCAACCATTAGATCTTGGATATTTTCCTTTAGATCAAGGGTTTTAATTACAATTAGGGCTTTTACTCCATTAAGATCCAAAGATCATATCCACATGTTTTTGTCACATTTAATCCATGATCTAATTTGATTTCATCATAATCCCATTTATACAATCCATCCAAAGGGTGTAATCATGCTTGATCTCACTCTTTGTATTTTTAGGGTTTTTCTACTATAAAGGGTAGATCTCTCAATTTATCTTAAATCTATCAAAATAAATCATAGATATTACTTTATTTCAACATTATTTCATCATTAAATTTGATCCCCAAGATCTGATCATCTCAGATCTTGAAGATCATAAAAATTGGAAGCTTGTTTCCAAAAAGCATAAAGTTTCTTGAATATTTTTATCAATTTTATATTTTCAGAAGAAAATAGACATTATAAGCTTTCCGTAGCTTCTTTCCAATATTAATTTGGAGTTTAGATGACTCCACAATTGATGAATGAATTTCACAGTCATTTTGAGGGTTTAGATTAGATCTGGGCATGGCAGAACAGATGGTACTAATCGTTTAGGTAGAGCAGGTTTGGTTGGACGGAGCGGTGGCCACGCTCTCATCACTAGGACGTATGCAATAATGTGCTGCTCAAGACCTGCACTGTCATGTAGACGTTCTGTCAGGACGTCATCGCCAGGTGGAGATGCTCCCGCCAGGCACGTTTTCGTGCGGCGTCTTGCTACGACGTTCTGGGAGATGGATCTTATAAAGAAGATTAAACAATCCATTTTGGACCGTCCAATCAATTCCTCTTCAAGACATAATGAAATTTCTTGAAAATTCTACCCTAGGGGTTTTGGACCCTTCAGGATCAATTGGACATCACAGATTTTCCATTTGAGCCCTCCATCATACAGAAATGAAGGGTTCTTATCCTTACTTGATTTTTATAATTTTTAACCTAAACTTAATTTTAGAAAAATAAAAATTATGTAAACTAACATGAAATAAGTATGGGAAGAGTTTTACAACCCAATTATAAAGAAGTATGGGAACATGTAAACCTAATTGGAGAAGAACGTAGGTTTTACAACCCAATTATAAAGAAATATCCCGTTGATGATAAGATCACTCGATAACCATTTATTTTGTGATTTCCTGTTGATCAAACTATTGGATCTTGAAATTTATTTTTAGATTTTGTAGATAAGGCAGTCTAAGACAATAGGAATGATACGATTTGTGAGATTTGATTTGGAATAGAGTGCCTAATTGAATTTAGGTCTCTTGTTCCAATCTAGAGAGAGGAGAGAGAAAGTGAAAGAAGAGAGAATTTTGGGAGTTTTTAAAATTTGGGAATGAATCTAGATTTGGTTTCTCAGGGGAAGTAATGTAATTTTATGATAATTTTAATGAACATTTTTTGAAGATTTTGCCAGGTGTATTTATAGATGTTTTTGAAATTTTCACAATTACTTATAATAATTATGTTTTAATTCTTTTGAATATTAAATTGACATTGGATCCTCCACTAGCACCTCCTTCTCCACTATTAGTGTAATGACTCCATTTTTGTAACCTTGAAATCCCAAGTTGGTAATAAAAAGTTCACTTTTTAAGATAAGAGTATTTTGGTCATTTCACTATTTACCCTAAGTAGACCCAGAAATTTGGTCCTAAGAATAGTACCATTAAGTGCGTCTCGGAAAAAGGAATCCAACAAGACCATAATCATCCAAAACGGAGTTAAAATGAGCAAGTAATGGCCCTTTGAAGTTCAAGGGCAAAATGGTAATTAAATTTAAAAACGAATTTTCCTGAGAAAACAGAGACCCGTTTTGATACAGGCACCCCCTTCTTCCCAAACATACTAGAGGTTTCTAGAATGACGGTGTGCAGGGGAGAAACCACTACCATTCTAGAGGTTTCTCCGCCGCCATTCCATGGCGGTCGAAACCCCTCCAGAACCCTCTGTAAGCTCTATAAATAGAGCTCTTCGACGCTTCCAATAGCAGCCCAAAACCTGGGAAAAACCAATCTGAGAGCTGTGTGCAAGAGGAGAAAATGTGGAAAATACTCACCCACGAACCAGGTACGCCTTAAACCACTCTGAACCCATCTCCCCCTCAGTCTTAGGATGAATTTTCCTAAATTTTTGCATGAGAAACCATACAAAATGGGGCTCTAGGGAGCCACAGCAGACCCAGGGAAGGTGCCTGGGGCGTACTGGTTCTACATGGCCAAACCAAGGCGTCCAGAGGACCCCCCGGTCACCACAGGACCAAAACTTGTCGAGTGCGTTCAAGAGAACCCGACAGGGGCGTCCACGAACACGCCCGCAAAAGAGAAAATGGGTGGAAAGCTCTGTGCGTTGGTAGACGTGCCCTGTGGGGCGCGCACCATTAACGCGTAACGCTTTAGCGTCCTAGGCTCCTGCCTCGTATGGGCCTTCTATGTATTCTTAATACTAAAATGCCCATAACTTGAGTTCTAAGACTCCGATTGAGGAGCCGCAAGAGGCGTTGTGTTCGTATCGACAGCGCAGATACACTCAAACCATAAAATACCTGATCAAGTCCCTATCTAAGGCTGGCATGACCCTTAAACCATGATAGTGGCGCGGGGCCACTAAACCTTTGCAAACCTGACTATACTAAGGCCCAATTAGGGACCTTAGGAGGCCCTTAGGCATGGGAATGAACCCTTAATGCCTAAGTAATGAGGTAAACTATTCTAGAACCTATAGAAATAGGCCAAGCTAACCTTTTCCCCTAAACCATGTCCAAGATTGTACGAGGACAAGGGGACTAGCAGGATCAAACCAGGTAGGTGTCCTATCGCTACTAGACTTTTAAAAAGAACCCATGATGCTTTGAGACTGCATGTTTTGAGTCATGGTTGCTTTTCTAATGCATGTTTGAAGTTCTTAAGTTACATGTCCTGTCTTTATGACATATAAACTTATGTTACATCCTTATGCACATGACCTGCTTTTGAGTTAATGTAAAAACTAGTATGCAAACGTGTCTTCATGTTTTATGGCTTTAAACACGATACTAGCATAAAGTGATTTTTATGCATTGCTTGCATGTCTTGAAAAGAGATGCATAAATTGCATAGACATGTTTTGAAAACGGATTCTTGTATGCATGATAAGTGCAGCCTTGGCCGATGAGGGTGGGCTAATGAGGGCGGGCCTATGAGGGCAGGCCAGAGAGAGCTAACATGCTTCCAGGCTGTCAGGCTTCTAGGCAGGGTTATGACTTTGAATGCGATACTAGCATGAGCAGATTTTATGCATTATGTGCATGTTTTGCAACTGATTGCATAAATTGCATGATTTGCGATGATTGAGCTTTGGCTTTATCTTTAGATGCTTTTGGGCTAGTAAGCTCGTGGGCGCTATGCTGAGAGGTTCGGGGTGGCCTCCCAGCCTCTACCACTATAGGTGGAAAGGGTACCATGCCAAAAAGGCTTGTCCTTACTTCGATTGCTGAGTGGTACCGAGACTACCACTGGTGTCACGGCACCCGATCGAAGTGTCATATGCCTCGTGGAGGCTACGACTGAGTGTCCCCAGGTACCCGGGGACCACACGGCCATGAGGTCGTGGGCATAATGTGCCCTATGTTTTTGGAGGATTTACTTGCATTGCATATGGCATGACATGAGTATGGTCGACCATAGATCCATGAGTTGGATTCAATTGAGCATCTTATGCATATCATAGTGTATTTTCATGATATCTATGTTACTCTCGACTTGGATTATGCGATTCTTTAAGTCATCAGTATTCTATTTTGACAATGGCTTTTAATATTGATATTGAACATAAGTGTTCAAACATGCACATGGTTTAAAGACCATATGGTTTAAAACATAGCATGCATTGTAAAACTACTAGTGATAGACTCCTACTGAGTATAGTGTATACTCACCCAATCCTTAACATTTTTTAGATACAAGTAAACACTTAAGGACAGGATATACCTGTGCCGCGACAGAGAACATCCGAATTAAGTACAAGTAAGTAAAGCCCTACCTTATCTTTTAGTGAATGTTACTTGATTGTAGTTACTCTTTGCAGCTGGGGCTGTGACTAACACTTTCTTGGGAATAGAGTTGATTTAAAACTATGCCATGTTTATATGATTTGAAAATGTGTTTTGACACTCGGGATTTTATATGAAAGATTGCTTTCCAACGAAAAAGATTTTCATGCATTTCATATTTCTAAAGCAAGAGCTCGTCTTTTTATGAAATTGCATCATATAAAACCCTGGTCATCACAGTTGGTATCAGAGCGTGGTTTGACATTACTCACAACCCAGTTATGAGGAGAATAACTTGTAATCAAGTTTCATCCATGAAAGATTAAGGGGTAATATGATAACACATACTAAGGTCTTGTGAATTACCTTGTGATTTACAGATGCCTAGAAAGAAAGTAAGCGATGCTCCAAGACTTGAAGCCCCACCAGTGGACTTCACTGGTTTAGGCAATGGGATTGCTGAATTATTCCAGCAATTCCTACAACATATGGGACAATACATGAGTAATCAACAAACCCAAACCCCTACCACACGAGATCCTTCCCATGATAAAGTAATAGATAGGACTGAGGTTCAGTTAGAGAGGTTTCAGAAATTAGCTCCTCATTCACAGGAGAAGATGAAGCATCTATAGCTGAAAAATGGTTAATTGATATTGAAAAGATATTTAAAGCCATTAACATAGCTGAAGAAAGAAAGGTACCCATGGCCACGTTTGTGTTTAGGGGAGAGGCTACCTTTTGGTGGGAAACAGCGGAAAGGACTTATTTTGACCAGCAAGAAATAATAGGATGGGAAGAGTTTAAAAAGGTCTTTAATGAGAAATATTTTCCTAAACACGTAAGAAAACAGAAAGAAAAGGAATTTATCGACTTAGAACAAGGAAACATGACTGTCCAACAATATGAAAATAAATTCATTAGTCTCCAAAGATTTGCACCACATGCTTGTGCTGATGAGGAAGACGCAGCAAAAAGATTTGTAGATGGGCTCAACCCAGGACTCAGGAACAGAGTTCTAGGTTTCCAACCTTCCACCATAGCCAAAGCCGTAGAGATGGCCTCCCTATACGAAAAAGATTATCAAAGGAATCAGGCAATAAAGGAAACTAAGAACATCAACACCATGAGAAATAAAGGAAAGAGACCATTTCAGTCATCTAGACCCATGCCACCTTTCAAGAAGCCGTTTGAAAACAAAGGAAGGAGACCAGACTGGAAGACATGCCCTAGGTGTAACAGGAATCATTTAGGCAAACCATGTCCTACTTTCACCATCACTTGCTATACTTGTGGAGAATTAGGACATTTTGCTAGGAATTGTCCTAAAAGGAAAATTGAAGAGCATAAAGGAGATCAGGTTCCAAAGAGCCAAGGACGTGTCTTTGCCCTCACTTCCAGTCAAACTCAGGCTTCAAATGCAGTAGTTGAAGGTATTCTTCCTATCTATGATACACCTGCTAAAGTTCTATTCGATACAGGCTCCACTCATTCTTTCATATCCTGGGAGTTTGCATCAACCTTAGACATTATACCACAGGACCTGGACTTCACTCTAGAAGTCATGATTCCTATAGGCCAGGCACTTCCCACCTATGCTTATCTCCAGGATGTCCCCGTTTTTGTCAAAGATCATTTGCTACATGCCAATCTCATTCACTTTGATATGAATGACTTCAACGCCATCCTAGGTATGGATTGGCTAGCCCTTCATCAAGCCTTTGTTGATTGCCACAAGAAACGTGTCACTTTTACCCAACCTAATGGAGACACTTTCACCCTCCAAGGCAGAAAGGATTATTCTAGAGCGTGTGTTATTTTTTCCATGATAGCAATTAAGCACATTGCTCAGGGATGTCCCTTCTTCTTGGCCAAGATTGAATCTGTCGAGAGTCCCTAACCAAAGCTAGAGGATGTCGAGGTAGTCCAAGAATTTCCTGAAGTATTCCTTAAGGACTTACCAGGTCTACCCCCACCAAGAGAAATTGAGTTTACCATTGACCTTATAGCCGGTACTTCCCCTATTTCCAAATCTCCTCACCGAATGGCTCCTGCAGAACTAAAAGAATTGAAGACCCAGTTATAGGAACTACTTGACAAAGGGTTCATACGGCCTAGCGTATCTCCGTGGGGAGCTCCAGTCCTTTTTATTAAGAAAAAGGATGGCTCCATGAGATTATGCATAGACTATCAGATGCTAAATAGGGTCACCATTAAGAATAAGTACCCTCTTCCCCGAATTGATGATCTTTTCGATCAACTTCAGTTAGCCAGAGTCTTCTCTAAGATTGATCTACAATTCGGATACCGTCAACTTCGAGTTAGAGAAGAAGATATCCTCAAGACATCCTTTAGGACTCGATACGGCCATTATGAATTCAGAGTGATGTCCTTTGGTTTAACTAATGCTCTAGCCGCGTTTATGGACCTCATGAATAGGGTGTTCAAGGAGTACTTAGACAAATTCATCATAGTGTTTGTAGATGATATCTTGATATATTCAGAAACTCCTGAAGACCATAAGGAACATCTAAGGATAACATTAAGCACCCTATGAGCACATAAGTTATAAGCAAAATTCAGTAAGTGTGAGTTTTGGTTGAAAAAGGTTAATTTCTTATGACACATTATTTCTCAAGATGGCATAGCAGTTGACCCCGCTCAGGTTGAATAAATACAGAAATGGGAAAGACCTAAGACAGTCATAGAAATAAGAAGCTTCTTAGGACTTGTTGGATATTACAGGAGATTCATCAAGGGTTTTTCATGAATTGCTTTACCTTTAACTAAGTTGACTAGGAAAGACACGAGATTTGAATGGACTGATAAATGTTAGGAAAGCATCCAAGAACTAAAGAGAAAGTTAACTACAGCACCTGTCCTTACCTTACCTTCAGGAAGTGGCGGATTTGAGATATACAGCAATGCCTCGCAACAAGGACTAGGCTGCATTCTTATACAACATGGGAAGGTAATTGCTTATGCTTCTCGACAACTCAAGAAGCATGAAGTCAATTACCTGACCCATGACTTGGAATTAGCGGCCATAGTCTTTGCCTTGCGAATCTAGAGACATTATCTATATGGGAAAAAGTTTGAAGTTTTCACAGATCATAAGAGTCTTAAATATATCTTTTCCCAACAAGACTTAAACATGCGACAAAGAAGATGGATGGACTACTTAAAAGACTATGACTTCTCCATCCATTATCACCCTGGAAAACCTAATGTGGTAGCTGATGCATTAAGTAGAAAAACCCAAGGGATGTGTGCAAGTTTATTTACTAAGAGATGGAAGCTATTACAAGAAGTAATAACATGGAAACCAGACATAAGTAAGTGTAAGATCATTATGGCAGGTCTAACGATAAAGTCGGCTGTTAATGAAAAGGTTAAGCAAGTACAGAAAGGAGATCCAGACATACAAGCTTTCATAGGAAAACTAGGGTTTACTAAAGGGGAAGATGGTAGCGTTTACATGCGAGGAAGATTAGTGGTACTGACTAATGAAGAATTAAGACAAGAAATCTTAAAAGAGGCTCATCGGTCTAAGTATACTATACACCCGGGAGGAACTACGATGTATCAAGACTTAAAGAGACAATATTGGTGGGATGGTATGAAAAGAGACATAGGAAAATTTGTGGCAAAGTGTCTAACATGTCAACAAGTAAAGGCCGAACATCAAAGACCTACGGGATTGTTACAACCCCTTGAGTTACCTGAATGGAAATGGGATCATATTACCATGGACTTCATCGTAGGGTTACCCAGGACCACTAAGGGTCATGACATGATCTAGGTAATTGTTGATAGATTGACGAAGACAGCCCATTTCCTTCCCATATGCCATACACAATCCACTGATAGCCTATCTCAACTATACATCAAAGAGATAGCGAGTTTACATGGCATACCCCTTAGTATCACTTTAGATAGGGATAGCCGCTTCACTTCACAACTCTGGAAGTCTGTTCAAAAATCCTTAGGATCTTCCTTGAACTTTAGCACAGCCTTCCATCCACAGACTAATGAACAGTCAGAGCGCATAATCCAGATAGTCGAAGACTTGCTGTGAGATTGTGCCCTCGATTGGAAGCAGAGCTAGGATGAAAACCTATCGCTAGTAGAGTTTGCGTACAACAACAGCTTTCAGTCGAGCATTAGCATGGCTCCATACGAGGCGCTCTGTGGGAGACCCTATCGATCACCCACCAGTTGGAGTGAAGTTGGAGAGTCCAGGGTGCTCCAGTCCGAGCTGGTGGAGCAATGCTCTGAGAAGGTCAAACTCATAAGGAAACGCCTCCTCACAGTGCAAAGCTGGCAAAAGAGCTATGCTAATCAAAGGAGGAGACCCTTAGAATTCGACATAGGAGAGCACGTTTTCCTGAAGATATCTCCCACTAAAGGAGTTATGCGGTTCAATATCAAAGGCAAGCTTAGTCCGCGTTACATAGGACCTTTTGAAATCCTGGAGAAAGTGGGAAAAGTGGCCTATAGGATCACACTCCCCCCTCAGATATCTGAAGTGCATAATGTATTCCATATATCTATGCTAAGGAGGTACGTGCCTGACCCTGCTCATGTCGTCACCCAGGTGCCCATAGAGTTGACAAAGGATCTCAAGCTAGAGATGAGACCAATTGAGATACTGGATCGTAAGAGTAAGAAGATGCAGAACAAAGACATACACTTAGTCAAAGTTTTGTGGAGAAATGCGCACATGGAAGAAGAGACTTGGGAACCAGAGTCAGAAATGTGAGAAAAGTACCCCGAGATCTTTTGACTATAAATATTGTAGAATTTTGGGGGCGAAATTCCCCTAAGGAGGTAAGAATGTAATGACTCCATTTTTGTAACCTTGAAATCCCAAGTTGGTAATAAAAAGTTCACTTTTTGAGATAAGGGTATTTTGGTCATTTCACTGTTCACCTTGACTAGACCTAGAAATTTGGTCCTAAGAATAGTACCTTAGGTGCGTCTCAGAAAAAGGAATCCAACAAGACTAGAATCACCTAAAACAGAGTTAAAATGAGCAAGTTATGGCCCTTTAAAGTTTAAGGGCAAAATGGTAATTAAATTTAAAAATGAATTGGCCTGACAAAACAGGGACCCGTTTTGATACGGGCACCCCCTTCTTCCCAAACATACTAGAGGTTTCTACAATGACGGTGTGCAGGGGAGAAACCACTGCCATTCTGGAGGTTTCTCCACTGCCATTCCATGGTGGTAGAAACCCCCTCCAGAACCCTCTGTAAGCTCTATAAATAGAGCTCTTGGGCACCTCTAATGGTAGCCCAAAACCCTGAGAAAAACTAATTTGGGAGCTATGTGCAAGAGGAGAAAATATGGAAAATACTCAGCCATGAACCAGGTACGCCTTAAACCACTCCAAACCCATCTCCCCCTTGGTCTTAGGATGAATTTCCTTAGATTTTTGCATGAGAAACCATGCAAAATGGGGCTCTAAGGAGCCACAACGGACCCAGGGAAGGTGCCTGGGGTGTACTAGTTCGACATCGTCGAACCAGGGCATCCCGAGGACCCCTCGGTCACCACAGGACCAAAACGCGTCGAGTGCATTCAAGAGAACTCGATGGACGCGCCCGCAAACGAGAAAAGGGACAGAAAGCCTAGTGCGTTGGTAGATGCACCCTATGGGGCACTCGCCACTGACGCACGACGCATTAGCATCCTAGGCTCCCGCCTTGTATGGGCCTTCTATGTATTCTTAATACTAAAATGCCCATAACTTGAGTTCTAGGACTCCGATTGAGGCGCCGCGAGAGGTGTTGTGTCCGTATCGACGGCGTAGACACACCCAAACCATAAAATACCTGATCAAGCCCCTATCTAAGGCTGGAATGACCCTTAAACAATGATAGTGGCATGGGGCCACTAAACCTTTGCAAACCTATCTATACCAAGGCCCAGTTAGGGAACTTAGGAGGCCCTTGGGCATGGGAATGAACCCTTAATGCCTAAGTAGTGAGGTAAACTGTTCTAGAACCTATAGAAATAGGCCAAGCTAACCTTTTCCCCTAAACCATGTCTAGGAACGTATGAGGACAAGGGGAGTAGCACGATCAAACCAGGTAGGTGTGCTATCGCTACTAGACTTTTAAAAAGAACCCATGATGCTTTGAGACTACATGTTTTGAGTCATGGTTGCTTTTCTAATGCATGTTTTAAGTTCTTAAGTTACATGTCCTGTCTTTATGACATATAAACTTATGTTACATCCTTATGCACATGACCTGCTTTTGAGTTAATGTAAAAACTAGTATGCAAACGTGTCTTCATGTTTTATGGCTTTAAACACGATACTAGCATAAAGTGATTTTTATGCATTGCTCGCATGTCTTGAAAAGAGATGCATAAATTGCATAGACATGTTTTGAAAAAGGATTCTTGTCTGCATGATAAGTGTAGCCTTGGCCAATGAGGGCAGGCCAGAGAGAGGTGACAGGCTTCTAGGCTGTCAGGCTTCTAGGCAGGGTTATGACTTTAAATGCGATACTAGCATGAGCAGATTTTATGCATTGCGTGCATGTTTTGCAACTGATTGCATAAATTGCATGATTTGCAATGATTGAGATTTGGCTTTATCTTTAGATGCTTTTGGGCTAGTAATCTAGTGGGTGCTATGTCGAGAGGTTCGGGGTGGCCTCCCAGCCTCTACCACTATAGGTGGAAAGGGTACCATGCCAAAAAGGCTTGTCCTTACTTCGATTGCTGAGTGGTATCGAGGACTACCACTGGTGTCACGGCACCCGATCGAAGTGTCATATGCCCCGTGGAGGCTATGACCGAGTGTCCCCAGGTACCTGGGGACCACACAGCGATGAGGTCGTGGGCAGAGTGTGCCCTATGTTTTTGGAGGATTTACTTGCATTGCATATGGCATGACATGAGTATGGTCGACCATAGATCCATGAGTTGGATTCAGTTGAGCATCTTATGCATATCATAGTATATTTTCATGATATCTATGTTAGTTTTGACTTGGATTATGCAATTCTTTAAGTCCTCAGTATTCTATTTTGACAATGGCTTTTAATATTGATATTGAACATGAGTGTTCAAACATGCACATGGTTTAAAGACCATATGGTTTAAAACATAGCATGCATTGTAAAACTACTAGTGATAGACTCCTACTGAGTATAGTGTATACTCACCCAATCCTTAACATTTTTCAGATACAAGTAAACACTTAAGGACAGGATATACTCGTGACAGACCCGCGACAGAGAACATTCGAATTAAGTACAAGTAAGTAAACCCCTACCTTATCTTTAAGTGAATGTTACTTGATTTTAGTTAATCTCTACAGCTGGGGCTGTGACTACCACTTTCTTAGGAATAGAGTTGATTTAAAGCTATGCTGTGGCTATATGATTTGAAAATGTGTTTTGACACTCGGGGTTTTATACGAAAGATTGCTTTCCAACGAAAAAGATTTTTATGCATTTCATATTTCTAAAGAAAGAGCTCACCTTTTTATGAAATTGCATCATATAAAACCCAGGTCATCACAATTAGCTAGTAGTGCTTTGACTACTTATTGCATGTTTCTGGCCGTTGGATTCATTTGTGGACCCCACGAAGATGTGAAAAGACTATTTTTGCTCTTTTATGGAGAAAAATTCGTTTTATTCTCCAAACTCAAAATTGAGCACACTTAGTGGTGTTAGAATAAAATTTTCTAGTACATTCTAAATATTGATGCCTTAGATCTCAATTATAGGTAAAATTATCATTTTACCCTTTTATTCATAAAAATAGAGAAAATTAGGCATTTTTTATTTTAACTCGGAATTAAACACACTTAGTTTCATTTTAATCGATTTTTCGAGTACCTTCATAATTTCCAAGTTTTAAATCATGTTTTAATCTTTATAAAAAGTGAATTTCCAATAACCTAATATTCTAGCCCAGAATTTTTAAAAATTCAAACTAAATTGATTTTCTCAATCAATTTACAAAAGTTGGGTTTATTACATCCTAGCCCTTCAATTTGACCCTCTTTAATCCCCACCACACCTTAGTACTAGGTTAACCTAGGAAAGATAGGAAAAATCATATAAAACTAGCCCAAAATCCAAGCAAAACACCATTCTTTCACCATAGGAAAAGGACGTCTCCTCCATAGGAAGGAGACGCCCGCTCCCTTCCAGCCCAATTGTTCCTTTTTACATGTTATTTTGTGATGTATTTGGATGCTGCTACAAACTTCCAAGGTTTATGCTTCTTCCTCATGTGTTCAACTTAGGATTTGTGGGGTTTTGATTCATCTTTGAAGGTTAGTTAGCCTTTGTTGGAATTTTTTCTTTTCATGTTAGTTTGTCTTGTTTTCCTTTAGCTTATTCAAGTCTAGTTTTCCCTTGGAAGTCATCTTGAATCTAGTTTTGTTCTTTAGCTTTCATTACATCTTTATTCTCTTTCAACCCTCTTGATTTTCTAGCTTTGGTTGTAAAGTTCTATTGGATTGTTGCCTTAATTTTTCATAGGATTTTCCTTTGATTTCAAGCATACTTGTTCATGAATGAATGTTGTAACAATTAAAGAAGAATTTGGATTGTAATTAAGGATTGGTTGAGATTAAGTGAACATCTGTAATAATCCCAATTTTTGTAGATCGATTGAGAAAATCAATAAAGTTTGAGTTTTCAGAAATTCTGGGCTAGATTCTGAGTTTGGGGGAATAAAATAGATTTTTCTCCATAAAGGGTAAAATGGCCTTTTCACACCTCGTGGGGCCCATAAGGGACCCACAAAGGAATCCAATGGCCAGAGCATGTATAATCATGAGTCAAACCACTACCACCTGCTAGTGGAAAAGGAGGTGGTACTGGGAATCCAACGAACATTAAATAATAAAAAGAATAAAACATAATAATTACACATAATAATGAAAAACACCTAAAATGCCTATGAATACACCCCCAAAAATCCTCCAAAAATATTCATAAAATTTACCATGAAATTATCTTGCTGCTCCTATAAAACTAGACATAGATCCCTTCCCAAAATTCCAAAACTCCCAAAAATTCCTTTCTTTCATTTTTCTCTCCTCTCTAGATTAGAACAAGCGACCTAAATTCAATTAGACACTCTGTTCCAGATCAAATCTCATCAATCTCACCGTAAATTTTGTCCTAGACTAGTTTATCTACAAAACCCCCAATGAAATTTCAAGATCCAACAGTTCAAACAACAAAAAATCACACGACAAGCAGATCTTGGGCTATCTTATCATCAAGCCGGTATTCTCTTCATTTGGACTATAAAACTGACGTTATTCTTAGATCAAGTAGGTGGAAACCCTTTCCACCCTTATTTCATGTTAAATTATGTAAATTTATTTTTTCTTGAATTATGTTTAGGATACAAATAATAAAAATCAAGAAAGGGTAAGAAGCCTTCAATTATGGATTATGGATGGTCTAGATGGAAAATCTGAATGTCCAACTGATCCAAAAGGGTCCATAACTCCTAGGTTAGAAATTTCAAGAAATTTCATAGCATTTAAGGCTCTTAATTATAGAAGGATTGATTGGACAGTCCAAACGAACTGTCCGATCTCCCGATCGGATTGGGTTCCCAATACGCAGTGGGAAACGCCACATGGAAAAGCACCATGCGACGACATTTCCACGTGCGACGTTGTCCCGGCGGGACAACCACGCGAAAGTGACTGTCTCGGGAGGACGCATCATGCAGACATCCTGGTGACAGGCGCGTGCGTGACCAAATCGCCCACAATTGTCCACCTAACTACCGCCCGAATGAATCTGGGCCGTCCGTTCTGATGGGCCCAGATCAAATTTGGACACTAGAACAACTGTTAACTTCAAATCTCAATTAAGGAGCCATTTGAACTCCAAATTGAGATAAAAAAGAAGCTATGGAAATCTTATTTCATATATTTTCTTCTAAAATCATAAAATATAGAAAATTCCTTATGAAACTTTCTGTATTTATGAAGTAAGTCTCCAACTTTCAAGATCTTCAACATCTGAGATGATCAGATCTTGGGGATCTATTTTAATGAAGATATAATATTGAAATTAAGTAATATCCACTATTTATTTTTACAGATCTAGCATAAAATGAGGGATCTACCCTTTATGGTAAAAAAACCTTAAATAAGCAAAGGGACCCACTTGATCAATAATGTCAAGTGTGATCAGAACTTTGGGATGGATCAAATGAGGGATAATATGATGTAATCCATGGATATCATGGATTGATTATGACAGAAACAAAGGAATATGATCTTTGGACCTTAATGAAGTAAAATCCCTAAATGTAATTAAAACCTTTGATTAAAAGGAAAAGATCTAAGATCTAATGGTTGGATCATAAGTAAAGGTTTCTAAAAATATTAATGTAATTAGTTTCATTTTCTTTTATTTGATAATAATAGTTTAAATGTGAATTATGTTATAAAGCATGCTAGTGTAACTTTTAGATTTTAGCATGCTATGTGATTAGATTGTTATATTAGGTTGATAGATTTAATTATCTTAGGGCCATGATAGTTTACATTTGAAGTTTAAGAATGATTCCATTAGATTAGTAGTAGAATTTTATGTATTTTATAACTTAGGGGCATGATAGTTTAAGTATAGTTTTATTTCATTAAGTAAGTTACATAGGAAGCATGTTATTGTAAAATGTTGTTAAAATTATTAGATTTCTACTTTAAAGTTATGATTTAAATTTTATTAGTAGATATGATTGTTTAATTATTGTTTATGTCTTAATATTCATAAATCACAAAGGAAATGAAATCTAATGAGAAATTAGAGTTTTGTGACACAAATAAGAGTGAATTATTTGACTTAGACTTAATTAGTAAGGGCTATAGTTAGTAGTACAATATAAGGATTATCAAATCCTTGGCCCAAACTAGGAGAATAATAAACCCCATGAATGACATTGTAAATGTTCATGGACTTAATTAAACTCAATTAGAAAGAGTACTTAGGGTTAACATGCTCATAGGAACCTTATGAAAGGTTGAGCTAAGGTCACTCTAGTGAATGTTGAACATAATGGTTAAAGGGGTTGTCTAATAGAGCCTCGCTCTTCCCGTACCTTTCATTGATGTTTGTGAGATCTAAACGCCTCCTTACATGAGGATTGAAGTAACCACTTTATGTTCACTCATTCAACTAGTAAGCCTTAGCCAATTGGAAATAAGAGGAGCAGTTCAGACTTAGGCTGAAATAAGTTATCTTCAACCAATAAAACATTAACTGGTTGAATAATGATAATAAGAGCATAAAAGGTTAGTAAATTATCTAACCCTAATGAAAATTGTAAGTAAGATAAGGATGATCAAACAAGATCAATTAGATCTTAAAAGATCAAGAATAATAAGAATAAGAACATTGTATTGTACTTAGTATGCATGTTTATTGGTATGTATGCTATAGATCAAATATAGATCATTAGATTACATAATCCAAACACTTGATCAAAGATGATTCAAGGAAGAGAGCTAGGGTCATTCTCTTTAGGGATGATCAAATAACTAAACTTAGATTAAAGAAGAACTAGATGGGCCCTTAATCTTTATCAACAAGTATAGATTCTTGATCAAAGGATCTATGAAAGATCAAGATCAAGGAGATGGACACACAAAGACTTAGAGATAGAAAATACTTAGATATGAAAGATTTAAAGATCATTCTAACCATCAAATCTAGTGATTAATGGGATTGTTCAAATTATATATATATATATATATATTGACAGTATGTATGGATGTACAAATTACATACATTAGTCAGGATCCTAGAAGATCTAGAGAGATGGATCACTACTTGAAGGTAGGAGGATTTGATGAATGCATTTACATAGGATGTACATGATTGAACCCATGACCTTATGTTGACAAGTGTAATGTTAATACTTGTATTAAATCCCCTGAAACTCTTATGACCCAACCAAACGTATATGAAATGGTTAAGTTAGAATTGAGGACTAGACTCCAAGTGAATAGGGAACTAGAAGATATTCCAGCCCTAAGTAAATAGACAGATTGTTTGATACATATGAAACCTATTTTACATACAAGCATGGAGGCTTATGGTTTTGTTTTAATAGGCATAAGCCTAGGGGATGCTATGCTAGGGGAGCTATGAGGGTTTGGCCACTTGCTTTCCGAAATTTGATGAATTGATGATACCTTGCCCTATCAGAGGCTAAAAGTCAGGTGGGGCAATTATGGGAAGGCCACCACTGTGAAAGTTCGATCTCCCCATATGGGCAATGACACAATATTTTCCATAGTAGTATCAGTGGTGAACAGGGCAGTTATCCAAGCGTGCTAGTACGGATCAGACTGTAGCATGGTAGTCCTTTGATTATTTTGCACTATGACGCATATGAGATCGGCATAGTGAAATGCCTTATGTTTTAGCATGATGAAATGTTAGGTAATTGTATATTACCAGTATTTCCCAAGAAGAAAATTCCCAGTATAGGACTAGTTGAATTATAGATTTCTCATAGTGGAGAGAATTGATCAGCTTAATTGGGAATGATATTTGACCACTTTCATAAATTTGATGGATTTATCCATGTATAGTATGTATGTATGTATATGGATGTACATATATTACAAAGTAAAGAATTAAATACATGAGTATGTTTATGGATAATGGGATTATGAAGTATTAGAATTATACAGTCAAGTATTATGCTTCTTGAATCCCCTACCAAGCATAGCTTGCTGACATATTGTAAATGTTTCAATGTTTATAATATCTCAGATACAGGGAAGGAGACTTAGGAGCTCAAGACCATAAAAGACTTGAAGAGAACAATCATCAGGGTATACCCCTTGAAGACATGTATTTTATTTTGTTTGAGAGTATTGTATTCTAATGAGAGTTTCCTTGTACAGTGAGCTTTGAGTTCTGGATTATGTAATTTGGACAAGTATTGTAATGGATGTGGCTGTACTGTGAACCACTAGATGGATTCTGGAATTTAATAAAAATATATTCCTTCAATGGAATTTCATGTTGTACAAAAATTCTGCTTATGTTATGTATGAAGTGATGAGTTGGGTTTTTCCAAACAAGTTCTAAAGAAAAGAATTTTCGCTGCTTTGTTTTGCAAAAAAAATTTACTACTAAGGGCCCTACCTTTGAAAATGTATTACAAAATGTGTTACAAAAACCTGGGTCGTTATAACATCATTGTGATAGCATTTAAGTTTTAGATTTGGATTACATATATGGAGTGTTAAGCTGATAACTTTTTGGATGTGATTCAATGAGATTAGTTGGAATTGTCAACTCATGTCTGTGTCCAACAGTAAATTAATTTTTTTCTTGAATGTTTGAATGCATTAGAAGTGATTAATTTCATTTTTTATATGTTATAGTTATTGAATGTTTCAATTACCTTACTAGTGGAATTTCTTAATACGAATGGTGTATGTTAATTTCCAGCACAATAGAACCTTGTTCACTTAATGTTTCAAGAGCCTAATTAGATTGTTAGATAGCTTAGTTAAGGTTAGGAATAGATTGCATGCTTATATTTCCAAAGTAATTGATTAAATCCACTCTTATACAATGAATCATGCATACCATTCTATGGTTACATGCAAGATGATTGGGTAGTATTTCCTTTCATTGTTTGTTAGTGGTAACTTTTCCTTTATTTATCTTGCTTAGTTGTAGATTAGATTCCATTAGTTTGCATTTTAGTTAATAGGAAAGTAATCAAAATTGTCATATTTGTTAAAATAGTTGATTTGGTTGCTTACTTTTCTTAGTTTTGCATGATTAGGAAAGTAGTATGTTAAAGTTTGTTTACATTAAATTAGTTGTTAATTCCATGTTAGGAAAGTTAGTTTAGGAAAGATGATAAATTTCATTTTAGGAAAATTGTTAATTAGGAAAGTTTTAATTTTATAAAGTGCATGTTTTGGGAAAGTCTTCCTTTTAGTATGTTTCTTGTTTTCCCTTAGTTTCCATTTCTTATTTTTGTTTAGTTTCCAAGTTTATGTTTTAATTTTAATTTTAAATTTAGGACAAAAATCCCTTGAATTTTGGCTAGGTTAGATAGTTTAAAGTAAGGACCACTAGCATGACAATAGTTCACTCCTTGTTGGGTGATCTCACTAGCATACTATATTGTAAACAATTTGTGCACTTGAGAGTTTTATTTAAATCAATAACAAGTTTTTGGTGCCATTGATAGGGAGTTGCAACAATTGTGTAATGTTCTATACTTTAGGTTATTTTCCTCTAATCTAGGTTTAGGGTGCATTAGATTAGGGTTTTTGCAGATTTTGTGCATACTTTTTGCATTTGTTGATATTTTCCTCATATTGACCATATTTCATTGATTTTTGTGTGACAAAAATTGGCAAAGGACCGGTAGCAATCCTATGGGCCATGGCTTCATCATCTTAGATTAGGCTTTATTATTTTCTTAGATTAGGATTGAGTGAAACTTGTAGCAAGGCTTATTGCAAATTGTAATTTCTTTATTATTTAATTTTAAATGGGTTGTAATAATACAAGGCAAGTGTGGGGTATGGTGGCCCACACTTGATCATCATCGGAACCCTCACTATAAGTATCTCTTACTCAATTCTTAATTTTTAGGAATAATTTGCATTTGGATGTTAGTGTAATTCATATAGATTACAACCCTTCATTGATATTTGTTGCATATTTAATTAGGGTTGTTGTATTAGAGCACCTATCTAACCTTAGTTAAATAGCATATAGGTTGCATTAGTTTGCTCTTGTATTGCATTGCATATTTAAAGCTTTATGGTGGAATGGAATTAATGTTAGTAAGGTCCCCACAGAACCCTTATAAGATAAGGACTGGATTTCATCACCAGCTCCTTGGCCCACCTAGGAATCAATCAATAACCTTGTTTTCCATGATCCTAGCCCTTGAATATTAATTTAAAATCAAGTAGACTTAGGGTATCAAGCTTATGGGACCCTTTAAGAAGGACGCGATCTATTGTCACTCCAATGGCTTCTTAGCACTGCAGTTATAGTGGGTTTCTTAAAATTCAAATAATTTTCCCTTGCCTTCTATTGACGTTAGCGGAGCTCTAAATGCCTCCTAATATGAGGATTGTGTTAACCACTTTTGAGAAGAACCTAATTAGTAAGCAGTAGTTAAATTTAGACAAAATGAGGAGCTGACTACGTTTAGGTCTAAGATGCTACCACCTATGTACTAAACAAAGATATTCGATCACTACTCAATTAGTGCTCATTACGATTTGATTGTGCATCATGTAGAGTTAGAATCAGCATTTAGATTAGGACATATAGTCTAGGATAGTTTATGTAAGGGCATCGATCTTAGAACCTAGAGCTAACACCTTTCAACCCAAAGATTCAACGCAGCCTAAGACAAGGGGAAAGAAACCTAATTCCTATCCCCATGGCTGAACCACTAGTAGAAGTTGAGCGTAAGGCCATTAGAGATTTCTATGTGCCAGTACAACTCAACACCCCATCCTACATAGCTTTACCTCCTACAAATGTAGACCACTTTGAGTTAAAGTTGGGAGTCATACAATTGCTCCCCACTTTTTATAGGCGAGACTGAGAAAACCCCTAGGTTCCAAAAATGTTTAGACAATTCTATTAGGCTTAGCTAAATCATGGATTAATTCCTTGGAGGTAGGTTCCATCAATATATGGGACCAATTGTCTTAGAAAGTTTTTTAACAAATTCTTCCCTATTCACAAAACAAATGCCCTTCATCATGAAATTATTAATTTCCAATGAAGGGATGATGAACAATACTACAAATATTGGGAATAGTGGAATGAACTGCTACAAAAATGGGCACATCATGGATTTGAAAATTTTTGGCAAGTTCAATACTTCTATGAGGCATTGATGCCTCAAAATAAGGAAATGATAGATGCAGCGAGTGGAGGGACCCTCATGCTAAAGGATGAGAGTGAGGCTTAGGAGTTCTTTCAAACTTTATTAGATAATTCCCACAATATGATTATTCAAATAAAAGAGAGAGAAACAACCAGTCCACCAACAGAGGGGATCTCTATGAAATAGAAGTGCATATTGATCTATCCCATAAACTCAATTCTGTACTAGCAAGATTGGACAAGTCTAATAGTAGAGTACACAAACTTTAAACTATGTTTCAATCCTTTGTGGCTACCTCGTCCCTTAAACCTCCACAAGAGGCTTGACCTATATGTTCTAGCCTGATCTATATAACCATGTCTTGTCCATCAAATAGTGTTAAATGACTATCTTATAAACCAAGCAAATGCATTGAATGCCTATCGCCATCCGAGCAACAACCCATATTCTGAGATCTACAACAATGGATGGGCTAGGCATCCTAACTTTTCTTGGTTAAAGAATAACTACCAAGGGGGACCATCTATGAACCCCCTACCTAAAACTTTCCTCATAAAACTATAATTTCTTGACAGCCACCTAGCTTCCAACAACCTCAACAATAAAAGAAACCATCTTTAGAGGCAAACATCCACATCATGCTTGAAAAACTTTTAAAAGATAATGATGACACCAAAAAGGCCTTTCACCAGTTGCAAAATGAAAGTAGACATTCAGCCAATGTTAGCTCTCAAGGCATAGCCAAGTTGGATATTCAAGTAAGCCAATTGTTAGCTAAACTGCATAATAGAGGCAAGGGTTAGCTCCCTAGTCAACCCATCTCTAAACCAAAGGGCCAATTTGAGATAAGGTCAAGTTCTCAAAACCTTAACCCTCATGAGCATGCCAAGTCTAATTGTTGTTGTCTTAAATAAACTCACAAGCGTATGAATCATTTACAATATAGCATGCTTAGTGAGGTCCATCCCATGAGGAGTTGGGCTAATGTGATACTAGTGGTCCTACTTTAAACTACTAATCTAGTCCAATTCAAGTAATTTTTAACCCAAACTAAGAAATAAAAATTGGAAACTATGCGAAAACAAGAAACATGTTAAATTGAAAACTATTCTAAAATATGCATTTTCTAAAATTAAACTTGCTTAAATTGAAGATTTTCTAATTTGATGACTTTCCTAAAATAAAAACTATCCTAAAGTGAAAACTCTCCTTAAGTGAAAATTTAACAACTTTCTTGAATTAACTTTCCTAAGTATGAAACTAATCAATTAGTCTATGGAAAATATGCTTTAACATATACTTTCTTAATCATGCAATTGTCTAAGGAATGCAATGGGAATCAAGAGGATGAACTTTAATAACTAACTACAAACTAAACAAGATTAACTTAATTACTTTTTCCAACTTGAATGAATGCCATAACTTGGAATCTATTCACTCACCAAATCAATCAAAGATATGTGTTCCATCCATGGCTTATATGCATAGTTCCAACATGTTTTGATAAGTGAATTTCATATTAGTAGACATGGAATATTAAACTATGAATCTACAAGTGAACAAGCAATTCAACAGAGTTTTCCAACTTTAGCACTAAAGCCCCTCTTAATCATCTGTTCCATCCTTGGATTGGATGCATGGTTTTAGAGGTCATTTAATTAGATTTCTGGAATTTTCAAAAGTAGACATTGGCTTCCTTAATATCCCATCAAAATAAAGCAAATGATTAAGAAGAAGCAGGGGCAATAATCAAGTAAAAAGCATTCCATTAATCATTAAACATCTATGGCATACAATGGATTGCATGGAAGATTGTTGTCCACTTTTGAATGAAACACACCACTATTCCTTCTAGCTTGAATCCAAAAACAATTACTAACAAAGACTCCTCCTCCAGCAAATTTTGATATTCAAAGGAAATCTTATGGCATATAAGCAAAGATCATTGTAGACTAATGAAAAATAATGCTAGAAGTTAAAGGAATCTAGAAGAGAACACAAAAGCTATGAAAAGAAAAGGGAAAACTAGATTCAAGATAATTTCCCTTGGCTTTCACTCTAAGGAAAAACCAGCCTTAAATCTTGTTTTTAAAGAAAGGCACAATGAAAGAGATAAGGTAGAACTAGCACGGAAATAACCAAGGAAAACAGGAAAGGAATCAAGAGAAACTAAACTTAAAATTTGAAGAAAATACTCCCAAAACCAAGTGTAGAACACCTCTAGAGGATGTCACGCACCTTTAGGAAGATAGCAGCACCCAAGGAGTCCACAAAACAAAGGCATAAGAGAGGAGAATGGGGAAGAAGGAAGAGGACGTCTCCTTCTAAGGGAGGAGGTGTCTTTTTCCCTTTTGTGAAAGTTGTCCCCTGTCTTATGTTTTTTGTGGAGTTTTATACTTTTTCTCCTATTTTCTATAGGGTAACCTAATATTAAGGTATGGTGGGGTTGAAATTAAGATATTTTGGATGGTTAAGATAAGTAGGAGACTATGGTTTCAAAGGAGGAAAGTGGGGAAAGGTGGCTGCCCTTTTTGAAGTGGAGTAGATAGGAGATGCCTTCTTTTTAGGAAAGGGACGTCTCCCCCTTCAAAAATCATTGAAGGGCTTAAAAGTTAGGAAAGTGGGGTGGAGCGATAAGGTGGAGAAGAGATGGGAAGAAGAAAGGAAAGTTGGAGGAAAGAGGGGTGTAGGAAAACTTAGGAAACTGAACTGATTTGGAAATTTTTGATTAGTTGAATGGTTTTCTAAAGACTTAGGATTGGTTGGGTGGTTAGGAGAGGAGTTTAGGGAGCTGAAAGAGTTATGTAATGGTGGGACTCTTGGATGGAAATTCAAACTTGTGGTGGTCTTTGGTGGTGAGCTGAAAATTGAAGAAAAAGTGAGAAAAACACCAAAAAAAGGTTGCCCTTATCCCATTGGTCCTCATGCCCTCTTATTTTAATAGATTTTCCATTAAGTATCTCATGGATAACTCTCTTGAATCTCCTCCCATCCTAACCTTCCATTTAGCTTAGCTTGATGGCTTAGATGGCTAACTTTGAAAGCTTCATTGGATAAGCTTCATGGCTGGCTTAGGAGGCTTCCTTGGCTTGTTTACTTGGCTTCAACCCTTGACTTGAATGGCTTGTATGATTTGGCTTGAATTCCTTAGCTTGCATCTTCTTTCATGGCTTATATGACTAAGGTAGCTTAAGTGGCTTCCGTGCAAAGGCTTAGGATATACATGGCTTACTTCATGGGTTGCTTTGGCTATCTTTAGCTACTTTAATCTCATCCTTTGTTGCTCCATAAGATGATCTTAGCCTTTGGTTTACATTGAAGTCATAAATTTGAGGCTTTGACTCTATCTTTTGATCTTGGTCTTCAATTTCATCCCAATCAATTTCAGTGGTTGGATCAACATCTTACTTGCAACAAAAAGTGAAAAATCCTAATTAAATCAGAAAAAAAACTTGATTAATAGTACACTTACCTTGGATTAGCTTCTGGACTAATAAAATAACAAAATTTTGCTTCATTTGGAAAAACATGGGTGTTATGAATTTTGGTCTAAAAATCCTAATTTAACATTGTAAGTTGTAAGACATGGGTAATAATTGGGTGGTTTTTATGTAAAATTAAACACTTATCACTAACCACCCTTAGGAGTGGTAGTCAAATCTATAACAATGTAGGGCAGGCTAAGGAAACTACAGAGGAGAAAGAGGCAACCAAAACATAAGAGAAAGAGAAAAGACAAAAAAACCTTGTAGAACCTATAGTGGACGTACCCTATGTGCCTAAAGCCCCTTTTCCTTAGTTACTGAAAAAGGCTAGAAAGGGAACAAACTTCATGAGTTAATCGTAGTATTTAAACATGTCCAAATCAATATTCCATTGCCTAATGCAATTAAAGACATCCCCACTTATGCCAAGTTCTTAATAACAAAAAGAAAGCTTTCCTCACCAAGCAGGTATGCTCTTTGATTCAACACAACACCCCATAGAAGTACACAGACCCAAGGTATCCTACCATTTCCTATGTTATTAGAGATCATGTCATAGATAGGGCTTTACTTGACCTAGGGACAAGTATTAACTTGTTGCCATACTCTGTCTATGGGCAACTAACACTCTATGATGACTCAAGTTTTTGTAACATGTTTTGTAATAAAATTTTCAAAGGCAGGGCACCCCCAGTAGTAAAAAAAATTTGCAAAACAAAGCAGCAAATTTTCTTTTCTTTTCTTTAGAACTTGTTTTGAAAAACCCAAGTCATCACTTCATACATAACATAAGTAGAATTTTGTACAAGATAAAATTCAATTGAAGGAATATACTTTTATTAAGTTCTAGAACCCATCCAATGTTTCATAGTACAGCCTGGGTATCAGTACAATACTTGTCCAAATTACATAATGCAAATTTCAAAGTTCACCATACAATAAAAACTCTCAATACAATACAATGCTATTAAATAAAAATGCATGTCTTCAAGGGATACACCTTGATTGATTATTCTTCCAAGTTTTCTTAAGTCTTGAGCTCCTAATTCTCCTTCTCTATATTTGAGATATTATAAACATTCAAACATTTACAATATCTCAGCAAAGCTATGCTTGGTAGGGGATTCAAGAAACATAATAATTTGACAGTATAATCCTCATACTTCATAATCTCATTATTCACACTCATGGATCAATCTCTTTACTTTATCATATATGTACATCCTTACACACACATAATGTATATGTCATATAGATATACATACGGTCAAAACTGTGAAAAATAGTTAATATCTCAAACATCAATAGTTACACTCAAACACACTGAATTAATCAATCATCCAGACTCTGCTGGAAAATGCTCCCTCATTTGGGCAATATCATCAAACTCAGCCATATTGAGTTGATAAAACATTTAGAATCTGTTGGAAAAATACTCCCTTATTTGGGCAGTATCAGCATCTCATTATGCCATGCATCATAATGTAAAATACTCAAAGGACTACTATGTTGCAATTTGATCCATACCAGTGAGCTTGGATAACTGCTTTCATACTCTATGGATACAGACTGTGGAAAATCATCTATGTCATGTCTATATGGGGAGACAGACCTCCACAGTGGTGGCCTTCCCATAATTGCACCACTCGACATTTTGCCTCTCATTGGGCATGATATCATCATATATATATCACATTTTGGGGAGCGGTTGGCCAAACCCTCATAACCTTCCTAGCATAGCATCCCTAGGCATACACCTATTTAAAACAAAAATCACAAGCCTCCTTGCTTGTATATAAAGTATTATTTTACTTATCAGACGTCTTGTCTGTTTATAACATCATACTTGTATTTTGGTATTATTATACCAAAGATAGGATTTCACTTCAAACTTAAGGATCATCATTTACAATGAATGATACCCATGTTCATATAAGTTTAGGGATCACCATTCTATATGAATGATTCCCATGTATTGATTTCATACTTATCAGACAATTTGTCAGTTTATCCAGGGCTGGAATACCTTCTAATTCCTTATTCACTTAGGGTTTTGCTCAATTCTAACTTAACCATTTTATATGTGTTTTGGTTGGATCATAAGGGTTTTCAAGGGATTTAATACAAGTATTTACATTACACTTGTCAACATTTCTAGACATAAGATCATGTATTCAACATGTATATCTCATGTAGATGCATTCATAAAATCCTCCTACCATTAAGTAGTGATCCATCTCTTCATATCTTCCATGATCTCGATTGACGTATGTAATCTATAAATCCATACATACTGTCAATATTTATACAATCTGAATAAACCTATACTTTTATCCTATCTATATTCTTTATCAAATCTTGTCCTTTCATATAAAGGATCTAGATCTTGTGTCCTATCATGATCCATCTTCCTCAGATAGTATTGATCAATAGATCTGACGGTTAGAATGATCTTCTAATCTTTCAGATCTAAGTATTTTCTATTCGAAGTCTTTGTCTATTCCTTTCTTCGATCTTGATCTTTCATAGATCCTTTGATCAACAATTTACACTTGTTGATAAAGATCAAGAGCTTGATCTTCTATCATCTAGTTCTTCTTTAATCTAATTTTAGTTGTTTGATCATCCTTAAGGGGGATGATCTTGGTTCTCTTCCTTGAATCATATTTGATCAAAGGTTTGGATTCTCTATCTAGATTTGTCTACAGCATACATGCATAGATACATAATAAAATATGACATTAGGATTCTTATTATTCTTGATCATTCAAGATCCTATGGATCTTGTTTGATCAACCTTATCTTACTTACAATTTTTATTAGGATTAGAGGATTAGATAATTTACGAACCTTTTATGCTCTTATTATTATTATTATTATTATTATTATTATTATTATTATTATTCTACCAGATAATGTTTTACTGGTTGAAGATGACTTATTTCATCTTAAGTCTAGGTAGCTCCTCTTATTTCCAATTGGCTAAGGCTTACCAACTGAATGGTTGAACACAAAGTGGTTACTTCAATCCTCATGTAAGGAGGCGTTTAGACATCAAAAATGTCAGTGGAAGGTAGGGGAAGAGTGAGGCTCTATTAGAGAACCCCCTTAACCACCATATTCAACATTCATTAGAGTAACCTTAGCTCAACCTTTTATAAGGTTCCTATGAGCATTTTAACCTTAAGTACTCTTTCTAATTAATTTTGATTAAATCTATGAACATTTAAAATGTCATTGATGGGATTGATTATTCTCCTAATTTGACCAAGGATTTGATAATCCTTTTATTATCATACTAACTATAGCTCTTACTATCATTAAGTCCATGTCATTCATTCCAGGTAAATGTCCTTCAACCCTATTTTTCATTTAATTACATTTTCAATGTAATTTACATAACATAAGCATTAAAGCATAAATAAATAAATCTAACAATTAAATCTACTAAGAAATAAAAGACATTTACAATATCAATAATTCAAATGAAAATTTAACATGCCATAACTGTTCATTATGATCCAACGGTCATATTTGATTTTTATTCATTTTTCATCCCATTTAGGGTTTAGATCTTAATCTTTCATTTTCCTTTAGATCTAATACATTTTCTTAATGTGATTTTATCACTAGATAACTAATGCATCATCTCATGAAATGATCTGATCCTTCTTGATCCAACCGATCAAGAAGATCTTAAGCCATTTTATCCAATTTAAGGGCATAGATCTTAATCTATCCCAAATTATCATCATCAACCCCATCAATCCATAAGTTCTTAACTTTATATCATCATCCAAATACATCCACACTATCCAATCATCCTTGATCAAACTAATCAAGGAGATTACCATTCACTTTTACGGATTTTACTACTTTTAAGAGTCAAGATCTTAAGATCTAGAAAATAAATTACATCCAACCATTTAATTATTGTAATTATACATTTAGATCATCATATAAACTATTTTAAAAGGTATGATCATGCTTGATTAATCAAATCATGAAGATCTATGCTCATTTTTATGAATTTTCTTTTTTTAAGGCTATATTTCTTAATTAGACATAGATCAGTTAGTTCTAACCATTGATTCCATGTTCCAAAATCACAAGATCATCAGTGGATCAGAATTATAAAGTCTGATCATTCCAAATTTCACTGATCATAGGAATTAGTAATATTTTCTTTCTTAACAGAATTTTACATGCATTAAAAGATAAATTTTCTAAGTTCAATACCTTATACAAGTAATAAGGAATCTATGGAAAATTTTAGATCTAAAATCGGAGCTAAATTGATATTTTAATTGAAGAAACAAGATTTTAGTACAAATATTGGACAACTCAAATCTAATCTGGGTGTACCGGGTGCGGGCACGACCAACAGCCTACGCCTGTTACTGCCTTTTACTGGTGATCTAAGAGGGGTGACTGGCTATAGGCGACATGGTCCAATCTGGACTGTCAGATCATCTAGCCTTGGATCACCCTCCAATCCTTACAATTAAGAGTTGAGATTTCACATCTTAGGGTTTTTAGGCCCCATGATTCCATCCAACAGCTCCAAATTTTCATCTAAGCCATCCAAGATGGGGATCTCAACCTTGTTGCCAAATCTGTAGGGGAGATCACTTGGAGGCCAAAAAACTTAAGGGAGGTGCCGGAATGGAAGGGGAATGAAGTGGGTGGCCTACCTATGCCGGTCTGATGAAGGAATTTCACTAGAGAAGAGATTTACTGGTGAGAAAACTGTAGGTTGCCAGAATAACATATAGATGCAAAGATCTTCGGTTTCGTTGTCAGAGAAGGTGGGGGACCATGGGGGAAACACATACCACCCCATTCTGAAGATATGTAGTGGTTTAAGATCACTATTTAATGGTCAGATGGGCCAAAATAACTTGAAACTTATATCAGAGATGGTACCCAGTACCATGTTTGTCTTCGTTTTGAGTTTTTCTACAATCCAAGAGGTGGATCATCATGAAAACTTAGGGCTTTTGTGGATCAGCCCTATCTGACCAGATCCAACGGTAAAGATTTAATTTTAATGGATGTAAATCCATGACTATTAGGATTAGGGTTTCCTAGATAGAAACCCTAGTTTGTCAAGGACGACACATCCCTTGATGTGCCCCAATAACAAACATGAATTGTTTATCAGGTGCATATGGGGACACTCTCCAAGGGAGAGAGAGAGAGAGAGAGGGAAAGAAGGAAAGAAGGAGGAAATGGGGTAGATGGGGGAGGATTTTGGAGCTAAGATTTTAGGCCATTGTAGGGGACCTCATGAGGGACATTAGGAAAAAAATTTGGGAATTTTTGTGGGGTATTTATAGGTTTTTTTGAATTTTTTATGATTATATGTAATTGTCATGTTTCAATTCTTTTTATTATTAAATTAGCATTTGATTCCCACTACCACATCCTTATCCACTAGTATCTCGTTGTTGTTTCACTAGTCATTACATCTTTTCTTGCCATTGGATTCATTTGTGGGCACCTTGTGGGCCCCACAAAGGTGTGAAAGGACCATTTTGCCCTTTTATGGATAAAAATCTGTTTTATTCTCCTAAACTAGGAATTGAGCGTACTTAGTGGCATTGGAATTGTATTTCTGAGTACATTCTAAATATTGATGTCTTATATCTCGGTTATGGGTGAAATTACCATTATACCCTTTTATTCATAAAAATGGAGAAAATTAGGGATTTTTTTTATTTTAATCTAGAATTGAAGTACTAAGTGTCATTTTGATCGATTTTTTTAGTACATTCATAATTTGTAAGTTTTAAATCATGTTTTGATTTCTATAAAAATAGAATTTCCAATAACCTAATATTCTAGCCTGAAAATTTTGAAAATTCAATCTAAATTGATTTTCTCAATCAATTTACAAAAATTGGGGTTATTACACACTCGGTGAGATAAGACAATAACTATCATGCTACAATTAATAGATAGATCTATCAAGATACCCTGTGGTTTGGTTGAAGATGTCTTGATATAGGTGGACCAGTTCTATAATGCAGGTGACTTTATTGTACTAGACACCTAGCCTATATTTGATCCCGGTAGTCAAATCCTAGTCATCCTTGCACATCCATTCTTGGCAACGTCCAACACCATTATTAACTGTAGGAATGGTGTAATGAAATTGTCACTCAACAATATGAAAGCTAAGCTAAATGTCGTTAATGTCAATTAACAACATTTTGACCTTGATGATTCTTGCGATGTCAATTTGATCGAGAGTCTAATTAGTGACATTCATCCACCATTGTCTATCTCTGACACCGTAGAGGCCTATCTCATGCACTTTTAATGGAGAATTTGATATAGACAAGTCTATTGAGGAAGTAAACAACCTTCTAAAGGCTACTCCAATCATGGATAACCCTAAGTGGTGTCCTTATGTGGAACCACTCCCACCTTCTGAATCCGTCTCAATACACTTGATAGAGAAACCACCATCTCACTTAAAACCCTTACCTAACAACTTAAAAAATTCATACCTTGGCCCATATGAAACCTTACATGTGATAATAGCATCAGATTTAGATAATAAACAAGAGGGTAAGCTTTTAGATGTCCTTAAGGAACATAAAAGTGTTCTAAGGTGAACAATAGCAGACATAAAAGAGATTAGTCCAGTCGTATGCGTGCATAGGATACACCTTGAAGAAAATGAAAAAACTTCTAGGGAAACTCAAAGATGACTTAATCCCAACATGAAGGACGTGGTCAGAGATGAAGACCTAAAGCTTCTAAATTTTGGCATTATATATCCTATCTCTAATAGTACTAGGGTCAGCCCTGTTCAAGTTGTACCCAAGAAATTCGGGGTCACAGTTGTCAAAAATGAAGATAATGAGCTAATACCCACCCGTATGACTACCGAGTGAAGAGTTTGCATTCACTATCGAAAGTTGAATGAGATCATGAGGAAAGATCACTTTCCTCTACCCTTCATTGAACAAATGTTAGAGAGGTTAGTTGGACATAGTTATTATTATTTTGTGGATGGATATTCTGGTTATAAACAAATTCCTATAACACCAGAGGATTAGGAGAAGAGCACCTTCACCTGTCCTTTTGGAATCTTCACTTACCAACGTATGCCTTCTGGGCTTTGTAACGCTCCTGCTACATTTCAAAGATGTTTGTTGAGCATTTTCTTTGATATGGTAGAAAGGTTTCTTGAGGTGTTTACGGATGACTTCTCAATATTTGGGTCATCATTTTATGAGTGCCTGCACGACTTAAAGTTAGTTTTAGTAAGGTGTCAGGAGAAAATTCTTGTTTTAAACTGCGAAAAGTGTCATTTTATGGTACAAAGTGGGATATTTTTAGGTGACATAATATCACCCAATGAGATAGAAGTTGCTAAGGCAAAAGTGGAATTAATAGCCAACCTTCCTCCACCAAGGATGGTGAAAGAAATCTGCTCCTTTTTAAGAAATGCTAGGTTTTATAGATATTCATCAAGGATTTTAGCAAAATTGCCTAGCCCCTCTATAATTTACTTACAAAGGAGGCCATTTTTTACTTTGATAAGGATTGTAAGAAAGAATTTGAGTAACTCAAGGATGAGTTGACTTCAGCATCCATTATCCGACCACCAGATTGGAATGCACCATTTGAGATTATATACGATAGTCAGATTATGCCATTGGAGCTGTTTTGGAGTAGAACATAGATAAACTTCCCCATGTCATAAATTATGCTAGTAAAACACTAAATGATGTGCAACTCAATTATTCGACTATAGAGAAAGAGTTGTTAGCTTTACTGTTTTCTTTGGATAAGTTTAGACTTGTTGGGGTCTAAAGTTAAGTGCACTAGGATCATGCAATTTTAAAGTACCCCCCTTTTAAAAAGGATTTGAAACGTAGGTTGATTCATTGGATACTACTACTACAAGAGTTTGACTTAGAAATTTGGGACAAGAAAGGTGTAGAAAATGTTGTAGCATATAACTTATTTAGACTAGTGGTGAATCATACTAGCGATCACATGTCTATAACTGAATCCTTACTGGATGAATAGTTATTACATATTTTCCAGTTGCCTTGGTACCGTGATATTGTTAATTATCTTGTTACGGGAAAATGCATAATCATTGGACCAAATAATATAAAAAGAGAATTTTTACCAAGGTTTGATATTTTACTTAGGAAGACTCATAATTATTCAAGTACTATCCTGATTAGGTGACTAGGAGATGTATACTAGAGAGTGAACATAATCAAATCATCTCCTTTTATCATGATCATGCATGTGGGGGCCATTTTAGCTCAAAAAAGATAGCTAAAAAAATTCAATAGTGTGGTTTTTATTGGCCTATCATATTTAAGGATGCACATGCTTACTGCATAGCATGTGTAAGGTGTCAAAGATTAAGTAGTATAGGAATGAGACATATGAAGCCCTTGAACCCAATACTTATTGTAGAGCCATTCAATATTCGAAGCTTAGATTTCATGAGACCCTTCCAAAATTCTTTTAGAAATCTTTACATCCTAATGGGACTAGACTACATGTCCAAGTGGGTGGAGGCTATAACCCTGCAAAACCAATGACAACAAAGTCATGGTAAAGTTCTTAAAATAAAATATCTTTGTAAGGTTTGGTACTCCAAGAGCCATAGTAAGTGATGGGGGAAAACACTTTTGTAATAAAGTGTTTGAGAATTTAATGAAAAAGTATGGTATCAATCATAGAATAGCTACCCCATACCACCCTCAGACTAGTGACCAAGTAGAGGTATCCAATAGGAAGATAAAGTGGCTTCTAGAGAAGATAGTCAATCCAAGTAGGAAAGACTAGTCTATGAGACTCAATGACGCTTTGTTGGGTAATCGTATAGCATATAAAACCCCTAAAGGAATATCACCTTATCTCCTAGTCTATAGAAAGGCCTGCTACTTACTAGTAGAGTTAGAGCACAAAGCATATTGGGCTATCAAAAAGCTCAATTTTGACTTAGATTCTACTGGGACCCACCGAATACTCCAACTCAATGAGTTGGAAGAATTGAGGAAAGATCCACATGACTCTAGACAATTATACAAAGACTGAATGAAGATTGGACATGATTACCAGATGTTAATAAAATCCTTCACACCTAGACAAAAGGTCTTATTGTATATATCTAGATTGCATCTCTTCCCAAGAAAACTTAGATCTGGATGGACCAGACCTTGTATAGTATGCACTATCTATCCTCATGGGGCCACCAAGATTGAGAATGATAGAGAAATTCAAAAAGTAAACGGTTAGAGGTTAAAACCTTTCTTAGAGATGCTTAATCTTGAGATTGATGAGATACTATTAGAGGCACCTCAGTATCATGACCCACCTTAGATTTCCACTTCAAGAACCCTTACAGAAAACCATCATTGCACTCATCATTATGTATGGCTAAAGACGTAAAACTTAACGTTCCCTAGGAGGCAACCTAGTTGTTTTTAAAATCTCCATCTTCTACATCTTTCCATAAAGGATCCTATGTTTTTTAACATTGGGAACAATGTTTCATTCAGGTTGGGAGGTGTAGATGCATATAGGGATTTTGAATTTTCTTGAGCTTTTTATTTTTTATTTTTAAAAAGAGGTTTTTTTTTAAGAGTTTCCTTACTATGATGAGAACTGGATGTTTAGAATTTAGTAATTCTAATGTTTTCACCTCTTAATGGGTGCGTATATGATTAGTTTTGCATATTACTCATGTGTTGAAGCATTTTATGAAAGTTAATTCTTGAAAACCATTTACACAAAGCATATAGTCAATACTAATAGAGAGAAATGACTTAAAGACACTAAAGAAATTCGGTGGAAACCTATAACCTAGTGAGTTTAGAGACTATCTTCTTTCAAGTAAGTTATATGTAATTCCACAATTTTCTTCAGTATACAAAACTTAGTGTGACCCTATTATCCTTGTTTTAGTTAAATATCAAGAATAAATAACAGTAATAGTTTCTTATCTAGAAAATTTATTGAATTTGATAGGCTATAGGAAACATAGGAAATGATATAGGTCATCCTTGTTTAATACAAAGACATAAAGCCTACCTAATATATCTACCACTAGTTAGCCTTTTGAGCCTACTATTAAGCATTTCTTTCTTAACTCCAATCACATTAACCTAGAAAAATAAGTAAAATAAATATCCATTACCCATTTTCAAATTGAGTAGAGTTACTAGAAAAATTCAAAAGAGGACAAAAAGTCAAAGAAATGAGAAAATTAGAAGTATTTCTTCCAAAGAAGCCAAAAGAAAGAAAAAAACACACACAAAGAGAGAAAAAAGTGAAAGACAAGAATACAAAAGAAATTCACTTCAACCAAACCAAAAAGTGTCCTAATAGATAATTATTGAAGATCTCTACTGAATTTTGAACCTTTGAAATCCTTATAACCTTCTTTTCATAACCCTTACTATTCTTGGTGATAACATTCACTCTTAAGGATCATTTTCCTTTGTTTCTTTAGCACTTCAAAAATTTATGTGAACCATTAGCTTTGTTGAATCTGGTCACATAATGAGAGAAATATGTTTAAACCCTTATTTGAGAACTTCATTTTTTAAGAGTATACCTAAGAGGATTTGAGGTCAAGACACATTGCCAATAGAATTTAAGCATAGCTAGTTAGATATCAAGACCTATGTGGCTGTACACACACATGCACTCCAAGAAATAACTAGCATGAAATGTCTTTAGTATGTGTAAGATTTTTAAAATGATCAATCTTCTCCATTAAGTTGTGAAAAACTAGTAGAGTGCTAGTGAGTGAGGATTCTCTGAGATGGAATAGGGGACTCAACCTTAGAAAATTTTGTGATATATTCACTGTAAACTCTCACGAGGCCTAACTCATCCACTAGGGGTAACCTAGGAGTTTAAGAGCTTGTTGCATATGCTAAATGCAATCGTGAGTACCTACTAAAGTGGCACTTTGTATTTGTTCTTGTAAAATGATTTTTTGCATGTTTTTCTTGAGACTAGCAAAATGCTGGGTGAAGGGTGTGATAAGTGTTTAATTTTGCATAAAAACCACCCAATTACTACCCATGTGTTACAACTTATAGGGGTAAATTAGAGTTTTTTAGACCAAAATTTATAACACATGCATTTTTGACCTAGTAACCCAAAAGTTTGTTATTTTGTAGGTTCAGAAGCTAGTCCAAGGTAAGTATGTTATTATTAATGATTTTATAAGACTTAATTAGAAATTTTCATTTTTTGTAGGAAGTAAGATGGTGATCCAACGGCCAAAATCGATTGGGATAAGATTAAAGATGAAGATTAAAGATTGAGTCAAAGCCTCAAAATTCTCACTATAGCATAGACCAAAGGCCAAGATCCTCTTATGGACTAGTAGTGGATGTGATTAAAGGAGCTATAGATGGTTAAAGTCGGCCCTTGAAGTAAGTCATGCATTCCCACCACCTTTGCATGGAAACCACTTAAGCCACCTTAGCAATATAAGCCATGAACGAAGGTGGCAAGCTGAGAAATTCAAGCCAAATCAGATAAGCCACTCAAGACAAGGGTTGAAGAAAATAAAACAAGCCAAATGAGGCTTCCTAAATCAGCCATGTAGCTTAGCCAATGGCGCCTTCAAAGTAAGTCATCTAATCCATCAAGCTAAGCTAAATGAAAGGCTAGGATTGGAGGAGATTCAAGAGAGTTATCCATAAGTTATTTTGAAGATAATTAAGGGAAAATCTATCAAAATAAGAGGGCATGTGGACCAATGGGACAAGAGCAACCAATTTTTAGATTTTTTCTCACTTTTCCTACTTTTTCATTAATTTCCACCTCACCCTTAAGATTCACTAAGAATTTCCAAAACTCTAACTCTTTCCACCTCTTAGGAAACTGCCCAACCAACTAAATTTCTCCACCTAACAGCTCTTGCCTCTTTCCTAACCTATCCCCACCACTTTCCTAAAACTACAAGTCTCCAATGATTTTGGAAGGGGAGAGACGGCCCTTCCTAAAATGTTGGCATCTCCCACCTACCTCCCTTCTTAAGATAGCCCACTTGCTCCACCCAGATTCTGATTCAGTATCCATCCTTTTCCCCCATCCTAGCCCTTCAAATTAACCCTCTTTAATCTCCACCACACCTTAGTACTAGGTTATGCTAGGAAAGATAGGAAAAATATTATAAAACCATCCCAAAATCCAAGTAAAACACCACTCTTTCACCATAGGAAAAGTACGTCTCCTCCATAGGAAGGAGATGCCCACTCCCTTTTAGGCCAATTGTTTCTTTTTAGTCTTTGTTTTGTGATGTATTTGGGTGCTGCTACAAACTTCCAAGGTTTATGCTTTTTTCTCAAGTGTTCAACCTAGGATTTGTGGGGTTTTGATTCATATTTGAACGTTGGTTAGTCTTTACTAGAATTTCTTTCTTTTCATGTTAGTTTGCCTTATTTTTCTTTAGATTTCCTTGCTTTTAAACTAAGATTCAAGTCTGGTTTTCCTTTGAAGTGATAGCTAAGGGAACTCATCTTGAATCTAGTTTTTTTCTTTAACTTTCATTGCATCTTTATTCTATTTCATCCCTCTTGATTTTCTAGCTTTGGTTGTTGTTCCATTAGATTGTTGCCTTAGTTTTCCATTGGATTTTCCTTTAATTTCAAGCATACTTGTTCATGAGTAAATCTGACAATGTTGGAGGTGGTTTGGATGAGGAATACCTACACCAATTTAACATATTAAATGAATCTAAACTTGCTAAAATTTAGCGTGGATGTTTTTCCTACAGAATTCCAGCAGGACAATTATGTGTTATACCTTTGTGATGACCCAGGTTTTTGTAACACGTTTTGTAATGTATTTTGGAAGGCAAGGCCCTTAAGAGTGTAAATTTTTTTCACAAAACAAAGCAGCAGAAATTGTTTTCTTTAGAACTTGTTTTGAAAACCCAAGTCACCACTTCATACATAAGTACAATTTATGTACAAAATAAAATTCCATTAAAAGAATATACTTTTATTAAACTCCAGGATCCATCCAGTGGTTCACAATATAGCCAAATCTATTACAATACTTGTCCAAATTACATAATCCAAAACTCAAGCTCACCATACAATAAAACTCTCAACAAAGAAAAATACATGTCTTCAAGGGTATACCTTGAAGATTATTCTCTTCAAGTCTTCTATCATCTTCAGCTCCTAACTCTTCTTCCTTGTATCTGAGATATTACAACATTTACAATATCTCAGCAAGCAATGCTTGGTAGGGGATTCAAGAAGCATAATAATTGACAATGTAATTCCAATACTTTATAATCCCATTATCCCTCAACATATTCATGTCTCTACTCTTTACTTTGTAATTTATGTATATCTATATACGTACATACTCTTCATGAGTAAATCAGTTAAATTTGTGAAAGTAGTCAAATATCATTCCCAGCTAAGCTGATCAATTCTCTCCATTATGAGAATTTAGTATTACCGCTAATCTTATACTGGGAATTTCCCTTCTTGGGAAATATTGGTAATATACAATTACCTAGCAGTTCATTATGCTACAACATAAGGCATTTCACTATGCCTATTCTCATATGCATCATAGTGCAAAATAATCAAAAGGTTGTTATGTTGCAGTCTGATCCGTACTAGCACGCTCGGATAACTGCCCTGTTCACCACTGATACCATGGTGGAAAATATTATGTCACTGCCCGTATGGGGGGGCAAAACTTTCACAGTGGTGGTCTTCCCACAATTGTCACCACCCGACTTTTAGCCTCTCTTTGGGCAAGGTATCATCAAATTTCAAGGAGCGGGTGGCCAAACCCTCATAACCCCTCTAGCAATAGCGTCCCCCTAGGCTTATGCCTATTAAAACAAACTGACAAGCCTCCAAGCTTGTATGTAAAATAGATTTCATATATATCAGACCATATGTCTGTTTACTTAGGGCTGAAATATTTTCTAGTTTCCTATTCACTTATAGTCTAGTCCTTAACCATCTTATATGTGTTTGGTTGGATCATAAGGTTTTCAAGGGATTTAATACAAGTATTAACATTACTCTTGTCAGTATAAGATCATGAGTTCAATCATGTATATCCCATGTAAATGCATTCATCAAATCCTCCTCCCTTCAAGGAGTGATCTCTTTTCCCAAATCTTCCATGATCCTGATTGATGTATGTGATCTGTACATCCATACATATTATCAATATATAAATTATGAATAATCCTATTGATCACTAGATCTGATGTTTAGAATGATCTTTAGATCATTCATAACTAAGTATTTTTCTATCTCTGTCTTTGTATGTCCATCTCCTTGATCTTGATCTTTCATAGATCCATTGATTGACAATCTACACATGTTGATAAAGATCATGGTGCTAGATCTTCTATCATCTAGTTCTTCTTTGATCTAAGTTCAGTTATTGGATCATCCCTAAAGAGGATGATATTGGTTTTCTTCCTTGAATCATCTTTGATCAAGGGTTTGGATTATCTAATCTAATGAACTATAACAAGCATACTAATAAACATGCATACTAAGTACAATATAATATTCTTATTCTTATTGTTCTTGATAATCCAAGATCTAATGGATCTTGTTTGATCATCCTTATCTTACTTACTATTTTTATTAGGGTTATGTAATTTACTAACCTTTTATGCTCTTATTATTATTATTCAACTAGTTAATGTGCTGGTTGAAGGTAACTTATTCAAGCCTAAATCTAGACTGCTCCTCTTATTTCCAATTGGCTAAGGCTTACTAGCTGAATGGGTGAACACAAAGTGGTTACTTCAATCCTCATGTAAGGATGCATTTAGACTTCACAAACGTCAACGGAAGGTAGGGGAAGAGCGAGGCTCTATTAGATAACCCTCTTAACCACTATGTTCATCATTCACTAGAATGACCATAGCTCAACCTTTCATAAGGTTCCTATAAGCATGTTTATCCTAAGTACTCTTTCTAATGGATTTTAATTAAGTCCATGAATATTTATAATGTCATTCATGGGGTTTATTATTCTTCTCCTAGTTTGGGCCAATGATTTGATAATCCTTATATTGTCCTACTAACTATAGCCCTTACTAATTAAGTCAAAAGTACTCCATTCTTATTTGTGTCATGAACTCTACTTTCTCATTAAATTACATTTTTTATGTTTTATGCTCTTTATCTCATAACAAGTAGATCTACTAATAACATTTAACCATAAATTAATTATAAATTCAAAGCATAAAACTACATAATTTAACACTTAATGATAATGAGGCAAGGTACTTAAAATTACGCTAACATGATTTCCAACTAATATACCTTAATAACTCAATTTGAACTAACATCGACTTAAGGTATAATCTCATACTATAGTATAAACTTATATGAAATTCTAGCATGGTCCTAAGTTAGAATGGCATGAAATCATACTAAAGTGCCCCTAAGATAATTAAATCTAGCACCTTATGATAACAATGAAATCACATATCATGCTAATGTCTAAATGTTATACTAGCATGCTTTATAACATAATCATATTTAAAATGCTATTATATAAAATGAAACTAATTATATTAACATTTTTAGAAACCTTTACTTATGATCCAACCATTAGATCTTAAATCTTTTCCTTTGATTAAGGGTATTAGTAATATTTAGGGGATTTTCTTTATTAAGGTCCAAAGATCATATTGATCCATTTTTGTCATAATCCATCCATGATTTCTTGGATTTCATTATATCAACATTCATTTTATCCATCCCAAGGATTTGATCACACTTCATCTCATTGATCAGGTGGGTCCCTTTGTATTTTTAGGGTTTCTCTACCATAATGGGTAGATCCTTTAATCTATCTTAGATATATCGAAATAAACCATAGATATCACTTTATTTCAATAGTATATCATTAGTAAAATATATTTTCAAGATCTTATCATCTTAGATCTTGAAGATCTAGGTAATTGAAAACTTGTTTCTTTAATACAAAATTTTTTACTGAATATTATGTCCATTTTATCATTTCATCAGAAAATATAGGTTTCAAGCTTTCCATAGCTTCTTTCCGATCTTAATTTGGAGTTCAGATGGCTCCAAAATTTGATCTGGAAGTTCACAGTCCTTTCTAGGGCTTAGATTTGATCTGGGCCCAAGGAACGGATGGCTTAGATCTTTCGAGCAGAAAACTAAGCCAGGTGGAACGCTCCTGCTCATCGGACACGTCCTCCATAGAGGTGGGATGGAAGCGACTATCTGGGACTTCCACCGACGCAGACGGGACAAGCGAGACGCTCATCGTCTGCGCACCCACAAACGGGATGCTCGTCGGGCGCGTTCGCTCGTCAGTTTGACGAACGCACCATCGTCCGGCTTGGGACAACGTCCCACACACAGCACGGGTGGAACGTTTCCGCGTTCACCATTTTCGGCGCTGCGTCAAGCGTGGTGTCTTGGGCTCTGTTAGATCTGGAGATCGGATAGTCCATTTTGGACCGTCCAATCAATCCTCTCTCAATTGAGGGCCCAAACCTTCTCCGATCTTTGTGAAACTTCTACCCTAGGGGTTTTGGACCCTTCTGGATCTATTGGTGTAGTCATAATTTTCATCTGAGCACTCTATAATCCTAAATTAAGAGTTTATTTTTACTTTATTTTTACCTTTTTTATCATCAAAATAAATTACAGTAAAATAAAATTTTCATTAAACATTAGTAAACATGTATATAAAGTATTCCCACCTACCTAATTGGAGAAAAAACATTGTTTATGTGTCCAATTTAAAAGAAATACCCTTTGATAAAGATATGGCCTAAGATCCACCTTTCTTGCAAAAACCTGTTGTTTGAACCATTGGATCTTGAAATTTCTTTGCGGGTTTTGTAGATAAGTGTGATGACCCGGGTTTTTGAAACACATTTTATAATATATTTTTCAAAGGCAAGGGCGTCCCCTTAATAAAAAAATTTCACAAAAAAAAGCAGCGGAAATTCTTTTATTTTAAAACTAGTTTTGAAAACCCAAGTCACCACTTCATATATAACATAAGTACAATTTGTGTATAAAATAAAATTCCATTGAAGGAATATGATTTTATTAAACTTTCAGGATCCATCCAGTGGTTCACAGTACACAACCCATTGTATCCTTACAATACTTGTCCAAATACACAATCCAAGTTACAAAGTTCTAAATACAATATATGCGCTCAATATAATGTTTCAAGGGATATACCCTTATTACTTATTCGTCAATAGTTCTTCAAGTCTTGAGCTCCTAAGTCTCCTTCTTTGTATCTGAGATATTGTAAACATTCGAACATTTACAAAATCTCAGCAAGCTATGCTTGGTAGGGGATAAGAATGTAAGTTATTGACCACTATTATTGATATGAACATCTCATTTCCTTATCATTTGTATTCACCTTTATACATACATAGTACATAAGAACAAATCCGTTAAAATTGTAAAAATAATCAATAATCATTTCCATACAAAACTGATCAACTCCTTTCATTATAGGAGATTTATATTTCAGCCAGTTACTATACTGGGATTTTCCCTTCTTGGGAAAAATATTGGTAATATACAATTACCTGGCATTTCATCATGCCAATCCTTAAGGCATTTCACTATGCCAATTTCATATGCATCATAATACAAAATAATTAAGGACTACTATGCTTGCAGTTTGATCCATACAGCGCACCCGGATAACTGTTCAATAATCCACTTATACCATTCTCAGTGGAAATTACAATATCCATGTCCATATGGGAGGACCATGGCTCTCACAGTGGTGGCCTTCCCATAATTGCCCCACCTGACTTTTAGCCTTTCTTAGGCTTGGTATTCAATATCATCAAGTTTCAGAGAGTGGGTGGCCAAACCCTCTTAACTCTCCTATCATAGCATTCCCAGACCTATGCCTGTTTAAAACAAAACCACAAGCCACCAAGCTTGTATGTAAAATAATACTTATACATATCAGACTATCTGTCTATTTATCTAGGGCTGGAATATTTTCTACTTTCCTATTCACTTAGGGTTGTTCTCAATTCTCAACTTAACCATTTAATACTTATTTTTCTCATTATTTGGTTGGATCATATTTCAATTTGAGGTATTTACTTGAATATATTGGTATCATACATGTCAATACTTCAAAACATAAGATCATGTATTAGACATGTATCTTCATGTAAAGGCATTCTTAATAATCCACCTACCTCAATAAGGTATTCTTACTCCTTGAAATCTGTCATAGTCTCGATCAACATATATCTGTCAAATCATATGTATAATGTCATTTTTCTAATCAAGGGTACATACTACATGGTCTTTTGATCATCCTTATGTAGGATGATCTGAATCTTTCTTCCTTGAATATCATATATCAATGGGTTTAATATCATCTATACAAATACTATCTATATCATACATAACAATCTAATTTACATTGATGTTTCTTTTTCCTTATTATTTTTTATCATACAAGATCTCATCTTGTTTGATCATCCTTATCTTACTTACTATTTTTATTAGTGTTAGATAATTTGCTATCTTTTTATGTTCTTATTATTATTCAACTAGTTAGTGTCTTACTTGGTTGAAGATAATTTATTTCTTCCTATTACTAAACAACTCCTCCTTATTTCAGGATGACAAGTACTTATTAGTTAAAGTCTGCTCAAAAAGTGGTTAATACAACCCTCATGTAAGGAGGCGTTTAGACCTCTCTTACGTCAACAGGAGGTGAGGGAAAAGCACTTGGCTCTTGTATACCCCCTATAACCACAATGTTCAGAGTCCACTGGAGTGGTACTAGCTCAACCTTTGACAAGGTTCCTATGAGCTCTTTACCTTAAGTCCCTTCTCTAATTGATTTTAATTAATTTCCATGGATATGCACGATGTCATCCATGGATGTTCATTATTTTCCTACTTTGGGCCAAGGAAATGATAGATCATTCCTTATATTATTCTACTAACTATAGCCCTTATTAAGTCAAAATCATTCATTCATCTTAGTTGTCCATGAATCTCTATATTTCATTAGTTTATATTTTTGGTGATTTATGCTCATTATATCTTAACAACTACTTAACAATTGAATAAAATTTGACAATAAGTAAATCATAAACTTGAAAGCATAAATCAAATATAAATTTAACAACCATATACTAACATTCTTCCTAAGAAAGTAACTTAACCTAGTGAAATAAAACTATACATAAACTAACATGATCCTAAGTTATGAAATACATAAAATTGTACTTCTATCTTAATGGAACCATGTTTAAATCTCTAATTTACACTACCATGGCCCTACTATAATCAAATCTACTAACAAACTAATCATTTAGGGCATAGCATGCTAACATTTAAAGCTTACACTATCATGCTTTCTAACTTATAACATAAATGACATTTACATTTCTATTATTCAATACAAGACAATTAAGCTAATTATATTAAGATTATTATAAACCTTTAAATATGATCCAACCATTAGATCATAGGTGTTTTCCTTTAGATCAAGGGTTTTAATTACCTTTAGGGCTTTTAATACATTAAGATCCAAAAATCATATCCACTTGATTTCGTCACATTTCATCCATGATCTAACTAGATTCCATCATAATATCATCCATTTACTCCATCCCAAGGATCTGATCATACTTGATCTCATTGATCAAGTGGGTCCCTTCGTATTTTTTTAGGGTTTCTCTACCATAAAGGGTAGATCTCCTAATTTATCCAAGATCTATCCAAATTAACCATAGATATTACTTTATTACATTATTATATCATCATTAAAAAAAATTTCCAAGATCTGATCACCTCAGATCTTGAAGGTCTTAGAAATTGGACACTTAGCTTTCTTACTATGTATAGTCCTTACTAATAACATAGTGATTGGATTCTATAACTTCCACTATTGTTCTTTCTAACAATCTTCCAATCTTTGGAAGTAATTATCACTTTCCCTGTTCTTCCATTATTTGGAAGTGATTACTTTATTTCTATCCTACAATTCATACTTCTTTACTATTTCTTTTTATTGAGAAATTTCTTTTCAAATTCTATCATTGAAGAGTGGTAACCTTGTGATGATTCTTTTCTCATTCTCATCACATCCATTGTTTTGTAACACTCTTTGAGTGTCATTTTACTCTGCATATACATTCCTGATCCTCTTTTATTATCCCTTTCTCGTATTCAGAACAATATTCTGAACCTTCTTACCATCTATGATAATATTTATCTCTTTTCCTTTCACATATCTATTTATATGTCATGGGCTCCAAAATTTCTAGATTATGCATGTCCTCATGCTTCTTTCAAGCATATCTCATAACCTTTATCATATCATACTAACTCTTTATTTGCAATATTCTTGATAATTCTAATTAAAAGAGTTCTTATTGATTTTGAATTCATCCCTTCTCAAGTCTTTACAAACTCCATAATTTATCATTAACTCATTTAGGATTTACGTAATCCATTCCAAGATTGCACTAAATGTCCTTATGTTATAAAATCAGTAAGAGATATATTTCTCTAATTGTGATTGTCATTTCATATATTGATCTCACATTCCCCCTTTGTTGGGGTTAATTTCCATGCTATCCTTAAAATTTATATAACCCTAAACTTTTCTTTCTTCAATCAACATGTAACAAGTTGATTGACAAGTTTTGTAAGCATCTAACATATATCCCATGAATGCTCTTGATTTCTTGAAATCTATTAAAATTTATATAACCTTAAAACTTGATTTCTTTAATCAAAATGTACAGTTGCAACACATATCTTCCATGAATTCTTTTGGTCTCCTTACATCCATTTCCATATATCATCATTACTTCATCTAATATATTTCATTCTCCTCAACTTTATGAACATCATTTATCCAACTCATAGAACTGAAAATTTTGTTTTGATTCTGTACTTTGATGTTGCATTTCCAATTCTCAAATAATAATAATAAATTTTGAAAATGCTCATCCTTATAGAGAAAAAGGATACTTAATTTCCTCAACATCATTTATGTTCAATGCATCCTTATGGAGAACAAGGGTAATAAATTTCCTCAATAAACTCTTTTATGTTCAATGTATCCTTACATTGATCTTTCCATTTTCTTTTCCTAGAAAAAGTCGTTACTTTCATACTGTAAATTTCTATAATCAGTCCTTAATCCTTAACATTTGTTCTTTCAACTCATTCAAATAATTTGATGTTCTTTTCCTCAACTATTATAGATATTTTCTCATTCAATCTCATGTAAGATTAAAAATCTCAAAATATCTTAAAGTTCTAACCACTTCTTTCTCCAAAAATTTGGATTTATGACTTATTCATAATCATCTTATTTTTCCAAACTTTACACTTAGGTTTAGATATCACTATTTGTTTATAGGTCTTCATTTCTCATGTTTTTTCGCAACCTTCCTCCAAAAATATATTTTCCTCACTATATTTCTTAAATCTTTCAATATCACCACTCTATCATGTAAGTGGAATTAATATCTCTATTCATATTTAGTTCTTCATTTTCCTTGATCAATAAATGTACTCCTCTTCATGATAATCCATAACTATATTTTCCCAATTCATCATATCAATATTTCTCTCTTATTTTCCAGAGTTGTTTCACCATCAATTGCACTTGTCTTTACTATAATCCCAAAATTATTTTCGATGTCCCCAAGTTATCATGTCAATATTTCTCTAATCCTTGAAAATCCTTTTGTGCTAATTTCCACAATTAATTTATCATACCAATTTCATTTATATCTTAGGAATTTCATATTTGTTTGTTCCATCAATAGGGCTATAATTTCTTTGTCAACCATACATCCTAATGGTTTAATTGTCTTTCTTAATAAGTTTGGGATCATATTTCTGTCCCTTTTAACATATCAAACTCTCTTCTCCCATTTCATTTTATTTAAATTTCAAAAACCATCTCTTTATGTTCTGAAATTTTATCATCTCTTTATTAAATCCTTTGCCTTTACTAAGTTTGGAGAGAAATTACCTACTTATCTCCTTATTCATCTTTACTTAAAACTATCCTCATTTACAAAATTTTGAATTATCTCACTTATCTCTTCAATTTCCTTTCAAGTAATATCATCTCTATTTTGATGATTAATTTTATTTAACTAATTGTCATAATACCATATGTGTAGCAATTATAACTCTTACACTTATATTTATTCATATATTTATTATAAATTTTTATTTTTATAATAATTCTGAAGTTTCCTCTTTAGCTTTTATTTCTCATAAATCTCCATTTCACCTATTCCATAAGGTTGGAGTTTTTCCATCACATTTTCCAATTTATCACTTCTTTCTCTTTATCTCCATTCCTTTACTTAGTAATGGTCATATACATACTAGTATTGGTGCACTTTGTTCATACATATGTATGTTTACTCAGGATTTTAGGTTAGACCTGAACATCATACCTTACATCCATTCTAATGTTTTCCTTATTGATTTCTATATCTTACTATTCCCTATATTGGAATTCTTACTTGCTAAGTAGTATTTCTAATCCTTTGAACCAATAATATCTACTTGTACTATACTATTCCTTCATAATAACTCTTTCTATACTCATTCTTAACTAATGAGTTTAACTCTTTCTATACTCATCTTTTAATAATGAGTCAATTCTTTCTTCACGAATGAGTCAACTCTTTCCATATTCCTCAACTAATGAGTTTAACTCTTTCCTCACTAATGAGTCAACTCTTTACATACTCTTCAACAATTGAGGCTACTCTTTCAAGACTTATCCCTCACTAATGAGTCAACTCCTTCTATACTTATCTCTTACCTAATGAGTTTATCACATAACTACTTCTCATCAACTAATAACTTATCTCTTATTCAGTCACTAATCCTCATCCTTTAATTGGATATTCATGTTCATATTGGACATGATGGTATCAGATCATGTATTTGGATGAATAGCTCTGATACCAACTATGACGACCCGGGTTTTTGAAACACATTTTATAATATATTTTTCAAAGGCAAGGGCATCCCCTCAGTAAAAAAATTTCTCAAAACAATAATTGCTCAGCGCATTATTGCCGGTAGTGGAGAATGGAGAATGCACTAGTAATAAAAAATTCTAAAGTAATAAAATATCTTATCAAAATAAATGTTAAAAAATTCAAATTGGCTATAAATATGTTCCAAAACTTTTCATAACCTTAACCACGAAATTTCCAAATCTTTCCTGGAGTTTCAGCCCCAAATTCTCATTCATCCCTCCCCAATTTCTATTTTTCTTATTTCTCTCTCCTTTTTCTAAGTGGAACAAGAGACCTCAATTCAATTAGGCACTCCGTTCCAGGTAGAATCTAATAAATATGGAATTTTTAAGTACTTCATGAATATTGATGTCTTATTTCTTGGATATGGAATATGGGTAAAATGGCCATTTTACCCCCAAATGGAGAAAATTAAGGAATTTTCATTTTAACTCATAATTGAATGTACTTAATGTTGTTTCGATCAGTTTACCAAGTACATCCATAATTTCTATGTTTTAATTCATGATATAATCTCCATAAAAAGAGAATTTTCAATAATCTAATATTCCAGCCCAGAATTTTTAAAAATTCAAACTTTATTAATTTGCCTTAATAAGTTACAAAAATTCGGGGTCATTACAATCTTCCCCCCTTACAATAATTTCGTCCTCGAAATTTGCACATCAACTCACTTAGGAGTTTTCACAATTCTTTCATAGCCTTACACATGTGGTCTTGCCACTTAAGGAAATCCTCTTTCCTTTTATTCCCTTTTCAATCTACCTTCCTCTCAAAGGTATAAATCATATGATTGATTGCTATTAAAATGCTCACACCTACCTAACCTTACTTATGCATCATTCAATTAAGCTGAGTTTTGCTAGACTTTCCCAAAAGGATTAATAACTCTTAATCTGAGTTATCCTTTGGTTTCAAACCTTCTACTTGGCTAAATTTCTACTCCTTACTTTCATCAATCTTTCCATACTTGAAAATTTTCCATTCTATCTTCTATTGCTCACTCTCATTCTATTTCAACATATAAAGTTTTGACATAGCTTTCTTACTATGTATAGTCCTTACTAATAACATAGTGATTGGATTCTATAACTTCCACTATTGTTCTTTCTAACAATCTTCCAATCTTTGGAAGTAATTATCACTTTCCTTGTTCTTCCATTATTTGGAAGTGATTACTTTATTTCTATCCTACAATTCATACTTCTTTACTATTTCTTTTTATTGAGAAATTTCTTTTCAAATTCTATCATTGAAGAGTGGTAACCTTGTGATGATTCTTTTCTCATTCTCATCACATCCATTGTTTTGTAACACTCTTTGAGTGTCATTTTACTCTGCATATACATTCCTGATCCTCTTTTATTATCCCTTTCTCGTATTCAGAACAATATTCTGAACCTTCTTACCATCTATGATAATATTTATCTCTTTTCCTTTCACATATCTATTTATATGTCATGGGCTCCAAAATTTCTAGATTATGCATGTCCTCATGCTTCTTTCAAGCATATCTCATAACCTTTATCATATAATACTAACTCTTTATTTGCAATATTCTTGATAATTCTAATTAAAAGAGTTCTTATTGATTTTGAATTCATCCCTTCTCAAGTCTTTACAAACTCCATAATTTATCATTAACTCATTTAGGATTTATGTTATCCATTGCAAGATTGTACTAAATGTCCATATGTTATAAAATCAGTAAGAGATATATTTCTCTAATTGTCATTGGCATTTCATATATTGATCTCACATTCCCCCTTTGTTGGGGTTAATTTCCGTGCTATCCTTAAAATTTATATAACCCTAAACTTTTCTTTCTTCAATCAACATGTAACAAGTTGATTGAAATGTTTTGTAAGCATCTAACATATATGCCATGAATGCTCTTGATTTCTTGAAATCTATTAAAATTTATATAACCTTAAAACTTGATTTCTTTAATCAAAATGTACAGTTGCAACACATATATTCCATGAATTCTTTTGGTCTCCTTACATCCATATTTCCATATATGATTATTACTTCATCTAATATATTTCATTCTCCTCAACTTTATGAACATCATTTATCCAACTCATAGAACTGAAAATTTGTTTTGATTCTATACTTTGATGTTGCATTTTCAATTTTCAAATAATAATAATAAATTTTGAAAATGCTCATCTTTATAGAGAAAAAGGATACTTAATTTCCTCAACATCATTTATGTTCAATGCATCCTTATGGAGAACAAGGGTAATAAATTTCCTCAATAAACTCTTTTATGTTCAATGCATCCTTACATTGATCTTTCCATTTTCTTTTCCTAAAAAAAGTCATTACTTTCATACTGTAAATTTCTATAATCACTCCTTAATCCTTAACATTTGTTCTTTCAACTCATTCAAATAATTTGATGTTCTTTTCCTCAACTATTATAGATATTTTCTCATTCAATCTCATGTAAGATTAAAAATCTCAAAATATCTTAAAGTTCTAACCACTTCTTTCTCCAAAAATTTGGATTTATGACTTATTCATAATCATCTTATTTTTCCAAACTTTACACTTAGGTTTAGATATCACTATTTGTTTATAGGTCTTCATTTCTCATGTTTTTTCGCAACCTTCCTCCAAAAATATATTTTCCTCACTATATTTCTTAAATCTTTCAATATCACCACTCTATCATGTAAGTGGAATTAATATCTCTATTCATATTTAGTTCTTCATTTTCCTTGATCAATAAATGTACTCCTCTTCATGATAATCCATAACTATATTTTCCCAATTCATCATATCAATATTTCGCTCTTATTTTCCAGAGTTGTTTCACCATCAATTGCACTTGTCTTCACTATAATCCCAAAATTATTTTCGATGTCCCCAAGTTATCATGTCAATATTTCTTTGATCCTTGAAAATCCTTTTGTGCTAATTTCCACAATTAATTTATCATACCAATTTCATTTATATCTTAGGAATTTCATATTTATTGTTCCATCAATAGGGCTATAATTTCATTGTTAACCATACATCCTAATGGTTTAATTGTCTTTCTTAATAAGTTTGGGATCATATTTCTGTCCCTTTTAACATATCAAACTCTCTTCTCCCATTTCATTTTATTTAAATTTCAAAGACCATCTCTTTATGTTTTGAAATTTTATCATCTCTTTATTAAATCCTTTGCATTTACTAAGTTTGGAGAGAAATTACTTACCTATCTCCTTATTCATCTTTATGTAAAATTATCCTCATTTACAAAATTTTGAATTATCGCACTTATCTCTTCAATTTCCTTTCAAGTAATATCATCTCTATTTTGATGATTAATTTCATTTAACTAATTATCATAATACCATATATGTAGCAATTATAACTCTTACACTTATATTTATTCATATATTTATTATAAATTTTTATTTTTATAATAATTCTGAAGTTTCCTCTTTAGCTTTTATTTCTCATAAATCTCCATTTCACCTTTTCTATAAGGTTGGAGTTTTTCCATCATATTTTCCAATTTATCACTTCTTTCTCTTTATCTCCATTCCTTCACTTAGTAATGGTCATATACATACGAGTATTGGTGTACTTTGTTCATACATATGTATGTTTACTTAGAACTTTAGGTTAGACCTAAACATCATACCTTACATCGATTATAATGTTTTCCTTATTGATTTCTATATCTTACTATTCCCTATATTGGAATTCTTACTTGCTAAGTAGTATTTCTAATCCTTTCAACCAATAATATCTACTTGTACTGTACTATTCCTTCATAATAACTCTTTTTATACTCATTCTTAACTAATGAGTTTAAGTCTTTCTACGCTCATCTTTTACTAATGAGTCAATTCTTTCTTTACGAATGAGTCAACTCTTTCCATATTCCTCAACTAATGAGTTTAACTCTTTCCTCACTAATGAGTCAACTCTTTACATACTCTTCAACAATTGAGGCTAGTCTTTCAAGACTTATCCCTCACTAATGAGTCAACTCCTTCTATACTTATCTCTTACCTAATGAGTTTATCACATAACTCCTTCTCATCAACTAATAACTTATCTCTTATTCATATAACTCCTTCTCATCAACTAATAACTTATCTCTTATTCATTCACTAATCCTCATCCTTTAATTGGATATTCATCTTCATATTGGACATGATGGTCTTGATCTTGTATTTGGATGAATAGCTCTAATACCAACTGTGACGACCTGGGTTTTTGAAACACATTTTATAATATATTTTTCTAAGGCAAGGGCGTCCCCTCAGTAAAAAAATTTCGCAAAACAAAGTAGCAAAAATTCTTTTATTTTAAAACTTGTTTTGAAAACCCAAGTCACCACTTCATACATAACATAAGTCCAATTTGTGTACAAAATTAAATTCCATTGAAGGAATATGATTTTGTTAAACTTTCAAGATCCATCTAGTAGTTCACAGTACACAACCCATTGTATCCTTACAATACTTGTCCAAATACACAATTCAAATTACAAAGTTCTAAATACAATACATGCTTTCTAGACAACTCCTTATTTCAGGATGACTAGTACTTACCAGTTAAAATCTACTCAAAAAGTGGTTAATACAACCCTCATGTAAGGAGGCGTTTAGACCTCTCTTACGTCAACGGGAGGTAAGGGAAAAGCACTTGGCTCTTGTATACCCCCTATAACCACAATGTTCAGAGTCTACTGGAGTGGTAATAGCTCAACCTTTGACAAGGTTCCTATGAGCTCTTTACCTTAAGTCCCTTCTCTAATTGATTTTAATTTATTTCCATGGATATGCATAATGTCATCCATGGATGTTCATTATTTTCCTACTCTGGGCCAAGGAATTGGTAAACCATTCCTTATATTGTCCTACTAACTATAGCCCTTATTAAGTCAAAATCATTCATTCATCTTAGTTGACCATGAATCTCTATATTTCATTAGTTTACATTTTTGGTGATTTATGCTCCTTAAATCTTAACAACTACTTAACAATCAAATAAAATTTGACAATAAGTAAATCATAAACTTGAAAGCATAAATCAAATATAAGTTTAACAACTATATACTAACATTCTTCCTATGAATGTAACTTAAGCTAGTGAAATAAAACTAACATGATCCTAAGTTATGAAACATATCTTCTATAATAATGAAATCATGTTTAAATCTCTAATTTACACTAACATGATCCTAAGATAATCAAATCTACTAAAAAATTATTTATTTAGGGCATCTCATACTAAAATTTAAAGATTACACTATCATGCTTTCTAACTTAGAACATAAATCACATTTACACCTTTATGTCCAATAAAAGATAATTAAAACTAAGAACATAAATCACATTTACACTTCTATATCCAATAAAAGGCAATTAAAGTAATTATATTAAGATTATTATAAGCCTTTAAATATGATCCAACCATTAGATCTTAGGTGTTTTTCTTTAGATCAAGGGTTTTAATTACCTTTAAGGCTTTTAATCCATTAAGATCCAAAAATCATATCCACTTGATTTTGTCACATTTCATCTATGATCCAACTGGATTTCATCATAATATCATCCATTTAGTCCATCCCAAGGATTTGATCATACTTGATCTCATTGATCAAGTGGGTCCCTTTGTATTTTTTTATTTTTATTTTAGGGTTTTTCTACCATCAAGGGTAGATCCCCTAATTTATCCAAGATCTGTCCAAATTAACCATAGATATTACTTTATTACATTATTATTCATCATTAAAAGAAATTTTCAAGATCTGATCACCTCAGATCTTGAAGATCTTAGAAATTGGACACTTATTTCCAAAATACAGAAAAATACAGAAATAATTTGTAGAAATATTATGACTTCATTAGAAACTAGACATTACAAGGTTTCCATAGCTTCTTTCCGATCTCAATTTGGAGTTCATATGACTCCACAATCTTAAATTGAATTTACAGCCGTTCCAAGGGTCCAGATTTGATCTAGGCCCAGCAGAACTAATCTCTCTCAATTGAGGGTCCAACCCTTGTTAGATTTTCTTGAAATTTGTACCCTAAGGGTTTTGGACCCTTCTGGATCGATTGGGAGCTCAGAATTTTCATCTGAGCTCTCTATCACCATGAATTGAAGGCTCTGGTTTTTACTTTATTTTTACCATTTTTCATTCAAATTAAATTACTGAAAAATGAAAATTACACTAAACCATAATAAATATGTATGAAAAGTAGTTCCACCTACCTGATTGGAGAAAAACAATATAATTGATGCCCAATTTGAGAGAATTACCGGTTGATGATAATATAGCCCGATTGTCCACCTTTTTGTCATTTTCTGTTGTTGGAACTGTTGGATCTTGAAATTGATTTGGGACTTTTGTATATACTGTAGCATAGGAGGTTATGGATGGTGAAATTTATCAGATTCTATATGGAACGGAATGCCTAATTGAATTTAGGTCTCTTGTTCCACTTAGAAAGAGGAGAGAGAAATAAGAAAAATAGAAATTGGGGAGGGATGAATGAGAATTTGGGGTTGAAACTCCAGGAAAGATTTGGAAATTTCGTGGTTAAGGTTGTGAAAAATTTTGGAAATTTTTGAGACATATTTATAGCCAAATTAGAATTTTTCATCATTTATTTTGATAAGATATTTTATTACTTTAGAATTTTTTATTACAAGTGCATTCTCCATTCTCCACTACAATCTCCACTACATTCTCCACTACCAGCAATAATGCACTGAGCAATTATTGTTGCTTCTAGAACGTTGGCCCACTTTGTGGGCCCCACTTTTATGTGAAAAGACGTTTTTGCCCTTACTTATGCATCATTCACTTAAGCTGAGTTTTTGCTAGACTTTCCCAAAAGGATTAATAACTCTTAATCTGAGTTATCCTTTAGTTTCAAACCTTCTACTTGGCTAAATTTCTACTTTTCACTTTCATCAATCTTTCCATACTTGAAAATTTTCCATTCTATCTTCTATTGTTCATTCTCATTCTAGTTCAACATATAAAGTTTTTACACCAAACTTCATATTGCAATGGATTACGTAAATCCTAAATGAGTTAATGATAAATTATGAAGTTTGTAAAGACTTGAGAAGGGATGAATTCAAAATCAATAAGAACTCTTTTAATTAGAATTATCAAGAATATTGCAAATAAAGAGTTAGTATTATATGATAAAGGTTATGAGATATGCTTGAAAGAAGCATGAGGACATGCATAATCTAGAAATTTTGGAGCCCATGACATATAAATAGATATGTGAAAGGAAAAGAGATAAATATTATCATATATGGTAAGAAGGTTCAGAATATTGTTCTAAATACGAGAAAGGGATAACAAAAGAGGATCAGGTTTGTATATGCAGAGTAAAATGACACTCAAAGAGTGTTACAAAAACAATGGATGTGATGAGAATGAGAAAAGAATCATCACAAGGTTACCACTCTTCAATGATAGAATTTGAAAAGAAATTTCTCAATAAAAAGAAATAGTAAAGAAGTATGAATTGTAGGATAGAAATAAAGTAATCACTTCCAAATAATGAAAGAATAAGGAAAGAGATAATTACTTCCAATGTTTGGAAGATTGTTAGAAAGAACAATAGTGGAAGTTATAGAATCCAATCACTATGTTATTAGTAAGGACTATACATAGTAAGAAAGCTATGTCAAAACCTTATATGCTGAAATAGAATGAGAGTAAGCAATAGAAGATAGAATGGAAAATTTTCAAGTATGGAAAGATTGATGAAAGTGAAAAGTAGAAATTTAGCCAAGTAGAAGGTTTGAAACCAAAGGATAACTCAGATTAAGAGTTATTAATCCTTTTGGGAAAGTCTAGCAAAACTCAGCTTAAGTGAATGATGCATAAGTAAGGTTAGACATGTGTGAGCATTTTAATAGCAATCAACCTTATAATTTATACCTTTGAGAAGAAGGTAGTTTAAAAGAAAAAAAAAAGGAATAAAAGGAAAGAGGATTTTCTTAAGTGGCAAGGCCACATGTAAGGCTATGAAAGAATAGTGAAAACTCCTAAGGGAGTTGATATGCAAATTTCGAGGACAAAATTATTGTAAGGGGGGAAGATTGTAATGACCCTGAATTTTTGTAACTTATTAAGGTAAATTAATAAAGTTTAAATTTTTAAAAATTCTGGGCTGGAATATTAGGTTATTGAAACTTCTCTTTTTATGGAGATTATATCATGAATTAAAACATAGAAATTATGGATGTACTTGGAAAACTGATCGAAACAACATTAAGTACGTTCGATTCTGAGTTAAAATGAAAATTCCTTAATTTTCTCCATTTGGGGGGTAAAATGGTAATTTTACCCATATTCCATATCCAAGAAATAAGACCTCAATATTCATGAAGTACTTAGAAATACGATTCCAACGCCACTAAGTGCGCTCGATTCTGAGTTCGGACAAATATTGCCTATTATTCTCCAATTTTTGAGTTCAAATGGCAAAAATGTCTTTTCACATAAAAAGTGGGGCCCACAAAGTGGGCCAACGTTCTAGAAGCAACAATAATTGCTCAATGCATTATTGCTGGTAGTGGAGATTGTAGTTGAGAATGGAGAATGCACTTGTAAAAAAAAATTCTGAAGTAATAAAATATCTTATCAAAATAAATGATAAAAAATTCAAATTTGGCTATAAATATGTCCCAAAAATTTCCAAAATTTTTCACAACCTTAACCACGAAATTTCCAAATCTTCCCTGGAGTTTCAGCTCCAAATTCTCATTCATCCCTCCCCAATCTCTATTTTTCTTATTTCTCTCTACTCTTACTAAGTGGAACAAGAGACCTAAATTCATTTAGGCACTCCGTTCCAAGGAGAATCTGATCAATTCCACCGTCCATAACCTCCTATACTACATTATATACAAAAGACCCAAATAAATTTGATGATCCAACGGTTCCAACAACAGAAAATCACCAAAAAGGGGACAATCGAGCTATATTATCATCAATCGGTAATTCTCTCAAATTGGGCATCAAATATATGTTTTTTCTTCAATCAGGTAGGTGGAACTACTTCTCATACATATTTATTATGTTTTAGTGTAATTTTTATTTTTCTGTAATTTAATTTGAATGAAAAATGGTAAAAATAAAGTAAATACAAGAGCCTTCAATTCATGGTGATAGAGAGCCCAGATGAAAATTCTAAGCTTTCCAATAGATCCAGAAGGGTTAAAATCCCTTAGGATACAATTTTCAAGAAAATCTAACAAGTTTTGGACCCTCAATTGAGAGAGATTAGTTCTATTGGGCCAAGATCAAATCTGGGCCCTAAGAACGGCTGTAAACTTCAATTTAAGATTGTAGAGTCATATGAACACCAAATTGAGATCGGAAAGAAGCTATGGAAATCTTGTAATGTATATTTTCTAATGAAGTCATAATATTTTTAAAAATTATTTCTGTATTTTGGAAATAAGTGTCCAATTTCTAAGATCTTCAAGATTTGAGGTGATCAGATCTTGGAAATTTATTTTAATGATGATATAATAATGTAATAAAGTAATATCTATGGTTAATTTGGACAGATCTTGGATAAATTACCGGATCTGCCCTTTATGGTAGAAAAACCCTCAAATAAAAATAAAAAAATACAAAGGGACCCACTTGATCAATGAGATCAAGTATGATCAGATCCTTGGGATTGATTAAATGGATGATATTATGATGAAATCAAGTTATATCATGGATGAAATGTGACAAAATCAAGTGGATATGATTTTTGGATCTTAGTGGATTAAAAGCCCTAAAGGTAATTAAAACCCTTGATCTAAAGGAAAACACCTAAGATCTAATGGTTGGATCATAAAGGCTTATAATAATCTTAATATAATTACTTTAATTGTCTTTTATTGGATATAGAAGTGTAAATGTGATTTATGTTCTAAGTTTTAATTGTCTTTTATTGGGCATAAAGGTGTAAATGTGATTTATGTTCTAAGTTAAAAAGCATGATAGTGTAATCTTTAAATTTTAGTATGCGATGCCCTAAATGAGTAATTTGTTAGTAGATTTGATTATCTTTGGATCATGTTAGTGTAGAATGGAGAATGCATTTTTAATAAAAAAATTCTAAAGTAATAAAATATCTTATCAAAATAAATGATAAAAAATTCAAATTTGGCTATAAATATCTCCCAAAAATTTCCAAAATTTTTCACAACCTTAACCACAAAATTTCCAAATCTTTGCTGGAGTTTCAGCCCCAAATTCTCATTCATCCCTCCCCAATTTCTATTTTTCTTATTTCTCTCTCCTCTTTCTAAGTGGAACAAGAGACCTAAATTCAATTAGGCACTTCGTTCCATATAGAATCTGATAAATTTCACCGTCCATAACCTCCTATGCTACAATATATACAAAAGGCCCAAATCAATTTCAAGATCCAACGGTTCCAACAACAGAAAATCCCAAAAAGGTGGACAATCGGGCTATATTATCATCAACCGGTAATTGTTTCAAATTGGGCATCAATTATATTGTTTTTCTCCAATCAGGTAGGTGGAACTACTTTCCATACATATTTGTTATGGTCTAGTGTAATTTTTATTTTTTTGTAATTTAATTTGAATGAAAAATGGTAAAAATAAAGTAAAAACCAGAGCCTTCAATTCATGGTGATAGAGAGCTCAGATGAAAATTTTGAGCTTCCCAATCGATCCAAAAGGGTCAAAAACCCCTAGGATACAATTTTCAAGGAAATCTAACAAGGTTTGGACCCTCAATTAAGAGAGATTAGTTCTGTTGGGCACAGATCAAATCTGGACCCTAGGAACGGCTGTAAAATTCAATTTAAGATTGTGGAGTCATATGAACTCCAAATTGAGATCGGAAAGAAGCTATGGAAATCTTGTAATGTCTAGTTTCTAATGAAGTCATAATATTTCTAAAAATTATTTCTGTATTTTGGAAATAAGTGTCCAATTTCTAAGATCTTCAAGATCTGAAGTGAAAATTTATTTTAATGAGGATATAATAATGTAATAAATTACTATATATGGATAATTTGGACAGATCTTGGATAAATTAGGGGATCTGCCCTTTATGGTAGGAAAACCCTAAAAATACAAAGGGATCCACTTGATCAATGAGATCAAATATGATCAGATCCTTGGGATGGATTAAAGGGATAATATTATGATGGAATCCAGTTAGATCATGGATGAAATGTGACAAAATCAAGTGGATATGATTTTTTGATCTTAATGGATTAAAAGCCCTAAAGGTAATTAAAACCCTTAATCTAAAGGAAAACACCTAAGATCTAATAGTTGGATCATATTTAAAGGTTTATAATAATCTTAATAAAATAAGTTTTAATTGTCTTTTATTGGATATAGAAGTGTAAATGCTATTTATGTTCTAAGTTTTAATTGTCTTTTATTGGATATAGAAGTGTAAATGTGATTTATGTTCTAAGTTAGAAAGCATGATAGTGTAATCTTTAAATTTTAGTATGATATGCCCTAAATGAGTAATTTGTTACTAGATTTGATTATCTTAGGATCATGTTAGTGTAAATTAGTGATTTAAACATGATTCCATTAAGATAGAAGTACAATTTTATGTATTTCATAACTTAGGATCATGTTAGTTTTATTTCACTAGCTTAAGTTACATTCATAGGAAGAATGTTAGTATATAGTTGTTAAACTTATATTTGATTTATGCTTTCAAGTTTATGATTTACTTATTGTCAAAATTTATTCAATTGTTAAATAGTTGTTAAGATATAAAGAGCATAAGTCGCCAAAAATGTAAACTAATGAAATATAGAGATTCGTGGACAACTAAGATGAATGAATGATTTTGACTTAATAAGGGCTACAGTTAGTAGGACAATATAAGGAATGGTTTACCAATTCCTTGGCCCAAAGTAGAAAAATAATGAACATCCATGGATGACATTATGCATATCCATGGAAATTAATTAAAATCAATTAGAGAAGGGACTTAAGGTAAAGAGCTCATAGGAACCTTGTCAAAGGTTGAGCTAGTACCACTCCAGTGGACTCTAAACATTGTGGTTATAGGGGGTATACAAGAGCCAAGTGCTTTTCCCTCACCTCCTGTTGACATAAGAGAGGTCTAAAAGCCTCCTTACATGAGGGTTGTATTAACCACTTTTTGAGCAGACTTTAACTGGTAAGTACTAGTTATCCTGAAATAAGGAGGAGTTGTCTAGTGATAGGAAGAAATAAATTATCTTCAACCAAGTAAGACACTAACTGGTTGAATAATAATAAGAACATAAAAAGATAGCAAATTATCTAACACTAATAAAAATAGTAAGTGAGATAAGGATGATCAAACAAGATGAGATCTTATATGATAAAAAAAATAAGGAAAAAGAAACATGTTCAATGCATCCTTACATTGATCTTTCCATTTTCTTTTCCTAAAGAAAGTCGTTACTTTCATACTATAAATTTCTATAATCACTCCTTAATCCTTAACATTTGTTCTTTCAACTCATTCAAATAATTTGATGTTCTTTTCCTCAACTATTATAGATATTTTCTCATTCAATCTCATGTAAGATTGAAAATCTCAAAATATCTTAAAGTTCCAACCACTTCTTTCTCCAAAAATTTGGATTTATGACTTATTCATAATCATCTTATTTTTCCTTGGTGACGAGGAATATTGTCTGGTTTTGCCTCCTTAATAGCTAATGGTTTGTTGCAGTTTGCAGAGATATGCCTGAATTCTCCACAATTAAAACATCTGATAGGAGGTCGTTGTTGTATCAGAGTGGGACACATATTTCCAGCTGGAATCTTCTACATTTCAGACAAGGCCTTCTTTTTATATGATTCCCTTGATTTCTGGGGGGTTTGAAATTGTTGAAGGGTCTCTTGCCCTTCTGAAAAGGCCTTTGGTTGTAGTTTCCTCCTCCAAATTTAATGGTTTGAGTCTTCTTGAATTCTTCTTCAAACCTGGAAGCCATCTCTACACAATCGGCCATAGTGGTGGGTTTAGTACCCATCACTTTCACCTTCAGTGCTGGCTGTAGTCCCCCCATAAATCTGTCCACAGTGTGCCTTTCTGTGTCACACATGTGTAGCAAATCTCTTTAATTGAGTGAACTTATTATCATACTCCACCACTGATAGGTTCCCTAGTTTAAGTTCCAAGAATTCTTTCTCCTTCCTTGATTTTACATGGGTAGGAAAATACTTAGTATTAAAAACTTCTTTGAATTCCTCCCAAGTAAGAATAATCTCTCTCAATTGAGGGTCCAAACCTTGTTAAATTTTCTGAAAAAATTGTATCCTAGGTGTTTTTGACCCTTCTGGATCTATTGGAAAGCTCAGAATTTTCATCTGAGCTCTCTATCACCATGAATTGAAGGCTCTTGTATTTACTTTATTTTTACCATTTTTCATTCAAATTAAATTACAGAAAAATAAAAATTACACTAAAACATAATAAATATGTATGGGAAGTAGGTCCACTAACCTGATTGAAGAAAAAACATATATTTGATGCCCAATTTGAGAGAATTACCGATTGATGATAATATAGCCTGATTGTCCCCTTTTCTGTGATTTTTTATTGTTGGAACTGTTGGATCTTGAAATTGATTTGGGGTTTTTGTATATGATGTAGTATAGGAGGTTATGGATGGTGGAATTTATCAGATTCTACATGGAACGAAGTGCCTAATTGAATTTAGGTCTCTTATTCCACTTAGAAAGAGGAGAGAGAAATAAGAAAAATAGAGATTGGGGAGGGATGAATGAGAATTTGGAGCTGAAACTCCAGGGAAGATTTGGAAATTTTGTGATTAAGGTTGTGAAAAATTTTGGAAATTTTTGGGACATATTTATAGCCAAATTTGAATTTTTTATCATTTATTTTGATAAGATATTTTATTACTTTAGAATTTTTTATTGCAAGTGCATTCTCCATTCTCCACTACCAGCAATAATGCACTGAGCAATTATTGTTGCTTCTAGAACGTTGGCCCGCTTTGTGGGCCCCACTTTTATGTGAAAAGACGTTTTTGCCCTTTGAACTCCAAAATTGGAGAATAATAGGCAATATTTGTCCGAACTCGGAATCGAGCATACTTAGTGGCATTGGAATCGTATTTCTAAGTACTTCATGAATATTGAGGTCCTATTTCTTAGATATGGAATATGGGTAAAATTACCATTTTACCCCCAAATGGAGAAAATTAAGGAATTTTCATTTTAACCCAGAATTTAATGTACTTAATGTTGTTTCGATCAGTTTTCCAAGTACATCCATAATTTCTATGTTTTAATTCATGATATAATCTCCATAAAAAGAGAAGTTTCAATAATCTAATATTTTAGCCCAGAATTTCTAAAAATTCAAACTTTATTAATTTGCCTTAATAAGTTACAAAAATTCATGGTCATTACAATCTTCCCCCCTTACAATAATTTCGTGCTTGAAATTTGCACATCAACGCACTTAGGAGTTTTCACAATTCTTTCATAACCTTACACATGTGGCCTTGCCACTTAAGGAAATCCTCTTTCCTTTTATTCCTTTTTTTTTCTCTTTTTTTTTAAGCCACCTTCTTCTCAAAGGTATAAATCATGAGGTTGATTGCTATTAAAATGCTCACACATGTCTAACCTTACTTATGCATCATTCACTTAAGCTGAGTTTTGCTAGACTTTCCCAAAAGGATTAATAACTCTTAATCTGAGTTATCCTTAGGTTTCAAACCTTCTACTTGGCTAAATTTCTGCTTCTCACTTTCATCAATCTTTCCATACTTGAAAATTTTCCATTCTATCTTCTATTGCTTACTCTCATTCTATTTCAGCATATAAGGTTTTGACATAGCTTTCTTACTATGTATAGTCCTTACTAATAACATAGTGATTGGATTCTATAACTTCCACTATTGTTCTTTCTAACAATCTTCCAAACATTGGAAGTAATTATCTCTTTCCTTATTCTTTCATTATTTGGAAGTGATTACTTTATTTCTATCCTACAATTCATACTTCTTTACTATTTCTTTTTAAGTACTATTTCTAAACCGTTCAACCAATGAAATCTACTTGTACTGTACTATTCCTTCATAATAACTCTTTCTATACTCATTCTTAATTAATGAGTTTAACTCTTTCTATACTCATCTTTTAATAATGAGTCAAAGTCTTTCTTCACGAATGAGTCAACTCTTTCCATATTCCTCAACTAATGGGTTTAACTCTTTCCTCACTAATGAGTCAACTCTTTACATACTCATCAACAATTGAGGCTAGTCTTTCAACACTTATCCCTCACTAATGAGTCAACTCCTTCTATACTTATCTCTTAACTAATGAGTTTATCATATAACTCCTTCTCATCAACTAATAACTTATCTCTTATTCATTCACTAATCCTCATCCTTTAATTGGATATTCATCTTCATATTAGACATGATGGTCTTGTCTTGACTTGGATGAATAGCTCTGATACCAACTGTGACGACCCGGGTTTTTGAAACACATTTTATAATATATTTTTCTAAGGCAAGGGCGTCCCCTCAGTAAAAAAATTTTGCAAAACAAAGCAGCGAAAATTCTTTTATTTAAAAACTTGTTTTGAAAACCCAAGTCACCACTTCATACATAACATAAGTGCAATTTGTGTACAAAATAAAATTCCATTGAAGGAATATGATTTTATTAAACTTTCAGGATCCATGCAGTGGTTCACAGTACACAACCCATTGTATCCTTACAATACTTGTCCAAATACATAATTCAAATTACAAAGTTCTAAATACAATACATGCTCTCTATACAATGTTTCAAGGGATATACCCTTATTACTTATTCTTCAATAGTTCTTCAAGTCTTGAGCTCCTAAGTGTCCTTCTCTGTCTCTGAGATATTGTAAACATTCGGACATTTACAATATCTCAGCAAGCTATGCTTGGTAGGGGAAAAGAATGTAAGTTATTGATAGTAAAATCTCAATATTCAACTATCCCATAATTCATTCTATCATAAACACATTCACAGACCACTATTCTTTATATGAACATCTCATTTCCTTATCATTTGTGTTCACCTTTACACATACATAGTATATAAGAACAAATCCGTTCAAATTGTAAAAATAATCAATAATCATTTCCATACAAAATTGACCAACTCCTTTCATTATAGGAGATTTGTATTTCAGCCAGTAACTATACTGGGATTTTCCCTTCTTGGAAAAAATATTGGTAATATACAATTCCCTGGCATTTCATGATGCCATCTCTTAAGGTATTTCACTATGCCAATTTCATATGCATCATAATGCAAAATAATCAAGGACTACTATGCTTGTAGTCTGATCCGTACAGCGCGCCCGGATAACTGTTCAAGAATCCACTTATAGCATTCTCAGTGGAAATTACAATATCCATGTCCATATGGGAGGACCATGGCTCTCATAGTGGTGGCCTTCCCATAATTGCCCCACCTGACTTTTAGCCTTTCTTAGGCTTGGTATTCAATATCATCAAGTTTCAGAGAGTGGGTGGCCAAACCCTCTTAACTCTCCTAGCATAGCATCCCAAGGTCTATGCCAGTTTAAAACAAAACCACAAGCCTCCAAGCTTGTATGTAAAATAATACTTATACATATCAGGCTATCTGTCTGTTTATCTAGGATTGGAATATTTTCTACTTTCCTATTCACTTAGGGTTCTTCTTAATTCTCAACTTAACCATTTAATACTTATTTTCCTCGTCATTTGGTTGGATCATATTTCAATTTGAGGTATTTACTTGAATATATTGGTATCATACATGTCAATACTACAAAACATAAGATCATGTATTAGACATGTATCTTCATGTAAAGGCATTCTTAATAATCCACCTACCTCAATAAGGTATTCTTACTCCTTGAAATCTGTCATAGTCTCGATCAACATATATCTGTCAAATCATATGTATAATGTCATTTTTCTAATCAAGGGTATATACTACATGGTCTTTTGATCATCCTTATGTAGGATGATCTGAATCTTTCTTCTTAAATATCCCATATCCATGGGTTTAATATCATTTATACAAATACTATCTATATCATACATAACAATCTAATTTACATTGATGTTTCTTTTTCCTTATTGTTTTTTATCATACAAGATCTCATCTTGTTTGATCATCCTTATCTCACTTACTATTTTTATTAGGGTTAGATAATTTGCTATCTTTTTATGTTCTTATTATTATAAAACCAGTTAGTGTCTCACTTGGTTGAAGATAATTTATTTCTTCCTAGCACTAGACAACTCCTCCTTATTTCAGGATGACTAGTACTTGCCAGTTAAAGTCTGCTAAAAAAGTGGTTAATACAACCCTCATGTAAGGAGGCGTTTATACCTCTCTTACGTCAACAGGAGGTGAGGGAAAAGCATTTGGCTCTTGTATACCCCCTATAACCACAATGTTCAGTCCACTGGAGTAGTACTAGCTCAACCTTTGACAAGGTTCCTATGAGATCTTTACCTTAAGTCCCTTCTCTAATTGATTTTAATTAATTTCCATGGATATGCACAATGTCATCCATGGATGTTCATTATTTTCCTACTTTGGCCCAAGGAAATGATAAATCATTACTTATATTGTCCTACTAACTATAGCCCTTATTAAGTCAAAATCATTCATTCATCTTAGTTGTCCATGAATCTCTATATTTCATTAGTTTACATTTTTGGTGATTTATGCTCCTTATATCTTAACAACTACTTAACAATTGAATAAAATTTGACAATAAGTAAATCATAAACTTGAAATCATAAATCAAATATAAGTTTAACAACTATATACTAACATTCTTTCTATGAATGTAACTTAAGCTAGTGAAATAAAACTCACATGATTCTAAGTTATGAAATATATAAAATTGTACTTCTATCTTAATGGAATCATGTTTAAATCTCTAATTTACACTAACATGATCCTAAGATAATCAAATATACTAACAAATTACTCATTTAGGGCATCTCATACTAAAATTTAAAGATTACACTATCATGCTTTCTAACTTAGAACATAAATCACATTTACACTTCTATATCCAATAAAAGACAATTAAAGCAATTATATTAAGATTATTATAAGCCTTTAAATATGATCCAACCATTAGATCTTAGGTGTTTTCCTTTAGATCAAGGGTTTTAATTACCTTTAAGGCTTTTAATCCATTAAGATCCAAAAATCATATCCACTTGATTTTGTCACATTTCATCCATGATATAACTTGATTGCATCATAATATCATCCATTTAATCCATCCCAAGGATCTGATCATACTTGATCTCATTGATCAAGTGTGTCCCTTTGTATTTTTTTATTTTTATTTTAGGGTTTTTCTACCATAAAGGGCAGATCCCCTAATTTATTGAAGATCTGTCCAAATTAACCATAGATATTACTTTATTACATTATTATATCATCATTAAAATAAATTTCCAAGATCTGATCACCTCAGATCTTGAAGATCTTAGAAATTGGACACTTATTTCCAAAATACAGAAAAATACATAAATAATTTTTAGAAATATTATGACTTCATTAGAAACTAGACATTACAAGATTTCCATTGCTTCTTTCCGATCTCAATTTGGAGTTCATATGACTCTACAATCTTAAATTGAAGTTTACAGCCGTTCCTAGGGTCCAGATTTGATCTGGGCTCAGCAGGACTAATCTCTCTCAATTGATGGTCCAAAACTTGTTAGATTTTCTTGAAAATTGTATCCTAGGAGTTTTTGACCCTTCTGGATCTATTGGTGAGCTCAGAATTTTCATCTGAGCTCTCTATCACCATGAATTGAAGGCTCTTGTATTTCCTTTATTTTTACCATTTTTCATTCAAATTAAATTACAGAAAAATAAAAATTACACTAAAACATAATAAATATGTATGGGAAGTAGTTCCACCTACCTGATTGAAGAAAAAACATATATTCTATGCCCAATTTGAGAGAATTACTGATTGAAATTGATTTGGGGCTTTTGTATATAATGTAGTATAGGAGGTTATGGACGGTGCAATTGATCAGATTCTACCTGGAACAGAGTGCCTAATTGAATTTAGGTCTCTTGTTCCACTTAGAAAGAGGAGAGAGAAATAAGAAAAATTGAGATTGGGGAGTGATGAATGAGAATTTGGAGCTGAAACTCCAGGGGAGATTTGGAAATTTTGTGGTTAAGGTTGTGAAAAATTTTGGAAATTTTTGGGACATATTTATAGCCAAATTTGAATTTTTTATCATTTATTTTGATAAGATATTTTATTACTTTAGAATTTTTTATTGCAAGTGCATTCTCCATTCTCCACTACCAGAAATAATGCACTGAGCAATTATTGTTGCTTCTAGAACGTTGGCCCACTTTGTGGGCCCCACTTTTATGTGAAAAGACTTTTTTGCCCTTTGAACTCCAAAATTGGAGAATAATATGCAATATTTGTCCGAACTCGGAATCGAGCATACTTAGTAGTGTTGGAATTGTATTTCTAAGTACTTCATGAATATTGAGGTCTTATTTGTTGGATATGTAATATGGGTAAAATTACCATTTTACCCCCCAAATGGAGAAAATTAAGGAATTTTCATTTTAACTCAAAATTGAACGTACTTAATGTTGTTTCGATCAGTTTTCCAAGTACATCCATAATTTCTATGTTTTAATTCATGATATAATCTCCATAAAAAGAGCAGTTTCAATAACCTAATATTCCAGCCTAGAATTTCTAAAAATTCAAACTTTATTAATTTACCTTAATAAGTTACAAAAATTCAAGGTCATTACAAGCTTCCCCCCTTACAATAATTTCATCCTTGAAATTTGCATATCAACTCCCTTAGGAGTTTTTACAATTCTTTCATAGCCTTACACATGTGGCCTTGCCACTTAAGGAAATCTTCTTTCCTTTTATTCCTTTTTTTTTTTTCTTTTTTTGTTTAAACTACCTTCATCTCAAAGGTATAAATCATAAGGTTGATTGTTATTAAAATACACACACATGTCTAACCTTACTTATGCATCATTCACTTAAGCTGAGTTTTGCTAGACTTTCCCAAAAGGATTAATAACTCTTAATCTGAGTTATCCTTTGGTTTCAAACCTTCTACTTGGCTAAATTTCTATTTCTCACTTTCATCAATCTGCCGTACTGGAAAAATTTTCATTCTATCTTCTATTGCTTACTCTCATTCTATTTCAACATATAAATTTTTGACATAGCTTTATTACTATGTATAGTCCTTACTAATAACATAGTGATTGGATTCTATAACTTCCACTATTGTTCTTTCTAACAATCTTCCAATCTTTGGAAGTAATTATCTCTTTCCTTGTTCTTCCATTATTTGGAAGCGATTACTTTATTTCTATCCTACAATTCATACTTCTTTACTATTTCTTGAAATCTATTAAAATTTATATAACCTTAAAACTTGATTTCTTCAATCAAAATGTACACTTACAACACATATATTCCATGAATTCTTTTGGTCTCCTTACATCCATTTTATAATATATATTTTTCAAAGGCAAGGGCGTCCCCTTAGTAAAAAAATTTCGCAAAACAAAGCAGCAGAAATTCTTTTCTGAGGGGACGCCCTTGCCTTTGAAAAATATATATTATAAAATGTGTTTCAAAAACTCGGGTCGTCACAGTTGGTATCAGAGCTATTCATCCAGTCACAGTACAGTACCATCATATCCAATATGAAGATGAATATCCAATTAAAGGATGAGAAGGAGTTATATGAATAAGAGATGAGTTATTAGTTGATGAGAATGAGTTATGTGATAAACTCATTAGTTAGGAGATAAGTATAGAAGGAGTTGACTCATTAGTGAGGGATAAGTCTTGAAAGAGTAGCCTCAATTGTTGAAGAGTATGTAAAGAGTTGACTCATTATTGAGGAAAGAGTTAAACTCATTAGTTGAGGAATATGGAAAGAGTTGACTCATTCATGAAGAAAGAATTGACTCATTAGTAAAAGATGAGTATAGAAAGAGTTAAACTCATTAGTTAAGAATGAGTATAAAAAGAGTTATTATGAAGGGCTAGTATAGTACAAGTAGATATTATTGGTTGAAAGGATTAGAAATACTACTTAGTAAGTAAGAATTCCAATATAGGAAATAGTAAGATATAGAAATCAATAAGGAAAACATTACAATGGATGTAAGGTATGATGTTCAGGTCTAACCTAAAGTCTTGAGTAAACATACATATGTATGAACAAAGTGCACCAATACTAGTATGTATATGACCATTACTAAGTGAAGGAATGGAGATAAAGAGAAAGAAGTGATAAATTGGAAAATGTGATGGAAAAACTCCAACTTTATAGAAAAGGTGAAGTAGAGATTTATAAGAAATAAGAGCTAAAGAGGAAACTTCAGAATTATTATAAAAATCAAAATTTATAATAAATATATGAATAAATATAAGTGTAAGAGTTATAATTGCTACATATATGGTATTATGACAATTAGTTAAATGAAATTAATCATCAAAATAGAGATGATATTACTTGAAAGGAAATTGAAGAGATAAGTGAGATAATTCAAAATTTTGTAAATGAGGATAGTTTTAAGTAAAGATGAATAAGGAGATAAGTAAGTAATTTCTGTCCAAACTTAGTAAATGCAAAGGATTTAATAAAGAGATGATAAAATTTCAGAACATAAAGAGATGGTCTTTGAAATTTGAATAAAATGAAATGGGAGAAGAGAGTTTCATATGTTAAAAGGGGCAAAAATATGATCCCAAACTTATTAAGAAAGACAATTAAACCATTAGGATGTATGGTTAACAAAGAAATTATAGCCCTATTGATGGAACAACAAAAATGAAATTCCTAAGATAGAAATGAAATTGGTATAATAAATTAATTGTGAAAATTAGCACAAAAGGATTTTCAAGGATTAGAGAAATATTGATATGATAGCTTGGGGATATTGAAAATAATTTTGGGATTATAGTAAAGAGAAGTACAATTCATGGTGAAACAACTCTAGAAAATAAGAGAGAAATATTGATATGATGAATTGGGAAAATATAGTTATGGATTATCATGAAGAGGAGTACATTTATTGATCAAGGAAAATGAAGAACTAAATATGAATAGAGATATTAATTCCGCTTACATGATAGAGTGGTGATATTGAAAGATTTAAGAAATATAGTGAGCAAAATATATTTTTGGAGGAAGGTTGTGATAAAACATGAGAAATGAAGACCTATAAACAAATAGTGATATCTAAACCTAAGTGTAAAGTTTGGAAAAATAAGATGATTATGAATAAGTCATAAATCCAAAATTTTGGAGAAAGAAGTGGTTAGAACTTTAAGATATTTTGAGATTTTCAATCTTACATGAGATTGAATGAGAAAATATCTATAATAGTTGAGGAAAAGAACATCAAATTATTTGAATGAGCTGAAAGAACAAATGTTAAGGATTGAGGAGTGATTATAGAAATTTACAGTATGAAAGTAATGACTTTCTTTAGGAAAAGAAAATGAAAAGATCAATGTAAGGATGCATTGAACATAAAAGAGTTTATTAAGGAAATTTATTACCCTTGTTCTACATAAGGATGATCAAAAGACCATGTAGTATGTACCCTTGATTAGAAAAATGACATTATACATATGATTTGACAGATATATGTTGATCGAGACTATGGCAGATTTCAAGGAGTAAGAATACCTTATTGAGGTAGGTCGATTATTAAGAATGCCTTTACATGAAGATACATGTCTAATACATGATCTTATGTTTTGAAGTATTGACATGTATGATAACAATATATTAAGATAAATACCTCAAATTGAAATATGATCCAACCAAATGATGAGGAAAATAAGTATTAAATGGTTAAGTTGAGAATTGAGAAGAACCCTAAGTGAATAGGAAAGTAGAAAATATTTCAGCCTTAGATAAACAAACAAATAGTCTGATATGTATAAGTATTATTTTACATACAAGCTTGGAGGCTCGTGGTTTTGTTTTAAACAGGCATAGGGCTGGGGATGCTATGCTAGGAGAGTTAAGAGGGTTTGGCCACCCACTCTCTGAAACTTGATGATATTGAATACCAAGCCTAAGAAAGGCTAAAAGTCGGGTGGGGCATTTATGGGAAGGCCACCACTGTGACAGCCATGGTCCTCCCATATGGACATGGATATTGTAATTTCCACTGAGAATGGTATAAGTGGATTATTGAACAGTTATTAAGGCTATTTGTACGGATCAGACTGCAAGCATAGTAGTCCTTAATTATTTTGCATTATGATGCATATGAAATTGGCATAGTGAAATGTCTTAAGGGATGGCATGATGAAATGCCAGGTAATTGTATATTATCAATATTTTTCCCAAGAAGGGAAAATCCCAGTATAGTAACTGGCTGAAAAACAAATCTCCTATAATGAAAGGAGTTGATCAGTTTTGTATGGAAATGATTATTGATTATTTTTACAATTTTAACGGATTTGTTCTTATATACTATGTATGTATAAAGGTTTACACAAATGATAAGGAAATGAGATGTTCATATAAATAATAGTGGTCTGTGAATGTGTTTATGATAGAATGAATTATGGGATAGTTGAATATTGAGATTTTACTGTCAATAACTTACATTCTTATCCCCTACCAAGCATAGCTTGCTGAGATATTGTAAATGTTTGAATGTTTACAATATCTTAGATACAGAGAAGGAGACTTAGGAGCTCAAGACTTGAAGAACTAGTGAAGAATAAGTAATAAGGGTATATCGCTTGAAACATTGTATAGAGAGCATGTATTATATTTAGAACTTTGTAATTTGAATTGTGTATTTAGACAAGTATTGTAAGGATACAATGGGTTGTGTACTGTGAACCACTGGATGGATCCTGGAAGTTTAATAAAATCATATTCCTTCAATGGAATTTTATTTTGTATACAAATTGTACTTATGTTATGTATGAAGTGGTGACTTGGGTTTTCAAAATAAGTTTTAAAATAAAAGAATTTCCACTACTTTGTTTTGAGAAATTTTTTTACTGAGGGGACGCCCTTTCCTTTGAAAAATATATTATAAAATGTGTTTCAATTGAGAGAGATTAGTTCTGCTGGGCCCAGATCAAATCTGGACCACAGAATTTGTAGAACTTCAATTTAAGATTGTGGAGTCATATGAACTCCAAATTGAGATCAGAAAGAAGCTATGGAAAGCTTGTAATGTCTAGTTTCTAATGAAGTCATAATATTTATAAAATTTATTTATGTATTTTTCTGTATTTTGGAAATAAGTGTCCAATTTCTAAGATCTTCAAGATCTGAGGTGATCAGATCTTGGAAATTTATTTTAATGATGATATAATAATGTAATAAAGTAATATCTATTGTTAATTTGGACAGATCTTAGATAAATTAGGGGATCTGCCCTTTATCGTAGGAAAACCCTAAAAGAAAAATAAAAAAATACAAAGGGACCCACTTGATCAATGAGATCAAGTATGATCAGATCTTTGGGATGGATTAAATGGATGATATTATGATGAAATCAAGTTAGATCATGGATGAAATGTGACAAAATCAAGTGGATATGATTTTTGGATCTTAATGGATTAAAAGCCTTAAAGGTAATTAAAACCCTTGATCTAAAGGAAAACACCTAAGATCTAATGGTTGGATCATATTTAAAGGCTTATAATAATCTTAATATAATTACTTTAATTGTCTTTTATTGGATATAGAAGTGTAAATTTGATTTATGTTCTAAGTTTTAATTGTCTTTTATTGGACATAAAGGTGTAAATGTGATTTATGTTCTAAGTTAGAAAGCATGATAGTGTAATCTTTAAATTTTAGTATGATATGCCCTAAATGAGTAATTTATTAGTAGATTTGATTATCTTAGGATCATGTTAATGTAAATTAGATTGTTATGTATGATATAGATAGTATTTGTATAGATGATATTAAACCCATGGATTTAGGATATTCAAGGAAGAAAGATTCAGATCATCCTACATAAGGATGATCAAAAGACCATGTAGTATGTACCCTTGATTAGAAAAATGACATTATACATATGATTTGACAGATATATGTTGATCAAGACTATGATAGATTTCAAGGAGTAAGAATACCTTATTGAGGTAGGTGGATTATTAAGAATGCCTTTACATGAAGATACATGTCTAATACATGATCTTATGTTTTAAAGTATTGACATGTATTTTACCCCCAAATGGAAAAATTAAGGAATTTTCATTTTAACTCAGAATTGAATGTACTTAATGTTGTTTCGATCAGTTTTCCAAGTACATCCATAATTTTTATGTTTTAATTCATAATATAATCTCTATAAAAAAAGAATTTTTAGTAACCTAATATTCCAGCCTAGAATTTTTAAAAATTCAAACTTTATTAATTTTGCTTAATAATTTACAAAAATTCGGGGTCATTACAGTAATAAGTTACAAAAATTCAAGGTCATTACAATAAGGTATGGTGGGAAGTTTTGGACGGTTGAATTGATGATATTAGATCTGGAACAAAGTGCCTAATTGATTTTAGGTCTCTTGTTCCAATCTAAAAAGAAAATGAAATTGAAAAGAGAGATATCTCTTGGAAATTTTGGGTTTTTGGGGAGAGATCTAGGTCTAATTTTTTAGGGAGAGTGAAGAAAATTTTGTGGGGATTTTATGAGCATTTTTGGAGGATTTTTGAGGTTGTATTTATAGGCATTTTGGTCTTCTTTCATGATTATAATATTTAATTTTTTATTATTAAATGGCATGAAAGTCTCCCATGCTCCATTTTTTTCTTCCCCATGCTCCATTTTTGTTCCCCAAGACCAGCTGGTATTTTTTGACCCATGACTTCACATGGGCTGCTCATAAGATTCGTTTTTGGGTCCCTTATGGGCCCCACATGGTATAAAAAGACCGTTTTGCCATTTATGTATAAAATTTTGGGTTTTATTCCCATGATCTCGGATTTGAGTGTACTTAGTGGCGTTGGATTCATATTTTTCAATGCATTCTAAATTTTGATGTCTCATATTTTGATTTTTGGGTAAAATTACTATTTTACCCTTTTGTTCAAGAAATGAAGAAACTTAAGGATTTTTCATCCGAATTCAGAATTTGTCATGCTTACAGTCATTTTGAAGGGTTTGCTATGTTTAATTTCAATTTTACATGTCTTATTATTTGATTATACTTTTATAAAAAGTATATTCTAAATAACCCTAATATTTCAGCCTGAAATATCTGAAACTCAAACTTTATTGATTTTCTCAATCAATTACAAAAATTGGGGTTATTACAATAATGATGGAGGGTGAAACTACCTCAAATTGGAAGCTAATTTACATGTTAACTATCCTAAGGTGTGAAACTAACTTTCTATTTTGACCTGCCACAATTTGGCATTGAGTTCCAACCTATGGCAGCAGGCACTTGATAGTGAACTTAACATGTGTAAGAAAAAGGGAGTGGGTGTTGGAAGCCTACTTTCCTCTTTAATGAAACTTTGTGACCAGTCCTAACCCTTCTTCTTATTCTTAAATTTGGGGTTAGGACGTGGATTCTAAACCAAAGAATAACCTATGGCACAGTTGATTGGCAAGTGAGGAAATTATGACCATAAGCTTACTCACCGAGATTAGAAACATGCCTCCAAGTAAGAGGACATGTTAACTCCTTGGGAAAACACATAGGTATTGTTGTTTCAGCCATGTGTATGATTTAAAAAGTGAAATGTAGATTTTTCTATAACTCTTGAATGACTTCCTAGAGCAGTTGGTGGAACAAGGATTATGAGCTTGTACCTATTGTTAACTACATATCCTAAAACTAAAGGAATAGCCTACCCACCTTACCATGAAAAGTCAATACCTTGGAAGGCTGTTCTGTCACCAATTAGGTGGCTGGTTTAAGTATAAGGGAATCTTATAACTGTGACGACCCGGGTTTTTGAAAACATGATTTGTAAAGTATTTTGAAAGGCAGGGCCCTTAAGAGTGTAAAAAATTTTCGCAAAACAAAGCAGCGGAAATTCTTTTCTTTAGAACTTGTTTTGAAAACCCAAGTCACCACTTCATACATAACATAAGTACAATTTGTGTACAAAATAAAATTCCATTGAAGGAATATACTTTTATTAAACTCCAGGATCCATCCAGTGGTTCATAGTACAGCCAAATCTAGAACAATACTTGTCCAAATTACATAATCCAAAACTCAAGCTCACCATACAATAAAACTCTCAACAAATAAAAATACATGTCTTCAAGGGTATACCTTGAAGATTATTCTCTTCAAGTCTTCTATAGTCTTCAGCTCCTAAGTCTCCTTCCCTGGATCTGAGATATTGCAACAAGTACAATATCTCAGCAAGCAATGCTTGGTAGGGGATTCAAGAAACATAATAATTGACAATGTAATTCCAATCCTTCATAATCTCGTTATCCTCAAACATACTCTTTATTTTGTAAGTTATGTATATCTATATACATACATACCCTTCATGGGTAAACCAATTAAATTTGTGAAAATAGTGAAATATCATTCCCAACTAAGCTGATCAATTCTCTTTATTTTGAGAATTTAGTATTACAGACTAATCTCATCTTGGGAATTTCCCTTCATGGGAAACATTGGTAATATACAATTACCTAGCATTTCATTATGCTATAACATAAGGCATTTCACTATGCCTGTTCCCATATGCATCATAGTGCAAAATAATCAGAAAGGTTGCTATGCTGCAGTCTGATCCGTACTAGCGCGCTCGGATAACTGCCCTGTTCACCACTGATACCACGGTGGTATATATTATGTCACTGCCCGTATGTGGGGGCAAGACTTTCACGGTGGTGGCCTTCCCATAATTGCCACCACCCGACTTTTAGCCTCTCATTGGGCAAGGTATCATCATATCATCAAATTTCAAGGAGCGGGTGGCCAAACCCTCATAACTCCTCTAGCAATAGCATCCCCTAGGCTCATGCCTATTAAAACAAACTCACAAGCCTCCAAGCTTGTATGTAAAATAGATTTCATATATATCAGACTATACGTCTGTTTACTTAGGGCTGAAATATTTTCTAGTTCCCTATTCACTTATAGTTTAGTCCTTAACCATCTTATAGGTGTTTGGTTGGATCATAAGGTTTTCAATAGATTTACTACAAGTATTATCATTACTCTTGTCAACATAAGATCATGAGTACAATCATGAATATCTCATGTAAATGCATTCATCAAATCCTCCTACCTTTAAGGATTGATCTCTTTTCCCCAATCTTCCATGATCTTGACCGATGTATGTAATCTGTACATCCATACATATTGTCAATATATAAATTATGAACAATCCTATTGATCACTAGATCTGATGTTTAGAATGATCTTTAGATCATTCATATCTAAGTATTTTTCTATCTCTAAGTCTTTGTATGTTCATCTCCTTGATCTTGATCTTTCATAGATCCTTTGATTGACAATCTACTCATGTTGATAAAGATCAAGGTCCTAGATCTTCTATCATCTAGTTCTTCTTTGATCTAAGTTCAGTTCTTGGATCATCCCTATGGAGGATGATCTTGGTTTTCTTCCTTGAATCACCTTTGATCAAGGGTTTGGATTATCTAATCTAAATAACTATAACAAGTATACTAAACATACATACTAAGTACAATATAGTGTTCTTATCTTTATTGTTCTTAATCATCCAAGATTTAATAGATCTTGTTTGATCATCCTTATCTTACTTACTGTTTTTATTAGGGTTAGGTAATTTACTAACCTTTTATGCTCTTATGATTATTATTCAACCAGTTAATGTGCATGGTTGAAGGTAGCTTATTCAAGCCTAAATCTAGATTGCTCCTCTTATTTCCAATTGGCTAAGGCTTACTAGTTGAATGGGTGAACACAAAGTGGTTACTTCAATCCTCATGTAAGGAGGCGTTTAGACCTCACAAACGTCACCAGAAGGTAGGGGAAGAGCGAGGCTCTATTAGATAACTCCCTTAACCACTATGTTCATCATTCACTAGAATGACCATAGCTCAACCTTTCATAAGGTTCCTATAAGCATGTTTACCCTAAGTACTCTTTCTAATGGATTTTAATTAAGTCCATGAATATTTATAATGTCATTCATGGGGTTTATTATTCTTTTCCTAATTTGGGCCAAGGATTTGATAATCCTTATATTGTCCTACTAACTATAGCCCTTACTAATTAAGTCCAAAGTACTCCATTCTTATTTGTGTCATGAAACTCTACTTTCTCATTAGAATGAAATTTTGATGTTTTATGCTCTTTATCTCATAACAAGTAAATCTACTACTAACATTCAACTATAAATGAATTATAAATTTAAAGCATAAAACTACTTAATTTAACATTCAATGAAAATGAGGCAAGGTACTTAAATTAACTCTAGCACCTTATGATAAGAATGAACACATAAACTCTAAATGTTATACTAGTATGCTTTATAACATAATAATATAAAATGAAACTAATTATATTTACATTTTTAGAAACCTTTACTTATGATCCAACCATTTGATCTTAGATCTTTTCCTTTGATTAAGGACTTTAGTTATATTTAGAGAATTTTCTCTATTAAGGTCAAAAGATCACATTGATCTATTTTTATCATAATCCATCCATGATTTCCTTGGATTTCATCATATAAACATTTATTCTTTCCATCCCAAGGATCTGATCACACTTGATCTCATTGATCAAGTGGGTCCCTTTGTATATATTTTTTTTTTTTGGGTTTTTCTACCATAAAGGGTAGATCCCTTATTTTATCCAAGATCTGTCCAAATTAACCATAGATATTACTTTATTACATTATTATATCATCACTAAAATAAATTTCCAAGATCTGATCACCTCAGATCTTGAAGATCTTAGAAATTGGACGCTTATTTCCAAAATACAAAAAAATACAGAAAAATACAGAAATAAATTTTAGAAATATTATGACTTCATTAGAAACTAGACATTACAAGCTTTCCATAGCTTCTTTCGGATCTCAATTTGGAGTTCATATGACTCCACAATCCTAAATTGAAGTTTTCAACCGTTCCTAGGGTCCAGATTTGATCTAGGCCCACCATAATTAATCTCTCTAATTGAGGGTCCAAAACTGCTCCGATCTTTCTGAAACTTCTACCCTAGGGGTTTTGGACCATTCTGGATTGATTGGTGGAGTCAGATTTTTCATCTGAGCACTCCATCATCATGAATTAAGGGTTTTGTTGTTTACTTTATTTTTACCTTTTTATTACCAAAATTAATTACAGTAAAATAAAATTTACATAAAACAATACTAAAAATATATGAAAAGGATTTCCACTTACTTGATTGGGGAGAAAACCTGATTTACATTCCCAATTAAAACAATACCTTGTTGATGACGATATAGCCTAAAATCCACCTTTCGCGTAAATACCGTTGTTTGAACCGTTGGATCTTGAAATTCCTTTGGGGGTTTTGTAGAATAGATGTGTTGGTATGTTTTGGATGGTGGAATTGATCAAATTAGATCTAGAACAGAGTGCCTAATTGAATTTAGGTCTCTTGTTCTAATCTAAAAAGAAAAACAAATTGGAAAGAGATTTAGCTCTTGGAAATTTTGGGGTTTTGAGAGGAGTTCTAGATCTAATTTTTCAAGGAGATTGAAGATAATTTCGTGGGGATTGTATGAGGATTTTTGAAAGATTTTTGGGGTTGTATTTATAGGCATTTTGGGTCTTTTTCATGATTATAATATGTTATTTTTTAATATAAAATGGCATGAAAGTCTTTAATGCTCCCATACCTAACCCCATGACTAGCTGATCTTTGTTGACCCATGTTTCACATGGGCTGCTAATCAATTTGGTTGTTGGGGACGTGGTGGTCCCCATGTGGGCCCCATGTGGGTCCCACATGGTGTAAAAAGTCCATTTTGCCCTTTATGCATAAAACTTTGGGTTTTATTCCCATGATCTCGGATTTGAGTGTACTTAGTGGCGTTGGATTCGTATTTCTCAGTACATTCTAAATTTTGATGTTTCATATTTTGATTTTTGGAATATTTTGATTTTTGGGTAAAATTACTATTTTACCCCTTTTGTCCAAAAAATGAAAAACTTAAGGATTTCTCATCCGAATTCGAAATTTGTTGTGCTTACAGTCATTTTGAAGGGTTTCCTAAGTTTAATTTCAATTTTACATGTCTTATGATTTGATTATACTTTTATAAAAAGTATATTTTAAATAACCCTAATATTTCACCGAAATATCTAAAACTCAAACTTTATTGATTTTTCTCAATCAATTTACAAAAATTGGGGTTATTACAATCTTCCCCCCTTACAATAATTTCGTCCTCGAAATTTGTAATACAACTCACTTAGGAGTTTTCTCAATTCTTTCATATCCTTACACATGTGGCCTTGCCACTTGTGGAAATTCTATTTCCTTTCGTCCCTTTTCTATACTATCTTTTTCTCAAAGGTTAAAATGCTCATCCATGACTAACCTTAATAATGCTCTATATAATAAAGCTGGTTATTGCTAGAATTTCCCAAAAAGATGATTAATAACTCTTATTGAGTTATCCCTTTTTGTTTCAAAACCTTCCATTTCACTTCATTGGTAATTTTCACCAATCTTTCCTTACTTCACAATTTTCCATTATACCTTCTATTGCTCATCTAATTCTTTTTCAACATATAAAGTTTTGACATAGCTTTCCTACTATGTATCAACATATAAAGTTTGGACATAGCTTTCCTACTATGTATAGTCCTTAGACTTCCTATAATACATATTGATTGGATTCTATAACTTCAACTATTGTTCTTTGTAACAACCTTCCAATCTTTGGAAGTAATTTTCTCTTTTCTTATTCTTCCATTATTTGGAAGTGTATACTTTATTTCTTTTCTACAGTTCATACTTCTTTACTATATCCTTCTATTGACAACTTCTTGTCAAATTTTGTCTTTGAATAATAGTTTCCTTGTAAGGAATCTTTGTTCATTCCCATCCATTATTTTTGTAACACTCTTTGAGTACCATTTTATTCATAATACTTGACTTTTTACATTTTTCCATCCAAGATAGTGTCATTTAACTCTGCATATATATTCTTGATCCTCTTTTGTTATTTCTTTCTCATAATTAGAACAATATTCAGAACATTCTCACAATCTATGATAATATTTATCTCTTTTCCTCTCATATATATATATATATATATATTTGTATGTCATAGGCTTCAAAATTTCTAGATTTTGCATTTCCTTATGCTTCTTTCAAGTGTACCTCATAGCCTTTATCATATCATACTAACTCTTTATTTGCGATATTCTTGATAATTTCAATTAAAAGAGTCCATATTGACTTTGTAATCATCCCTTCTTATGTCTTTACAAACACCATAATTTATCAACTAGTCTTTAATTCTCAACAATCTATTATCAACTCATTTAGGATTTATGTACCCAATGGCAAATCTTCACTAAAAGAATGTCCTTATGTTATAAAATCAATAAGAGATATATTTCTCTAATTGTCATTGTCATTTAATATTTTGATCTCATATTCCACCTTTGTTGGGTCAAATTCCATGCTATCCTTAAAATTTATATAACCTAAACTTTGCTTTCTTTAATCACATGTACACTTATAAGACAAGTTTTGTAAGTGTCTAACATATATGCCCTGAATGCTCTTGATTTCTTGAAATCTCTTTCCATATATCATTACCACTTCATTCAATATATTTCATTCTCCTCAAATTCATGAACATCTGTTATCTAACTCATAGAACTTTTAAAATTTGTTTTATATTTTATACTTTGATGTTGCATTTCCAATTCCCAATTAATAATAAATTTGAAAATGATCATCCTTATAGAGAAAAAGGATACTTAATTTCCTCAACATCATTTATGCATCCTTATATTGATTCCTCCTTTTTCTTTTCCTAAAAGAAATTTGTTACTCTCATAATGTAAATTGCTATAATCACTCCATATCCTTAAAAAGTTGTTCTTTCAACTCATTCATATAATTTGATGTTCTTTTCCTCAACTATTATAGATATTTTCTCATTCAATCTCATGTAAGATTGAAAATCTTCAAACTATCTTAAAATTTCTAACCACTTATTTCTCCAACAATTTGGATTTATATCTCATTCACAATCATCTTTAAACTTAAATTCAACAACCAATATTTGTTTTCATTTCTCATGTTTTATTTCACCTTTCCTTCAAAAAATTATATTTCCCCTTACTATATTTCTTAAATCTTTCAATATCACCAACTCCATCATGTAATTGGAAGTAATATCTTTATTCATAGTTAGCTCTTCATTTGCCTTGATCAATAAGATGTACTCCTATTCATGATATTCAATGACTATATTTTTCTAATAAATATTTCTGTTTATTTTCATGCTCCATGACCATGATAATCAATGACTTAATCAATGCTAATCAATGATAGTCCCAAAATTATTTTCAATAGCACGAAAGTTATTATATCAATAATTATTTAATCCTTGAAAATCCTCTAGTGCTAATTTCCACAATGATTTGTCATACCTTTATAATTTCTAACTCGGTGATTTCATAATTGTTGTACCATATATAGAGCTATAATTTTTTTGTTACCCATATATTCTCATGGTTTAATTGTCTTTCTTAATACTTATTTTTGTCCCTTTAACATATCTAACTCTCTTTTTCCTTTTCATTTTATTCTAATATCAAAGATCATCTCTTCGTGTTCTAAAATTTTATCATTTCTCCACTAATTCCTTTGCCTCACTAATTTTGGAGAAAAATACTTGCTTAACTCCTTACTCATATTTATTTCAAACTATTCTCATTTACAAATTTTGCACTTTCTTACCTATCTCCTTAAATTTCTTTCAAGCCATATCCTCTCTATTTTGATGATTAATTTCATTTAACTAATTTTCATAATACTATGCATGTAGCAATTCTAATTCCTACATTTATATTTCTTTATATATGTAATGTTAACTTTGAATTTTACAATACTTCTAATGTTTTCATCTTTAACACCTATTTCTCATAAATCTCCATTTCATCTTTTCTATAAGGTTAAATTTTTTCTTTTTTTTTTCATCTTCTTTTCCAATTTATCGTTTTTTTTTCTCTTTATCTCCATTTCTTCACTTAGTAATGGTTATATACATACTTTACTTAATAATGGTTATATACATACTTGTATTAACGTACTTTGTATGTTTACTCAGGACTTTAGGTTAGACCTGAACATCATACCTTACATCTATTGTAATGTTTTTCCTATGGATTTCTATATCTTATTATTCCCTTTATTGGAATTCTTATTTGCTAAGTAGTATTTCTAGTCCTTTCACTAAGTATATCGACTTTCCTTTCACTAAGTAATATCGACTTATACTATACTATTCCTTCATTACACTAACTCTTTCTATATTTATTCTTAATTAATGAGTTTAACTCTTTCTATACTCATCCTTCACAAATGAGTTACTCTTTCTTCACAAATGAGTCTACTCTTTCCATATTCCTCAAATAATGAGTTTAACTCTTTCCTCACTAATGAGTCAACTCTTTACATCCTCTTCAACAAATGAGGCTACTCTTTCAAGACTTATCCTTCACTAATGAGTTACCTCCTTTTATACTTATCTCTTAACTAATGAGTTTATCACATAACTCCTTCTCATCAACTGATAACTTATCTCTTATTCACTCACTTTAGGTTGAAGCCGAGCTGCGTACTTGGTATTTCTACAGAAGATGATGAACCTTGGGTTTGCTATAGGTGAGGAAGAAGGTTCTTCAACACCCTTGTCATCATCTCTTGTTATCATCTCTTCCACATTGCTCATTGTTACTCTTTCCATATTGTCAACTGGAGTATTTTGAGTTGCCTATCTTGTGATTCTCCTTGGTGGCATATGTTCAAAATTTCTATCAATCCTCTATACAACTATTTCTATCTTAATCTAGACATGGATTATAATCTCTCTTTTGGACATATTTGTACTGTATTGTGACTGGATGAATCGCTACGATACCAACCGTGACGACCCGGGTTTTTGAAAACATGATTTGTAAAGTATTTTGAAAGGCAGGGCCCTTAAGAGTGTAAAAAATTTTCGCAAAACAAAGCAGCGGAAATTCTTTTCTTTAGAACTTGTTTTGAAAACCCAAGTCACCACTTCATACATAACATAAGTACAATTTGTGTACAAAATAAAATTCCATTGAAGGAATATACTTTTATTAAACTCCAGGATCCATCCAGTGGTTCACAGTACAGCCAAATCTAGTACAATACTTGTCCAAATTACATAATCCAAAACTCAAGCTCACCATACAATAAAACTCTCAACAAATAAAAATACATGTCTTCAAGGGTATACCTTGAAGATTATTCTCTTCAAGTCTTCTATAGTCTTCAGCTCCTAAGTCTCCTTCCCTGGATCTGAGATATTGCAACAAGTACAATATCTCAGCAAGCAATGCTTGGTAGGGGATTCAAGAAACATAATAATTGACAATGTAATTCCAATCCTTCATAATCTCGTTATCCTCAAACATACTCTTTATTTTGTAAGTTATGTATATCTATATACATACATACCCTTCATGGGTAAACCAATTAAATTTGTGAAAATAGTGAAATATCATTCCCAACTAAGCTGATCAATTCTCTTTATTTTGAGAATTTAGTATTACTGACTAATCTCATACCGGGAATTTCCCTTCATGGGAAACATTGGTAATATACAATTACCTAGCATTTCATTATGCTATAACATAAGGCATTTCACTATGCCTGTTCCCATATGCATCATAGTGCAAAATAATCAAAAAGGTTGCTATGTCATAGATCGATCCGTACTAGCGCGCTCGGATAATCGCCTGTTCACCACCGATACCACGGTGGAAAATATTATGTCACTGCCCGTATGGGGGCAAGACTTTCACAGTGGTGGCCTTCCCATAATTGCCACCACCCGACTTTTAGCCTCTCATTGGGCAAGGTATCATCATATCATCAAATTTCAAGGAGCGGGTGGCCAAACCCTCATAACTCCTCTAGCAATAGCATCCCCTAGGCTCATGCCTATTAAAACAAACTCACAAGCCTCCAAGCTTGTATGTAAAATAGATTTCATATATATCAGACCATACGTCTGTTTACTTAGGGCTGAAATATTTTCTAGTTCCCTATTCACTTATAGTTTAGTCCTTAACCATCTTATAGGTGTTTGGTTGGATCATAAGGTTTTCAAGAGATTTACTACAAGTATTATCATTACTCTTGTCAACATAAGATCATGAGTACAATCATGAATATCTCATGTAAATGCATTCATCAAATCCTCCTACCTTTAAGGATTGATCTCTTTTCCCCAATCTTCCATGATCTTGACCGATGTATGTAATCTGTACATCCATACATATTGTCAATATATAAATTATGAACAATCCTATTGATCACTAGATCTGATGTTTAGAATGATCTTTAGATCATTCATATCTAAGTATTTTTCTATCTCTAAGTCTTTGTATGTTCATCTCCTTGATCTTGATCTTTCATAGATCCTTTGATTGACAATCTACTCATGTTGATAAAGATCAAGGTCCTAGATCTTCTATCATCTAGTTCTTCTTTGATCTAAGTTCAGTTCTTGGATCATCCCTATGGAGGATGATCTTGGTTTTCTTCCTTGAATCACCTTTGATCAAGGGTTTGGATTATCTAATCTAAATAACTATAACAAGTATACTAAACATACATACTAAGTACAATATAGTGTTCTTATCTTTATTGTTCTTGATCATCCAAGATTTAATAGATCTTGTTTGATCATCCTTATCTTACTTACTGTTTTTATTAGGGTTAGGTAATTTACTAACCTTTTATGCTCTTATGATTATTATTCAACCGGTTAATGTGCATGGTTGAAGGTAGCTTATTCAAGCCTAAATCTAGATTGCTCCTCTTATTTCCAATTGGCTAAGGCTTACTAGTTGAATGGGTGAACACAAAGTGGTTACTTCAATCCTCATGTAAGGAGGCGTTTAGACCTCACAAACGTCACCAGAAGGTAGGGGAAGAGCGAGGCTCTATTAGATAACCCCCTTAACCACTATGTTCATCATTCACTAGAATGACCATAGCTCAACCTTTCATAAGGTTCCTATAAGCATGTTTACCCTAAGTACTCTTTCTAATGGATTTTAATTAAGTCCATGAATATTTATAATGTCATTCATGGGGTTTATTATTCTTTTCCTAATTTGGGCCAAGGATTTGATAATCCTTATATTGTCCTACTAACTATAGCCCTTACTAATTAAGTCCAAAGTACTCCATTCTTATTTGTGTCATGAAACTCTACTTTCTCATTAGAATGAAATTTTGATGTTTTATGCTCTTTATCTCATAACAAGTAAATCTACTACTAACATTCAACTATAAATGAATTATAAATTTAAAGCATAAAACTACTTAATTTAACATTCAATGAAAATGAGGCAAGGTACTTAAATTAACTCTAGCACCTTATGATAAGAATGAACACATAAACTCTAAATGTTATACTAGTATGCTTTATAACATAATAATATAAAATGAAACTAATTATATTTACATTTTTAGAAACCTTTACTTATGATCCAACCATTTGATCTTAGATCTTTTCCTTTGATTAAGGACTTTAGTTATATTTAGAGAATTTTCTCTATTAAGGTCAAAAGATCACATTGATCTATTTTTATCATAATCCATCCATGATTTCCTTGGATTTCATCATATAAACATTTATTCTTTCCATCCCAAGGATCTGATCACACTTGATCTCATTGATCAAGTGGGTCCCTTTGTATATATATTTTTTTTTGGGTTTTTCTACCATAAAGGGTAGATCCCTTATTTTATCCAAGATCTGTCCAAATTAACCATAGATATTACTTTATTACATTATTATATCATCACTAAAATAAATTTCCAAGATCTGATCACCTCAGATCTTGAAGATCTTAGAAATTGGACGCTTATTTCCAAAATACAAAAAAATACAGAAAAATACAGAAATAAATTTTAGAAATATTATGACTTCATTAGAAACTAGACATTACAAGCTTTCCATAGCTTCTTTCGGATCTCAATTTGGAGTTCATATGACTCCACAATCCTAAATTGAAGTTTTCAACCGTTCCTAGGGTCCAGATTTGATCTAGGCCCACCATAATTAATCTCTCTAATTGAGGGTCCAAAACTGCTCCGATCTTTCTGAAACTTCTACCCTAGGGGTTTTGGACCATTCTGGATTGATTGGTGGAGTCAGATTTTTCATCTGAGCACTCCATCATCATGAATTAAGGGTTCTGTTGTTTACTTTATTTTTACCTTTTTATTACCAAAATTAATTACAGTAAAATAAAATTTACATAAAACAATACTAAAAATATATGAAAAGGATTTCCACTTACTTGATTGGGGAGAAAACCTGATTTACATGCCCAATTAAAACAATACCTTGTTGATGACGATATAGCCTAAAATCCACCTTTCGCGTAAATACCGTTGTTTGAACCGTTGGATCTTGAAATTCCTTTGGGGGTTTTGTAGAATAGATGTGTTGGGATGTTTTGGATGGTGGAATTGATCAAATTAGATCTAGAACAGAGTGCCTAATTGAATTTAGGTCTCTTGTTCTAATCTAAAAAGAAAAACAAATTGGAAAGAGATTTAGCTCTTGGAAATTTTGGGGTTTTGAGAGGAGTTCTAGATCTAATTTTTCAAGGAGATTGAAGATAATTTCGTGGGGATTGTATGAGGATTTTTGAAAGATTTTTGGGGTTGTATTTATAGGCATTTTGGGTCTTTTTCATGATTATAATATGTTATTTTTTTAATATAAAATGGCATGAAAGTCTTTAATGCTCCCATACCTAACCCCATGACTAGCTGATCTTTGTTGACCCATGTTTCACATGGGCTGCTAATCAATTTGGTTGTTGGGGACGTGGTGGTCCCTATGTGGGCCCCATGTGGGTCCCACATGGTGTAAAAAGTCCATTTTGCCCTTTATGCATAAAACTTTGGGTTTTATTCCCATGATCTCGGATTTGAGTGTACTTAGTGGCGTTGGATTCGTATTTCTCAGTACATTCTAAATTTTGATGTTTCATATTTTGATTTTTGGAATATTTTGATTTTTGGGTAAAATTACTATTTTACCCCTTTTGTCCAAAAAATGAAAAACTTAAGGATTTCTCATCCGAATTCGAAATTTGTCGTGCTTACAGTCATTTTGAAGGGTTTCCTAAGTTTAATTTCAATTTTACATGTCTTATGATTTGATTATACTTTTATAAAAAGTATATTTTAAATAACCCTAATATTTCAGCCCGAAATATCTAAAACTCAAACTTTATTGATTTTTCTCAATCAATTTACAAAAATTGGGGTTATTACAATAACCTAGGGATTTTACCTAAGAAATGAAGAAGGATTGGAATAGTGAAAGAAACATTAAATTATTTAAAGCTTAATGGATAGGGTAAAATCAACATCATATTGGGAAAGGATTACTTAAACGGTTATCCAAGAAAGGTTATATAAGTAAACCTAATACCTTAACTAGGTTTCTTTGTGTTGAAATACATTCATACTCTAAGGGATATCAAACCACCAACTAAGCTAAGAGTTATGACGTAAGCCACCTGAACAATAGCATGTTAAGTCTATGGAATTAAAATGATTTAAGGCAATGTAAATAAGAAAGATGAATGGATTCACATATGGCATTGACTTTCTTTCTAACTTTGTACTATGCTATGGTTCATCTATGTTTTAGGCAAGCACTCTATGAGTATCTCTAAGTCCTAATAGATATGGATTTATCTATAACACCACTAATTTTTATAATTTTGTCACATGTATCTATTAGTTGAGAATTGCATAAAACAAGGAATTGAAATTTGAAGATTTGAGTTTGTTAGGATTATACTTGAAGAAATTGTAAATTGACTTTAAGTGGAATGACCATCCTATCCATCATGACAAGACAACCAAAACCAATCAGTCACCTTTCAATCTAACAATGTTTCACCAAAAGATATCATAGAAAAAGACAAAGAACTGATGGTGGGAGGATGAAGGTGGATGGAGGGAAGACTACCCATTTCAAAGGTCCAAAACATTCAACATGTCCCCCATCATGATATGCTTCAAGAACAATCAAATTATGACTATATTTGGTTAGGGAAATCAACAAAAAAAAAGGGGCAATGGTGAAATGTTCATCACCGCCCACACGATAACCATGCAACCAGGATGCACTAGATGCACGTAGCCAACGTGCACAGTTTACTTAATGGAAATGGATGAAGGTGCATCCTAGTAATAGTGACACATGTGGGATATGTTAGTTGATCCATTTATCCACATATCCTACCTATTAATTTAGAAATTCAATTCCTTTGATTTGAACGATTAAAAGAGTACTTGAAACCTTCATTTACAAATCTAACAATTGATACAAAGCTGATTTCAAATATAGGACATCAATTAGAACTATCTTGATGTTGGAAATACTATTTTTAAGAGAATTTGAGCACTAAGCACACCTTGGTCACTTATATAACAAGGGATACTTGGTACAACCTAGATTGACTGGATTAGAGATGATCACATCCAATCAAATGACCTCAGATGCTACATTATACTTGGATTTAAGTAATCAAAGGTAAGATTGCTACCAAACCTCATTAAAATTGATTAAATTTCATTTTACTTATATTATTCCTAATAAATTGTAGAAAACATAGAAAATAGGCACGATTAGGATATATTACACTTTAGGAAGAATAATTAAGTTATTTAAATTATTAATTAGACTAAATTTAATGGTTTAATTATTCTAATGGCCTTAGATTAGAAAAATTGGATGTTAGGACGATTTGGAACTACTGATTTGACTAATCAAAATTCAAATCCAATCATTGGATCAATTGACCAAACATTGAAATATAAAATAGAATATATGTAATTTAGAGATTGATTAGAATTGAGGATAATTAGATTATCTAAACTGTTGATCTTTAATCAAGGACGAGGATTGGATATTATAACAAAAATAAAGAGATATATTTATGATCAGAGATCAACAAAGTCAAGATCATTGTGTTTAATGACGATCATAGAATAAACGAGTCATATATGAGAATTTGAGAGTAAGAGATTAACATTAAAATGGTTATCTTTTTTTAACAGATACAACAATTAATAACAATTGAGCCTATAGAACATTCATAGGATTTGAACAACCTGCATTCAAGTAGGTGAAATCTAAAATGAAAAATTTCTAAAATTGAATGATCTTTTGACATTCATGATGTGATTTGCTATTGAATGAGATTTGAATGGCAATAATTATTTATAAAGTACAATGGTTATGTGTTATTATCATGCAGTATTTATGACATGTTTTATTAAAAGAAAAGATTATAGTATTGTACGTGAAATTTTTTTATATTATGATTATCATTCCATGAATTGAAAATTGCTTAAAATTTGTGATTTAAGAATGCACTGCATGTTTTATATCCATGTGATTCCGTCTGAAAGCAAGATGGTCTCGATTTTGGTACAAGGTACCCACTATGCATACGATGTAGTGTTTCCATGGATTTGATATGAGATAGGAACGTGGCCTGACATTGTTATTATCTTACATATAGGTATGGAAGCCTTGTGGATTTAATTCTTGACAACTATAAGCTTAGCAAATGCTATGCTATGAGAGTTATGAGGAACCTATTCTCTAAAACATATGATATGACACCATGCCCATAGCGAGACAAAATATCAGGTGGTGGAAATTATGGGAAGGCCACACTATGAAAGTTTATCTTCCTGTATAGACATAATGATGTATTTTCTACCTTGGTGTTAGTGGAGCATGGCAGTGGATCCAACATGTAGGATGTACACTGTAGCATAGTAGTCCATTATATCTTTTATTCTACGTGTGTAGATTGTGTTGTGATTGGCATCATGACATGCCTGGTATGAGCACTCATGCCCATTATGTTGATTAGTGCACTTACGATTTTTAATTAAAACAACAACAAGTTTTTGGCATTGTCGCCGCAGAGTTGCAACTATTTGTGTAGTGTTCCATACTTTAGGCTATTTTATCTAGTCTAGGTTTACGGTGCATTAGATTAGGTTATTTGCTTTATTTTTCATATATTTGCTATTTTCCTCATATTTACCATATTTCTTTGATTTTTGTGCAAGGAAAATTGGCCAAGGAGTAGTGACAATCATGTGGGTCGTGGCTTCATCATCTTAGATGAGGCTTTATTTCTTTTCTAGATTAGGATTGAGTGAAACTTGTAGTAAAGCTGCTTGTGAATTGCAATTTCTTTATTATTTAATTTAAAATAGATTGTAATAATAAAGGCAAGTGTGGGGTATGGTGGGCCATACTTGATCATCATTAGACCCCACATTGTAAATATCTCTCACTCAAGTTTTAATTTTTAAGATAAATTGCATTTAGAATAATTTGCATTTGAATGTTAGTATAATTCATATTGATTAGGACCATTCATTGATGATTTTTGCATCTTTACTTAGGACTGTGCATTAGAGCACCTATCTAACCTTGGTTGGATAACATATAGGTTGCATTAGTTTGCTTTTGTATTGCATTGCATATTTATAGCTATATGGGGGAATGGAATTTATGTTTGTAAGGGCCCACAGGAACCCTAATAAGATAAGGACTGGATTTCATCAGTAGCTCCTTGGCCCACTTAAGAATCAATCATCATCCCTATATGTCATGATCCCATCCCTTGAAATGTAATTAAAATCAAGTAGGAGTAGACTTAGGCTATCAACCTCATAGGACCCTTTTAAAAGGATCTACTATTACTCTAGTGGCTTCTGAGCACTGTGATTATAATGGGTGTCTTAAAATTCAAGTGATTTTTCCACACCTCCCATTAACATTGGTTGAGGTCTAAATACCTCCTAACATGAGGATTGTATTAACCACTTTAGAGTAGAACTCAATTGATAGGCAATAGTCAAATCTGAATAAAAGGAGGAGCTATCAAAATGTAGGTCTAGGAAACTACCACTTATACTCTAACAAAAGATAAACAAGACAATGCTCGATTAGTGAATACTAGATTCAATTGTGCATCATTTAACTTAGATCTAGCTTTAGGTTTCATATAGTTAGGGTTTTTCAATTCATACTTAAAAAGAAAAAAGGTACTCGATTGTTGTATATAACGATTAAGTTCGTTGTATATAAAGTTGAGTAAAGTGGCCTATCAAGAAGGGGATACAAAACCATTATGCTACCATTTTAGTCCTAAGCCATTATTTCAGGAGGATAGAAATGAGACTGAAGCAATATATAGCCCTGATCTATCCAATAAATTGGATAATATAATTGGTAAGTGGGATAAGATAATAGCTAAGATGGGTGGAATGGATAATCAAATGGATGGGTTCCTTAAGAAAAATTATGAGGCATATCATCACCCTTAGTACAATAATGATTGTACTTATTTTGACCCAAAATATCCTCCTTCTTCATGGCCCTCAAGCTCTAACTACAACGAGTACTATCAGGAGCTAGTGGATGCACCTAATGCATTCACACACCCGAGCAATTATTATCCTAAAACAAATTATCAAGATTATATTGCATGGGCTAGGAATCACAAATAACTTAGTCTTAGGATTACCAATATCAAGAAGAACCACAATGCTCCCACCATGGTTAACACTACCATGATTATCAAGAATATTGAGGTCAACCATCAAAGGTTCAACCTGCTTAGCCCATTTTTAATACTCCAATGCCACAACAATACCAACCCTATGAGTCATTTCCCCTACAGTATGATGATCAACCATTAAAAGAGGATATGTAGTAATTTTTTGAGAGAATAAAACAAACCATCCAATGGAAATTATGTACATAATCAATTAATTAAAATTTTAAAAACTTAACTTATGTACATATTTATGTTTATGTTGAATGGTAGCAAGACATGTAATTACTTACCAACTATTGTATAGAATCCATAAGGCCTGCACCTTATCATGACACAAGAACCCATGTATGATATCTTCTATTTGTTTCTCCTTGGGCAAATGATCATTTGGTCCAAAGGCAATAGTAGGGTTAAGGAATTTATAAACGTTCTTGACCTCTAATCTTTGCAATTTATCATGCAAAGACTTGCATAAACTTAATGTAAAATACTTATCATGTCCTGTTAATAGGTAATGTCAATCTAATTCTTAATAGAATAATTACAAGAAAGGGAGGAATGCATTTAAGAAATGAAACCAATATGGGAAAATATTGAAAGAAACATTATTGAGCGTATAAAAAGGATTAAGGAAATAAAACTAATTAGGGATATTGAAGAACCATTTGTTACTAATAATAGGATGGAAATCTCTTATGATCATCTTGAGCCACAAAGTCCACCACCATCCATAGAACCCTCCAAGTCATATCTACATGAGCCATATCCTACTCCTTATTACAATTATGATGAAGAGACTTCCATTGATGAAGCTTTAGAAACATCCAACCCAAAACCTCTAAATTGGTGTCACACTTATTTTTATGACTTTGATGAAGGCACATCATTTGAGGAGGTGAATGAGCTATTAGATGCTATGCCTTCAATGGATACTTCTCAATGGCAAGCTAGTGTAGATGCCCATATAGAGCCTGAAATTCATATTGAACCTTGCAAAGTAGATGTGCTTAATTGGGACTTACTGGTCTTATTTGAACAATCATAAGATAGTCATGTAGGCCCATTTGACACCTTACCTATACCCATAAAACAGGAAGAAAAAGAGTTACTTAATGTACATCAACCTATTTTAGGGAACACATTAGAAGAGAATAAGTGTTTAAGCCAAACCATGTCCCTGCCTCTAGTAATACAAGAACAACCTTTTAAGGGGGCAAAGTCATTACCTTATTTCAAGACAATGTAAGGGAAAAGAAGAAAAACATAAATTGAATAGAATGGTCAATGTTATCCCTCAATTTGGTTAAGACAAGGACCATTCGTCTCCATATGGTCCAACAAAATGCATGCTAGTACATGAAGTCATAAAATTATCACCACCTCACAATACAACATGGAGAAATATATTGACTATTGTGAAATATTGAAAACGGGGAATCATCAATATGGTCCAACAATATTCAAAATTGTGTCATATTGTTATCATCACCTAGAATTTTAGGGTGAAGGAAATATATAGACTATCGTGAGATTCTGAAGTGATAAGAGAAATCTAACCACTTCAGTCTTAAGATTAGGATTAGGAAAAATTAGGTTAACTAGTTAGACCTAGGAGAAATTAGGTCAGTTATAGGCCATATCTAGTTGAAGACTTTACACGTAGTGTTTACTAGGAGGCAGCCCAGGAATTTTTTAGAAAATCTTATTAGATTGCATTACACAGTCATGAATTAGGTGTCCTATATTTCAAAATATTGAGGACAATGTTTCATTCAGGTTGGGGGGTTTCGAAATGAAATTTTAAGTTTTTCTTGCATTTTTGGAAAAAAAAGAAAAAATTGATAAGTTCCTTTATAAAGATGAGATTAAATTTTCTAAATATCCAGCTAACTTTTAAACTTTAGCTTATTAATAGAGTTGTATACATTAGTTCACCAATTTATTCCTTTTCTAAAATATCTCATGAAAAATTAAACTCGAAACATTAATTGTACAAAATAGCTATATATAGTATAAGTTCAAGAGAAAAATATAACTTAGAGGCCCTGAAGAAGATCTGTGGAGACTTATAACCCAAGTGAGTTTAAATACATTCATTTCTCTTTGAGAGTTATACATAAATTCAAAATTTTCTTTAGCAAACATTATTTCTTAGTTGGTCTCATTATTTTTCATCTTGGTCAACTATTGAGAAATCATAAAAGACTATACCATATATCTCTTTAGTTTATGATAATTCTTAAGTCATATGAAACCTAGGAAATAATAGAGGCCATCTTTAGTAAAATCCAGAGCCTTTAGCTTTCCCTGTAATTTTTTTTGCTAGTTAGCCCACTAAGCCTCTCAAATATTAGCCAAACAACCTTTACCTATATTAAACCCCTAATATATATCCATTACCCATTTGTGTTTGAAAATATGTAAAGACGATTGAGAACATCATGAGAAAAAGTATGAACAATACAATTCAAGAGATGAACATCAAAAAGAGTGAAAAAGAAGAAAAATTCAAAGAGGCTATATATAATGTCAAGTAAAAAAAAAAAAGCCAATGAAAAAGAAGATTTTTCACTCTTGCAAGGAAAAATGGAAAATTTGTGAATACACTAATAGAAGATCTTTATATATTTTCCAAACAACCTTTGTTTACCTTTATATCCATTCTTTTAATAACCCTTACCTAAGCTTACATTTCGTCTTAATAGAAGTGCTGACTTGATCTTAAGAGAAGTATGGCTTGGAAATGGTTATGAATGAATAGGGACTTTAGTAGAGTGTAACAAGCTTAGTAGTTGATATCCTTTCTTGAGACCATTATCATTCTTTCTATGCTATCATTCTTCTGTATGAAATATGTGAGACTTTTGGATTTATTGAACAAAATTCTACTCACATATTAATGAGAGATGTACACCTTTTAGAATAACCACTTTATGAGTGTCAAATATATCTTGTGAGAATTGAAGTCAAAGCACACATTTGGATGGTAATTTAGGTTATATTTGACTTCAAGACTATAATTATATATCAGCTATAGCACACACTCATCTTGTGAGGTTTAATGAAATAATGAGATATCTTTATCATAAGGTTAGAATTTTGAACCTTTTTGTTCATCTTAATTAGCAAGATAAAGTTAGGAATTAATATGAGCTAAATATTTTTTTTCTTAGATGAATAAAGGACTTTCACAAAAAAAATAAAAAATTATGAAATTTTATGGGTGCATTCACTACAAACTCTCATGGGGCCTAACTCGTCTACTAGGGGTAATCTAGGGGTTCAATGGCTTATTGCATGTGCTAAATGCATGAGTAGCTATGAAAATGCCACTTCGTACCTATTTTTGTCAAATAAATTTTCACATGTTTTGCTTGGGACAAGCAAAATGGTGTTTACGGGGTGTGATAAGTATTTAATTTGCATAAAAGCCACCTAATTAGTAATCATGTGTTACAACTTATAGGGGTAAATTAGAGTTTTTAGACCACAATTTGTAACACATGCATTTTTTACCTAATTACCTAAAATTTTGTTATTTTGTAGGTCCAGAAGGTAGTCCAAGGTAAGTATGTGATTAATTATATTTTTCTAAGATTTAATTAGGAATTTCACTTTTCATAGGAAGTAAGATGGTGATCTAATGGACGAGATCGATCAGGATGAAATTGAAGATCAATATCAAATTATTGAGTCAAAGCCTCAAAATCATCACTTTAACATAAACCAAAGGCCAAGATCATCTTGTGGACCAATAATGGATATGATTAAAGGAGCAAAAATTGCCCAAAGTGGCCCCATGAAGTAAGCCATGCATTCCCACCACCTTTGCATGGAAGGCACTTAGGCCACCTTAGCCATATAAGCCATGAAAGGTGGCAAGCTAAGGAATTCAAGCCAAAACTATACAAGCCACTCAAGCTAAGAAGCCAAGCCAAGAAAGAGTCCTAAGCCACCCATGAAGCTTAGCCAATGGAGCCTTTAAAGTTAGCCATCTAAGCCATCAAGCTAAGCTAAATTGAAGGCTAGGATTGGAGGAGATTCAAGAGAGTTATCCATGAGATATTTTGAAGATAATTAAGAAAAATCTATTAGAATAAGATGGAATGTGGACCAATGGGATAAGGCCCTCCATTTTTAATGTTTTTCTCACTTTTCCCCACTTTTTCCTTAATTTCACCTCACATTTAAGGTGCACTACGAATTTACAAAACTCTATCTCATTCCTCCTCTTAGGAAACTTGCAAACCATTCCCCACCCACTTTCCTAAAACATTGAGCATTCAATGATTTTGGAAGGGGGGAGATGCCCCTTCCTAAAAAGGTGGCATCTCCCACCCACTCCCCTCCTTAAAGTAGCCAACTAACTTCCACACTTTCCTATTTGATGTTTACCCTTTCACCCATCCTAGCCATTCAATTTTATATACCTTAATCCACACCACACCTTAGTCTTGAGTTACCCTAGGAAAAATAGGAGAAGACTTATAAAACCAGCCTAAAACTTAAGCAAGTGACATACTTTTTCACTTAGGAAAAAGAAGCCTCCACTTGGAGGAGGATGTCCTCTTCCTCATTCATCCTTCTCTCTCTCTTTTCTATGTATTTCCTTTGTTAGGATGGCTACCACTTCTTTTCCTAGGGAATGAGACAATTCTTCATGTGTTCCACTCCTAGTTCATGTGACTTTTCAATTCTTGATTTCCATTCTGTAATTGAGAAACCCCTCCTTTTTTTTAACAAAACAAATTTTTTTATGATATTTACGACTTTAGAACATATATTAACTCACATTTCTTTTTCAATTATTTCAATTGTTTTTACAATTCATTTGATGCATTTATTAGTCCATGAAGTCGTAGGACTATGTGATTCATCAGAAAAAGGCATGATAGTCACCTTTTTCTATATAACAAGATTATTAGTTACTTGGTTTATTCAAGGCATTTCCTGTTAAGTGATTTATATGAATCATTAATGTTCCTTTCATGGAGTTTTTCCATTATTCATATGGTAAGCTCAACTTCTTCTTTTGTTTACTCTAATTCTTTTCATACTAGTTTTCCTTGTTTTTCTTTATCTTTCCTTACTTTTAAAACTAAGATTCAAGGATAGTTTTCCCTTGGAGTGATAGCCAAGGGAAGTCCTCTTGAATCTAGGTTTGATCTTTACCTTTCATTTCATCTTTATTCACTTTCAGCCCCCTTGGTTTTCTAGCTTTGGTTGCTTAAGTTCCATTGGTTGTTGCCTTAGTTTTCAGTAGGATTCTTCCTTGATTTCAAGCATATTTTTTTGTGAGTGAATGTTGGAAAAATTGAAGCAGAAATTGGCTCATAATTAAGAATTGATTGAGATTAAGTGAACATCATTGTAATAGCACTTAAGTTTCAGATTTGGACTACATGTATGAAGTATTATGTTGATGACTTTTTGGATGTGATTAAATGAGATTAGTTTGGAATTTTCAATCCATGTTTGTGTCCAACAGTTAATTAAATTTTTTCATGAATGTTTGAATGCATTAGAAGTGATTAATTATGTTTTACATGTTCTAGTCATTGAATGTTTCAATTACCTTACTGTAGGAATTTCTTTGCATGAATGGTGTATGTTAATTTCCAGCACTATACAATCATGTTCACTTGAATTCTTAAGAGCCCAATTACATCGTTAGATAACTTAGTTAATGTTAGAAATAGATTGCATGTTTAGGTTTCCAAAGTAGTTGATTAAATCCACTCCTATCCAATGAATCATGGATACCATTCATGGTTACATGTATGTTAATTGGGTAGTTTTCCTTTCATTCTTATTAGTAATTGCTTTCATTTATTTCTCTAGTTTTGGTATAGTTAGATTCCATTATTTTGCATCTTAATTAGTTGGAAAAAAATCAAATTTGTCATACTTGTTAAAATAGTTGATTTGGTTGCTTACTTTTCTTAATTTTGCATGATTAGGAAAGTAGTTTGCTAAAGCGTGTTTCTCTTAGATTAGTTGTTAATTTCATGTTTAGGAAAGTTGATAAATTGCATTTTAGGAAAGTTTCACTTTGGGAAAGTTTTTAGTTAGGAAATTCAAAAAATTAGAAGATTTTAATTTAGGAAGGTTTTAATTTTAGAAAGTGCATGTTTTAGGAAAGTTTTCAATTTACCATGTTTCTTGTGTTTGCTTAATTTTCAATTTCATATTTCAATTTCCATTCTTAATTTAAGACAAAATCGGTTGAATTTTAGCTAGGTTAGATGGTTTAAAGTGGGGACCACTAGTATCACATTAGTTCACTCCTTGTTGGATTAACCTCACTAGTGTACTATATTGCAAACAATGCGTGCACTTGTGAATTTTGACTAAAACAACAACAATATCTCTTTGTTGACTAATATGCATCTTTCCGAATCTGTTCCAATTGATTGAGTTGGAGCTTCCTATGGGTTCTAGCAGAGTCTAAGTCAAAACTGAGCTTTTTTATTGCCTAATAGGCTCTACGCTCAAGTTCTATTAGGAGGTGCAGGCTTTTCCACAAACTAGTCGGTAGGGTGACATACCTATAGGTGTCTTAAATGTAGTATGATAGGCCCACAAAGTGTCATTAAGTCTCAACAACTAGTCTTTTCTATGTGGATTGACTATCTTTTCTAAAATCCACTTTATCTACCTATTAGACACCTCTACCTGTCCACTTGTATGAGGATGATAAGGGGTAGCAATTCTATTGGTAACTTCATATTTCTTCATTAAACTCTCAAATACCTTATTTTAAAAATGTTTGCCCCCATCACCAATGATGGTTGTAAGTGTACTAAACCTTGTAAATATATTTTCTTTTAAGACCACCACCTTGTGTTCATTTGTTTTGCATGGAATGTAATCTACCCATTTGGACACATAATCAACCCCCTAGGATGTAAAGATACCTTAAAAAGTTAAGAAAAGGTCTCATAGAATTTATGCCCCAAACATCAAATGGTTCAACTATTGAAATGGAGTTCAAGGGCATCATATTCCTTTCTTCCTGTGCTTCCTAGTTGTTGACACCTTGCACATGCTAAGCAATAAGCATGTGAGTACCTAAAAATGGGGAGCCAATAAAAGCCACATTGCAAGATCTTTCCAGCTATTTTTTTAGAACTGTAATGGCCACCACAAGCTTGGTCATGACAAAGGGAGATGATCCTAATTTGTTCGCGGTCAAGTATACATCTCCTAATTACCTAATCGGGACAATACTTAAACAGGTATGGGTCATTCCAAGTAAAGTGTTTAACCTTAGTAATTAAATTTTTTCTTATCTTACTTGGACCAATGACTAGGCATTTGATCAGTAATAAGACAGTTGACTATATTTGCATACCAAGGCAATTGGAAAATGTGCAATAATTGTTCGTCTATAAATGTCTGTGTAATAGACACATTCTCACTATTAGACTTCACAATTAGCCTCGATAAGTGGTCAGCTATAACATTTTTAGGACCTTTCTTGTCCCAAATTTGAAGATCAACTTCCTATAGCAATTGTATCCATCATAACAGTGTAGGTTTTGCATCTTTCTTTGAAAGAAGATATTTAAGTGCTCCATGATCAGAGCATACTATGACCTTAGATCCTAACAAGTAAGATATAAATTTGTCTTGTGCTAAAACAATTGCCAACAACTCTTTTTCTATTGTTAAATAGTTGAGTTGGGCATCATTGAGTGTCTTACTTGCATAATATATCACATAGTGAAGTTTATCAATATGCTGCCCTAGAATAGCCCCAATCGTGTAGTTTGAAGCATCACACATTATTTCAAATGGTGCACTCTAGTTAGGAGGTTGAATAATAGGCGTAGAAGTTAATTCAGCCTTTAGGCACTCAAATGCTCTCACGCTGTCATCATCAAAGTCAAAAGTTGCATCCTTAGGAAGTAAATTACATAGGGCCTTAACAATTTTACTAATTTTTTTTTATGAATCTTTGATAAAAACTAGCATGGCCTAAAAATGAGAGGACTTCTTTCATGGTCCATAGAGCATGAAGGTTAGAGATTAAATCCACTTTAGCATTATCAACTTCTATACCACTGTGATATAATATGGCCTAAAACAATGCCATTTTGAACCACCAAATGACAATTTTCCCAATTAAGTACCAAGTTATGTTCCCGACACCTAGCAAAGAGAAGTTTTAAATGGTGCATCCATTCATCAAAAGTTGGACCAAATATAGAGAAAGCATCCATAAATACCTTTAGGAATCTTGCTACATTTAAGAGAATATGCTCAATATATACGTTTGAAAAGTAGATAGAGCATTGCAAAGTCCAAAAGGTATACGACAATAAGCAAAGGGTCCAAAAGGGTAGGTATAGGTAGTCTTCTCCTAGTCCTCAAGTGCTATAGGAATTTGGTTATAGCCAAAATAACCATCCAAAAAGCAATAAAAACTATGTCTGGCTAACCTCTCTAGCATTTGGTCTGTAAAGAGTAGAGGAAAGTGGTCTTTCCACATGGCCAAGTTCAATTTTGGTAATCAACACGTACTCTCCACCCAATGGTCATTTGAGTAGGAATTAACTCATTCTTAATTACCATGACTCCCCACTTCTTAAGTACAACCTGAACTAGTCTGACCCAAGTGCTATTGAATATAGGGCAGATTATGCCATCATTTAAACATTGTAGCACTTCATGTCTCACTACCTATTTCATGTTAGAGTTAAGTCTCCTTTGTGCCTCCTTAGATGGTTTGGAATTTTATTTTAGGTGTATCCCATGCATGAACACAGATGGACTAATTCCCTTTATATCTACTATGTTCACCTTGGAACAGTTTTATGTTTTTTGAGAACATTAAGAAGCTTACCCTCATATTCCTTATCTACGTCTGAGGCTATGATTATAAGCAAGGTTTCATCTGGTCCTCAGTAAGTATTGTAGATTATTAGACAGTGGCTTAAAGACCAATATAGGTGGTTTTTCTATTGAAAGCACTGGGATAGATTCTGATGGTGGGAGTAGTTCCAAATGAGGGTCCCATTTAAAGGTATCCATAATAAGTGCAACATCTAAAAGCTTACCAACCTCATTAATGGACTTGTCTACATCAAATTCATAGTTGAAATGTTCTAAACATTTCTTAAGTTGATCTAAGATGGATGATTGTGGAGTGATGTCTTACATCAGCTCGTCAATTAGATTAACTGCACAAGTCATCATTTAGATTTAAATGCTAATGGTTGTCATTAAAAACATTAATCTCAACTTTCATATTGCCAAAACATAATTTCATCACAACATTTCTACAGTTAATGATGGAAATTGACATAGCAAAAAATGGATGTCCAAGAATTATTGGGATCTGACTTCCATGGTCTGACACAAGTTGGGTATCGAGTATAATGAAATCTACAGGACTGGGCCACCTGAATTAATACATCCTCAACCATACCACGTGGAATCTTAATTGATCTATCCACTAACTGCAAAGTGATGTTGCCTAGTTTAAGATTACTAAGCCGCTCATAGATAGAGTATGGCAACAAAGTAACACTAGCACCTAGGTCAAGTAATACTTTATGTATGATATGTTTTCCAATCACACAAGAAATGGTAGTCCCATTGTTGTGAATTATCTACTAAAATTTGGAAAAATTCCCATGCCTTTGTTTCACCTTTTATTATAAGAGCCCCTTCACTTGCTAAATCAACCATTTGTTTATTTTAAGGTGTCAATGACCATAGAAATACTGAACCTGCTACCATTTTTCAAATCCATGATAAGGACACTTTTGCAGTAATTCATTCTATCTCTCCCAACATTCATAATATTGTTCATCTTCTCTTTGTTGGAAATTAATGATTTCCTTAAGAAGGGCATTAATCTTATTGACAAGAAAGAATTTGCTCAAAAACTTCTTAGGAAACTAGTCCCATGTGGCAGTGGAACCAACCACTAAAGAATTAAGCCATGATTTGGCTTTATCCTTTAATTAGAAAGGGAATAACCTAAGTTTAATAGAATCCTTAATGACATTTCTATAATTGAATGTAGCACAAATATCAAGTAATTCCTTGATATGTAGGTATGGGTTCTCTCTCTCACAACCACAAAAATATGGGAGTAATTGTATTACTACAATTTTAAGTTCAAAGTGGTATGCATTGGTAAGTGTCAATGTGATGCATGATGGAGTATTTAATTGGAGTAGTGCATAAAAACCATGCATAGCCTTATGTTCAAGTACTACTGGTGGTTCAACCAAGGGGTTAGGAACTGGGTTTCTCATCCCTTGTCCATGTATACGTTCAATCTCATGATCTAATGGAACTAATTCAATGTGCTGAGATTGATGTCCTTACATGCACTACAATGAAATCTAACTAAATGATACAAATTAGACTTAAATGTGACTCCTAACTCTATGATATGTAATCAAACAATTCCTAATGCTAGCAAGCTTGTCTTGAAGATCTTTGTTTATCTATGAGACTGTCACTTTTAACATAAAGTTAGATAGCTCCTCGGATTCAAATTTGACTATTGCTGTAACGCCTGAGCAATTTACTCTATTTTAATAAAAATTGGACATTTTATGGTAAATATACTGAGTTAAATGTTTCACTTTATTTAAAATAGTAAATGAAGGAATTTGTAAGGAAACTTGGTACCATTAGATTCTACTTGGAAAATAGAATCCAACGCCCAAAAAATCACCGAAAACGGAGTTCGTATGAAGAAGTTACGGCCGTTTAAAGATAGGGGTATTTCTGGAATTTAAACAAAAAACGAAAAATACGAAAAACGCAGGGGGCCATTTTGATAACGGCACGCCCTATCGTCTTCCTCCCCAGATTTTTCCAGAAACCCTCAAATCCCGATTTTTCCAGAGGGATCTGCCACCGCCAAGGGCGGCACTGCCATAGTAGGGCTATAAAAGGCCCCATCTCCCCTTCTCAAAAACACGATTTTCCGGCAAACTTTTGGACTGAGGTTTCCAGCAAAAACCAGATACCCGTCTCTTTGTGTTTTTCGGCAACGGCCAGGCCCAAGTCAGGCCAGCCATTGCCATTTCCCATGACCCCTTTCTCCTTTCCGGTCTGGCAATAGGGTTTTCCCCTTGTTCGAGTTTTCTGGCGAGCAGGCACACCCACCAGGGAAAAAGGGCGTTTCTAAGCTACAGGTAAGCCGTTCTTACCTTTTCCTCTCTGTTTTACTTCCCCAGGGCCAGATCCATGCCAGATCTGGTCTTTTCCAGTCATTTTCTAGCCGGGTTCCTGGCCGGAAAACTTTCCAAGCCGGCTTGGGCCGGCCCTGCACTAACTAGGCGTCCCAGGGACGCCATGCTGCATGTGCACCTAGGACTGGGTCCCTGGGACGGGTTCCAGGTGTACGACAGTGCGTACACTGTCCCAGGTGCGTCCTTTAGGTGTGCCCGTGACATGGGGCATGGGTCCTAGCTCGACCTGGGTGCACGGGGTGCCCTAGGAGCTGAGACGTGCCATGCTACAAGGTGCGTCCGTGCGATGTTGTGCGTCATAGCGCGTCACTTGAGTAGGCATGTGCACGTGCAAAACGCTGTCCCTGGCATGGACTTTGGGAGCACACGTACGTAAGGCGGTCGCGGTTCAACTAGGATACACGGGTGTCCTGGGAACTGGGGCACGCGGACCTAATGAGACTTGAAAGAGGATAAATTATAGAGTCTAACTATTGGAAAGTAGATCCACACCATAGGATCTAGCTTGACGAATGAATTAGGCAAAGACCATGGACCCAATAGGTAGATCTAGCGATCTAATGTATAAATAGGATGAAATTAATAAGGACTCCTTGTATCCATTCATACCCAGGAGTTTATAAATGAGACGCAGGGACGGGTTAAAGTGATAAAGGACGCGACTCCTGGAGACTTTGAGGTAGGTGCTCTATCGCTACTAGAATTTTTAAAAGAGCCATGATTGTTTTGAGAATGCATGTTTTAAGTATAAGTATATGACTTGTTTTAGCTTGACTTAAGTATAAGTACATATGATAAATGCTTTATGCATAGATATGTTTTGCAAATAATTATATATACATTATGCATAGATTTGTTTTGCAAACAATTGCATATATGATTTGTGAGCATTGAGTTTTTGAAAGATTGCATGTCCTTGAGGGTTACCAAAAGATGCTGGAGTGCCGAAAAGACGCTGGGTAGGCAGTTGTGAGGGCCAGGTAGTTGTGAGGGACCCAAAGAGGACAAGTTTTGAAAAAGAGGGTTTTCACTTGTTTGATCTGATATGATTTGGGCTGATAAGCTCGTGGGCGCTATGCCGAGAGGTTTGGGTTGGCCTCTAGCCTCTACCACTATTAGGTGGATGGGTACCACGCCCAAAAAGGGCATGTCCCTACGTCAACTGCATGTGGTACAAGGGGCTACCACTAGTGTCACGACACTGGGTCGATGTGTCATATGTCCCGTGGAGGCTATGATGCTGTGTCCTTAGGTACCCGGGGACCACACGGCGGCGAGGTCGTGGGCATTGTTGGACCCTATGGTTTTGAGGATTTATTTGCATTGCATATGGCATGACATGAGGTTGTTCGACCATACCAGTTATCCTTGAGTTGGATTCTGTTGAGCATATTATGTATATCATTATGTTTATGATATATAATACTTTTGACTTGGATTATGCTATTATTTAAGTTGTCAATATTTCAATTTGACAGTGGTTTTTAATATCGATATTGAACATGATTGTTCGAACATACACATGTTTGAAAGAGCATATGATTTTTAAACATAGCATGCATTGCAAAACTAGTAGTGATGGACTCCTACTGAGTATAGTATATACTCACCCTATCCTTAACATTTTTCAGGATAGTTCCACTCACAAATAGAAGATGCCTCAAGAGATACTAGTGCTACGAGCAAGTGAATTAAAAAGGAGACAATTATACATGTAAGTAAACTCTCTACCCTTTGGACATGTATTTGTATTTATTTACAGTTGGGCTGTGTGTTGTGATTGGATAGACCTGGGGAAAAACATTTATGATTTTTGAAGTTTTTCAAAAACTACTTTGATTGTTATGAAAGAAAATGACACTCGGGGTTTTCAAAATGAGTTTAAAACAAAAGGTTTTCCACTGCATTGCATGGTTTTTATAAAATGGTTTTCAAATAGGGATGCATCCCGCCTTAGGAATTAGATATTGCATTTAAAAAAATGCATGAGAAAACCCAGGTCGTCATAGTTGGTATCAGAGCCTAGGTTTTATCCTTTCACAGCCAGTCCGGCATGTCCAAGGGTCATAGACAATAGAGAAAATCAAGAAGTAGTATAAATTGAAGTAGTAGAGATGACTACTTCTATTTGAGGATTACAATATTAATGCTCAAGGCATTTCACCATAAATAAATGGGTGAAACACAGCTTGGTTTAACAAATAATTAGGTAAAAGGATAGTGCTACCCTTATCCAAAAACTAGTCTAAGACGACTTAAGGATTAAGGATTGTTGTGCAATAGTGGAAATATGAAAACTAATATATGGATCATATTATGATAATGATGAAGAAAGATGTTGGTGAACTTGTTAGTAGACAGTTCTGACTTGTAATAGATTAATCTCACTAAAGATGAGAACATCGAAAAACCTAGATGGCTATCTTACCATCATAAAGAACATCATAATATGAGTACACTATCACAAGGATATGATATAAGTATGATAGGGGATGTAAAAGATAGACTTTGAAGATTTTAATGATAATCTAAGAGGGATGAGAATGCAAGAGAATATTAGGAAATAACTGTGACTCGTACTAGATCACAAAGGTATGGAGCTTGAAAGACTTAGCTCAATTTTGGATACCATAATTGGAGTCTTATGGAAAGTGAAGTGCTATCGAATAATAACTACCTGAGTATTATGGGGCAAATCCGAAGATGTATACAAGTGACATGTATGTGATTAAGAGAAACATAACATGAATATGATAAGGAAATGAATTCGACCGAGTTGTCAAAAGATTTTTTATGATAATATTGGGGATGATAGATCTGTGATAATAGATTGATCCTAACATGAACTTGTAAGGAAAGTATAACATGATCAAAACGTCAATGTCATTATTAAGACATTGTATGAATTTTATTGAGGCTACAGGCAACTGAGGATTTCATGATCTTAAGACAGTTTAGAATTTCTTAGAGAAGCATTCAGTTTATCATATCTGTTAAGTAAAGGAGTAGATGCAGTATCGATTATATGCAACAAAGCACATAAAGACATTGATCTAGGAAGACAAAAGTGAGGATTTTGAAGAAAAGAGAGAAAGAGATAGAGATGTAACTACCAGTATTCAATGAATATTGAATATTCAAAAGAAGAAGATCATGACTTTATGAAGATACATACAAAGCTTTCATCTTGAATCATCTGGGAAGATAAATCAATCAACTTCGAAGGAATGATGATAGATGAGTTGGTGATCTTATTGTAAAAAGGTATAAAAAAGAGAGAAAGCATATGGGGTTTAAGACTTTGAGTAGAGTATCGAATTTCAGAAGATTATGCGACAAGAAAATTTCCAAAGAGGAATGGTGACCAACTAGAAATTAAATTCTACAAATGGTTGATGCCTATATCAATTATTGTAATTAGAATCTTATTAGATCCATTAGCTTATGAGGAACACCAACGGATATAGTCCATGAAAAGAAAATTTTGGTGATATATCACCTTGCCAATAAAGTATATTGAAAAAGAAATTAAACTGGGACAGTGACTTGTCCATTTAGCAAGTAGGGTGCCATCAAGGATCAAATTGAGGTCTTATTATCATAGATTGGAAAACCAAAAATCTTGAGATCATTATTTAGTCATTACCTTTAGAGTACTATTGACTAAATAAAGTTATCCCACCCTAATTAATCAAGTATGTTAGTATCTATGAGTTAGTAGTCGAAGTTATATACTCAGAAGGATGTTATAAGTCTTTAGACTTGAGTTTTCCTTGAAAGAAGTACTTGTTAAACTAAGTCAATTGAGGGTATGAGGTCAGTTGATGAGGATAGTTGAAATTGAGATAGGAGCAAAAATAAGAAGTGATCTAAACCAATGTGGAAGATTTTTCGAACCTTAATGGCTACCATGATAAGGTGAAGAAATTACTTTGGGTTTGAGAAATACTGCTGACTTGAATTAAATAGGTAATGGTACCAATCACTTTAGAGACCCTTGAGCTTATGACAAAGATAAATCTGGAAAGAGATCAATAGGTAATCGATAAATTCTCTTTTCTTTATATCTACAAAAATGTTCCATGCTTACCTAAGTGTTTTTCAAATTTGATGATTTAACAGCTTCAGCATAACTTGATGTAGTAGCTATTGAATGAGAACTGCTAGTATAAGCTAAGTATGAGGAGGCACTTGAAGGATAAAATTTGAGGAATTGAGAAAATCACTACTTATGAGGATACCTCCTGACAATACAGACTGCATGGTTGACTATAAAGCCTTGATAAAATATGGCACAATATATTGACATAAGGGATGGAAGGAGAAAAGGTGAGATGGCTAGCACACTATAAGGTAAAGATTTGATGTTACATTGCCTTTAGACAAAAAGATAGTTATTATGTGCATATACCAAGTACAAAAAATCAATTGAAGGAATTTCCTAAGGACTAACCCTACTGGATTGAGTATAGAACTTTTGGACTGAAAGGTTACAAAGAAAACCTTCAAGTAAAGAAGGGACAAAGAGGATGATGACAAGGATTCAACCATAACCTAGTAAGGGTACTTGGTTATGTATAAGAGACTTTTTGCTTTGCATAAATGGGAACATCATTGAAAATCCTAATGACAAATTGATGTGAATAGTGAGATAGGCTTCTGGGCGAGAACATATGACCCATGATGATGAATTGACCATTAACATTTGACATGAGTTTGGATAAAATCTTCATGGAGAAAAGCGTTTAATAAATTCAATAATTATGAAAATGGGTATAGAGTTAGGACATTTTACTTTCAGTATATGATAAAGTCCTCATTGGCTTTCATGAGTTTATTTTGAATATAACTTTGGTCGAGGAATTAAGTCACATATGGAAAACGATAGACAGTTGAAATTTGAAGCTAATCAAGGGTTTGGCTGTAGAGCACATGATACCATGTTAGTTATTGAAGTATCTTGGGGACAAATATAAAAGATAAGAAGCAAAGTTAGACACAAAAGAAAGAAGGTAATTTTTGGACTCTTATTAATAGCATATAACCAACCATTAGAAGGAGATATGGATGATGAAGAGATCACTAGATGAAAGACAAGAAGAAAAATGGATCATCCTATGATATTCAAAAAGGACTATGAGAAATAAGATAATATGATCTTGAAAGAAGTATGGAGTAATTTATACATGAATAAAGAAGCATGATCCTACGAGGAGACTATCCTATACACGATGAGAAAAGTCTAGGCATCTAAGGATTTCGAGATAGATGAATTACCGCTAGAAACCGATATTGTTAAACTGGCACGTATGAGAGCATGCATCAGAGTACGCAGTGAAAGCGGCCCTTATAGGTAAGGCCTTGTAGAAGGAACAATAGAAATGATAAATTGAGGTTGAGCCTAGATTTGATTCCAAAGGGGAGAATGCATTCACCAAGAAGTTATCTAAGAGACAAAATACCTTGAAGATGACAATTTATGGAATTTCGAGGATGAAATTCTTTTAAGGGGGTAATAATGTAACGCCTGAGCAATTTACTCTATTTTAACAAAAATTGGACATTTTATGGGAAATATACTGAGTTAAATGTTTCACTTTATTCAAAATAGTAAACGAAGGAATTTGTAAGGAAGCTTAGTACCATTAGATTCTACTCAAAAAATGGAATCCAATGCCTCAAAAATCACCCAAAACGGAGTTCGTATGAAGAAGTTACGACCGTTTAAAGATAGGGGTATTTTTGGAATTTAAACAAAAAACGAAAAACGTAGGGGGCCGTTTTGATAACGGCACCCCCTATCGTCTTCCTCCCCAGATTTTTTCAGAAACCCTCAAATCTCGATTTTTCTAGAGGGATCTGCCACCTCTAAGGGCGGCACCGCCATTGGCAGCACTGCCATAGCAGGGCTATAAAAAGCCCCATCTCCCCCTCTCAAAAACACGATTTTCCGGCAACTTTTGGACTAGGGTTTCCGGCATAAACTGGAAACCCGTCTCTCTGTGTTTTTTGGCAATGGCTAGGCCCAAGTTAGGCCGGCCCTTGCCATTTCCCATGACCCCTTTCTCCTTTCCGGTCTGGCAATAGGGTTTTCCCCTTGTTCGAGTTTTCCGGCGAGAAGGTACACCCACTAGGGAAAAAGGGTGTTTCCAAGCTACAGGTAAGCTGTTCTTCCCTTTTCCTCTCCGTTTTGCTTCCCCAGGGCCAGATCTGGTCTTTTCCAGTCATTTTCCAGCTGGGTTCTTGGCCGGAAAATGTTCTAAGCCGGCTTGGGCAGGCCTTGCACGAACTAGGCATCCCACGGACGCCATGCTGCACGTGCACCTGGGACTGGGTCCCTGGGATGGGTTCTAGGTGTATGACAGTGTGTACACTGTCCCAGGTGCGGCCTTCAAGTGCGCGCGTGACATGGGGCACGGGTCCTTGTGATGACCCGGGTTATCTCATGCATTTTTAAATGCAATAACTAATTTCCTAAGGCGGGATGCATCCCTATTTGAAAACCATTCTATAAAAACCATGCAATGCAGCGGAAAACCTTTAGTTTTAAAACCCATTTTTGAAAACCCCGAGTGTCATTTGCCTTCACAACAATCAAAGTAATTTTTGAAAAACTTCAGAAATCATAAATATTTTTCCCCAGGTCTTTCCAAGTACAAAGACACAAATGAACTGTAATTAAATACAACTTCATGTCCAAAGGGTTGAGAGTTTACTTACATGTATAACTTTCTTCTTTTTGATTCACTTGCTTGTAGCACTAATATCTCCTGAGACATCTTCTATTTATGAGTGGAACTATCTTGAAAAATGTTAAGGATAGGGTGAGTATATACTATACTCAATAGGAGTCTATCACTACTAGTTTTATAATGCATGCGATGTTTTAAAATCATATGCTCTTTCCAAAACATGTGCATGTATGAATACTCAAGTTCAATATCGACATCAAAATCCATTGTCAAACTGAAATACTAACGACTTAAAGGATCATATAATCCAAAATCGAAAGTATTATATACATATATATATATCATAACATCATGATATGCATAAAATGCTTCATGGAATCCAACTCATGGATCTCTAGTATGGTATGGTCGACCAACCTCATATCATGCCATATGCAATGCACATAAATCATCAAACCATAGGGTCCACTATGCCCACGCCCTCCTCGCAGTGTGGTCCCTGGGTACCTGAGGACACTCGGTCATAGCCTCCACGGGGCCTATGACACGTCGACCCAGTGCCGTGACACCAGTGGTAGCCCCCTGTACCACATGCAATCGACGTAGGGACTTGCCTCTTTTTGGGCGTGGTACCCATCCACCTAATAGTGGTAGAGGCCGGGTGGCCAACCATGACCCCTCGGCATAGCACCCACGGGCTTACTAGCCAAAATCACATAAGATCAAATAACCAAAACCTCTTTTCGAAACCTATCCTCTTTGGGTCCCTCACAACTGCCTGGCCCTCGGCACTCCAGCATCTTTTGGCAACCCTCAAGGACATGCAATCTTTGCAAGTACTTAAATCATGCAATGCATGCACTTGTTTGCAAAACATATACGTGCATAATGTATATGCAATCATTTACAAAACATGTCTATGTACAAAGCATTTATTCACATGCATGCTGAATTAAGTCATGCTAAACTAGTCATATACTTAAAACATATGTTCTCAAAACAATAATAGTTCTTTTAAAAGAATCTAGTAGTGATAGAGCACCTACCTGGCTAGGTCGCGCTAACCCTTTTGTCCTCGGACGCTCCTGATCATGGTTTGGGGAATCAAGGTTAGTTTGGCCTATCTTTTATGGGTTTTAGAGTAATTTGTCTTTTTACTTAGGCATTAGGGGTCCATCCCTATGCCTATGGGCGTCCTAAGGTCCTAATTGGGCCTTGGTATCCTCAGTTTTCCAACGTTCTAGTGGCCACGCGCCACCATCCTATTCTAAGGGTCATGCCCACCTTTTATTGGGCCTTGATCAGGTATTTTATAGTTTGGATATGTCCGCATCATTGACACGGATACAACGCCTTTTGTGGCGCCTCAATCGGAGCTTTAGATCTCAAGTTATAAGCGTTTTAGTGTCGTACGTACATAGGAGTCTTAAAAATAAAAGACGGAATGCCAGGGCGCTGCGCGTTTGTGACGTGCGCTCCGGCTTCCTTAAGGGACGAAAAAAAACCACGTCGCTAGTGCGCTGCACGCCTACGACGTTTGCCTCAGCGGGCGCTTCTGCAGATACGCAGAACTTCCCGCCTGTCTCTCTCTTTTGAGGGCACGTCCCCGGACGCGCCCGTTGGTTTTCTTCAGACGCGTTCGATGCGTCACATTCTGACTGGAACATTTTCGTCGACTAGGGGATTGGGGCATCCTCAGGACACCCTGGTTCGACCCTGTTGAACCAGTGCAGCCCAGGGAACTTCCCTGGGTCCTTGGTGGCTCTCCCGGGCTCCGTTTTGCATGGTTTTTCATGCAAAAACCTAGGGGAATTGACCTTGGAACTATAGTGGAGATGGGTTTTGAGGGATCTTGGGCGTACCTGGCTCGTTGCTAGGTTTTCCTCCTTGTTTTTCCCTCTAGGTCACTGCTCCACGATGGGTTTTCTTCAACGTTTTGGGCTGCCATTAGAGGCGCCCAAGAGCTCTATTTATAGAGCTAAGAGAGGGTTCTAGAGGGGGCTCTCACCGCCTTTGAATGGCTGTGGAGAAACCTCCAGAATGGAGGTGATTTCCCCTCCAATCACCACCGTTCTAGAACTCTCTACGAGGTGGAAGATGAAGGGTGCCCGTATCAAAACAGGCCCCTGTGTTTTGCAGTTAAATCCTTTTTGTAAAAATTACAGTTTTGCCCCTGTACTTCAAAGGGCCATAACTTGCTCATTTTAACTCTGTTTTGGGTGATTTTGGTCTTGTTGGATTCCTTTTTCTGAGATGCATCTAATGGTACCATTTTCAGGACCAAGTTTCTGGTTTTAGTCAAGGAAACTAGTGAAATGACCAAAATGCTCTTATCTTTAAAACTAAACTTTTCATGGGATTTTAATATTACAAAAATTGGGGTCATTACAGTCCTAGCTCGACCAGGGTGCACGGGGTGCCCTGGGAGCTAAGATGCGCCATGCTACAAGGTGCGTCTATGCGATGATGCGCATCATAGAGCATCACTTGAGCAGGCATGTGCTCGTGCAAAACGTGGTCCCTGGCATGGCCTTTGGGCGCGCACGCATGTAAGGCGGTCGCAGTTCAACCAGGATACATGGGTGTCTTGGGAACTGGGGCATGCGGACCTAATTAGACTTTAAAGAGGATAAATTACAGAGTCTAACTATTGGAAAGTAGATCCACACCATAGGATCTAGCCTGACGAATGAATTAGGCAAGGACCATGGACCCAATAGGCAGACCTAGCGATCTAGTGTCTAAATAGGATGAAATTAATGAGGACTCCTTGTATCCTTTCATACCCAGGAGTTTATAAATGAGACGCAAGGACGGGTTAAAGTGTTAAAGGACGCGACTTCAGGAGACTTTGAGGTAGGTGCCCTATCGCTACTAGACTTTTTAAAAGAGCCGTGATTCTTTTGAGAATGCATGTTTTAAGTATAAGTATATGACTTGTTTTAGCATGACTTAAGTATAAGTGCATATGATAAATGCCTTATGCATAGATATGTTTTACAAATAATTGTATATACATTATGCATAGATTTGTTTTACAAACAATTGCATATATATTTGTGAGCATTGAGTTTTTGAAAGATTTGCATGTCCTTGAGGGTTACCAAAAGATGTTGGAGTGCCGAAAAGACGTTGGGTAGGCAGTTGTGAGGGCCAGGCAGTTGTGAGGGACCCAAAGAGGACAGGTTTTGAAAAAGAGGGTTTTCTCTTGTTTGATCTGATATGATTTGAGCTGATAAGCTCATGGGCGCTATGCCGAGAGGTTTAGGTTGTCCTCCATCCTCTACCACTATTAGGTGGATGGGTACCACGCCCATAAAGGGCATGTCCCTACGTTGACTGCATGTGGTACAGGGGGCTACCACTGGTGTCACGGCACTGGGTTGATGTGTCATATGCCCCATGGAGGCAATGACGCTGTGTCCTCAAGTACTCGGGGAGCACACAGCAGTGAGGTCGTGGGCATAGTTGGACCCTATGGTTTTAAGGATTTATTTGCATTGCATATGGCATGGCATGGCATGAGGTTGGTCGACCATACCAGTTATCCATGAGTTGGATTCAGTTGAGCATATTATGCATATCATTATGTTTATGATATATGATACTTTCAACTTGGATTATGCTATTCTTTAAGTCGTCAGTATTTCAATTCGATAGTGGTTTTTAATATCGATATTGAACATGATTGTTCGAACATGCACATGTTTGAAAGAGCATATGATTTTTAAACATAGCATGCATTGCAAAATTAGTAGTGATGGACTCCTATTGAGTATAGTATAAACTCACCCTATCCTTAACATTTTTCAGGATAGTTCCACTCACAAATAGAAGACGCCTCAGGAGATATTAGTGCTACGAGCAAGTGAATTAAAAAGGAGACAATTATACATGTAAGTAAACTCTCTATCCTTTGGACATGTATTTGTATTTATTTACAGTTGGGCTGTGTGTTGTGATTGGATAGACCTGGGGAAAAACATTTATGATTTTTGAAGTTTCTCAAAAACTACTTTGATTGTTATGAAAGAAAATGACACTTGGGGTTTTCAAAATGAGTTTAAAACAAAAGGTTTTCCACTGCATTGCATGGTTTTTATAAAATGGTTTTCAAATAGGGATGCATCTCGCATTAGGAATTAGATATTGCATTTAAAAAAATGCATGAGAAAACCCGGGTCATCACAATTGCTTACCAATTAGATCTTGCCCAAGGTGGTTCGTACAATTTTCATGAAGGAGGCATTTAGACCTCAACATTCATCAACTAAAGGTGTGGAAAAATCACTTGGATTTGGGATACCCATTATACCCACAAAGTGTAAGAGCCACTAGAGTGACAATAGATCTCTTTCAAAAAGGTTCTTATGAGCTCAAAACCCTAAGTCTCTTGCTACTTGATTTTAGATTAAAGATTAATGGTTGGGATTGCAAGCATACAAGGAACTAGATTGATTTCTTAGGTGGAGCAAGGACCTAGTGATGAAATTTAGTACTTATCATATTAGGGTTCCTGTGGGGCCTTTACTAACATTAAGTTCCATCCACCATAAAGCAATAAACATGCAATGCAATACATGAATACAAACTAATGCAAACTATCTGCTATCCAACTAAAGGTTAGATAAGTTATCTCTAATGCAACAACCCTAGTTAAAGATGAAACAAATAAGATGAATGATCCTAAGCTATATGAATTACTCTACCAACCAAAAGCAAATTACACTAAATGTAACCTAAACTAGGAAAATAAAAGGAAAGTGAGGGATACTTACATTGGGGGTTTTGATGAAGAGCAAGTGTGGGCCTCCATACCACACTTGCCATGTTTTAATACAACCCGTTTAAAATTAAAATTGAAATTGCAAGTTACAATTGACCTCACTACAAGTTTCACTCAAAAGGAAAAAAAAAGAAAACTAATGTAAGAAAGCAATCAAATTTGATGAAGCTTTGGCCCATAAGATCTCCACCACTCCTTTGCCACATTCCCTTTGCACAAAACAAGTAAGATGGATCAATTTATGAGGAATTAGAAAAATATGTAGATATGATGCAAAAATCCTAAGCTAATGCAACCTATAACTATTACTAAAGATAAATAATCCAAATAAGAATTCAACCACAAATTCATTGCGATTCCCCAACAATAGCACCAAAAATTTGATGTGTTAAATAACTTAAAAAGTGCATGAGTCAATGTAGTAAATTTGCTCATGTTAGGTCGATCCTACAAGGAACCTCATAAATTTGTAATGGATGACTAACTTTAGCCAATGAAGTAGAGTTGTAATTAAACTAGGAATCTAAAGTAACATGAATTTAGACACATGCACAAAATTAGAAACTAAAAGTAAAAGAAGCTTACCTAAATTAAAACTAAACAATTAGAATAGAAATTACCAAACTAACATGCAATCAACTATAGGAAACTACAACTTAGAAAGATTCAAACTAAATAATGAAACTTAAGGAAACTACTAAATTAGAAACTTTCCTAAATTAAAACTTACCTAACTTTAAACTTATTAAGAAGAAAACTTTCTAAAATGGAACAAGGAAACTTTCTAAACCTAAAAAAATATGCAAAAAACCAATAAAAAGTCTTTAAAACAATATCAAACAACTAAATTAACAAAGAATCTAAAAGGAATGGGATTTAGAACCATGCACATGGTTTTTGGATTGCACCCATGATTTTGGAGCCCTATAAATGATGAAAATTAATGCACCTACATTGAGTAACTATGCAAACTAAGTATGGAATCTAATAAACAATATAAAAAATCTAATTCGATACCTAAGGACTTAGGAAAATAACATGTTTTGATGACTAGAATTAATGGACAAATTTAAGTAAAAATCAATTTTCAAATTTTGGCACTTAAGAACATTCAATAAATCTTGCATTAGAAATCCATAATTTTTATGCAAGGAAATAACTTAGATCTCAAGTACTTTGATGAATTAAATAATCCATAACAGGAATTTCCACAAAACTTTATTGAATCATCTTTGAATTACACCAAAAACTAGATGCATCATCGTCGTCATCATCAAGACCTTATCCCGATTAAGGGTCAGCCACATGAATCTTTTTCCTTCATTCCCTTCTATTAAGTACAATGGCTTCATCTAGTTCCAAAGTTTTAAAATCTTTTTTCACCACTTCTATCCACATTCTTTTGGGCCTTCCCCTTGTCCTTTTAGAACCTTCTACTTGCATTGCCTCACTCCTTCCAACTAGTGCATTTTTGGACATGTCCAAACTATCTAAGTCTAATCTCCCTCATCTTGTTACCTATTTGTGCTACCCTAAGTTTCCTCTAATATTTTCATTACTAAGTCTATCCTTTCTTATCTTGCCACTCATCCATCTCAAAATCCTCATTTCCTTGAAGCTCATCCTATGAACATGATGTTCCTTAACTACCCAACACTCTAATCCATAGAGCATGGCTGGCCTTATGGCCATCCTATAGAATTTTTCTTTTAGTTCGAGTGGCACTTATTAATTGCACAAAACTCCAGATGCACATCTCCATTTGTTCCAACCCACTTGGATTCTCTAGGTAACCTCCCACTCAATCTCTCCACTCTCATGAATCATTGATCCTAAGTACCAAAAGTGGTCTTTTAAGGGGGCTTCTTAGTTATCAATCTTAACTAGTGTTCCATTCCTACTCATCTCCTTGAATCATCTCCAAATTACACTAAAAATTAGATGCATAATACATGTTTTATTGCTAGAAATTGCATCTAAATCTTAAGCATGAAATCCTATCTAAACAACACCAACAATGAAATATAATGCCCACAAACTAAAGTGTGGTGACATGCAAAGAAAACCCATGAAAGAATTCAAGAGAAAAGAAAGCTAAGTGGGTGAACTAACTATGGAAAGTTGACCTAAAAGTAAAGCGGGAATAAGGTGAAAATGTGAATTTCAAGAAGGGAAATAAAGGTTCTAAGCTAGCTCTTCTCCTTGCTATTACTACTAGACATGAGCTAACTTGAATCTTGAGGGAATAATAAAGAAAAACTAGTGGAATTGGGGTAAATAAAGAAGGAGAAGCCAGATGGAAAGGTAGGTGCAAAACTAGAAAGCAAAATAATGGAAACTAAAGTAATGAAAACTAAACCGAAGTAAGAAAACTACTAACATAAATTGGAGAGCAAATAACCAAGGAAATAATTAGAAATCTAAAGGAAGAAAAGTATATAAGAAATCCCAAAGTCTAGCTATAAATAATGCCAAAGAAAAGCTTGATTTCAAGGTGTCTCGCCAACCTCTACTTGGAAAATTTATATGGAATATGGAGCTATATAGAGATGAGTGTTTCCTAACTTAGGAAGGAGTGAAGATGATGTAAGCTAAATGATATAAGAAAGAGAGGTGGGAAGATAACATAAGAGAGATAAGAGGGCTGGTTTCTAATTTTGAACAAGGGGATAGGCATCCTTTTCCTTGGATGGAAAGTGGAGTTCTTTTATCTCTAATTTTGTGATGTTTGGTTGATGGAAAGTTAGGGAATAGGTAAGGAATAAGGTTTAGGAAAGATGTGGAAATATCTAAGGTTTTGAAGTTAATTGAATTGAAGTAGATTTAAAGTTTCCCATTTGATCATCAATTATGAGTGAGGCGTGTCTTTTTCCATGGAAGTGCCTCCCTCCTTTAACTTGTAACCCTAGGTCAATTTGAATGGAAAAATAGTGGGAGATGAAATTGGAAAGTAGGGTTCTCTCTTGATGGATTCATCCATGCATATTCCTCTTACCTTTTACATAATTAACTCAAAACTTCTAAATAAACCTTAAAAATACAAATTTAGAAAGTGGATCATTGCTTGAATTCTCCTCCAATTGTATGGCTCCATGTGACATTTGACTTAATTGGCTTGTGTGGCTACTTTGAGGGCTCATTTGGCTTGGCTTCATGGTTCACACCCTTGGCTTTAATGGCTTGAATTTCTTGGCTAAAATTCCATAGCTTGTCACCTTCTCTCATGACTTATATGGCTAAGGTGGCTTAAATGGCTCCGGTGCCAAGGTGGTGGAAATGCATGGCTTGCTTCATGTGACCATTTTAGTCAGCTTTAGCTCTTCCAATTGCTTCCATTGATTCATAATCTTGCCTTAATATGATCTTGGAGCTTGATCTACTTTGAAATGTTGAAATTTAGGCCTTGACTTGATCTTTTGATCTTGATCTTCAATTCTCATCTTGACAAATCTCAACCTTTGGATCATCTCTTCAAGACCTAAGAAAGGTGAAAAATCTAAATTAAATTATATAAAAATATGATCATTCATATACTTACTTTGAATTAACCTCTGAACTGACAAAATATCACATATTTGAATTACTTGGTTAGAAATTTTGGCCAATAAACCTTAAATAACTCTATATTTTATTACTCATGAAATACTAATTGGATACTTTTTATACAAAATGAAACACTTATCACCTATGTTAGGATGTGCAATTGGTCACTTACGTATGAGATGATATGCAGACCAGCCTATGATGGAGATGACATGCAGTACAACTTAACTTCTCATGGAGAAGAGCTCTAAAAGGGTATCTGGTAGCCCCCATGAGGTATCATGATGATAGACCATATAATATCCATGAGTCGACATAGAGGCTACAAAAGTCGCCTTGGGCAATGGTAGGGCCCTGTAAGTATAGGAGTTTGGGTGTTGGACATGCCAGTCACTCTTGAGACTCTAGACCAGCCCCTTCACGATAGGGTTATATGTTGCCATTGAGATGGTTGGACAATATGCCATCGTCTCTGTGGTAGGACTATATGCCACCCAGTTTTCACAGTTATGATCTTTAGCTTGATTTGATGCAAAAAATTCATGTGCATCATTAGTTGATAATTCATGTTTGGAGCTATGAATAGCTTTTGGTTTCGCCATATCAAAGATTTATCAAATGTTAGTTTGCTAAAGATTGACTTTGAGCATATACTATGCCATTTGACTTTATCGACTAACTCCATCTTTAATTACTGTGCTTTGATGCTTACATTTAGCTCATGGTTTTACCATTAAAATTATGATACACTTTGAATTTTCTAAACTGATGGTTCTACCATGGTTGGCTTACTAATGTGTTAGATTAATTGAGAATTTTGAGTGTTTTTGCATGATCATGTATTGAATCATACATGCATTTGACATGCAGCGTGTTTATGAGGAAAATATGTTAGACGCACATAATAACAAGAGTGCTAAATACCTTGATCTTTATAAGTTGATTCATCTATTGCATGGTAAATAATTTAGACATTAGAAGTGATATCTTGAATGATCATGCATGGCAAACTATTTGGAAGGACTATGTTTCGAGTAAATTTGGAATGATCATCTGTTTATCATGGAAAATGATCTTGATACAACTAAATGTGTGTGAAACGATAAAGGCATGGAATGACTGAATCCTCATGAAAAGATAAGGTAATTAGCTCTTCAAAAATCATGGAAGTTTAATGATTTGTCAACTATGTTGATTTGTACATGTAAACAGATTTCATGGAAATATGATTTAAGAACTTATCATTTTGACTTGAGAACTTATTTTGAAACATTATGAGCTATTGTTTAAATATCATAAATTGTAAAATTACATTGATTATGTAAATCATAAATTGTAAGCCAAAATGATGTCTTTTTCTGCCTACACAAGTGCATGCTTGCTTAGACATTGTAATTTGTTTACAATGTCTCAAACTAGAAAAATAGAATGGAAGGATGTACAAGTTGAGCTGATAATGTAAAAGTGACATGTGGAGTTATAATTCTAGAGGATTGGGATTTTTAGTTTCTGAAGGGTGAGCCTTACCACTTAAGATTATCTTTATGATTTATTAGAGAAAGTGAATGTATATTTACTTTCATGTAGTATACTCATTTGTATAATGAGGAATGCATTGTGGCGTGGTTGTGGCTAAAGGTTCTAGGATGTGATGAGCTTTAGAATTTCTTTTTCAAAATAATGAAAATAATTTCTGTTTATCAGGTGTTTTGCATCGCATGCATTAAATGAGCATATGTCCAAAAAACAAAGAAAACTATGCCAAATTTTTAGTAGAAATGAGACATTCATTCCACCATAAGTTCCTTGTATTTGTATAAGAAATAAAACTCAGGATTTTCAGAAACACTTTTAAATGAATAAAAAATTTCTATTTTGTTTTTGAAAAGAATTTCAAACAACAGATGTCCTGAATTTTGAAATAGTATTTAAAAAGTATTTTGAAAACTCGAGGTGTCACGATTTGGTATCAGTGCCCAAATTATATCCACTCACAACTAGTCACAAAAAGGAAAGTTGTTCAAAGTCCACAAGACAAGGAGAATTGGTCCCCATGAAAGTAAAAATGAGAGTATTTAGTGGTATGCTTCTTGGAGGAAATGATCGAAATATGAGAGCATATGAGTTAGAATCTTTAAGTGAAAAAATTGGCATGTGATGGAAGATCCATTTGTGGAGATGACCACTTGAGAGTTAAACTTTTAGCTTGGATAGTGTATAGATCTTCAAAGAGCATGACAACAATTAGTCTACATATGTAATGGGGACTTACTAGTGATAATTTTGAGGTGTCATGATAGACAGTACTAAAAAATTTGGACATGGATGGTTTTGGGGTTGATGTAGATGTGATAAATGATTTATGTAAGCAATCCAAGTCTAAATAATGAATTTAGACATAATTGTGAATAGGTTCTTAAAGAATAAAAAAAAAAATTAAATTAAATAGTTCATGTTTTTAATTGATAAACTCAGATTTATGATAGTTTCACTAATATGACAACCTTAGAGAATTTATCACCAACTTAGGGAAGTAAATACAACTTCATTAAGAAAAAATTTCTCCTTGCAATGATAGTTAGAGAAGAATGACCATTTGAAAGAGGAAGTAGGTAAAATAAGTAAGTGAAAGTGATTAATGCAAATATGAATCTTAGAAATGATTGATGTAAGGATTGATATTTCCTTACATTGACCTTGAATCAAGTTCTTTCTAAGAGGATAATCTTAAGATCTATCAACCATCTATAGAGGACTTGACTGAACTTGAAAATTCAATTAAACTTTGGTGAGCATTAAGATAAATACAAAGTGGTTTGAAAGAAAGAATATGAAATTACATAATTATGAATAAGGACTTGGTGGAAAGATTAAGACATTTATGCTAAGATATATCATAAAGCAATATAAAGACAAAACGTATGAAGTTAAATCATATGTTTTGACGATTTTATGATATATGGAAATCACAAGATTTAGAACAAAGAGGAAAATTGAAAAATAAGAAAATTCCTTGATTAAATTAGATTGTGAAATCATATAGCCTAAATCATAACCTAGAACTAAAATTTATAAATGGACGAGAATGATGTATTTCCAGTGTTGTTTGAGGAATGATATAAAGAAAATTTGAGGAAGAGAATGTATCTAGAGTTGTCTAAGGAATAACATGGTAGAGGATCTATGCTAATCTAAGGAGAATAGATTTAGAGTTCCATTTCAAAAATGACATAAGACAGTGATTCCCAAAGTTGTTTTGATTGGTTTACACATACTAACACAATTTGGGGACAAATTTTTTGTAAGGGGGGAAAAGTGTGATATATGTAAATATTCATTTACAATGAATAAACAAAACACAATTACAAAAAAGTGGGGTATTTTTCTTCTTCTTTTGTTTCTATACCAATCTCATATTTCTTAACACTCCTTATTAATAATTATCAATGAAACAATCCAACTAGAGGTTGTAAAAATCCCAATTTTTAAATTCCATTTCATGTAATTTTTTAAAATTTTATTTTGAATGAAATGCGAATTAGAAATCCCAAGTTTTGAGTTCCATGCAATTGATCTTTTGAAAAACACATAGTTGACCCTCAAAAGCTCAATATTTGGAATGTACATGTCAAGGCGATTTCAACAACACTAATTTTGTGAAAAACAAAGATTGGTGTGGAAAATCTTCAAATTTTTACTAATTTAGGATGTCCAAATTGATAATGGAACCCCCAATTTCGTTGTGTTTTGGGATCGCATGCGGTTGTGCCATTGGAGCTGCGAGCATAACATGCAGATGGATAGTTACTATGCATCGGCCTAGTTCCCCCATGTCAGGCAACGACCCATAACAAAGGAAAATGAGGGGAATGCCAAAGAAAAAGGGAAAACCCAGTGTCTACCCCTTCTTATCAGATATCCTTCCCTAACAAGCTCCCCTCTAATAGGATGTCTTTTCCCTAATGACCTCCTTTTGTTTAGAATCTCACTGGCACCTTCATCGCCTCGTTGGTGCAATAAAAACCCAAACCCTTCTCATTTTCTTCTTTCCCCACCCACGCAGCAATCGGACTGAACAAAACACCAACCATCACAAATTGATTTTCTCTTCTTCTTTTTTTCTCCCCTCTCTATTCTTGGCCTAGTTTCAGGTAGCCACTAAGCCAAGCCGTCCCAAGCAGCAACCAAGCCAGGGCTGTTGGCCACTGCTAAAACCCACTCCCTTCTCCCTTCTTTATTTCTCTCCCTTTCCCCTCTCTCTGAAGTAGCTAGCTAGCGTTAGACCACATCTGAGCAATTGCATTGGCATTCCCCTCCCTTTCTCCTCTCCTCTCCCTAATCGAGTTTCCCTTTAACATAGCCAGCCTAACACGCCAGTGCGCATAAGCCGGCTGCATGGGACTATATTCCTCCCACCTATTTCTCTCTCTCTCTTCATCTTCTCCACGTTCATTGGCGTAGCCTAATTGGTGCACCTAACCCTACCTTCTCCCTTCCGTCTTACTTCGGCCAACCACTTGCTCACCCATACCTTATTTTCCTCCCTTGTTTCCCCTAAGATGGCAATCCCAGCCTGAGCAGGCTAATGTGCTAGGGCTACATTCCCCACTCACTTGTCTCACTTGCTTGCCACTCGCTCCTTGTGTGCTAAGTTGGCACAAGTGGGCCTAGCTACCCCCTTGGACTTTGATCACCTACTATGCACTATCCAAGAGAAATCTTGCAGATCTAAGATAGCCATTAAGATCCTTGCAACACAAGGAATATGACACATCTTTCTATTTATTGATTGGAGATGATTTAACCATCAATCTTGATAAGGACCTGGATTGGACATCGGATCATCTTATCTATGACCGATCTGACCACCAATCACAATTTGAACCATTCTTTATTATTCACTTGATGTGTAGATCAAGATCCACATATCTTTATTTTTTAGCATGGTTGAGGCAATCTGACCTATCTTTATTAGTGCTTGCAATCAACCGAGGATATAGGTATGAATTGGATCCAATTCTTTGATCCATACTATTCAATTATTCTCAAAGAATATGTATGAGGCAGGATTATCATCCTCACCATTTAATTTCATGGATTTGGCTGTAATTAGCTAAAATAGAGTATGATTTGCATATAAATGTGCCCTATTAGTTGATTCAAAGATGGATTACCTAGAATTAACCTAATATGATTATGATAATTCTGGATTACATTATCAAGTAGAGTAAAAAATGAATCTAATAGTTATTGGGGGTCTAATTCGGTGTGATCTGGATGATCAGCCAACCTGGGTGCAATAGCTTGAGATCCCATGACTGTGAACCATTGGATCATGTTAAAACTCAATAAAATTAAGAACTAGAAGTATCTTTTCTTTACAACCATGAATTCAACTTAGATAAATAACATGGAGTCTAAATTAGACTCAGATGTGATGTGCATCCTATTGTGACTTTTAAGTTAAACTCACAAGTGCACAAATTGGATACAGTATAAGCACATAAGTGAGGTCGATCCCATGAGGAATCGAAGGGTTCATGTGTTAGGCGGAACTTATTTAAAATACATAAGCTATCCAAAGAGTGATTTTTTTACCTAAACTACTTAACCATGAAGAACTTAATTAAACAACCATGAAACATAAGATTTGATGTGAATAACATAGTCATGAACTTTACACCATTTACATTGAATTAGAAACTGAACATCAAAAGTACAAGTGGGGTGTGCACCCATCCAGGGTTGTGCACACCATACAAAAGTTGCAACTCGACTAATTAAACCCCTCTAATCCTCATCAATGTAATCCCATCTAAGCTAGAAAGCATGTGAATCTGAAAGCTATGGAGAGTATGAGAATGAAAGCAATGGTACAATAAAGATTTTAAGGATGTCTTAGAGTGAGTAACTTAATCTAAAGGTTCTATCACTTGGCTGTCACCTCAAGAGATTAATGGCCTTTAAACTCAAGGATCTAAGGAAATTCAACAAGGGAAACAAGGACTAATCAACAAAGAGAATAAAGAAGTTGAAGGAGAAAGGGGCTTTGATCTAATAACTAACTCTTTTGGTTATCACTACCAAAGAGTTATAGCTTTTAATTCAATGGATTATGAAAATAAACTCAAAGCTAATAAGAAACGAAATTAGACTAACAACTAAGCATGGAATCAAAAGCAAGCATGGTAATAATTGACAAGCTAAGAGAACCATGATCAAGGGGAATCAACCAATCTTTCAAAGGAGACTACCATTCTAATCCTAGGTGTGGAACACTTGGATGAGTAGCAGCCCACCTTAGATAGAGTATCAATCACCTAAAAGGAGAAGAAAATTCAAACAAACTAGTGGAAAAAGGAGTAGGAAGAGGACACCCTCCTCCAAGTGTAGGAGGTATCATCTTCATATGAGCAAAGGGAGCCAGATTCCATTAATAAGAGAATCAAGAACTATTCCTTTGTAGTAAGAACAACCTACTTCAAGAAGAATTACAAAGCAAAGTAGTAAGAATAAAGAAACATCTTTAGAGATCAACATCTCTAATTTGCACAAAGTAAAAGATTGCAATAAAAGAATGTAATTAAAAAAAACAAAGAACAAGACTTTAAATGTTCTAACTCTCAAGAGAAGATATAATTCTTCCCTCTTCATCAATACCAGGCACTCTAAAGCAATTCCAAGCTTTATAGAGTGGGGGAGTTGCCTTTGTTGAAATTTTTAGCCACCATCTTTGAAAAGGATTAACCATAATTAAGATGGAGCAATTGGGCAGCCACCAAGTTTGAAAATGCATCCCAACCATGTTTTTCTCCATGTGGCAGGCCTTAGATGCATGTGAGGATGAGAGAAATAGGAAGCTAAGTGGGTTCCATGACTTTTGGACCCATCTTGGATTGATCCAAGCTTTTCATTTTCATCTAAGCTTGATCAATGATCTAGAAGATTAATTGGATAGATCTAATCTTTTATTTTCATATCCTCCATTAATCTACAAGTTTGAGGGTCCATTGCCTAGGCTTCATGGCTAGCATAGATGGCTCTCTTGGATTTCATGGCTAAGCTGGCTAAGGTGGCAAAAATGCATGGCTTGCTTCATGAGCCCACTTTGGCCACCTTTAGCTCCTTTGATTGCATCCATTTTTGGTCTTGACCTTGATCTCATGTTAAAATTATGATTCTTTGGTTTTGACTAGGCCTTTTGATCTTGATCTTCAATGTTAATCTTTTGATCATCATCTCTCTTCCTACAAAAATAAATAATATATATTCTAATTAAATCCTAAAAAAATATGATTAATCATATACTTACCTCAAATTAGCCTCTGGACCTACAAAATATCAAAATTTTGAGTCATTAGGTTACGAATTTTGGTCTAAAATTTCTAATTTGGCACTGTAAGTTATAACACATGGGGTAACTAATTGGGTGATTTTTATGAAAATTAAATACTTATCACACCCCAAACCAACATTTTGCTAGTCTTGAGAAAAATATGCAAAAAATCATTGAAAATAAATTGTTTATCATTTTCGTAAGTACTCACGATTGCATTTGATGTATGCAACAAGCCCTTAACCCCTAGGTTACCCCTAATGGACGACTTATGCCTCATGAGGGTTTGTAGTGAATATGCCCACAAAATTTCCAAAGGTTGAGTCCCCTATTTTATCTCAGAGAATCCTCATTCATTAGCATTTCACTATTTAATAGAGATAACTAACAATTTTATAATTGTACACATATTAAAGACATTTTATTCCAATTACTTCTTAGAGTGCATATGTGTCTACAACCACATAAGTCATGACTTCTAATTGGATATGATTAAATTCCATTAGAAATATGTTTTGACCTTAAATTCTCATGGATATACTCTAAAAAGTGAAGCTCTTAGAGAAGGGGTTAAACAAATTTCTCTCATATGTGACCAAACCCAATAAAGCAAAAATTTTACATAAAATTTAAGCATTGAAGAGACAAAGGAATATGATCCCTAAGAAGAGATGTTATTACCAAGAATAGTAGGGGAAGTTACCTTAATTCCTTCTTTTTATATCCTCTTTCAACAAAATATAATGATGAGTGCAATGAGTCTACAAGGTTCTTTGAAGTAATCTAAGTTGGGTCATGATAGGGAGGTGCCTCTAATAGTGTCTCATCAATCTCAGTGTTAGGGAGTTCTAATAAAGGTTTTAACCTCTGCCATTTACTTTTCGGGTGTCACCATCCTTCTTAATGTTGATGGCCCCATGTGGGTATACTGTGCATACAATGTAAGGTATAGTCTATTGAGATCTAATTTGCCTAGAAAGAGATACAATCTCGAATTATACAACAAGGCCTTTTGCCACGGTGTGAAGGATTTCTTTAAAATTTGGCTATCATGGTTTACCTTCATCTGGTCCTTGTATAATTGTGCAGAATCATATGCATCCTTTCTCAATTCATCCAACTCATTGAGTTGAGGTTTTTGGTGGGTCCTAGTAGCATTTAATTCAAATTTGAGCTTTTTGATTGCCCAATATGCCTCGTATTCTAGCTCTACTAGTAAGTGGCAGGCCTTTCTATAGACCAAGTGGTAGTGTGACATTCTTATTGGAGTTTTATAGGTTGTATGATATGCCCACAAAGCATTGTTAAGTCAAATAGATTATTCTTTCCTACTTAGATTGACTATTTTTTCTAAGATACACTTGATTTCCCTATTGGATACCCATACTTGGCCACTAGTCTAAGGGAAGTAAGGGGTGGCTATCCTATGGTTGACACCATACTTTTTTATGAAATTCTCAAATACTTTATTACAAAAGTGTTTTCCCTCATCACCGATTATGGCACATGGTGCACCAAACCTTGCAAAAATATTTTCCTTTTAAAATCTTACCACAACCTTGTGGTCATTGGATTTGCAAGGTACAACCTCCACCCACTTGGACATGTAGTCCACTCCCATTAGGATGTATACATTCCCAAAAGAATTAGGGAAGGTCCCTATAAAATCTATGGCCCAAACATCAAATGGTTCTATGACAAGAATTGGATTTAAGGGCATAATATGTCTCTTCCCTAGACTTCGTAACATCTAACACCTCACACATGTTGTGTAGTAAGAGTGTGAATCTTTAAAAATGGTGGGGCAATAGAAACCACGCTGCAAAATTTTTGCAGTAGTCTTTTTAGAGATAAAATGGCCCCCACATGCATGATCATGACAAAAGGAGATGATCTTATTATACTCACTATCTAGTATGCATCTCCTTATGACCTGATAGGGACAATACTTGAATAAGTATGGATCATCTAAGGTAAAGTATTTTACCTCGGTCAAATATCTATTTTTTATCTTGTTTGGTCCAGTGATTGGGTATTTGTCCTATAAGATAATTTACTATGTCTCCATGCCAAGGTAGCTAGGAAATGAGCAGTAACTATTCATCCAGAAAGAATTTAGTTATAGGCACATTATCTCTAGTGTGCTTCACCACTAATCTGGATAAATGGTCTACTACGACATTTGCAGAACCTTTCTTGTCCTAAATTTCTAAGTCAAACTTTTGTCGTAGGAGTATCTAACGGATCAGCCTAGGCTTTGTATTCTTTTTAGAAAAGGAGGTACTTTATGAAGCCACATGATATGAGTATACTATAACTTTATACCCTAACAAGTAAGATCTAAATTTAAATAGAGCAAACATTATAGCTAACAACTCTTTTTCTGTGGTTGAATAATTGAGTTGCACGTCATTTGGTGTTTTACTACTGTAATATATCACATGGGGGAGTTTATGGATGTGCTGCCCCAAAGCAACACCAATGGCATAATTTGACATATCACACATTATCTCAAATGGTGCACTCCAATTAGGTGGGCTAATAAGGGTGTAGAGGTCAACTCGACCTTTAGCTACTCAAATGCTTCTTATAGTTTTCATCAAAGTAAAAAATGGCCTCCTTCGTAAGTAAACTACATGGGGGTCTTTCACTATCCTTGGTGGAGGAAGGTCAGCTATTAAATCCACTTTAGCCTTATCAACTTCTCTTCCATTAGGTGATATTATGTAGCCTAGAACTATCCCACTTTGTACCATAAAATGGAACTTTTTATAGTTCAATATTAAGTTTTGTCCTAACACCTTGCAAGAACTAATTTCAAATGGTGCAGGCACTCATCAAAGGAAGATCCAAATATAGATAAGTCATCCATGAACATATCTAGAAATATTTCTACTATATAAAAAAATATGCTCAACGTACAGCTTTGAAATGTAGAAGCAGCTTTGTAAAGCCCAAAAGACATACTTGGTAAGTGAAGGTTCCAAAAGGATAGGTGAAAATGATCTTCTCCTGATCCTTGGGTGCTATTGGAATTTGGTTATAACTACAATATCCATTCAAAAAATAGTAATAACTATTTCCAGCCAACCTCTCTAGCATTTGGTCAATAAAAGGGAGAGGAAAGTGATCTTTCATTGTGACCATATTCAACTTATAGTAATCAATGCAGACTCTCCACCTCGTGGTCATGTGGGTGGGTACTTACTCAATCTCTCATTTTTTACTACCGTAACCCAGATTTCTTGGATACAACCTAAATGGGGCTACCCTAAGTGCTATCAGAGAAGGGTATATGGTGCCAACATCTAGAAATTTTAGAACTTCATCTCTGACAATGCCCTTCATGTGGGAATTCACTCATCTTTGAGATTTTCGAGAAGGTTTGGCAGTTTCTACTAGGTGTATCCTATGCATGTATATGGCTGGACTAATTCCCTTGATGTCTACTATGGTCCACCCTAGAGCAGTCTTATGGTGTTTAAGAACAACTAATAATTTTCCTTCCTGTTCCTTGTCTAGATCTGACGCTATTATCATAGGTAAGGTTTCATCTAGGCCTAGGTATGAATATTTGAGATTTTTAGGCAAAGGTTTAGGTCCATTGAAGGTGGTTACTCTATAGAGGGTATAGGAATAGATTCTGAAGATGGGAGTGGCTCCACGTAAGGGCCCCACTTGGGGGTATCTGTGATTGGAGCAGCATCTAAAAGGTTGTTCACTCCTCAATAGACTTGTCTAAATCAAAATCTCCAAGAAATTTCATAAGACAAGCCTCTAATGGGTTAGAGATGGAAGATGGTGGATGAATGTTGTAAATTAGACTATCTATCAAATTCACTTCACAAGAATCATTGAGATCTAAATGTTGTTGGTTGGTGTTAAAGACATTAAGTTTAACTTTCATGTTACTGAATGATTATTTCATTACACCATTCCTGTAGTTAATAATGGCATTGGACGTCTCCAAGAATGGACGTCCAAGGATGACTAGAATTTAACTGTTAGGATGAGATACAAGCTAGGTGTTAAGTACAATGAAATCAACTTTGTAATAAAACTGGTCCACCTGTATCAACACATCTTCAACCATACCATGGGATATCCTGATAGATCTATTAGCTAATTGCTACATGGTAGAGTTTGGTTGTACCTCGTCAAGTCTTAATTGCTCGTATACAAAGTATGGTAACAAGTTAACACTAGCCCTTAGGTCAAGTAACACCCTATCTATGACATGGTTTCCAATAATGCATGAAATTGTAGGCACTTGGGTCTCTAAACTTTAGTGGGGTCTTGTGTTGTATCGAAGAGTTCACCTATTTGGTGAGGAAAGCCTTTTTTAGTACATTTAGCTTTCTCTTTCGAGTGCAAAGCTCTTTCAAGAACTTGGAATGTATGAGGATATCTTTAATCGCATCAAGCAATGGAATGTTAATTTGGACATGTTTAAATACATCATCAACTCATTGAAGTTTATTCCCTTTCAAGCCTTGTTCAGTAGTTGAGGAAATGGGGCTTTTGGCACATAGGGTGCCTCCACTATAGGTTCTATAGGGATTTTCTGCATTTTCTCTTTCTCTTGTGTTTTGGTTGCCTCCTTTTTGTCAACTCTTTCTTTGTTATTTATTTGATGACCACTCCTAAGTGTAGTTATAGACTTGGCATGCTCATGAGGGTTTGATTTTGACAACTTGACCCTATCTCAAATTGACCATTAGGGTTAGGGATGGGTTGACTAGAGAACTGACCCTTTCCTCTATTCTATAGATCAGTTGATAATTGGCCAACATGCAACTCTAGCTTGGCTATAGCTTGAGAATTGATATTCTAGAATTGGTTTAGAGACCTTTTTGTTTCTTCATTTTGATTTTTGAACATGCTTTGTATCTAATCCTTTAAAGATGGTTTCTTTACTAGCGGTGGTTGTTGGAAGCCAGGTGGCTGCTAAGGAACTGTAGCTCTAGGAGAAAGATTTTGGGGAGAGGGGTTCATAGATGGTCCCCCTTTCTAGTTATTCATTGACTAGGAAAATTTGAGATGCCTAGCACATCCAGGGTTGTAGGTCTTAGAATATGGGTTGTTACCAAGTTGGTGATATGCATTCAATGCATTTGCTTGGTCAAAAAGTGTAATGACCCCAATTTTTGAGATATTAAAATCCCATGAAAAGTTCAATTTTAAAGATAAGGGCATTTTGGTCATTTCACTAGTTGCCTCAACTGAACCCAGGAATTTGGTCCTAAATATGGTGCCATTAGATGCGTCTCGGAAAAAGGAATCCAACGAGACCAAAATCACCCAAAACGGAGTTAAAATGAGCAAGATATGGCCCTTTGAAGTTCAGGGGCAAAACTGTAAATTTTCCAAAAAACGATTTAACCTGAAAAACACAGGTGCCCGTTTTGATACGGGCACCCCGTCGTCTTCAACCTCCTAGAGGTTTCTGGAACGGCGGTGTTTCAAGGAGAAACCACCGCCATTCCAGAGGGTTCCCCACCGCCATTCAAAAGCGGTTAGAAACCCTCCAGAACCCTCTGAAAAAGATCTATAAATAGAGCTCTTGGGTGCCTCTAATGGCAGCCCAAAAGCCTTGGAGAAAACCAGTCGTGAAGCAGTGAGCAAGGAGGAAAAACGTGGAGAGAAAACCACCCACGAAGCAGGTACGCACGAAAAACCCCCAAACCCATCTCCATCATAGTTCTAGGAACGATTTCCCTAGGTTTTTCCATGAAAAACCATGCAGAATAGGCCTCCAGGGGAGCCACAAAGACCCCCAGGCCGAACCAGGGTGACCTGAGGACGACCCAGGTCACTAACAAGCGGGACGATCCAACAGGACCGTCCCACGTCGACGCAGTCGACGCCGTTTGGAAAAAACCAAACGGGCGCGTCGCTGGACGCGCCCTCTAAAGGAACGACGAGCGGCGTCGTCTCGCGCGTCTGCAGACGCGCCCGCTGAGGCGCACGCCGCAGACGCGCAGCGCGCTAGCGTGCGTCGTTTTTTTTGGTTTCTTAAGGATGCTGGGCGCACGTCGCAGACGCGCAGCGCCCTAGCATTCTTCTTTTTGTCTTGAAGACTCTATGTACATTCAAAATTAAAATGCTTATAACTTGAGATCTAGAGCTCCGATTGAGGCGCCGCAAAAGGCGTTGTGTCCGTATCGACGACACGGACACATCTAAACCATAAAATATCTGATCAAGGCCCAATCAAAGGGGAACATGACCCTTAGAATAGGATGGTGGCGCGTGACCGCTAGGACTCTGGAAAACTGAGAATACCAAGGCCTAATTAGGACCTTAGGACACCCATAGGCATAGGGATGGACCCCTAATGCCTAAGTAATGAGACCCAAATGCTCTAAACCAATCAAAGATAGGTTAAACTAACCTTAAGTCCCCAAACCATGTTCAGGAGCGTACGAGGACAAGAGGGTGAACGCGACCTAGTCAGGTAGGTGCTCTATCACTATTAGATTCTTTTAAAAGAACTATTGTTATTTGAGAACATATGTTTTAGATATATGATTTGATTTGCATGTGATTTGTATGAATAAATTCATCATGCATGATAAATGCTTTGTAAATAGCCATGTTTTGGAATGACTGCATATACATTATGCACATACATGTGTTGCAAACGACTGCATGCATTGCATGATTTACGTACTGCAAAGATTGCATGTCCTTGAGGGTTTCCAAAAGACGCTGGAGTGCCGAGGGCCAGACAGTTGTGAGGAACCCAAAAGAGGACAAGTTTTAACAGGTTTTGACTTATCTTATGTGATTTGGGCAAGTAAGCCCGTGGGTGCTATGCTGAGGGGTGCAGGTTGGCCACCCGGCCTCTACCACTAATAGGTGGATGGGTACCACGCCCAAAAAGAGGCAAGTCCCTACGTCGACTGCATGTGGTACAGGGGGCTATCACTGGTGTCACGGCACTGGGTCGGCGTGTCATAGGCCCCGTGGAGGCTATGACCAAGTGTCCTCAGGTACCCGGGGACCACACGGCGAGGAGGCCGTGGGCATAGTGGACCCTATGGTTTGATGTGCATTTCATGTAGCATGATATGAGGTTGGTCGACCATACCATACTAGAGGTCCATGAGTTGGACTCCATGAGGCATCTATTGCATATCATGATGTCATATGATACTTTCACTTTTGGAATTATGTGACCTTTTAAGTTATGAGAATTTCAGTTGATTATGGATTCTTATACTGATGTTGAACTCGAGTATTCAAACATACGCATATTTTGAATTTCATTTGATTATGGATTCTTATACTGATATTGAACTCGAGTATTCAAACATACGCATGTTTTGAATGAGCATATGATTTTGAAACATCTCATGCATTTATAAAACCTAGTAGTGATAGGCCCTACTGAGTATATTATATACTCACCCAATCCTTAACCTTTTTCAGACATCAATAAGTACTCAAGGACAGGATACATCCGTATATATATCATGGTTCAGGAGATGACTTAAAGAGGACATCTATGTTAGTGCTACGAGCAAGTGAATCCAAAAGGAAACAAATACACATGTAAGTAAGCTCTCAACCCTCTGGACATGTGTTTGTACTTAGTTCTGATTGGGCTGTGCATTGTCTCTGGATAGACCTGGGGAAAAAGCATTTGTGATTTCTAAAGTTGTTCAAAAACTACCTTAGTTGTTGTGAAAACAAATGACACTCGGGGTTTTCAAAATGAATTCCAAATAAAAGATTTTTCCGCTGCATTGCACTATTTTTTTCAAATCGGGATCCCACCTTAGGAATTTAGATTTTTCATCTAAAAATGCATGGGAAAACCCGGGTCGTCACAGTTGGTATCAGAGCCTAGGTTTTATCCTTTCACAGCCAGTCCAGCATGTCCAAGGGTCATAGACAATAAAGAAAATCAAGGATAAGTAGTATAAATAGGAGTAGTAGAGATGACTACTTCTATTCGAGGATTATAATATTGATGACTCAAGACATTTCACCCCAAACACATAGGTGAAAAAGGAGATAGTCCTAGCAAATACTTAGATATTGGATTGCTTGAATCCTATCAAAATTATAGGAAATAAGAATTATTATGCAGTGATGCAAAGATGAAATCTCATATAAGGATTATTGTAAGGTGCAAATATGAAAACTCATATATAGACAATGAGAATGAATGAATGAATGAAGATGATTAAAGGACTTGTTAGAAGATAGAGTTGATCTGCAATAAAGTAATCTCATCAAAAGAGAGAAAAATTGAAGAACCTAGGTGGATATCTTTCCATCATAAAGAGTATCAAGGGATATGAGATGAGTATAAGGGATTTAAAGAACAGACTTTGAGATGATTTTGATAATAATAAGAGCAATGAAAATGCAAGATGATACTAGGGGATAATAGTGACTTATACTAGATCACAAAAGTATAGCTCAATACCTTAATTGAAGTCTTATAAAGAGTGAAGAGCTATCAAATAATAACTACTTGAGTACTATGGAACAAATCCGGAGATGCATACAAGTGACATGTTATGTGATAGGGAAATGAATTCAACCGAGTTATCAAAAGATTTTTATGATAATATTGGGGATGATAGATCTATGATAATAGATTGATCCTAACATAGCATGAATCAAAACGTCTATATTAAGACAGTATATGAATTTTATTGAGGCTACAAGCAATTGAGGATTTCAATGATCTTAAGGCAGCTTTAGAATTTACGAGAAGCATTCAGAATTATCATATATGTTACTTAAAAGAGATAGATGAAGTATCAAATATATGCAACAACGCATATAGAGACATTGATCCAGGTAGACCAAATGGATATTGAAGAAAAGAGAGAAAGAGATAGAGATGTAACTATAAGTATTCGATGAATATTGAATATTCAAAGAAGAAGAGCATGAAGATCATGACTTCATGGAGATACATAGAATTCCATAAAAAGGTAGATCAAACAAATGCAAAGGAATGAAGATAGATGAGTTGGTAATCTTATTGCAAAAGAGAGAGAAAGCATATGGGGATTAAGATTTTGAGTAGAGTATCGAATTTCAGGAGATTATGCGACAAGAAATTTTCAAAGAAGAATGGCGACCAACTAGAAGTTAAACTTCTACAAATGATTTGATACCAATTAGATTCCTATCATATCCATTAGCATATGAGGAACACCAATGAATATAATCCATGAAAAAGGAAAATTTGGTGATATCTCACCTTGCCACTACATGAGTAAATAAAGTTGTATTGAAAAAGGAATGCGGTCAGGACAGTGACTTGTCCATCTATCTATCTTCAGCAAGAAGGGTACCATCAAGGATCAAATTGAGATCTTACTATCATAGATTGGAAGAGCAAATATCTTAAGACCATTATTTAGTCATTACCTTTAGAGTACTATTGACTAAAATAAGGGTATCCCACCATATCTAATCAAGTATGCTAGTATCTATGAGTTAGTAGTCGAAGTTATATACTTGAAGGGATGTTATAAGTCTCTAGACTTGAGTTTTTCTTGAAAGAAGTACTTGTCAAACTAAGTTAATTAAGGGTACATGATCAGTTGATGAGGACTTAGCAACTGAGATAGGAGCAAAAATAAGAAGTGATCTAAACCAATGTGAAAGGTTTTTCAAACCTTAGTGGCTACCATGACAAGGTGAAGAAATTACTTTGGGTCTGAAAAATACTACAGACTTGGATTGAAGGCAAGGTAGATAGGTATCGATCACTCTAGAGGCCCTTAAGCTCATAACGTATCTGGAAAGAGATCAATAAGTAATCGAATAAAGTCTTTCTATGTCTAAGGAAATGTTTATGCTTATCTGAGTATTATAAAAACTTGTGGAGTTAACAACTTCAGTACAATTTGATGTAATTGCTATTGGAGACGAATTATTGCTATGAGAAGGCACTTAAAAGATAAAATAAGGAGGCACTTGAAAAATAAAATTTGAGGAATTGAGAAAATCACTACTTATGAGGATACCTCTTGACAATACAGACTACATGGTGACGATAAAGCCTTGAACAATATATTGACAAGGGGATAAGGTGAGATGGCTAGCAAACTATAAGGTAAGATTGGATGTTACATTGCCTTTTTGATAAATAGTTAGTCGTTATGAGTATATACCAAGTACGAAAAATCAATTAAAGGAATTTCTTAAGGACTAACCTTATTGGATTGAATATAGAACTCTTGAACTAGAAGGTAACGAAGAAAACCATCATGCAGAGAAAGGACAAAAAGGATGATGACAAAGGATTCAACCGTGACCTAGTAATGGGTATCTGGTGACTATCTTATACATGATAAGATAAGTATAGGGATCTAAGGAATTCAAGATAGATGAAGTACCGCTAGAAAACGGTATTGATAAATCGACACATGCGAGAGTATGGCGCTGCATCAGAGTACGCAGCGAAAACAGGCCCTTATGGGTGAGGCCTGATAGGAGGAACAATGGAAGTAATAAATTGAGGATGAACCTAGAATAGATTCCTAAAGGGGAATGCATTCACCGAGAAATCATCTAAGAGACAAATACCTGGAAGATAATAAGTTATGGAATTTCGAGGACGAAATTCTTTTAAGGGGGTAATAATGTAATGACCCCAATTTTTGAGATATTAAAATCCCATGAAAAGTTCAGTTTTAAAGATAAGGGCATTTTGGTCATTTCACTAGTTGCCTCAACTGAACCCAGGAATTTGGTCCTAAATATGGTGCCATTAGATGCGTCTCGGAAAAAGGAATCCAACGAGACCAAAATCACCCAAAACGGAGTTAAAATGAGCAAGATATGGCCCTTTGAAGTTCAGGGGCAAAACTGTAAATTTTCCAAAAAAGATTTAACACGAAAAACACAGGTGCCCGTTTTGATACGGGCACCCCGTCGTCTTCAACCTCCTAGAGGTTTCTGGAACGGCGGTGTTTCAAGGAGAAACCACCGCCATTCCAGAGGGTTCCCCACCGCCATTCAAAAGCGGTTAGAAACCCTCCGTAACCCTCCGAAAAAGCTCTATAAATAGAGCTCTTGGGTGCCTCTAATGGCAGCCCAAAAGCCTTGGAGAAAACCAGTCGTGAAGCAGTGAGCAAGGAGGAAAAACGTGGAGAGAAAACCACCCACGAAGCAGGTACGCACGAAAAACCCCCAAACCCATCTCCACCATAGTTCTAGGAACGATTTCCCTAGGTTTTTCCATGAAAAACCATGCGAATAGGCCTCCGTGGGAGCCACAAAGACCCCCGGGACGTCCTCAGGCCGCACCGGTTCGACGGGGTCGAACCAGTGGTGACCCGAGGACGACCCAGGTCACTAACAAGCGGGACGATCCAACGGGACGTCCCCACGTCGACGCAGCCGACGCCGTTTGGAAAAACCAAACGGGCGCGTCGCTGGACGCGCCCTCTAAAGGAACGACGAGCGGCGTCGTCTCGCGCGTCTGCAGACGCGCCCGCTGAGGCGCACGCCGCAGACGCACAGCGCGCTAGCGTGCGTCGTATTTTTTGGTTTCTTAAGGATGCTGGGCGCACGTCGCAGACGCGCAGCGCCCTAGCATTCTTCTTTTTGTCTTGAAGACTCTATGTACATTCAAAATTAAAATGCTTATAACTTGAGATCTAGAGCTCCGATTGAGGCGCCGCAAAAGGCGTTGTGTCCGTATCGACGACACGGACACATCTAAACCATAAAATATCTGATCAAGGCCCAATAAAAGGGGAACATGACCCTTAGAATAGGATGGTGGCGCGTGACCGCTAGGACTCTGGAAAACTGAGAATACCAAGGCCTAATTAGGACCTTAGGACACCCATAGGCATAGGGATGGACCCCTAATGCCTAAGTAATGAGACCCAAATGCTCTAAACCAATCAAAGATAGGTTAAACTAACCTTAAGTCCCCAAACCATGTTCAGGAGCGTACGAGGACAAGAGGGTGAACGCGACCTAGTCAGGTAGGTGCTCTATCACTATTAGATTCTTTTAAAAGAACTATTGTTATTTGAGAACATATGTTTTAGATATATGATTTGATTTGCATGTGATTTGTATGAATAAATTCATCATGCATGATAAATGCTTTGTAAATAGCCATGTTTTGGAATGACTGCATATACATTATGCACATACATGTGTTGCAAACGACTGCATGCATTGCATGATTTACGTATTGCAAAGATTGCATGTCCTTGAGGGTTTCCAAAAGACGCTGGAGTGCCGAGGGCCAGACAGTTGTGAGGAACCCAAAAGAGGACAAGTTTTAACAGGTTTTGACTTATCTTATGTGATTTGGGCAAGTAAGCCCGTGGGTGCTATGCCGAGGGGTCTGGGTTGGCCACCCGGCCTCTACCACTAATAGGTGGATGGGTACCACGCCCAAAAAGAGGCAAGTCCCTACGTCGACTGCATGTGGTACAGGGGGCTATCACTGGTGTCACGGCACTGGGTCGGCGTGTCATAGGCCCCGTGGAGGCTATGACCAAGTGTCCTCACGTACCGGGGACCACACGGCGAGGAGGCCGTGGGCATAGTGGACCCTATGGTTTGATGTGCATTTCATGTAGCATGATATGAGGTTGGTCGACCATACCATACTAGAGGTCCATGAGTTGGACTCCATGAGGCATCTATTGCATATCATGATGTCATATGATACTTTCACTTTTGGAATTATGTGACCTTTTAAGTTATGAGAATTTCAGTTGATTATGGATTCTTATACTGATGTTGAACTCGAGTATTCAAACATACGCATATTTTGAATTTCATTTGATTATGGATTCTTATACTGATATTGAACTCGAGTATTCAAACATACGCATGTTTTGAATGAGCATATGATTTTGAAACATCTCATGCATTTATAAAACCTAGTAGTGATAGGCCCTACTGAGTATATTATATACTCACCCAATCCTTAACCTTTTTCAGACATCAATAAGTACTCAAGGACAGGATACGTCCGTATATATATCATGGTTCAGGACAGCTTAAAGAGGACATCTATGTTAGTGCTACGAGCAAGTGAATCCAAAAGGAAACAAATACACATGTAAGTAAGCTCTCAACCCTCTGGACATGTGTTTGTACTTAGTTACAGTTGGGCTGTGCATTGTGACTGGATAGACCTGGGGAAAAAGCATTTGTGATTTCTAAAGTTGTTCAAAAACTACCTTAGTTGTTGTGAAAACAAATGACACTCGGGGTTTTCAAAATGAATTCCAAATAAAAGATTTTTCCGCTGCATTGCACTATTTTTTTCAAATCGGGATCCCACCTTAGGAATTTAGATTTTTCATCTAAAAATGCATGAGAAAACCCGGGTCGTCACAAAAAGATAGTCATTCAACACTTTATTAGATGGACAAGACATGGTGATGTGGGTTGGGCTAGAATAGAGAACACAAACCTCTTGTGAAGGTTTAAGAGATGTTGTATCCATGAAGGATTAAAACATAGTTTCAAGCTTGTTCGCTCTACCATTGTACTTGTCCATTCTTGTTAGTATAGAATTGAGTTTATAGGATTTATCAATATGCACTCCTATCTCATAGAGACCCCCTTTTTTCATAGGTTGGTTGTTTCTTTCTCTTCTATTTAAATAATCCCATTGCTTGGAATATTTTTTAGTGTCTTAAAGAACTCCTAGGCCTCACTCTCATCTTTTAACATAAGGACCCCTCCATTAGCTTCATCAACCATTTTCCTATTATGAGACATTAATGCCTCATAGTAGTAATAAACCGTTTTTCATTTCTCTAATCCATGATGAGGGTATTTCTCCAGCAATTCATTCCACCATTCCCAGCATTCGTAATATTGTTCATTATCCCTTTGTTGGAGATTGATAATTTCATGATGAAGGGCATTTATTTTGTGAACAGGGAAGAATTTATTCAAGAACTTCTGAGACAATTGGTCCCATGTATTTATGGAACCTACTTCCAAGGAATTAAACCATGATTTAGCTTTATCATTGAGTGAGAATGGGAATATCCCAAGTTTAATCGTCCAAAAAATTTTGGAACCAAAATGTAGCCCAAATATTAAAGAACTCCTTGATATGTAGGTAGGGGTCTTCTTAGTCTCAACCATAAAAAGTGGGGAGTAACTGGATGACTCCTCGTTTTAACTCAAAGTGGTTTACATTTGTACAAGTTAAAGCTATGCAAGATGGGATGTTGATTTGTAGTGGCACATAGAAGTCTCTAATAGCTTTGTGCTCGACTTCTATTGGTGGCTCAACCATGGGGATAGGAACTTGGTTTCTTTCCCATTGTCTAAAGTTGCATTCAATATATGGGTCGAAGGGTGCTAACTCTATCTTCTAAGATCAATGCCTTGCATAAAGTATCCTAATCTAAATGCTAACTCTAACTCTAAATGATGTGCAATCAAATCCAAGTAAGCTCCAATAGAGTAGTGTCTTGTTTATCTTTTCTTATTCCATAGGTGGTAGCTTCTTAGACATAAATCTAGATAGCTCTTTCTTTTTTCTAGATTTAACTACTGCTTACCAATTATGTTATGCTCATAAGTGGTTAATACAATCCTCATGTTAGAAGCCATTTAGACCTCAATTAACGTCAATGAAAGGTGTGGGAAAATCACTTAGATTTTAAGACACAAACCATAACCATAGTGCTATAAAGCCACTAGAGTGACAATAGAGCTTGTCCTTCTAAAAGGGTCCTATGAGCTCGATACACTAAGTCTCTTTCTACTTGATCTTAAATTAACATTCAAGCATTCAGATCACCACATACATGCATGTTGATTGATTCCTAGGTGGGCCAAGGAATTTTTGATGAAATCTAGTCCTTATCTCATAAGGGTTACTATGGGGCTCTTACTAGCACTAATTTATTTCCACAATAAAGCAGTTAAATATGCAATGTAAAGTAAAAGTAAAATAATGCCTACCTATATGCTACTTAACAAAGGGTTAGGCACCTTAACAAACGGGACACTATAACCATGTAGCCTATGCTTTTGTTATAGCCGAGCTCAGGCCAACCTTCATTAAATAGATAATCGATCTAATGCAATAGTTACCAATGTATGATCCTAATATATTTGGTTTACACTACCATCACAAATGTAAAATTACACTAAATGCACTTTATCCTAAAAATTAAAATTTGAGTGAGGATCACTCACAGTGAAGGTTCCAATGATGTTGATCAAGTGTGGGCCACCATAGCCCACACTCCAATCCTAATCTAGGAAAGTAATAAAAACCTAATCTATGATGATGAAGTTGCTACCCATAGGATTACCATTGCTCCTTTGTTGATTTCCCTCACACAAAAATCAAACAAATTGGTCAATATGAGGTAAATAAGATAAATGCAAAACCCTAAACTAATGCACCCTAAACCTAGACTATAGGTAAATAATCCAAGGTATGGACTACTTACACAAACCATTGTGATTCCTTGGCAATGGCACCAAAAACATGTTGTGTTTTTTATGTTAAACTCGCAAGCACATGAATCGGCTATAGTATAAGCATGCAAGTGAGGTCAATCCCATGAGGAATTGATCTACCCATGTGTTAAGTTGAACATATTTAAACTACTTAACCTATCCAAAGAAGTGATTTTTTTACTAAAACTACCTATCCATGAAGAACTCAATTAAACAGCCATGAAACATATGATTTAACATGAATAACATAGTCATGAACTTTACACCATTTATGTCGAACTAGAAATTGAACATCAAAAGTACAAGTGGGCTGTGCACCCTCCAAGGGTTGTGTACACCATACAAAAGTTGCAACTCAACCAATTAAACCCCTCTAATCTCCATTAATGTAATCCCATCTAAGCTAGAAAGCATGTGAATCCAAAAGCTATGGAGAGTATGAGAATGAAAGCAATGGTACAACAAAGATTTTAATGATGTCTCATAGTGAGTAACTTGATCTAAAGGTTCCTATCTTTTGGCTATCACCTTAAGAGATTAGTGGCCTTTAAACTCAAGGATCTAAGGCAATTCAACAAGGCAAACAACAAGGGAAACAATGACTAATCAACAAAGAGAACATGGAAGTTTAAGGTAAAAGGGGCTTTGATCTAATATCTAACTCTTTTGGTTATCACTACCAAAGCGTTATAGCTTTTAAATCAGTGGATTACAACCCACTTTGGATAGAGTATCAATCACCCAAAAGGAGAAGAAATGTCAAACAAAATAGTGAAAAAAGAAGGAGTAAGAAGAGGACACCCTCTGCCAAGTGTAGGAGGCATCGTATTCATATGAGTGAAGAGAGCTAGATTCCAGTACTAAGAGAATCATATGTCCTAAGAATGACTACAATCAAAGGATTTTGGAAGTTGAAACAAAAGAAAAACATAGTTAGAAATTTATTGTTTTGATGGCTTATCAAGAAAAGGTAAAATATCATAGTGGCGCAAAGAAAGTGGACCCTTATTGTTTATAGTAGATGGAAAAGTGATGAATTAAGTGGAATATATTTAGTTAAGTTAAAGATCAGTTGTATTTTGGAGGATATTATTTCATGGAAGGAATTATAGGAAATTAAGTTTGTGAGGAGACGAGAATACTCTTGGAATGGTTTGAAAGATAGCATGAAAAGAATTTCTTAAGAATTTTGAGTACAAAATTCAATTAAGGGGGGAAGATTGTAATAACCCCAAATTTTGTAAATACTATTCTGGGCATTATTATGTGAAAATAAAATTTTGGAATATACTTGGAATTTTTTGACCCAAAGAAAATAAATTTTTATAGAAATGGAAATTGAGTCCAACGACATAGAGAACACTAAAATCGGAGTTCGGATGAATTTCCCCTAAACTTTTACTATTCCATGAGCAGGTTGTGAGCTTTCAACGAGAATATTTTTTTATAGAAATATAATTTGGGAGCTAAAACATAAACCTCTAGATAGTACTTAGAAAATGGAATCCAACGAGCCAAAGAACGCTGAAAATAGAATCTGGATGAAGAAGTTATGGGCCATCAAAGTTAGGGGCAATATGGTAATTAAGGGGATATTTTCATAGATGTTTATGGAATGACATGAAAACTGTACATGATATATGGTTGTGATGGTGATGTAGGTGTGGTTAAAAATTATTCATTTGATGGTTTTACAATGAAATGGCAATGAACCTTAGAATGATCTGAAGATTATACCTTATGTTGTGGAAGTTGGTAAGTAATTGCATTATCTCGAAAATTTGTCATATCAAGTGAATGTGTGGGACGAATAGTTATTTATATTATGAGGGATGTTGGAATCTGATGAGAGTGAGTCTTAAAAAGATATTATGGATGTATGAATGGTTTAGCAAGTGTATCGTAATCGCATGCATTAAATACATAAGTCCAAAAAATAGAGTAGACTCTACCAAAATTTTGTTAGAGGTATGATACTTGAATTCTAAAAGATAGGCAGTTTTCTAATGTTAGAATTGATTAAATAGTAGTAGAAGATATTTAATTTAAGTTGAGAGATGGATAGTCACTCTTTGAAGTTATTTGAAAGAGAAAAAAGGATGAGAAAATAGAAAAGTTGAGTGGAGATAAAGATTATGTGTTCTAAGAATTGCTACAATCAAAGGATTTTGGAAGTTGAAACGAAAGAAAAACAACATTAGAAATTTATTGTTTTGTGGCTTATAAAGAAAAGGTAAAATATCAGAGTGGCGCAGAGAAAGTGGTCCCTTATTGTTTATAGCAGAAGGAAAAGCCACACATTAAGTGGAATATATTTAGTTAATTTAAATATCAGTTACATTTTGGAGGATATTGTTTTATGGAAGGAATCACATGAAATTAAGTTTGTGAGGAGATGAGAATACTCTTAGAATGGTTTGAAAGATAGAATTTCAAGGACGAAATTCAATTAAGTAGGGAAGATTGTAACAACCCAAAATTTTGTAAATACTATTCTGGGCGTTATTATGTGAAAATGAAATTTTGGAATATAAGTGGAATTTTTTAACGCAAAGAAAATAAATTTTTATAGAAATGGAAATTGGAGTGGAGGCATGAGTATTTGGAATGTACTTAAAAAATTGAGTCGAACAACATAAAGAACACTGAAATCAGAGTACGGATGAATTTTACCCTAAAATTTTACTATTCCATGAGCAAGTCATGAGGTTTCAAGGAGAATATCTTTTTATAGAAATATAATTTGGAGCTAAAACCTAAACCACTAGATAATACTTAGAAAATGGAATCCAAAGAGCTAAAGAATTCTGAAAACAGAGTCTAGATGAAGAAGTTATGGGCCTTCGAAGTTAGGGGCAATACGATAATTAAGGGGATATTTTGATAGATGTTTATGGAATGACATGAAAAGTGTACAGGATATATGGTTGTGATGGTGATGTAGCTGTGGTTAAATAATTATTCATTTGATGGTTTTATAATGAAATGGCAATGTACCTTAGAATGATCTAAATATTATACCTTATTTTGTAGAAATGGGCAAGTAAGTGCATTATCTTGATAATTTGTCATATCAAGTTAATGTGTGGGATGAATGGTTATTTATATTATGAGGGATGTTGGAATGTGATGAGACTGAGTCTCAAAAAGATATTATGGATGTATAAATGGTTTATCAAGTATATCATAATGGTATGCGTTAAATGTGTAAGTCCGTAAAACAAAAGAGACTTTGCCAAAATTTTGATAGAAATATGATACTTGAATTCTAAAAGATAGGATTTTTCCTATGTTAGGATTGATTAAATACATGTAGAAGAGATTTAATTGAAGTTGAGAGATATATAGTCACTATTCGAAGTTATTATAAGGAGAAAAGGGGATGAGAAAATCGAAAAGTTGAGTTGGAGATAAAGATTATGTGTTTGAAGAATCGCTACAATCAAAGAATTTTGGAAGTTGAAACGAAACAAAAACATAGCCAGAAATTTATTGTTTTGATGGCTTATCAAGCGAAGGTAAAATCTCAAAGTGGCATGAAGAAAGTGGTCCCTTATTGTTTATAGCAGATGGAAAAGCGACTCATTAAGTGGAATATATTTGGTTAAGTTAAAGATTAGTTATATTTTGGAGGATATTGTTTCTTGGAAGGAATTATAGGAAATTAAGTTTGTGAGGAGATGAGAACACTCCTAGAATGGTTTGAAAGATAGAATTTCGAGGATGAAATTCAATTAAGGGGGCAAGATTGTAACAACCTCAAATTTTGCAAAAAATATTTTGGGCGCTATTATGTGAAAATGGAATTTTTGAATATAATTAGAATTTTTGACCCAAAGAAAACAAATTTTTATAGAAATGGAAATTGGAGTGGAAGCATGACTATTTGGGATGTACTCCAAAAGTCAAGTCCAATGACATAAAGAACACTGAAATCAGAGTTCGGAAGAATTTTGCCCTTAAATTTTACTATTCCATGAGCAGGTTATGATTTTCAAGGAGAGTATCTTTTTATAGATGTATAATTTGGAGATAAAATGGAAACCACTAGATAGTATTTAGATAATGGAATCCAACGAGCCAAAGAATGCTAAAAATAGAATCTTTTCATGGAAGTATAATTTGGAGCTAAAATAGAAATCACTCGAGAGTATTCAGAAAATGGAATCCAACGAGCTAAAGAATGTTGAAAACAGAGTCCGGATGAAGAAGTTATGGGCCTTCAAAGTCAGGGGCAATACGATAATTAAGGGGATATTTTGATAGATGTTTATGGAATGACATGAAAAGTGTACATGATATATGGTTGTGATTGTGATGTAGCTGTGGTTAAATAATTATTCATTTGATGGTTGTATAATGAAATGGCAATGTACCTTAGAATGATCTAAATATTATACCTTATGTTGTGGAAATGGGCAAGTAATTGCATTATCTTGATAATTTGTCATACCAGGTGAAAGAATTTTGGAATATAATTGAAATTTTTGACCCAAAGAAAATAAATTTTTATACAAATGGAAATTGGAGTGGAAGCATGAATATTTGGAATGTACTCGAGTTTGGAAGAATTACACCCTAAAATTTTACTATTCCATGAGCAGGTTATGAGTTTTCGAGGAGATTGTCTTTTTATAGAAGTATAATGTGGAACTAAAATTGAAAACATTGGATAGTACTCAGAAAATGGAATCTAAGGAGCCAAAGAAAGCTGAAAACAAAGTCCGGATGAAGAAGTTATGGACCTTCGAAGTCAGGGGCAATACGATAATTAAGGGGATATTTTGATAGAGGTTTAGGGAATGACATGGAAACTGTACAGGATATATGGTTGTGATGGTGATGTAGGTGTGGTTAGGTAATTATTCATTTGATGGTTTTATAATGAATGGCAATGTACCTTAGAATGATCTGAATATTAAACCCTATGTTGTGGAAATGGGTAAGTAATTGCATTATCTTGAAAATTTGTCATATCAGGTGAATGTGTGGGATGAACAGTTATTTATATTATGAGGGATGTTGGAACGTGATGAGACTGAGTCTTAAAAAGATATTATGGATTTATGAATGGTTTATCAGGTGAATCATAATCGCATGTGTTAAATGCGTAACTCCAAAAAATAGAGGAGACTCTACCAAAATTTTGTTAGAAATATGGTACTTGAATTCTAAACGATAGGCAATTTTCTAATGTTAGAATTGATTAAATAGTAGCAGAAGATATTTAATTTAAGTTGAGAGATGGATAGTCACTCTTTGAAGTTATTATAGAGAGAAAAAAGGTTGAGAAAATAGAAAAGTTGAGTGGAGATAAAGATTATGTGTTCTAAGAATCACTACAATCAAAGGATTTTGGAAGTTGAAATGAAACAAAAACATTGTCAAAAATTTATTGTTTAGATGGCTTATAAAGCAAAGGTAAAATATGAGAGTGGCGCAGAGAAAGTGGTCCCTTATTGTTGATAGCAGATGGAAAAGCCACACATTAAGTGGAATATATTTAGTTAAGTTAAAGATCAGTTATATTTTGGATGATATTGTTTCGTGAAAGGAATTATAGGAAATTAAGTTTGTGAGGAGATGAGAACACTCTTAGAATGGTTTGAAAGATAGAATTTCAAGGATGAAATTCAATTAAGGGGGGTAGATTGTAAGAACCACAAATTTTGTAAATACTATTTTGGGGGCTATTTTGTGAAAATGGAATTTTTTAATATAATTGGAATTTTTGACACAAAGAAAATAAATTTTTATAGAAATGGAAATTAGAGTGGAGGCATGACTATTTGGGATGTACTCCAAAAGTTGAGTCCAATGACATAAAGAACACTGAAATCGGAGCTTGGAAGAATTTCACTCTTAGATTTTACTATTCCATGATTAGGTTATGATTTTCAAGGAGAATATCTTTTTATAGATGTATAATTTGGTGCTAAAATGGAAACCACTAGATAGTATTCATAAAATGGAATCCAACGAGCCAAAGAATTCTAAAAATAGAATCTTTTCATGGAAGTATAATTTGGACCTAAAATAGAAACCACTAGATAGTATTCAGAAAATGGAATCAAGCGAGCCAAAGAATGCTAAAAATAGAGTCTGGATGAAGAAGTTATGGGCCTTCAAAGTCAGGGGCAATACCATAATTAAGGGGATATTTTGATAGATGCTTATGGAATGACATGAAAAGTGTACAGGATATATGGTTGAGATGGTGATGTGGCTATGGTTAAATAATTATTCATTTGATGGTTTTATAATGAAATGGCAATGTACCTTTGAATGATCTAAATATTATACCTTATTTTGTAGAAATGGGCAAGTAAGTGCATTATCTTGATAATTTGTCATATCAAGTTAATGTGTGGGATGAATGGTTATTTATATTATGAGGGATGTTGGAATGTTGGAATGTGATGTATAGTCACTCTTTGAAGTTATTATAAAGGGAAAAAGGGATGAGAAAATAAAAAACTTGAGTTGGACATAAAGATTATGTGTTCTAAGAATCACTATAATCAATGGATTTTGGAAGTTGAAACGAAAGAAAAACATTGTCAGAAATTTATTGTTTTGATGGCTTATCAACCAAAAGTAAAATATAAGAGTGGCATAGAGAAAGTGGTCCCATATTGTTTATAGCAAATGGAAAAGTGATGCATTAAGTGGATTATATTTAATTTAGTTAAAGATCAGTTATATTTTGGGGGATATGGGTTCATGGAAGGAATTATAGGAAATTAAGTTTGTGAGGAGATGAGAATACTCCTAGAATGGTTCAAAAGATAGCATGAAAAGAATTTCGAGGACGAAATTCAATTAAAGGGGAAGATTGTAACAACCCTAAATTTTGTAAATATTATTCTGGGTGTTATTATGTGAAAATAAAATTTTGGAATATAATTGGAATTTTTGACCCATTGAAAATTAACTTTTTTATAGAAATGGGAATTGAAGTGTAAGCATGAATATTTGGAATGTACTCAAAAAATTGAGTCCAATGACATAAAGAACACTGAAATTAGAGTTTGGATGATTTTCCCCTAAAATTTTACTATTCCATGACCAAGTTATGAGTTTTCAAGGATAATATCTTTTTATAGAAGTCTAATTTGGAACTAAACTAAAATCGTTAGATAGTACTCCGAAAATGGAATATAATGAGCCAAAGTTTGCTAAAAATAGAGTCCGAATAAAGAAGTTAGGGACCTTCAAAGTTAGGGGCAATACTGTAATTAAGGGGATATTTGGATAGATGTTTATGGAATGACATGAAAACTATATAGGATATATGCTTGTGAAGGTGATGTAGGTGTTGTTAAATAATTATTCATTTGATGGTTTTATAATGAAATTGCAATGTACCATAGAATGATTTGAATATTATACCTTATGTTGTGGAAATGGGTATGTAATTGCATTATCTTGAAAATTATTCATATCAAGTGAATGTGTGTGGTGAATGGTTATTTAAATTATGAGGGATGTTGGAATGTGATGAGACTGAGTCTCAAAAAGATATTATGGATGTATGAATGGTTTATCAAGTGTATCGCAATCGCATGCGTTAAATAGGTAAGTCAAGAAAACAGAGGAGACTCTACTAAAATTTTTATAGAAATATGATACTTGAATTCTAAAAGATAAACAATTTCCTAATGCTAGGATTCATTAAATACATGCATAAGAGATTTAATGGAAGTTGAGAGATGTATATTCACTCTTTGAAGTCATTATAAAGAGAAAAAGGGATGAGAAAATAGGAAACTTGAGTTCGAGATAAAGATTATGTGTTCTATGAATCACTACAATCAAAGCATTTTGGAATTTGAAATGAAAGAAAAACATGGTGAGAAATTTAACGTTTTGATGGCTTATCAGGCAAAGGTCAAATATCAGAGCGGGACAGAGAAAGTGGTCCTTTGTTGTTTATTGTAGATGGAAAAGCAACGCAATAAGTGGAATATATTTAGTTAAGTCAAAGATCAGTTATATTTTGGAGGATATTGTTTCATGGAAGGAATTATGGGAAATTAAGTTTGTGAGGAGATGAGAATACACCTAGAATGGTTCGATAGATAGTATGGAAAGAATTTTGAGGACAAAATTCAATTAAGGGGGAAAGATTGTAACAAACCCAAATGTTGTAAGTACTATTCTAAGCATTATTATGTGAAAAAGGAACTTTATAAAATAATTGGAATTTTTTACCCAACGAAAATAAATTCTTATAGAAATGGAAATTGGAGTGGAAGAATAAATATTTGGAATGTACTCGAAAAATCAAGTGCAACGACATAAAGAACATTGTAATTGGAGTTGGGATGAATTTCACCCTAAAATTTTACTATTCCATGAGTAGGTGATGAGGTTTCAAGGAGAATACCTTTTTATAGAAGTATAATTTGGAACTAAAACTAAAACCATTAGATAATACTTAGAAAATTGAATCCAACGAGCTAAAGAACGCTAAAAACAAAGTCCAGATGAAGAAGTTATGAGCCTTTGAAGTTAGGGGCAATACGATAATTAAGGGGATATTTTTACAGATGTTTATGGAATGACATAAAAACTGTACAGGATATATGGTTGTGATGGTGATGTGGGTGTGGGTGTGATTAAATAATTATTCATTCGATTGTTTTATAATGAAATGGCAATGTACCATAGAATGATCTGAATATTGTACCTTATGTTGTGGAAATTGGAAAGTAATTGCATTATCTTGAAAATTTGTCATATTAGGTGAATGTGTGGGATGAATGGTTGTTTATATTATGAGTGTGACGACCCGGGTTTTTGATGATGCAAGTTTGATAAAAGGGCGAGCTCTCTTGTTTTATAAATATGAAATGCATGAAAATCATTTTGTTTTGGAAAGCAATCTTTCGTATAAAACCCCGTGTGTCAAAACACATTTTCAAATTATATAGCCATGGCATAGTTTTAAATCAACACTATTCCCAAGAAAGTGTTAGTCACAGCCTCAGTTACAGAGAGTAACTATAATCAAGTAACATTGAAAGATAAGGTAGGGGTTTACTTACTGACACTTAGTTTGGACGTTCTCTATCACGGGTCTGTTGTCGTATATCCTGTCCTTAAGTATTTACTTTGTGTCTGAAAAATGTTGAGGATTGGTTGAGTATATACTATACTCAGTAGGAGTCCATCACTACTAGTTTTACAATGCATGCTATGTTTAAAATCATATGCTCTTTAAAACATGTGCATGTTTGAACACTCATGTTCAATATCGATATTAAAAACCATTGTCGAATTGGAATACTGACGACTTAAAGAATCGCATAATCAAAGTAGAAAGTATCATATATATCATAAACATAATGATATGCATAAGATGCTCGACCAACCTCATGTCATGCCATATGCAATGCAAGTAAATCCTCAAAACATAGGGCCCACTATGCCCACGAACTCCTTGCCATGTGGTCCCCGGGCACCTGGGGACACTCGATCGTAGCCTCCAGGGGGCATATGACACATCGACCCAATGCCGTGACACCAGTGGTAGCCCCCTGTACCACATGCAATCGACGTAGGGACATGCCTTTTTTGGCATGGTACCCTTTCCACCTAATAGTGGCAGAGGCTGGGAGGCCACCCTAGACCTCTAGGCATAGCGCCCATGAGCTTACTAGCCCAAATCATATACAATCAATCAAGCAAAAACCTCTTTTTCAAAACCTGTCCTCTTTGGGTCCCTCACAACTGTCTAGCCCTCACAACTGCCTACCCAGCGTCTTTTGGTAAACCTCAAGGACATGCAATTTTTCACAAATCATGCAATTTATGCAATCGTTTGCAAAACATGTCTATGCATAATGTATTTATCATATGCATGCTGAATTCATTTATAAAATTAAGTCATGCTAAACAAGTCATCTAATTTATACTTAAAACATGCATTCTCAAAAGAGTCATGGGCTCTTTTTAAAAGTCTAGTAGTGATAGAGCACCTACTTTGTTTGGTCACGCTAGCTCCCTTATCCTGGTACGCTCCTGCTCATAGTTTAGGGGAACAAGGTTAGCTTGGCCTATTTCTATAGGTTTTAGAATGGTTGATCTCACTACTTAGGCATTAAGGGTTCATTCCCATGCCTATGGATCTCCTAAGGTCCTAACTAGGCCTTGGTATCGTCAGGTTTACAAAGGTTTAGTGGGCCCATGCCACTATCATATTTTAAGGGTCATGCCCACCTTATATAGGGCCTTGATCAGGTATTTTATGGTCTGGGTGTGTCCGTGTCGTCGATACGGACACAACGCCTTTTGCTGCGCCTCAATCGGAGCCTTAGAACCCAAGTTATGGGCATTTTAATATTAAGTGTACATAGAAGGCCATACAAGGTGGAAGCCCGAGACGCTAACGCATCTCGTGTCAGTGGCGTGCGCCCCAGTGGGTGTGTCTGCAGATGCACCGGGCTTCCACCCGACTTTTTCATTTGTGGGCGCATCCACGGAAGCGCCCGTTGGTTTCTCTCTAATGCGGTCGACGCGTTTTGTCCTGTGGGGACCGGGGCATCCTCGGGACACCCTGGTTTGACCCTGTCGAACCAGTGCACCCCGGGCACCGTCCTTCGGTCCTTTGTGGCTCCTTAGAGGCCCATTTTGCATGGTTTTTCATGCAGAAACTTGGGGAAACCCACCCTAAGTCTAAGGGGGAGATGGGTTTGGAGGGGTTTTGGGCATACCTGGTTTGTGGCCGGGTTTTTCTCCACATTTTCTCCTCTTGTCTACCTCTCCATGATGGGTTTTTCCCAAGCTTTTGGGCTGCCATTGGAGGCTCCCAAGAGCTCTATTTATAGAGCTCGAAGAGGGTTCTGGAGCGAGTTCTTACCGCCATGGAATGGCGGTGGAGAAACTTCCAAAATGGCGGTGGTTTCTCCCATGCACACCGCTGTTCTAGAACCCTCTAAGAGGTTGAAGAAGAGGGGTGCCCGTATCAAAATGGGTCCCTGTGTTTCTCAAGCTAAATCCATTTTTTAATGTAAATTACACTTTTGCCCTTGAACTTCAAAGGGCCATAACTTGCTCATTTTAACTCTATTTTGAGTGATTTTTGTCTTGTTGGATTCCTTTTTACGAGATGCACCCAATTAGGGTGAATAGTGAAATGACCAAAATACCCTTATCTCCAAAAAGTGAACTTTTCATTAGTAACTTAGGATTTCAATGTTACAAAAATGGATTCATTACAATGAGGGATGTTGGAATGTGATGATACTGAGTCTCAAAAAGATATTATGGATGTATGAATGGTTTATCACATGTATCGCAATTGCATGCATTAAATGCGCAAGTCCGGAAAACAGAGGAGACTCTACTAAAATTTTGTTCGAAATATGGTACTTGAATTCTAAAAGATAAGCAGTTTCCTAATGCTAGGATTGATTAAATACATGCATAAGAGATTTAATTGAAGTTGAGAGATGTATAGTCACTCTTTGAAGTCATTATAAAGAGAAAAAGGGATAAGAAAATAGGAAGGTTGAGTTGGAGATAAAGATTATGTGTTCTATGAATCACTACAAATAAAGAATTTTGGAATGCGAAATGAAAGAGAAACAAGGTGAGAAATTCATTGTTTTGATGGCTTATTTGGCAAAGGTCAAATATCAGAGTGAGGCAGAGAAAGTGGTCCTTTATTGTTTATAATAGATTGAAAAGTGATGCATTAAGTGTAATATATTTAGTTAAGTTAAAGGTCAATTATATTTTGGAGGATATTGTTTCAAGGAAGGAATTATAGGAAATTACATTTGTGAGGAGATGAGAATACTCCTAGAATGGTTTGGAAGATAGCATGGAAAGAATTTCGAGGACTAAATTCAATTAAGGGGGAAAGATTGTAACAAACCCAAATTTTGTAAATACTATTCTAGGCATTATGATGTGAAAATGGAATTTTAGAATATAATTGGAATTTTTTACCCAAAGAAAACAAATTTTCATAGAAATAGAAATTGGAGTGGAAGGATGAATGTTGGGAATGTACTCAAAAAATCGAGTCCAATGACATAAAGAACACTGAAATAGGAGTTTGGATGAATTTCACCCTAAAATTTTACTATTCCATGAGTAGGTTATGAGTTTTCAAGGAAAATACCTTTTTATAGAAGTATAATTTGGAACTAAAACTGAAACCATTAGATAATACTCAGAAAATGGAATCCAATGACCCAAAGAACGCTGAAAACAAAGTCTAGATGAAGAAGTTATGGGCCTTCGAATTTAGGGGCAATACGGTATATAAGGGGATATTTTTATAGATGTTTATGGAATGACGTGAAAATTGTACAGCATATATGGTTGTGATGGCAATGTGGTCGTGGTTAAATAATTATTCATTTTATTGTTTTATAATGAAATGGAAATGTAACTTAGAATGATCTGAATATTATACTTTATGTTGTGGAAATGGGAAAGTAATTGCATTATCTTGAAAATTTATCATATTAGGTGAATGTGTGGGATGAATGGTTATTTATATTATCAGGGATGTTGGAATGCGATGAGACTGAGCCTCAAAAAAATATAATGGATGTATGAATGGTTTATCACATGTATCGCAATTGCATGCATTAAATAAGTAAGTCCAAAAAATAGAGGAGACTCTACTAAAATTTTGTTAGACATATGGTACTTGAATTCTAAAAGATAGGCAGTTTCCTATTGTTAGGATTGATTAAATACATGCAAAAGAGATTTAATTGAAGTTGAGAGATGTATAGTCACTCTTTGAAGTCATTATAAAGAGAAAAAAGGATGGAAAAATAGGAAAGCTGAGTTGGAGAAAAAGATTAAGTGTTTTATGAATCACTAGAATCAAAGTATTTTGGAATTTGAAACGAAAGAAAAACATGGTGAGAAATTTATTGTTTTGATGGCTTATTTGGCAAAGGTCAAATCCAGAGTGAGGCAGAGAAAGTGGTCCTTTATTGTTTATAATAGATGGAAAAGTGACGCATTAAGTGTAATATATTTAGTTAACTTAAAGATCAGTTATATTTTGGAGGATATTGTTTCAAGGAAGGAATTATAGGAAATTACGTTTGTGAGGAGATGAGCATAGTCCTAGAATGGTTTGGAAGATAGCATGGAAAGAATTTCGAGGACAAAATTCAATTAAGGGGGAAAGATTGTAACAAACCCAAATTTTGTAAATACTATTCTAGACTTTATTATGTGAAAATGAAATTTTAGAATATAATTGGAATTTTTTACCCAAAGAAAATAATTTTTTTTATAGAAATGGAAATTGGAGTGGAAGGATGAATATTTTCTATGTGCTCGAAAAATCGAGTCCAACGACATAAAGAACACTAAAATCGGAGTTTGGATGAATTTCACCCTAAAATTTTACTATTCCATGAGTAGGTTATGAGTTTTCAAGGAAAATACCTTTTTATAGAAGAATAATTTGGAACTAAAACCGAAACCATTAGATAATACTCAGAAAATGGAATCCAACGACCCAAAGAACACTGAAAACAAAGTCCAAATGAAGAGGTTAGGGGCCTTCAAAGTCAGGGGCAATACAGTAATTAAGGGGATATTTTTGTAGATGTTTATGGAATGACGTGAAAACTGTATAGCATATATGGTTGTGATGGCGATGTGGGTGTGGTTAAATAATTATTCATTTGATTGTTTTATAATGAAATGGCAATGTACCTTAGAATGATCTGAATATTATACCTTATGTTGTGGAAATGGGAAAGTAATTGCATTATATTGAAAATTTATCATATCAAGTGAATGTGTGGGATGAATGGTTATTTATATTATGAGGGATGTTGGAATGCGATGAGACTGAGTCTCAAAAAAATATAATGGATGTATGAATGGTTTATCACATGTATCGCAATTGCATGCATTAAATAAGTAAGTCCAAAAAATAGAGGAGACTCTACTAAAATTTTGTTAGACATATGGTACTTGAATTCTAAAAGATAGGCAGTTTCCTATTGTTAGGATTGATTAAATACATGCAAAAGAGATTTAATTGAAGTTGAGAGATGTATAGTCACTCTTTGAAGTCATTATAAAGAGAAAAAAGGATGGAAAAATAGGAAAGCTGAGTTGGAGAAAAAGATTAAGTGTTTTATGAATCACTAGAATCAAAGTATTTTGGAATTTGAAACGAAAGAAAAACATGGTGAGAAATTTATTGTTTTGATGGCTTATTTGGCAAAGGTCAAATATTTGAGTGAGGTAGAGAAAGTGGTCCTTTATTGTTTATAGTAGATGGAAAAGTGACGCATTTAAGTGTAATTTATTTAGTTAAGTTAAAGATCAGCTATATTTTGGTGGATATTGTTTCAGGGAAGGAATTATAGGAAATTACATTTGTGAGGAGATGAGAATACTCCTAGAATGGTTTAAAAGATAGCATGGAAAAAATTTCGAGGACGAAATTCAATTAAGGGGTAAAGATTGTAACAAACCCAAATTTTGTAAATACTATTTTGGGCATTATTATGTGAAAATGGAATTTTAGAATGTAATTAAAAAATTTTACCCAAAGAAAATAAATTTTTATAGAAATGGAAATTGGAGTGGAATCATAAATATTTGGAATGTAGTCGAAAAATCGAGTCCAACGACATAAAGAACACTGAAATTGGAGTTTGGATGAATTTCACCTTAAAATTTTACTATTCCATGAGTAGAGTATGAGTTTTCAAGGAGAATATCTTTTTATAGAAGTATAATTTGCAACTAAAACTGAAACCATTAGATAATACTCAGAAAATGGAATCCAACGAGCCAAAGAACGCTGAAAACAAAGTCCAGATTAAGAAGTTAGGGTCCTTCGAAGTTAGGGGCAATACGGTATATAAGGGGATATTTTTATAGATGTTTATGGAATGACATGAAAACTGTACAGCATATATGGTTGTGATGGCGATGTTGGTGTGGTTAAATAATTATTCATTTGATTCTTTTATAATGAAATGGCAATGTACCTTAGAATGATCTGAATATTATACCTTATGTTGTGGAAATGGGAAAGTAATTGCATTTTCGTGAAAATTTATCATATTAGGTGAATGTGTGGGATGAATGGTTATTTATATTATGAGGGATGTTGGAATGGAATGAGACTGAGTCTCAAAAAGATATTATGAATGTATGAATGGTTTATCACATGTATCACAATCGCATGCATTAAATGCATAAGTCCCAAAAACAAAGGAGACTCTACTAAAATTTTGTTAGAAATATGATACTTGAATTCTAAGAGATAGGCAGTTTCCTGGTGCTAGGATTGATTAAATACATGCACAAGAGATTTAATTGAAGTTGAGAGATGTATAGTCACTGTTTGAAGTCATTATAAAAAGAAATAGGGATGAGAAAACAGGAAAGGTGAGTTGGAGATAAAGATTATGTGTTCTATGAATCACTACAATTAAGGGATTTTGGAATTTGAAACGAAAGAGAAACATGGTGAGAAATTTATTATTTTGATGGCTTATTTGGCAAAGGTCAAATATCTGAGTGAGGCAGAGAAAGTGGTCCTTTATCGTGTATAGTAGATGGAAAAGCAACGCATTAAGTGTAATATATTTAGTTAAGTTAAAGATCAGTTATATTTTGGAGGATATTGTTTCAAGGAAAGAATTATAGGAAATTACATTTGTTAGGAGATGAGAATACTCCTAGAATGGTTTGGAAGATAGCATGGAAAGAATTTGGATGACAAAATTCAATTAAGGGGGAAAGATTGTAATAAACCCAAATTTTGTAAATACTATTCTGGGCATTATTATGTGAAAATGGAATTTTAGAATATAATTGGAATTTTTTACCCAAAGAAAATAAATTTTTATAGAAATGGAAATTGGAGTGGAAGGATGAATATTTGCAATGTGCTCAAAAAATCGAGTCCAACGATATAAAGAACACTGAAATCGGAGTTTGGATGAATTTCACCTTAAAATTTTACTATTCCATGAGAAGGTTATGAGATTTCAAGGAGAATACGTTTTTATAGAAGTATAATTTGGAACTAAAACTGAGACCATTAGATAATACTCAAAAAATAGAATCCAACGAGCCAAAGAACATTGAAAACAAAGTCCAGATGAAGAAGTTATGGGCCTTCGAAGTTAGGAGCAATACAGTAATTTAGGGGATATTTTTATAGATGTTTATGGAATGGCATGAAAATTGTACAGCATATATGGTTGTGATGGTGATGTGGGTGTGGTTAAATAATTATTCATTTGATTGTTTTATAATGAAATGGCAATATACCTTAGAATGATCTGAATATTATACCTTATGTTGTGGAAATGGGAAAGTAATTGAATTATCTTGGAAATTGGTCATATCAAGTGAATGTGTGGGATTAATGGTTATTTATATATTGTGGGATGTTGGAATGTGATGAGACTGAGTCTCAAAAAAATATTATGGATGTATGAATGGTTTATCACATGTATCGCAATCGCATGCATTAATGCGTAAGTCCGAAAAACAGAGGAGACTCTACTAAAAATTTTATAGAAATATGATACTTGAATTCTAAAAGATAGGCAGTTTCCTAATGCTAGGATTCATTAAATACATGCATAAGAGATTTAATTGAAGTTGAGAGATGTACAGTCACTCTTTGAAGTCATTATAAAGAGAAAAAGTGATGAGAAAATAGGAAAGTTGAGTTGGAGATAAAGATTATGTGTTCTGTGACTGACTACAATTAAAGGATTTTGGAATTTGAAACGAAGGAGAGGCATGGTGAGAAATTTATTGTTTTGTTGGCTTATCAAGCAAAGTTCAAATATCTGAGTGAGGCAGAGAAAGTGGTCCTTCATTGTTTATAGTAGAAGGAAAAGCGACGCATTAAGTGTAATTTATTTAGTTAAGTTAAAGATCAGTTATATTTTGGTGGATATTGTTTTAGGGAAGGTATTATAGGAAACTACGTTTGTGAGGAGATGAGAATATTCCTAGAATGGTTGAAAGATAGCATGGAAAAAATTTTGAGGACGAAATTCAATTAAGGGGTAAAGATTGTAACAAACCCAAATTTTGTAAATACTATTCTGGGCGTTATTATGTGAAAATGGAATTTTAGAATGTAATTGAAATTTTTTACCCAAAGAAAATAAATTTTTATAGAAATGGAAATTGGAGTGGAATCATAAATATTTAGAATGTACTAAAAAAATCAAGTCCAACGACATAAAGAACACTGAAATCGGAGTTTGGATGAATTTCACCCTAAAATTTTACTATTCCATGAGTAGGGTATGAGTTTTCAAGGAGAATACCTTTTTATAGATGTATAATTTGGAATTAACACTAAAACCATTAGATAATACTCTGAAAATAGAATCTAAAGAGCCAAAGAACGCTGAAAACGAAGTGTACATGAAGAAGTTATGGGCCTTCGAAGTTAGGAGCAATATGGTAATTAAGGGGATATTTTTATAGATGTTTATGGAATGACATAAAAACTATACAGGATATATGGTTGTGATGGTGATGTGGGTGTGGGTGTCGGTGTCGGTGTGGTTAAATAATTATTCAGTTGATTGTTTTATAATGAAATGGTAATGTACCTTAGAATGATCTGAATATTATACCTTAAGTTGTGGAAATGGGTAAGTAATTGTATTATCTTAAAAATTTGTCATATCAGGTGAATGTGTGGGATGAATGGTTATTTATATTATGAGGTATGTTCGAATGTTCGAATGGTTTATCACGTGTATCACAATCGCATGCGTTAAATGCGTATGTCCGAAAAACGGAGGAGACTTTGCCAAAATTTTGTTAGAAATATAATACTCGAATTCTAAAAGAGTGGCAGTTTTGTAATTTTAGGATTTAATAAATAGTAGCAGAAGAGATTTAATTTGAGTTGAGAGATATATAGTTACTCTTTGAAGTTATTATAAAGTGAAAAATGGATGAGACAATAAAAAAGTTGAGTTGGAGATAAAGATTGTGTGTTGTAGGAATCACTACAATCAAAGGATTTTGGAAGTTGAAACGAAAGAAAAACTTTGTCAGAAATTTATTGTTTTAATTGCTTATCATGCAAAGGTAAAATATCAGAGTGGCGCAGAGAAAGTGGTCCCTTATTGTTTATAGCAGATGAAAAAGCGACGCATTAAGTGGAATATATTTAGTTAAGTTAAAGATGAGTTATATTTTGCAGGATATTGCTTCTATGATGACCCAGGTTTTTGGAACACATTTTGTAAAGTATTTTGAAAGGCAGGGCCCTTAAGAGTGTAAATTTTTTTCACAAAACAAAGCAGCGAAAATTCTTTTCTTTTTAAACTTGTTTTGAAAACCCAAGTCACCACTTCATACATAACATAAGTACAATTTGTGTACAAAATAGAATTCCATTGAAGGAATATACTTTTATTAAATTCCAGAATCCATCCAGTGGTTCACAGTACAGCCAAATCTATTACAATACTTGTCTTGACCAAATTACATAATCCAAAACTCAAGCTCACCATACAATAAAACTCTTAACAAAGAAAAATACATGTCTTTAAGGGTATACCTTGAAGATTATTCTCTTCAAGTCTTCTATTGTCTTAAGCTCCTAACTCTCCTTCCCTGTATCTGAGATATTGCAATAAGTACAATATCTCAGCAAGCAATGCTTGGTAGGGGATTCAAGAAGCATAAAATTGATAATGTAATTCCAATACTTCATAATCCCATTATCCTCAAACATACTCTTTACTCTGTAAGTTATGTATATCTATATGCATACATACCCTTCATGGGTAAACCAGTTAAATTTATGAAAGCAGTCAAATATCATTCCCAACTAAGCTGATCAATTCTCTTCATTTTGAGAATTTAGTATTACAGCTAATCTTATACTAGAAATTTCCCTTCTTAGGAAATATTGGTAATATACCATTACCTAGCATTTCATTATGCTAAATCATAAGGCATTTCACTATGCCTATTCTCATATGCATCATAGTACAAAATAATCAAAAAGGTTGCTATGCTACAATCTAATCCGTACTAGCACGCTGGGATAACTGCCCTATTCACCATTGATACCACGGTGGAAAATATTATGTCACGGGGAGACGGAACTTTCATAGTGGTGGCCTTCCTATAATTGCCACCACCCGACTTTTAACCTCTCTTTGGGTAAGGTATCATCATATCATCAAATTTCAAGGAGCGTGTGGCCAAATCCTTATAACTCCTCTAGCAATAGCATCACCCTAGGCTTATGCCTATTAGAACAAACTCACAAGCCTCCAAGCTTGTATGTAAAATAGATTTCATATATATCAAACCATATGTCTGTTTACTCAGGGCTGACATATTTTCTAGTTCCCTATTCACTTATCATCTTGTCCTTAACCATCTTATATGTGTTTGGTTGGATCATAAGGTTTTCAAGGGATTTAATATAAGTATTAACATTACTCTTGTCAACATAAGATCATGAGTTTAATCATGTATATCCCATGTAAATGAATTCATCAAATCCTCCTACCTTCAAGGAGTGATCTCTTTTCCCAAATCTTCCATGATCCTGACTGATGTATGTGATCTGTACATCCATACATATTGTCAATATATAAATTATGAACAATCCTATTGATCACTAGATTTGATGTTTAGAACGATCTTTAGATCATTCATATATAAGTATTTTTCTATCTCTAAGTCTTTGTGTGTCCATCTCCTTGATCTTGATCTTTCATAGATCCATTGATTGACAATTTACACATATTGATAAAGATCAAGGTCCTAGATCTTCTATCATCTAGTTCTTCTTTGATCTAAGTTCAGTTATTGGATCATCCCTAAGGAGGAGGTTCCTGGTTTTCTTCCTTGAATCATCTTTGATAAAGGGTTTGGATTATCTAATCTAATGAACTATAACAAGCATACTAATAAACATGCATACTAAGTATAATATAATATTCTTATTCTTATTGTTCTTGATCATCCAAGATCTAATGGATCTTGTTTGATCATCCTTATCTTACTTACCTTTTTTATTAGGGTTAGGTAATTTACTAACCTTTTATGCTCTTATTATTATTATTCAACCAATTAATGTGCTGGTTGAAGGTAACTTATTTAAGCCTAAATATAGACTGCCCCTCTTATTTCCAATTGGCTAAGGCTTATTAGCTGAATAGATGAACACAAAGTGGTTACTTCAATCCTCATGTAAGGAGGAGTTTAGACCTCACAAACGTTAATGGAAGGTAGGGGAAGAGCAAGGCCCTATTAGATAACCCCCTTAACCACTATGTTCAACATTCACTAGAATGACCGTAGCTCAACCTTTCATAAGGTTCCTATAAGCATGTTGACCCTAAGTACTCTTTCTAATAGATTTTAATTAAGTCCACAAATATTTATAATGTCATTCATGGGGTTTATTATTCTTCTCCTAGTTTGGGCCAAGGATTTGATAATCCTTATATTGTCCTACTAACTATAGCCCTTACTAATTAAGTCCAAAGTACTCCATTCTTATTTGTTTCATGAAACTCTACTTTCTCATTAGATCCCATTTTTGGTGTTTTATGCTCTTTATCTCATAACAAGTAGATCTATTAATAACATTTAACCATAATTGAATTATAAATTCAAAGCATAAAACTACATAATTGAAAACTTAATGATAATGAGGCAAGGTACTTAAAATTACACTAGCATGATTTCCAACTAATAGACATTAATAACTCAATTTAAACTATCATGGACTTAAGGTAGAATCTCATACTATAGTATAAACTTATATGAAATTCTAGCATGGTCCTAAGCTAGAATGGCATGAAATCATACTAAAGTGCCCCTAAGATAATTAAATCTAGCACCCTATGATAACAATATAATCACATATCATGCTAAAGTCTAAATGTTATACTAGGATGCTTTATAAGATAAATCATATTTAAAATGCTATTATCAATTAATATAAAATGAAACTAATTACATTAACATTTTTAGAAACCTTTACTTATGATCCAACCATTAGATCTTAGATCTTTTCCTTTGATTAAGGGTTTTAGTTATATTTAGGGTATTTTCTTTATTAAGGTCCAAAGATCATATGGATCCATTTTTATCATTATCCATCCATGATTTCCTTGGATTTCATCATATCAACAACCATTACATCCATCCCAAGGATCTGATCACACTTGATCTTATTGATCAAGTGGGTCCCTTTGTAATTTTTACGGTTTTTCTACGATAGTAGGTAGATCCCTTAATATCTCTTAGATCTATTTAAATAAACCATTTATATAACTTAATTTTAGTATTATATAATTATTAAAAAATATTTCCAAGATCTGATCATCTCAAATCTTGAAGATCTAAGTAATTGGAAACTTGTTTCTTTAATACATAAAGTTTTATTACATAATTTCTATATTTTATCATTTCATCAGAAAATAGAAGTTTCCATATTTCCATAGCTTCTTTCCGATCTCAATTTGGAGTTCAGATGACTCTGGAATTAGATCTAGAAGTTTACAATCGTTCCTAAGGCCTATATTTGATCTAGGCCCAAGGAACGGACAGTCTAGATCTTTCGGGAGGAAAACAAGCTGGGTAGAATGCTCTCACTCGTCTGGCACGTCTACCATAGAGGCGCTAAAGAATCGCCTATCTGGGACTTCCACCGACGCGGATGGGACGAGCGAGACGCTCGTCGTCAGCGTGCCCGTAAATGGGACTCTCTTTGGGTGCGTCTACTCATCGTCGGAACCAAAGCACGGTCGTCCTGCTTGGGATCACATCCCATGCGCAGTGAGTGTGGGGAACGCTTCTGCATGCAACATCTTCCTCGCTGTGCTGCACCGTGCGTCTTGGGCCCTGTTTGATCAAGAGATTGGACAGTCCATTCTGGACCATCCAATCAATCGTCTCTCAATTGAAGGCCCAAAAAGCATCCGATCTTTGTGAAAATTGTACCCTAGGGGTTTTGGACCCTTTTGGATCGATTGGTGTGGTCAGAATTTTCATCTGAGCACTCCATCATCCTAAATTAAGGGTTCTGTTGTTTACTTTAATTTTACCTTTTTATTACCAAAATACAATTACAATAAAATAAAAATTACATAAAACATTAGTAAACATGTCTAGAAAGCATTTCCACCTACCGGATTGGAGAAAACACATCAGTTATATGTTCAATTTAAAAGAAATACCCTTTTGGTGAAGATATGGCCCAAGATCCATCCTTCTTACAAATGACCGTTACTTGAGCCGTTGGATCTTGAAATTTCTTTGGGGGTTTTGTAGCTAAGATATGGTGGGAAGTTTTTGGACAGTGGAATTGATGAAATTAGATCTAGAATAGAGTGCCTAATTGATTTTAGGTCTCTTGTTCCAATCTAAAAAGAAAAAGAAATTGAAAATAGAGATATCTCTTAGAAATTTTGGGTTTTGGGGGAGGGATCTAGGTCTAATTTTTCAGGGAGAGTGAAAAAAATTTCATGAAAATTTTAAGAGTATTTTTGGAGGATTTTTTGGGTTGTATTTATAGGCATTTTGGGTCTTTTTTCATGATTATAATATTTAATTTTTTATTATTAAATGGCATGAAAGTCTCCTATGCTCCATTTTTCTTCCCCAAGACCAGCTGGTGTTTGTTGACCCATGAATTCATGTGGGCTGCTCATAAGATTCGTTTTTGGTTCCCTTGTGGGTCCCACATGGTGTAAAAAGACCATTTTGCCCTTTATGTAAAATTTTGGGTTTTATTCCCATGATCTCGGATTTGAGTGTACTTAGTAGCGTTGAATTTGTATTTCTTGGTACATTCTAAATTTTGATGTCTCATATTTTGATTTTTGGGTAAAATTACTATTTTACCCTTTCGTTCAAGAAATGAAGAAACTTAAGGATTTTTCATCCGAATTTAGAATTTGTTGTGCTTACAGTCATTTTGAAGGGTTTGCTAAGTTTAATTTCAATTGTACATGCCTTATTCTTTGATTATACTTTTATAAGAAGTATGTTCTAAATAACCCTAATATTTCAGCCCAAAATATCTGAAAGTCAAACTTTATTGATTTTCTCAATCAATTACAAAAATTGGGGTTATTACAATCTTCTCCGCTTACAATAATTTTGTCCTCGAAATTTGTAATACAATACTTACTCAAACAAACTAGGGTGTGTCTTCCTCATTTCTACTTCCATTTCCCACGTGGCTTTCTCAATAGAGTGATGTTGCCACAGGACTTTGACTAACGGAATGCTTTTGGTCCTTAACTTCTGTTCCTTGCAATCCAGAATTAGTATTGCCTTCTCTTCGAAGGTGAGGTTAGGCTTTAGCTCTTCTGGCACCCTTTGAAGTACATGAGTGTCATCTTGGAGGTATTTCCTTAGCATAGACACATGAAAGACACTATGTATTTCTGAGAGTTCGGGTGGTAAGGCTAATTTGTAGGCCACTGAACCATCTCTTTCTAAGATTTCAAATGGACCAATGAATCTAGGACTAAGTTTTCCTTTGCTTCCAAACCTCATTACTCCTTTGACAGGTGATACTTTTAGAAACATGTGTTCCCCTACATCAAATTCCATGTCTCTCCATCTTTTATCTGTGTAACTCTTCTGTCGACTGTGTGCTGTTAACAACCTCTTTTGTATTAATCTGACCTTGTCGACACACTGTTCCACTAGTTCTGACTTTATCAGCTTTCTTTCTCCAACTTCACTCCAACAAGTTGGTGATTGACATGGCCGTCCATACAATGCTTCATATGGTGCCATACCAATACTTGCTTGAAAATTGTTGTTATATGCAAATTCTACTAAAGAAAAGGTGTTCATCCCAACTCCCTTTCCAATCTAATGCACATGCTCTCAACATATCTTCTAAGGTTTGAATAGTCCTTTCTGATTGACCATTTGTTTGGGGGTGAAATGCTACTGAGTTTAAGTGAGGTTCCCAAGGCTTGTTGTACACTCTTCCAACATCTTGAAGTAAATCTTCCATCCCTATCAGAGATAATGGATAATGGAATCCCATGAAGTCTTACTATTTCTTTGATGTATAACTTAGCCAGACTGTCAACTGATTGGTTTTGTCTAATTGGAAGGAAATGTGCTGACTTTGTTAGCCTATCCACAACCACCCAAATCATTTCATGGCCTGCTCGGGTCCTTGGCAATCCCACTATAAAATCCATAGTGATATTATCCCATTTCCATTTTGGAAGTTCCAATGTTTGTAACATTCCAGCTGGTCTTTGGTCTTCAGCTTTTACTTGTTGACAATTTAGACATTTAGCCACAAATTCTCCTATTTCTCTCTTCATGCCTTCCCACCAAAAGTTTCTTTTTAAATCCTGATACATCTTTGTACCTCCAGGGTGTATAGAAAACTTTGACTGATGGGCTTCTTATATCAATTCCTTTCTTAGACATGTATTTGAAGGAACCACCAATCTCTCTTGAAAACGTATACCCCCATCTGTACCCTTAACAAATCCTTTCTTTTCACACAATTCCTGAGTTATTGTATCTTCTTCTTGGGCTTTAAGGACTCTTTCTACAAAAGCTGATTTAATTGTGATGTTTGTGAGTAGAGCTCTTGGTTGTCTACTTAATGCATCAGCTACTACATTTGCCTTTCTAGGATGGTATTGGATGGCAAAATCGTAGTCTTTGATATACTCTATCCATCTTCTTTGTCTCATGTTCAAATCAGCCTAAGTGAAGATGTATTTTAGACTCTTATGATCTGTAAATACATTGAATTTTTCCCCATACAAATAATGTCTCCAAATTTTCAAAGCAAAAACTACAGCTGCCAATTCTAGGTCATGTACTAGGTAATTTATTTCATTTTTCTTCCATTGTCTAGATGCATAAGTAATGACCTTCCCATTTTACATCAACACACCTCCTAACCCTTTGCCTGAAGCATCACAGTATATTTCATATCCCCCACTCCCAGCTCGCAAAGTCAATACTGGTGTTGTAGTTAACCTCTTCTTTAGATCTTGAAAACTATTTTCACATTCTTCTAACCAAGTGAATTGTACCCCCTTTCTTGTCAAGGAAGTCATAGGAAGAGCTATACGAGAGAACCTTTGAATGAATCTACGGTAGTATCCTGCTAATCCAAGAAAACTACATATTTTTGTTACTATTTTAGGTTTCTCCCAATTCATTACTACTTCAATTTTGGTGGGGTCCACTTCTACTCCATTCTTGGAAATTACATGACCTAAGAAATTGACTTTCTCTAACCAGAATTCACACTTACTAAATTTACCAAATAGTTTATGTGTTCTGAGGCTATTTAGTGCAATTTGTAAGTGTTCTTGATGTTCTTTGATACTGGTAGAGTAAATCAATATATCGTCAATAAACACAATCACAAATTTATCCAAAAATTCCTTGAAAAATCTATTCATCAAATCCATAACACTACTGGTGCATTGGTTAACCCAAAAGACATGACGAGAAACTCATAATGCCCATATCAAGTTCTAAATGCTGACTTGGGTATGTCTTCATCGTTAATACGTAATTGATGATATCCGAATCTAAGGTCAATTTTGGAAAAGACCTTAGCAGATTGGAGTTGATCAAAGAGATCATCAACGTGAGGTAAGGGATACTTATTTTTCACTGTGACATTGTTCAACGTTCTATAATCAATGCATAATCTACCCATCCTTCTTCTTCACAAATATTACTGGTGCTCCCCATGGTGAACTACTTGGTCTAACAAACCCTTTTTCTAATAGTTCTTGCAATTGACCCTTCAACTCTTTCAACTCTGCTGGGGCCATCCTATAAGGAGCTTTAGAAATTGGAGTTGTACCAGGAATTACTTCAATGGTAAACTCAATTTCTCTGTGTGGGGGTAACCCTGGTAGTTCTTCAGGTAAAACATCTTGGAATTCCCTGACCACTTCAATTTCTGTTATCCTGGGCTATTCAACATCTAAGGAAACCACTGTTGCTAGAAATACCTGACACCCCTTGGACATATGTTTGACTACCTTCATAGCTGAGATGATAGATTTGTCTAAGTCATTGTGTTTCCCATACATTATTAATACTTTCTCCCCTGGTATACTAAATGTGATTTTCTTCCTGTGACAGTCCATAACTACCCAGTATGATGTCAAAATCCTCCATGTTCAATAAAATGAGGTCTATGTCCATTCTTTTTTTCCAATACTTCTAGAGGTACATTATGCAAGTATTTTTGTAGTTTAACTATTTTTCCAACTAGAGTTGTTACATCTAGATCAAATCCCAAGTTTTTCACTGATAGTTGTATACTAGATGCAAATTCACAAGATATAAAGGAATGCATAGATCCAGAATCAAACAGTACTTTAGTATAGTTGTTTGCTACAAGTAGTGTACCTTCAATCACCGCATTGGATGGTCCAGCTTAGCCGTTAGTGATGGCAAAGACCCTTCCTTGGGGTCGAGGAGCAATTTCTAGTTTTGCCTCCCTAACTGCCAATGGTTTGGTACAGTGGGCGGCGACATGTCCATACTCCCCACAATTGTGGCACTTGATTGGAAATAGTTGTGGTTGTTGTTGTATGGGTCGTGGGCAGATATTGCCTTGGTGAAATTTTCTACATCTTGGACATGGCTATCTATTTGGCCTTGGTGCACTATTCCTCTGATTTCTTTGAGGCTTAAAATTGTTCCAAGGTCTTTTATTCTTTTGGAAAGGCCTTGGGTTATTGTTTCCTCCTCCACTAAACTCGGTAATTTGACCCTTTTTGTATTCTTCTTCAAACTTAGAGGCCATTTCCACACAGTCTGCCAAGGTGGTGGGTTTAATACCCAACACCTTTATTTTCAGCCTTGGGTGCAGCCCTTCAATGAATCGATTTATGGTGTGTGTTTCAGTGTTGCACACGTGAGTTGTAAATCTCCTTAACTAACATATTTCCTTGCCTTAGGTCCAAAAAATCTATCAACTTCCTTTCTTGCACATGAGAAGGAAAATATTTATGGTTAAATACTTCCTTAAATTCCTCCCATGTAGTGTCTTCAGAATTTGAGAAGAAGGTGTTGTTTGTTGATCTCCACTAAAATGCAGCATCTTGTTTGAATAAGTAGGTGGCAAATTTCACCTTCAACTCTGGAGGAGTACGTAGCGCACTAAAGTCTTTTCTACTTCACAAATCCATTCCTCAACCTTCTCAACTTCACCCTTGCCATTATACACCGTAGTCATCTTTTGAAATCTTTCCATCATTTTGTCAACTTTTTCTAGTGCTAATGGGGATTTTCCAACTTCTTGACTTGAGCCTGTGTACTTGGTATTTCTACAGGAGGTGATGAACCTTGGGGTTGTTATAGGTGAGGAAGGAGGTTCCTTAACATCCTTGTCATCATCTCTTCCATATTACTCATGGTTACTCTCTCCATATTGTCTTCTGAAGTATTTTGAGCTGCCTGCCTTGTGACTCTCTTTGTTGGCATCTACTCATAAACCAAAATTTCTATCAGTCCTCTATACAACTACTTTTATCTTAATCTAAACTTAGATTATAATTTCTCTTTTGGACATATTTGTACTGTACTGTGATTGGATGAATGGCTCTGATACCAACTGTGACAACACGGGTTTTTGTAACACGTTTTGTAAGGTATTTTGAAAGGCAGGGCCCTTAAGAGTGTAAAAAAATTTGGCAAAACAAAGCAGCGGAAATTCTTTTCTGTTTAAACTTGTTTTGAAAACCCAAGTCACCACTTCATACATAACATAAGTACAATTTGTGTACAAAATAGAATTCCATTGAAGGAATATACTTTTATTAAATTCCAGAATCCATCCAGTGGTTCACAGTACAGCCAAATCTATTACAATACTTGTCTTGACCAAATTTCATAATCCAAAACTCAAGCTCACCATACAATAAAACTCTCAACAAAGAAAAATACATGTCTTCAAGGGTATACCTTGAAGATTATTCTCTTCAAGTCTTCTATCATCTTAAGATCTTAACTCTCCTTCCCTGTATCTGAGATATTGCAACAAGTACAATATCTCAGCAAGCAATGCTTGGTAGGGGATTCAAGAAGCATAAAATTGATAATGTAATTCCAATACTTCATAATCTCATTATCCTTAAACATACTCTTTACTCTGTAAGTTATGTATATCTATATGCATACATACCCTTCATAGGTAAACTAGTTAAATTTATGAAAGTAGTCAAATATCATTCCCAACTAAGCTAATCAATTCTCTTCATTTTGAGAATTTAGTATTACAACTAATCTTATATTAGGAATTTCCCTTCTTGGGAAATATTGGTAATATACCATTACCTAGCATTTCATTTCACTATGCCTATTCTCATATGCATCATAGTGCAAAATAATAAAAAAGGTTGCTATGCTGCAGTCTGATCCGTACTAGCGTGCTCAGATAACTGCCTTGTTCACCACTAATACCATGGTAGAAAATATTATGTCACTGCTCGTATGGGGAGACAGGACTTTCATAGTGGTGGCCTTCCCATAATTGCCACAATCTGACTTTTAGCCTCACTTTGGGCAAAGCATTATCATATCATCAAATTTCAAGGAGCGGGTGGCCAAACCCTTATAACTCCTCTAGCAATAGCATCCCCCTAGGCTTATGCCTATTAAAACAAACTCACAAGCCTCCAAGCTTCTATGTAAAATAGATTTCATATATATCAGACCATATGTCTGTTTACTTAGGGCTGAAATATTTTCTACTTCCCTATTCACTTATCGTCTAGTCCTTAACCATCTTATATGTGTTTGGTTGGATCATAACGTTTTCCAGGGATTTAATACAAGTATTAACATTACTCTTGTCAACATAAGATCATGAGTTTAATCATGTATATCCCATGTAAATGCATTCATCAAATCCTCCTACCTTCAAGGAGTGATCTCTTTTCCCAAATCTTCCATGATCCTGACTGATGTATGTAATCTGTACATCCATACATATTGTCAATATATAAGTTATGAACAATCATATTGATCCTTAGATCTAATGTTTATAATGATCTTTAGATCATTCATATCTAAGTATTTTTCTATCGCTAAGTCTTTGTGTGTCCATCTCCTAGATCTTGATCTTTCATAGATCCATTGATTGACAATCTACACATGTTGATAAAGATCAAAGTCCTAGATCTTCTATCATCTAGTTCTTCTTGGATCCAAGTTCAGTTATTGGATCGTCCCTAAGGAGGAGGATCTTGGTTTTCTTCCTTGAATCATCTTTGATAAAGGGTTTGGATTATCTAATCTAATGAACTATAATAAGCATACTAATAAACATGCATACTAAGTACAATATAATATTCTTATTCTTATTGTTCTTGATCATCCAAGATCTAATGGGTCTTGTTTGATCATCCTTATCTTACTTACAGTTTTTATTAGGGTTAGGTAATTTACTAACCTTTTATGCTCTTATTATTATTATTCAACCAGTTAATGTGCTGGTTGAAGGTAACTTATTTAAGCCTAAATCTAAACTATTCCTCTTATTTCCAATTGGCTAAGCTTTACTAGCTGAATGGGTGAACACAGAGTGGTTACTTCAATCCTCATGTAAGGAGGCGTTTAGACCTCACAAACGTCAACGGAAGGTAGGGGAAGAGCGAGGCTCTATTAGATAACCCCCTTGACCACTATGTTCAACATTCACTAGAATGACCATAGCTTAACCTTTCATAAGGTTCCTATAAGCATGTTGACCCTAAGTACTCTTTCTAATAGATTTTAATTAAGTCCACGAATATTTATAATGTCATTATGGGGTTTATTATTCTTCTCGTAGTTTGGGCCAAGGATTTGATAATCCGTATATTGTCCTACTAACTATAGCCCTTACTAATTAAGCCCAAAGTACTCCATTCTTATTTGTGTCATGAAACTCTACTTTCTCATTAGATCCCAATTTTGGTGTTTTATGCTCTTTATCTCATAACAAGTAGATCTACTAATAACATTTAACCATAAATGAATTATAAATTCAAAGCATAAAACTACATAATTGAACACTTAATGATAATGAGGCAAGGTACTTAAAATTACACTAGCATGATTTCCAATTAATATACATTAATAACTCAATTTAAACTATCATGGACTTAAGGTAGAATCTCATACTATAATATAAACTTATATGGAATTCTAGCATGGTCCTAAGTTAGAATGGCATGAAATCATACTAAAGTGCCCCTAAGATAATTAAATCTAGCACCCTGTGATAACAATATAATCACATATCATGCTAAACTATAAATGTTATACTAGCATGCTTTATAACATAAATCATATTTAAAATGCTATTATCAATCAATATAAAATAAAACTAATTACATTAACATTTTTAGAAACCTTTGCTTATGATCCAACCATTAGATCTTAGATCTTTTCCTTTGATTAAGGGTTTTAGTTATATTTAGGGGATTTTCTTTATTAAGGTCCAAAGATCATATGGATCCATCTTTGTCATTATCCATCCATGATTTCCTTGGATTTCATCATATCAACAACCATTACATCCATCCTAAGGATCTGATCACACTTGATCTTATTGATCAAGTGGGTCCCTTTGTAATTTTTAATGTTTTTCTACCATAGTAGGTAGATCCCTTAATATCTCTTAGATCTGTTCAAATAAACCATTTATATAACTTAATTTCAGTATTATATAATTATTAAAACATATTTTCAAGATCTAATCATCTCAGATCTTGAAGATTTAGGTAATTGGAAACTTGTTTCTTTAATATAGAAAGTTTTATTACAGAACTTCTATATTTTATCATTTCATCAGAAAATAAAGGTTTCCATATTTCCATAGCTTCTTTCCGATCTCAATTTGGAGTTCAGATGGCTCCAGAATTAGATATGGAAGTTTACAGTCGTTCCTAAGGCCTAAATTTGATCTGGGCCCAAGGAACAGATGGTCCAGATCTTTCGGAAGGAAAAGAAGACAGGTAGAATGCTCCCTCTCATCGAGTGTGTTTGCCACAGAGATGCTAGAGAAGCGCCTGTCTGAGACTTCCACCGATGTGGACGGGACGAGCGAGATGCTCGTCGTCCGTGCTCTCATAAACAGGATGCTCGTCGTTGGATGGAAGCGCTGTCATCTTGCTTGTGATGACATCCCACATGTAGCGCGTGCGCGGAATGCTTCCACGCGCAACATCTTCCACGCTACGTTGCACCGTGCGTCTTGGGCCCTGTTTGATCAGGAGATCGGACAGTCCATTCTAGACCGTCCAATCAATCCTCTCTCAATTGAAGGCTCAAAAAGCATCCGATCTTTGTGAAAATTATACCCTAAGGGTTTTGGACCCTTCTGGATCGATTAGTGTGGTCAGAATTCTCATCTGAGTACTCCATCATCCTAAATTAAGGGTTCTGTTGTTTACTTTAATTTTACCTTTTTATTACCAAAATACAATTACAGTAAAATAAAAATTACATAAAACATTAGTAAACATGTCTAGAAAGCATTTCCACCTATTGGATTGGAGAAAACACATCGGTTATATGTCCAATTTAAAAGAAATACCCTTTTGGTGAAGATATGGCCTAAGATCCACCTTTCTTGCAAATTACCATTATTTGAACCGTTGGATCTTGAAATTTCTTTGGGGGTTTTGTAGCTAAGATATGGTGGGAAGTTTTGGATAGTGGAATTAATGAAATTAGATCTGGAACAGAGTGCCTAATTGATTTTAGGTCTCTTGTTCCAATCTAAAAAGAAAAAGAAATTGAAAAGAGAGATATCTCTTAGAAATTTTGGGTTTTGGGGAGGGATCTAGGTCTAATTTTTCAGGGAGAGTGAAACAAATTTCATAAAAAATTTTAAGAGTATTTTTGGAGGTTTTTTTGGGTTGTATTTATAGGCATTTTGGGTCTTTTTTTCATGATTATAATATTTAATTTTTTATTATTAAATGGCATGAAGTCTCCCATGCTCCATTTTTCTTCCCCAAGACCAGCTGGTGTTTGTTGACCCATGAATTCATGTGGGCTGCTCATAAGATTCGTTTTTGGGTCCCTTGTGGGCCCCACATGGTGTGAAAAGACCATTTTGCCCTTTATGTAAAATTTTGGGTTTTATTCCCATGATCTCAGATTTGAGTGTACTTAGTGGAGTTGGATTCGTAATTCTTAGTATATTCTAAATTTTGATGTCTCATATTTTGATTTTTGGGAGATTTTTCTTTTTGGGTAAAATTACTATTTTACCCTTTTATTCAAGAAATGAAGAAACTTAAGGATTTTTCATCTGAATTTAGAATTTGTCGTGCTTACAGTCATTTTGAAGGATTTTCTAAGTTTAATTTCAATTGTACATATCTTATTCTTTGATTATACTTTTATAAGAAGTATATTCTAAATAATCCTAATATTTCAGCCCGAAATATCTGAAAGTCAAACTTTATTGATTTTCTCAATGAATTACAAAAATTGGGGTTATTATTACTTAATGGAAGGAATTATAGGAAATTAATTTTGTGAGGAGATGAGAATAATCCTAGAATGGTTTGAAAGATAGCATGGAAAGAATTTCGAGGACGAAATTCAATTAAGGGGGGAAGATTGTAGCAACCCCAAATTTGTAAATCCTATTCTGGCTGTTATTATGTGAAAAGGGAATTTTGGAATATAATTGGAATTTTTGACCCAAAGAAAATAAATTTTTATAGAAATTGAAATTGGAGTGGAAGCATGAATATTTGGAATGTACTAAAAAAACCAAGTCCAACGACATAAAGAACACTGAAATTGGAGTTCGAATGAATTTCACCCTAAAGTTTTACTATTCCATGAATAAGTTATGAGTTTTTATGGAGAATATGTTTTTATAGAATTATAATTTGGAACTAAATTGAAACCTTTGATAGTACTCAGAAAATGGAATCCAACGAGCCAAAGAACACGGAAAACAAAGTCCGAATGAAGAAGTTATATGTGTTCAAAATCAGGGGCAATATGATAATTAAAAGATAAAAAAAAAATGACATAACTCAATGGAGGGGGCCAAATTTTGCCCCCCCCCCCCCTCACATAGGATACCTAACGTGGTGTTGGGTTTGATTTCCCAAACCTGACAGACCAAATGGCCAAAAACCCTAGCTCTCTCCCTCTCTCTCATCTTTTCCCCTCTCCCCGAGTAGTCACCGATGACGCCATCATGCCTAATGCACTCAACTCTCTGGCAAAGAAAAACCCCCTTCTCCAACATCTTTCCATCCACCCACAACCAAAAAACCCAATCCCCTCATGTCTGGTAGTCAATCCCCATTTTTCAGGTGTCGTCATAGGATTTATCAACACTACTGTGCTCATGCACCCCACACTAACTATCGTAGCATTGTCTTCCTAGGTAGATCAATTCACTAGTGAAACCCTTTCCTTCTAGATTTCCAGGAACCAAGAAGAAAGTAATGTGTTTTCTATCTCCATCCAATCATTCCTGCCTCCAACTTCTCTTGCAATTCACAAAACACAAAACCCTTGTCAAAGGCAGAACTCTACACGCCCCTATACTCAAAACTGGTCTTCAATAGGACACTTTCCTTGCTAATAGCCTCATTAACATGTACGTCCAATTGCGGCTCCTTACTAGAAGCCACACTCAAGTTTGAAGAAATCCAAAACCACGATATAGTATCCTGGAATTGCCTTATCAATAGTCATTCCCAACACAGTGCAGGAAATGGATCGGTTTTTCTATTGCAACTGTTTCGATGAATGATATCTCACCAAGTTCTTCCTAATCCATTCACCTTCGCAGGCATTTTTACAATCTTCCCCCCTTACAATAATTTTGTCCTCGAAATTTGTAATACAATACTTACTCAAACAAACTAGGGTGTGTCTTCCTCATTTATACTTCCATTTCCCACGTGGCTTCCTCAATAGAGTGATGTTGCCACAGGACTTTGACTAACGAAATGCTTTTGGTCCTTAACTTCTGTTCCTTGCAGTCCAGAATTAGTATTGCCTTCTCTTCGAAGGTGAGGTCAGGCTTTAGCTCTTCTGGCACCTTTTGAAGTACATGAGTGTCATCTTGGAGGTATTTTCTTAGCATAGACACATGAAAGACACTATGTATTCCTTAGCATAGACACATGAAAGACCTTCGCAAGCATTTTTAAATATGCCGCTAATTTATCAGACCCTTTCCGAGGTCAGCAAGCTCATTCTATTGCTATCAAGACTACCAATTGCTCGGATGTTTTTGTGGGAGCTTAAAACATGTGCTTTTAATGTTTGATTTTTCAAGAGATAAGGACTCAATCACATGGTTGGCTATTATTTGTGAATATGCACAATATGATAGTGCTGATCAAGCATTGAGGTTGTTAATGGAGATGCATTTTGTAGGGATCAGGCCTAGTGAGTTCACAATTGTTTGGGTGCTTAATGCCTGCAGTAATTCGATGGCACTTAGAGAAGGAACGCAAATTCATGATCATCTATTGAAATTGGGATTTGAATCTCAAATCTTTGTTCGGTCTGCATTGGTTGGTATGTATGCGAAATGTGGTAGTCTTGATGATGCACAAAGAGGGTTGATCAACTACAAGACCCTAATATTGTGTTATGGTCATAGATGATCTGTGGGTATGGGAAGAATGGAGAGAATGAAGAAAAGTTAAACTTACAATGTAGAATGGAGAGGGAGGGGCTTTTGCTTATGAGGTAACAATGGCTAGTATTCTCAAAGCTTGTTTTAGCCTTGCAGCTCTGGAATAAGGGGGTAAATCCATGCTCGTGTGGTCAAATATGGACTTGGTTGGTTGTACTTCAAGTCAATGCTCGATGATCATGGAATAGTTCCTAAGATTGATCGCTATGCTTGTATAGTTGATGTTCTAAGTCGAGCTAGGAAACTTGAGGAAGCTAAGGATTTCATTGAATCTGCCCCTGTGGATCATGGCATGTGCTTATGCCATATTTTATTAGCTACTTGTCGCAATTACAGGGACTTTGACATAGGAGCATATACAGGAGAGAGATTAAGGGAGTTGGGCTCCCTAGACTCATCTGCATATGTGTTATTATCAAGCATCTATACAGCTTTAGGCCTGTTGGAAGATGTGGAATGAGTGCAGGGTCAGATGAGGCTCCGAGGTGTGAATAAGGAGCCTGGATGTAGTTGGATTGAGTTCAAGAGTAGAGTTCATGTATTTGTTGTTGGGGACTAATTGCATCCATAGATTGAAGAAATCTATACAGAGATTGAAGCGCACAGGGTCGATCGTGAAGAAGAGAGCGTTAAAGCTAGTGAAAAATGCATGAACTTGCTACACGAGGTGGGTGGAGAATTAAGAAAGCATGTCTTAATAGTAAGATGCATGTTTTAAACATGATCTTATTCTTACGATAGATATTATATCATTTAAATTTTTCATTTCATATGATAAATGATGATGAAAAATGTTTACTTGTGAATGATGAGAATTTGTGATTTGGAATGCTACATGAATGATATACTTATAATTGAAGCCTACTGAATGATATTAATGGATACACACGATCTGTTCTTAAAAATATTATAGTTGTTATTGTGATAAAAAGATATTTATGGTACATGGGTACCATTACATCATATGTGATGTATGAGTTTGGGATTTTACGTTACATCCTTGGTGGGCGATCACCTAATAAGTGAGGATGTTATGATTATGATGAGATATTCATATATATATATTATGGACAGGCAAGACACCTGTATATTAGTGTTTTACATACAAGCATGGTGGCTTATGATTTTTCATTCCACAGCCCTAAGACTGGGGATGCTATGCCAGGGAAGTCATGAGAGTTTGGCCACCTGCTTCCTAAAATTTATATGATGGATACCATGCCCAATGAGAGGCTAAACGTCGGGTGGGGCAATCATGGGAAAGCCTCCATTGTGAAATCCATGGTCCCCCCCATGTGGACATGGATTTTGTTATTTCCATGGTTGGTATCAGTGGATTATTATGCAGTTATCTGGGCTATACGTATTTAGACTGCGACATAGTAGTCCTTGTGTATTGTGCATTATGATGCACATATGACAGGCATAGTGTAATGCCATGGCATGATGAGATGCCTTATATGACGATGACATGATGATATGCCTTATGTAATGGCATGATGAGATGCCTTTTATGATATTACCAGTAGCGGCTGGAGTTTTATAAACCCTCTATGGTAAGTAGTATATGTAAGAGACCCAGTATAGTTTGGGAATGGAAGTTATAAAACCTATGGGCTATGTTCATAACTTTGTATGACTTTTAACAATTTTAATATATATGATATAGTCCTATATGTATATGCTAGAGGGCATAGTTTCATAAAAAAAATTGTGTGGGGAAGTGAATGGGTAGATATATTATGCAAAGTATGGTTAATAAAATTGAAGTATGGTATCATATGGAAAATGATAATGATAAAGATTGAAAATACCAGTAAATTATATATATATATTAGATATTTCCTATAAAATGTAATCTCTAAAAGGTGATTATTATATTCATATGAAGAAGAAGAATTATAAATAGCTACTTTATCAATGGCTTGTAGATAATTGAACTACTAATTAAATTATGGAATTATGAACTAAGTGGTAAACTTCATCCCATATAAGCATTATGATGAAATTGAATATTTTAATTGATGTAAAATTCTTAATTCATATGTAATTAACATGTTTTCTTAACTCTCCCCTACCAAGCATAGCTTGCTAAGATATTGTAAATGTTTTATGTTTACAATATCTCAGATACAGACAGACAAAAAAAGACATACACAAGCAAGAGGAGTTCAACAGCCATACTTATATATTTTGTCAAAGTTTTTGTATTGTATAGTTAGTTATTTGGATTATGCTGCTTGGACATTTAATATAATGATTATAGGGGCTGTGTATGTGAACTACTAGATGGGTCCTATTGTTTCATAAAATGTATGTCTATCCTCTATAAAAACTATATTATGTATAGTATGGGAGTTGAGGTGACATCTGAGTTTTTGGAAAAATGAATTTCAAAGAAAATTTTCTTCCACTATTTTTCAATTTTAAAATTAGAGGCATGCCACCTTTTGAAAATAAATGCAAAAAAATTTCATGAAAAACCCATGGTGTCACAATTGGTATCAGAGCGATTCATCTAATCACTTGCAGCCCTTTATGTCCAACAAAAAAGATAATAATCTAAATGTAGTTTAGGATATAGTGAGTTAAGATAAGGAATTAGAATGGAGTGAGTTAAGTATTAGAAGGAGTAAGTTAGTATAACTAGTTTATAAAGGAATAGTAAACCATAAGGAGATGCCCCTAATAAGATAACGAGGAGAATGATTTAAGGAATTATCAATTCCATTATGGTGAATAGTGGACCAAAAGAGTAGTTAGTAGAAATGGCTAAGTTAGTGTTGTAAAACATCCTTTTACCTTTTAAGGTACCTAAATACCACAACATATAGCAGTGTAAAATGCTTCTACCTAAGGTTAAATAGAAAATATGCCCAGTATCAATGTGAATTCACAACATAGGTATATACTCATTGGTCATGTAGACCAAGTGTAAGAGTAGTCAGTTTGAAAAGAGGCAAATGATAGATTAGAAAGGTTTACAAAGAAACTATAGAGTGTAGCTTTGGTTTGTATCAGAAGAGGATGAAATAGATGTGAATTAAGGAGTGGCAACTTGAAGAGGAGAAATAGAAACAATTGATAAAGGATAGGTTCAATATAAGGAAACTTAGAAGAATTGTAGACTTTCATAGAAATGAAAGTTAGAACTACCATATGACACGAGACTAAATGAGTATTTTTGAAACTACAGGTTAAAGGGATCTATAGAGACAATACTGCTTGAAGGAATTCAAGGAAAGTTTTTTAGTTTATGGTAGAAAGGTCACTAGGATAGAGTCCAAGAGTAAGAATCATACATCACATATGAAGAATCTATGTTTCAAAGAATTATATTTTAATCTAAAAAAATTGAAGTATTTGACGATAAACTTATTACCATAATAGTGTGAGATAACTACTAAAATGGAGAAAAAATCAAGACAAAGCTAATCATGAAACATTATGCATAATATACCTATATGCATAATCTCATATATGTTTAAGAAACCAATGATCCACACCAAAACTCTAGATAAATTAAGAATTGCGTATTTCTCTATTATGTATAAGCATGCTAATATGAATGTGTTAATGAAAAGTTGAATGATGGAGTTGATATGATAACTCCAGTTTATGGATAAGTCAATGTTACCAGGACTTATTCAAAGAAATGTTTATTATGTCTTATTGAAAGAATGATGTGCTTATTCTCATTGTTATGATGGATTTGGCCATGATACCCATATTATATGGAATTGGAAATTATTAGACAGTATGGATTGCACAAAGATGAAAGCACATTGTAATGGTGTGATAGTCTTCTTATTTAGAAGACAAAATATGTTAAAAACATGCACTATATCAACTATAAACGAATGAATACCTTTCTTGAGAATAACATGTATTGTTGACAACTACAGTTATTATAAATGATGAATGATGTAAATTTGAGAAGAAAGATGGAGGTAAAGGTTGATAAATATAAGAAAATGAAAATGAGTTAAAATCATTGCACAAGAGACATCCTATGCATTCCCAAATTCTAGCTTTTAATTGTTTTCTTCATTATTGCTATTCTCTTCATATACCTCATTGTATTCTTCTTGCTCTACCTAGACTTGTAGCCTTCTTCCACTCTAGCACTAGTTTTCCTTAGACCATTCTCATGCTACTTCCCCTATGTCCTCATATTTCTTGCCTCTTCATGTTTCCTTTGCTTATTTCCTTTTCCTACAGCAAAGGAAATAAGCAAAGCAAAGGAAAAACTGCTTGGTTGCAAATAGCTATGCATGATGAAGACTTAATTTCCATTACAAGAAACTGTTGTTTGCTTTTCCATCCTTTCTATTCACTTTTCCTTATACATTGTATATTCATGTGCATGCACCTTAAAGTAAAAGTTATTTAGTTAAAATTAAGTGTGCATGAGAAACATTAAAATTCAAGTACAATAAACTATTGTTTTTCCTTTTGCTCTTTCCTCTTTAGTTTCCCTTACTATTAGCATTCTAGTAATCCAGCTACTCTAGTTGAAGCTAAAATAACTACACCCACAGAAAACTCCATGATTTTCCCTCTGGCTAACCCAGATGATACTCCTTTTCTTTCCATTGTCCATCTTATGAGCCCAGAAATCATCAACAAATTGATCTTTTCCTTCTCTTTGTAAATGGGATGTGTGCTTGGTAAAATAAATCACTCAATCAAGACAAATGGTGCATGATAAAGAAGTAAGTTACATTACAATAAACCATTGTTAAATGAGAAAGTAATGTTTCTAATAAACATCCTTAGTTGGCTGACTAGTGATGATTTTGATGATGAATTCATATCCTGACAGAGGCAGGATGGCCTATAGGATGTGTAAAAAGATGGTAATCATAAGAAATGAAAAACAGACACCAGCTATGAAGGCTGGCATACCTTAAGTGAATATGTACTTTATTTCGAGAAAGGTTCTCGAACTATGTATTTTGAAAGATCAGATCTAACATGTGAATTATATCTGAATTTTAGATATTCCATCAGTGATTGATGGACTTCGAGTTTATTCCACTAGCAGTTGATCGTTTCTATGAAATTGGACTCTTATGATGAAGAGTATTTGTTAATATATATATATATATATATGTATATATATATATGAGAATAGAGGATATAAACCTTATGTGATAAATGAACTAAAGAAATTCCTTTGAATCATGTGTCATGGGAGAATATGACAACATTTATGTATATTTGTATTGATGAAAGCATTGAAGTCTCAATATTGAAATCATGATGGTAATGTATTGACGTTGAAAACACCAATGATGATATTTATGTATTTGAATGTGAATGCATAGTTAGTGCAAAATCAATTGTTCATTTAATGATATTAGATTCATAATTGCATTTGAGAAGCAATGGATGCATTATTTCGATGTTTGAATTTATACAAAAGGAGGTAAGTTCAGGTATTAAATTTTGAATCATATGTGGTATCCATAGCATCTATGGTTGTATGTTCCATTGAAGCTTAAGTTAAAGAGCAATGTTGTTGATTATAAGACTTTAAGGCTATACATCTTATCTTAGTAAATTGGAATGTGATAATGTCTAAGATGTTCCTTGATGTAAATGGTAATCTCTTTATTTTGATTTCATATGGGAAATTGGGTGAATGAGTTTGAAAGAGTTATTAGTGAATATAATGAAAGTGTTATCATATGAAATGATATCTTATATTAAGTGATTGTTAACGAAATGAAAAGTTATCTATTTTGAGCATATGATGAAGCATGGAAAGTTATTGGTGAAAGGTTGTACTTTTATAACCTAGATCTAATTTATTATAGTAAAGTGTGTTTAAAGAGTCACTAAAAGTGTAAACTTCTATACATCTAAAACCATGCAATTCAGGGGATATTTTGATAGATGTTTATGGAATGACATGAAAACTATATAGGATATATGGTTGTGATGGTGATGCAGGTGTCGTTAAATAATTATTCATTTGATGGTTTTATAATGATATGGCTATGTACCTTAGAATGATCTGAATATTGTACCTTATGTTGTGGAAATGGGTAAGTAATTGTATTATCTTGAAAATTTGTCATATTAGGTGAATGTGTGGGATGAATGGTTATTTATATTATGACAGATGTTGTAATGTGATGAGACTAAGTCTCAAAAAGATATTATGGATCTATGAATGGTTTATTAGGTGTATCACAATCACATGCATTAAATGCGTAAGTCCAAAAAATAGAGGGACTCTGTCAAAATTTTGTTAGAAATATGATACATGAATTCTAAAAGATAGACAGTTTCTTAATGTTAGGATTGATTAAATACATGCATAAGAGATTTAATTTAAGTTGAGATATGTATAGTCACTCTTTGAAGTTATTATAAAGAGAAAAAGGGATGAGAAAATAGAAAAGTTGAGTTGGAGACAGTGATTATGTGTTCTAAGAATCGCTACAATTAAAGGATTTTGGACGTTGAAATGAAAGAAAAACATTGTCAGAAAAATATTGTTTTGATGGCTTATCAAGCAAAGGTCAAATATTAGAGTGGCACGAAGAAAGTGGTCCTTTATTGTTTCTAGCAGATGGAAAAGCGACGCATTAAGTGGAATATATTTAGTTAAGTTAAAGATCAGTTATATTTTGGAGGATATTATTTCATGGAATCCCGGGTGCAATGAAAAATAGGCAAGGGTTGCTAGGGCGTTCTTCCAGAAGCGATGGCTACATCGGATCCCGGGTGTAGTGAAAAGTGGGCAAGGGATGCTAGAGCATCCCCTCGGAAGTGACACGCTGAATCAAAACCGAAGTGCAGTGAAAAGTGGACATGCGTTCACACCATGGAGTTTGAGAAAGGCAGTAGTAAATAGGGTATCTCTAGAACATAAGATTCGCATCGCTACATGGAATATAAGGACATTGACTGGTAAGAGTTTGGAGTTAGTAGATGCAATGAAACGTAGGAGAGTCAACATTGCTTGTATTCAAGAAACCAAGTGGAAAGGGGCTAAAGCTGAGAAACAGATGGGTATAAATTATGGTACGTAGGAAAGGAAAATAACATAAATGGCGTAGGAATAATAGTGGATAAGGAATTAAAGGATAAAGTTGTGGACGTTAAAAGAATCAGTGATAGAATTATAATAATAATAATTGTTCTAGGAGAGCAGATTATAAATGTTATAAGTGCATATGCACAACAAGTAGGGTTACAAGATATAATTAAGAGACAGCTTTGGGAAGATATGGAGGGAGTCATACAAGAAATTCCCAACATTGAGGGGATATTTATAAGAGCAGACTTAAATGGCCATGTAGGAAAAGATAAGGAAGGATATGATAGAATACATGGAGGGTATGGTATAGGTGAACGAAATGAGATGGGGGAGAATATCCTTGATTTTGCTTTGTCATATAACCTGTCCATTGCAAATACACTGTTTAAGAAGAGGGATGAACACTTAATAACCTTTAAAAGTGGACTTCATAAAAGCCAAATAGACTTTTTTCTACTTAGGAATAATGAATGATCTATATGTAAGGATTGTAAGGTGATACCTGGTGAGAGTTTAACCTCACAACATAGGTTAATGGTTATGGATATCCATACTGAAAGATGGAGTAAAAGAACTGACCTTAATACACATCCAAAAACTAAGTGGTGGAACTTAAAAAGAGAGAAAATAACCTCATTCAAAAATAAGTTGATGGTAGAAGGAAATTGGAACTATGAAACAGAAGTAAATACCATATGGACTAATATGGATGAGTCCATTAAGAAAGTGGCAAAAGATGTCTTAGGAGCATCTAAAGGTAAAAGGCTATTAGCAAAGGAAACATGGTGGTGGAGTGAAACAGTGCAAAAAGTTATTAAAGAAAAATAGATGCGTTTTAAAGCTTGGCAGAAGATTAGAAATAATGAAAACTATGAACAATATAAGAATGCTAAAAATGCTGCTAAGAGAATAGTGAGGCTAAACTTAAAGCATATGATGAGCTCTATAATAAAATAGTAACATGAGAAAGTGAGAAAGATGTGTTTAAACTTGCAAGAGTAAGAGAATAGAAGGGTAAGGACGTAGATCATGTTAGGTGTATTAGAAGCGATGATCAAAGGGTATTAGTCAAAGAAGAGGAGATCAAACAAAGGTGGGAAACATACTTTTGAAAATTATTAAATGACAATGGCTTTGAGAATATAGGGATTGAAAATAATATAAATCTAAATAACATTGGATATTATAGATATGAACGTAGGATTAGAATACCTGAAGTAAAAGAGGCCTTGAAAAAGATGAAAATGAGAAAGGCCATGGGGCCTGATAGTGTACCAATAGAGGTTTGGAAGTATATGGGAGATATTGGGGTAGTTTGGTTGACCAAGTTGTTTAACAAGATTATAAAATCAAAGAAAATGCCTGATGAGTGGAGGAAAAGCTCTATTGTACCAATCTATAAGAATAAAGGTGACATTCAGAGCTACACTAATTATCGAGGGATCAAACTTATGAATGACACCATGAAACTTTTTGAAAGAGTGATTCAGAAGAGGCTACGACATGAAACAAGTGTATCAGAGAATTAGTTTGGTTTCATGCTTGGGAGGTCTACCATGGAAGCTATTTTCTTACTAAGACAATTAGTAGAGAAATATAGGGAGAGGAGGAAAGACCTACATATGGTCTTTATCGATTTAGAGAAAGCTTATGATAGAGTCCCTAGAGAGTTAATATGGAGGGTGTTGGGTGGTAAGGGGGTTTCTCAGGGGTATATAGATATAATTAAAGATATGTATGAGGGAGCGGTAACAAATGTTAAGACCACTAGTGGCATGACTGGTGATTTTTCTGTCACTGTAGGATTGTACCAAGGATCGGCATTGAGTCCATACCTCTTCACATTAGTTATGGATGAGTTAACAAAACATTTGCATGAGGAGATTCCCTGGTGCATGCTATTTGCGGATGATATAGTCTTACTTGATGAGACAAGGGAGGGTGTAAACATAAAGCTAGAGTTATGGAGAGAAGCATTAGAATTTGAAGGATTTAAAATTAGCTGAACTAAGACAGAATATACGGAATATAATTTTAGTAAGGAGAGTAGGAGTGGAACACCAGTCAAGATTGATAACCAAGAAGTCACCGTGAAAGACCTCTTTCGGTACTTAGGATCATTGATCCATGAGAGTGGACAGATTGAGAGGGAGGTTACCCAAAGAATTCAAGTAGGTTGGAATAAATGGAGATGTGTATCTGCAGTTTTATGTGATCGACGGGTTCCATTCAAACTAAAAGGAAAATTCTATAGGATGGCTATAAGGCCGGCCATGCTCTATGGATCAGAGTGTTGGCCAGTTAAGGAACATGATACTCATAGGATGAGTGTCGTAGCAATGAGGATGTTGAGATGGATGAGTGGTAAGACAAGAAAGAACAGAATTAGAAATGAAAATATTAGAGGAAATTTAGGGGTAGCACCAATAGGTAATAAGATGAGGGAGATTAGACTTAGATGGTTTGGACATGTCCAAAGGAGACCAACAACGGCACCAGTTAGAAGGAGTGAGGCAATACAAGTAGAAGGTTCTAAAAGGGCAACGGAAAGGCCTAAAAGAACATGGATAGAAGTGGTGAGGAAAGATTTAAAAATTATGGGACTAAATGAAACCATGGTATTTAATAGAGTAGAATGGAGGAATAAGATTCATGTGGCCGACCCCTAATTGGGATAAGGTCTTGATGATGATGATGATGATTATTTCGTGGAAGGAATTATAGGAAATTAAGTTTGTGAGGAGATGAGAATACTCCTAAAATGGTTTGAAAGATAGCATGAAAAGAATTTGGAAGACGAAATTCAACTTAAGGGGAAGATTGTAACAAACCCAAATTTTGTAAATGCTATTCTGGGCATTATTATGTGAAAATTGAATTCTGGAATATAATTAGAATTTTTGACCCAAAGAAAATAAATTTTTATAGAAATGAAAATTGGAGTGGAAGCATGAATATTTGGAATGTACTTGAAAATTTGAGTCCAGCGACATAAACAATACTGAAATCAAAGTCTGGATGAACTTCATCCTAAAAATTTATTATTTCATGAGTAGGTTATGAGTTTTCAAGGATAATATCTTTTTATATAAGTATAATTTGGAACTAGATAGTACTCAAAATGGAATCCAACAAGCCAAAGAACACCAAAAACAGAATCCAGATGAAGAAGTTATGGGCCTTCGAAATCAGGGGCAATACGATAATTAAAAGATAAAAAAAAAATGACATATCTCAACGGAGGGGCCAAATTGATATTGGCACCCCCCTCACATAGGAAACCCGATGTGGTGTCAGGTCTAGTTTCGCAAACTCGACAAACCGAACGACCAAAAATTCGAGCTCTCTCCCTCCTTCTCACCTTTTCCCCTCTCCTCGACTAGTCACCGGCAACACCGTCATGCCTGACGCACTCAACTTGCCGCAAAGCAAAACCCCCTTCTCTGGCATCTTTCTGGCCACCCACAGCCAAAAACCCAATCCCCCTACTGTTTAGCGGTAGATTCCCATTTTTCAGGCATCCTCGTCGAATTTATTAGCACTGACGTGCTCACACACCCCACACCGACAATCATAGCATCATCTTCCTGGGTAGATCCATTCACCAGTGAAACCCTTTCCTTCTACATTTTCAGCGACCAAGAAGAAGGTAATGTGTTTTCTATCACCATTCGATTGTTCCTGTCTCCAACTTCTCTCGCAATGTACAGAACACAAAAACCTTGCCAAAGTAGAACTCTACACGCCCATATACTCAAAACTGGTATTCAGTCAGACACTTTCCTTGCCAATAGCCTCATTAACATGTATGCCCAATTGCGGCTTCTTACTAGAAGCCACACTCGAGTTTTAAAGAAATCTGGAACTGGGATATAGTATCATGGAATTGCCTTATCAATAGTCATTTCCAACACGGTGCACGAAATGGATCGGCTTTTGTACTGCAATTGTTCGACGAATGATATCTCACCAAGTTCTTCCTAATCCATTCACCTTCGCAGGCATTTTTAAATCTGCTGCTAATTTATCAGAACCTTTTTGAGGTTAGCAAGCTCATTCTATTGCTATCAAGGCTACTAATTCCTTGGATGTTTTTGTGGGAGCTTAGATGATGCGCTTCTAATATTTGATTTTTCAAGAGATAAGGACTCAATCACATGGTTGGGTATTATTTATGGATATGCACAATATGATAATGCTGATCAAGCATTGAGGTTGTTAATGGAGATGCATTTTACAGGGATCAGGCCTAGTGAGTTCACAATTGTTGGGGTGCTTAATGCCTGTAGTAATTAGATGGCACTTAGAGAAGGAAAGCGAATTCATGATCCTCTTTTGAAATTGGGATTTGAATCTCAAATCTTTGTTAGGTTTGCATTGGTTGCTATGTATGCAAAATGTGGTAGTCTTGATGATGCATGACGAGGGTTGATCAGCATAATGGAGAGAATGAAGAAGCTTTAAACTTATATGGTAGAATAGAGAGCGAGGGTCTTTTCCTAATGAGGTAACAATGGCTAGTATTCTCAGAGCTTGTTGTAGCCTTGTAGCTTTGGAACAAGGGAGGAAAATCCATGCTCATGTGGTCAAATATGGACTTGGTTTGGAAGTCTGCATCAGCAGTGCTCTAACAACTATGTATGCAAAGTGTGGGAACCTCAATGACACCAACACCATCTTTAAAAGAATGCCTAGTAGGGATATTGTTTTCTAGAATTCAATGATATCACGACTATCTCACAATGGGCGTGGTAGCAAAGCTTTAGAACTCTTCGATGAGGTGCAGGTAGAAGGCACAAAGCCAGATTTTGTCACATTTGTTAACATTCTTTCTGCTTGTAGCCATATGGGCTTGGTCAATAGTGGTTAGTCATACTTCAAGTCAATGCTCGATGATCTTGGAATAGTTCCTAAGATTGATCACTATGCTTGTATGGTTGATGTTCTAAGTCGAGCTGGGAAACTTGAGGAAGCTAAGGATTTCATTGAATTTGCCCCCGTGGATCATGGCATGTGCTTATGCCATATTTTATTAACTACTTGTCGCAATTACCAGGACTTTGAGATAGGAGCATATGCAGGAGAGAGGTTAATGGAGTTGCGCTCCCTAGACTCGTCTGCGTATGCGTTATTATAAGCATCTATATGGCTTTAGGCATGTTGGAAGATGTGGAACGAGTGCAGGGTCTAATGAGGGTCCAAGGTGTGAATAAGGAGCCTGGATGTAGTTGGATTGAGCTCAAGAGTAGAGTTCATGTATTTGTTGTTGGGGACTTACTACATCCCTAGATTGAAGAAATCTATACAGAGATTGAAGCATGCGAGGCCGATCATGAAGAAGAGAGTGATTAAAGCTAGTGGAAAATGGATGAACTCGCTACATGAGGTATGTGGGGAATTAAGAAAGCATGTCTTAATAGTAAGATACATGTTTTAAACATGATCTTATTCTTATGATAGATATTATATCATTTAAATTTTGCATTTCATATGATAAATGATGATGAAAAATGTTTACTTGTGAATGATGAGAATTTGTGATTTGGAATGCTACATGAATGACATGCTTATAATTGAAGCCTACTTAATGATATTAATGGATACACATGATCTGTTCTTAAAAATATCATAGGTATTATTGTGATAAAAAGATATTTATGGTACCTGGATACCATTACATCATATATGATGTATGAGTTTAGGAATTTGCATCACATCCTTTGTGGGTGATCACCTAATAAGTGAGGATGTTATGATTATGATGAGATATTCATATATATTATGAACCGGCAAGACACTTGTATATTAATGTTTTACATACAAGCATGGTGGCTTGTGATTTTGCTTTCCATAGCCCTAGGACTAGGGATGCTATGCTAGGGAAGTTATGAGGGTTTGGCCACCCACTTCCTAAAATTTATATGATGGATACCATACCCAATGAGAGGTTAAACATTGAGTGGGGCAATCATGGGAAGGCCACCACTGTGACAACCATGGTTCCCCCATGCAGACATGGATTCTATTATTTTCATAGTTGGTATTAGTGGAGTATTTTGTAGTTATTCGGGTGCGCTGTACGCATTTAGACTACGGCATAGTAGCCCTTGTGTATTTTGCATTATGATGCACATGTGATAGGCATAGTGTAATTCCATGGCATGATGAGATGCCTAATATGACGATGACATGATGAGATGCCTTATGTGATGGTATGATGAGATGCCTTTCATGATATTACTAGCAATGGCTGGAGTTGGTATATGTAAGAGACCCAATATTGTCTGGGAATGGAAGTTATAAAACCTATAGACTATGTTCACAACTTTGTATGACTTTTAACAATTTTAATATATATGATATAGTCCTATATGTATGTGATGGAGGGCATAGTTTCATAAATTTTTCATATGGGGAAGTGATTGGGTAGATATATTATGCAGAGTATGGCTCATAAAATTGGAGTATGGTATCATATGGAAAATGATAATGATAACTATTTAAAATACTAGTGAATTATATATATTAAATATATCCTATAAATGTAATCTCTAAAAGGTGATTATTATATTCATATGAAGAAGAAGAATTATAAATAGCTACTTTATCAATGGCTTGTAGATAATTGAATTATTAATGAAATTATGGAATTATGAACTAAGTGGTAAACTTCATCCCATATAAGCATTATGATGAAATTGAATATTTTAATTGATGTAAAAAATTTAATTCATATGTAATTAACATGTTTTCTTAACTCTCCTCTACCAAGCATAGCTTGCTTAGATATTGTAAATGTTTTATGTGTACAATATCTCAGATACAGACAAACAACAGAAGACATACACAAGCATGAGGAGTTCAACAGCCATACTTTTGTGCTCAGGTATATATTTTGTTAAATTTTTTGTATTGTGTAGTTAGTTATTTAGATTATACTACTTGAACATTTAATATAATGATTATAGGGGCTGTGTATATGAACCACTGGATAGGTCCTATTGTTTCATAAATGTATGTCTATCTTCTATAAAAACTATATTATGTATAGTATGGGAGTTGAGGTGACATCTAGGTTTTTGGAAAAATGAATTTTGAAGAAAATTTTCTTCCACTATTTTTCAATTTTAAAATTAGAGGCATGTCACCTTTTGAAAATAAAAGCAAAAAATTTTCATGAAAAACCCATGGTCTCACAAATACCTAGGATGGGGCAATCAGTACCCCAGAATTTGTTACCAAGGAGGGGGTCACCATCAATGGCACCTTGTGCCTCTTCTAGTTAACATTAGATGCAAATAATATTTAAAAATTCAGCTCAAGCCTTAAATATATTGCTGAACATGATGATGTGATACCATAGACATACCTTAGAAATCATTGCTTTGATATACTTCTCTGGCCAAGCTACATGATATCCAATCACATCCCCAACAGTATGAATATTGTTTGCTTCTATACAAAATGCTAAGAGGGCATTTGGTTGGAGGGTAGAATTAATGCATGCATGCTTAGTGTGTGGATGCATCAACCTGCCTTGCAACACGATAGAAAAAAATCTCGTAGAGTGTAATCACAACAACATAGTTCTCAACTGTATATAGTTGTAGCATGCACTGACCCACCTGCAAATCATAAATCATCTATACATAAGAATGAATGAAGATTACTAAGGCATAGCACATTGAAAAGGTAAACCTATCAATAGATTCCTCCTTGATTGGGACATCTCCTTCAAAGAGTTGCACCTCTATCTCTTCTTTAGATGGAGGACTGCAACTATTATGAGATGGCGGTTGAGGGGACACATCCTAACTTGCACCTTTGGAACTCCAAAGGTCCTTATAGAAATCATTCTTTACATTCACATATAACTCATTTAGCATATTCTCTTTCCATTCTTCCATGTCCCCTGTTGCTAGATTCTTTGATTTATGGAAGAATTTGGAAGGAACCACAGTGTGGCCTTAGCCCTTACTCGGCTAGAGTACTCATCCTTGCTATCCATAGCCCTATGCAGGATGTTCCCCTTTGCAGCAATGTTGCTCAAAGTCCTTATAGTGGTGCTTTCTTGAGTCAACTCTTCTTGTACATGTAATTATTAGCGCATGATCATTTCCATATGTATATATTACAATTCAAGAGATACAAACATAGACACGTAAAACCACTTACAATTTGTGAAGCAACCAAGGTAGCATTTTCTTCTGTGAAGGTCTGAGAATTATGCCCCGATGAATGTGTCATTCTCTAGAGAAGGAAGCAATTGATTTGCTATATGGTCCCAACCTTCTTTTGCTATCAAGAGAGACATTAATTCAAAGTTAATGAAATAAAGTTAGGTATATCTAGACAGAAATGAACTGTCACATATTCTTATTTCTTGTTCTTCTAACCATGTGTAACCATTCCTGGAGAGGCAATGTTATAGATGACTAGTCACATGCACCATTTGTTCTTTCATACTCTTTTCCTACACATCAAAGGAACACGTAATTAAGTACAATTAACTTTTTATTAGATGAATTAAGCTTTAGGCTCATTGTAATTACATCAAAATCAAAAGATAGGCAAGCATGTACAAATTGATTCCATGCATCCTGGTCAATGATGTTGAAATACAACTTAGAGATAGTGTGTAGTCTAGATGACTCATAAACATTTTGAAGTATATACTTTCTTGCAAGCTCACTCTTCCATTTTGAAGTATATACTTTCTTGCAAGCTCACTCAAATTTTGAAAGATATTTTGTAAAAATGGTTTATTTTCAAAATTAATGAATGTTTTGTTATATTAAGAGAGTGGTGGATGTTTAATTTCATTTAAAATATGAAATGAAGGAATTTGTGAGAAAAATGAGTATCATTAGATTCTACACTAGAAATGGAATCTAATGCCTCAAAGAATGCAAAAAATGGAGGTCATATGACCAAGTTATGAACCTTTGAAGATTGGGGCTAATTGTGTAAATTGTATTTAAGTAAGAATAGCTCAAAAACATAGGGAGTCATTTTGATAATGACACCCCTCCTTCTCCACTGACCTCTCCACCGCCTTTGCTCCCAGCTGTAGCACCTGCACTGCCTTTGCAGTGCAACAGCAGTGCTGCCTTACTCCCTCTATAAAAGCCCCCACTCCTCTCTTCTAAAACCAAGTTTTCTCCACTGCAAAGGATCCCAAAACCAGTGGCAACAAGGGTTGCGGCTATGTTTGAAGCCTCTGATTGGGCAGCAAAGAGGGCTTCCAAGTACGATTCTTCTCCCCACAATACTCCTCTCTCTTCCCTCTCCCTTTTCCCCAAGATCCCGACCGGATATGGTAGTTTTCTAGCTAGAAATCACTGGAGGAAGATGGGTTCAAAACCAGACCCATCATAGACAACGCAGCGATGCTGCGTGTGATGTACCAGGGACGCTGCTTGTGACATCCCAAGGACGCTGCGTGCGATGGGCACCTGAGGTGCGTTCCCTAGGGCGATCTTCACGTGCTCTTTGTGTGTGAGCATAGGTCAGGATCGACCATGACGCCCAGGGCGTCCTGGGAGTAGGGGAGCTAAGAACCATGATGCGTGGGCCCTAATGAACAAATTTGGTTCACCCATTAAGGCGCAACACAAAAACTGCAATTAAGGAGGCTCTATAACTCTGATTGATGATCCAAAAGAACTGTTTTGTTCGTAATTACTACACGGACCTAATTATACAATAACATTTAGGATCAAAATACTATTTAGGGAAAATATAGCCTAAAAACCTTGGAGATCTCATGAATCCACGAGATCAACTATGATCAAACCTCATGATTTGATCTAATAGAGACCTTAGGACATTCTTAAATCAGACCAAGAATGTCGTGGATCGACCCCTAGAAACTCATAAATCATATAGATGTAGTTGTTGCCCCATGAATCGAGAAATAATGTTGGGATCTTATGTTTGAACGACATCTAGGGCTTCAGGACTTCACCAAGGTACTCTAGGGTTCGAATTGAGGAAAGGCACGAACTAAGTAAATGACGCTCGAGGTAGTTAGTCTGCTACTACTACTTTTCAAATGCTTTTCCAAAAATCTAAATGCTTTACTCCTGATGACCATGATTAGCATGCTTTTTGAGATATTATATTCACATAAGGATGTATGCAGATTTTTACATATGATCTTGAATGCAATTAATTGCATGAGACTAATTTTAAGAATGCATTGCTCACATGTTTACAATGATTGCTATCTGGGTTACATGAGTCTATCTTTTTTGAGGTAATGAGGCTCGTGATCACCATGCTATGTAGGTAGATCGCCGAATGAGGCAACCTACGGTAGGAACAAATCTTGAGTTCTAAGCAGGCAAATTGCTGAATGAGGTAGCCTGTGGTGGAAACAAAACCATGAGGTCCAAGTGGGCAGATCGTTGATTCAGCAGCCTACAGTGGGAATAAAACCCTGAGTTCTGAGTGGGCAGATTGCCAAATGAGGCAGCCTGTGTAGAAGCATAATTGACCCTATGATTCTACTTTTTATCAATATGCATATAGCAATGAGATGGTCGCATACAAGTCCTCGTGACCAATCAGTTGAGTGATTTACTAAAAGACCCGTATGCATGATATTCATGGCAATATCCTTATCTGTTTTAACTGATTAGTATTTTAAGAATTTCATGGCTACGGTCATCATTGATTAGTTTGCTTGATGTGTTTACAGACCTATATGCATGCATAAGTTGATTTACTATGCTTGCATTTTATATTCTTCATCGTGCTAAATTTTGAATTTACGCAGTTACATATATATATCCTTGATTAACCAAGAATAAAAGTGCAAGTTTTTATGACTGTATTCAGTATAAACATTCTTGCATGTCGTGTTTTCAAACTAGTGGTAGCATGTTACCTACTGAGTGTGAAGAATACTCAACCCAATCCATCATTTTTCAGATCAGTCATAGTCCAATTAGTAGGAGCATTAAAGGGCATTAGGGCCACAAACAAAGTAAGCACAGGTAAGGCTGAGTAAGAGCTTATCTAGTAACCCTTCTTGTAGTTGATGTAAACTTGGTTGTAAGTGCTTATTTGTAACTTGGGGCTGTGATTAACAATCTTGGGAGTAGAATTATTCATCTTTGTGCTTTGTCTAAAAATAGCCATGGCCTTATACATTATTTACTTATTTACCGAGATTTGTTAATGACACTTGGGGTTTTTATACAAAAGTTTTGATTAAGAGAAATTTTTTTTCTCTGCATTCTTTTGTACAAAGTGTTTTAAAATAGAGATCGATCTCGTTGTTATTATAAATTGCATCATAAAAACCCGGGTCGTCACATTTATAAACCTTCACTATCTCCCATATTGCTTCTTTGATTGATGGTGATGTAGGTCTCCAATCAGCAATTGATATTGCCACCATGCTTCAAACAGTACCGCAAACAAAACTCATGTAAGAATGTGCACTGCCACTTGTCACCTTCCTTTTATTGTTAAACTATTCTATCTCTTTTATTCCCTTTGACTTTCTCTTAATGATATGCTCTATTTTGGTTGGCCCTCTGCCCTTTCTCTTAATAAGTGTACCTATACTAGATTGTTCTCCATGATGCTCACGTTCTTCATGGTCTATGTTTCTTACATAAGTGAAAACAATACATTAAGAAACAACAACATATATAAAGGTTTAGAAAAAACCACCATCTAAGTGCATAGTTGATCTACATAAATAGGATAGATATTAAAACAATTAAGTCATAGGAAAGTAGCACTAGAATACGATATTAACTCTTGACTAATAGTGCTAAAGAAGGTCCTAATCAAGACTACTCTTGATTTTGGAGCTCGATACCTATGCTAATTAAGACTACTATTCATATTGTCAACATTTCAAAAAATCCACATGTCGTCATTCCTAATAAGAATTTGATAGTCTCACACATTTAATGCATCTGATGTGATTTACCTAATAAACTATGTATTTAAATAATAGAATATATTCAGAGACCTCATCTTATCAAACCCTCATAATTTATCATAGCAGAAACAAAGTAAAAATTGATATAAAACTATTCCTAACACAAATTATAACATAATCAATGATTTGGGTCAATAAAAAACACAATAGATTTAAGAAAAATTCAAACATCTTGAACCTAAACAAAATATTGTTACTCTTCACATTAGAACGATGACAAGTAGCATACTTCAGGCTAGAAGTTGGATGCCTTTCTAAATGAAAATTGAAAATATAAGACTTAGGTCTTCTTATTCTCAATGCCCTCTACTTAGCATGATCAATTTGAAAGATTTTCATTGATTAACAAAGTAGAAAATCATGTATAAAGTTATATAGCAGGTAAGCAATATATTGTTATTATTCACACAGACAACTACAAGCACCATACTTCAAGCTAGTAGTTGGATGCTTTTTTAAATGAAAATTAAAAATATAAGACTTGGGTCTTCTTATTATCAATGCCCTTTTATCCAGCATGATCAATTTGAAAGATTTCTATTGATTAACAAAATGGGAAATCACACACACAGTTATATACAAGGTAAGCAAAATGCTGTTACTATTCATGCTAACAATGACAAGTAGCATACTTCTAGTTAGTAGTGTGATGCCTTTCTAAATGAAAATTGAAAATCTAAGACTTAGGCCTTCTTATTCTCAATGTCCTCCATCTAGCATGATCAATTTGAAAGATTTCCATTGATTAACAAAGCAGATAAGTCACACACAAAGTTATCTAGAAGGTAAGCAATATACCATTCTATTCATGTGAACAACTATAAGTAGCATACTTCAAGCAAGTAGTTGGATGCCTTTTTGAATGAAAATTGAAAATTAAAGACATGGGTCTTCTTATTCTCAATGTCCTCTATCTAGAATGATCAATTTGAAAGGTTTTCGTTGATTAAAGAAGCTAAAAATCACATAGAAAGTTATATAGAAGGATAGTAATATACTATTACTATTCATGCGAACAACTATAAGTAGCATTCAAGCTAGTAGTTGAATGTATTTTTTTATTGAAAATTGAAAATCTATGACTTGAGTCTTCTTATTCTCAATGCCCTCTATCTAGCATGATCAATTTGAAAGATTTTCATTGATTAATAAAGTAGAAAATCACACACCAACTTATTTAGAAGATAAGCAATATACTATTACTATTCATGCAAACAACTACAAGTAGTAGTAGATCTTGAAAACAAGAAGCATGAACATCAGAAAATCAAGAAAAGACAGAGAGCCAACCTAAAGGGAGAAAAACGATGACAAGTAAGGTGGGGGGTGGGCGTGCTAGTTTCTTAAAACCGTCCTATATTCATTTGGATATAAGACGGTTTGAATAAAATAGTCCTATATTCTTTTGAATATAAGACATTTTCAAAAAAAGCATTCCTATGTCCTAATGAATGATAGATTTTTTCAAATCATCATATTTTCATTTAAATATAAGACAATTTTTAAAAAACCATCCTATATTCTTTGAATATAAGACAATTTTTTTAAAGTAGTCCCATATTCATTAGAATATAAAAAGGCTTTGAAAAAATGGTCCTATATTTTAAAATACAAGACAATTGGTTAAAACCATCCTATATTATTAAAATACAAGATAGTTTTTAGAAAACTATCTTCTATTTTATGGTAAATATAAGATGATTTTTGCAAAATTGTCTTATATTATATGGTTGTAAATCCTGCCAATCCCTCTACCTTAATTATATTTCAATAATATAAGACAATTTATGAATAATCATCTTATATGTAGTTTTCCTTGTTCTTTGGATCTTAAAAATCTTAATAGCCTATGAAGTGCAAAGGTTACCCCATCCCTTATTTCCTTGATGTGTAAGTAGTGTTAGGCATGACACATGATGTGTAATTTAATTGATTAATTCATTTTCATACATCAGATGTTACAAACATTTTAATTTCTCCCTGCATGCATATAAATCTAATCCAACCCAAGCACCCTCCTCACTAGCATCATGCACATAATCCATCTCATTCCCTCCTATTAGATCGATTAATGGATTATTGTAGGATTGAAGGATAATCAATTGCTATATCACCTAGGTCATCTTTATCATAAAATTCCCTTGAGAGAGTGATAAAATAGTTGAGCATCTCATATCATGTCCATCTTGTACATAAAATGCATGTTTCGCTTGACATGAAAAAATAAATTGGTCATTTTGATTGCCGATCTTCTTAGAGTCAACAAATGTCAAACCGAGGGCATTAGTTTTGATGCTATCTTTGTTGTGTTTCACCCAATCACACTTAAACACAACCATAGTTCTACAAGTATAATTTAGCTCGCATATCTCTAGTATAACCCTGTAATAAGTATTGTTAACTACGATTGGGTTGTTGTCCTTTGAGCTAGAAAAGAAAGTAGCTTTAGCAACTATGCTAACATCTCTACCTTATTGTGCTCTTAACTTATCACTATCTTTGATATGAAAGTGATAACCATTGATAGCATATCCATATACTTTATTACTTCTAGTCAAGGTCCCATTGACATCCAACCCAAGCATTCAAATACACTGACTTGGAAGATCTTGCTGATCTAAAACCTATGTATAATATTACCTATTTGAGTTGATTAATGTCTATGTGCATCTGCTATTACAAATCAATTAATTGAATGAGCATTATTTCATTATAATTAAATAGCATCTGATGAAGTCAAGTAGTGAAGGAACGACAATGTTCATCTTGTAGCTACTTCTCTTTCTTTACATCTCTTGAATACCTCTCTTTTAGGAAGTCCACGTGCTTATTATACAATGAAGGATGAAAATTATATATAACATGCCTGCATTAGTAATACATTGTGCACCCTTCAACCCACACACACACACATATATGGTTGAACTTCATCAACATTAATGTTTAAATGTGAAAAAAACCAAAGAGAGAATATTAGTTACTTACTCAATGTATAGCTGAACTTCATCAACATTAATGTTTCACAATACATAAAGGTGTGCCTAATCCCATTCCTTACGACCAATGGTCGATAAACGACCACTAGAGAGAGGTTCACCAACTCTTGGATCAATTAATCTACCTGAAGGTTTCTTTCTCAGTATTCCAATAACATCTACTCTTGATAAATACTCAGTGCAAAAATCCACCGCTTCTTTTACATTGTAACATTTGTTTATACACCCCTCTACCTAATTGTGATTTTGTACATAACCTTTTAACACCTTCATGTACCTTTCAAATAAGTACATCCATCTCAAATAAATATGCCCACATAGCCTAACCTCATCATTGAGGTGCACTATTAAGTGTACCATGAAATCAAAGAAGGATGATGGAAAGATTGTCTCAAGCTTGCATAAAGTTGTCACTAAATCTTTCTAGATTTCTTGTAATTTCTAAGTATCCACCACCTTCTTGCACAAATAATTAAAGAAGTAGCAACATTTGGTAATAAATCCTCTAACTTTATCTGCAACACTGAACATATTGCTACAAGCAAGAGTTGCTGCATCAATACATGGAAATCGTGAGACTTCATCCCTAGTAGTTTAAGCTCTTCCATGGAGATAATTTTTCTAAAGCTTGAAGAGTACCCAATGGGGACTTTGATATCTAACAGGATTTTACACATTATTCTACTCTCCTCTCTACGAAGCATATAATTTTCTTTAAGCAAGTATGTTCCTCGACTACCCCTATCCTATTGATGCAACCTTCTCTTCAAACCCATTGTCATGAGATCCATTCGTGTTGCAAGTCCATCCTTTGTTTTTCTCAGCATGTTAAGGTACTGGTCAAGCTTTCACAGAATTCTTCTCAATGTGCATGACATCAAATAGCCGCATGTTTAAGAATTTCTAGTATACAAGTTCAAAGAATATTGACTTCTTCTTCCAACATATTTTAGAGTTGTTTTCATATGTATGCAAATTTTCCTTCTTCATCTTACCCCATGATACATTAAGGTTCTCAAATTGTTCCAAAACCTGTCGTCTGGTCAACCTCTTTGGAGGTGTCCTAATCTTCATACTATCATTAAATTCCCCCTTTCTAAAATTATATGGATGGTTTCTATGCAACCATTTTTTGTGGCCTAAGAATGCCATCTTCCTGCCATGTTGAAGTCATATGGAACACGTTTGGTCACTACAAATAGGACATGCATTGTATCCCTTCACTATGTGTCTTGCCAAATTACCATATGCAAAAAAGTGGCTTATTGTTCATAATAGTACAACCTTAAAGGTGAATGTATCTTTATTATATGCATCATATGCTTCAACCCCTACTTCCCACAATGTCCTAAGATCATTGATCAATAGAGGCAAGTACATGTCAATGTCATTCCTAGGTTTTTTGGGACAAATATTAACATAGTTAACATCATGAACTTCCTCTTCATGCACAACAATGGGATGGAAATATTATAAGACCTTTACAGGGACATCTTTAACTTGCCGATCACTTGAATTCTTCTTCATCTTCCATCTTGAATGTCCACAAGTTGGACATATAATTTTTCCTTTGTGCTCCTTTCTATATAAGATGTAGTTATTGGGACAAGCATGTATCTTTTCATACTTCAACCTGTGCAGCCAAGGTTTTCTTTGCCTCACATGTTGACTAGCCAATTTGTTCTCCTAGGGCAGCATTTTACCAATGACTTTTAACAATTCAAGAAAATGTTGATCTGAAATACCAAATCTTCATTTCAGGTTGTAAAGTTCTAAAATTGTGGAAAAATAGAATAATATGTACATCCAATGTACAATGGCTCATTGGCTTCCTCTAATGTAGTTTAAAAATATTCAGGGTAGTCTTGGAATTCATATACACATTCAACCCTTACTAAGGGCCTATGAGGTATTCCCTCTTCATGCCACATCCAGGGGTGATAGCTTTCATCAACTCTATTGAAGCACAAATATTCTCTCAACTCACCAACAGTAACCTTTTTTAGGTTTCCACATCTTGAGCATGGACATTACATTTGATTACAATCACCAATTGTCCTAAGGGAAAACTCTATAAACTTTTCTATTCCCTCCTCATATTCCCTTGATGTTCTTTCACACTCATCCAAGCATATTTGTCCATTTTTTCCAAAATTTGACGTTCAAATGCATGCAAAACTTTCTAGACATGAAAAAATTAATAACAACATATGGATTAGTCATTTAAATAAATACTTGGTGTGCACGAAAAATGTACATATATATAGTTAGTAAAAGCATATATAATACATATTAGAGGACTCAACTTTTCAACTCTAGGATTGGGAGAAGTAAGAATGATACAAAAACATGATTGATCCATACACATGAATGATCACACACATGCAAGAATAGAAAATATTAAGGGAAGAAATTTTATACCCATAAACATCAAATAAATTAAACACATGACAAAAAAGAGAATGGAAACTACTCAAACCTATATCAACTAAGAAAAAATAAGTTCGGGACAAAGTGTATGTAAATCCAACTCAATGTTTGAGATTTTCGTCAAAGAAGCTGAGGGTAAAAAATTAAAGGTTAAACTTCATGCTGTATTAAAAAGAAGATTTAAGGGATGGTTCTTAAAAACCATCTTATAAAATATGATATTATAAGATGGTTATAAAAAACCATCTTATAAAACATGACAATATAAGATGGTTTTCAAAAACTATCTTATAATATGTATAATATAAGATGGTTTTAAAAAGTAGCTCATAAGACGATTTTTTATGACCATCTTATATTCTTAAGACTATTTTATAAGACAATTTTTGAAAACCCTCTTGTGTTGTTGACAATATAAGATGATTTTTAGGGACCATCTTATAAACAGCTTTTATGAGACAATTTTCAAGAACCATCTTATATTGTGCATGACAATATAAGAAGGTTTTTCAAAATCATCTTGTAAATTGTTTTTATAAGACAGTTTCGATAAAATCAACTTATAAAATTATAATATATATATATAAGACGTTTTTGATAAACCGTCTTATAAAATTTTTATAAGACAGTTTTATTTAAACCATCTTATTTTTGTCATCTTATAAAACCCAAATTTTAATAGTGAATTAGAATGGAAGGATGTACTAGGAGAGCTGAGAATATAAAAGCAACATGTGGAGTTATAATTATAGAGGATTGGGATTTTTAGTATCTAAAGGGTGAGCCTTACCACTTGAGATTAGCCTTCTAATTTATGAGAAAATGTAAATGTATATTTACTTTCAGATAGTGGACTCATTGTATAATGTGGAATGTACTGTGATGTGGTTGTGACTAGAGGTTCTGGGATGTGATGAGCTATAGTATTTATTTTTCAAAATAAGGAGAGTGATTTATGTCTATAAGGTATTCCATGTTGCATGCATTCAATGTGTGCATGTCCAAAAAATAAGGGAAACTCTGCCAAAATTTTGGCATGAAAAAACATTCATTCCACTATAAAATCTTTGTGTTTTATAAGAAATGACACTCGGGACTTTTAGAAACACTTTTAAACAAACAAATTTTTTTTGTTGTTTTGTTTTTTACAAGAATTTTAAGGCATATCCTAAATTTTGAAATAGTATTATAAAGTATTTTGAAAACTTAGGGTGTCACATCTAATCACATCTTAGACACTGATCTAATAGCAAAGACTTAATATGGCCTGGATCAACCATATTAGAGGTGATTAGATCTAATCAGACCACCTCAAATGGTACATTATACTTGAATTTAAGCAATCAGAGGTAAGATCACTACCGAACCTTATTTAAAATTATTAAATTTCATTTTACTTATATTATGCATATAAATCATAGAAAACTTAGAAAATATACATGATTAGGATGGATTAAACTTTAGGAAGAATAATTCAGTTATTTAAATTATTAATTAGGCTAAATCTAATGGTTTAATTTTCTAAATGACCTTAAATTAGAAAATTTGGATGTTAGCATGATTTGGAACTATTGATTTGACCAATCAGAATTCAATCTGAGTGTCAAGTCAATAGATCAAACATAGAATATCTATAAGTTACAGATTGATAAGAATTGAGGATAATTAGATGATCTAAATCATTGATCTTTAATCAGCGATCATGATTTGATTTTATGACAAAAATAAAGAGACATATCTATGATCATAGATCAATAAAGCCAAGACCATAAGTTTAATGATGATCAAAGACTAAATGACTCACAAATGAGAAATTGAAAGTAAGAGAATGACATTATAATGAGTTTATGTTTTGACAAATGCACCAATTGATACAAATTAATCCTATTGAGCATTCTGAGGATTTGGATAACCTACATTGGAGGTTGGTGGAATCTAAGATGCAAATTTTCTAAAATTGCATAATCTTTTGATATATCATGAAGTGATTTGATATTGCATGGGATTTGACTATTATGAATTATTTATAAAATACGATGGTTATGTGTTATTACCATACAGTATTTATGACATGTTTTATTAAATGAAAATCTTATAGTATTGTATATGGGAAATTATTATATTATGGTTATTATTTCATGAATGAAAATGCATGAAAATTACTTAAAAGGCATGATTTCAGAATTAACTATGTGTTTTATATCCACATGATTTGATCTAAAAGTCGGATGGGCTTGATTTTGGTATGGGATACCAACTATGCATACGATATAATATTTCCATAGATTAGATATTTTATAGGTGCATGGCTAGATATTATTATTATTATTATTTTACATATGGGCATGAAAGCTTGGTCCTTTTGTTTTCGACAGGCATAGGCATACTGGATGTTATGCTATGAGAGTTGTGAGGGTTTGGCCTCCCACTCTCTAGGACTTATGATATGGAAACCTTGCCCATTGCAAGGCAAAATGTCAGGTGGTGGCAATTATGGGAAGGCCGGACTAGTGTAGTCTGTCTCCCCATATAGACATGGCAATGTATTTTCCACCTTGGTGTTAGTGAATCCCTGCATGCGAGATGTGTGCTGCAGCATAGTAGTCCATTGTATATTCTACACTATGTGTGCAGATTGTGATTTGATTGACATGATGATATGATTAGTGTGAGGACTTATGACCATTATATATACACAGTGTTGACTGGATGGATATGTATACCTAGTGTTGACTGGATGGATATGTGTACACCTAGTGTTGACTAGATAGTTATAGACTCAGTGATGACTAGATGATAGTGGGCCCCTATAGTTAGTGGTGTGACCACCGATAATTATATATTATTATTTTATGAGTTTGATGTTATTTAACTCGAGTTGTGATTCAAAAGCTTTATTCAAGATTTTGATCATGATTTGTAGATGCCATTGCATTGTAGGATCTATTTATGCTATTTACATCTATTTAAAGTTTTTTTTTAGATTCTGATTGTGATTCAAGTATGATATTGCACCATTGTATTTATTCATAATATTTACATGAGATGCTTTAAAATTTTGATATTCTAAAGTTTGAGATTATCTTATAATCATGCAAATTATTGATGCATAATGTTCTAATGAATTAAAATGATTGTTAAATTGTGAAAATAAATATTTTTTGGAGTTTTTATATGCATCTTACTTTCCTACCAAGTATAGCTTGCTAAGATATTAAAAATGTTTTAAGACATTTTTATTTCGAGGGTTTGCGTATTTTTGAGTTATTGGATATTATTCCAAATATGACATGTAGATTGTATATTTACATTTGAAGTATTTGGAATTTAACTTGTATTGATATAGGGTTGTGACTATTGACTGGATGGATCCTGAATAATTAAACTTATTTTTTTTAAATGGTTTTCTTGAAAAGTAAAAATTAGTTTGAGTTTTCAAAATGTAAAATAAGATTAAAGTATAAAATAAATGGGAAGTTGAAGGGTGTCACTCGAGCTTTTGAAATGGATTTCAAAGAAAATATTTTTTGCTTTTTTTCTAAATAGTTTTTCAATTTGTTGCAACACATTTTGAAAAGAATGAAGAAAATTTTTATTAAAAAATCATGCACCACATTATTGATGTTTAAGGTAAGTGCTTTATGAGTAGATGTAAGCCTTAATGGATATGGATTTATCTATTCTTTAAGCAAGTGGTTTGTGAGTTTGTTAGGTGATGGATGTGGATTTATCAATGTTTTAAGTAAGAGCTCTATGACTAGCTGTAAGTCTTAAAGGATATAGATTTCTTAATGCTTTGGGCAAGCACTCTATGAGCAATAATAAGCATTAATGGATATGGATTTGTCAATTCTTTAAGCAAGCACATTACGAGCAGTGTAAGCCTTGATGGAAATTCTTTTCATTGATGTTTTAAGTACGCACTCCATGAGTAGATGTAAGACCTAGGAATGTGGTTTTGATCATTTTTTTGGCAGGTACTCCATGAGTACTATAAGACCTGGAGTCATACGCACGTAGGTGGCAGTGTCTTGGAGGTAAGCATGCCTAGAGTGGCTATAAGACCTAAGCCGAACATATTACAAGCAGTTGTAAGTCCTGGAGACCTTATACTAGAAGGTGCAGTTGGCCATTGACCTTTGAGGTCTAGTGAGGACTAAGCTATGAGGTATCCACGGTCGACTAGAGGCAATGATAGTTGTCGAGGGTGACAATAGGACCCTATAAGCATATGAGTCTCAGTATGAATTTTGGGGCATGTTGGACATGCCAATCACTCTCAACAGACTAGACCTTAGTCATTGATGGTAGTATTGTATGCATTCCTGAGTCCATAATTGTAGGAATGTATGCCATTCTATTTGATAGGTTAACTTTCCACTACGATGTGGATATGTATTTTCATATTTGACAACGCATTGTGCACATGATCCATGGATTGCCAATGGCTTATCAAGTTGATGATTTATTGACTTTCAGTTCATGCATGATTTGGGTTTGATAGTCTTTTCATGTTATTTGCTTTTGACATATTCTCACTTTATTTCATGACCATTTATATTGGGGTATTTGCAAAATAGATCCTTAGTTATGCATATCTTTAACTCAAGTCCTATGTTTTTAGCTACTTATGGATGTATTATTGTATAGTTGCCTTATTTTCAGTGGACCAACTTGTATTCCACTTGAGTGGTTGATATGCTTACTCTCTGCAACCAACATTTTAGGTGATATTCCAGGGAGATTGAGCATGAAGGAGAAGGCAAAGGCAAAGAATTTGAGCACTTCTTTGATGTATGGTAGAGATACTATTTGTGAGCTTATTATATAGATTTCATGTGTAGGGATTCATTTTTGGATATATATATATATATATATTACTTTTGTTAACAGTTGTAAGACCTTTAATGGACTTTATGTACATATTCAGTGGATGTATGATTTTAATTGTGACTAGTATGATCCTATGGCATGTACTTTTAACCATATTGGTTAGATCTTTATTTTAATTATATATGAAGGTTTCAAGAAATAGCAACTAGCTAGAAGAGGAGTGTTGCACAAAATACTTATACAAATTTGAGAAATATTTTAGGAAAATCGAGACATTATAGCTTTTGGTATCATAGCCTATGCCATAATGCTCATAACTAGAATCACTAAGGGGTCACAACTATTAACACTTAGGAAAAACTAAGTCCCAGACTTAGGTAGATGTCTTAGTTGGGATTATTAGTGGAGAAATTCATTGAATCTTGGCTAGTTTCAAATGACTCCATAGAGATGTAGTGCGAGTCTTCCATATCCTATGAATGGGTAGATAGTTGACAAGGCTCAAGACAACAATAAAGCCTAGGGTGACTGTAATGCCCAAGTAATTTACTCTACTTTAACAAAAATTGGACATTCTATAGGAAATGAACTGAGTTAAATGTTTCACTTTATTTAAAATAGTAAACGAAGGAATTTGTAAGGAAACTTGGTACCATTAGATTCTACTCGAAAAATGGAATCCAACGCCTCATAGAACGTCAAAAATGGAGTTTGTATGAAGAAGTTACGGCCGTTTAAAGATAAGGGGTATTTTTGTAAATTAAACGAAAAACGAAAAGGAACAAAAATGCAGGGGGCGTTTTGATAACGGCACCCCCTGTCGTCTTCCACCTCCAGATTTCTCCAGAAACCCTTTTCTCCCAATTTCTCCAAAACACACCAGGGGAAATGGCGGCACCGCCATTGAGGGGCACCGCCTTCTCCCCCCTCACAAAAACACAATTTTTCAGCCATTTTGAGACTCTGTTTTCCAGCAACAGCCAATCTTCCCTGAGTTTTCCGGCAACAGCCAGGCCCAAGTCAGGCCGGCCATTCCCTTACCCATCTCCCCATGCCCCTCTCTTCTTTCCGGTCTTGGCAATGGGGTTTGCCCCTTCTTCGAGTTTTTCGGCGAGCAGGAGGTTCAGAGTGAAGAATGGGGTTCCACCACCGGCAATAGGCACTCCATGGCTGCCCAGGTAAGCCGTCCTTCCCTCCCTATTAGGTTCTTCCCCCTTTCAGGCTAGATCCATGCTAGATCTAGTGATTTCCAGCCAGATTCCCTGGCCGGAAAAAAACCCAGCCAGTCCCAACTGGCTCTGCACGAACAAGGCGCCCCAGGGACGCCATGCTCCATGTGCACCTGGGACAGGGTCCCAAGGATGGGTTCTAGGCATACGACAGTGCGTACACTGTCCCAGGTGCGGCCTTTGGGTGCGCATGCAACGTGGGGCACGGGTCCTGGCTCGACCAGGATGCACGAGGTGCCCTGGGAGCTAAGACACGCCATGTTACACCAAAGATGCGTCCGTGCAATGCCATCCAGGATGTGCGTCATAGCGCGTCGCTTGAGCATGCATGTGCGTGTGCAAAACGCGGTCCCTGGCACGGCCTTTGGGCGCGCACGCACGTGAGGCAGTCGCAGTTCAACCAGGATGCACGGGTGTCCTGGGAACTGGGACACGCAGACCTAATGAGACTTTAAAGTTAGTATCAAAGGACAATTTACAAAGTTTAACTATTGAATAGTAGATCCATATCATAGGATCTAGCCTGACAATGAATTAGGCAAGGACCATGGACCCTAAAAGGCAGATCTAGTGATCTAATGTCTAAATAGAATGAAATTAATAAGGACTCCTTGTATCCATTCATACCTAGGAGTTTATAAATGAGACCCAGGGACGGGTTGAAGTGATAAAGGACGGGACTCCAGGAGACTTTGAGGTAGGTGCTCTATCGCTACTAGACTTTTTAAAAGAGCCATGATTGTTTTGAAAATGTATGTTTTAAGTATAAGTATATGACTTGTTTAGCATGACTTAATTCAGCGTACATATGATAAATACATTATGCATAGGCATGTCTTGCAAACAATTGCATATATTGTATGATTTGTGAGCATTGAGTTCTTAAAAAATTGCATGTCCTTGAGGGTTACCAAAAGACGCTAGAGTGCCCAAAAGACGCTGGGTAGGCAGTTGTGAGGGACCCAAAGAGGACAGGTTTTGAAAAAGAGGTTTTCACTTGTTTGATCTAATATGATTTGGGCTGATAAGCTCGTGGGTGCTATGCCGAGAGGCCTGGGTTGGCCTCCAGCCTCTACCACTATTAGGTGGGATGGGTACCACGCCCAAAAAAGGCATGTCCCTACGTTTACTGCATGTGGTATAGGGGGCTACCACTGGTGTCACGGCACTGGGTCGATGTGTCATATGCCCCGTGGAGGCTATGATGCTGTGTCCTCAGGTACCCGGGGACCACATGGCGGCGAGGTCGTGGGCATAGTTGGACCCTATGGTTTGATGATTTACTTGCATTGCATATGGCATGACATGAGGTTGGTCGACCATACCATACCAGATATCCATGAGTTGGATTCAGTTGAGCATATTATGCATATCATTATGTTTATGATATATGATACTTTCGACTTTGATTATGCTATTGTTTAAGTCATTAGTATTTCAATTCAACAGTGGTTTTTAATATTGACATTGAAGGTGGCTGTTCGAACATGCACATGTTTTTAAGAGCATATGATTTTAAACATAGCATGCATTGCAAAACTAGTAGTGATAGACTCCTACTGAGTATAGTATATACTCACCCTATCCTTAACATTTTTCAGGATAGTTCCATCCACAAGTAGAGGACGCCTATGTTAGTACTACGAACAAGTAGATCAAAAGGAGACAATCATATATGTAATTAAACTCTCTATCCTTTGTACATGTATTTGTATTTATTTACAGTTGGGCTGTGTGTTGTGACTGGATAGACCTGGGGAAAAACATTTATGATTTCTGAAGTTTTTTCAAAAACTACTTTGATTGTTGTGAAAGCAAATGACACTCGGGGTTTTCAAAATGAGTTTGAAACTAAAGATTTTCCACTGCATTGCATGGTTTTCATAAAATGGTTTCCAAATAAGGATGCATCCCTCCTTAGGAATTAGATATTGCATTTAAAAATACATGAGAAAACCCGGGTTGTGACAGTGACACAACCAATGAGGCCATCGAGCTTCTCCTACAGAGGATGACGTAGAGGTTACGGATCCCAACTAGTGCAGCTGATGCTGACAGGGTTATGGATTTAGAGGAGGATGAGAGTCCTATAATGGATAACCTACTTTAGAGATTTAAGAGGATCACTCTTAAGTTCTTTGGTAGGGATGGGTCAGAGGCAGCTAAGATATGGCTATTCAATGTAGAAAGGATATTTGTGACAATGACAATGCAAGAGGATTGCCGGGTTGTAGCAGCCACATTTGTACTAACGGGCAAGGTAGCCCTGTGGTGGTCAACTACTGAGAGAAGTTTCTTCAAGGGTGGCGATGTTGTTTCTTGGGATGGCTTCAATGTTATTTGCATCAATTAGTTCCTTTCTCCTCAAGTACAGGACAAGAGTGAGCTAGAGTTCTTGAGTCTTATGCAAGGCTTGAGAACTACTGCTCAGTATAAGGTAGAGTTTATGTGTTTGCATAGGTTTCCACCATATGCATGAAATTTAAAGTAGAAGGCATCCCAAAAGTTTGTTTGAGGGATGAACTTTGATCTGAAGAAGGATATTTGATAAGTATCTAATTTTGCATAGAAACCACCCAATTAGCTACCCATGTGTTACAACTTATAGAGGTAAACTAGGGTTTTTAACCAAAATTCGTAACACATGCATTTTTTGACGAAATGGCTCAAAATTTTGAAAACTTGTGTGTCTAAAGGCTAATCCAAGGTAACTATATGATTAAACATATTTTTTTTTATGATTTAATTAGATTTTCTAAATTTTTATAGGAAGGAGATGGTGATTCTATAGTCAAGATTGATCGAGAAGAAAATGGAAGATCAAGTCAAAACATAAAAATCATCAATACAAAGTAAGATGAAAGGTCAAGATCACCTTTAGGTCAAGCAATGGATGCAATTACAGGAGTCAAAGGTGGCCAAAGTGGTCCCATGTACAAGCCATGCAAAGTCCACCGCCTTTGCATGGGTTTCACTTAAGCCACTTAGATTCTATAGTTGAGATCAATCGAGAAGAAAATGGAAGATCAAGTCAAAACCTAAAAATCATCAATGAAAAGTAAGATGAAAGGTCAAGATCACCTTTAGGACAAGCAATGGATGCAATTAAAGGAGTCAAAGGAAGCCAAAGTGGACCCATGTACAAGCCACGCAAAGTCCACCACCTTTGCATGGGTTTCACTTAAGCCACTTAGCCATATTCAAGTCATGAACAAGAGGACAAGGTAAGGATCCAAGACAAACACTAAAGCTAAGGATTTGAGCCATCAAGATAAGGCAAGAAATCCATCTAAGCCATTCATGAAGCCAAGCCAATGGAGCTATCAACGTGAGCCATCAAAGTTACATAAACCAAGCTAAATGGAAGGCCATGATTGGAGGACAATCCAATGAATTATTCTTGAGATTTATGGAGATATTTTGAATATAATTAAGGAAAATTTCACTAGGATAAGGTAGCATGTGGACTAATAGGAAGAGATCCCTTCAATTTTTAAGTTTTTCCAGTTTTTCCTCACTTTCCACCTCACCACTAAGATGCACAATGAATTTCACTTCCCATTCAAGAATCCTATCTTTTTAAGACTTCCCCACCTTCCCCAACTTCTATACCAACCATCCAACCAATCCTCATTTCCTAGGAAGCCACCTAGCCAATCACTTTTCCCTACCTCACCTCTCTTTCCTATCACTTTCTTTCCTCTCATCCCCTTTTCTTTCTCTTACTTCATCCCATCCACTTAAACTTTCCCTTTACCAAAGGTTTTCAATGATTTTTGAAGGAGGGAGATTCCTCCTCCTAAAAAGAATGGAATCTCCCCACCTTAAGACAACCATAAAGGGCAGCCCTTGTTTCTACTTTGGTAAAAGCCCTAGGCAAACCTTCAAAACTTCATCCTAGCCATCCAATTCTCTTTGTCTTTCATACCCACCATACCTTAACCTTAGGACACCCTAGAAAACTTAGGAAACAACATATAAAAGAGGATAGGATGAGAAGAATATAAGAATTTTAGGTCTAGGAAAATAAGACCTCCTCCAAGGGAGGAGGCATCCTTTTCCTAAACCCCTTTCTTTTACCTTTTTGCATGGGATATTCTTCTTCTTTGGGTCACTGTTTAGGTTTAAAAAGTAGTTGATTAGATGCATTCATACCCAATGAATGATGCATACATTTCCATGGTCAAATGCATGGTACTTGGGTAGTTCTCATTTCATTGCTTGTTTAAGTGATTGTTTTCCTTTAATTCTCTTGTTTAGTGTTGTTAGATTTCATTGTTAACTAGTTGGAATCATACTTAGTTTCTAATTTGTAGTTAGGAAAGTAATTAATTTTGTCATAGTTGCTAAATCTCATGTGTAATTAATTTAGGAAAGTAGTTGATTTGGTTGCTTAGTATCCTTACACTTGTATGATTTAGGAAAGTTTCTAAATTTCATTTTAGAATTCTTGAATTTAGAAAATTTTTTAATTTAAGAAATTTTTTATTTTTAAAAAGTGTGTTTTTAGGAAAGTGTTGATTTTAGCATGTTTTAAGTTTAACATAATTCCATTTTTCATGTCTTGCATTTGTTTTTAGTTTTCATCATTAGTTTAGGTTAAAAATATTATGATCATTGCCTAGGTTAGATAATTTAAATAGGTATCACTAGTTCACATCAGTTTGATTCCTCGTGGGATCATTCTCCTCACATGAATTACTACAACCAATTCAATCGCTTGCGAGTTTTAACTTAAAATTACAACAAGATTCTAACATAGCAACCCATGTTAATAGCTAAGGCTCTAAAGCTTGCATCAATTTTGGAGAACGAGATGGGGGATTTCAATAGGGATAGGGGATATTTAGTGGCCCTAAGTTAGTAATAGGTGGTGTTAGGAAGAAAAAGTTTGCAAGGAAGAGAACTTCTTGCATGGCTAATTAGGCTAGCAGTGGATTAGACCAGAGGTAAGGATAGTGATCAGGGTGTGTGATAGAGATGTCAGTGGTGCAATTGAGATCAACCTTGTACAGGTTCATCTACCAGGTGCTTTGTATGTGATTAGATAGGCCATTATGCATGAGAGTGTCCCAGGGTCAAGAAAGCAAGACCACCATGATGGGACCCCATGTCATGGTAGGAGCAAGCCCCTTGGAATCAGGTGCAAATATTTACTCTCACTATTGACTAGGCATCCAGCGTTGTTGTGAAAGGTACTCTCGGTACTCTCCTAGTATCTAATAGATATGCAGGTATACTGATTAATCCTGTATCTACTCATTCCTTTTTATATAGTAGTTTTGCATCATGTTTAGTCATTGCTACTAGTAGATTGGGTTTTCTTCTAGAAGTTAGTACTAGTGGGTAAGCTAGTAGTGGTGCAAGAGTTTGTTCAAGACATACATGTGATTGTCTCAGGTAAGACACTAAGTGCATATCTCATTGTTTTGGGCATGGTAGACTTTGACATTATATTAGGCATGGATTGATTAGTGGATCATGGAGCTTTAGTCAACTGTAGGAAGAAGCATGTGGCACTATATGCTTTAGACGGAGAGTCACTGCTCTTGCAAGGGAGATTGGATACTTCTACTGCAAGTATCATTTTGGCTAATAGAGTGGCATATCTCTTGTCTAGTAAATATCAAGCTTGTCTAGCCTATGTGGAGACATAGGAGGAATCAATGCCCCGCATAGAGGAGATTGAGATGGTATGCTAGTATAGGGATGTGTTCCTAAAGAAGTAGCATGTTTTGCTGCCTAGGAGGGAGATGAATTCACCATTGAGTTGTTGCCCAAGATGGCTCCTATAGAGCTTATGGAGCTGAAGGTGCAACTATAGGAGTTACTAGATTAGGTCTCATTTGCCCTATTATTTCACCATGGGAAGCTCTTGATTGTTTTACCGCAAGTGCACGGGCTATTTTAGGATAGCTTATGCAAGTACGGGTCGATCCCACGAGGACTTGATTTAAAATGGAGTTTTCAATAAAATCTAATTATTTAAAATTAAAAATAAATCACTCACAATTACTGGAATTATTAAAATGAGAATCAATGTTTAGATCTAATAAACTTCTCAAAAATACAGAATTTCCAGTTCTTAAAGAAAACAAACAAAATCAAATAATGAGAAAAAACTACTTCCCTAGATCAATTTTCATCAAAATCTTCACTTCTGGTCTTCTAAAAGCTGATCCTCCTTTACAGATATCTTCAACCCGTTCTTGATTAGTGATCCACCGGTTGGATTTGACAAATTCTTCAAAATGGTCAAGATCTGGGCTAAATTGTGATTTCAAGATTTGGACGACTCAGATTGATTTTTGAACTTCAGATCTAAGATCAGAAGCGTTGGTTATGTCTAGAGATGTCCTAATAATGAATCTGTAAAATTAATTTGAATTCCATTAAGAAACAAAGGAGAAAACGAGGATTTTGTTTTGATTAAGGCTAAACTGTTAAGAGGTTAGGCCTTAATTGATCTGGTATGGATTGAGCTATTCATGAATAAGAAAAACGCAGATAAAACAAAACTGGAATAAAGCAGGACACAGATGGAATTAATAGAAAAGGCCAGAATTGTAATTTCATTTAAAGAAAGAGGGCAAACTTGGAATTTCGTAAAAATTTGGTTTTAAAGAGAAAACCCAGGAAACCCGATGAAGAAGGTGGGGAAGAAGGAGAGGAAAAGAGGAAGGAGCAAAGAGGAAGGGAAGAAGAGGGAAGGGACGCGGGAGGAAAACCCGCTTCGGGTTTCCTTCCCCTAGACCGTCTGACGATGATGCCTTGGCCGCCAACGACAGAGAACGTCGGAAACGCGTAGACAGAGGGAAAAACCAGGGAGATGGAGAAAACCGGCACTGGTCGACTGGTAATGGACTGGCGCCTGATTCTGACAGAACCAGAACCTCACGAAGGCAAAGAGAGAGAGAGAGAGAGAGAGAGAGAGAGAGAGAGAGAGAGAGAGAGAGAGAGAGAGAGAGAGAGAGAGAGAGAGAGAGAGAGAGAGAGAGAGAGAGAGAGAGAGAGAGAGAGAGATGGTGGGCGTGGGAGGGGTTGGTCGGTGGGGTGGAGATGAAATCTGGGTTGAGGGAGAACAAGAGAGAATAGAGGATATGAGGGTGGTGCTGTGCGTTGTCGGTCTAGAGAGGGTGCGATCTGGGTGTCATGCAGTGTTGCGTGGACCAGACTGGGCAGAGGGGGACGACGCCCAAGCGTCGTCTAGAGCAAAGGCAGATGCTCTGGTATAATGGATGATTGGGGATGTTGGTGCTGGAATGGGGGAGCCAGGTGAAGTCGTCAAATGACTAGTGCATAGCCAGTGGAGTTGGATGGTGGAGGAGATGGGAAGACCTGGAAAGTGGTGTGGCGCGACAGGGAAGAAAAGAAACCAATGAGAAGAAAAGAAAAAAATTAGAAATGACTAGGAAGAAGGAGACGAGAAGGCAGAACACTGGTGGAAGCTAGGGCAAACGACAGATGGGAAGTAATGGGTAGTGGGAAATAAGGATTAGATGATGAGCTAACTCAACAGAGGGAAGGTGGTTAAGAGACTGGAAACGAAAAAAAACAAAACCTGAAAGGAGAGACTGGAACGATGGGCATGAGAGAATAGGGAGCAGGGTAGTGAAGAGGAAGGTGGGGATGAGAGATGGGATTTTCACGGGTGAGAGATAGAGGGAGAAATGAGGGGGAGAAGAAGGGAGAATTGGGTACGGTTGGGGAAGAGAGGAAGATGAGAAGAGAGAAAGAGAGGTGCGTTGAGAAGGGAGAGGGAGTAGAAGGAGAGGAAGATAAAACTATATAAGAAGAGAGAGTTGGGTACGTGAGAATGAGGAAGGGAAAAAGAAAAAGGAAAGAAGGAAAAAGAAAGAAAAAGGAAAGAAGGAAAGAAGGAAAAGGAAAGGAAAAAGGAAAAGGAAAGAAGGTAAAGAGAAAAAGGAAGGGAAAAAGGAAAAAGGAAGAGGAAAAGGAAAAGGAAAAGGAAAAAGAAAAAGAAAAAGAAAGAAAAGAGAAAAGAGAAAAGGAAGAAAAGGAAAGAAAGAAGTGGGGGAAGGAGTTGCCCTTTACATGTTCTTTCCATTTTGTCCATGATTTTTATTCCATCCATCTCCATGGGTGATCTGGTCCATCCATTGCCCTTTAAGATGATCTGCACCGTTATCTTTTAATCACAGCCGTCCGTGCATCCTTTGGTTGATCTGCAAAAGAATAGACTAAATTAGACTCATCTGAACCGTACATTAGTCATCTAATAAGCTCTAATGATCATCTGACCGTTGATTTTGACAAATTAAGGTTTGGATGGTCAATTGGATTTATATTCAAAATCAAGCTAAGTTTTGTAAAATTGAACGGTTAGATGATCTAATTGAACGCTAAATTAGGGGAATTTTGACCAAAATTAAACACTTAACAGAAGCTCCAATCGTGTTTGTGAAGAAGAAGGACAACTCTTCATGGATATGTGTGGATTATAGGAAACTGAACAGGGTCATAGTGAAGAACAAGTATCCTTTGCCCTCTAAATAAGAAGAACGAGGATTTTTTTTGGACAAAGGACTATGAGAGGAGCTTCCAAGCACTGAAGGGGAAGCTCACATCTACATTTATTTTTTCCTTACCAAAGGGAAACAACAGCTTTGTGCGATACAATAATGTCTTATAAAAGGGGTTGGGGTGTGTTCTTATACAAAATGGTAGAGTTATTAAATGTGTTTCTAAACAGTTGAAGAAATTGGAGCAAAATTACCCCAAGCATGATTTGGAGCTAACTGCAATTGTGTTTTCTCTAAAGATCTAATGACACTATTCGTATGGAGAGAAGTTTGATGTTTTCATGAACCACAAGAGCCCCAAGTACTTAGTTTCATAGAGCGACTCAAAATGAGGTAGAGGCATTAGATAGAGTACTTTATAGACTTTGACTTCGCTATACAGTATCATTTGGGACAAGGCCAATGTGGCCACAGATGTGCTTAGTAGGAAGTCAAGTGGTGTGATTTCCAATATCACCACTTGCTAAGCCTTAGTGGATTAGATTTTACAAGCATAGCAGTCTTGTGATGAGACATAGGCTTTGTGTGGTGGAGAAGGCTTTGAGAAGGGGATAGATGGTGGAGTGAGATTCCAATGGTAGATTGGTCATGCCAGCTGCTTTAGGATTGAGATAGGAGCTATTGAAGGAACTCACCATTCCAGGTTCAACATGCATCCATGAGGTACAAAGATGTACCAAAATTTGAGGAGACAATTTTGATGGCAAGGGATGAAGAAAGACAAAGGTGACTACATAGCGCAGTGCATCACATGCCAAATGGTCAAGGTAGAACAACAGAGGCCCACTAGTTTGCTTTAGACTTTAGAACTTTTAGTTTGGAATTGAGACCGCACAACAATGGATTTCATGGTTGGACTACCCAAGACATCTGGTGGGAATGATGCCATTTGGGTTGTAGTGGATCAACTCATCAAATTGGCTCACTTTCTACCCATCAGACAGAGATAGTCCTTAGAAAGCCTAGCCAAGCTCTATATCAGAGAGATAATTAGCTTACACGATGTACCAATGGTGATTATTTCAAGCAGAAACAATAGGTTCAGTTCTCATTTTTGGGGCAATGTGCAGGGAGGGTTAGGCATCTCTATGAATTTCAGTACATCATTTCACCCTTAGATTGATAGTCAGTTTGAGAGGACAACACAAACACTAGAGGACATGTTGAGAGCCTGCACATTAGACTGGAAGGGATTTTGAGACAAACATCTACCTTCTATAGAGTTCTCCTACAATGATAGCTACCACTCTAGCATCGGCATGGCTCCATACAAGGCTTTCTATGGTGCACCGTGCCTCGTGCCAGCATGCTAGAGTAATGTTGGTGAGACACAGTTTGTTAGGTCAGAGTTGATCAAGTAGTGCACCACAAATGTAAGACTAATTGAAAAGCATCTATTGGCACCACATAACAAAAAGAAGAGCTATGTGGATCTATGGAGGAGAGATCTAAAGTTTTATGTTGGGGACCATGTCTTTCTAAAGGTGTCTCCAACCAAGGGTTGTGATGAGAATTAGGGTGAAGGGTAAACTAAACCCTAGATTCATGGGTTCGTTTGAGATTCTCAAGAGGGTAGGAAACTGACTAGCACTTCTAACCTCATTAGTAGAGGTGCACAACATGTTTCATGTGTCTATGTTGAGGAAATGCATGCTAAACCTTACATGTCTTGGACTAGGTTCCAACTGAGTTATAGTAAGGCCTTACATTTCAAGAGCGGCTAATACAAATCCTAAACAGGAAGGAGAAGCCTTGCAAACCTAGATGATCCCCATGGTCAAGGTTCTTTGGCAGCATCATTCATTTGAGGAGGCCACATGGGAGGTTGAGGATGACATGGGATAGATATGCCCAGAATTGTTTTGATGGCATCAGCATGGATGCAATTTCGACAACAAAATTTTTGTAAGGGTGGGAGAGTGTAATATAAGTAAATATCAAATTACATGAATAACATATACATGTACAAAAATAAATGGGGTAATTCTTTTCTTTTTATCTTATGTCGATTACTTATTTTCTTGACTCTCATCATGATTATCATGAAGAATAATCCAATTGGAAGATAGAAGAGAGTGTGATAAAGGGTGGGATGATGCTTAAGGATGGAGCATCACATATATGTGAATGCAAATTAGTTAACGGATGGTTGGATCATCTAGGTCCCATCAATAGATCTCCATTATAGGGAAATAGTATATTTCATTAAAAGTTGATTAAAGAATGAAAATATAGCTTAGGTGGTACGTAATCATGCTAAATTAGGGCACCAACCCAAGAAACCAAGTACTTGGACATAGATCTAAATATACAGAGCACAACAAAGCTACTAATGGATAAGAAACTAAATGTAAAGTGGATCAACTATTGCATAAATCTCTATTGGGCCACCACATGGGAAGTGAGTGTGGGGATACCCGATAATTAGATTCAAGAACCCATTTGCTTGTGTAAACTTGAGTTATAACTCAAATTAGTAAAACAAGGGGTTTTAATTGACGGAATTAGTGGTAGCTGGAAATCCCATGCATGGAAACCAGCCCACCACATGATTCAATGGAAGGGGGCAGCTGGTCTCATGCATGGGGACACCTGTCCACCCCACAAGACTTTGGAGATGTATATAAGGGAGGAGAGGGATGGGTTAGAGAATTTATCCCCAGCCCATGCCCCTACTCCATTTGTGAGCAATAGAGACAAGAAAAGGTAGACTTAGAGAAAGGAGGAAGACTTGAGGGAGGAATGAGAAGACTTGTAACCAAGTTTAGAGGAAGACCCAAGTGGGAATTTCTAGAGTGGTGAAGGAGCCAAGCTGGATGCCATTACCAAAGGAGCTGAACATCTTCACCATTAGTGCTGGAAAATGCAGTAAGGGTTGCTGCCATGGAACACAAAAGGAAACCTAAGAAAAGTTCATGAAAATAGTAGTGAAACGTTCTAAGAAGGAACGAGAATTAGTGATTTGGGGTTGAGCTAGGATGTGGAGGAGTTGGGGTGGAGTTTGGTGGAGAATTGAAGGGTTTTGGGACGTTTGAAGCTAGAAATTGCAATGAAGAGAGGGTGCCCAAGTTGGAAAATGTGCAAAAATAGGGAGCCTCCTTGTAGATATAAAGCAAGTGAGTTGGTGATTTCAATTACTAAGTAGAGAGTATTTGGAAGTTAGTTAATATGGGTTTGAGTTTTAGCCAAAATATCCATGTTTTCATGCTTATTCTCCACCTAAAAGCATGTTGTTACATGTTTTATGGGTCTAGAATTACTATTTGGAGTTGTTTTCTTGATGATTCCCATGCCAATGCTTCATAATGGTTAATGTCTTTGTATGTTATAGTAACTAACTGCATGTTTCCCGCCAAAAGATTGCACAAAATTGGATTCCTTGAATCATGTTTGGAATTAGTTTTGAATGGCTTGATGTGGACTACCATATGGGTATAAACTTGTGCAAAACTTCTAGCAATAAATCACTATTATTTTCCATATTTTGGTGAAGTATTTTTATTAATATAGTTAGAACTAATTGTTCTCTTGTTAGGCTTTAATTTGACTTCAAAAATGGTAGAATTGATGGACTTATGAATAGAAATGGACATTAATTTCCTAGAAATTGAGTTGTCATTTCCTGATTGTTGGAACACCTGTGGACAATAATGTGTTAAGTGATTTTCAAGGACTTATATATGCACATTTCATACCCCTGTGAATAATGATTGCATACTAACATTTTGACTTTCAATTTATTATGTTTAGTATGGAGGTTCATGGGTGAATTGGATGCTCCCTATAGAAAGCCAGTGGGGAGGTGCCTTATACTAATGGCCTTTTGGCCTTTGGTTGATTGGGGGAAAGAATGGGAATTCTTAGGGGATTTGTAAGTAATAGACAATTCTATCAATTGGTTGAGGTTTTAAGAATGAAATGGTTGGATTAGGTGGAGTTCTAACCATGTTTTGGGTGGACATGGTGAAACATCCCTATAGGAATTTCTAGTAGGAAGGTATCTATTTATGGAAGTACCTAGAACATGCTTTGCATGTCTAATTAAACTCTTAAACTTATTAATATGTTAGTAAAAACATCTAGCATAACTTTAAGAAAAGCAGTAACATAAGCTAAGCTTATCACTACTTCAGTAAGGTAACTTCGAAATGGACTAGCCAAGTCAAGTAACTAAACCTACAATAAGATGAAATTTCTCATGAAAAATGGTAGTAACATGAATCTTAGAAATCGTAGAAAAGGAGTGTGAACATTGGTATAGAAGCCATGGTGAGTTTGATATGCTTAAACAAGTGATTGAGTAATGTTGGAGGTGGTTTGGATGAGGGCTAAGTGGTGAATGTGAAACAAGAAATTCTAGCAAAAACCATGTGAATACCTACACTTATTTAACATATTAAATGAATGTAAAACTTTCTAAAACTTAGCACGGATAGTCTTGGACACATTACTGCCTTATAAGATGAACTTTACCAAGTTTTATGCATTAATATCTAGGTTGAATGGGGTTTATGGTATAGGGAATAGGGAATAGGTGTTGTTCCAGCAGGACAATTATGTGTTATAACTTAATGATAGAGGTTGAAAGTACCTCAAATTTAAAGCTAATTTACATGTTAACCACCCTAAGGTGTAAACCTAGGTTTCTATTATAAACTCCCACAATTTGGCATCAAGTTCCAACCTATGGCAGTAGGAGCTTGATGGTGAACTTAACACGTGTAAGAAAGAGGGAGTGGGTGTTGAAAGCCTACCTTTCTCTTAATGAAACTTAGTGACTAGTCTTAGGATATATTCTTATCCTTAATTTTTAGGCTATGAAATGGATTCTACACCTAGGAATAACCTATGGAACAACTGATTGGCAAGTGGGGACATAATGATCATAAGTTACTCACCTAGATTAGAGACATGCATCTAAGTGAGAGGACATGTTAACTCCTTGGGCAAAGATATGGGTCCTGTTGTTTCCAGCCAAGTGTATGATTCAAAAAGTGAAATGTAGCTCTCCTATAACCCTTAAATGATACCCTTGATCAGTAGGTGGAACAAGGGTGATGAGCTAGTACCAATGGTTAACTACATACCCTAGAACTAAAAGAATAGCTTACCCACCTTACCATGAAAAGTCAATACCTTGGAAGTGTGACGACCCGGGTTTTCTCATGCATTTTTAAATGCAATATCTAATTTCTAAGGTGGGATGCATCCCTATTTGAAAACCATTTTATAAAAAACCATGCAATGCAGCGGAAAATCTTTTGTTTTAAACTCATTTTGAAAACCCCGAGTGTCATTTGCTTTCACAACAATCAAAGTGGTTTTTGAAAAACTTCAAAAATCATAAATGTTTTTCCCCAGGTCTATCCAGTCACAACACGCTGCCCAACTGTAAATAAATACATGTCCAAAGGGTTGAGAGTTTACTTAATTGTATAATTGTCTCCTTTTTTATTCACTTGCTCGTAGCACTAACATAGGCGTTCTCTACGCATGGATGGAACTATCTTGAAAAATGTTAAGGATAGGGTGAGTATATACTATACTCAGTAGGAGTCTATCACTACTAGTTTTGCAATGCATGGTATGTTTAAAATCATATGCTCTTAAAAACATGTGCATGTTCGACCAACCACCTTCAATGTCGATATTAAAAACCACTGTCGATTTGAAGTACTGACGACTTAAACAATAGCATAATCCAAGTCGAAAGTATCATATATCATAATTATTTTTTTATGCATAATATGCTCAACTAAATCCAACTCATGGATATCTGGTATGGTATGGTCGACCAACCTCATGTCATGCCATATGCAATGCAAGTAAATCATCAAACCATAGGGTCCAACTATGCCCATGACCTCGCCGCCGTGTGGTCCCCGGGTACTTGAGGACACAGTGTCATAGCCTCCACGGGACATATGACACATCGACCCAGTGCCGTGACACCAGTGGTAGCTCCCTGTACCACATGTAGTCAACGTAGGGACATGCCCTTTTTGGGTGTGGTACCCATTCCACCTAATAGTGGTAGAGGCTGGAGGCCAACCCAGACCTCTCGACATAGTGCCCACGAGCTTATTAGCTCAAATTATATAAGATCAAACAAGCGAAAACATCTTTTTCAAAACCTGTCCTCTTTGGGTCCCTCACAACTGCCTACCTAGCGTCTTTTGGGCACTCCAGCATCTTTTGGTAACCCTCAAGGACATGCAATTTTTCAAGAACTCAATGCTCACAAATCATGCAATATATGCAATTGTTTGCAAAACATGTCTATGCATAATGTATGTATCATATGCATGCTGAATTCATTTATATGCTAAACAAGTCATATACTCATACTTAAAACATGCATTCTCAAAACAATCATAGCTCTTTTTAAAAAAGTCTAGTAGTGATAAAGCACCTACCTCAAAGTTTCCTGGAGTCACATCCTTTATCACTCAACCCGTCCTTGGGTCTCATTTATAAATTCTTGGGTATGAATGGATACAAGGAGTCCTTATCAATTTCATTCTATTTAGACATTAGATCACTAGATCTACCGTTTAGGGTCAATGGTTCTTGCCTAATTCATTGTCAGGCTAGATATGGATCTACTATTTGGATCTACTATTCAATAGTTAAACTCTATAAATTGTTCTCTGATCTAACTTTAAAGTCTCATTAGGTCCGCGTGTCCCAATTCCCAGGTGCGTGCGTGCCTAAAGGCCGTGCCAGGGACCGCATTTTGCACGTGCACATGCATGCTCAAGCGACGCACTATGACGTACATCCTGAATGGCATTGCACGGACGCACCTTTGGTGTAGCATGGCACATCTCAGCTCCCAGGGCACCCCGTGCATCCTGGTCAAGCCAGGACCCATGCCCCATGTCGTGCGCGCACCCGAAGGCCGCACCTAGGATAGTGTACGCACTGTCATACACCCAGAACCCATCCGACGGACCCAGTCCCAGGTGCAGGTGGAGCATGGTGTCCTTAGGATGCCTGGTTCGTGCAAGGTCGGCCCAAGCCGACTTGGAGCATTTTCCGGCCAGGAACCCGACTGGAAAATGGCTGGGAAAAGAAGATGCTTGGTTTCGTTTAGGGCCAGCTAGAACCAGCTTGGTTGTTTTCCGGCTGGGAAGACCGGTTGGAAAGAGACCAGATCCGGCATGGATCTGGCCTGGGGGAAGCAAAACAAAGAGAAACAAGGGGAAAATGGCTTACTTGGTTAGCCTGGGGACGCCCTTTTCCCGATGGGTGTGCCTGCTCGCCAGAACTCATGAAGAAGGGGGAAAACCCCACTTCCAATGATGCCAGAGGAACAAGAGGGGAGGTGGGGAGATGGGTAAAGGGATGGCTGGCTAGACTTGGGCCTGGCCATTGCCAAAAAATGCAGAGGATGGGTTTGAGACAGGTTTCCAATTTTGCCAGAAACCCCAGTCTCAAAACAACCGGAAAATCACATTTTTGGAGAGGGGGAGATGGGGCTTTTTATAGCCCTGCTATGGCGGTGCTGCCCTTAGCGGTGGCAGATTTCTCTGGAAACCAGGGTTTCCAGAGAAATCTAGAGGAAGAAGACGATGGGGGGCCATTATCAAAACGGCCCCCTATGTTTTCTATCTTTTTAGTTTTCTGTTTAAATTTCAGAACTGCCCCTGATCTTTAAACGGCCGTAACTTCTTCATACGAACTCCATTTTTAGCGTTCTTTGAGGCGTTGGATTCCATTTTTTGAGTAGAATCTAATGGCACCAAGTTTCCTCACAAATTCCTTCATTTAATATTTTAAATATAGTAAAACATTTAACACAGTTCATGTCCTATAAGATGTCCAATTTTTGTTAAAAATAACGTAAATTGCTCGGGCGTTACACTTTGAGTTTTTTTCCTTGCCTTGATTTCAAAAAGAATAGGTTAGTACACTATTTCCACTTTGCCTTTCTTTGCTTTCACTTTCTTTTGCTTTATCTTTCTTTTCTTTGTTTCCCCCTTAATATCTTGCCGCTATTTTCTTGATCGTTTATCAGGGCTTCAAGTTTGTTCTCCTCTTGTAGTGAAAGTCAAAAGAAAAGGAAACTTGGATCATTTACCTTCCTCTTTGATTCACAACTTGTTACTTCTTTAGATCCATTTTGTTAAGAGTTATCTCCCATGCATAATTCAACACATCTAACATCTTTTCTCTTAGATTCTTTCTTGGGATCTCTTGTCATGCTGATATACTTGAGTTTACAAGCACGAGGGTGTGTTGAAGTGGATATTTAGAGTAGATTTCATGTTCTTGAATTGACTGCAATTTCCAGCATTATGTATATGTTTTATGTCTTCAACTTTTTGGATGTAATTGGTACTATTTTCATTATATTACCTTAAGTTCTTGTTTGCACTTGTTTCTAGTAGTGAAGAACTATTGAATTGAATGTTTTAATGCATATAAATTCATGATTTTATGTGTTGATTACCTGGAAATTTGGAAACAGCATGATGCTGGAATTTCCATCAACATAGAAATATCACCTTGTTTATGCTAAATTCTTTACATTATTTACTACTTGTCTTAGTTATGCTTTAGGAAATTAATTAAGATTTTAAGTTGTGTGTTTAGTTATTAGAGTAGATTGCATGATTGTTAGCTAGAGGTCTATTGATTTCAGTCTATATTTACCCCATAAATCATGTGCATAAATCCATTGTTCATGTGCATGGTTTTAAGGTGTTTTTCTTTAAAAAATTCTAAAATTCTAGTTCTAATTCATGCATTCCATGTTAGATTAATTTTGCATTATAGTTCATGCATATTGTTATGATCATGCATGCATCATACTACTTTGTCATATATATACATCCTTATGCTTACATACAATATACTATGTATAAATATATACATATGGTCAAAATCATGAGAAATAGTTAATATCTCAAAACATAATCATATCTAGCTTATGTTGAGTTGATAAATCATCCAAACTCTGCTAGAAATACTCCCTCATTTGGGTAGTATCAGTAATCCACAGTTACCTGACATCTCATCATGCCATATCATAAGGCATTTCACTATACCATGCATCATAATGCAAAAATACTCAAAGGACTACTGTGGGGAGGACCATGGTTGTCACAGTGGTGGCCTTCCCATAATTGCCCCACCCGACTTTTCTCCTCATTTAGGCTTGGTATCTATATAATAACAAGATTTATAGAGTGGGTGGCCAAACCCTACTAACACTCCTAGCATAGCATCCCTAGGCCTATGCCTGTTTAAAACAAAAGAACAAGCCTCCATGCTGGTATGTAAAGTAATTCTTATACGTATCAAACAATCTGTCTATTTACTTAGGGCTGGAATATCTTCTAGTTCCCTATTCACTTAGAGATTTTTCCTCAATTCTAACTTAACGATTTCAAATGTGTTTGGTTGGATCATAAGGGTTTTAAATCGGTTTAATACAAGTATTTACATTATACTTGTTAACATTTCCAAATATAAGATCATGTATACAACATGTACTTCTCATGTAGATGCATTCATAAAATCCTCCTACATTCAAGTAGTGATCCATCTCTTCATATCTTCCATGATCCTAACTGATGTATGTAATTTGTAAATCCATACATACTGTCAAAATATATACAATCTGAATAATCCTATATTTTTTATCCTATCTATATTCTTTGTTTACTATTGTCCTTTGATATAAAGGATCTAGATCTTGTGTCTTATCATGATTTATCTTCCTCAGATAGTGTTTATCCTATTGATCAATAGATCTGATGGTTAGAATGATCTTCTAATCTTTCAGATCTAAGTATTTTCTATTCTAAGTCTTTGTGTATTCCTTTCTTTGATCTTCATCTTTCATAGATCCTTTGATCAACAATTTATACTTGTTGATAAAGATGAAGGGCTTAGATCTTCTATCATCTAGTTCTTCTTTGATCTAAGCTTAGTTGTTTGATCATCCCTAAGGAGGATGATCTTAGTTCTCTTCCTTGAATCATAATTGATCAAGGGTTTAGATCTTTTATTTGATCTAAGTTCTTCTAGTTGATCTAAGATCTTCTATTCTATTTGATCTAAGTTGCAAGCAATATATATATATATATATATCATCAAGAAGTATCTATTTCTTTTTATTGTTCTTGATCATTCAAGATCCAATGGATCTTGTTTGATCATCCTTATCTTACTTACAATTTTTATTAGAGTTATATAATTTATTAACCTTTTATGCTCTTATTATTATTATTTAACCAATTAATGTTTTACTGGTTGAAGGTAACTTATTTAAGCCTAAGTCTAGACTGCTCCTCTTATTTCCAATTGGCTAAGGCTGACTAGTTGAATGGGTGAACACAAAGTGATTACTTCAATCCTCATGTAAGGAGGCATTTAGAACTAACAAACATCAATAGAAGGTAGGGAAAGAACAAGGCTCTATTAGAAAACCCCATAAGCATCACGTTCAATATTCACTAGAGTGACCTTAGCTTAACCTTTCATAAGGTTCCTATGAGCATCTTAACCCTAAGTACTCTTTCTAATTGATTTTAATTAAGTCCACGAATATTTAAAATGTCATTCATGGGATTTATTATTCACCTACTTTGGGCCAAGGATTTTATAATCCTTATATTGTCCTACTAATTATAGCCCTTACTAATTAAGTCCAAGTCAAATAATTCGCTCTTATTTGTATCATGAAACTCTACTTTCTACTTAGATTCCATTTTTGGTGTTTTATGCTCTTTATCTCATAACTACTTTAAGAATAAAATCTACTAATAAAATTTAACCATAAATGAATTATAACTTTAAAGCATAAAACTACATAATTGGAGAACCTAATGATAATGGTACAAGATACTTAAGATTACACTAGCATGATTTCTAACTAATGTACTTTATCTAATAAACTCGAATTAAACTATCATGGACCAAAGGTACCATCTCATACCATAGTCTAATCTAACATGAAATCCTATGTGACGACCCGGGTTTTTTATGATGCAAGTTTGATAAAAAGGCTCGATCTCTTGTTTTAGAAATATGAAATGCATGAAAATCTTTTTGTTTTGGAAAGCAATCTTTTGTATAAAACCCTGAGTGTCAAAACACATTTTCAAATTATATAGCCATAGCATAGTTTTAAATTGACTCTATTCCCAAGAAAGTGTTAGTCACAACCTTAGTTACAGAGAATAACTACAATCAAGTAACATTGAAAGATAAGGTAGGGGTTTACTTACTAGCACTTAGTTTGGATGTTCTCTATCACGGGTCTTGTCGCCGTATATCCTATCCTTAAGTGTTTACTTTGTGTTTGAAAAATGTTGAGGATTGGGTGAGTATATACTATACTCAGTAGGAGTCCATCACTACTAGTTTTACAATGCATGCTATGTTTAAAATCATATGCTCTTTAAAACATGTGCATGTTTGAACACTCATGTTCAATATCGATATTAAAAACCATTGTCGAATTGGAATACTGATGACTTAAAGAATTGCATAATCCAAGTCGAAAGTATCATATATATCATAAACATAATGACATGCATAAGATGCTCAACTGAATCCAACTCATGGATATATGGTATGGTCGACCAACCTCATGTCATGCCATATGCAATGCAAGTAAATCCTCAAAACATAGGGCCACTATGCCCATGACCTCCTCACCGTGTGGTCCCCGGGTACCTAGGGACACTCGATCATAGCCTCCACGGGGCATATGACACATCGACCCAGTGCCGTGACACCAGTGGTAGCCCCCTGTACCACATGCAGTCAACGTAGGGACATGCCTTTTTTTGGCGTGATACCCTTTTCACCTAATAGTGGTAGAGGCTGGGAGGCCACCCCAGACCTCTCGGCATAGCACCCACGAGCTTACTAGCCCAAATCATATACAATCAATCAAGCAAAAACCTCTTTTTCAAAACCTGTCCTCTTTGAGTTCCTCACAATTGCCTGGCCCTCACAACTGCCTACCTAGTGTCTTTTGGGCACTCCGGTGTCTTTTGGTAACCCTCAAGGACATGCAATTTTTCAAAACTCAATAACCACAAATCATGCAATTTATGCAATCGTTTGCAAAACATGTTTATGCATAATGTATTTATCATATGCATGCTGAATTCATTTATAAAATTAAGTCATGCTAAATAAGTCATATCTAAAATTAAGTCATGCTAAACAAGTCATATAATTTATACTTAAAACATATATTCTCAAAACAATCATGGGCTCTTTCTAAAAGTCTAGTAGCGATAAAGCACCTACCTGGTTTGGTCACGCTAGCTCCCTTGTCCTCGTATGCTCCTGCTCATAGTTTAGGGGAACAAGGTTAGCTTGGCCTATTTCTATAGGTTTTAGAATAGTTGATCTCACTTCTTAGGCATTAAGGGTTCATTCTCATGCCTATGGGTCTCCTAAGGTCCTAACTAGGCCTTGCTATCGTCAGGTTTACAAAGGTTTAGTGGCCCCGCACCACTACCATAGTTTAAGGGTCATGCCCACCTTATATAGGGCCTTGATCAAGTATTTTATAGTCTAGGTGTATCCGCATCATCGATACGGACACAATGCCTTTCACGGTGCCTCAATCGGAGCCCTAGAACCCAAGTTATGGGCATTTTAATATCAAGTGTACATAGAAGGCCATACGAGGTGGAAGCCCGGGACGCGTTAGCGTCCCGCATCAACGGCGCGCGCCCTAGCGGGCGCGTCTGCAGACGCACTTGGCTTTCGCCCAACTTTTTCATTTGCAGGCGTCCATGGACGTGCCCACTGGTTTCTCTCTAACGCGGTCGATGCGTTTTCGTCCTGTGGGGACCGGGGCATCCTCGGGACACCCTAGTTCGACCCTGTCGAACCAGTGCACCCTAGGCACCGTCCCTGGGTCCTTTGTGGCTCCTTAGAGGCCCATTTTGCATGGTTTTTCATGCAGAAGCTTGGGGAAACCCACCCTAAGTCTAAGGGGGAGATGGGTTTGGAGGGGTTTTGGGCATACCTGGTTCGTGGCCGGGTTTTCCCCACATTTTCTCCTCTTGCCTGCCTCTCCATGACGGGTTTTTCCCAAGCTTTTGGGCTGGCATTGGAGGTGCCCAAGAGCTCTATTTATAGAGCTCAAAGAGGGTTCTAGAGGGGGTTCTTACCGCCATGGAATGGCAGTGGAGAAACCTCCAGAATGGCGGTGGTTTCTCCTCTGCACACTGCCGTTCTAAAACCCTCTAGGAGGTTGAAGAAGAGGGGTGCCTGTATCAAAATGGGTCCCTGTTTTTTGCAGGCCAAATCCATTTTTAATTTAAATTACATTTTTGCCCTTGAACTTCAAAGGGCCATAACTTGCTCATTTTAACTCCGTTTTGAGTGATTTTGGTCTTGTTGGATTCCTTTTTCCGAGACACACCTAAGGTTACTACTCTCAGGACCAAATTTCTAGTTCCAGTCAGGGTAAATAGTGAAATGACCAAAATACCCTTATCTCCAAAAAGTGAATTTTTCATTACTAACTTGGGATTTCAATGTTACAAAAATGGAGTCATTACATCCTAGCATGGTCCTAAGTTACATTCGCATAAAATCATACCAACATGATTCTAAGTTACAATTCATCATTCATGAATAATTTTATGGACATTTCAAATGAAGTTATACTAAAATAATCTATCATGGATCCTATATTCATGAAATAAATTAAATGAAATCAATGCATAACTTAAGCTAATCCATTTCTCATTATTAAAGCTTTTAATTATGATCCAACCATTAGATCTTAGGTCTTTTCCTTTTAATCAAGGGTTTCAATTAATTTTAGGGCTTTTACTCCATTAAGGTCCAAGATCATATCCCTTTGTTTTTGGTCATATTCAGTCCATGATCTCAATGGATTCCATCATAATATTATTCATTCAATCCATCCCAAGGATCTAATCATACTTGATTTCATTGATCAAGTGGATCCCTCTGTATTTTTAGGGTTTTCCTATCATAAAGGATAGATCCCTTAATCTATCTTAGATCTGTTATGGATATCACTTGATTTCAAAATTATATCATCGGTAAATTAGATTCCCAAAATTTGATTAGCTCAGATCTTGAAGATCATGAAAATTAGAAACTTAATTCTTGAAAACAGAAATTTTCTAGAATGCTTTTATCAATATTATGGTTTCAGAAGAAAATAGATGTTATAAGCTTTCCATAGCTTCTTTCTAATCTCAATTCGGAGTTCAGATGACTCCATAATTGAACTGTGAAGTTCACAACCATTCATAGGGTCCAAATTTGATCTAGGCCTAGTGGAATGGACGGCCCGAATTGATCCGGCGGAGTGGGCCAATCGGGCAGAGCGGTCGACGCACGCCCATTACTAGGACGCACATGTAACGCGCGCCCTCATGACCTGCGTTGTCGCACAGTGGTCCTGTCGGGACGACATTGCATGTGGTGCACGCGCACAGAGACACTCGCACAAGATGCATCTTGCAAACCCAATTTGATTTGGCAGATCAGACAATCCATTTTGGACCATCCAATCAATCCTCTTCAATCAAAGGCTCAAAACTCTATAAAATTTCTTGAAACTTCTACCCTAGTTGTTTTGGACCCTTCTGAAGTGATTGGATGGCTTAGGTTTTCCATCTGAGCCCTCCATGATCTAGAATTGAAGGGTTCTAGTCCTTGCTTTATTTTAATAAATTTTAACCTAAAACTAATTACATAAAAATAGAATTACATAAAACAACATGAAATAAGTATAGGAAGTGTTTCCACCTACCTAATTGGAGAAACAACATAGATTTGAAGCCCAATTTGAAATAAATACCCTTTGATGATAAGATAGCCCGATAGTCCCTTGTTTTGTGATTTTTTATTGATTGCACCATTGGATCTTGAAATTAATGTGGGGTTTTGTAGATAAGGTAGTCTAGGATTGTATGGATGGTGGGATTTGTGAAATTGAATTTGGAACAAAGTGCCTAATTGAATTTAGGTCTCTTGTTCCAATTAGAGAGAGGAGAGAGAAAGTGCAAGAAGGGAGATTTTTGGGAGTTTTGGAATTTTGGAAAGGAATCTAGATCTGGTTATTCAAAGTAAAAAAAAAAAATATTTTTTGGGAATTTTAATGAAAATTTTTGGAGGATTTTTGGAGGGGTATTTATAGGTGTTTTGTATTTTTCATAATTACTTGTAATAATTATATTTTAATTCTTTTAAATATTAAATTAACATTGGATTCTCCCCTACCACCTCCTTCTCCACTAGAAAATGGTAGTAGTTTGACCACTCATTACATGTTTTCTAGCTGTTGGATTTGTTTGTGGCCCCCTTGTGGGCCCCATGGGGGTGTGGAAGGACCATTTTGCCCTTTTATGGAGAAAAATCCAAGTTATTCTCCCAAACTTGGAATTGAGCATACTTAGTGGCATTGGATTTGTATTTTGAGTACATTCTAAATATTGATGTCTCAGATCTTGGTTATGGGTAAAATGATAAAATGAAGAAAATTAGGGATTTTTCATTTTAACTCAAAATTGAACGTACTTAGTGTCATTTCGATCAGTTTTTCGAGTACATTCATAATTTCTAAGTTTTTAATCATGTTTTAATCTCTATAAAAAGAGAATTTTCAATAACCTAATATTCTAGCCCAGAATTTCTAAAAATTCAAACTATATTGATTTTCTCAATTAATTTACAAAAATTGGGGTTATTATATATGTATGCATGTATGCATGCATGCATGTAATATCTTGCCACCTTTGATTTTGATAAGGAGAGCTCATCTTGTGTGGATAAAGGTCATTGCATGCATGGGGTTTTTGACTACCCTGAAAATTATATGGACACCCCTACTTCACTTTGAACTCTTCCACTCTTCATTGTTGAGTGTTAAGCCCCTAAATTCGCTTGGATCAGGGACTAGCTTCTTTTTAAGGTCCAAAGTAAAAAAAATTGCAATTTTCTACTTTCAACCAAAATCATGTAAAATGCAAAATAAACCTTATTTAGAAAAAATTTAAATGATTAAAGATGTATAAATTCATTTTTATAGATATTCTTAATAATAATTATGTGTTAACTAGTAATGTTGGATGATGGGTCTGGGACACGTGAGGCTCTATGAGGAACAGGCCTCCATTGATAATGTGATTTAACATTTATTGATGTGGTTTTAAGAACTTATGACTCTTTGAATGTGTTGTATTCATCAGAATAATTTTGTAATTAGCATGGTTTTCCTTGACACAAATGCATTGAGAATTTTATACTTATATGTACGTAGTTAGTTTGGATCCTATATAAGTGTAATGCCCCAGCAATTTACACTTATTTTTAATGAAAGTTGAACATTCTATAGGAAATAAGCTGAGTTAAAAGTTTCATTTTATTTAAAATAGTAAACTAAGGAATTTGTGAGGAAACATAGTACCATTAGATTCTACTCGAAAAATGGAATCCAACGCCTCAAAAATCACCCAAAATGGAGTTTGTATGAAGAAGTTACAGCTGTTTAAAGATAGGGGTATTTTTGAAATTTAAATAGAAAAAACGAAAAAGACGAAAAACGCAGGGGGTCGTTTTGATAACGGCACCCCCTGTCGTCTTCAACCTCCAGACCCCTCCAGAAACCCGTTTTTCTCAATTTCTTCAGAACACCCCAGGGGAAAGGGCGGCACCGCCTTCTCCCCTCTATAAAAGCCCCATCTCCCCCTCTCAAAAACACGAGTTTTCCAGCATTTTTGGACTGGGTTTCCGGCAAAAACTAGAAACTCGTCTTTCTGCATTTTTCGGCAACGGCCAGGCCCAAGTCAGGCCGGCCATTGCCATTTTTCTCCATGCCCTTTCTCCTTTCCGGTCTGGCAATAGGGTTTTCCCCCTTGTTTGAGTTTTCCGGTGAGCAGGCACACCCACCGGGGAAAAAGGGCGTTCCAGGCCATAGGTAAGCCGTTCCTCCACTTTTCCTCTCCGTTTTGCTTCCCCAAGGCCAGATCCATGCCAGATCTGGTCTTTTCCAGTCGTTTTCCAGCCAAATTCCTGGCCAAAAAATGTTCCCAAGCCGGTTCAGCCGGCCTTCTATGAACCAGCCAGTTTTTCCAATCGAAATTCCTGGATAGAAGACGTTCCCAAGCCATTCAGACGGCCCTACACGAACAAGGCATCCTAGGGACGCCATGCTTCACCTGTACCTGGGACTGGGTCCCTGGGACGGGTTCTAGGTGTACGACAGTGCGTACACTGTCCCAGGTGCAGCCTTCGGATGCGCACGCGATATGGGGCACGGGTCCTAGCTCAACCAAGATACACGAGTGTCCTGGGAACTAGGGCACATGGACCTAATGAGACTTTAAAGTTAGGATTAGAGGATAAATTACAAAGTTTAACTATTGGAAAGTAGATCCACACCATAGGATCTAGCCTGACGAATGAATTAGGCAAGGACCATGGACCTAATAGGCAGATCTAGCGATCTAATGTCTAAATATAATGAAATTAATAAGGACTCCTTGTATCCATTCATACCCAGGAGTTTATAAATGAGACCCAGGAACGGGTTGAGTGATAAAGGACGCGACTCCAGGAGACTTTAAGGTAGGTCCTCTATCGCTACTAGACTTCTTAAAAAGAGCCATGATTGTTTTGAGAATGCATGTTTTAAGTATACGTATATGACTTGTTTAGCATATAAATGAATTCAGCATGCATATGATAAATACATTATGCATAGACATGTTTTGCAAACAATTGCATATATCGTATGATTTGTGAGCATTGAGTTCTTGAAAAATTGCATGTCCTTGAGGGTTACCAAAAGACGCTGGAGTGCCTAAAAGATGTTGAGTAGGCTGTTGTGAGGACCAGGCAGTTGTAAGGGACCCGAAGAGGACAGGTTTTGAAAAAGAGGTTTTTCGCTTGTTTGATCTTATATGATTTGGGCTAGTAAACTCGTGGGTGCTATGCCGAGGGGTTTGGGTTGGCCACTCAGCCTCTACCACTACTAGGTGGGATGGGTACCACCCCCAAAAAGGTCATGTCCCTACGTCAACTGCATGTGGTACAGGGGACTACCACTGGTGTCACGGCACAGGGTCGATGTGTCATATGCCCCGTGGAGGCTATGACGCTGTCCTCAGGTACCTGGGGACCACACGGCGGCGAGGTCGTGGGCATAGTTTGGGCCCTATGGTTTCATGGATTTACTTGCATTGCATATGGCATGACATGAGGTTGGTCGACCATACCAGATATCCATGAGTTGGATTCAGTTGAGCATCTTATGCATATCATTATGTTTATGATATATGATACTTTCGACTTGGATTATGCTATTCTTTAAGTCATCAGTATTCCAGTTCGACAATGGTTTTTAATATCGATATTGAACATGATTGTTCGAACATGCACATGTTTTTAATGAGAATATGATTTTAAACATAGCATGCATTGCAAAACTAGTAGTGATAGACTCCTACTGAGTATAGTATATACTCACCCTATCCTTAACATTTTTCAGGATAGTTCCACTCACAAATAGAAGACGTCTCAAAAGATATTAGTGCTAGGAGCAAGTGAATAAACAAAGGAGACAACTATACATGTGAGTAAACTCTCTACCCGTTGGACATGTATTTGTATTTAATTATAGTTGGGCTGTGTGCTGTGACTAGATAGACCTGGGGAAAAACATTTATGATTTCTAAAGTTTTTCAAAAACTACTTTGGCTGTTGTGGAAGCAAATGACACTCGGGATTTTTCAAAATAAGTTTAAAACAAAAGATTTTCCGTTGCATTGCATGGTTTTTATAAAAATGGTTTTCAAATAGGGATGCTGTGACGACCCGGGTTTTTTATATGATGCAATTTGATAAAAAGGCGAGATCTCTTGTTTCATAAGTATGAAATGCATGAAAATCTGTTTGTTTTGGAAAACAATCTTTCATAAAAACCCCAAGTGTCAAAACACATTCTCAAATTATCTAGCCATGGCAAAGCTTAAATCAATATTATTCCCAAGAAAGTGTTAGTCACAGCCCCAGCTATTGGAGAGTAACTACAATCAAGTAACATTGAAAGATAAGGTAGGGGTTTACTTACTTGCACTTAGTCTGGGTGTCTTCTATCACAAGCGTTCCTTGCCCTTAAGTATTTACTTTGTGTGTGAAACATGTTGAGGATTGGGTGAGTATGTACTATACTCAGTAGGAGCCTATCACTACTAGTTTTATAATGCATGCGATGTTTAAAATCATGTGCACTTTCAAAACATGTGCATGTCTGAACACTCAAGTTCAATATATCAAAAACCATTGTCAAATTGAAATACTAATGACATAAAGGATCACATAATCCAAAATCAAAAGTATCATATACATATATATCATAACATTATGATATGCATAAGATGCTTCATTGAATCCAACTCATGGATATCCAGTATGGTATGGTTGACCAACCTCATATCATGCCATATGCAATGCAAATAAGTCCACAAAACCATAAGGTCCAACTATGCCCACGACCTCCTCGTCGTGTGGTCCCTGGGTACCTGAGGACACTCGGTCATAGCCTCCATGGGGCCTATGACACGTCGACCCAGTGCCGTGACACTAGTGGTAGCCCCCTGTACCACATGCAGTCAACGTAGGGACGTTGTCCTTTTTGGGCATGGTACCCATCCACCTAATAGTGGTAGAGGCTGGAGGACAACCCAAACCTCTCGGCATAGCGCCCACGAGCTTATCAGCCCAAATCATAATCAGATCAAACAAGCGAAAACCTCTTTTTTTTCAAAACCTCTCCTCTTCGGGTCCCTCACAATTGCCTGGCCCTCGGCACTCCAGCGTCTTTTGGTAACCCTCAAGGACATGCAATTTTTGCAAGAACTTAATTCTCACAATTCATGCAATGTATGCAATAGTTTGCAAAACATATCTATGTATAATGCATATGCAATTATTTACAAAACATGTCTATGCATAGAGAATTTATCACATGCATGCTGAATTAAGTCATGCAAAACAAGTCATATACTTAAAACATGTATTCTCAAAACAATAATAGTTCTTTTAAAAGAATCTAGTAGCGATAGAGCACCTACCTAGCTAGGTCGCGCTAACCCCTTTGTCCTCGTACTCTCCTGAACATGGTTTGGGGAATCAAGGTTAGTTTGGCCTATCTTTTATGGGTTTTAGAGTGGTTGGTCTTATTACTTAGGCATTAAGGGTCCATCCCTATACCTATGGGTGTCCTAAGATCCTAATTGGGCCTTGGTATCATCAGTTTTCCAAAGGTCTAGCGGCCACACGCCACCATCCTATTCTAAGGATTATGCCTACCATTTATTGGGCCTTGATCAGGGATTTTACAGTTTAGTTGTGTCCGCATTGTCGATACGAACACAACACCTTTTGCGGCACCTCAATCGGAGCTCTAGATCTCAAGTTAATAGCTTTTTAGTGTCACACATATATAAGGGCCTTAAGAGTGAAAAGGCGGAATGCTAGCACGCTGTGCGTCAGTGGCATGCGCCCGCCTTTTCTTAAGGAGCAGAAAAATTCCAGTTCGCTAGTGCTACTTGTCTACGGCATGCGCCTCAGCAGGTGCATCTACAAACGCGCCGGGTTTCCCACCCGTTTTTCCCTTTTGCGAGCGCGTCCCCAGACACGCCTCATTTAGTTCTCTCAGACGCAGTCGACGCTTCTCGTCCCGGTGGGATGTTTTGGTCGTTTGGGGGACCGGGGCATCCTCCGGACACCCTGGTTCAACTCTATCGAACCAGTACGGCCCAGGGAACATCCCTGGGTCCTTGGTGACTCTCCAGGGCTCTATTTTGCATGATTTTTCATGCAAAAACTTAGGGAAACTGATCCTAGGACTACTGTAAAGACGGGTTTTGAGGGATCTTGGGCATACCTGGCTCGTTGCTAGGTTTTTCTCCTCATTTCTCATCTAGGTTACTTCTCCAAAACAGGTTTTCTTCAAGCTTTTGGGCTGCCATTAGAGGCACCCAAGAGCTCTATTTATAGAGCTATAGGAGGGTTCTGGAGGGGGCTCTCACCGCCCTTGAATGGCAGTGGAGAAACCTCCAGAATGGTGGTAATTTCTCCTCCAATCACCACTGTTCTTGAACCCTCTAGGGGGTTGAAGATGAAGGGTGCCCGTATCAAAATGGGTCCTTGTGTTTTGCAGGCCAAATCCGTTTTTTGTAAAAATTACATTTTTGCCCCTGAACTTCAAAGGGCCATAACTTGCTCATTTTAACTCCGTTTTAGGTGATTTTGGTCTTGTTGGATTCATTTTTCTGAGACGCACATAATGGTACCATTTTCAGGACCAAATTTCTGGGTTCAGGAAAGGTGAATAGTAAAATGACCAAAATGCCCTTATCTTCAAAAACTGAACTTTTCATTGCTAACTTGGGATTTTAATATTAAAAAATTGGAGTCATTACATTCTTACCCCCTTAGGGGAATTTTCCCCCCAAAATTCTACTATATATACAGGCAAAAGATCTCGGGGTACTTTTCTCGCATTTTTGACTCCTGTTCCTACGTCTCTTCTTCCATGTGCGCATTTCTCCACAAAACTTTGACTAAGGGTATGTCCTTGTTCCGCAGCTTCTTATTCTTACAATCCCGAATCTCAACTAGTCTCGTCTCTAGCTTGTGATCCTCTGTCAACTCTATGGGTACCTGGTTGATGACATGAGTGGGGTCAGGCACGTACTTCCTTAGCATAGATACATGGAATACATTATGCACTTCAGAGAGCTGAGGGGGTAGTGCGATCCTGTAGGCCACTTTTCCCACTTTCTCCAGGATTTCGAAAGGTCCTATGTAACGCGGACTAAGCTTGCCTTTGATACCAAACCGCATAACTGCTTTAGTGGGAGATATCTTCAGGAAAACGTGCTCTCCTATGTCAAATTCCAATGGTCTCCTCCTTCGATCAGCATAGCTCTTTTGGCAGAGGAGGTGTCTTCTTATGAGTTTGACCTTCTCGGCGCATTGCTCTACTAGCTCGGACTGGAGCACCCTGGACTCTCCAACTTCACTCCAACTGGTGGGTGATCGACAGGGTCTCCCATAGAGTGCCTCGTATGGAGCCATGCCAATGCTTGACTGAAAGCTATTGTTGTACGCAAACTCGACTAGCGGTAGGTTTTCATCCCAGCTCTGCTTCCAATCGAGGGCACAAGTTCGCAACATATCTTTGACTATCTGGATTGTACGCTCTGAATGTCCATCGATTTGTGGATGGAAGGTTGTGCTATAGTTCAAGGAAGATCCTAAGGATTTTTGGACAGACTTCCAGAGTTGCAAAGTGAAGCGGCTATCCCTATCTGAAGTGATACTAAGGGGTATACCATGTAGACTTACTATCTCTTTGATGTATAGCTGAGATAGGCTATCAATGGATTGGGTATGACGTATAGGAAGGAAATGGGCTGTCTTAGTTAATCTATCAACAATTACCCAGATCATGTCATGACCCTTAGAGGTCCTGGGTAGCCCTACAATGAAGTCCATTGTAATATGGTCCCATTTCCATTCGGGTAACTCAAGGGGTTGTAACAATCCCGCAGGTCTTTGATGTTCAGCCTTTACTTGTTGACATGATAGACACTTTGCCACAAATTCCCCTATGTCTCTTTTCATACCATCCCACCAATATTGTTTCTTTAAGTCTTGATACATCTTAGTTCCTCCTGAGTGTATAGTATACTTAGACTGATGAGCCTCTTTTAAGATTTCTTGTCTTAACTCTTCATTAGCCGGTACCACTAATCTTCCTTGCATGTAAACGCTACCATCTTCCCTTTTTGTAAACCCTGGTTTTCCTATGAAAGCTTGTATATCCGAATCTCCTTTCTGTTCTTGCTTAACCTTTTCATTAACAGCCGACTTTATTGTTAGACCTGCCATAATGATCTTGTGCTTACTTATGTCTGGTTTCCATGTGATTACTTCTTATAATAGCTTCCATCTTTAGTTAATAAACTTGCACATATCCCTTGGGTTTTTCTACTTAATGCATCAGCTACCACATTATCTTTTCCAGGGTGATAATGAATGGAGAAGTCATAGTCTTTTAAGTATTCCATCCATCTTCTTTGTCGCATGTTTAAATCTTGTTGGGAAAAGATATATTTAAGACTCTTGTGATCTGTAAAAACTTCAAACTTTTCCCCATATAAATAATGTCTCCATATTCGCAAGGCAAAGACTATGGCCGCTAATTCCAAGTCATGGGTCAGGTAATTGACTTCATGCTTCTTGAGTTGCCAAGAAGCATAAGCAATCACCTTCCCATGTTGCATAAGTACACAGCCTAGTCCTTGTTGCGAGGCATCGCTGTATATCTCAAATCCGCCACTTCCTGAAGGTAAGGTAAGGACAGGTGCTATAGTTAACCTTCTTTTTAGTTCCTGGAAGCTTTCCTCACATTTATCAGTCCATTCAAATCTTGTGTCTTTCCTGGTCAGCTTAGTTAGAGGTAAAGCAATTTGTGAAAAACCTTCGATGAATCTCCTATAATATCCGGCAAGTCCTAAGAAGCTTCTTATTTCTGTAACTGTCTTAGGTCTTTCCTAGTTCTGTACTGATTCAACCTTAGTGGGGTCAACTTCGATGCCATCTTGAGAAATAATGTGTCCTAAGAAATTAACCTTTTCCAGCCAAAACTCACACTTACTGAATTTTGCATATAACTTGTGTGCTTGTAGGGTGCTCAATGTTATCCTTAGATGCTCCTTATGGTCTTCAGGAGTTTCAGAATATATTAAGATATCATCCACAAACACTATGATGAATTTATCTAAGTACTCCTTGAACACCCTATTCATGAGGTCCATAAACGTGGCTGGAGCATTAATTAAACCAAAGGACATCACTCTGAATTCATAATGGCCGTATCGAGTCCTGAAGGCTATCTTGGGGATATCTTCTTCTCTAACTCGAAGTTGATAGTACCCAGATCGTAGATCAATCTTAGAGAAGACTCTGGCTGACTAAAGTTGATCGAAAAGATCATCAATTCTCTGAAGGGGGTACTTATTTTTAATGGTGAACCTATTTAGCATCCGATAGTCTACGCACAATCTCATGGAGCCATCCTTTTTCTTAACAAAAAGGACTGGAGCTCCCCACGGAGATACACTAGGTCATATGAACCCTTTGTCAAGTAGTTCCTGTAACTGGGTCTTCAATTCTTTTAGTTTAGCAGGAGCCATTCGGTAAGGAGCTTTGGAAATGGGGGAAGTACCAGGTATAAGATCAATGATAAACTCAATTTCTCTTGGTGGAGGTAGACCTGGTAAGTCCTCAGGGAATACGTCAGGAAATTCTCGAACTACCTCAACATCCTCTAGCTTTGGTTGGGGACTCTTGACAGATTCAATCTTCGCTAAGAAGAAGGGGCATCCTTGAGCAATGTGCTTAACTGCTTTCATGGCAGAAATCACACATGCTCTAGAATAATCCTTTCTTCCTTGGAGGGTGAAAGTATCTCCATTAGGTAGGGTAAAAGTGACACGTTTCTGGTGGCAATCAACAAAGGCTTGATGAAAGGCTAGCCAATCCATACCTAGGATGATGTCGAAGTCATTCATATCTAAGTGGATAAGATTGGCATGTAGCAAATGGTCCTTGATCAAAATGGGGACATCCTGGAGATAAGAATAGGTGGGGAGTGCCTGACCTACAGGAGTCATGACTTCTAGAGTGACGTCTAGGTCCTATGGTATAATGTCCAAGGATGATGCAAATTCTCGGGATATGAAAGAATGAGTGGAGCCTGTATCAAATAGAACTTTAGCAGGTGTATCATAGATAGAAAGAATACCTTCAACTATTGCATTTGAAACCTGGCTTGACTGGAAGTGAGGGCAAAGACACGTCCTTGGCTTTTTGGAACTTGATCTCCTTTACGCTCTTCAACTTTCTTTTTAGAACAATCCCTGGCAAAATGTCTTGGTTTTCCACAAAGATAGCAAGTGATGTTGAAAATGGGACATGTTTTGCCTAAATGACTCCTATTACACTTAGGGCATGTTTTCCAGTCTAGTCTTCTTCCTTTGTTTTCAAACGGCTTCTTAAAAGGTGGCCTGGGTCCAGATGACTGAAATGGTCTCTTTCCTTTATTTCTCATGGTGTTGATGTTCTTAGTTTCCTTCATCGCCTGATTCCTTTGGTAATCTTTTTCGTATAGGGAGGCCATCTCTACTGCCTTGGCTACGGTGGAAGGTTGGAAACCTAGAACTCTGTTCTTGAGTCCTGGGTTGAGTCCATCTACAAATCTTTCTGCCGCATCTTCCTCATCAGCACAAGCACGTGGTGCAAATCTTCGGAGGCTGATGAATCTACTTTCATACTATTGGATAGTCATATTTCCTTGTTCTAAGTCCATAAATTCCTTTTCCTTCGGTTTTCTTATGTGTTTAGGATAATATTTGTCATTAAAGACCTTTTTAAATTCTTCCCATCCTATTGTTTCTCGCTGATCAAAATAAGTTCTTTCTGCTGTTTCCCACCAAAAGGTAGCTTCTCCTCTAAACACAAATGTGGCATGGGTACTTTTCTTTCTTCAGCTATGTTCATGGCTTTAAATATCTTTTCAATATCAATTAACCATTTTTCAGCTGTAGATGCTTCATCTTCTCCTGTGAATGAGGGAGCTAGTTTCTGAAACCTTTCTAACTGAACCTTAGTCCTATCTATTGCTTTATCAGGGGAAGGATCTCGTATGGTGGAGGTTTCGCTTTGACTATTCATGTATTGTCACATATTTTGTAGGAATTGTTGGAATAACTCAGCCATCCCGTTGCCCGATCCAGTGGAGTCCACTGGTGGGGCTTCAAGTCTTGGAGCATTGCTTCCTTTCTTCCTAGGCATCTATAATCACAAGGCAATTCACCAAACCTCAGTTTGTGTTATCCTATTACCCCTTACTCTTTCATGGATGAAACTTGATTATAAGTTATTCTCCTCATAACTGGGCTGTGAGTAACATTAAACCGTGCTCTGATACCAACTGTGACGACCTGGGTTTTTTATATGATGCAATTTGATAAAAAGGCGAGATCTCTTGTTTTATAAGTATGAAATGCATGAAAATCTGTATGTTTTGGAAAACAATCTTTCATAAAAACCTCGAGTGTCAAAACACATTCTCAAATTATCTAGCCATGGCAAAGTTTAAATCAATATTATTCCCAAGAAAGTGTTAGTCACAGCCCCAGCTATTAGAGAGTAACTACAATCAAGTAACATTGAAAGATAAGGTAGGGGTTTACTTACTTGCACTTAATCTGGGTGACTCCTATCACAAGCGTTCCTTGCCCTTAAGTATTTACTTTGTGTCTGAAAAATGTTGAGGATTGGGTGAGTATGTACTATACTCAGTAGGAGCCTATCACTACTAGTTTTATAATGCACGTGATGTTTAAAATCATGCGCTCTTTCAAAACATGTGCATGTCTGAACACTCAAGTTCAATATATCAAAAACCATTGTCAAATTGAAATACTAACGACTTAAAGGATCACATAATCCAAAATCGAAAGTATCATATACATATATATCATAATATTATGATATGCATAAGATGCTTCATTGAATCCAACTCATGGATATCTAGTATGATATGGTTGACCAACCTCATATCATGCCATATGCAATGCAAATAAGTCCACAAAACCATAGGGTCCAACTATGCCCACGACCTCCTCGCCGTGTGGTCCCCAAGTACTTGAGGACACTCGGTCATAGCCTCCATGGGGCCTATGACACGTCGACCCAGTGCCGTGACACCAGTGGTAGCCCCCTGTACCACATGCAGTCGACGTAGGGATGTTGCCCTTTCTGGGCATGGTACCCATCCACCTAATAGTGGTAGAAGCTGGAGGCCAACCCAACCCTCTCGGCATAGTGCCCACGAGCTTATCAGCCCAAATCATAATCAGATCAAACAAGCGAAAACCTCTTTTTTTTCGAAACCTGTCCTCTTCGGGTCCCTCACAACTGCTTGGCCCTCGGCACTCTAGTGTCTTTTGGTAACCCTCAAGGACATGCAATTTTTGTAAGAACTTAATGCTCACAATTCATGCAATGTATGCAATAGTTTGCAAAACATATCTATGCATAATGGATATGCAATTATTTACAAAACATGTCTATGCATAAAGCATTTATCACATGCATGCTGAATTAAGTCATGCTAAATAAGTCATATACTTAAAACATGTATTCTCAAAATAATAATAGTTCTTTTAAAAGAATATAGTAGCGATAGAGCACCTACCTGGCTAGGTCGCACTAACCCCTTTGTCCTCGTACGCTCCTGAACATGGTTTGGGGAATCAAGGTTAGTTTGGCCTATCTTTTATGGGTTTTAGAGTGGTTTGTCTTATTACTTAGGCATTAAGGGTCCATCCCTATGCCTATGAGTGTCTTAAGGTCCTAATTGGGCCTTGGTACCATTAGTTTTCCGAAGGTCTAGCGGCCACGCTCCACCATCCTATTCTACGGGTCATGCCCACCTTTGATTGGGCCTTGATCAAGGATTTTATAGTTTGGGTGTGTCCGCGTTGTTGACTCAGACACAATGCATTTTGCAGCGCCTCAATCGAAGCTCTAGATCTCAAGTTATAAGCTTTTTAATGTCACACGTACATAAGGGCCTTAGGAGTGAAAAGGCGGAATGCTAGCGCGTTGCGCGTCAATGGCATGCACCCGCCTTTTCTTGAGTGGAAAAATCCCGGTTTGCTAGCACGCTACGCATCTATGGCATGCGCCTCAGCGGGCGCATCTTCAGATGTGCCAGGTTTCCCGCCCATTTTTCCCTTTTGTGGGCGCGTCCCCGGACACGCCCATTTGGTTCTCTCAGACGCGGTCAACGCTTCTCGTCCCGGTGGGACGTTCTGGTTGTTTGGGGGACTGGGGCGTCCTCAGGACACCCTGGTTTGACCCTGTCGAACCAGTGCAGCCTAGGGAATGTCCCTGGGTCCTTGGTGGCTCTCCAGGGCTCTATTTTGCATGATTTTTTATGCAAAAACTTAGGGAAACTGATCCTAGGACTACTGTGAAGACGGGTTTTGAGGGATCTTGGGCATACTTGGCTCGTTGCTGGGTTTTTCTCCTTGTTTCTCCTCTAGGTTACTTCTCCAAAACAGGTTTTCTTCAAGCTTTTGGGCTGCCATTAGAGGCGCCCAAGAGCTCTATCTATAGAGCTATAAGAGGGTTCTAGAGGGGGCTCTCACCGCCCTTGAATGGCGGTGGAGAAACCTCTAGAATGGCGGTGATTTCTCCTCCAATCACCGCCGTTCTTGAACCCTCTAGGGGGTTGAAGATGAAGGGTGCCCGTATCAAAACGGGCCCCTGTGTTTTGCAGGCCAAATCCGTTTTTTGTAAAAATTACGTTTTTGCCACTGAACTTCAAAGTGCCATAACTTGCTCATTTTAACTCCGGTTTTGGTGATTTTGGTCTTGTTAGATTCCTTTTTTTGAGACGCACCTAATGCTAGCATTTTTAGGACCAAATTTCTGGGTTCAGGCAAGGTGAATAGTGAAATGACCAAAATGCCCTTATCTTCAAAAACTGAGCTTTTCATTGCTAACTTGGGATTTTAATATTACAAATTTGGAGTCATTATAGATGCATCCCACATTAGGAATTAGATATTGCATTTAAAAATGCATGGAAAAACCCGGGTCGTCACAATTAGATACTCGAATGTTATGTTGATGATGCACTCATGAGTTACATTTAAGATGGGCATTTGGAATTATTAAGATACCTTGGGAGCAATAGTTAAGGATGTGCATTAGTTGCATGAGTGTGTAGATATTTGTGTGACATCTATTTTGTGTTCGTAGTCTTTATTTTCTTTCGACTAAGTATATCCCATTATGCTCACCACACCTACCCCACAAATAAGTGTGACAAAGGAAAAGGCAAGGAGGTCGAGTGAGGACATTAGGAGTAGCTCGAGACTATGCCGACAATGTATGCTTTTCACAGAGGAATTCATATTTGTCTTTTAAATTTTGTTAATGGACTATAAATATATGACCTAGATTATTACTTTGGATATGTACACATATGTTTTTACATATTGGACTATGGGTTGTGACTAGACAAGATTCTAAGAATGATAAAATATTATCTATACCATTTTAATTGAAGACCTTTCAACAATTTAATTTCAGAATGTGAAATGAATGCTTTTATTGGGTGCACCGCATGCTTTAAATGAATAAATCCAAAATTTAGAGGACACTGCCAGATTTTTTGTCTTATAAAGGAGAATTTTCTAGAAAAATCATATAGCATAATATATTTTTGCTATTTATCATTAGAAAGGAAATTTCAAAAGTAGGGATTGCACATTTCAAAAACAATTACGAAAAACTTTGAAAAAATAATCGGATCATCATACCACAGGAGCAACTCCATACTCCATTGTCCCATGGAAGCATGTACTACTGCTCGAGATGAAAATACCCTCTCTCTGTGACAACCTGGGTCTTCACATGCATTTTTATAATGCAAACCTAATTCCTAATGCGAGATGCATCCCTATTAGAAAACAATTTTATAAAAATAATGCAATGCAGCAGAAAAATCTTTTGTTTTAAATTCATTTTGAAAACTCCAAGTGTCAATTGCTTTCACAACAAATAAAGTAGTTTTGAAAATTATTATAATAATAAATGTCTTCCTAGGTCTATCCAGTCACAGCTCACAGCCCAACTGTAGTAAGTACAGGTACATGTCCAAAGAGGTAGAGAGTTTACTTACATTCATACTTGTCTCTTCTTCATTTACTTGATCGTAACACTAACATTTTCTGATACTTCTTATAATCCTTTTGAAGCTAATCTGTAAAAATAATATATTTGGGTGAGTATTCCTCATACCCAGTAGGTGATCTGATATTACTAATTTGAAAACATGATAGGCAACATGCATAATTCAAGGTGCTTTGTCATGTAAAACATCAGTTATTCCTTTTTGTGTAAACATGCATATTTGTGCATAAAACATAAGCTCATTGATGCAAACTCAACCATGGACTCTTTTACCAAAATCTAGTATTCAATGATATAAATATGACCAAAATTATAAAGTAGAAATCAATAGATTCATGTAAGAAGATCTCGGCAAACTTATCAAATCACAAGTCAAATATAATAATTATGAAACTTTTAAAATAGCCATCTTTCAAAGCAAATGCTAGCATACCTATAAGTATCATGCACATGGTCTCTCGGAAAATCACATCTCGCCAACTAGTCACGAGTACTCGTATACGACAATCTCAATGATATATGCTTGTCGATCACACTAAAATCATAGGGTCACTATGCTCACGATCAGCACACAGCTAGAGTCGTGCATCTACGGTATCTAGAGACTAACCCACCATAGCCTCCACAATGACTATGGCGTCCCTGAAAAGGGTGCCGTGAACACCTCCAGTGGTCATCCCTATTTACCACAGCAGTTAGGGAAGGGACAAGTCTTTTTATCAGTGATACCATCCACCTTTTTCGTGGTAGAGGCCGGGAGGCCAACCCTATACATACTAACCTCTCAACATAGTGCCCACCAGGCTCAATAGCCAAAAAAGAATATATGGATAAATCCCAATCTCAACCATTGAAATCATGCAATTTATGCATTTAATTTCAAACATGTAAGCAATGCATAAAAGTCTACTCATGCTAAAAATCGTATTCAAGGCTATAAATCATGAAAACAATTCTGCATGCTCGTATAGGAACATCATATCCCGAAAGCATACTAAATACTGTGATAGATTCAAGTGCTTCAAGGCTGTAAAATCATGAAGACAAGTTTGCATACTCGTATAAGAACATCACATCTCAAAAACATGTTAAACATGGTAATAAAGGTGAGTCAGAGTTTAAGATGAGTTTAAAAAAACTTATTAGTATCAGACTACCTACCTCGATGTTCCTTGAATCAAGTTCTTCACTACTCGACCCTGGATCACTTTTGTGAAACCCTGGATATTAATGGATAACAAGGATTCAAATATCATTTTCTATCCACTAATTAGAATTATAGCTTAATGGCTAGATCTGCCTTTTAGGTCAATGCTTAGTGTGTCTCCTTGTTATCATCTAATGATTAGATTGCCTTTACTCTCTTTCATGTCATCAAGATCGTGTAATTGATCGGTTAGATCTCTAGGTCGCCTGTCCTGATTCTTAGAACAGGTCTGTACTTAATTTGGATATTCAGATCTATAAGTTCAAGGTGGATGTATGTAACTTAGAGTGGATTTAAGCATAGACCCAACAAATCAATCCATGAAGTTTGATCATCTTTGATCTTGTAGATCTATGTGATTTCTATAGTATTTAGGTTATAGTCATACTAAATAGTCCTCTAATCCTAACTTTTATAGTCTCATTAGGTCCGCATCATCAATACGGATGCAACGGTTCTTTCGGATCATCAATCAGAGTCCTACAGCCCCTGTAATTGCAATTTTAGTATCGTAATGTCACGAACGAACCAGATTCATCCACGCAGACCCTGTGCGTTATTGTTCCCGAGACGCCCATGCTTCCCTATCGAGTCAGGACTCCCCCCACATGCAACGTGCGCGATGGCTGCCCTAGGGAGTGCATCATGCCCATGCGTCCCCGGAACGCTTTGGTTCGACGAGTTCTGAATCAGAACCCAACTTCTCCAACATTTCCAAGCTGGGAAATGCTAGATCCTGCATGGATCTGACCCAAACCTAAGGGGGAAAAGCCAAAAAGAGAGAGGAAATAAGAAATGGAGAGAGAGGAGAGTACCTGGGTGTGGAAGAGGCAAGGATTTCCTCATTTTTTGCATGCCGACTGCAAACCCTAGGATCGCGTAGCCAAAGAAGAAGAAGAGGAAGGGATGCCCTGTGACGACCCGGGTTTTCTCATGCATCTTTAAATGCAATATCTAATTTCCTAAGGCGAGATGCATCCCTATTTGAAAACCATTTTATAAAAACCATGCAATGCAGCAAAAAATCTTTAGTTTTAAACTCATTTTGAAAACCCCGGGTGTCATTTGCTTTCACAATAATCAAGGTAGTTTTTGAAAAGCTTTAGAAATCATAAGTGTTTTTCCCCAGGTCTTTCCAGTCATAGCACATAGCCCAACTGTAATTAAATACAAATACATGTCCAAAGGGTTGAGAATTTACTTACATGTATAATTGTTTCCTTTTTGATTCACTTGCTCGTAGCACTAACATGATGTCCTCTAATCGTTGATGGAATTATCCTGAAAAATGTTAAGGATAGGGTGAGTATATACTATACTCAGTAGGATTCTATCACTACTAGTTTTATAATGCATGTGATGTTTTAAAATCATATACTCTTTCCAAAACATGTGCATGTCTGAATACTCAAGTTCAATAGCGATATAAAAATTCGTTGTCAAATTGAAATACTAACGATTTAAAGGATCACATAATCCAAAATCGAAAGTATCATATACATATATATCATAACATTATGATATGCATAAGATGCTTCATTGAATCCAACTCATGGATCTCTAGTATGGTATGGTCGACCAACCTCACATCATGCCATATGCAATGCACATAAATCATCAAACCATAGGGTCCAACTATGCCCACGACCTCCTCGCCGTGTGGTCCCCGGGTACCTGAGGACACTCGGTCATAGCCTCCACAGGGCCTATGACACATCGACCCAGTGCCGTGACACCAGTGGTAGCCCCCTGTACCACATGCAGTCGACGTAGGGACTTGCCTCTTTTTGGGCGTGGTACCCATCCACCTAATAGTGGTAGAGGCCGGGTGACCAACCCAGACCCCTTGGCATAGCACCCACGGGCTTACTGGCCTAAATCACATAAGATCAAATAAGCCAAAACCTCTTTTCAAAACCTGTCCTCTTTGGGTCCCTCACAACTGCCTGGCCCTCGACACTCCAGCATCTTTTGGCAACCCTCAAGGACATGCAATCTTTGCAAGAACTTAATGCTCATAGATCATGCAATGTATGCAATAGTTTACAAAACATATCTATGCATAATGTATATACAAAACATGTCTATGCATAAAGCATTTGTCACATGCATGCTAAACAAGTCATATACTTAAATCATGCATTTGCAAAACAATCATAGTTCTTTTAAAAGAATCTAGTAGTGATAGAGCACCTACCTGGCTAGGTCGCGTTAACCCTTTTGTCCTCGTATGCTCCTGAACATGGTTTGGGGACTCAAGGTTAGTTTGGCCCATCTTTTATGGGTTTTACAGTAGTTGGGTCTTATTACTTAGACATTAGGGGTCCATCTCTATGCCTATGGGTGTCCTAAGGTCCTAATTGGGCCTTGGTATCCTCAGTTTTTCAAAGGTCTAGTGGCCACGCGCCACCATCCTATTCTAAGGGTCATGCCTATCTTTGATTGGGCCTTGATCAGGGATTTTATAGTTTGGATGTGTCCGCGTCATCGACACGGACACAACGCCTTTTGCGACTCCTCAATCAGAGCTCTAGATCTCAAGTTATAAGCATTTTAGTGTCGCACGTACATAAGGGTTTCAAGAATGAAAAGACGGAATGCTAGGGCGCTGCGCATCTGCGTCGTGCGCCCCGGCTTCCTTAAGGAACGAAAAAACTCCTCAGCGGGCGCGTCTGCAGATGCGCCAAGTTTTCACCTGTTTCTCTCTTTTGCAAGAGCGTCCCTGGACGCGCCCTTTTGGTTTTTCAAACGAAAACGACGTGGGACGTTCCGACTGGAACGTCCTGTTCGTTGGGGAACCGGAGCATCCTCTGAACACCCTGGTTCGACCCTGTCGAACCAGTGCGGCCCAGGGAATGTCCTTGGGTCCTTGGTGAGTCTCCAGGGCTCCATTTTGCATGGTTTTTCATGCAAAAACCTAGGGAAATTGTTCTTAGAACTACAGTGGAGATGGGTTTTAAGGGATCTTGGGCATACCTGGCTTGTTGCTGGGTTTTTCTCCTTGTTTTCCCCTCTAGGTCACTGCTCCACGATGATTTGTCTTCAACATTTTGGGCTGCCATTAGAGGCGCCCAAGAGCTCTATTTATAGAGCTATGAGAGGGTTCTGGAGGGAGCTCTCACCGCCTTTGAATGGCGGTGGAAAAACCTCCAGAATGGCGGTGATTTCTCCTCCAATCACCGTCATTCTAGAACTCTCTAGGAGGTGAAAGATGAAGGGCGCCCGTATCAAAACGGGCCCCTGTGTTTTGCAGTTAAATCCGTTTTTGTAAAAATTACAATTTTGCCCCTGAACTTCAAAGGGCCATAACTTGCTCATTTTAACTCCATTTTGGGTGATTTTGGTCTTGTTAGATTCCTTTTTTTGAGATGCATCTAATGGTACCATTTTGATGACCAAGTTTCTGGGTTCAGTCAAGGCGACTAGTGAAATGACCAAAATGCCCTTATCTATAAAACTGAACTTTTCATGGGATTTTAATATTACAAAAATTGGGGTCATTACATGTCTAGAGGGATATGGGTAGAGGGCTTTTATAGCCCACAAAGGCGGTGCTGCCCAATAGCAGTGCTAGCATTTTTTCGGCGCCGCCTTTCAAAGGCGGTGCTATGCAGGTCAGCTAGAGGAAGGGGATGATGGAGGGGGGTGTCGTTAGTAAAATGACCCCCTGCGTTTTCAGATTTTTTTGTTTTAAATACATTTTACAAAAATACCCCTCATCATAACTTAGTCATACAAACTCCATTTTGGGCATTCTTTGAGGCATTGGATTCCATTTTGAGTGTAGAATTTAATGGTGCGAATTTTTCTCACAAATTCCTTTGTTTCTTATTTTAATTAAAATAGAACATTTAATATGATTAAGTATAAATATAAATTTACAAATTAATCCATTTCTATTCAATTTAGTAAAAATGGCATAAAATGTTTGGATCATTACACTCTCAGAGTAACTTCTCAAGACTTTACATTTGCAAAATTGGACTTACTTGATGTGATCCATTGAAAGGCTCAACGAAACATAGATAAGCCTATTAAGAAAAATGTTAGGAGCATTTGACAAGAAATTTAAGCTACAATCCTTCAAGAAAGGTGACCCTATTTTGTAGTAAAATAACTGATTATTAGATCAGACCATCTAGAGAAAGTTTGAAGCAAAATGGTATAAGCCCTTCATTATCAAGAAGGTTTACTCAAGTGAAACCTTCTTGATTTTCAAAATAGATGGCATAGAATTGCATTCCATCAATAGAATATTTCTCAAGAAGTAATACCCTTGAGAAGCAAGAGAGAGAGAGAGAGAGAGAGAGAGAGAGAGAGAGAGAGAGGTGAGGTAGCTTCTATAGCATCATAGGCTTCTACATCCCATACTATTCTTCATGTAAGTCTTAGAGGCAATATCACAAGCACCTTGCATCTTTGTGTAACATCACAAGATGTCATTTCCATCATACACTGGTTTTGAGGAGTAAAACCTTCATAAAAGGATTGCATTGATGCCATTTCTCAAAGTTGTGGTAGGGGCATTGAGTAATAAATCCTTCCACCATTCTGAACATTTATACAAATGTTCTCTCTTTTTTCTTGAAAATTAATGACTTTGCTTTTGAGGCCCTTGGGCTTGTGTATAGGAAAGAATTTATTCAGGAACTTCTTAGATAATTTCTTCTAAGAAGTGATGTATCCCATCTCTAAAGAGTTAAGCCATCCCTCTGCTTTATCTTTTAAAGAGAAGGGGAATTGTCTTAATCTAATGCAATCATTTAAAAAATTTAGATATCTAACGGTGGCACATTTATCACGAAATTCCTTGACTTAATGATAAGGGACTTCTTTATCTAGACCATAAAATGAAGGTAAATGTTAGATAATCCCCTAGTTTCAACTAGAAATTATCTGTAGTGGTTATCGACCACACTATGCATGAAGGTGGATTACACTAAATCAGAGCAAAATAATTTCTAAGGACCTCTATTTCTACTACTTGATCATCCATTGTACGGTTATCTAAATAAATATGATTGTGCAACCCTTGCCTAATAATTTGCTCGATGTCATGATCTAAATGTGTTAAATTGGGGTTCAGAGATCCATGACTATGCATACATCAATGTTTGCGCATTGGATTTTCTTTTTCTTTTTTTTTTAGCTAGGAAAAGAAAACCTAAACTAAATGATGCATCCTAGTGACTAAAATGATGCAAAATTAAAGAAAACATGATCAATCAATCCCTAGTGCCATCAAGTTAGAAATTTTAATTTTCTCAAATTTCTTGAAGGGGAGTTGCTTTTTATTATTATACTAATCAAGATAAGTTCTCTTCTCTTTCAAACTTGTCCTACTACTTAACAGTTAGATCCTTACTAAGTCGATCACTTGACACCTTCTTAGTTAGCCATAGTTAATCTAGGTCATAGAATGTGTTGGCAAAGCTTGTTGTTTAAAAACCAATGCAGCGATTTAGTGCAGGGTCACAGGAGCAATAATAGGTTGCCTCCTTCCAAGATGGTCCTGTGAACTCGTAAGCATCTATACATCTCTTCTAATTGATTTTAATGTATATCTAGAAGTTTAGTTGTGATAGGTGATGATTAATCCTAGGTGGGCCAAGAGGTGGTCATTTAATCTACCTTTGATCTTGTAGGGTATGTTGCCCTTACTAATCAACTTTCTTTCACCATGGCCATTTAATCAACATATGTATCACTTTAAAGTAAACAAATATGTGTTAGAAATGTGGGAAAAATAATAAATTAATGCTACTTCAAAGGGTCCAAGCCTCAAAATATACAACACTGTAACCTAAATAGCCTATGTCTTGTAGGTTATATCTAAGCTTATGATATCCATTGTTAAGTAAGTGCTTCTAATGCAACAATCTAGATATTATATAGAAAGTAAGATGAATGCAATCTATATAAAATTAAGCTACTATACAAATCTTTAACTCTAATTTACCATTGTAAATCCTAAATTAAGGGCTAAAATTAATGAAAACTTTGAGCAATATAAGAATGTTAAAAAGGTTGTTAAGAGAGTAGTAAGTGAGGCTAAACTCAAGGCATATGATGATAACTATAGTAGACTAGGACCAAGAGAAGGTAAAAAAAAAAAAGATGTGTTTAAACTCACAAAAGTAAAAGAAAAGAATAGTAAGGACTTAGACCACATTAAGTGTATTGGGAGTGATGACCAAAGCATACAAGTCAAAGATGACAAGATTAAACAAAGGTGGGAAAGCTACTTTAAAATTTTCCTAAATGACAACTAGCCTAAGAATATATGGATTAAAAGTACCATAAACCCAAATAACATTGGAAATTATAGAAATGATCGTAGTATTAGAATACCTGAAGTAAAAGAGGCTATGAAAAAGAAGAAATCAGCAAAGGCCTTGGGACCCAATGGTATACTAATAGAGGTTTGGAAGTATATGTGAAATACAAGAGTAGTTTGGTTGACAAAGTTGCTTCACAACATTATAAAATTGAATAAAATGTTAGAAAAATTCAGGAAGAGCTCTATTGTACCAATTTATAAGAATAAGGGAGACTTACAGTATTGTATTAATTATTAAGGGATCAAACTTATGAGCAATACAATGAAAGTTTTTGAAAGAGTGATTAAGAAGAGGCAATAGCATGAGACAAGTGTATTGGAGAACTAGTTTGGTTTCATGCCTAGAAGGTCTACCATGGAAGCTATTTTCCTACTTACACAATTGATAGAGAAATATAAGGAGATGAGGAAGGACCTCCACATGATATTTGTTGACTTAGAAAAAGCTTATGGTAGGGTCCTTATAAAGTTAATATGGTGGGTGTTGGGTGAGAAAAGGGTTTCACAGGGGTATATATACATAATGAGGGATATATATGAGAGAGTGGTAACAAATGTTAAGACCACTAGTAGAGGGATTGGTTATTTTCCTAACACAATGGCATTCAACCTGTAATAAACCCAAATTTTGTCAATTGATTGAGAAAATCAATTTAGTTTGAATTTTCAGAAATTTTGGGCTGGAATATTAGGTTACTGAAAATTCCTTTTTTATAAAGATTAAAACATAATTTAAAACTTAAAAATTATGAATGCATTCAAAAAATCAATTGAAATGACACTAAGTACATTCAATTCCAAGTTAAAATGAAAAATCCCTAATTTTCTTTATTTTTATGAATAAAAGGGTTAAATGGTAATTTAAACCATAATCAAAACCTAAGACATCAATATTTAGAATGTACTCAGAAATACAAATCCAACTCCACAAAGTATGCTCAATTTGGAGTTCGGGAGAATAAAATGAATTTTTCTCCACAAAAGGGCAAAATGGTCCTTTCACATATCGTGGGACCCACAAGGGGCCCACAAATGAATCCAACGGCCAAAAAACATGTAATGAGTGGTCAAACCACTACCATCTACTAGTGGAGAAGGAGGTGGTAGTGGAGGATCCAATGTTAATTTAATATTTAAAATAATTAAAACATAATTATGAAAAATAATTATGCAAAATACAAAACACCTATAAATACCCCTCCAAAAATAATCATTAAACTTCCCACAAAATCATCTTGGTTACTCTGAAAAACTAGACCCAGATTCCTTCCCAAAATTCCAAAACTCTCAAAAATCTCCCTTCTTGCACTTTCTCTCTCCTCTCTCTAATTGGAACAAGAGACCTAAATTCAATTAGGCACTCTATTCCTAATTTAATTTCAAAAATCTCACCATCCATACAATCCTAGACTACCTTATCTACAAAACCCCCAAATCAATTTCAAGATCCAACGGTGCAATCAATGGGAAATCACAAAACAAGGGACTATCATGCTATCTTATCATTAAAGGGTATTTATTTCAAATTAGGCTTCAAATTTAAGTTGTTTCTCCAATTAGGTAGGTGGAAACATTCCTATACTCATTTCATGAAGTTTTATCTAATTTTTATTTTTCTATAATTAGTTTTATGTTAAAATTTATAAAAATAATGTAAGGACAAGAACCCTTCAATTCTGGATGATGGAAATCTTAGATGGAAAATCTGAGCCATCCAATCACTCTAGAAGGGTCCAAAACCCATGGGGTAGAAGTTTTAAGAAATTTTATAGAGTTTTGATCCTTTGATTGAAGAGGATTGATTGGATAGTCTAAAACGGACTATCCGATCTCCCAAATCAAATCGAGATTGTGGGACATGCTGCGAAATGCTGTACAGAGACGCGCCCTAAGGGAGCATCTTCCCATGCGCACCGCATGCAACATCATGCCGATGGGACAATCGCATGATAGCCCAGGTCATGAGGGAGTGCGTTATGCGTGCATCCCGGTGACAAGCACCCAATGACTGCTCCGCCCGACTGGCCTGCTTTCCCTCAATCAATCTAGGCCATCTGTTCCACTAGGCCTAGATAAAATTTGGACACTAGGAATGACTGTGAACTTCACAGTTCAATTGTGGAGTCATCTGACCTCCAAATCGATATAGGAAAGAAGCTATGAAAACCTTATAACGTCTATTTTCTTTTAAAACCATAATATTGATAAAAACATTCTAGAAACTTTCTATTATTAAGAATTAAGTTTCTAATTTACATGATCTTCAAGATCTGAGATGATCAAATCTTAGGGATCTGATTTAATGATGATATAATGTTGAAATCAAGTGATATCCATGATATATTTGGACAAATCTAAGATAAATTGAGGGATCTACCCTTTATGGTAGAAAAACCTTAAAAATACAAAGTGACACACTTGATCAATGAGATCAAGTATGATCAGATCCTTGGGATGAATTGAATGAATGATATTATGATGGAATCCATTGAGATCAAACATTAAATATGACCAAAAAAAAAGGGATATGATCTTGGACCTTAACAAAGTAAAAGCCCTAAAATTAATTAAAACCCTTGACTAAAAGAAAAATACCTAAGATCTAATGATTGGATCATAAGTAAAAGTTTTAATAATGAGAAATGGGTTAGCTTGAGTTATGCATTAATTTTATTTGATTTATTTCATGAATATAGATCCATGATAGATTATTTTAGTATAACTTCATTTCAAATGTCCATAAAATTATTCATGAATGATGAATTGTAACTTAGGACCATGTTGGTATGATTTCATGCAATTGTAACTTAGGACCATGCTAGGATTTCATATTAGATTAGACTATGGTATGAGATGATACCTTAGGTCCATGATAGTTTAATTTGAGTTTATTAGATAAAGTACATTAGTTAGAAATCATGCTAGTGTAATCTTAAGTGCCTTGTACCATTATCATTAGGTTGTTCAATTATGTCGTTTTATGCTTTAAAGTTATAATTCATTTATGGTTAAATTTTATTAGTAGATTTAATTGTTACAGTAGTTATGAGATAAAGAGCATAAAACACCAAAGATAGAATCTAATAAGAAAGTAGAGTTTCACGACACAAATAGGAGTGAATTATTTGACTTAGACATAATTAGTAAGGGCTACAGTTAGTAGGACAATATAAGGATTATCAAATCCTTGGCCCAAACTAGGAGAATAATAAACCCCATGAATGACATTTTAAATGTTCTTGGACTTAATTAAAATCAATAAGAAAGAGTACTTAGGGTTAACATGCTCATAGGAACCTTATGAAAGGTTGAGCTAAGGTCACTCTAGTGAATGTTGAACATGGTAGTTAAGGGGGTTTTCTAATAGAGCCTCGCTATTCCCCTACCTTTCGTTGACATTTGTGAGGTCTAAACGCCTCCTTACATGAGGATTGAAGTGACCACTTTGTGTTCATCCATTCAGCTAGTAAGCCTTAATTAATTGGAAAAAAGAGGATCAGTTTAGACTTAGGCTGAAATAAGTTATCTTCAACTAGTAAAACATTAACTAGGTGAATAATAATAATAATAATAATAATAATAAGAGCAAAAAAGGTTAGTAAATTATTTAACCCTAATAAAAATTGTAAGTAAGATATGGATGATCAAACAGGATCCATTGGATCTTGAATGATCAAGAACAATAAAGAGAAATACATACTTCTTGATGATATATATATATATATTGCTTGCAACTTAGATCATATAGAATAGAAGATCTTAGATCAAATACAAAATCTGAAACCTTGATCAAATATGATTCAAGGAAGATAACCAAGTTCCTCCTCAGGGATGATCAAACAACTAAACTTAGATCAAAGGAGAACTAGATGATAGAAGATCTAAGCTCATGATCTTTATCAACAAGTATAAATTGTTGATCAAAGGATCTATGAGAAATCAAGATCAAAGAAAGAAATACACAAAGACTTAGAATAGAAAATACTTAGATCTGAAAGATTAGAAGATCATTCTAATCATCAGATTTAATGATCAGTAGGATAAACACTATCAGAGGAAGATAGATCATGATACGACATAAGATCTAGATCATTTATATCAAAGGACAAGATTAGACAAAGAATATAGATAGAATAAAAAAATATAGAATTATTCAAATTGTATATATATTGACAGTATGTATGGATTTACAAATTCATTCATCAGTCAGGATCGTGGAAGATCTGAAGGGATGGATCACTACTTGAAGGTAGGACGATTTTGTGAATGCATCTACCTGAGAAGTACTATTGTATGCATGATCTTATGTTTGGAGATGTTGACAAGTATAATGTAAATATTTGTATCAAACCCATTGAAAACCCTTATGATCTAACTAAACACATATCAAATGGTTAAGTTAGAATTGAGGAATAAACTCTAAGTGAATATGGAACTAGAAGATATTCCAGACCTAAGTAAACAAATAGATTGTCTAATACGTATGAGAATTACTTTACATACAAGCATGGAGGCTTGTGGTTTTATTGTAAATAGGCATAGGCCTAGGGATACTATGCTAGGAGAGTTAGTAGGGTTTGGCCACCCGCTCTCCAAAACTTGTTATTATATGGATACCAAGCCTAAATAAAGTTAAAAGTTAGGGCAGGGCAATTGTGGGAAGGCTGCCATTGTGACAGCCATGGTCCTTCCCATACGGACATGGATATTGTGATTTCCACCAAGGATGGTATAGGTGGATTATTGATTAGTTATCCAGGTGCGCTGGTATGGATTCTGATTGCATGCATAGTAGTCCTTTGAGTATTTTTGCATTAAGATGCATGGCATAGTGAAATGTCTTATGATTTGGCATGATGAGATGCTGAGTAATCGTTGATTACCAATACTACCCATATGAGGGAGATATGATTATGTTTTGAGATATTAACTATTTTTCACAGTTTTGACCATATGTATATATTTATACATAGTATACCGTATGTATGCATAAGGATGTACATATATGACAAAGTAAAGAGATTGCTCCATGAGTATCAATATGGGATTATGAAGTATTAGGATTATACTATCAAAGTTTTATGCTTCTTGAATCCCCTACCAAGCATAGCTTGCTGAGATATTGTAAATGTTTTAATGTTTACAATATCTCAAATACAGAGAAGGAGAATTAGGAGCTCAAGGCTTATGAAGATTTGGAAGAATAATCAATCAGGGCATATCCTTGAAGACATGTATTTTTATTTGAGAACATTTTATTGTATTCAGAGCTTTTTATGTATGGTGTGGTTTGAAATTTGGATTATGTAATTTGGACAAGTATTATACTGATATCAGGCTGTACTGTGAACCACTAGATGGATTATGGAATTTAATAAAAATATATTCCTTCAATGGAATTTTATCTTGTACAAAAAATTCTACTTTTGTTATGTATGAAGTGATGACTTGGGTTTTTCAAAACAAGTTTTAAAGAAAAGAATTTTCACTACTTTGTTTTGCAAAATGTTTTTACTACAAAGGCCTCTACTTTTGAAAATGTGTTACAAAATGTGTTACAAAAGCCCGGGTCATCACAGTTGGTATCAGAGCCATTCATCCAGTCACAGTATAGTACCTTTATGTCCAATATAAAGATGGCAATCCAATTAGAGGATGAGAAATAGTGAGTGAATAAGAAGTAAGATAGTATTTGATGAGAATGAGTAGAGAATGAGTTATGTGATCAACTCATTAGTTAAAAATGAGTATAGGAAGAGTTATGTGATTGACTCATTAGGTGAGGTATTAATGTAATTAAATCATGAAGTACTAATGGAGTATAAGTAGATATTACTTAGTGAAATAACTAGGAGTACTACTTAGTAAGCTAATGATATCAATATAGGGAATAGTAAGTTTTGAAACAAGTAAGGAAAACCATAGAATAGTGGAAGATGTAATGTATGATATTCAGGTATGACCTAAAATCTTAAATAAAGACACTTGTAGAAATAAAATACATTAATATAACCATTATTAGGTTTAAATAATGGAGATTAAGAGAAACAGATGATAAATTGGAAAAATAGGATGGAAAGGATGAGGAAGGATAAAATTGAACCCTTATAGGAAAGGTGAAATAGATACTAAAGATAAAACCTTAGAATTATTACAAATTTTAAAATTAATAATAATAAATAATAAATATAAATGTAAGAGTTACAATTACTACATAGATATAGTATTATGACAATTAGTTAAAGGAATTAACCATCAAAACATGATCTTATTTGAAAAGAATTTAAGGAGATAGGTAAATATTTTCAAAATTGGTGAATGAGAAGAGTTTTAATAAAGATAAATTTTAGAGGAATATTGTTTCAACTATATGATAGAATTGAAATATGACAAAATTATGGGCTATAGTAAAGAGAAGTATATTTTGCATTGATGATAAAATGGAAAGTGAAGACCTATAAATGAATATGGATATTAATATGATGAATTTAGGGAATATTGATTCTACTTATATGATAGATTTAGTGATATTGAAAGAATTATGGAATATAGTGAGGAAAAATACATTTTAAAGGAATGGTGAAATAAACATGAGAAATGAAGACCTCTAAATAAATATAGGCAACTAAACTTAAGTATAAATTTTGGACAAATGCGATGATTATGAATGAGGTATGAATCCAAATTTTGGAGGAATATGTGGTTAGAAATTTCAAGATATTTTGGAGATTTTCAATCTAACATAAGATTGAATGAGGAAATATCTATAGTAGTTGAGGAAAATGACATCAACTAATCTGAATAAGTGGAAAGAACAAATTTTGAGGATTAATAGACAAAGGAGTGATTATAGTAATAAGTTTACATTGGGAATTTACAATTTTCTTGAGAAAAGAAAAAGGAAGGTCAATGTGAGATGCCTTAAACATAAATGATAGTATTGAGAAAATTAAGTACCCTTTTGCTCTATAAGAATGGGTAATTTTCAAATTTATCACTTGGGAATTTGAAATGAAACATGATAGTATGAAATCAAAACAAATTTTGAGTTGGATAAATGATATTCATGAATTTGAGGAGAATAAAATGTATTATCTGAATTGGTAATGATATATGGAATTGATTTAAGAAAATCAAGAGCATTTATAGAATATATGATAGACTCTTCCAAAACTTGTCAACTATTTGGTAAGTGTACATGTTGATTAAAGAAAGCAAATTTTAGGGTCATATATATTCTAAGAATGATATGGAAGTTGAACCACCAAAGATTGGAGATGAAACTGAATTGTGAGATAACTTTGATAGTTAGAGAAACTTATTTCTTATTGATTGTATAGCATGCTCTATGAACATTCTTTTAGTATAATCTTGCCATTGATTACATAAACCATAAAGAATTTATGGTCGATTATTGAGACATGAAGAATATAGGGTAAAGTATGGAGTTTGTAAAGGCTTGAGAATGGATGATTACAAAGTCAATATAGACTCTTTTAATAGAAATTATCAAGAATACTTAAAATAAAGGGTAGTATGATATGGAAAAGTTATGCGGTATTCTTGAAAGAAGCATAAGGAAATACATAATCTTAAGAAGGAGAAATAAGAAAATCAAGTGCTATGAATAAAGAGGAAATCATAGTACAAGAATAATAATGAAAGATGAGGAAGAGGTTATTACAAGGAAACTATTAGTTAATTTTAGGATCTGAAAAGGAATTTATAGTAGAAAGAAATAGTAAAGGAGTATGATTATCTAGAGTAAAAATGAGATAAGTACTTCTAGATAATGGAAGAACCAAGAAGAGATAATTTCTCCCAAATATTGGAAGATTGTTGCAAAGAACAATAGTTGAAATTGTAGAATCAAGTAATATGTCATTTTGGTAGATAGTCTAAGGACTATACATATTAGGGAAGATATGCCAAAATTATATATGTTGAAAAGGAATGAGGATGGCAATAGAAGTTAGAATAGAAAAGTATGAAGTATTGAAAGATTGCTGAAAATGAGGAATAGAAATTTAGTATACTAGTCAAGAGAAATAGGAAATTGTGAACAAAAGGGTAACTCAATTTAAGAGTTATTAATCATTTTGGAAAGTCTAGCAAAGAATTGGGATAAATGGTTAATGCATTAGCATTATTAGTGAGATTTGTATTATGTCCTAAAAATAGGATTTTTACCTTTAAGAATAAGGTAACATGAACTATGAATGAAAAGAAATGGAGGTTTCCTTAAGTGGCAAGGCCACATGAGCAAATTTATGAATGAGTTCATGAAAACTCATAAGTAAGTTGAAATGCAAATTTCAAGGACGAAATTATTATAAGGGGGGAAGATTGTAATAAGCCCAAATTTTGTTAATTAATTGAGAAAATCAATTTAGTTTGAATTTTTAGAAATTTTGGGCTGGAATATTAGGCTATTGAAAATTCTCTTTCTATAGAGAGTAAAACATAATTTAAAACTTAGAAATTATGAATGTACTCGAAAAACCGATCGAAATGATACTAAGTACGTTTAATTCTGAGTTAAAATAAAAAATTCCTAATTTTCTTCATTTTTATGAATAAAAGGGTAAAATGATAATTTTGCCCATAATCGAGACCTACGACATCAAAATTTAGAATGTACTCAAAAATACAAATCCAATGCTACCAAGTACACTAAATTCTAAGTTCGGGAGAATAAAATAGATTTTTCCCCATAAAAGGGCAAAATAGTCCTTTCACACCCCATGGGACACACAAGAAGCCACAAACGAATCCAACAACCAAAAAACATGTAATCAATGGTCAAACCACTACTAGCTACTAGTGGAGAAGGAGGTGGTAGTCGAGGATCCAATGCTAATTTAATATTTAAAAGAATTAAAATATAATTATTACAAGTAATTATGGAAAACGCAAAACACCTATAAATACCCCTCCAAAAATAATCATTAAACTTCCCAAAAAATCATCTTTCTTACTCTGAAAAATCAGACTCAGATTCCTTCCCGAAATTCCAAAACTCCCAAAAATCTCCCTTCTTACACTTTCTCTCTCCTCTCTCTAATTGGAACAAGAGACCTAAATTCAATTAGGCATTCTTTTCCAAATTTAATTTCACAAATCCCACCGTCCATACAATCCTAAACTACCTTACCTACAAAATCCCCAAATCAATTTCAAGATCTAATGGTGCAATCAATAGGAAATCACAAAACAAGGGACTATCAGCTATCTTATCATCAAAGGCTATTTATTTCAAATTGGGCTTCAAATCTAAGTTGTTTCTCCAATCAGGTAGGTGGAAACACTTCCTATATTTATTTCATGATGTTTTATGTATTTTTTATTTTTCTATAATTAGTTTTAGGTTAAAATTTATAAAAATAAAGTAAGGACAAGAACCCTTCAATTTTGGATGACGGAGGGCTTATAAGGAAAATCTAAGCTGTCCAATCACTCCAAAACCCCTAGGGTAGAAGTTTTAAGAAATTTTATAGAGTTTTGAGGGAGCATCTTCGCGCACATGTCACGTATGACATCGTCTCGACAGGACAACCGCTTGACAGCGCAGGTCATGGGGGAGTGCGTTATGAGTGCATCCCAGTGATGGGCGGGCAACGACCACTTCGCCCGACCGGCTCGCTTCCCCCGATCAATCCAAGCCATCTATTTCGCTAAGCTCAGATCAAATTTGGACCCTAGGAATGACTGACTTCACATTTCAATTGTAGAGCCATCTGAACTCCAAATTGAGATAGGAAAGAAGCTATGGAAAGCTTATAACGTCTATCTTCTTCTAAAACCATAATATTGATAAAAACATTCTAGAAACTTTCTATTATCAAGAATTAAGTTTCTAATTTTCATGATCTGAGATTATCATATGTTGGGGATCTGATTTAATGATAATATAATGTTGAAATCAAGTGATATCCATGATTTATTTGAAAAGATCTAAGATAAATTGAGGGATCTAGCCTTTATGATAGAAAAACCTTAAAAATAGAAAGGAACCCACTTGACCAATGAGATCAAGTATGATTAGATCCTTGGGATGGATTGAATGAATGATATTGTGATGGAATCCATTGAGATCATGGATTGAATATGACCAAAAACAAAGGGATATGATCTTGGACCTTAATGGAGTAAAAGCCCTAAAATTAATTAAAACCCTTGATTAAAAGGAAAAGACCTAAGATCTAATGGTTGGATCATAAGTATAAGCTTTAATAATGAGAAATGGGTTAACTTGAGTTATGCATTGATTTCATGTGATTTATTTCATGTATATACGATCCATGATAGATTATTTTAGTATAACTTAATTTCAAATGTCCATAAAATTCATGAATGATGAATTATAACTTAAGACCATGTTGGTCTGATTTCAAGCAATTGTAACTTAGGACCATGCTAGGATTTCATGTTAGATTAGATTATAGTATAAGATGGTACCTTAAGTCCATGATAGTTTAATTTGAGTTTATTAGATAAAGTACATTAGTTAGAAATCATGCTAGTGTAATCTTAAGTATCTTGTACCATTATCATTAGGTTCTTCAATTATGTAGTTTTATGCTTTAAAGTTATAATTCATTTATGGTTAAATTTTATTAGTAGATTTAATTCTTAAAGTAGTTATGAGATAAAGAGCATAAAACATCAAAAATGGAATCTAATCAGAAAGTAGAGTTTCATGACACAAATAAGAGTGAATTATTTGACTTAGACTTAATTAGTAAGGGCTACAGTTAGTAGGACAATATAAGGATTATCAAATCCTTGGCCTAAACTAGGAGAATAATAAACCCCATGAATGACATTTTAAATGTTCATGAACTTAATTAAAATCAATAAGAAAGAGTACTTAGGGTTAACATGCTCATAGGAACCTTATGAAAGGTTGAGCTAAGGTCACTCTAGTGAATGTTGAACATGGTGGTTAAGGGGGTTTTCTAATAGAGCCTTGTGCTTCACCTACCTTCTGTTGACATTTGTGAGGTCTAAATGCCTCCTTACATGTAGATTGAAATAACCACCTTGTGTTCAGCCATTCAGCTAGTAAGCCTTAGCTAATTGGAAATAAGAGGATCAATCTAGACTTAGGCTAAAATAAGTTATCTTCAACCAATAAAACATTAACTAAGTGAATAATAATAATAATAATAATAATAATAATAAGAGCATAAAAAGTTAGTAAATTATCTAACCCTATTAAAAAATTGTAAGTAAGATAAGGATGATCAAATAAGATCCATTGGATCTTGAATGATCAAGAACAATAAAGAGAAATAAATACTTCTTAATGATGATGGTATATATATTGCTTGCAACTTAGATCAAACAGAATACAAGATCTTAGATCAAATAGAAGATTTGAAACCTTGATCAAATATGATTCAAGGAAGAGAACCAAGATCGTCCTCCTTAGGGATGATCAAACAACTAAACATAGATCAAAGGAGAACTAGACAATAGAAGATCTAAGCTCATGATCTTTATCAACAAGTATAATTTGTTGATCAAAGGATCTATGAAAGATCAAGATCAAATAAAGGAATATACAAAAACTTAGAATAGAAAATACTTTGATCTGAAAGATTAGAAGATCATTCTAACCATCAGATTTAATGATCAATAGGATAAACACTATCTGAGGAAGATAGATCATGATAGGACACAAGATCTAGATCATTTATATCAAAGGACAAGATTAGACAAAGAATATAGAAAAGATAAAAAAATATAGGATTATTCAGATTTGATATATATTGACAGTATGTATGGATGTACAGATTTCATACATCAATCAGGATCTTGGAAGATCTGAAGAGATGGTTAAGTTAGAATTGAGGAATAGACTTTAAGTGAATATGGGACTAAAAGATATTCCAGCCTTAAGTAAACAAATAGATTGTCTGATACATATGAGAATTACTTTACATACAAGCATGGAGGCTTGTGGTTTTGTTGTAAATAGGCATAGGCCTGGGGATGCTATGCTAGGAGAGTTAGTAGGGTTTGGCCACCCGCTCTCCAAAACTTGTTATTATATGAATAGCAAGCCTAAATGAGGCTAAATGTTGGGTGGGGCAATTATGGGAAGGCCGCCACTATGACTGCCATGGTCCTCCCCATACGAACATGGATATTGTGATTTTCACCAAGGATGGTATAAGTTCTGGATTTCAGATTAAAGATTAGACTTTAATTAAATTCAAGGATGTCCTAAGAATGAAATCTAAAAGTTAATTGAAAATCTGATCTAAAACAATGGAGATATAGAAAGTTCTTAATGGTTAAGGTTGACCCATTGATTGAGTTAAGCCTTAATCAATCTAGTTTAGATTGGGCAATTCTTGAATAAGCAAAACACTAACAAAGTAAAACTGGAATAGAATAGGGACATATAGGGAATTAAAATTAGAACAGAAATGGAATTTTAATTAAAGAGCAAAGAACATAATTGGAATTTAACAAAAAATATGATTTAAACGAAAAAAAGAAAAGAAAACAAGGAACCCGATGAGAAGAGGGAAGCCGGTGATGGAGGGGGGAGAAGGAAGAAGAAGAAGAGGGGAGAGGGAGAAAAGGAGGGAAACTCATGTCGGGTCTCAATCCTTGGGCCTTTCGGTGACGACATCGGTGGTCTGGGAATCGGAACAGAGGAGACATTAGTGCTGGAAGCTCTGGGTAGAAGTAAACGACACTGGGATGAGACCGGTGATGATCACCAATCATGGGAGGATGCGCTGCCATAGATGGAGAAGCCAACTTCATGGGTGATCTGAGAATAGGTGAAGGTGGAGGTGTTGTAGGAGTTGGGGGGCATCTTTTGGCTTCTAGAGATTGCGTACCAATCTGTTAGCTTCAGGCAAACATACAAAGATGATGGACAGAAGATGGGGTAAATATCAACTAGGGTAGGGCCATTTGACAATGACAGATGAACTACAGTGTGACAGAGATGGAATTTAGTTTTCCAACTAGAAATCAAGAGAGAGAAAAAAAAAAAAAAAACACTAGGAAAGAATGATAGCATACAGGGAACAAGAAGACATGGGGAACCACAGTTGTTTCTCCTTTTAAGAACATCAAAGCAAGTCGGTGACAAAGGGGAAGGTGAGTGAGTGAAGTAGACAAAGGGAACTGAGATGGAATAGATGGGAAGAACTATCGGGTAAATAGAAAAGATGAGGAGGAGCAGGTGAGAGAGAGTGAGAGAGAGAAGGAAGAGATAAAAGGAAGGAGAAGAGAGGGCATGTGAGAGAGAGATAACAGAAAGGAGGGAGAAAAGACTGAGAAGAGAGAGGGAGATAGAGGGTGGTTTGGGAGATAGAGAGAGAAGGGAGTCAGGGTTTGCCTTTAACATTCTAGACCATGGAGAAGATTGAGCAAACGATGGAGAGAGAGATGAGAAGGTGAGAGAAGAAGAGGAAAAAAAGAAAAGGAACATTAGGGAGAGTCCCGGGAAATAGGTAGGACGGTTTCCTTTGTAGGACGAAACCCGAGAGAGAATAGAAAGAGAGGGAACAATAAAGTGGGAAAGAGAGGAGGAGAAGGGAATGGGAAAGAAAGATGGAGAAAGAAGAGAGAGAGGGAAAGTTGATAGTTTTCTCTTACTATTCATGCCTAAGATAGTTTGCCCCAAAAAGGGAATTGGATGCATCCCTCTTCTTATAGACTTTTCTCCTTCTAATTTTGGTTCCTCCCTCTACTTTGGAAACTTCCTCACTCTCCTTTCTTATGTTGCAGCTTTCCATTTTCCATCTTAGCATGCTTTCCTTTGTAGCTTAATTCCCAATTAGGAAACTATCCCAGCTTTCTTTATTGCCCTTTAAAATAATTTGCATCATTGAGATTCAATGTGAGCGATCCATGCCTCTTTTGGTTAATTTAGAAAATAAAAGACCAAATTAGAGTCATCTAAACTATACATTAAGTATTTGATAAGCCCTAATGATCATCTGACCATTGATTTTGAAAAATTAATGATTTGATGATCAATTATACTATATTCAAAATCAAGCTAAAAATTACAAATTTAATCAATTAGATTATCTAATTGAATGCTAAATTAAGGGTCTTTCGACTAAAATTAAACACTTAACAAACCCCCCCAACCAGCATTTTGCTAGTCCCGAGCAAAACATGCAGAAAAATATTTTTCAAAAATGGGTACAAGGTGCCACTTTCATAGGCACTAATGATTGCATTTAGTGAATGAAACAAGCCTTTGAACCCCTAGGTTACCCCTAGTGGACGTGTTATGCCTCGTGAGGGTTTGCAACGAATATACTCACAAAATTCACTAAGGATGAGTTCCCTATGTTATCTCAGTGAATCCTCATTCATTAGCAATCTACTAGTTTTTCACAACTTAATGAAGAGGATTTAACAATTTTACACTTCATATACATATTAAAGACATTTTATTTGAGTTATTTCTCAGAGTGTGTGCCCGTGTATGGCCACATAAATCTTGACTTCTAACTAGATATGCTTAAATTCCATTGAAAATATGTCCTAAGCTCAAATCCTCATAGGTATATGCTTAGAAATAAAACTCTCAAGTAAGGGGTTTAAACATATTTCTCTCAATATGTGACCGAATCCAATAAGCTAATGGTTCACATAATTCTTTTAAATGCTCATCAGACAAAGGAAAGTGATTCCAAAGAGTGGATGTTCTTATCAAGAATATTAGAGGTCTTTTACCTTAATTCCTTCTTTTTATCTTCTCTTTAAAGCTATGTTCTACCTAAGATCAATTGGTCTTTAATTAGGATGAAATGTAGGCTTAGGACAGGTTCAGAAAAGAAAGGTATAAGGATTTCAAAGGTTCAAAATTGAGTAGAGGTCTTCACTAATATCTGTTAGGACAACTTTTCTTTTGGGTTGTATTGGAAATAAAGCTATTACTCCTATTTATTCTTGATGTTTAACTAAAACAAGGATAACTAGATCACACTAATTTATATATGTTGAAGAAATTATGGAATTACTTATAACTCTCTGAAAGAAGATAGTCTCAAAATCTCACTGGGTTATAGGTCTCCATTGATTTTCCTCAGGGTCTCTGAGTCATACCTCTCTATCAGTCTTGATTATGTGCTGTGTGTAAATGGTTTTTGAGAATTAACTTTCATAAAATGCTTCAACATATGAATGATATGAAAAACTAATCATCTGCATTCCCATTAAGAGGTTAAAATAGTAGAATTACTAAATTCTAAACATCTAGTTCTCATCACAGTAAGGGAACTCCACCTTTATTTTATTTTTATTTTTTTTAAAGAATCAAGAAAACTCAAGAAAATTCAAAATCCCTATATGCATCTATGCCCCCCAACCTAAATGAAACATTGTCATCAATGTTTGGAAAACATAGGATCCTATATGAAAATTGAGTGATGTAGACTATAAAACCCTAGGTTGCCTCATAGTAAGCACTAAGTTTAACATCTTCAGCCAAACATGACCTAACCTAACTTTCTAAACCTAGAGCTAACTGGGTCCACTTATTTTTCCTAATCCTAACCCCAAGATGAAATGGTGAGATTTCTTACACCACTTCAAAATCTCATGATAATCTATATATTGTCTCCACCCTAAAATTTTTGGTGGTAGTAACATTAAAACAATGAAGATCACCACGATTTTTAATTCTGGGAAATCATATTGATGATCTCCCATCTTTAAAATTTCACAATAATCAATATAATTCCTCCACCTCAAAAATTAAGGTGATGATAACACAATAACTTCGTTACTACCATGCATTTTGTTAGACCATTTGGAGATGAATGGTCTTCTTCTTGACCAAATTGAGGGATAACATAGACTATTATATTCAGTTTAACTCTTTCCTCTATTTCCCTAACATTGTCCTGAAATAGGGGTATAATTTGACTCTGCCCTTCCCTAAAAGGTTGTTCTTGTATTACTAGACGTGGGGACAAGGTTTGGTGTAAACCCTTATTCTCCTCTAATGTGCACCCTAAAGTAGGTAGATGTACATCAACTAACTCTTTTTCTACCTATTTTGTGGGCACAAGCAAGGTTTTAAATCGACCAAAATTGATATATAATGGTTGCTCAAATAAGGTCTGTAGGTCACAATCAGGTACATCTTGTATATTACAAGGCTCAATTGGAATATTAGGCTCTATAGGGAGTTCTACTCTAGTTTGCCATTGAGAAGTGTCCATCAAAGGCACAGTATCAAAGAACTGATTTACCTTCTCAACAGATGTGTCTTCATCAAAGTCATAAAAATAAGTGAGAGGTTTTGGGTTGAACATTTCTGAAGCTTCATTTTCTTCCTCAATGGAAATCCCTTCATCATAATCATACTAAAGAGTAGGACATGGCTCAAGTAGATATAAGTTGAAGGTTTCTAAGGATGGTTGTGGACTTTGTGGCTTAGAAGGATCATAAGAAATTTTCATAATATTATCAATAATAAATGGCTTTTCATTATCCCCAATTTTCTTTATTTCTTGAGTCCTTTTATAATTTCAGCGATATTTCTATCAATGGCTTCCCATATTAGTTTCATTTCCTTTACTCATTTCTCAATCTCTTGCCTCATTTCCTTTGGACTGGTAACTATGCTTTGTTCTATTCTCTCAAAAAATTGTTGCTCTTCTAATGGTGGTTCTTCATGCTGTAGAGGAAATGACTCATAGGATTGATATTGCTATGGCATTAGGGTACTAAAAAAGGGTTAAGTAGGTTGAACACATGATAGTTGACCTTGATATTTTGAATAATCATGGTAGTGTTGACCAGGGTGGGACCATTGTGGTTCTTCCTGATATTGGTAATCCTAAGACCATGGTTGCTCGTGATGCTTAGACCATCCACTATAGTCTTGGTAATTTGTCTTAGGATAAAAATTGCTAAGGTATGTGATTGCATTAGGTGCATCTACTGGCTCATGATAGTATTCATTGTCTGTGGAGTTTGATGGGGGCCATGAAGGAGTGGAATAGGAATGCTCAAAATAGGTATATTCATTATGGTATTGAGTTTGTGGTGCAGCTTGCCTAAAAGCTATTAGCCTAAACAATTGACTTTCCATAATATCTAACTTATCCATCAATGCATCTAATCTATGAAATCTATCCCCTTCTTGTAGGCTTTTGTTCTCTACTTCGTATACATTGAAACAAATCATTCTATACAATGTTGAGTTCCTTTTATTTTTTTTAAGAGGAAAAACTAACCTACATGATGCAATTGAACTTCCTAGAATGATACATAAACAAAGGGCACAATATAATCCTTAGGCTAATAAGCAGCAATAATTTCACTTTCTTGAATTTGTGTGGGGACAATGCTTTTAAATTAGTCTAATCTAGTGCTCCTCTCCTTTAGATTTGACTATTGCTTACTAGTTAGATTCTGCGCAAGGTGGTTAATACAATCTTCATGTAAGGAGGCATTTAGACCTTAATAAACATCAACAAAAGGTGTGGGAAAATCACTTGGATTTTAAGACACCCACTATAACCACAGTGCTCAAAAGCCACCAGAGTGACAATAGATTGCGTCTTAGTAAGAGAGTCCTGTGAGCATGTGATGGCCCTATAGGTCTCTTCTAATTGATTTTAGATTAATTTGAAAGGTAGGGTTGCACGCTTGAGGTGATTATCCTAGGTGGGCCAAGGAGTGGTGATGAAATCCACCCTTGTTCTTATGGGGTCGGGTGCACTTACTATTCAATTTTCGCTCTCCATGGCAGTCGATCAACATATATCACCTTAAAGCATTAAACATGCCCTAAAAATGCAATTAAAATAGGGAACTAATGCAAAAACCTAAAAAATGCAACAATTATCCAAAATTGCTTTCTATATGCAACTATTCTACCAAACAATGCAAGACTATTATAAATGCAAAACCTAATCTATAAAATAAAAGGAGTGAGGGATACTTACAATGGGGGTTTCTAATGAAGATCAAGTGTGGGCCACCTTATCCCACACTTGCCTTGTATTATACAACCCTTTAAAAATTGAAATGAAAATTGCAAATTACAAATTATAAAGATCCTCACTATAAGATTCACACAAAAGAAAAGGAAAATCCTAATCTAGGAAACCAGGAAATTTTCTATTTTGATGAAGATTCACTTGCCAAATTCCTCCACTTTCCAATTTCTCCTATAAAAGAAAATTAGAAATAAGTACCAAATTCAGGAAACAAGGTGATTATGGACTAAAAAAATTTGAAAAATGCATGTAGAAATGCCTAAAAAACTAAAATTATGCCACTCCTAAATTTTTTTATTTTTTGGATTTTAATTAAATTTTATATAAACTCTGTTGCAGTTGCCTGGCAATGGTGCCAAAAACTTGTTGTATTTTTTGCAAGTGCATGGGCTATTGTAATATAGCTATGCAAGTACGAGTCGATCCCTTAGAGACTCACTTTAAAAAGTGGGAGTTTAAATAAATTTTAATTGCTAAAAATTAGGAATAAACAACAATAAATTACTAGAAATGGAATAAAGATTTAGATCTATTCAACTTCGAATAGTTACAAAATTTTCAATTCAAAAGGAAAGAAAATAAAGCAAATAACATGAAAAATCTACTTCCCTAGCTTAATCAGTGTCAATTTCTTCAAATCTAATCTTCTGGGAGTTGATTAGCCTTCATAAATGTCTTCAGCATGTCCTTGATTAAAGACTTGCAGGTTGAATTTGTCAGATTCCTCAAAATTGTAAAAATTGAGAGTAAATGGTAATTTTGGAATTTGGATGATCTAGGTCAATTTTTGGATTTTAGATTAAAGATCAAAGATGTTAATTAAGTTCATGGATGTCCTAAGAATGAAATTTGAAAGTTAATTAAAAATCTGATCTAAAACAATGGAGAAACAAAGAGTTCTTAATGGTTAAGGCTAACCCGTTGATTAGGTTAAGCCTTAATCAAATTGGTTTGGATTGGGTAATTCCTACATAAGGAGAAACAAATAAAGTAAAATTGGAATAGAACAAGGGCATAGAGGAAATTAAAATTAGGACAGAAATGGAATTTTAATTAAAGAGCAAAGGGCATAATTAGAATTTAATAGAAAATATGATTTAAATGAAAAAAAGGGGGAACCCCAACAGGAAGAGGGAAGCCAGTGATGAAGATGAAGAAGAGGGGAGAAGGAGATAAGGAGGGAAACTCGTGTTGGGTCTCAATCCTTGGGCCTACTAGTGACGATGCTGATGGTTTGGGAATCAAAGTAGAGGAGATGCAGGTGTTAGAAGCTCTGGATAGAAGTAGACGATGCCAGGATGAGACCAGTGATGAACGCCGGTGATGGAAGGATGCAATGTCGTAGATGGAGATGCCGACGTCCTGGGTGATCTGTGAACAAGAGGTGGAGAAGTTGGGGTGTCTTCCGACTTCTAAAGATTGCGCACCAGTCTGTCTGCTTTAGGCAGACAGAGAAAGATGATGGGGCAAACGTCAACCAAGGCTAGAGAACATCCGGTGGAGATCTGTGGAGGAAAGAGCGTGTCGACAAGTGTTGTACTTGGAGATCTGGGGGTCTTACAGTCGGCGATGAGTGATGAGTGATGATGGAAGAAGCATTGGGGCAGGGCCGTTCGACAATGACAGATGAACTACCAGCGTGATAGAGATGGAATCCAGTTTACAACTGGAAATGGAGAGAAGAAAAAAAAAAAAAAAAAAAAAAAAAAACACCAGGAAAGAATGATAGCAAAGATGGAATAAGAAAAGATGGGGATCCGCAGCTGTTTCCCCTTCTAAGAATGTCAGAGCAAGCCTGTGACAGAGGGGAAGGTGAGTGAGTGAAGTAGATAGAGGGAGCTGAGATGGAGAGATGGAATAGATGGGAAGAACTATCAGGCAGATAGAAGAGATGAGGATGAGTGGGTGAGACAAAGTGAGAGAGAGAAGCAAGAGATAGAAGGAGGGAGAAGAGAGGGTGTGAGAGAGAGAAAACAGAAATGAGGGAGAAAAGAGCAAGAAGAGAGAGGGAGATAGAGGGTGGTCTGGGAGATAGAGAGAGAAGGGAGTTGGGGTCTGCCTCTAATGTTCCAGCCCAAGGAGAAGATTGAGAAAACAATGGAGAGAGAGATGAGAAAAAAAAAGAAAAAGAGGAACGTTGAGGAGAGCCCTAGAAAATAGGTGGGCCGGTTTCCTTTGTTGGAGGAAACTTGAGAGAGAATAGAAAGAGAGGGAATAGCGAACTGGGAAAGAAAGGTGGAAAGAGAGGAGGAGAAGAGAATGGGAAAGAAAGGTGGAAAGAGAGGAGGAGAAGAGAATGGGAAAGAAAGATGGAGAAAGAAGAGGAGAGAAGAAGAGAAAGAGAGGGAAAGTTGATGGTTTTCTCTTATTGTTCAGGCCTAAGATAATCCCCACCGAAAAGGTAATTGGCTGCAGTCCTCTTCTTATAGACTTTTCTTCTTCTAATGTTGGTTCCTCCCTCTACTTTGGAAATTTCCCCTCTCCTTTCTTTTATTGTAGCTTTCCATTTTCCATCTTTTCATGCTTTCCTTTGTAGTTTAATTCCCCATTAGGAAACCATCGTAGCTTTCTTTATTGCCCTTTAAGATAATCGGCACTATTGAACTTCAATCTGAGCCATCCATGCCTCTTCTAGTTAATTTGCAAAATAAAAGACCAAATTAGAGTCATCTAAAGCATACATTAAGCATTTGATAAGCTCTAATGATCATCTGACCATTGATTTTGAGAAATTAATGATTTGATGATCAATTAGAGCTATATTTAAAATCAAGCTAAAATTACAAATTTGAATGATTAGATGATCCAATTGTAGATGATCCAATTGAATGCTGAATTAGGGGCCTTTTAGCTAAAATTAAACACTTAACATACAATAGTCATGTACATAAACATAGAGTTTATGTTGGAAAGATGGATTTGTGTAAGGGACTAATGGCAGAGTGAGGTTCCATGGCAGGTTAGTCATACTAGCCACTGCAGGATTGAGGTAGGAGTTGCTGAAGGAAGCTCACCATTGTAAGTTTGCTATGTGTTGAGGGAGTACTAAGATGTACCATGATATAAGGAGGTAATTTTGGTGGCCTAGGATGAAGAACAGTATAGGGAACTACGTGGCTCAATGCATGACATGTGAAAGAGGTAGAGCACTAAAAGCTCATATGATTATTACAGACCCTTGATCTTCTAGTTTGGAAGTGGGACCATGTGACTCTAGACTTCGTGTTTTAGACTACTCAGGACTTCCATTGGACATGATGTTATTTGGTTGTTGTGGATCTACTAACCAAGTGGTCTCACTTCCTACTAATTGGACAAAGGCAAACCCTGAAGAGTCTAGCTAGGCTATATATTAAGGAGAGAGTGAGCCTGCACTATGTACCACTGATGATTATTTCAAATTGCAACTACAAGTTCACTTTGCAATTTCGGCAAAGTGTTAGGAAGGCCTAGGGACTTCTGTGTTTTTGAGAGGACTATTCAGATGCTAGATGATATGTTGAGGACATACGCACTACATTGGAAGGGTTCTTAGGATGAGCATCTTCCATTGGTGGAGTTCACCTACAACAACATCTACCACTCCAGTATAGACATGGCTTTGTATGTGGTACTCTATTGCAAGCTGTGCCATGCACCAACATGTTGAAGTGAGGTAGGGGAGAGATAGATTGTCATGTCAGAGCTTATAGAGCAATGTGCCGAGAAGGTGAGACAGATCCAGAAATTTCTATTGGCAGTTAATAGCATATAGTAAGCTATGCTGACCTATGCATGAGAGATCCCGAGTTCCAAGTTGGGGACCACATCTTCCTAAAGGTGTCTCCCACTAAGAGAGTGATCTGATTTGTGGTGAAGGGCAAGTTAAGCCTCAAGTTTGTGGGTCTATTTGAGATTCTTGAGAGGATAGGTAGAGTGGTTAACAGATTGGCACTCCTTCCCTCATTTTTAGAGGTGCACGACATATATTCACATATCCATGCTAAGGAAATACATGCCAAACCCTATACATGTCTTAGGTTAGGTGTTAGCTGAGTTACAACTAGATCTCACTTTCTTGAAAGGTCGGTACAAATCTTAAACATGAAGGAGAGGACCTTGCGAACCAAGATGATCTCCCTCAATAAGGTTCTACAACAACAACATTCATTCAAGGAGGCCACTTGTGAGGCCGAGCGTTAGATGAGATAGACGTTCTCAAAATTGTTTTGATTACACATACAACACTCAATTTTGAGGATGAAGTTTTTTGTTAGGGAGGAAGAGTATAATATGAGTAATTATATAAAATCACATATAATATAAATGTAGATTACAAAAAAAAAAAAAATTGGGAATTTTTTTTCTTCTCTACTCTTTTTCTCCCACCTCAATTCACTAGTTTCTTTTTGGTTTCCTTCAATTATATTAAGGAAAGAGCATGATGAGAGTATAATTAGGAATGTTGAAACAAGTTTAGGATGCCCAATGGGAAGTAATATAGTCATAGTAATAGGTGATACATAAGGAAAACCCTAGGTGTAAGAATGAGGAAGTGTAGGGTAGAATTGTAAACATACGCAATGAAGATGTGACCAAGACATAATTATGAAATTTAAACTAAGAGAATAGACCAAAGTGACTAATTTGAGGTAGGAAGAATGGTGTGAATTAATAAAGGTGTTGGAGATTAAGTGGTATGAAGGATCAAGGTGTGATTGCAGATTTTAGTAGCATAGGGGTAAATCTTGGTAAACTATGTGATTGACTTGTATTATAATAAGAGAAATAAGATGGCTGTCTTGTGCATCCATGCAAGACCATCCCAAAGACATGAAATCATTAGGGGTGTGCTGGCTGCATGCTTGGCAAGCAGCTGCCCATGAAAAGTAGAGTAATGGGCTGTAAAAATGAGCAAAATCATACTCTCCTTCAATCTTTCCATGCCGAGCCCAAACCGGCTGAAAAACTCCATTAAAGATCTGGTAAGAACCTGGGTAAGATCAGAGAAAAACAAGGGTGAAGCAGAGGCAACGGATTGGGAAAGAAATTAGGAGAAAGAAGGAAAGTTTTAGTGGGGTGAAGCTCAAGAACCCTACTATAAATGAGATCTTAACTCTGCTGAAAAACTAGTGGAAGTAGAGTAGCAAACGAGAGAGGAAACTAAGCTAGAGTGACGCATTCCATCTGGGAATAAAATGAGAAGGGAAGATAGGAAGTGGAGGTGAGAAGGAGACAGTTGGAGAAGTGCAATCCAACGCACACTGCTGGACGTTTTCAAATCTTGCTGGAACTTCACCAGTTGGAGCAGGAAAACGATCATCAACAAACTAGGAAACCAGAGGACTTCCTAAGAGTTAGGGGACTTTTGGAAATTGATTAATGCAAACCATGTCCTAGCCTGAAATTCTAGAGGATTAGGAAGGTTTTAAAAATCGCTTTTTGCTATGGATCATGTTGGATTGTTCACTGCTTGTCAACTTGACGAATGCATGTCTTTTTCTTAGTGTCTGTTAGGAATCTCCATGCATGTTAATAGACTTGATAAACCAGTGAGGGTTGAAAGTCAAATGTTTTTTTTCTTATGAATTGTATGAGATGTATGAAAGAAAATCTCAAACCATAGACTGCTCATTGAGACAGAAACGCATGAGTTCCTGTTGGAAATGCCTCTGGGTTTGCCCCATGATGAGCAGTACATATCCACTTTTTTAAGCATTTAATTTGAAGGAGTTTGGCTGGTCTAAATCTGACTTGAAGTTGGAGTTGAGATACACCCGAATGGCAGGTGAAATAAGGATGGGACAAGAAGCAATTTCCTGCCCAATAGAGCAGGAAATTGGCGCCCATTTCCTCCCCCGTGTTGCCTCTTGTTTTCCTTGCTATAGTGAGGGGTATTAAAAGTGAAATTTATGTATGTTAGGTTAGGATACTAGAAAACTAATTACAAAAGAAAATTTCACGTAATTTGGATGAGAAAAGTGGGAAGGGATCAAGGTAATGCATGAAAGATACCCTGCTGGACCAGCAGGGGTACGTGTTATATTTGCACTATTTGTATTGCTAATTTTCCATAAAACTTACTTATGATCAACCTGGTCCTATTATTGATTGTTAGTGCCATCAATGACTATCAAATCTTGATTGAAAAATTTGCTAAAGGACAAGCAAGGACATGCTAAATTAGTGGGATGGTAAAACATGTCCCTGCTGGACCGGCAGGAGTGTGTGTGATGAACTCAAGAATTGAGCAGACCAAATCCCCATCAGAACTTAGTAATCCTACAAAGGATTTATTGTAAAACATTGATGATGCAAATAAGCTATTATCAAAAGGAAATTCCCAGTCAATCAGGTTGTGTTTTGACCTTGGTACCACATAGGACATAAAAGAATATCCTGCTGGACAGCAGGGGTAACCTGGAAATAGTGGGCCTTAGTTGAACTTCATGCAACATTTCTGTAACGACCAATTCATTTGATATTCCACTACATGCAACATTTTTGTTGAGAGTCTCAATCTTAGAAAGAATTAAGAATCTGCTGCAACAAAGGTCTCGTATCAGATTTTCAAGATCATGAATCTCATTATTCATCTCTCTAAGTCTTCCTTCCATACTAATTTGTCTTGTAATCATAATAGACAGCATGATGCATATAATTCTAAGCCAAAATTTATGCCTATCTATAGGAGTCTAACTTGTAAGAATTTTGTCCAGCCTCCTAGATTCCATCATTTCACTCTAAAGAATGGCCACCACCTTTTCAAGATCTCTTCTAGCATGATGGTTGACATGATAATCTTTGAGCCCTAAGTTAATATCATGAGCATGTTCCATTGAGTAGAGGGCCATGACTTGCTTGTTGACAAAAACTCACTAGGATAAATAACTAATAATCCAATTGTCAATCAACCTTAGCTCTACTAAGAGAGATATCATAATGAACTAATATTGATTAAGGTTCTGAGTTTTCATGTAGATCCAAAACCAATATGCACAAAAACTTAGTGGGGCAATTTGTTTAAATGGAAGAAATTATCCCATAAGATCCCCCAAGAAGGTGCAAATTGGCACTAATTATCTAATCTAAGTCAATTTGCATAATTGCATAGGATATCTTCAAGTGATTTCCAAGATTGTGCTTAAAATTTTGTGCTTTAAACTACTCACAAATTTTTAAGAGAAAATACAACATCTAAACATACTGTCGAATTGGAATACTGACGACTTAAAGAATCGCATAATCCATGTTGAAAGTATCATAGATATCATAAACATAATGATATGCATAAGATGCTCAACTGAATCCAACTCATGGATATATGGTATGGTCGACCAACCTTATGTCATCCCATATGCAATGCAAGTAAATCCTCAAAACATAGGGCCCACGACCTCCTCGCTCTGTGGTCCCCAGGTACGTGGGGACACTCGGTCATAGCCTCCACGGGGCATATGACACATTGACCCAGTGCCGTGACACCAGTGGTAGCCCCCTGTACCACATGCAGTCGACGTAGGGACATGCCTTTTTTTTTGCGTGGTACCCTTTCCACCTAATAGTGGTAGAGGCTGGGAGGCCACCCCAGACCTCTCCGCATAGCGCCCACGAGCTTACTAGCCCAAATCATATACTATCAATCAAGGAAAAACCTCCTCTTTGGGTCCCTCACAACTGCCTGGCCCTCACAACTGCTTACCCAGTGTCTTTTGGGCACTCCAGCGTCTTTTGGTAACCCTCAAGGACATGCAATTTTTCAAAACTCAATAACCACAAATCATGCAATTTATGCAATCGTTTGCAAAACATGTCTATGCATAATGTATTTATCATATGCATGCTGAATTCATTTATAATATTAAGTCATGTTAAACAAGTCATATAACTTATACTTAAAACATGCATTCTCAAAACAATCATGGCTCTTTTTAAAAGTCTAGTAGCGATAGAGCACCTATCTCGAAGTCTCCTGGAGTCGCGTCCTTCATCACTCAACCCGACCCTGGGTCTCATTTATAAACTCCTGGATATGAATGGATAACAAGGAGTCCTTATCAATTTTGATCTATTTAGAAATTTGATCACTAGATCTGCCTTTTAGGGTCCATGGGTCCTTGCCTAATTCATTGTCAGGCTAGATCCTATGATCCTAATTTTATAGTCTTATTAGGTCCGCGCGTCATGGTTTCCAAGACGTGTGAGCGCCCTGGTCGAACCAGGAGCCATGCCTGTATGTCGTGCACGGCCAAAGGCCGTGCCAGGGACTGCGTTTGCATGCGCACATGCATGCCCAAGCGACGTGCTATGACGCGCGTCCTGGATGGCATGCGCGAAATCACCTTTGGAGTAGGCGAAATGCACCTTGGCACCCAGGCCGCCCATGCGTCCTGGTCGAACTAGGACTGCACCTGAGACTCACCGAGTACATGCCCATACACAGTCACTCGCGCCCGTGCACAGTCGCGTGCCTAAGGTCCATCCATGGGGCTCAGTAGGGTGTGCATCACGCACCACGCCCGGGATCGTCTCCTTCGTTGGTCCAGTCTTGGGTCTTACAATTTCCAGCCGAAAAATCCCAGATCTGGCCTGGATTTGACCTAGGGAAGTGGAAGGGAAGAGGAGGGGGAACCTAGGCGATGTCTGGCTCAATGGGTTGGTAAACCCATCGAGTCTGGGTTTACTTTGTGCTTCCCAGCCAAAAAATTCCCAAATCCGACGTGGATCTGGACAGGGAAGAAGGGAAAACAGAGGGGATTTGTGAGGGGCTTACCTGGGCAGGTCTAGAGTGATGCCCATTGCCGGAGGAGGGGTTTATTCATGCTAAAACCCTAGCTGCCAGAATCCTCCCTTGAACCGTCGGAGAAGGTGGAGGATAAAGGGATGGCTGAGGAGGAGGGAAAAGGGCTTTCTATAGCCTTGCTATGGCGGTACTGCCAATGGCGGTGGCAGAAACCTCTAGAAACTAAGGTTTCTAGAGAAATCTAGAGGAAGAAGAAGAAGGGGTGCCGTTATCAAAATGGCCCCCTGCGTTTTCTGTCTTTTTCCATTTTAATTTTAATTACAGAAATACCCCTAATCTTTGAACGGCCGTAACTTCTTCATATGAACTCCGTTTTCAGCGTTCTTTGAGGCGTTGGATTCCATTTTTTGAGTAGAATCTAATGGTACCAAGTTTTCTTACAAATTCCTTCATTTAATATTTTAAATAAAGTAAAAAATTTAGCATACTTCATTTCCTATAGAATGTCCAATTCATTTTTGTTAAATAATTTCGTCTTTGAAATTCCATAAAATATCATCGTCAAGGTATTTTGTCTCTTAAATAACTTTTTGGTGAATGCATTCTCCCTTAGGAATCAAATCTAAGCTCAACCTCAATTTATCATTTTTATCGTTCCTTCTACAAGGCCTTACCTATAAGGGCCGCTTTCATTGCGTACTCTGATGCATACTCCTATACGTGCCAGTTTAACAATACCGGTTCCTAACTATAATTCATCAATCTCGAAATCCTTAGATGCCTATACTTTTCTCATCATGTATACAATAGTCTCCTTGTAGGATCATGCTTCTTTATTCATGTATAAATTACTCCATACTTATTTTGAGATCATATCATCTTATTTCTCATAGTCCTTTTTGAATAGCAGGGATAGTCTCGTTTTTCCTCTTATCTTCCATCTAGTGATCTCTTCATGATCCACGTCTCCTTTTAATGGTTGGTTGTATGTCATTAGTACGTGTCCAACAAAAAGGGTTACATTTTTTTCTATTGTGACTAACTTTGCTTCTGATCTTTTATATTTGTCCCCAAGATACTTCAATAGCTAATATGGTATCATGTGCCCTACAGCCAAAACCTCGATTATCTTCGAATTTCAACTGTCTGTTGTTTTTCTACTATAACTTGGGTCCTCAACCCATATTATATTCGGAATAAAATAATTTAAGTAGCATCCTCCATTACTAATACTATCTCATATTATGATTAGGATATTCGAGATGTACATCAAGTTTCATAGATGTTGAAGTCATCAAATGCTTTTCTCCTTGAAGAGTTTATGCACATTTATGTCAAATATTTTATGATTAATTCATCATCATGGTCAAATGTTCTCGTCTGGAGGCCTATCTCACTATTCACATCAATTTTTCATTAGCATTTCCAACAATGTTCCCATTTATGCAAAAAGTCTCTTATTCATAACCGAGTACCCTTACTAGGTCATGGTTGAATCCTTTGTCATTATCCTCTTTGTCCTTTCTTTGCATGATGGTTTTCTTCGTAATCTTTCAGTCCAAAAGTTCTATACTCAATCCAGTAGGGTTAGTTCTTCGGAAATTCCTTCAAATAACAACTAACTATTTGTCTAAAGGCAACGTAACATCAAATCTTCACCTTATAGTGTGCTGGCCATCTCACCTTTTCTCCTTCCATTCCCTATGTCAATATATTGTTCAATCTTTTATCAAGGCTTTATCGTCAACCATGCAATCTGTATTGTCAGGAGGTATCCTCATAAGTAGTGATTTTCAAGTGTTCCCTCATACTTAGCTTATAGCAATAATTCTCATTCAATAGCGATTATATCAAATTGTGCTGAAGCTGTTAAATCAACAAGTTTAACAACCTCCAGGTAAGCATAAAACATTGTCTTAGACATAGAAAGATTTTATTTGATTACCCATTGATCTCTTTCCAAATATATCTATGTCATAAACTCAAGGGTCTCTAAAGTGATTGGTACTTATTTGCCTTTCTTTTCAATCCAAGTCAGCAGCATCTTTCAGACCTAAAGTAATTTTTATGGTTCATCATGGTATCTATTCAGATTTGAAAAATCTGTCTCATTGGTGGAGATCGCTCCTTATTTATTTTTTATTTTATTTTTTTGTCTTAGTTGTTACTGTATTCATTGTACTCATAGCTCCTCCATGATGTGGCCTAATCAACTGACCTCATACACTCAAATGACTTAGTCTAAGAAGTAACTTCTTTTAGGTAAGACCCATGTCTAAATACTTATAATACCCCTCTAAGTTTATAACTTCGACTACTGTCTAATAGATAATAACATATTTGATTAAATATGGTGGGATACCTTTATTTAGTCAACAGTACTCTAAAGGTAATGACTAAATAATGGTCTTAAGATATTTGCTCTTCCAATCTATGATAGCAAGACCTCAATTCGATCCTTGATGGTACCCTACTTGCTGAAGAAAGACAAATGGACAAGTCATTGTCCCGACTTAATTCCTTTTTCAATATACTTTATTGGCAAGGTAGAATATTGCCAAATTTTTCTTTTTATGGACTATATCCATTGGTGTTCCTCATAAGCTAATCGATCTGATAAAATTCTAATTGCAATAATTGATATAGACATCAAACCACTTGTAGAATTTTATTTCTAGTGGATCATCATTCTTCTTTGAAAATTTCTGGCAGCATAATGTCCTTAACTTCGATACTCCACTCAAAGTCTTAAACCCCATATGCTTTCTTTCTTTTATTACCAACTCAACTAGTATTATTCCTTCGCATTTGTTTGGTTTACCTTCCTATAGGATTCAAGATGAAAGATTTGTATGTATCTCCATAGAGTCATGATCTTCTTCTTTTGAATATTCAATATTCATCAAATACTTATAGTTACATCTCTATCTGTTTCTCTCTTTTCTTCAAAATCCTCATTTTTGTCTACGTGGATCAATGCTTTGTTGTATATAATCGATACTGCATCCTCTCTTTTACTTAACAGATATGATAAACTGAATGCTTCTAAGAAATGCTAAACTATACTAATATCATTGAAATCCTTAATTACCTATGACCTCAAAAAAAATCATATGGCATTGACGTTTTGGTCATGCTATACTTCTCTTATAAGTTCATGTTAGGATCAATCTATTATCACAGATCTATCATCTCTAATATTATTGTCAAAATCTTTTGGTCACTCTGTCGAATACAATTCCCTATCATATTCATGTTGTATTCCTCTTAATCACATAATATGTCAGTTGTACATCTTCTGATCTCCTCCATTATACTCAGGTTGTCATTATTAGATAGCACTTCACTCTTCATAAGACTCCTATGAAGTTATCAAAAATTGAGCTAAGTCCTTTAGGATCCATACCTTTGTGATCTAGTACCCCTAGTATAATCTTGTATACTCATCCTTAATAGATTATCATCAAAATCTTCTCAAAGTCCATCTTTTACATCCCCTATCATATTCATGTTCTGATATTCTTTAGAAGGGTAAGATAGCCATCTAGGTTCTTCGATTTTCTCACCTTTGGTGAGATTAATCTATTACAGGTCAGAACTATCTACTAACAAGTTCACTAACATCTTCATTCATCATTCTCATCATAATCTAATTTATATATGAGTTTCCCTATTTGCACCACTGCACAACAATCCTTATTGATAAGATTTAAGCCATCCAATATCTAAGTATTTTCTAAACCCATCTCCTTTTTCTCCTATTTGTTTATGGTGAAATGCCTTGAGCATTAATATGCTAGTCATCTCTACTACTTCTATACTTCTCTTTAGACTACTCCTTCTGAATTTTTCTCCATGGTCTATGACCCTTGGACATGCTGGACTAGCTGTGAAAGGATAAAACCTGGGCTCTGATACCAACTGTGATGACTCGGGTTTTCCCATGCATTTTTAAATGCAATATCCAACTGTGAAAACCATTTTATAAAAACCATGCAATGCAGTAGAAAATCTTTAGTTTTAAACTCATTTTGAAAACCCCGAGTGTCATTTGCTTTCACAACAACCAAAGTAGTTTTTGAAAAACTTCAAAAATCGTAAATGCTTTTCCCAGGTCTATCCAGTCACAGCTCACAGCCCAACTGTAAATAAATACAAATACATGTCCAAAGGGTAGAGTGTTTACTTACATGTATAATTGTCTCCTTTTGATTTACTTGCTCGTAGAACTAACATTTCCTGAGGCATCTTCTACTCGTGAGTGGAGCTGTCTTGAAAAATGATATATTTGGGTGTCTTCTGTCATGCGCGTATCCTATCCTTGAGTGCTTACTTGTGTCTAAAAAATGTTAAGGATTGGGTGAGTATATACTATACTCAGTAGGAGTCTATCACTACTAGTTTTACAATGCATGTCATGTTTAAAATCATATGCTCTTTAAAACATCTGCATGTTTGAACACTCATGTTCAATATCGATATTAAAAACCATTGTCAAATTGGAATACTGACGACATAAAGTGTAATAACACCAATTTTTGTAATATTAAAATCCCATGAAAAGTTTAGTTTTGAAGATAAGGGCATTTTGGTCATTTCACTAGTCGCCTTGACTGACCCCAGAAACTTGGTCCTGAAAAATGGTACCATTAGATGCGTCTCGAAAAAAGGAATCCAACAAGACCAAAATCACCCAAAACGGAGTTAAAATGAGCAAGTTATGGCCCTTTAAAGATCAGGGGCAAAACTATAATTTTCACAAAAATGGGTTTAGCTGCAAAACACAGGGGCCCGTTTTGATATGGGCACCCTTCATCTTCCACCTCCTAGAGAGTTCTAGAACGACGGTGATTGGAGGGGAAATCACCGCCATTCTGGAGGTTTCTCCACCGCCATTCAAAGGCTATGAGAGCCCCCTTCAGAACCCTCTCTTAGCTCTATAAATAGAGCTCTTGGGTGCCTCTAGTGGCAGCCCAAAACATTGGAGAAAACCCATCATGGAGTAGTGACCTAGAGGGGAAAACAAGGAGAAAAACCCAGCAACGAGCCAGGTACGTCCAAGATCGCTCAAAACCCATCTCCACCATAGTTTCAGGAATGATTTCCCTAGGTTTTTGCATGAAAAACCATGCAAAACGGAGCCCAAGAGAGCCACCAAGGACTCAGGGACGTCCCCTGGGCCGCACTGGTTCGACAAGGTAGAACCAGGGTGACCTGAGGATGACCCGGGTCCCCAACGAGCAAGACGATCTAATAGGAACGTCACACGTCGTCTTGCGTCGACCCGCGTTTGAAAAACCAAATGGGCGCGTCCAGGGACGCGCCTGCAAAAGAGATCGTCCGGCGAAAAACCCGGTGCGTCTACAAACGCGCCCGTTGAGGCGCACGCCACAGATGTACAGCGCGCTAGCAGTGTGCTTTTTTTTGGTTCCTTAAGGAAGCCGGGGCGCACGTCACAGACGCGCAGCGCCCTAACATTCCGTCTTTTTATTTTTAAGACTCCTATGTACGTACGACACTAAAACACTTATAACTTGAGATCTAGAGCTCCGATTGAGGCACCGCAAAAAGGCATTGTGTCCGTGATGACGACGCGGACACATCCAAACTATAAAATCCCTGATCAATGCCCAATCAAAGGTGGGCATGACCCTTAGAATAGGATGGTGGCGTGTGGCCACTAGAACTTTGGAAAACTGAGGATACCAAGCCCCAAGAGGACAGGTTTTGAAAAGAGGTTTTGGCTTATTTGATCTTATGTGATGTGGAGGCTATGACCGAGTGTCCTCAGGTACCCGGGGACCAAACGGCGAGGAGGTCGTGGGCATAGTGGACCCTATGGTTTGGTGATTTATATGCATTGCATATGGCATAATATGAGGTTGGTCGACCATACCATACTAGAGATCCATGAGTTGGATTCCATGAAACATCTTATGCATATCATGATGTTATGATATATATGTACATGATACTTTCGATTTTTGGATTTTGTGATCCTTTAAGTCGTTAGTATTTCAGTTTGACAATGGATTTTGATATCGATATTGAACTGAGTATTCAGACATGCACATGTTTTGAAAGAGCATATGATTTTAAAACATCTCATGCATTATAAAACTAGTAGTGATAGACTCCTACTGAGTATAGTATATACTCACCCTATCCTTAACATTTTTCAGGATAGATCCGCTTACAAATAGGAGACGCCTCAGAAGATATTAGTGCTACGAGCAAGTGAATAATCAAAAAGGAGACAATTATCCTTGTGAGCAAACTCTCTACCCTTTGGACATGTATTTATTTACAGTTGGGCTGTGTGCTGTGACTGGAAAGACCTGAGGAAAAACATTTATGGCTTTTAAAGCTTTTCAAAAATTACTTTGGTTGTTGTGAAGGCAAATGACACTCGGGGTTTTCAAAATGAGTTTAAAACAAAAAGGTTTTCCGCTGCATTGCATGGTTTTTATAAAAAATGGTTTTCAAATAGGGATGCATCCTGCCTTAGGAAATTAGATATTGCATTTTAAAATACATGAGAAAACCCGGGTTGTCACATAAAGAATCGCATAATCCAAGTCGAAAGTATCATAGATATCATAAACATAATGATATACATAAGATGCTCAACTGAATCCAACTCATGGATATATGGTATGGTCGACCAACCTTATGTCATGCCATATGCAATGCAAGTAAATCCTCAAAACATAGGGCCCACTACGCCCACGACCTCCTCGCTGTGTGGTCCCCGGGTACCTGGGGACACTTGGTCGTAGCCTCCACGGGGCATATGACACATCGACCCAGTGCCATGACACCAGTGGTAGCCCCCTGTACCACATGTAGTTGACGTAGGGACATGCCTTTTTTTTTGCATGGTACCCTTTCCACCTAATAGTGGTAGAGGCTGGGAGGCCACCCCAGATCTCTCGGCATAGTGCCCACGAGTTTACTAGCCCAAATCATATACGATCAATCAAGCAAAAACCTCCTCTTTGGGTCCCTCACAACTCCCTGGCCCTCACAACTGCCTACCCAGTGTCTTTTGGGCACTCCAGCGTCTTTTGGTAACCCTCAAGGACATGCAATTTTTCAAAACTCAATAACCACAAATCATGCAATTTATGCAATCGTTTGCAAAACATGTCTATGCATAATGTATTTATCATATGCATGCTGAATTCATTTATAATATTAAGTCATGCTAAACAAGTCATATAACTTATACTTAAAACATGCATTCTCAAAACAATCATGGCTCTTTTTAAAAGTCTAGTAGCAATAGAGCACCTACCTCGAAGTCTCCTGGAGTCACGTCCTTCATCACTCAACCCGACCCTGGGTCTCATTTATAAACTCCTGGATATGAATGGATAATAAGGAGTCCTTATCAATTTCTATCTATTTAGAAATTTGATCACTAGATCTGCCTTTTAGGGTCCATGGGTCCTTGCCTAATTCATTGTAAGGTTAGATCCTATGATCCTAATTTTATAGTCTTATTAGGTCCGCGCATCATGGTTTCCAAGACGTGTGCACGCCCTGGTCAAACGAGGACCCATGCCTATACGTCGTGCGCGCCCAAAGGCCGTGCCAGGGACCGCGTTTGCACGCGCACATGCATGCCCAAGCGACGCGCTATGACGCATGTCCTGGATGGCATTGTGCGTACGCGCCTTTGGCGTAGGCAAAATGCGCCTTGGCTCCCGGGCCGCCCATGCGTCCCCGTCGAACCAGGACTGCGCCTGGGATGCACCAAGGCCACGCCCATACACAGTCGTGCGGGCCCGTGCACAGTCTCGTGCCTAAGGTCCATCCATGGGGCTCAGTCTGGTGTGCATCACGCCCAGGATCGTCTCCTTCGTTTGTCCGGTACTGGGTCCTGCGACTTCTAGCCGGAAAACACAAGATCTGGCTTGGATCTGACCTGGGGAAGTGGAAGGGAAGGGAAGGGGGAACCTGGGTGATGTCTGGCTCAATGGGTTGGCAAACCCATCGAGTCTGGGTTTACTTCGTGCTTCCCAGCCAGAAAATTCCCAGATCCAGCATGGATCTGGACAGGGAAGAAGGGAAAGGAGAGGGGAGTTGTGAGGGGCTTACCTAGGCAGGTCTGGAGTGATGCCCATTGTCGGAGGTGGGGTTTCTTCACGCTAAAACCCTAGCTGCTGGAATCCTCCCTTGAACCGTCAGAGAAGGTGGAGGATAAAGGGATGGCTGAGGAGGAGGGAAAAGGGCTTTTTATAGCCTTGCTATGGCGGTGCTGCCAATGGCGGTGCCGCCATTGGCGGTGGCAGAAACCTCTAGAAACTAGGGTTTCTGGAGAAATCTAGAGGAAGAAGAAGACAGGGTGTCGTTATCAAAACGGCCCCCTGCGTTTTCTGTCTTTTTCGTTTTTTAATTTAAATTACAGAAATACCCCTAATCTTTAAACGGTCGTAACTTCTTCATATGAACTCCATTTTTAGCGTTCTTTGAGGCGTTGGATTCCATTTTTTTAGTAGAATCTAATGGTACCAAGTTTTCTTACAAATTCCTTTATTTATTATTCTAAATAAAGTAAAGCATTTAACACAGTTCATTTCCTATAGAATGTCCAATTCATTTTTGTTAAATAGCGTAAATTGCTCGAGCATTACATTGGATCTTCCCCATTGTAACCTCTCTCTCTCTCTCTCTTGAAAACAATCATTCGATCACTGAATTTTCACTGGCAACACAGTCATCTTATCTAATAATAGTGACCTTAAAAACCCTCTTCAATGATAGTCCTATACCAAGGGTAACATAAATCTAAGTTTTCAACTACCTCACTCTCCCTTCTCTCTTGCCTGCTTGTTGTTAATCACCTAGACCCCACCAACAACTTAATGTCAAAACCATTGAAAATCTATGCTATCACAAATGATCTATAACAACTTCAAAAACCTTCTTCCTTAGCTTTCTTTTGTTATCAATTTTATGAGTTTTTCCTAAGTGGACTTCCAATTATGTGTAGATCTGGTCAAAAAAGGTGTCAACATTGACTACAAAACCTGTCATTGATGGAAATCCTCTCCAATCATCTTCTTTGGCAATGATCTATGCCAAAAAACCACAATGAGAACCCTAATCTTCATCTATATCCTTCATTTCTTTTTTATTTTGTGAAGTTTATTGTTCTTTGAATGGGGTTTTTGAGATTTGGGTTTGTTTGATAGTTGATGAATTTCCAATCTGGTTGGGTTTTTGAAAACTTATAGGTGAGAGTTTCAATTCATGTAGCTTTGACTAAGGTTGGCATATAGATTCAATTATTATTTTTCCTTAGATTTATTGCTGGTTTGGTTATCTAGCTCAAGATTTTGGTGTGTAGGTGGAGTAGCAGCTTGTAGAAACCCTTTTTGTTTTATTTAATGTCAAACTATTGAATTCATGAAATAGGCTATGGAAAATGGTGTTGCGTTGAGAAGATTGTTGTTCATGGAATTCAGCCATGGAAACCCATTATATCATGTGTCTTCTAAGATGGATTAGGGCTAGCTTGATTAATCAGCCATGGGTTGAGATATATTGTTTTCTTCAGAATTGTAAGACTATGATCCATGAGATTTGTCTTTTTTACTTGGTTGGTTGAATGTTGAAATAAGCAGCAATCATGTTTATGTTTCCTTGACTTGATTTGACTTTCATGAGCTGCAACCATGTGTGATTTCTATGACATGAAAAATTGTTAGCATTGAATTAAATAAAACTAGTTATTGGTAGTAACTAGATTGTGTTTAGGCATGCATGCTTGTTATATAATTCATATGCTCATTTTTGGAGTTAATATATAATATCATCATGTTTCTACAATTATAGCTTCATAGTTGATTGGTATCTATTAGGCATAATTCTAATTCACAAAAGGATTATTTGTGTTATATAGACCTTTACTATAGGCAAGGTAAGACATGTACCTTAATAAATGTTAGTTCAGTTATTAGCTTTCAAGGTTCCAAGTAATAGTAATTTCACCTATTTTAGTGACGATCTAATGCATGTTTGTTTAGCCTAGATTCTCATAGTTCTTAGATGTCTACTACTAAGGATCTATATGTTTAGTTCTTAGGGACAATATGTAGGTATGCATATTATTGTCTTGAGAGATTAAGTTTAGAAAAGTTCTAACTTATCACTAATTTGTGGTTATCCTGTTAGCTCTTTTTTGAGGTAATAATGTTAGAATTGATTTAAAATCAAGGAATACACTATGAACTTGGGTTCTTACAAATTGAGTTACAGGGGAACTGAGCCAAATTCGAGATTTCAAAGAAGATGTGTAAGCATATAAATTTTGTGTGGATGTTATGGATGATTTAGATATTATACATGATTTAACAATATTATGTAATTCTTAGTTATTCAATAGATGTATAACTCAATGTTGTTTTATGGAAATGAGGTAATTTGTAAAGTGCAAGGAATATTCGCTCTTGATATCATAGACCCATTAACTATTGATTTAATTGTGAATTCATGAAAAGTTCTTGGACTTGGATCCTCCATTTTCTTTTCTTATGCCATTCATTAAGGAAAGAAAATTGATACATGACGTATGCTAAATTTATATGTTTACGTCCTATAGACTTGTGAGGTTGAAAGTTCCCTTGAAATCTAATGATATTGGTAAATTCTTTTGGTGATAGGAATCTAAACTGTTTAGTTTCCTATATGATAGATGGAACTTCCCAAGATAGTAACCTTGAGGGAAAGGGCTTCCTAGTAAACCATAACTATGGTGAAGCCGTCCAGGATGGTAACATGAGGATAAAGGATGCTTGGTGGACCATAACCATAGTGGAGCCTCCCAAGATGGTAACCTTGAGGGAAGGGATACTTGGTCTAAGTTATTATCAATTGGAGGTTGTTATTCAAACAAGATGAAACTTCATTCTGAGGAATGATGTTTATCTATTAGTTTAAATATTTGTATTCATGTGATTGTTTCAATTCTGGGAGACTACTTAGTTAGCTATGACATGTGTGCAACCTCCCAAGATAGCAACCCTATGGGAAAGGGCTGCCTGGTGGACAATAACCATGGTGGAGCAACTCTAGATGGTAATCCTAAGGGAAAGAGTTGTCTAGTGAACCATGGTGGAGCTACCAGAATGGTAACCTTAAGGGTGCAGACTACTTGGTTTGTAGTATGATGATGTACAGTCACCTAAGATGGTAACTTTGTGGGAAATATTTTTAGATTAGAATGCTAACATTAAGAAAAGTATGCATGTTTATGGTATTTAAATATGATGATATTGTATTACTCTAGAAAATGGTAGAGTAGATAATTGGAAATTTGTTGAATTTGATTATATATTCACATCTTTTAGTGATTATTCATGAAATAAAAGGATATGTTACTTAACTAGAACAAGGAAATGGATTTGACTAGGCTCAATAAGAACTATGGGATATACTTGCAGGGTTTAGTAGTTTTTTCTTTACTAGGCTTCTTGGCTCATCCTATCATTTTATAGGTAGGGTTTAGTAGTTTTTTCCTTACTAGGCTTCCTAGCTCATCCTATCATTTTATAGGTACAAGTAAAGTGAATAAAGGAAACATACCAATGAGTGTCAAAGTAGACTCAATTGGATGATGTGATTATATTTTGTTATTTATGTTAGGATTATTTTGACCACTTGAGTTGTATGACTCTATTTTTGGTGAACAAGCCAATATATATGTTTATCTGGATCATGGTTTAGAGTTATTGACATATTGCATGAATGCAATTTAGAAATCATGATTTTGTAAATAGGATGTAAGAAAACTTGTATTTGAATGCAATCGTAAGGAGACTGGTCTCTGTTTGTTATTTATGATCCCATACTATTGTTTATCAGGTGAGTCACATGTATCAAATGAGTAAGTCTAAAAAATATAGAAGACTTATCCTAATTTTTGTTAGAAATGAGGGCTTCATTTCATTTTTAAAATAGTGTCTTGTGAAAGACAAGATCATCTATCTCTATCTTGATTTCCATAACCTAAAATAAAAATGACCTATTTTAGCCTTGCCTGAGCTAATCGTGATGGTTTAGTACCTTAACTACAACCTTAGGTGAGTGGGTCTTGGAAAATTTTAATGTCAATATGTCTACTTATGTCAGTTAGTTATATGATACTTTGGATTACCACTATAGTAGGTTGGTTATGAATTAGTGTCCCAACCTCATCGATAGCCCAAAATAGCCGCATAGATGCCCAAATATATAAATAAGGGTTCTCCCCAATATTCCAAGTATCAAAATCCAAAATCATACTAGAACTCCAAGAAGTGTTCTCTCACTCTCTCAATTCACAAGTTGAGAAACATTCTATTTTTCTTGTTATTTCAAGGTGCTTAAGAGAGATGTGCCAAGATCCAATCTTCCTCTTTTTCCCATAGGTCTTAGCTAAGACTGTCTTTTTTATGCTCCCTAATTCTAAAATATCAACTTAGCTTTCATCTTTTAAGGTTAATGCTATGATTATTTATCTCCACTCCCAGGACACTGGCTTGGACCATTCATATCCTTGTCGACTTATGGTGATGGCTATGGATAAACATCATGAACCTTCACAACCCTTAAAAAATCTATGATGTTGCTACCAAAGGAATTGTCTAAGCAAGCTTAGACTATGTAAGTCTAAGCTAACCATTGGTTAAATGCTAAGCTATGGTTCATGTAAACATATTGCTTATAATAACCTAGTTTAGGTCTAATAAAGTGTAAGTCATGGTCCCCTAAGCAACCTCAAGTTAGGGTACATGCTGATCTTCAGCACAGAAGCTAATGGCCTTATCATTGTGCAAACCTTTATGACATACTATCACCTAAACCTCTTTATGACTAGTCATATCTTCCTTATGGTCTCTTACCACTCTATGGAACCCATAAAACCTATACATGCTTAATCTAGACTGAGGCATGTGGCCTATAATCAAAGAATGTGATGAATAATCAAAGGTTTTGCCTTTCATTATTGCCAATTCACCTTCATTTATTAATAAGAAAAACTCACAAATGTAGAAAATTTTGAACTATTCCTTTATGTCTTTGCTTATTTATAAATATATGGAATGAGAATTTTTACTCGTACATTCATATAATTTAGTCCTCATGTCTCTAGTATTGTATGTTCTACACTTTCAATTTGCTTTATAATTCCCATTATTCCATGATTTGATTCTTGTCCATCCAATCAAATTTTAGATTGTTTTTAGTTCAAGTCACAATGTTATCATTCATGGTTTATTCATGTCCACCTTATGATTTTATCTTGTACTTGATGTGTGCTCTTTTTCATACTTGTTGTGACTTTTAGTTTACATGTCTAATAAACCCTTTATGAATTACTTGTTTTAAATGATTTTTTAATGTTCATTGAGAGCCTACATTTAGATTCCTAAATTAGTGAAAGGCAAACCCAAATTAGAAATATTCTTGAAAGTGAGTGTGTGAGTGAGTGCATGACTCCACATTTCAAAGAAAGAAAAGGAAAGAAGCTAGAATCTTGAACCTATAGGGACAAAGGGACCTACTTTTATGTCATCTTAGTCCTTAGAGATCTCCAAACCTAGACCTTTTAGTGGTAGAAGCTTTGAGTCTTTAAGGACCTAAGGACCTGTGAAAACCCCAATTTTTCTAGAATTATTTGAAATTTTTACAAAAATCGAGGTGGAATATTATATTTAATATAATATTAATTTTTAGAAAAAGAATTAGGTCTTGAAACATTGATATTTTGAGGCTTTCATGGAAAACTAGTCAGAAGGACTATAAGCAAGCTGAAATCTGAGCTTGGGTGAAAATCCCTATTTTTCATAATTTTTGTGAATTTACATTTACCCATAAGGGTAAAATAGTCATTTCACTTTTGCGTGGGGTCCACGAAAGTTAGGTGAGTTGGCAGACAGCCAGCTCAGGAAATATCAATGATGAAAAATAAACATGGTGAGGAATATGCTTTTAATTTTATAAGAAACATGAAAAATCATTTAAAATAAAAATAATTAAAATTTTAATTAAAATAATAATAAAAATAATCCTATAAATACCCCTCCTACAAGCTACACAAAATTGCACAAACTCCTTGGACTCTCCTCCTCTTTCTCTCCCTTTTTCCTCCTCTTTCTCTCTCTTCTTTCCTTTTTCTTTCTTTTTTCTTTCTTTTCTACTTTTCTTTTCTCTCTCTTCCCTTTACAACCTCAGAGCAGGTCTACGGACGCAGCCAAGGGGAATATTCTCCTAGACCTGTCGAGCACGTCCACAGATGCGTCGTCCCCTATGGAACTAGGGTTTCATCCTAGTACTGTTTTTCAATTAGACATTTGATTTCATCTGTTGAAATCCAAATCTAAACCATTGATCTTGTTTGGATTATACCCATCTTTAAAAGCCCTATAAATTCACAAAGATTAGAGGAGTATTTTTGGTATTTCACCAAAAAAATAATAACTCTGGCATAGTTCTTTTTCCAGTGAAATTTTTTATTTTTCTAGCCTTCTTCTCACCATTGGACACTTTAGGTAGGTTCCACTCTTCTCCTTGTAAACATTTCAACAGTTTTCCAGGCCTGAGAATCATCAGAAGGGATTTTTCAGCTAGAATTTTCTAGTGAATCCATTACCGATGAACCAGGTGGAAAACACCTATAAAACCTAAAATTTTGAAGGTTTTGAGAGGTTGGATGTCAAAGGATCCTAAAACCCCAGGGGATGAAATCTGAGATGTTGGATCGTTCAGATCTGGGAGATCTAGAGAAAAGCTAATATGATGGTATAGATCGGACCGTCTCAGCTATCCTAGGTCACACCCACTATACACCAGTTGTCACTAGTGGAACATGGTAGAGCAGGCCGCTCATCAATCCGTCAATCTGTGAACCCAGATTTAATCTGGGCCCTTGTTTTGATTTTAAATCTTAAAACTTCAATTCAGAGCTCATTTTAACTCCAAATCAAGATTGAAAAGAAGCTCTCGATTCTTGGTGAGGAGTAGAATCTAATGGAAACATAAAAATTATATTTTATTCACTATAAAAATCTATAAATTTCAAAAAGAGGTACTAATTCCCAAGATCGGTCAAATTTGACATGATCATACCTCGAATTTCTAATCCATCAATGATTTAGTGATGAGGGAACATGGAATCAAGAGTTACATGTGACTGATCTAGGATGAATCAAGAAATTTAACCTTAATGGAAGAGAAATCTTAAAAATGATTATGGATTTACTTTATCTAAGTAATCAAGCAAGATTAAACCATTAAAATCAGTTTGAATGATGATCTAAAGTTAAAATCATATGGATTGATGAGCCTAATGTGGCTAATTTGGGATAGATTGAGATCTATGCCGTTAATTTTGATAAAATGACTTAAGATCTTATTGATTGGTTGGATCAAGAAAGATCAGATCATTTGATGAGATGAATCAATGATCTAGTGATGATATCACATTAATATAATGTGATAGATCTAAATAAAAATGAAAGATCAAGATCTAAACTGAATAGAAATCAAAATATGATCATTTCATCAAAATGAATAAATATGACGTATTCAAATGAGCATGCGAATTATTGTAACCATTATTTTATTAGCTTAATAGATTTATTTATTTATGCTTTAATTGTTCATGTTATGTAAATTACATAGAAAATGTAATTAAATGAAAATAGATATTGATGAACATTTACAATGAATATGGACATAGACTTAATGATAGTAAGGGCTATAGTTAGTGGGACAATATAAGGAATATCATTTCCTTGGCCCAAATTAGGAGAATAATAAACCCCATGAATGACATTTTAAATGTTCATGTATTTAATTAAAATCAAATAGTAAGAGTAATTAGGGTTTAATGCTTATAGAAACCTTATGAAAATTGAGCTAAGGTCACCCCAGTAAATGCTGAACACGGTGGTTTAGGGGGTTTCTCTAATAGAGCCTTGCTCTTCCCTCACCTTTTGGTAACTTTTATGAGGTCTAAACACCTCCTTACATGAGGATTGAATTACCACTCTATGAGCAGCTTTTAACTGGTAAGCCTTAGTCAATTCTAAAATAAGGAGGAGTTGTTTGATGTTAGAAAAGAAAGAAACTATCTTCAACCAATAAGAAATTAATTGGTTGAATAATAATGAGATCATAAAAGGATAAGAAACTATCTAATCCTAATAAAAATAGTAATTAAGATAATCAAAGATCAAACAATATCCATAGGGGATCTTCAATGATCAAGAATAATAAGAAACATAATATTGTGTTAGCATGTATTTTTGTGAAGTAGTATGAATATAGATCAATAGATTAGACCTTGATCAATATGATCCAAGGAAAAAGATGCAAATCATCCTATGTAAGGATGATCAAAAGAACAACTAGGAAGTATAAATGAGTTGAGGAATGATAGTATATATATGAGTTGACAGATACATGAAGGATATGATGATCAAGATCAATGAGAAGATGGATTGTTGAAAGTAAAGGTAGGTAAACCTTAAGAATATATTCAATATATAAGATACATGTATTTTACACATGATCTTATCCTGATAAATGAGTTTTGATTATAATTGCCTTGGAATTGTTCTCAATCAACAAATGAGGTTGAAATGAATACAAAGGGATTGACTGAGTAATTATGAAATTACTTAAGACAACAAATAATGTTGAAATGAATACAAAGGGATTGATTAATTAATTATGAAATTACTTAATGGGTAGAATGGGAAGATTTGAACTATATAAGTTGGACCCCCAAATCTTAAGGAAATAAGTTATAGGCATGTCCTATTATAACCAAACACACAGTCTATAACTATGAAAAAATATTTTTCATACAAACATGGAGGCTTGTGGTTTTCTTTTAAGACAGGCTTATGCCTGAGGATGTCAATGCAAGGAGAGTTATGAGGGTTTGGCCACCCGCTCTCTGAAACTGATTATGATGATGATATCGTGCCCAAAGAGAGGTAAAACATCGGGTGGGGCAATTATGGGAGGGCCACCACTGTGACAGCCATGGTTCCCCCCATACGAACATGGATCTATATTTTTCACTGTGGTATCAGTTGAGTATTTGTGCAGTTATCTGGGTGTGCTGTACAGATTGAGACTACAAGCATGGTAGTCCTTTGATACTTTGCATTATGATGCAATTGATTATGGCATGATGAGATGCCTTATGTTATACCATGATGAGATACCTGGTAAAAGTTATTACCAATGTTGTATTAGAGGATGATTCCTAATAAGGTATGATTATATATTAACACCTAGTGTTAATATTGAAATCAATTTGGAAATGAGGTATTATTAATGATATTGACTGTATTCACAATTTTCAATGGTTTTATTTATATGTAATATACATATAATTCATATGATGAGTGAAGGATAAAATGGTTATCCAATTGTATAAATTGATTTATATCATGGATATAATGCACTGATGATTTTGAGATATATTGAAGATATTTCATAAATCCCCTACCAAGCATAGCTTGCTGAGATTTTGTAAATGTTTGAATGTTTATAATATCTCAGATATAGTTAAGGAAGATTGAAAGCTCAAGACTTATGGATAATCGTCAGCAAACTACAGCTTAAGGTATTTACTCTGAGGAAGATTGTATTGATTTTTTTTGTAATTTGGATTGTAATATTTGGACAATGTATGTAATGACTACTGGGGTTATGTATGTGAACCATTGGATCTATCCTGATTTTAATAAAAGTATTTCTATTGTTATTCAATGGAAATTTTATTTTATACAAAAATCTATGTATGATAAGTAATTTGAGGTGGCAGTCAGGTTTGTGACAAATCAATTTCAAAGAAAATATGTTTTTACTGCTTGTATTTTAAAAATTTTCATAATCAGGGCCCTACCTTTGCAAATATTTGTGAAAATGTGTTTTAAAAACCCGGGTCATCATAGTTGGCATCAGAGCAGTTCATCCAGTTACTCACAGCCCCTATATGTCCAATATTAAGATGACAATCCAAATTTAGGTTATGATAGAATTAGTTAAATAGAGTGTTTATATAGAAATTTTGATTTATGAGCAGATGCCACCTAAGAGAACTAAGAGGATGGCTCAGAGGACTAATGATTCCAATATGAAGAATACATCTCAAGAAAATAATGTTGAGGAAATTATAATAAGAGTACTGCAGGGTCTTCTTCCCCATCTTCAACAACCTCAGGCGCCTATAGAGCCTGTAGCAATACAAAGTGCCCCAGCTCCAGCTTAGCATGAAGCGGGGCTCAGCACACCTGTTCAAAGAAATAACTCTCCAACACCGGTACAGGATCATTCTTCACCTATACCTATGGAGTAATTGGAAATTCTCAATTATCACCAGAGAAGTTGGACAAAATAGTAGAAAGATTTTAGAAAATGGTGATAGGTTACAAGGGAAATGGCGATGCTGAAAAATCCGAAGAATGGATATATGAGGTGGAGAAAACTTTTGAAGTTTTATGAACTCTGAAGGAGGTAAAATTCAAAATGGCCACTTATATTCTAAAATAAGAAGCTTCCTTCTGGTGGAGATCAGCAAAGAGGAATTTCTTTTCAAACCCAGAAAATATCTCTTGGGAAGAATTTAAAGAGGTTTTCAACAACAAATATTTTTCTCTTCATGTTTAAGCTAGAAAGGAAAAAGAATTCCTAGATCCACAACAAGGGAGTATGTTTGTTGTAGAGCATGAAAACAAATTCATACAGTTGAAGAGGTTTGCACCACATATCTATGGTAATGATAGGCAAACAACTGGCAAATTCTTGGGAGGACTTCATCCAGGATTGAGAACTAAGGTGTTGGGTACCAAACTCATGACTTTAGCAGAATGTGTAGAAATGGCTCTAGATTTGAGGAGGATTTTAAGCAAAAGCAAAACGGGAAAAGAGTAGATATAGGAAACTTAAATCCGAGACCTTTTAAGAAAGGCAAGGGGCCCATGAATAATTTCAAGCCACCAAGAATTCAATGAAATCTCACCTTTGAACAAAATCAAAGGCATTGTCCCAAATGTAGAAGATTCCACCTTGGGAATATATGCCCTAATCCAATACAACAACAACCTCCAATGCAGTGGTATAAATGTGGAGAATTGGGACACATGGCAAATAATTGCAATAAACAACTAGCAATCAAGGATGCAAAACCAAAGAATGTCCCTAGACAGTAAGGGAAGATATTCGCTATTACTGACGGACAAGCCCAAACCTCGAATGGGGTGATTGAAGGTACTTTGCTTATATCTGATAACTATGCAATAGTACTATTTGATTTTAGATCTATACACTCTTTTATATCCTATGAAATTGCATCAATTATAAATCTACAATTGAAAGATTTGAGGTATAACTTAGATGTGATAACTCCAATCAGTGAGTTAACAAGGGTATGAAAAATTCCAACCTTTATAGGAAAGGTAAAATAAAAAATTCTAAAGAATAAAAATAGAGATGATATTACTTGAGAATAATTCAAGGAAATAGAGAGTATTTCTCTCCAAAATCAGTAAACGAGAAGAAATTTGATAAATGGATTATTAAATTTTGGAGTAGGAAAGAATTATTGTTTTACACTTGAGAAAAAATTTAGAGATAAATCAGACAAAAAAGAATAGTGAAAGTAGGAAATCATGATCCCAAATTTTTTTAGAAAAATAAGTTAACCATGATAGTATATGGTTCACAATGAGAATATACTCCATACATCTTGTACATAAAATATGAATTTACTAAGATAACTCAGTGGATGAGTCAGCACAAGAGATCATCAGAATTAAGATGGATATTGATCTTGTACTACTGATATGATTGTTTTTTATATATTAAGAAGAAAATTACAATTTTCACACTGATGAGGAAACAAACATGGTATATGAAAAATATGACCCTGTAAACAAATAAAGGAAGCTAAACACATTGTTTTGAAAGTCAAGCATTTAAAGATAAATGTAGTGATTATAGAGGATGAATAATTCAAGATTATAGAGAAGGATATAGATAGAAAATTTCAAGATATATTGAGGAGTTTTCAAGATTGAGTTATTATTGAGTTATTACTTATTACAACTCAATTCTTTATTAGTATTTTAGAAGATGGCATAAGATGATCTACATAAGTTGAAAAGTCAAGGACTATTATAAAGAGGATTTATTTGACCAAATAAGTTTTTTTTAGAGAACATAAGAAATATTAGAAAAAGTATGGATTATTGTGATTATGCACTAATTAAAATGCCGAATAATGTTATTGAGGAGGTTAAGTAACCTTAACTCTCATAAATTGTGATTAAGATACGTCATTCAAAACTCAATATAAATTTTGAGTTATACTTTTGGGATAAGTGATATTTATGAATTTGATGAAGGAAAGTTTTCTTGGATAAATGAGAAATAGTATGTATTGAAGATATATGGATTTACTTTGAAGCATCATGAATTAGAATGTTTGTCAAATTTGGTAAGTGTAAAGACTAGCTAGAGAAAGTAAATTTCTATGACATGTGAAGATAACAATGATGTTGATCCTTATTGGAGTAAAGAGAGTTACTATTTCATATAAGAACTTAGAAAGGATATAAAAAAAATTGTTTGTGGATGTTTCATAATGATTTTCAAGTATACATTTTAGAATTTGTAACAATAGTGTTACCTATACGGTGAAAAGGTAAATCACTGATTATGAGAATATCAAGAATATTAATATGACTCCGTGATAGTAAAAGAATAGATATTACAAAAGTTATGACAAGATGATAATGAAAATTTGAGGAAAGAAATATCATCATATGGAAATTTTTTAAAGAAAATGATAGATGAATATTTGTGAATTAAGATTAAATATTTACTTCCAAAGGTTGTAAGGTTATACTGAGAACATAAATTATTTCAATTAAGACTTAACATTTTACCCTTGGTTGATGTCAAAGAACTATCCATACCTTAGAGGTTTTGTAAGGAGTACTTCTACTGAATGAAATGGGAAGTAACAATATTATAAAAATATATTATGAGAATTACCAACTAGTAAAAGTAAAGATTGATGACACCAGTCAAAGGAAATATGAACAAGAGGATTACTCAAAGGAATAAGTCATTTGGAAATGTTAGAAAATATCATGTTAGTAGTTTATGATTTAGCATGAATGGCTAAATTATCAAACAAGTTTTATTACTTTGATAAGTTCTACCTTTATGGAAAAGGGGAATAAAAGATTTCCTTAAGTGTCAATATCTCAAAGAACAAGATATAGAAGAAAAATTATAAATGAGATGATGATAACTCATAAGTGAGTTGTTATATTAAATTTCAAGGACAAAATTTCTATAAGGGGGGAAGAATGTGAAAACCCCAATTTTTTTGGAATTACTTGGAATTAATTGGAAATTTTACAAAAATTGAGGTGGAATATTATATTTAATATAATATTAATTTTTAGAAAAAGAATCAAGTCTTCAAACATAGATATTTGGAATCATTCATGAGAAATTAGTCAGAGTGACTATAAATACGTTAAAATCTGAGCTCGAGTGAAAAATCCCTATTTTTTGTAATTTTTGTGAATTTAGATTTACCCAAAAGGGTAAAATGGTCATTTTACTTTTGTGTGGGTCTACAAAAGTTAGGTAAGTTAGTGGACAACCAGCCCAGGGAATATCAATGATGAAAAATAAACATGATGAGGAATATGCATTTAATTTTATAAGAAAAGTGGAAAATCATTTAAAATAAAAATAATACAAAAATAACCCTATAAACCCCTCCAACAGGCTGCACAAAATTGCACAAACTTCCTAAACTCTCCCACTCTTTCTCTCCCTCTTTCCTTATCTTTCTCTCTCCTCTTGCCTTTTTCTTTCTTTTCTTCTTTTCTTCTCTCTCTTCCCTTTACAGCCGCAGAGTGCATCTGCAGACGCACCCAAGGGGAATATTCCCCCAAATTTGTTGGGCTCGTCCACAGACATGTCATCCTCGATAGAACCAGGGTTTCATCCTAGTACTATTTTTCAATTAGACATTTGATTTTAGCCATTGAAATCCAAATCTAAACCGTTCATCTTGTTCAGATTATATCCTCTTCAAAAGCCCTATAAATTCACAAAGATCAGAGTATTTTGGGTATTTCACTGAAAAAATAGTAACTCTAGCACAGTTCTTTTTTCGATGAAATTTTCTATATTTTTGGCTTTTCTGTCACAATTGGTCACTTCAGGTAGGTTCCACTCTTCTCCGTGTAAACATTCTAGTAGTTTTCCAGACCTAAGGATCACTGGAATGGATTTTTCAGCTAGAATTTTCCAATGAATCCATTACATGTGAACCAAGTGGAAAACACCTATAAAACCTAAATTTTTGAAGATTTTGAGAGGTTGGATGGACTCAGAAGATCCCAAAACTCCAAGGGATGAAATCTGAGATGTTGGATCATTCAAATCTGGGAGTTCTAGGGAAAAGATGATCTAATAGTCTACATCAGACCGTCTCGGCCATCCCAGGTCACCCCTCCCTGCACACCAGCTATCACCGGTGGAATGTGGCAAGGCTAGGCCATTGACTGATCCATCAATTTGTGAACCTAGATTTAATCTGGGCCCTTGTTTTGATCTAAAATAATAAAACTTCAATTCATAACTCATTTTAACTCTAAATCAAGATTGAAAAGAAACTCTAGATTCCTGGTGAGGAGTAGAATCAAATGGAAACATAAAAATTATATTTTATTCACTGTAAAAATCTATAAATTTCAAAAAGAGGTACTAATTCCTAAGATCAGTCAAATTTGACATGATCATACCTCGAATTTCTAATCCATCAATGATTTAGTGATGAGCGAACATGGAATCAAGAGTTAGATATGACTGATCTGGGATGAATTAAGAAATTTAACCTTAATGGAAGAGAAATCTTAAAAATGATCATGGATTTACTTTATCCAAGTAATCAAGAAAGATCATACCATTAAAATTAGTTTGAATGATGATCTAAAGTTAAAATCATATGGATTGATTAGCCTAATGTGGCTAATTTGGGATAGATTGAGATCTATGCCCTTAATTTTGATAAAATGACTTAAGCTCTTATTGATCGGTTGGATCAAGGAAGATCAGATCATTTGATGAGATGAATCAATGATCTAGTGATGATATCACATTAAGATAATGCGATAGATCTAAATAAAGACGAAAGATCGCAATCTAAACTGAATAGGAATCAAAATATGATCATTTAATTAAAATGAATAAATATGATGTATTCAAATGAGCATGTGAATTATTATAATCATTCTTTTATTAGCTTAGTAGATTGAATTGTTAGATTTATTTATTTATGCTTTAATTGTTCATGTTATGTAAATTACATGGAAAATGTAATTAAATGAAAATAGATATTGATGAACATTTACAATGAATATGGATATGGACTTAATGATAGTAAGGGCTATAGTCAGTGGGAAAATATAAGGAATATTGTTTCCTTGGCCCAAATTAGAGAATAATAAACCCCATGAATGACATTTTAAATGTTCATGTATTTAATTAAAATCAAATAGCAAGAGTACATAGGGTTTAATGCTTATAAGAACCTTATGAAGATTGAGCTAAGGTCACCTGGTAAATGCTGAACATGGTGGCTAAGGGGGTTCTCTAATAGAGCCTTGCTCTTTCCTTACCTTCTGGCAACGTTTATGATGTCTAAATGCCTCCTTACATGAGGATTGAATTAACCACTCTATGAGAAGCTTTTAACTGGTAAGCCTTAGTCAATTCTGAAATAAGGAGTTGTCTGATGTTAGGAAAGAAATAAACTATCTTCAACCAGTAAGACATTAACTGGTTGAATAATAATGAGATCACAAAAGGATAGTAAACTATCTAATCCTAATAAAAATGGTAATTAAGATAATCAAAGATCAAACAATATCCGCAGGGAGATCTTCAATGATCAAGAATAATAAGAAACATAATATTGTGTTAGTATGTATGTTTGTGAATTAGTATGAATATAGATCAATAGATTAGACCTTGATCAATACAATCCAAGGAAAAAGATGCAAATCATCCTATGTAAGGATGATCAAAAGAACAACTAGGAAGTATAAATGAGTTGAGGAATAACTGTATATATATATGATTTGACAGATACATCAAGGATATGATGATCAAGATCAATGAGAAGATGGATTGTTGAAAGTAAAGGTATGGACCTTAAGAATATATTCAATATTAAGATACATGTATTTTACACATGATCTTATCCTGATAAATGTGTTTTGATTATAATTTCCTTGGAATTGTTATGAATCAACAAATGAAGTTGAAATAGATACAAAGGATTGATTATGTAATTATAAAATTACTTAAGACAACAAATGATGTTGAAATGAATACAACGAGATTGATTAATTAATTACTAAATTACTTAATGGGTAAAAGGAGAAGATTTGAACTATATAAGTTGGACCCCCAAATCTTAAGGAAATAAGTTATAGGCATGTCCTATTATAACCAAACACACAGTTTGTAAGTATGAAATAATATTTTTCATACAAGCATAGAGGCTTGTGGTTTTGTTTTAAGATAGGCTTATGCATGGGGATGCCAATGCTAGGAGAGTTATGAGGGTTTGGCCACCCTCTCTCTGAAACTGATTATGAAGATGATACTATGCCCAAAGAGAGGCAAAACGTAGGGTGGGACAATTATGGGAAGGCTGCCACTATGACAGCCATGGTTCCCCCCATATGAACATGGATCTATATTTTCCATTGTGGTATTAGTGGAGTATTTATGCAGTTATCTGAGCACGCTATACTAATTGAGACTGCAAGCATGGTAGTCCTTTGATATTTTGCATTATGATGCAATTGATTATACATGATGAGATGCCTATGTTATGGCATGATGAGATGCCTTATGTTATGGCATGGTGAGATATCTTATGTTATGGCATAATGAGTTGCCTTATGTTATGGCATGATGAGATGCCCTCTAAAATTTATTACTGATGTTTTATTGGAGGATGATTCCCAATACAGTGTGATTATGTATTAACACCTAGTGTTAATATTGAAATATATTTGGGAATGAGATATTATTGATGATATTGACTATATTCATGATTTTCAATGGTTTTATTTATATGTAATGTACTTATAATTCATATGATGAGTGGAGGATGAAATGGTTATACAATTGTATAAATTCATTTATATCATAGATATAATGAACTATTGATTTTGAGATATATTGAAGATATTTCCTAAATCCCCTACCAAGCATAGCTTGGTGAGATATTGTAAATGTTTGAATGTTTATAATATCTCATATACAATTAAGGAAGATTAAAAGTTCAAGACTTATGGATAATCATCACTTAACTATGGATCAAGGTATTTACTCTGAGGAAGATTGTATTGATTTTTTTTATAATTTGGATTGTAATATTTGGACAAGGTATGTAATGACTACTGGGGCTGTGTATGTGAACCACTGGATCGATTCTGATTTTAATAAAAGTATTTCTATTGTTATTCAATGGAAATTTTATTTTATACAAAAATCTATGTATGATAAGTAATTTGAGGTGGCACTCAGGTTTTTGACTAATCAATTTCAAAGAAAATATGTTTCCACTGCTTGTATTTTAAAAAAATTCAAAATTAGGGCCCTACCTTTGCAAATATTTATGAAAAAGTATTTTAAAAACCTGGGTCATCACATGACCTTTGTCTACCTTAGGTGAAAACTCCTCTCTAATAATATACTTAGATTCATGTGAATTGAGGTTGGAAACTTAATTAAATCATTTGAAAAGGTCAAATGAATCCTTGTACCCCTCTCATTCCTAAATAGTCTAGTTCAATATAAAGCACACATATGTTTCACTTAACACTTAATAACTACTTGAAATATCAAAATATACTAATCCCAACCTAGGGCAACATAAACCCTTACCAAATAATGGCACCTAAAAAATGCCCACACCAACATCATTAGTTTATTGCTCTCAAGATCGATAAGAACTACATTGCCTTTGATCTTACAAGTAATTTGGTCACCCACCTTGAACTTTCCTTCCCCCACCCTCAAATCATCTCCTTCTTGAGCCCCTCCACTTAGTAGTTTTAAACTCAACAATGATGGTTTATGTTTTGGAAATCCAAGTCCAACTAGTACCAATGGTCAAGGTATGTTTCTGATTTCATTCATGGATTTAAAAGGGAATATTATGTCATTATTGAAATCAGTGCTTTACATCTAGGGACCATGCTTCAAATAAAACAAAACATTTTCCTACTCATTGTCAAGGGTAATTGCACCTTGACTATTCATTGGCAAAGAAAAAATTAGAATTTCCTTGGATATTTAACAACATGGATACAAAGATTTTTTTAGTAGATCGTAAAAAGACATAATTCTTTCATACATTATCCAAGGTTTACTAATCACATTACTTGTAAGCTTGATAAATGAGGTGCAAAAGGTAATCCTGTTTTTATTTCTTAGTTTGATCCTCATGTCTACACTATCCTAAGATTGGATGATGTTGAGTATTTAGCTAAAGGAAATGCCCAAACTAGATAACAGCTTCAATTACATGCCTCACCATCTATTTCTCTTCTTTCTTTTCCTTTAATTTTCTTCTTTGCTTTGGTTACTATGTTGTAACTACATTTATTTTGTACTGGTTATTCTACAACTTTGTAATGTTTCTCCTCTTTCTATTCTCCCACTTTAATACAATCCATCATTACAAAAATAAAAAAAGAACTTAATGCCTATTGGTCATCTTGTGAGCCATCTCAAAATACCTCTCATCTTAGACATGTTTATGTTCCCCTTACCAATTTCCCTTGTAGACTAATTGGCTTTTCTTATTGGCCAAGGGAAAAATGTACAAATCTGGACCCCTTTCCCATGTTCCATCTCACACACACGCGCTTGTGTTAAGGCAATGTGCCTTTTCTTAGCACATTGTCGCATGTCACTTTGACAAAAATTTCCATCTATTTTCTTCTCTCTATTCTACATATCAAATTCCAAAAAATTTCCTCCATAAAGCCATCTATTTTTCTATGAGCTCCTAACTTTTATCCTTAGATGTAAGTAATATTTAAAGAATTAAATAGTACACAAAGGGAATAATTTTGTAGATATTAGAGGATAAAGGTGTAGATGTTTGACTAACCAACAATAGAATTTTACTCATAAAACTTATTCTAGGAGAGAAGATCATAAATCTTGTAAGCGCATGCTCCCTATAGATAGGGTTAGTAGATAGAATCAAGAGACAATTCTAAGAAGATATAGAGGGAGTAATGCAAGAATTTCCAACACAAAAGGGAAATTTATAAGAGCAGGCTTAAATTCTCATGTAGGAAGAAAATGAAGGATATTATAAGGTACATGGAGGGTATGGTATTGGAGAAATAAATGAGATGGGGGAAGCCATCCTTGATTTTTCTTTCACATATAACCTAGCTCTAGCAAACACTTACTTTAATAACATGGATGAATACTTGCTAACCTTTAAAGGTAGACCACATAAATTCCAAAATAGACTTTTTTTCTACTAAGGAATACTCAGAGATCAATGAGTAGGAATTCTAAGGTGATACACTATGAGAGTTTAACCACATAATATAGGTTAATGGTTATGGATACTTGCATTAAGAGATAGAAGAAAGGAAATAAACTTAATAGGTGTCCAAAAACTAAGTGGTGGAACTTAAAAGGAAAGAAGATAACATCATTCACAAACAAGTTGATGGTAGAAAGAAACTGGAACAACAAATAGAAGTAAACACCATGTGGACTAATATTGCTGAGTTCATTAAGAAAGTGTAGAAAGATGTTCTAGGAGTGTCTAAAGGATAACAACAACTAGTAAAGGAAACTTGATGGTGGAGCTAAAAGTGCAAAAAGTTATGAAAGAAAAATGTGTGTGTTTCAAAGCATTGCTAAAGACTAGAAGTAATGAAGACTTTGAGTATTATAAAAATGATAAAAAGGTTACTAAGAGAGTAGTGAGTGAGGCTAAAATCGAGGTGTATGATGATCTCTATAATATATTAGGGTCAAGAGAAGGTGAGAAAGATGTGTCCAATCTAGCAAAAACAAAAGAAATAGTAGAGTAAGGACTTAGAATACATTAAATTCATTAAAAGTGATGAGTAATGATATTTGTCAAAGATGATGAGATTAATCAAAGGTGGAAAGTTACTTTCAAAAATTGCTAAATGACAAATGTACTGAGAATATAGAGATTGAAAGAATAGTAAACCAAATAACATTGTAATTGTAGCATCAAGATACCTGAAGTGAAAGAAGCCTTGAAAAAAGATGAAATCAGGAAAGGCCTTGAGGTTTGATTGTAATATCTATAGAGGTTAGGAAATATCAGAGAGATATCAAGGTAGTTTGTCTGACAAAGTCATTTAATAAGATTGTAGAATCAAAGAAAATGCCACATGAATGGAGGAAAAGCTCTATTGTACCAATTTATAAGAATAAAGGAGAGATAGAGAGTTGCACTAATTATCATGGGATCAAACTTATGAGCCTTAGCATGAAACTTTAGGAAAGAGTAATAGAGAAGATGCTATGACATGAGACATGTGTATCAAAAAACCAGTTTGGTTTCATTATTGGTAGGTCTACCATGGAAACTATTTTCCTTCTTAGACAATTGATGGAGAAATATAGAGAGAGAAGAAAGGACCTTCATATGGTCTTTATTGACTTAGAAAAAAGCTTATGATAGGGTCCCTAAAGAGTTAATATGGTGGATGTTGGGCAAAAAAGGTGTTTTGCGCGGATATATTGACATAATTAAGGATATGAGTGTGAGAGTTGTAACAAATGTTAGAACCACTAGCATGGAGGCTGATGAGTTTCCATCACCTTAGTATTGAATCATGGATCGATATTGAGCTGTATATCTACACATTGGTTATGATGAGTTAAAGAAACATTTGCACAAAGAGATCATATGGTGCATGTTTTTTAATGATGACATAGTTTTGATTAATAAGACAAGGGAGAGCATAAACACAAAGCCAGAGTTGTGGAGAGATACTATTGAGTCTAAAGGAATTAAAATTATCCAAACTAAGACAAAGTATATGAAATGTAGTTTTAGCAAGGAGAGGAGTGATAGGGAGGCACCAATAAAGATTGATAACCAAGAAGTACCCCAAAAAGACTACTTTCAATATTTGCGATGAATAATTCATGAGAGTAGAGAGATTGAGAGGGATGTTACTCAAAGAACTCAGGCAAGTTAGAACAAATGGAGATGTTCCTTTGTTTTTTTTATGATCGATGGGTGTCACTCAAGTTGAAAGGAAAATTCTATAGGAGGCTATAAGGCTGACCCTGACCTATGGATCAAAGTGGTAAGTAGTTAAGGAACAACATATGCATAGGATGAGTGTACCCAAAATGAGGATGTTGAGATGGATAAGCAACAAGACAAGAAATGAAAACATTAGAAGAAAATTGGGAGTGGCACCAATAGGGAACAAGATGAGAGAGGGTATAGTTTAATGGTTTGGACATGTCCAAAGGAGATTGAGAACGGAACCGATAAGGAGTGAGTCAATCTAAGTCAAAGGCTCTAAAGGGTAAGGGGAAGGGCCAAAAGGATATGTATATAAGTGGTGAGAAAAAATTTAAAAACTTTTGGACTAAATAAGGCCATCTTAATAGAGGAGAATGGAAGAACATGATTCGTGTAGCCAACCCCAAATCCAAACAAGGTTTAATGATGATGACGATTTAAGTACAATTAATATGATCAATTTGTGGAACTCATTTGTTGAGCTTCCCTTCATAAGAGCTTTTAAATTGCTCTCATCCCCTTGACCTTGTCCATCCTAAATGTATTTCAACTTCTCTTCATCCTTAAGACCCTCTTTTTGTGCAAAGTAGAAACTCTCTTCTCTTACAAAAATTTGCTCAAGCATATTTCCTATTCCTATCTAAAAATTTCTCTAGTATCTAAAAATCGGTCTTTGAATTGGATATAGCTTCATACTCTGGACAAATATGTATCTGTTTCCACTTTTGGCAAGTATGTAGTATGCAGCTTTTCTAACAAAAGAAGAAAAAAAGAGTGGTAAGTGAAGCTCTCTCTCTCTCTCTCTCTCTCTCTCTCTCTCTCTCTCTCTCTCTCTCTCTCTCTCTCTCTCTCTCTCTCTCTCTCTCTCTCTCTCTCTCTCTCTCTCTATTTTAGTGCTGAATGTTGAAAAGATCATGTATTCTAAAGCCCCTCCCAAGGTGGTTTTGGTTTCTTATTTCTCTTCCTTTTATCTTCCCATTTCTAATTGGATATTGGGTCTTCTCTATATGCTCTTCCATTGATTTCTTTCATATGCAAAGCATGAACCTAAAAACCTCAAGAGTAGGACCAATGATCCTAATAATACAAATAATTGGAGTGGGTTGAGAGTACTAAACCTAGACATTTTTACAAGCATGAAAAAGGCACCTTTCTCTATTGTTAGTTAATAATATTTTTGCTTCCATTTCCTTTCTTTTATATGTTTCCACTATTTGAAGAGGCATTTTCTTAAAATATTGACATATGGACATTTTACTTAAGAACAAGAAAATATTTGTCGTTTAATTTGGCAAAAGATTATTATTTAAAGAAACACCTCATCCTTCGAGTTCTCATGCAAGCAAGAGTTTCTGATATATGCATTTTATTATACATAATGTTCAACTTTTGAAAGAAGCCTCTCTCCCTCTTCTTCAATACTTATTGATACTAATGGTCTTTATACATAAATTCCATTTATGGTATGAAAACTATTACCCATTATGCTTCCCATATACACAACTTTGATTCTTTGAAGAGGGGCTTAATATTTTTACACCCAATATTAGCACTAAAACCATAGACATTTTATAGCCAAGAAACCTTTGTTTTCTATATGATTCTAATCTTTTAGTAATATTATATATATATATATATATATATATTCTTCTTTTATATGATACATCATCCTAGGACAATTTTGCCTAAAATATTGATTCCTAGGCACTATGCATAAGAAAGAAAAAAGTCATCTCCATTTATCTTTGTAAAACATGATTCTTTGAGAAAACATCTCATCCTTGGAATTCTTAAAACAACGAGATGTTTCAACATTCACATTTGTTGTTCTAATTTTAGTTTATGAATGTCACTTTAAATTTTGAAAGAAGATCTGTTTCCTCTTCATATAGACTAATTGAATAGTGAACGTCTTCATGTATGTGCATTCCATTTATTTCCTATACAAACCATTGACCCAAATATTAACTATATATTGAGAAGGATTGATTCTTTTAATAAACCTTAAAACTTATAATTTTAAATATCATTCTTTTCCACTTCAAAAGTTTGGTCAACAAAATTTCAATCATGTCAAATTTTCTTTAATGGTTATATCAAGCATTAATTTGAGAAAACATAGAATACATAAATAAGAAAATTTTTAAACAAGATATTCAAAGGTGTGATAAAATCCCCTTGAATTTTCTTGCAAATGAAAACTTACTAAATCATGCTCAAAATAAGAGGAACTTGATTTTTTGTTTTTTGTTTTTTTTTTGGAAAAGTCTCAGAAAACATAGCCAAATTATGTTATAGTTATCTTTTCAAGTTTGAAACTAGAACTAATTCTGATCTACTTTACATGCCTAGGATGTATGAATACATGCTACTCAAGACCAAAGCATGTGCTGCATTTTCTTTCATTCTTCTTCAAAAGAATAAGTGAAGTGAAAAAATCAACTAATATTGACCAAATATTATTAGTGGACATAAGAATCTATTTTTTATTTTGTACTAATTCAGTGGTCCAATTTATTTCAATGATAAATAAAAACATAGATAAACCAATTGATAAGTTAGAGTTTCAAGGATTTCAAGTGACCTAGTTTCTTATTATGTCTCAATTCCCACTAGAGGAAAAATGTCGTCGAAAGACCCCTCCTAGACAACAAACCAATTTAATGTATTTTTCTTATTTGTGGTGTGATCCTAAAAATAATAGATGATAGACCTTTTTCTTGTTTTTTAAGGTTTTTCTTGAGGATTTCTCTCAAATATATTTCAAAGATGAATTTTTAATGTTATGGTGTCTTAGGTAATTCTACTTATGCATATCTTTACATTTCATAATATTAGGTTCACTTTAGAGAAAGGACATATGTTGGCATTCTTTCTTTGTATTTTACTAATTTGATTTGAAAAGGTTCTTGATAGAAGACAATGGTATGTTTATTTGATATAAGAATGAAAGGAAACTACTATGAAGTAAGGGTAAAATCCTTTTAGAGTAAAAAATAATGGTAGAGCATAGTGAAGATTGATAATAAAGAAAATTAAAAATAAAAGACATTCCACTTATTACTAAGGTGACTACGTCATATTAGTTTTAATCTTTTTCTCTTCCAAGCCATTTGCTAAGGTAGAAATTTCCATTTTCTACCTAACAGTTCACTTGATCTTTTGTTGAATACATCCACTTGAATTTTTGTAATTCAACATAGATATATAAAGTTCACCATGAAGGAGCTTTATTTTCTCTTACTAATGTTATTTTAAGTCAAGCCCTATGATTTTGATCAGAGTTGATGCCCTTCACTAGAAAATATGGCAATACATTTGTAATTGAAGAGATCATGGCATATGATTTGATCAAAAGGTCAAAGGTTTATGAATTCATTTTGAACACATCCAATTTTATTTATTCTTAGAGATATAAAGAAAGAATTTTTCCTCTTCATTTGTAAATATGTCTTAAAAAGTGTTCAAAAATTTTTACTGCAAAAAAACTTTATTGTTGGGATATTTGATCATTGGTTTATGTTGATTTTTATATGTTAATGTTAGGGAAGATAACTATTATTACTAATATCATATTGCAAGCAAAAGGCATGAGAAATTAATGCAACTCTTTTGTGGGAGATCTATTAAACAATAGTGATTAGATGTTGGTTACATGTATAACAAGTTGGGTTTGTTAATTGATGGATTAGTGCAAATGAAACTATATACATTATCGAGTACAAGGAAACACAAGTTACCAATGTAGGTTAGTTTATATCTTAGAAAAATTATTTAATATTGATGAGCATATTACAAATATTGAGCTATATAAGTACCTCTATTGTATGATTGCTAATTTTTTGTTAAATGTTTAGGAGTTTGGATCTTAGAGTGAACAACTGATATATTTTTGGTTCTTTGTTTTCAAACAATACTTCATTTTCCATGTGCATCTAAAATAAAGTGTCAAAAGTTGCACCTTTACAAAATATTATATTACATGAGCAAAAGTATTTCAAGCTCAATTAAATTTATTGCTGTTGGATCTTAGAATTTTAAGCTATATTGTAAAAGTAAATTTTTCACTTTTCCTTCTATAAAAGTGACTAAAAATTTCTTTTACTTTGGTAGGTGATTCAAAAAAGGTTTCTTTCTCATACTTCTCATATACTTGTAGTTTCTTTTTTGTGATATTCTAATTCTAGGTAACTTTGTTGCTTATAAGTACTATAAAACTACTACTTTATATTAGTAAAAGCTACAATATATATATATATATATATATATATATATATATATATATACATACATACATACATATGTATTTAGAATTTTGGTCATCACTTTCTTGAATTGTTCTAAGTAGTAGGGGTGATGTCGAATATATAAATGTGGTTGAGCTCAACATGGAATCTACTCTTCAATTGTCGACTATAGTATTTAATAAAGTAGCCAACTTTGGCTACATTTGAGGTGATCCATGCATAAAAACGAATCTAAACTAGATAGTCCTAACAATATCAGAGGTTTGAGATGAATTGTTTGAGCATTTTTTATGTTCTTGGACTCTTCATTTATTAAAACATATTAGCTAATACGTATATTGAGTTGTATAATCATAAAGGCTAGAGTACTTGAGGATACGAATTTTCACTTATTCTTCTTCAATATACATTAGGAAATTTTGAATGTATGTGGTGTCATTTTGGTTGCATAGGAATATTTAAAACTCATGGATGAGGTGCTACTATTTATCTATGATGTTAGCCTTCCAAGATAAGTCATCTGTTATTGACTATCTCTACAAATGATAAAAAAGGACTTCCAGATTATTAGAACCATCGTGGACTAAAACTTGTGCAACAAAAAGTCAAGTAGATTACAAGCTAAAGAGATGAAAATTGAAAAATATATTCATTAAACCAATCATAAATCTAAATTTAGAGATATTCTTTATACATGTATTGCAATATTGGTATGCTAATAAATATGAAAAAATTTCAAGAAGAATTTTTCTAAAGCATGCCTTTATCATTTTTGTAATTGTTTTCTTATTGAATTCAACTAAGGTGCCTAATTGTTCAACATTGAGCTTGATACAATCTATGCACACATGAAAAATGATGATGTGTATTTCAAAAGGAGGACTTCTAGAGAAACATACACTATGGCAAGAGAACCATATAACATCATCCAAACCACACAATTATAAGAGAATGTTCTCTATAACAATTAGTATCTTTTTTTCATTTCTAATTTTATGTTGTCTTTTCTTATGAACATAGTAAGAGTAACATCTCAAAGATTTGTACCCTCATTTTTGTATTTAATGCAATTATCAAATTACTCCAAGGTTCCAAAATTATGTTTTTAGGCACTTAAATATCTCAAAACAAGACCTATATCAATAAATTAAGCTTGAAGAGAGTAATCCAATTACTGTAAGCATCCTAAGAGCCAATGGTCAAGATCAAAGTTATAGAAACAAGGTTTTACATTGATAAATACACCCCTTGCTAAACATACGATAAAACTCACGTGAAGTAGGACCCATTTGACTACCAAAATGGGATCTGCTAGTCAATAAGGTGTTTAGGTGCATTCAATCTCATAAATGTTTTTGATATGGTGGAATCTAAAGATAATAAAAATAAGTTGGAGTTAGAATATTATGCCAAATAAGATATATAGATTTTGAGAATAATACAAAAGTTAGAAAGAATATATCATAGAAGATAAAATTTAGTCTGGGTGATAAAAGAAGGATCTGAGACAGAAAAGAGTGGGAAAGAATCCCACCAAAAGAGGAAATCCAGCCAAGACATCTCTTATTTTGGAAATCTTGGGCTAAGGAATAGGGAGTTCATGTGAAACAAAAAGAGAGGAAAGGAGAGAGATTGAAAAAGAAAGAGAGAAAGAGAAGTAGTAGCACTTCCCACTCAATTGTTAGAAAACTCATATGAGGCCTTCATCATGTGCAAGGGAGGACATAGGGAAAAGCTAGCAAGGATATTGTGTGATACATCAAAATAGGTAGGGAATTTAAGCCACTCAGTTTCAAGGGTTTTGGAAAATATTAGTATACTAGTTTCGATTGGGTTTTTATACAGATATAGAAGTTAGATGCTTATGTTGTGCTATATATTATATGATTTATCATTGTGATTAAGTCTACACTTTTCAATTAAAGAGATTTTGAATGTGTAATGCATGATAATATGAATTTGTGCATGGACTAGGGAGAATCCCATCTGAAGAGAACAAGCAGGTGTGCGCACCATCCTATGGATGTGACACCACCCATGCATGTCAACCAAGGGAGGAGATACTCACATCTAGTGCATTTTCCATGTATTGCACAAAGATTGTAAATGCTCCCTCCCCTTAATGATCAAAGGTTAGTTGTTTAGCTGAGGGTGTATGCTATTAATCATGCAAGTAAGATCTATAGAATTTAATGTATCTTAATAATGACCATGAGACTCTATGATTAATGAGAGTTAATTAAACTAAGTTACTTTACTCTAACCTAGCCAATCAAGGAAAGAAAGTGAAAGAACATTAAGCTAAACAACTAATCTAAGAAAACTAAATCAAAGGAAGAAAACCTAAGGTATAAAATAAAAGTAAGAAAACTATTTAAACTAAACTAAACTAAAATAATAAAAAGATACAAAGGAAATTAAAACTAAGGAATGGAAAAGACAAACTCATTAATAAACTTCTTTAAAATTATAAGGAATGATAGGAATAAACAAAACAAAGCAATAAAAGAAACTTCCTTGAAGTGGTGACTATAGGAGTCCTTTGTTGTGTAACTCAATAAGGCTCTTTACATGCCCTCTTCTTCTTTTTCAGTTTTGAACTTCATTTTACAATCTTCTTATTGTGCCTTCAACAAGGTCCTATAACTGACATTTAGCCCAAAGTACACTAATCTATGACCATGCTTTTCTCATCTCATTATCCCAACATGCCACAAACCCATGAAATCCTTAACCATGCTTTAGAAATTAGTAGAGTCCTTGACTACCATTAGAAGGTTTTCTTCCTTTTCCTTTATTCCCAAATCCCATAGAAAGAGAAAACATGGAAGGTTGGAAAGATAGTGAATGCATGTGAAAGTGAAGAATAGTGGAAAGGATGCATAGTAGAGTGCCTATAAAACTAAGGGACATGGGTGGTGGATGAAGAATGGAAAACAAAGAAGGGGAAATGAGGAAGAAGATGGAAAAAATAAAGAAAAAATGGGGAGTGGGGATGGAAGAGATTCCTTAACTCTTCTCCAAAGGATTGAACTTGATTATGTAGGAACTTTGGCAAAAGTGATGTCTCTCCCTCTGTTTCTCTTAGATTTATCTTTCAAGTGCAAGGGAAAGGTAAGAGATAAAATGTTTTCCTTATCCTTCACATCTTATTTATAGAGTTTGAGGAAAGGAAGCCCTAAGGATGGATGGGTAAGATTTAATGAAGAAGGGAAGAAAGAATGAGATAGAATAAATGACATTTGATGGAAGGAAGGTAAGTTAAGGAGAGAGGAGAGGAGAGGGGCATCAATTCCAATAGGGAAGTGGGAGAAGAAAATAAGAAGGGAATGGAAATAAATATGAAAAGGAAAAGCTAAGGGAATAAGTGGGGAAAGGAAAGAGATAGAAAGGATATAGAAAAAGGTAGCTTAAGAGGGAAGGAAGGAAGGTGGAATGGAATTAGAAAATGATTCCAAAGGGTAGGGGATCCTTAAATTAGGAAGGTGGGATGGAGTTTGGCATGAGTAGGACAAGAAAGTAGAGTGGGAGAAAGAATTAAAGTGATAAGGTAGGTAGGAAGATAGATTTGGGTGGTTAACAAAGAAGATTACTTAATAAGGAAGGAAGAGAGTTAGATTAAAAACTTGGATTGACTTTGGTCAAAATTAGAAGGTGAGGGACATCTTTTCATTGTTGAGATATTTGAGTGGAATTAGGAAAGAATAAGATGGAAAGACAAAGAACTAAGATAATAAAAAGATAAGGAATAAGTGATAGTGGAAAGAGATGGGATAGAAAAAGAAAAAAATGGAAAGTAGGTGGAGAAAATCTAAGAGTTTCTAAAATTAGAAAGAGAAGGGGGGCAATTCAATGTAGTTTGTTTTTAGAAACCCTAGGATGAGATGAGAATTGGATGAAGATGGTTGGCTGAGATCTTTCTTTCCTTAGGGTTTTGGGTTGACTTTTCAACATGGAAAAGGTGGCTAGGGTTTTGTTCTTTCTAATACTTCATTCCTAGGCCTTAGATCATGCTTACCTTTACTTGGATAGATGGGATCCCTTTATAACATATAGATATTACTAAAGCTTCTTTTTTTCTTCATCATTGAATTGGATTTCCCTAGGATGAGTGGCTTTGATTCCTTAGAGATCTCTTCATGTATTGCACTTGGGACCAAGAAGACTAAGTATGCTTTATCACCTCTACATAGATAAGACATCTAGTCATTGGTCGATCTTCGTCTTTTGGTTGAGTAGGAGAGAGAAAATAAGTAAAAAGTCTTCATGTGAGTCTTGGTCTTCTTTTATTTCAAAGAAGCTTTCATTGTATATGATCCCATTGTATGTGAATTAACCTTCTCATAGAAGCTTCCTAAGGTTGTGAAATATATGCAATTATTCATGAATTGAGAATTTGCCACCTTTCCACATTCATTTGAATAGGAGTTGTGCATGGCATTTCTAACCACTCTAACTTTGATAGTGACACCAAACGATTATTATGAACCTGTAGGACTTCATTCTTGGCATGTATGAGCCCACATTGTAGATTGGAAAGTGAAATTGCTCTTTCAGGGGTGGTAAAATAAGTAATTTTGTGTATTTTTCATTTATATCTTAGACATGCAAAATAATAGAATTAACCCTAATTAGTGATAACTAAGTGATTACTGGGGGCTAAAACCTTCTAAATATAGGGATATGTATGTAATATTTCTATATATACCAAATATCCCCAAATTTAGATTTTGTTTGTCCTCAAGCAAAACTATAAAATAGAAATACAAAAATCTAAAAAACAAATCCTAACCACTTTCTTGGTACTCATGTATGTATTTAGCATATGTAGAAAGCCTTTAAACCCTTAGGTGATCCCTAATAGATAAGTTGTAGTCTCGTAGGGTTTCCGGAAATGATACAATAAACATTTTCAAAAACCTTATGAAAGACCTTCATTTTTCTAAGAGAATATTCTTATATTAAGCTTATATTAACTCCTAACATTATCATGTTAATAGAAATGATCAATAGTTCAAAATTCTAGCCTTATGTTAAAAATATTCCATTAATTCATTAAACCTCAAACTGTGTGTTAAATATAGCTATTATATATATAATTATTAGCTTTCAAGGAAATTATAACCCAAATTACCCTCCAAATGTATGCTTTGACTTCAAATTTCATAAGATATACTTAACACTTAAAAGTAAGTCACTCAAAAAGGTGTAAATCTCTCATTAATATCTAAGTAGAATAATGTTTATCAAGTTCAAATTTCTCACATATTTTCATACAGAAGAATGATAACCTTGGAAGAATCTGATAGTGGTCTAATGAAAGGATATCAACTATTAGGAATGTTACACTCCACCAAATTCTCTACTCATTCATAACCATATCCAAGTCATATTCTGTAACAGCCAAGGACCAATAGTCACGATATTGCCTGGTTTGGTACAGTGGCTACTGTTGTTTTAATTGAACTCGCAAGTGCATAAATCAATATAGTATTCTCACGCAAGCAAGGTCAATCCCACAATGAGTGAACTGTTATGATACTAGTGGTTCTTACTTTAAACTATCTAATCTAGCCAAAATTCAAGTGATTTTTTTTCCAAACTAAGAATGGGAATTAGAACATGAAATTAGAAACTAATTAAAAACAAGAATTGGAAACTAAGAAAAAACAAGAAACATGCTAAATGGAGAACTTTCCTAAAACATGCACTTTCTAAGATTAAAACTTTTCTAAATTAAAAACTTCTAATTTTATGACTTTCCTGAACTACATTTCCTAATATGAAATTAACAACTAACCTAATGGAAACATGCATTAACAAACTACTTTCCTAATTATTCAAAATTAGGAAAATTAAGCAACCAAATCAACTATTTTAACAAGTATGACAAATTTGATTACTTTCCAACTAATCAAGATGTAAAATAATGAAATCTAACTACAACCAACAAGTGAATTAAAGGAAAGATTACTACTAACAAACAATGAAAGGAAGACCACCCAAGTATCATCCATGTAACCATGGAATGGTATGAATGATTCATCGGATATAAGCGGATCAAAGCAACTCCATTGAAAACCTAAGAATGAAATTCTACTTCTAGAATTAACTAAGCTACCTAAAAATCTAATTAGGTTATTGAAAAGTCAAGTGAACAAGATTGTATAGTGCTGGAAATTGACATACACCATTCATGAAAGAAATTCCAAAAGTAATGTGATTGAAACATTCAATAAGTATAACATGTAAAACATGAAATTAATCACTTCTAATGCATTCAAACATTCAAGAACATAGTTAATTTATAGCTGGACACAAACATGAACTGAAAATTTGACTAATTTCATTGAATCACATCCAAAAAATCTTCAACATAACATTCCATCCATGTAATCCAACTCTGAAAATTAAATGCTATTACAATGGTGTTCACTTAATCTAAATCACTCCTCAATTATAAACTAAGCTCTTCTTTAATTGTTCTGACATTCACTCATGCAAAACTAAGGCAAAAATCAATGGAACTTAAGCAACCAAATCTGAAAATTCAAGAGGGCTAAAAGAGAATTAAGATGCAATGGAAGCTAAGGAAAAAAACTAGATTCAAGGTGAACTCCCTTCACTGTCACTCCAAGGGAAAACCATACTTGAATCTTAGTTTAAAAACAACAAAAACTAAAGGAAAACATGTAAAAGATGGCATGAAAAGAAGAAATTCCAGCAAAAGCTAACCTACCATCAAAGATGAATCAAAACCCCACAAATCCTAGGTTGAACACTTGAAGAAGAAGTATCAACCTTGGAAGTTTGTAGTAGCACCCAAAAGCATCACAAAATATCAACCAAAAGGAGTGTAAAAGGGTGGAATGAAGTGGATGTCTCCTTCCTAATGGAGGAGGCATCCTTGTACAATGGAGAAAAAGTACTTTGCTTGGAATTTGGGCTTGTTTTATAAGGTTTTTCCTATTTTTCCTAGAGAAACCTAGTATTAAGGTGTGATGGGGATTAAATAAGGTTAATTTTATTGGCTAGCACTGGGAGAAAGCGGTAGACTTTCATTAGGAAAGTGGCTGGAAGAGTTTGACTTAAGGAAGGGAGAGTAGGTAGGAGACACCTATTTTTTAGGAAGGGGCATATCCCCCTTTCTCAAAGTCATTGAATCCCTATATCTTAGTAAACTAGGTGGGAATGAGATGGGAAAGAAGTGGGAGTTGTTAGCTAGGGGGATTTGGTTGGTTCGTAGTGAATCTTAAGGGTGAGGTGGAAATTAAGGAAAAAGTGAAGAAAAGTTAGAAAAACTATAAAATTTGGTTGCTCTTATCCCATTGGTCCACATGTCCTCTTAATTTAATAGATTTTCCCTTAATTAACTTCAAAATAACTCATGGATAACTCTCTTGAATATCCTCAAATCCTAGCCTTTCATTTAACTTAGGTTGATGGCTTAGATGCATTTCTTTGAAGGTTTCATTAGCAAAGCTCATGGCTGGCTTAGGAAGCTTCCTTGTCTTGAGTGGATTTTATGATTTGGCTTGAATTCCTTAGCTTGCCACCTTCTTTCATGGCTTATTTGGCTAAGGTGGCTTGAATGGATCCAAGCAAAAGGTTGTGGGAATGCATGGCTTACTTCATGGACCCACTTTGGCCATCTTTAAATCCTTTAATCACATCCATTACTGGTCCATAAGATGATCTTTCCCTTGATCTCATGCTGAATTGAAAATTTTGAGGCTTTGACTGGATCTTTTGATCTTGAACTTCAATTTGATCCCTATCGATCTCAACCGTTGAATCAAAATCTTACTTCCTACAAAAAGTGAAAAAAATCCTAATTAAATCCTAGATAAACATGATTAATTACATACTTAACTTGGATTAGCTTTTGGACCTACAAAATAACAAACTTTTGCTTTTTTACGTAAAAAATGCATGTGTTATGAATTTTGGTCTAAAAACCATAATTTAATGCTATCAGTTATAACACATGGATATTAATTTGGTGGTTTTTATGAAAAATTAAATACTTATTAGTGGCCTCACAGCTTTGCTCTTCCTTATAGGAAAATTCATTGTGATTGTTAGAATTCCACTAACTCTTATAACCGGTCGAGCTATCTCTCCCCGGGTGATGTAGGACTAACTCTCAAGGCCATGCCCCTCTTTTCCCCTTAGGAAACATGCATCCTTTGTGTGCCGCAAGCTCCCACTTGCGGCTAGCCAGCAACACCACTAGGGGAATGGGATCTAATACCAAATGTAACAACCGAGGTCCAATAATTATGATATTGTCTACTTTGGAATAGTGTCCTCATGGCTTTGCTCTTCCTCATAGGAAAAACATGTCATGACTATTAGAGTTCCACTAACTCTTATAACTGGCCTAACTCCCTCTCCCCAGGTGATTTGGTGTAAAAGGGCAAGTTGAGCTAGAGGTATATAGGACCTTTTGAGATTCTAGAGAGGGTTGGATAAGTTGCTCATAAATTGGCTCTACCACCTTCACTTCCTGACATGCATGATGTTTTTCATGTATCCATGTTGAGGAAATGGTGTCAAATCCTATGCATGTTTTGGATTAGCCACGGATTCACCTATATCCAGACCTTACAATCCAGGAGCACACAGTTCAAATATTAGATAGGAAAGAGAAGAAGCTGTGAACCAAGACCATTCCTTTTGTCAAGGTTTTGTGGTGATATCATACGAGTGAAGAAGAAACTTGGGACATAGAGATGATATGAGACATCATTTTCCTGAGTTATTTTGATTCTTCTACTACACTCCCATGAAATTCAGGAGAGAGTGAAATACCAATGACTATATAAATGCCTTATAATATACATGAAAGTTACAAAAAAATGGGGGAACTTTTTTCATTTTTCTTTACTTTTTACAACTTAGCCTTAGGAAAGGTTAAGCATGTAGATTCGTCTTAATTCCTAATTAAATGTGTTAAGAGGACATTAATCTTATAAAAGAGTGGAAAAATCACTTAAAAGTTTGAGTAAGAACAAAGAAGTAAAAAGCTCTAAGTAATTAATAACAAAACTTATGTGATTAGGGTGTTGGAAAGATGGATTAAGAGGTGGATTTAAGAGGGTAGAAAAGATGAGCAATTGGGCTGAGACAGACACATGCAACCAACCTCCAATTGGTGGAATTTAAGATAAGAAGGGCTGGTTGGGCTTGCATGTGTTCCCATACCCTTAAGTGGAAATGTTAATAACAACCAAACTTAAGTGGAAATATTAATAATAAAGAACTAAACTTAAGTGGGTGATAATAGAAACCAAACCTAGGGGGAAAAAAACAACAACTTTAGTCTAGACGTTCTTCCCAATACATATTGCACATTGGGGCTGAAAGAAGGGAAGAGAAGAAAACGTGAATGGGCTGGAAAAAGACTGAAAACAAAGTGAAATTTGCAGCCTTGAATGAGAGATTGAATGGTAAGAAAATCTTGCAATGAAGACTGATATTTGAGGGAGATTTGTGATGAGTATAAGAAAAAGCCAACAAAGAAGAGAGAAAGAGTTCTAACATCAGAAGTAGCTGGTCATCTGGAACCTTAACTACAGAAATAGCAGCTAGCAGGTTGGGAAAAACTTATAGTTTTCCCTCAAAATCTAAGTGATTTGGGTGCCCAAGGGTAATGGCAAGGGGAGAGTGAGTGGAGGCAAGGATTTGAGTGTAAAGGAGGGCAAAACCTAGCAGTGTTAGGACCCAAACTTGTAAGAGGATGGAAGCCATCGCTGGTTGACTGCACAACCAGCAGAGAGCATAGATTTTGCTTCAAAAATCCAGTTTATTGTTTGCTAGAGAGGATCCTAAGAAAGGGAGAAGCAAAGGGAGTGTTTAATCATCTAAAAGGTAGGAGTTTTAAGTTGGAATGAGGTTAAATGCTGGTTCACCTCACTTGAATTCAGTAAACATGTCAAAATCTGCATAAAAACTTACTTTAACCTAAATTTGTGAAAGTTTGATTGTATGCCCTAGGTCAATGAAACTCAATTTCTAAGCTATATGTCTTAAAACTTCATTTCTGTGGAATTCCCTTTGAGATCACTTCAATTTATGTAAAATGAATTGGGTCCTAAAGTTTCCAAGCCATTCATTCAATTATATGCTATGTATGTTCTAATCATTACTTCTTTAACTATCGATAAAATACTATTACCACAAAAATCACTACTCACATAGACTGCAAGCAAGCTTATGAGTTTTAGCTTCTTTTTCCTTGATAAAGTCTTGAAATTCTGATGGTAGGAGGTGAATGCAATATCTATGACTGTAGGAGAGTAAGGAAGTGGAGAGGGAAAGTGGCCTTGGAGATGCTTATCTTGTAAAGTAGGTCAAGGAATGGGACATCATATGCCTATCCTGTTTTGGACAGGAGTGAGACATTCTATTCCCCATGAAGAATGCTAGGGTTTTTGGTTGAAGGGAATTATAGGAAATTGAAGAGGAATATCCAAATGGATTGCCCTTGAAGTACACTTGAGTGTAGAAGTGATTACCATGCTTTAGAAGGGAGAAAATTAAGGCATTACCTACAGATTTTTTTATGCAAATTCCTGCAAAAATATGTAGGAAAATGTCATACAAAAACCTGCATGAAATGCTTGGTCTCCAACCTCTTTGGTGGTAGTAGGTTGGAGGGCTTAGAGTGGAGTAAGTGTCGGTGCTTGGGAGCAAGTTTTGGCTTGATCCTCAAAGTTTTAAGTGGCAAAAACTGAAGCAAATGCATGTATATACCTGTAGAAACCTGATGCACTTCCTAGCACAGAAAATGAATAAAGAATGATGCTTGTATATCCATGAACAATGAGACTTGAATGCTAGTTGTTTATGCCTAAAGCAAGAGAATAGTAAGCTACCTTTCAATCACAAAACACTTGCTTATGTCACCAAAATGGGGGACTATTTTGGAGTTCAAATTCCTATTAGCAAAACATATATTTGACACCTAGGATTAAGCTTCACTTTTGATGGTGTTTGGAAAAGAGAAAAGTGCAAACAATGGTGACCATAACCTAGCTAACTAAGCAACATAAAACTTAAGGAAAAGAGACCTAAAGGTGAGGAGATCTACTTGAGGACTTTACACCTTTAAGAAAATGGCAATACAAGATAAACAAATAGGTGGAATAAGATTACATCTAAGGGAATATCACCCAATGTAGAGGGCTTGTATACACTTCACCTAGAGTAGACTAAGAGCATCCATCAACCTATAAACTTCAAAACCAAAGCTTTAAGTAATCCTAGCACACGCTTGATCAATTTAAGAAGATTAATCTACAACACATTCCTAGAAATCGGCATGGACAAGACGTGCCAAGCCATATAAAAAGGGTTTTCCTAGTGAATGCTTTAAGTTGTACTTCTTAATTGTTGAATCATATTAATGCTTACTAAAATCTAAATTGTTTCATTCATGTTTGTATGAGTGCAAATGAGCATGGATATGCATGTGCTATGTGATGTTTAGAATCATGCAATTTAATATTGCTTTACTTATATACTGAGAAAATAGGAACATATGGATGAATGTGAATGATTACTGAAATGGGTAAAGCTTGTTGTAAATTGTGATGATTCTTTTATGAATGACACATTAATGATGGTTCTTCTACTAGGTACTTTGAACGTGGAATTACTTGCGATGCATCATTTATTCTTTATTAGATGCATCAAAGCCTAAAACTTTCCTTGAATCAAGTTATACTTGAAGAGGAAGGTGATTTGTTGATTTGATCAAAGGTTTTTAAGTCAAGCACTCACAGAGTAACTGTAAGGCCTGAGAGGTTTTGATTTCATGTTAGGGAAAATTGCTCAACTATGATTCGAGTAGGTAGACCCTAAGGTGAGTGCTCACTGAGCAGCTATAAGGCCCAATGATAGTCTAAGAGTGTTGGGCAATGGTCCAGGAGTGTTGGACCCTGTCCATGAGTGTTGGACATGATGTGTGATTTATGTCTAGGAGTGTTGGACTTATCTAGGAGTGTTGGGAAGTATATGATGTGATGTGATAGAATGGAGGTCTCTACTGCACATCATGATTGTAAAAACATTGATTAGCTTTCCTTACTTGGACATCATTATCGCGTTCTTTACTTTGAGGATTTATTGGCTGGGGCTTCCATGAGGACTCATGTCATGCTTAGTTCGTGTATGTTTCGATACATCATCATCATATTTATGTTAGAGTTGAGATTAACATTTAATTTAAATCATATTGTGGTTATTATATCTACATTAGTTAAAATTGAACACGATAAATTAATTTACCTCTGCAACTGTCATGAAATGTCATAACATGCCATAGTGCTACTAAGTTATTCAATTGCTTAAATATTCCATATTGCTAAAATTCTTATAATTAAGAGAATTAGTAGCATTGCTTTATTCCAAGGTGAACTTCATATGCTCACCCCCCCTACAAAAATTCCAGGTGAACCATCAAGGAGGCACGAGGTAGGAGAGGAGGTACCATAGTGATTGAGTAATCATAGTGACCTTTGGCGTATGCAGGCAACAAAGTATTTGCTCAATTGAGGAGTTAAATTTTGTAATAAATTATATTTAGTTACTCTTTTTATAAGTTGAAGGTTGATACAAATACCTTGTAAATATTTTAAATCATTTATGGAACATTGTGTTTGCATGGTAATTTAAGTTGTGACTAGCAACTCCTTTGGCAAAGCAAAAATTGATTTAGCTTGTTTTCCCTTATTTTACTCTATGTATGAAGATTTCACTGTGACATTACGATTTGTAGAAGGTTATTTCTAAATATCTATATTGCTATTACTCTTCTAAAATTGTTTTAGTAAAGAAAGGGAAATTCCTAAATATCAATTTTTATAAAAATAGGATGTGACAAATTCCTCCTAAGATCAAGTTAGGACTTCTATTTGGAGGAAACATAGGGTTATAATAGGGTTATCAAAAGAATGGGTATAAGGATAAAAATGGTTGTTTGGAAGATATGTAAAGGTCTTCTAAGATGTATTCATAACTTTGTTTTTCTCATAAGAGTGAACATTTCATTTCATTGGCTATCTTTCTCTTTTCTCATTTTTCCATTTTTATCTTTCAGCATATCCTTTCTTTAAATATTTCTTCTTTTCAACTCCTTTTATGTTCATCTCTTGAATTGTATTATTCATACTTTTCTTAAGATAATTCTTCAACCATCTATACATATTTTCAAAACAATTAGGTAATGGATATATTATAGGGTTTCAATATGGGTAATGGTCAATGGGTTCACAAAGAAAAAGGCATATTATAAAGACTTAGAGGGTCTAACTAGTGGAACATTTCTAAGGAAGGTTAAAGGCTCTAGGTTTACCAAGGATATCCTCTATCGTTTCCTAGGTTTCATATGACTTAAACATAACCACAAACTAAATAGGTAAATGGTATAGTCTATCAGATGTTTTCCTAATAGTTGATCAAAACAAAGAATAATGAGACCATTTAGGAAATTATTATCCAGTGAAGAAAAATGAAAATTTATATAAAACCCTCAAAAAGGAAGAATGGTTCTAAAGTTTACATGGGTTAATACTATATACAAATCTTCTTCAATATCTCTAAGGTATATTTTCTCTTCAACTTAAACTATAAACATATAGATATTTTATCAATGAATATTTCAAGTTTAACTTTTCATGGAATACTTTAGAAAAAGAATAAAATAGTAAACTAACTATATACAAATCTATTAATGAACTCCATTTCAAAAGAGAACTTGAATATTTTGAAAATCCAAATTCTCAACCTTGTAAAGGAACTTTTCATAAATTTTTATCAAAATTATTTAATTTTTTATTTATAAATTTGAAAGAAAAGACTAAAACAGAAAAGCTATGAACACATTAAAATTCAAATACCCTCCCCCAGAGTTAACTTAAATATTGTCAGTGTTTAGAACCACATACCATGGATAAATCAAATAATAAACTTGAGAGGAAAGGGTGAGAAAGATAATACCTACACTCTTAGGATAGTGCATTGATCTGTTGATGTAGACATAGATGTAAAATATACAATGATGATGCAAATGCAACTTTGTCACACCTAAACCAACTAATCCATGAACCTTATAACTAACTATCTATGAAGGAGTTTCTAAGAAAATCACTCCACTTTAGATCTCTTGGTAGTCAATGTATTTTCCCACCTAAAGACATATAGTGATGATAACTATCCAGCATGATGGACCACTATGAAAGGGAATTTATTTAGATCAACTCGAGAGGACTGGGCCCTTGATTAATCAAATTTGGGATGATAACCTCAAAAATAAAAAAAAAGATTCCTCCTTCTCTCACATCTTCATAAAGGGTAGCATTAAACTCACTCTACATTTTCCTTAAAGGTTCTACATTTTCATCTTGAGAAATAGAGGTAGTAGGGATTATATTCTATTCATCATCTACTATACACCCTACACTTGGTTGATGTGTTCGAGAAATATCAATGGACTCTCGTTCCATCTCTGTAGTAATAGAGAAGATTTTAGAAGAACCTAAACTCTCATATTGGGTATCATTAGTTAAAGGTGATAGGTTTAAATTGGGTGCATCTTGGGTGAAAGGCTCAAATGGGATCTCAGGAATTGTGACAGATCCTACTTGAGCTTTCCATTTTAAAGTGTTCATTAATGGCATAGTATCAAGCAAACCATTTACTTCGTCAATGCAGTTTTCTATATCAAAATTATATAAATCATAATGAGCTAGACTAGCCTCAAGAGGATTAGTGTTGGAGGATGATAAAGATAGTAGACTTTGTATTATGTTTACTTTATAATAATCTTCATAGTCTAGTTGTCTAGTATTAAAAACATTAAGCTTTATGTCCATATTTTCAAAGGACAACTGCATGGTATCATTCATGTAATTAATTATTGCATTTGATGTGGCAAAAAATGACTATCCCAAGATGACTAAAATTTGACTACCAAGGTCTACTATAGGTTGTGTCTAAGACTGAAATGTCTTTTGGAAATGAAAACTTATCAACCTAAACTAGTACATCCTCTACCACAACACTTGGAACTTAACTGACCTCTCTACCAATTATAGGATGGTGGTAGTCCTTTTCATCTTGACTAGACCTAATTGCTTATATACAATGTCATCTCAATTGTGTGTTTTCCAATCACACAGGATATAGTGGGACATCTTAGATCTCTATATTTTGGTGGAGTGTTGGGTTGGAAGAATGAGCTTGCTTGCTCTACGAGATATGCTTTCTTTTGCACCTAATGTTTTCTCTTGTAGGTGTAGAGATTTTTTAGAAATTTGTCATAAAAATGTGTGTCTTTGATAGCATTGAGAAATGAAGTATTTATATTGACATGTTAGAATACATCCATAAGCCTATTAAAATTATTCCCCTTCTTAACTATTCTTAGTTGTTGAGGAAATGGAGCCTTCGGAATATAATGCAATTTAGAATTAGGATGAGGAGAAGTCGGATATGGTTGTATTTTCTCTTTTCCCTTCCTATTTTTTATAGGGCTTACATTGTCCTCAACTTTTTTAGTTACTTAGTTAACCCTACAAGATTTTTTGTTATTTTTTTAATCCTAATGGTAGTTATGGATTGAGTCTATTGAGAAAATGTCTGCTCATTAGAAGTTGTGCCAATCTCATATTGGCCCTTATGGTGAGGCATAGGTTGACTAGAAAATTATCCCTTTCCCCTCTTAGTAAGAGTAATAGCAATTTGACTCATTTGATACTCCAACTATGCAATAGATTGTGAGTGGGTCTACATTATTTGTTTAACATCACTGCAGGTCTCTTCTAAAGATTATTTCCTATGTTGTAGAAGAAACATTTATTGTGGTACATGTTGCTATGGAATTGGGGTTCTATGAACAGGTTGAGCAGGAGGGATCCTAGATGGCTCTCCTTGATTTTTCTAAGACCATGGTAAATTGGGATGCTTAGACCATCCAGAATTATATGTCTCAGAATATAGATTATTAGTGCTAGGATTTCTAAATGCATTCAATTTGAAAAATTTTCAGGAAATATGGAGCTAGAGGGGCATGAAGCGGTAGGCCATGTTGTATTTAAACAAATTGAACAAACCTCAACTAGAAGTTTCATAGTGGATTCTCTAGCCAACAAAACTTTTCTTAATTTAGTAAGAAGACTACCAATCTTATCTACCTATCTATCAATATGTCTATTTTTTTATATTGCTTTTCCTTTGAGGCTATGAAAATCTTTCTATTCGAGTAGAATAATCCCATTGCTGGAAATTCTTAGATAGATTTTTAAAGAAGTTTCATGCCCCCGCGTCACTCTTGATTTAGAGTGCCCACACTAATGACATCAATTGTATGTCAGTTCTATGGGGTTAGACCTCCGTATAAATATTATATCTATTTTCATTTTTCAAAACCATGGTATAGAGCCTTGAGCAATGGGTCCTTCCACCTTTTCCAACATTCATAAAAATGCTCACGCTCTTTCTGCTAACAATTTATAACTTCTTTATAGAGGGCATTGGTTTTGTAGACATGAAAGAATTTGTTTAGGAACTTTCTTGTTAATTGCTCCTAAGTACTAATGGACCCTATTTCTAATGAATTTAGCCACGTTCTCTGACTTTACCCTTTAAACAGAAGGGAAATAATCGCAACATAATAGAGTCAACAGAAAGTGTCAATATATAAATGTGGCATAGATGTTAAGGAATTTCTTGACATGATGCTAGGAATCCTCTTTATCTAGACCATAGAAATTTGGTAAAAGTTAGATGAGATCTAGTTTTAACTCAAAATACTTTGCATTAGTTGCATTTAACTCTATACATAATAGGAAGTTAAATGCTACAAGCATTGATTAATCTCTTAAGGGCTTAGCCTTTGTTGCTTCATTGACTATGTTTTTGGCAAGGGTTTTTAAGTATTCTTCATTCTCTAAGCCTTACCTTTTTTACTCAACTTTGTATATAACAAAAACAAGTTTTTTGTATGCAAGGAAAGAGTACTTTTTTTTCCTACCTAGTCTATGGGAAAACTAAACTAGATAATGTAATATATATATATATATATATATATATATATATATATATATGCTTAATGATGCAAACAAACAAAGCTACAAAATAAATCCTAACCCTATGGTAGATGAGCTAAAAGGTTAATTTTTTCTTTATTTTCTTTGGACGAGTGGCTTTTAGGTTACATCTAACCTAAGTAGCTCCTCCTCTCTTTCAGACTTTCCCTAATGCTTACTAGTTAGATCCTACCTTGATCAACCACTTCACACCCTCTTCAATTAGATGTAGAAGATATAAATCAATGAATGTGTTGGCAAAGTTAGGTGTCTAAATACCAACACAATCGATTAAATCAGGGCCAAAAGAGGAGCATTAGGTCACCTCCTTCCAAGAGGATCTTATGAGCTTGAAAACTTCTAAGATCTCTTTTAGATTGATATTAAATTAGTTATTGAGGCTAGGGCTAGGCATAAGGTGATGGTTAACCTAGGTGGGCTAAGGGATAGTAATCGAATACACCCTTAATCTTGTAGGGGTAAGTAACCTTATTAATCCATTTAAGCATTCTCACAAAATTTGATTAACATATATGCACCTTTAAGCATGTAAATGTGCCCTAATATACAAGGAAAGCAATAATCCACTACCAACCCTAGAATGCAACAAGTAAAGAAATGCTTTCTATATGCTATACACTACCATTCACAATGCAAAATTACACTACTTATGCAATCCTAATCTAGTAAGTGGAAAGAAGGAAAGAATAGTCTCATAGTAGGATCCTAGATTTAGTCTTCTTATACAAGGGTGGGTCTATGTGCATGCGACCTTCTCTTTCAAGTTAGGATGGCCCACCCTCGACATGTATTATTACAACCCTCTATTTTAAATTTAAATGAATTACAGTGTATAAAAATTTAAAGCACGTCTTCACTACAATCCACTCAAATATAAAAAATAGAAACTATCCTAAGGTCTTCCTCTAAGTCTTTATTCCTCTCCAAATTCCTGAACAAATCAAGAAGGAAAGTCTTAAATTCTTTTAGGAATAAGGTAAGTATGCAAAAATAAAAGAAGCAATCCTAAGACTATGACTAGTAGTAAAGTAAAGAAAACATCAATTTTAATTAAACTTCGTTGCCAGTTCCCAGCAACAATGCCAAAAACTTAATGTGTCTTCATAATTACCTCAAGTGCATGACAATATTGAAATATAGAACCAACACATAGGGTTGATCCCATGAGTACTCTATGATTAACGAGGGTTAATTAAAGTAAGTTGCTTTACTCTAACCTAGCCAATCAAGGAAAGAAAGTGAAATAACACTAAACTAAACAACTAATCTAAGAAAACTAAATCAAAGCAAGTAAACCTAAGCTATGAACTAAAAGTAAGAAAATTACTTAAACTAAAATAATAAAAAAGAAAGAAAAAGAAATTAAAACTAACTAAGGAATGGAAGAGACAATCTCATTAATAAACTTCATTAAAATTCAAAGGAATGATAGGAATAAATAAAAGAAAGCAATAAAAAAAACTTCCTTGAAGTGGTCGTTATAGGAGTTCCTTATTGTGTTGCTCAACAAGGCTCTTTCCCATCCTCTTCTTCTTTTTTGGCTTGAACTTCATTTTACGATCTTCATGTTGTGTCACTCAACAAGGTCCTATACACTTACATTCAACCAAAAGTATACTAATACATAACCAAGCTTTTCTCATCTCATTGACCCAACATGCCACAAATCCAATGAAATCTTCAACCATGATTTAAGAATTAGAAGAGTCCTTAATTGCCGTCTAAAGGTATTTGTTAAGTGTTCAATTTTAGTCAAAATATCCCTAATTTAGCATTCAATTGATCATCTAACCAATCTAATTTGTAATTTTTAGCTTGATTTTGAATTTAACTCTAATTGATCATCAAATCATTAATTTATCAGAATCAACAATCAGATGATCATTGAGCTTATCAGATGCTTAATGTATGGTTTAGATGACTATAATTTGGCCTTTTATTTTTACAGATCAACCAAAAGAGGCTTGGATGACTCAGATCAAGATTCAATGATGCAGATCACCCATCAAGGATTAACAGGCAAGATGGAATGGTTTCCTAAAAGAAAAGGAATTCTAATTAGAGAAAGAAATCCAAAAAGAAAAGGAAACAATTCAAAAAGAAAATCAATAAGAGAAAGAAATAAGCAGAATTTAGAAGGTGGAAAAGTTTATAAATGTAACACCCCGGATTTTTTTTAAGACAAAATTTTTTTTTTTTTTATAATAATGGCAATTTAATTAAGAGCATTTGGGATCCCATGAGAAAAGATTTATTTAACATTTTACTAAACCTATCTTAAAAACTCCGGGTGTTAATTTTCCTTTCACAAAATGGCGTACATGTAATTTAAACATAAATAAATAATCCGCGTTTAAATCAACGTCAAATAAATAGGCGCCTTTATTTTAAATCAAATAAACGTCCAAAAGACAATAATAATATGGCCCAGGGTCTATCCATCATAACATCCCATATAAATGTCCAACATATGTCCAAAGATCTAAATCACATCCCAATATAAAATATATCGAGTCCATAATAAAAATCCAAATGATAATCTGTTTAATGACTCACATCCTTTGTCTAATACTATAGAAAAATGGTCTTCAGCAGCTCTCACGGCTTCTCAACAGCCTTGCCTTTCCTGTTATCGTGCTCGAGATCTAAGGCATTACAAAACAAAGCAATGCCTCAGCAAGCTATCGCTTGTGTAGGTACACAGACAATTAATGTAATAAATGCAAGAAATAATGAACAATACTGATGAAAAATCTAACATTTATGAAGATAGTGATATCATAATGCCATGTTCAATAAATGCCAATTTATTCCATATGCTAAAACATGAAATTCCACGAGTTAAAACATGACATGAATCAATAAAATGGAGCATACATCCAGAATAAGGGCACCCTAAGGTAATGGGTCCCACCACATCGCACTAACATCCCTGATCAGGAGTACACATAGTCAACCTCTGAGTGTCGTCACACCTAGGCATACCATCTATAACCATGCTCATCATGCATGCACACATAACAAGAATATGGGCCATCATCTTTGCAACAGGTGGCAACCCTCCATGGGTATCAACCATAGCCGCTCTCCGTCGACACCATAACGGGAGACTTAGCGTCTGTCCCCATGGAAAGGCTCAGACCGGTAGTGTGGACTATCCATGTTACCAAACCCCTACCGAATGCCATCTATGGGCAGGTGTCTATCATATCACAAACTCATCACATCATAATCTCGGAAGGTGGGTGGCGAGCCACTATCCCTCCCAGCATGGCGCCCATCGGGCGAAACACCGTCATCAAATATAAAACACGAAAATCATATGTATATGCTAAAACTCAAGAGCACTTATAGCTTGAAATCCCAAGACATGCCCCTCATCACAGGGGTTAGCCTATAAAAGGACCGGTACTAAGCCTCATACTCATTTCCATGTAAATCCATGCATTTTCTATATATATAATAAGAAATAAGTCTCTAATTAAGCATAACTAATTAACATCATGCTTGTAAAAGAATTTTAAATAAGTTTATTCAGTAAAAGAATTCAATTTGGAATAACCATCACATGCGCAATGTCGCAGCATGAAATCCATGGTAAATAAAAATCACAATTTAAAACACAATCACACATGATGCTATGTTTAAACATGGTTTAAAATCAAGGCAAAATATTAGTTGTCGTCACCTACCTAAGTGTGAGATCACTAGCTTGCTAATAACTCCCTTTAATTGGTATATTCAGAATGCACTGTACATGTCACATCACTATTTTAAAAATTTTCTAAATAAAAAGTGGTCATTTCTAAGTTTTTAAGTTAAAACTAGGTCCGCGTCGTCAATACGATCACAACGCCTCTTCCGGATCGTGATTTGGACCTCTCTAGCTCCCAAAAATCAAGTTTTAGTGAAAACTACACTAAAATGGGGCCTGCCGGACCACCATAAGGTGGTTTAAACCGGCGGCACCCTTTTCCGCCGGTTTACACCGACGTACACGGGCGCGAAGACGCGCACGCGACGCGAGGCGTCGTACGGGACGCGCGCGTGCGTCACGGTCGCCAGGACGCGCCGCGTCCCGGTCCCACCGCGACAGCCAACCAGCGCACTCTCCGCACGCGCGCGACGCTGCCGACGACGTCATGTGACGTCGTCCTGGCTGCGTCTCTGAGTGCGTCTTGGCGATGGCAGCCGGATTGACGGCTTTGGAGAAGACGGCAATAGGATTAAGGTCGCCTCCTCCGGCTTCTGGACCGCTAGTTTTGCTTGATTTTTGCGCCATTTTCTTCAGAATTCTCTCTAGAATCCATTTATGCCCTCATTTTGCACTGATTTTGCCAAAAACCATGGTTTTTAAACAATTTTTCTCAAGTTCCTAAAAACATCCCTAGGTACTGGTTTTTGAGTTTTCTGGATAATTCCACCGTTGGATCACTCCCAAATTTAAAGGGTATGCTCTGGGGTCTCTTGTGCACTAGTTGGACGGTGCGATTTTCAAACGGATAAGGTTTGATCCATGAAATCACGCTCCAACAGTAGCGTGCACAAAGCCCCCAAAATTCTGATTTTTTTCCTAATTTTTAAATACTTTCCTAATTAATTTTCTAATTAATAAATACAGAAAAAACACGGATTTGAGGCTTACCTTGTGCCTGGTCGGGTTTGCTCGTGTTGCCGGGGCTCCACTCGCCGAAAACTTCAGATTTTTGCAGGGCTAGGGTTTTGCGTAGCATTCATGGAAAACGCTCAAAGTGGAGCGTTTTGGCTCCTAGAGGAGCATAGATATAGGGTTTTAGAGTCTTGGGGAAGAGAAACTCTTCCCCACACGCCTCTTTCCACGTCTCTCGGCAATTTTTTCCAGCACTGGTAGAGACGTGTGGAAGACGGGGGTGCCAGTATCAATTTGGACCCCTGTCTAATACGTCTCTACCAAATGACCAAATTGCCCTTCCAACTTTGACGGCTCATAACTCCGTCGTTTGAGCTCCGTTTTTCGCGTTCTTGGTGGCGTTGGATTCGTATCGACGAGCACTTTCTAATTCTTATGTTTTCAGGAAAAAAATTTCATCCATAAATTTTTTTATTTTAATTTATTTAATAATTTCCTATTTTATCTTAAAATTTAAGGATATTACAATAAAGAAGAGGAAGCCAGCCACCAAATGCTCTCTCCTCCACTCCTATTTTGGCAGGACACTAAGGAAACCCATCAGCCTTCCTCTCACTTCATGTCTCTCTCCCTCCTAGGCTAGGCTGGAAAAGGAAACCATCCTTTCCCATTCTCCTCCTCTCTCTCCACCCTCTCTTTCCTCTTAATACCCCTATCTTAGGCTGATTGTAGGAGGCAGGCAGATCACCCCCCCAGTTCTCTTCCCTCTTCTCTCCTTCTATGCTCTCTCCCAGTCTGCTCCCTCTTCTCCACACAACCAACCTCCTCTCCTCTCCTTATCTCTCTCCACATTCTCATCCCTCTCTCCTTCTCTCTATTCTCTCTTAGTTATCTCTCTCTCTTTCTCCAATGCCCATCACCAGTCTGCTCCCTATCTCTCTCTCTCTCTCTCTTTGTCTGCCCCACCTGCTCTACCTTTCCTTCACCACACCTAATCCCCCTCTCTGCTTCGTCTTCCTCTCTGTTCCTGGGGCATCGACCAGCCCAGTCGATGCCCAACCCTCTACTCTTTTTCGTCTCTAATTCTCCCTCTACCTCCTCTGATCACCCTACAGCATCTCTCTCTCTCTCTCTCTGCTTCATCAGTTTAGCGTCCTCTCTGTAGCTCTTCTCCCCTAGCATCTCTCTACTCTTCCAGCACGGACCTGCTCTAGTTGTTCAATCTCATCCCTAGGCCCTAGCTTCCATGCGACTAGCCCTTGTCGTCTGCCCACATCGAATAGCACCGGATTTCTTTGTCTTTCCCTATTTCACCGGCCAGACTGCCCAACCCAGACAGTCCTAGCACCTGTCGACTGCTTCCTCCAACCCAGCACCGCACCAGTCCATTGGCAACCCCTTTGTTTACCTCTTTCCTATTCTTAGCATTGTCTCCAATCACCAACTGCTCCACAAGCAACACTGGTGAACTCTAGTCACAAGTGCCCATCACTGGTCTCAACCTCGTTGACCTCCCTCCTTCTAGAGTCCATCGTGGTCAACCTAGAGAAGGAAACCTGATCCAAGTTTCCTCTCTTCTCCTCCCCCCTCTCTTCACCCTTCTCCCCCCTCTGTCTTTGTCCCCTTCCTCTCCAACAGTTTCCCCTTTCTAGTTGTTTCTTAGTTTTTAATCTAGTTTTTATGTTAATTCCAATTATGCCCATTTCCCTTTATTTCAATTACATTTTTGTACTCTTTATATTTCCCTCTATGTCCTTGTCTATCCCAGTTCTATTTTATCTATATTCTGCTTATCCAAGAATTTTTCAATCCAAATCAAATCAATTAAGGCTTAACCTAATCAACGAGTTAGCCTTAATCAACCAAAACCTCTCAATTTCTCCTCTGTTTCTTCTCTAATTTTCAATTAATTTTTAAATATTATTTTTAGGACATCCGTGAACTTAATTAACATCTCTAATCTTTAATCTAAAATATAAAAAAAAGTGATCTAGATAGTCCAAATCCCAAATCATTATTTACTTCAGATCTTTACAATTTTGAGGAATCTAACAAATTCAACCGGCAGATCTTTAATCAAGAATATGCTAAAGACATTGATTAAGGCTGATCGACTCTATGAAGACCAAATTTGAAGAAATTGATAGTGATTAAGGTAGGGAAGAAGATTTTTCTTGTTATTTAGTTTAATTTTCTTTATTCTAGAACTGAAAATTCTGTAATTTTTATAAGTTGATTAAATCTGAACTATAATTCCAATTATAGTAATTTTTGTTATTTTTTAAATTTTATCAATTAAATTTTATTTAAACTACCACTTTTTAAAGCGAGTACCTAAGGGATTGACCCATACTTGCATTAGCTATACTACAATAGCCCATGCACTTGCGGTAAAACACATCAACAGTATTCTTCCTTTTTTTTATTCCCAAATCCCAAAGAAAGAGAATAGATGAAAGAAAGATAGAAGGCTAGAAAGATAGGGAATACATGCAAAGGTGAATAAGGGTGGAAAGGAAGCATGATAGAGTGCATGTAAAACTAAGGGAGATGGATGGTGGATGAATAATGGAAAAGAAAGAAGGGAGAAAGAGAAATAAGAGGAAGAAAGAAAGAAACAAAAGTGGGGTTAGAAGCGCTTCCTTACCTCTTCTCCAAATGATTGAACTTGATCATGTGGGAGCTTTGGCAAAGGTGATCCTCTCCTCTATTTCTCCTAGATTTAGCTTTCAAGTTCGAGTGAAAGGTAAGAGATAAAATGTTTTCCTTGTCTTTCACATCTTATTTATAGAATTTGAGGGAAGGAAGTCCTAAGGATGGATAGGTAAGATTTAATGAAGAAGGGAAGAAAGAATGAGCTAGAATGGATGAGGTTTGATGGAGGAAGGTGGAATGGAATTAAAGCGGGGGGGGGGGTGGTGGATGTGGGCGCAAGGGGCATGAGTTCCTAATTAGGAAGGTGGGATTTAGTTTGGCATTAGTAGGATAAGAAAGTGGAATTGGACAAAGAGCTAAAGGGATAAGCCAGGTAGGAAGGTAGATTTGGGTGGTTAGGAAAGAAGATTGCTTAATAGGGAAGGAAGAGAATTAGATTTGGAAGTTGGGTTGACTTTGGTCAAAATAGAAGGTAGGGGCGTCATTTTCAAGTGGAGATATTGGAGTGGTATTATGAAAGAAAAAGATGGAAAGAGAAAGAAGTAAGATTATGGGAAGATAAGGAATAAGTGGGACTGGGAAGAGATGGGAAGGAAAGGGAAAGAAATGGAAAGTAAGTGGACAAAATCCAAGGGTTTCCAAAATTAGAAAGTGCAAGGTTTCTCCTTCAAAGTGAGAGATAGGTTTGACAAGAATAATGTCTTCCACTTGTCCATGGCTTACAAGATCAATGGTCTCAGTGACACATACATGAATCTATTCAAGCTTGTTGATTATTACTCTAGAATCAAATGGTACTGATTGCTGCACAGTTAGTTTCTTTCTATCAAACTATGCTAGAAGATGAAGTTCCAGACGGACCTCACTGCTTTATTTTCCTTTGTAGATCATGAACATTCAAATCAGACTATGAGAGGTGCAAGTCTTCTTTAGACAGCCCAAAATGTCCTGTAGTGGTCCAGCAGATCAATGGCCTTTTTCATTTTGATGACCGAATTAGATTTAAATTTCTTTCCGTCAAACTATCAGTATGTTGCTAGAAGATGATCAAAATTCCATATGGAATTCACTTCCTTATTTCATTTGTAGATCAGGAACATCCACATTGTGACACGTGCAAATCTGCCTTAGACGGCCCAAAATGTCTTGTAGGAGTCTGCTAGATTAGTGACCTTTTTCATTGTTGTGATCAAAGTAACTGCAGAAGTTTCACATTTCCTGGCAGAAAGTACCTATAAGCACCTTGCAAAGTTGAATCCTTTTTGTTCATTTACTGGTTTATTTTGGAGGTAGATGTTAAGGTGTATTTTACTTCTGAAATTTTCAATATTAAAAGTCAACTTGAGATGCCTTCATCGATTGGACAATACCTTCGTCATCACCTACAGTTGAATTATGAGGATGGCATCCCCAAAAGTCTGCTGCATCTGACAATACCAACCTTCTGGTTTTATGGATGTATGTTTCTCTGCTCGGCATGCGGCAACCAGTTTCCTAATGGGTTAGATCTTTTGGGTCAGTCTGGAACATGAATGTTTGATAATTAGCACCCAAGTGACCCATATTTGGAAAAACAGTACATGTCCATATGGCTCTTTCTTTATTTTGGGTTTCCATTGGCCGTTGCAATTCTCTGAAAAGCTACCAACACCCCACCAGAACGTTTGGAACAATTAATGGAGTGAGTGCATTAAAATAGACAAGGGCCAACCAGGATCCCTTAAACGAAATTCCGATGAGAAATATTTTCAAAGCAGTCTAATCACTGCTAATCATTTCTATTTTCAAATGAAATGCTAAGCATATCTCAAGAGCTGAACTTCTTGGTTGTAAACACTTAAGATTGTAGATGAGTCCACAAGAGGAGAAATATAATATTTGTGCTAATATAATTAATGGTTACGAAATATTATTAAAGTGGAACTGCTATACACATGAAAAGACTAAACATGGATCAAACTCGTAAGAGTGCATATGCTAATTCAGGACTCGTGAGGATTGGCACAAATCGCTTCACCAGCATCTTCATCCAGAAGCCTATGTATGTGGATGTACAAACTTCATTATACCAAAAGGTCGAACTTTACTGGAATCAGCATAGAAAGTAAAGAACAGAAACTACAACAGCGACAATGGAAATCTTAATTCATGAGAAAAAAAGAACAGACTACGTAGGAAACCAAAAGCATGATTCAGCTGATTTAATTTACTGACGTGCAATCACCAGTTCTGAAGATGTGCAGTATATATATTATCCTGTAAACCCTATAAAGTACAATGTTGTTCTTTAATTAGATTAATGTGCTTAGTCCAGAAATAGATGAGATCAATCAATTCTAGAAGTTCTCAAAAGTACATCGAAGATGATGCCAACTCAAGTGATTTGGCTTTGGAAGCACAGAACGTGGATGCAAAGAGCTGCTCCGTTAAGAAAGCAGATTCTTTTTCTGATAGAAACCTTGAGTAGAATCCATTTACCGTCTCTTAAAGAGATTACCATGTTGAGGAACACAATGAACATGAAGGGGACAGTTTTTAAGCTCTAACCCTAGAGACAAATTTGAAGCATGCTCTCATAGTGCCAGCAAGTTCTCTCCAGTGGATAGAAGCTTGAGCAGCCAGAAAAATAGAGGGATTATGATGATTTTACAGGCACTTGATCAGCCTCATCTGTCAAGTAAAATAAGATGCTCAAGTATTTTCTCCTAAATACAACTAAAAGATGACTTGAACTTCTTCGGCAATTAGTGTAGCAAGTCTTCTGTGGATGGTACCAATATCTCTACGACAAGGTAGACATTCCTGGAATAACAGACGCTAATCCAATTGGAAGAACAGTAACCTAAGAATAGTGGAGATAGAACTTGCGGTGACCAAAGAAGGCTTTTGCTTCAGTGTTGATTGCACTTTGGAGTTTACAAGTCTGACAGACAGTAGAACCACCCGAAGCAGTTGAAAATCTTGGAACATTAAGCTTTATAAAAATGCAATACAATGGGCGGTCCAAGAAATACAAAAATCAGTAAAAATGCAGTTACCAATGTGGAACATGAAATTCTGGCTCTTGAGGCCTTTATAATGAACTTGAGAACTTCCAAATTGTGCTAAAAATCTCTAAGAAAAATGCACAAATTCTCATGACGAAGAGCAATCCCTTAAAGCAAGGCTACTTTATCAGCTTTGGTGATGCCACCATGAAATACTGGTACCCTTCTCTACCCCTGGAGATCAAAAAGTTCAATTTGATCTTCTGAAAAATTGGATGGATCACCAGTAGAGAATGATAAGAAAGTAGAAAAGCAGACTGAGAGCTTCTTGCTCCAGCTCCAAATGCGAAGTCTTCTTCGGTTGAACTTCCCATTGAAGGACTTAGGTCTTTAGAGTTAAATAAAAAGGGGGCAGCCCCGGTGTTAAATGCATGGACTAAATAAAAAGAGGATAAATTTGGTGAAATTGCAGAGCAAGATACTACTAAGACTCAAAATTACAATCAGCTAACAAGAAATTGTTTAGAACCTTCAGCCATGCAGTAGGTGAAAGTATTTATTATCAATGTCTATCAGCAGAGTCGATGCCCCATGAATTCAATGCAACTTGTTTGTTTAATTCTAAATATCAAGAGCTACGTAGAGGGATAAGTTCAGAAAGTTTTCTTGTGCAAACTTTTTTAAAAATCATCACAAAAATCATAAATAGATTGGAGTAGATTGCCTCTACTTAAAAGAGTGAAGGAAAAAATTAATCTGGACTTAATAAAATAAATTAGCCATATATAGATAAGGAAAAATGGATATTTACATGATTAAACAAGAGTCCCACTAGAGCTACAAAGAACTACATCCCCCCTTCTCATTATTTCTCGTGGAATAATACAATAATATTGATAAGAAGATAAATGCCTTCACAAAGAAAGAGCAGTAAATGAAGTATCCCGACAACACATTCATTTTGGAGGAAAAAGATAATAAATTTGTTAAATAATATTGCATCCTTGGATCCTTATGAAAAATATGAATGCGTCAAGGAAGAACATGTAACACTTCTAATTTTTAAATTCATTTTATGTGAACGGATTGAATTGAAAAGGAGGAATACGAAATTCGATTTCCAAGATTTTAAATCTTAAAGATAACTAATGAAAGATGTAGAATTGACCATTGGAACATCAATATTAGTAATCAACTTAGAAAAATGAATCCAACGAAACTAAGTATACTAAAATAGGAGTTCAAATGAAAAAGTCATATTTATTTTAATTAAAGTATATAATTAAAATTAATTATATGCAAAATAGTAAATTGATTGTACTTGGGGCCTCTTGATGTGACACGAAATGAGGGAGCATGTAAATCACTACAAATGACATATCTAAATCTTCATGAAAATGGATACAATGATTACTGCATTAATGATGGGTAATAATTATGAAAAAAAATTAATGTAGTTTTCCACATTTATTTCCCCCTCCCCACCCTCTCTCTCTCTCTCTCTCTCTCTCTCTCTCTCTCCACATAGTTAGGTCATCGACCGGACAGCCACACCTAACGGTGGTGCGGACGTGTCAAACCCTACGTCACCAACTAGCATTGTTGCCAAGGCCGACGAACTCTACCCCCCCCCAAGTGTTTCCCTTCTGCTCAAATGTTTCCACTGGCGAGCTCCCTCTGTGCACCGGCACAGGCACGCATACCCTCCTCTATCCTCCTCTTCTTCCTTTGCAGCTCGCTTGCCCACCCGAGCAACCACACGAAACAGTTCCTTTCCTCTCCAATCCTCTTCTTCCCCTACGACTACCCAGTTGAGCCCCTTCCCATTTTCTCTCCTCCCTGCCTCTTTCTTCTCTGACCTTCACTATATTTTCCAACCGGTGGTCCATTGGTGAACGAATCTGACTGACTTGGATGAGAACCACAGTAGGGACAACTCAGATGAGAAATCTGAGACACCTAATGGAATCGTGCCACAAAACCTTAGAATCTACTAAAACAATAATGATCGGATCATCCAGATGGTAGATCTAGAGGGAAAAGGATGGACTGTCATATTGTGCCTTCCCTAATGGAATCTGCACCTAAGATGCACCAAAGGAACATGCATGGGAGCTCACATACCTAACACTATTCCACACGCGAGAGTGGGGCATGCCGTTCATAGGACGCACAGGATGCAAGCGTGTCCTGGTGATCAAGACTTGCACACTACATCAATGCGACCATGATGCACGGCAGTGCATCTAGAAAGCACATCATGTACACACTACATCCTAGTGGCACCATTTTTTATCCATTTTATATAAATTTTAATCTCAACTGTCCAAATTAATTTGAAACAAAAAATCTTTAATTCAAAAAGCTATACAAACCCAAAATTTGATCTGAGACATTCATTGGAATCATCTTGACAATATAAATATAATTATACAATTAAAATTAAGATCATAGTACATCGTAAAATAATAATAAAATCATGGAATAGCTTAGATCTATTAGATCAAAAGTGATAAGACCTTATGAATTGATCAATTAAATGATCTAGTGAAGTAAATAAACTTATCTAATAATTAGATCATCTAAATAAACTTAAATTGTGATCTAAACCATTGAATAAAGTAAAAACTACAAATCTGACTAATCAAAATTAGATCTAATCATCAAGTCAATGGATTAAGTGCTAATACACAATTGAATCCTAGAAACTACTGAAGATATGTAGGATCAAGACATATCAGGCTCAAATATAAACAAGTAAGTCACTCATAGTAGTAATGAGATCGATCTAATGGTTAGATTGTCCTTAAAGCTCTAGACTGAGTAAGATTAAACCTCAAAGTAATCAAGGGACATAGATCTGATCAATCGGAACAGGATTTGACTGTCAAATCTGAGCAAGAATTAGTGAGAGGCAATTTGAGTACAGGAAACCTAGAAAATACATTCAATCAACTTATATCTAACCTCAAATAAATAATTAAACAAATCTAGTGATTGGATCATCCCGATAACTTCAAATTTAGTAAGATTAGACCTTAGAGGTAATTAGATCCATTGATCTAACTGATCAAGATCAGATCCAATCATTAGATAGATGATTCAACTATTGAGATGAGAAAAGGACTACTTACGTGTGATGACCCGGGTTTTTCCATGCATTTTTAAATGCAAGATCCAATTTCCTAAGGCGGGATGCATCCCTATTTGAAGACCATTTTATAAAAACCATGCAATGCAGCGGAAAATCTTTTGTTTTAAACTTATTTTGAAAACCCCGAGTGTCATTTGCTTTCACAACCGCCAAAGTAGTTTTTGAAAAACTTTAGAAATCATAAATGTTTTTCCCCAGGCCTATCCAGTCACAGCACACAGCCCAACTGTAATTAAATACAAATACATGTCCAAAGGGTGGAGAGTTTACTTACATGTATAGTTGTCTCCTTTGTTTATTCACTTGCTCGTAGCACTAATATCTCCTGAGACGTCTTCTATTTGTGAGTGGAACTATCCTGAAATATGTTAAGGATAGGGTGAGTATATACTATACTCAGTAGTAGTCTATCACTACTAGTTTTGCAATGCATGGTATGTTTAAAATCATATGCTCTTAAAAACATGTGCATGTTCGAACAATCACGTTCAATATCGATATTAAAAACCACTGTCGAATTGAAATACTGACGACTTAAAGAATAGCATAATCCAAGTCGAAAGTATGATATATCATAAACATAATGATATGCATAAGATGCTCAACTAAATCCAACTCATGGATATCTGGTATGGTCAACCAACCTCATGTCATGCCATATGCAATATAAGTAAATCATCAAACCATAGGGTCCAACTATGCCCATGACCTCGCCGCTGTGTGGTCCCCAGGTACTTGAGGACACAGCGTCATAGCCTCCACGGGGCATATGACACATCGACCTAGTGCTGTGACACCAGTGGTAGCCCCTTGTACCACATGCAGTCGACGTAGGGACATGCCATTTTTGGGCGTGGTACCCATCCACCTAATAGTGGTAGAGGCTGGAGGCCAACCCAAACTCTCGGCATAGGGCCCACGAGCTTATCAGCCCAAATCATATCCAATCAAACAAGCGAAAACCTCTTTTTCAAAACCTGTCCTCTTTGGGTCCCTCAAAACTGCCAGGCCCTCACAACTGCCTATCCAGCATCTTTTGGGCACTCCAGCGTCTTTTGGTAACCCTCAAGGACATGCAATCTTTCAAAAACTCAATGCTCACAAATCATACAATATATGCAATTGTTTGCAAAACAAATCTATGCATAATGTATATGCAATTATTTGCAAAACATATATATATGCATAAAGCATTTATCATATGTACTTATACTTAAGTCATGCTAAACAAGTCATATACTTATACTTAAAACATGCATTCTCAAAACAATCACGGCTCTTTTAAAAAGTCTAGTAGCAATAGAGCACTTACCTCAAAATCTCCTGGAGTCGCGTCCTTTATCACTCAACCCGTCCCTGGGTCTCATTTATAAACTCCTGAGTATGAATGGATACAAGGAGTCCTTATTAATTTCAATCCATTTAGATATTAGATCGCTAGCTCTGCCTATTGGGTCCTTGGTCCTTGCCTAATTCATTTGTCACGCTAGATCCTATAATATGGATCTACTTTCCAATAGTTAAACTCTGTAATTTATCCTATAATCCTAACTTTAAAGTCTCGGTAGGTCCGCGTGCCCCAGTTCCCAGGATACCCGTGTATCCTGGTTGAACCGCGACCGCCTTATGTGTGTGTGCGCCCAAAGACCATGCCAGGGACCGCCTTTTACACGCACATATGCATGCTCAAGTGACGCGCTATGACGCGCATCATCGCATGGACGCACCTCGTAGCATGGCGCATCTCAGCTCCCGGGGCACGCCGTGCACCCTGGTCGAGCCAGGACCCGTGCCCCATGTTGCGCGCGCACCTGAAGGCCGCACCTGGGATAGTGTATGCACTGACGTATGCCCGGAACCCATCCCTGGGACCCTGTCCCAGGCGCACATGGAGCAAGGCATCCCTGGGATGCCTGGTTAGTGCAGGGTCGTTTGAACCTGGTTTAGGAACGTCTTGTTCATGCAGGGCCGGCCCAAGCCGGCTTGGAGCATTTTTCGGCCAGGAACCCGGCTGGAAAATGGCTTGAAATGCTAGATCCAGTATGGATCTAGCCTGAGAGGAGGAAAGAAAACGAAAAAGGAAAAAGAACGGCTTACCTAGTAGCCTGGGAGTGCCCATCGCCGGTGGTAGAGCCCCATTTCATTCTGAATCTTCCTGCTCACCGGAAAACTTGAAGAAAGGGGAAATCGTGCAAGGCCGGAACAAGAGGAGAGCGGCATGGGGAAAAATGGTAATGGCTGGCCTGACTTGGGCCTGGCCGTTGCCGAAAAATGCAGAGAGACGGGTTTTCGATTTTTTTCCGGAAACCCCAGTCCAAACGTTGCCGGAAAACGTGTTTTTGGAGAGGGGGAGATGGGGTATTTATAGGGGAAAGAAGGTGGTGCCCCTCAATGGCGGTGCCGCCATTTCCCTAGTGTTTTCTGGAGAAATCGTGAAAAACAGGTTTCTGGAGAAGCCTGGAGGTGGAAGACGATAGGGGGTGCCGTTATCAAAACGGCCCCCTACGTTTTTCGTCTTTTTCGTTTTTTCTATTTAAATTCCAGAAATACTCCTATCTTTAAACGGCCGTAACTTCTTCATATGAACTCCGTTTGGGGTGATTTTTGAGGCGTTGGATTCCATTTTTCAAGTAGAATCTAATGGTACTAAGTTTCCTCACAAATTCCTTCATTTAATATTTTAAATAAAAGCAAACATTCAACACAGTTCATTTCTCATAAAATGTCCAATTTTTGTTAAAAATAGCGTAAATTGCTCGGGCATTACATTATTACCCCCTTAAAAGAATTTCGTCCTCCAAATTCCATAAATTATCATCTTCAAGGTATTTTGTCTTTTGGATAACTTCTTGGTGAATGCATTCCCCCCTTAGGAATCAAATCTAGGCTCAGCCTCAATTTATCATTTCCATTGTTCCTTCTGCAAGGCCTTACCTATAAGGGCTGCTTTCGCTGCGTACTCTGATGCATACTCTCATACGTGTCAGTTTAACAATACCGGTTTCTAGTTGTAATTCATCTATCTCATAATCCTTAGATGCCTATACTTTTCTCATCATGTATAGGATAGTCTCCTCGTAGGATCATGCTTCTTTATTCATGTATAATTTACTCCATACTTCTTTGAGATCATATGATCTTATTTCTCCTATTTTATTTTGAATATCATAGGATAATCCCTTTTTCTTCTTGTCTTTCATCTAGTGATCCCTTCATCATCCACATCTCCTTCTAATGGTTGGTTATATGTCATTAGTAAGAGTCCAAAAAAAGCATTTCCTTCTTTCTATTGTGTCTAACTTTGCTTCTTATCTTTTATATTTGTCCCCAAGATACTTCAATAACTGATATGGTATCATGTGCTCTATAGCCAAACTCTTAATTAACTTCGAATTTCAACTATCTGTCGTTTTCCATATGTGACTTGATTCCTCGACCAAAGTTATATTCAAAATAAAATCACGAAAGTCAATTAGTAGCATCTTCCATCGAGGACCTGATTATATACTGAAAGTAAAATGTCCTAACTCTATATCCAGTCTCATAATTATTGAATTCATTAAACGCTTTTCTCCGTGAAGATTTTATCCAAACTCCTGTCAAATGTTAATGGTCGATTCATCATCATGGGTCACATGTTCTCGTCCAGAAGCCTATCTCACTATTCACATCAATTTGTCATTAGGATTTTCAATAATGTTCCCATTTATGCAAAGCAAAAAGTCTCTTATTCATAACCGAGTACCCTTACTAGGTCATGGTTGAATCCTTTGTCATCATCCTCTTTGTCCTTTCTTTGCTAAAAAGTTCTATACTCAATCCAGTAGGGTTAGTCCTTAGGAAATTCCTTCAATTGATTTTTCGTTCTTGGTATATGCTCATAGCAACCAAGTTTTTGTCTAAAGGCAATGTAACATCAAATCTCACCTTATAATGTGCTAGCCATCTCACCTTTTCTCCTTCCATCCCCTATGTCAATATATTGCTCAATCTTTTTATCAAGGCTTTATCGTCAATCATGCAATCTGTATTGTCAGGAAGTGTAAGTAGTGATTTTTCTCAATTCCTCAAATTTTATCTTTCAAGTGCCTTCTCATACTTAGCTTATAACAATAATTCTCATTCAATAGCAATTATATCAAATTATGCTGAAGCTATTAAATCATCAAATTTTGAAAACACTCAGGTAAGCATGGAACATTTTTGTAGACATATAGAAAGACTTTATTTGATTACCTATTGATCTCTTTCTAGATATATCTTTGTCATAAGCTCAAGGGCCTCTAAAGTGATCGGTACTTATCTACCTTTCTTTTCAATCCAAGTCAGCAGCATCTTTTAGACCCACAGTGATTTCTATGGTTCATCATGGTATCTATTTAGGTTTGGAAAAATTTGTCTCAATTTCATGATGTGGCTTAATCAACTTCATGATGTGGCCTAATCAATTTCATGATGTGGCCTAATCAATTGGCCTTATACCCTCAAATGACTTAGTCTAACAAGTACTTCTTTCAAGGAAAACTCAAGTCTAAAGACTTATAACATCCCTCTGAGTATATGACTTCGACTTCTAACTCATAGATACTAACATACTTGATTAATTAGGGTGAGATACCTTTATTTAGTCAACAGTACTCTAAAAGTAATGACTAAATAATGGTCTTAAGATTTTTGGTCTTCCAATCTATGATAGTAAGACCTTAATTTGATCCTTGATGGTACCTTACTTGCTAAATGGACAAGTCATTGTTCCTGGCTTAATTCCTTTTTCAATTTACTTTATTGGCAAGGTGGGATATCACCGAATTTTCCTTTTTATGGATTATATCCATTAGTGTTCCCCATAAGCTAATAAATCCAATAAGAATCTAATTGTAATAATTTATATCAAACCATTTGTAGAATTTGATTTCTAGTTGGTCACCATTCCTCTTCGAAAATTTCTTGTCGCATAATCTCCTGAAATTCGATACTCTACTCAAAGTCTTAAACCCCATATGCTTTCTTTCTTTTATACTCTTTTACAATAAGATCACCAACTCATCTAGTGTTCTTCCTTTGCATTTGTTTGATCTACCTTCCTATAGGATTCAAGAAGATAGAATTTTATGTATCTCCATAAAGTCATGATCTTCTTCTTTTGAATATTCAATATTCATTGAATACTGGTAGTTACATCTCTATCTCTTTCTCTTTTTTCTTCAAAATCCTCACTTTTGTTTTCCTAGATCAATGTCTTCATGTGCTTTGTTGCATATAATTGATACTACATCCACTTCTTTACTTAGCAAATATGATAAACTGAATACTTCTTAGAAATTCTAAACTGTCTAAAGATCATTGAAATCCTCAATTGCCTATAGCCTCAATAAAATCCATACAATGTCTTAATAATGGAATTGACGTTTTGGTCATGCTATACTTTTCTTACAAGTTCATGTTAGGATTAATCTATTATCATCCTTAGTATTATCATCAAAATCTCTTGATAGCACTGTCAAATATAGTTCCTTATCATATTCATGTTATATTCCTCTTAATCACAATATGTCACTTGTACACATCTTCTTATTTGCTCCATAATACTCAGGTAGTTATTATTCAATAGCACTTTACTCTTCATAAGACTCCAATTAAGGTATCCAAAATTGAGCTAAGTCCTTCAAGGTCCATACCTTCGTGACCTAGTACGAGTCATAGTCATCTCCTAATATCATCTTGCATTCTCATCCCTCTTAGATTATCATCAAAATTCTTCTCAAAGTCTGTCTTTTACATCCCTTATCACACTCATATCATATCCCTTGTGATAGTGTGCTCATATTCTGATATTCTTTATGATGGTAAGATAGCCATCTAGGTTTCTTCGATTTTCTTATCTTTGATAAAATTACTCTATTACAGGTCAGAACTATCTACTAACAGTTCACTATATCTTCATTCATCATTCTCATCATAATATGATCCATATATGCGTTTTCATATTTGCACCACACAACAATCCTTATTGATAAGATTTAAGCCAGCCAATATCTAAGTATTTGCTAGACCCATCTCCTTTTTCACCTATTTGTTTATGGTGAAATGCCTTGAGCATTAATATTGTAATCTTCAAATAGAAGTGGTCATCTCTACTACTTCTATTCATACTACTTCTTCTTGATTTTCTCTATTGTCTATGACCCTTGGACATGCTAGACTGGCTCTGAAAGGATAAAACCTGGGCTCTGATACCAACTATGGCGACCCAGGTTTTTCCATGCATTTTTAAATGCAAGGTCTAATTTCCTAAGGCGGGATGCATCCCTATTTGAAGACCATTTTATAAAAACCATGCAATGCAGAGGAAAATCTTTTGTTTTAAACTTATTTTGAGCAAGGCGCACATGGAGCAAGGCGTCCCTAGGACGCCTAGCTCGTGCAGGGCCGACCCAAGCCGGCTTGGAGCATTTTTTGGCCAGGAACCCGGCTAGAAAATGGCTGAAAATGCTAGATCTAGTATGGATCTAGCCTGAGAGGAGGAAAGAAAATGAAAAAGGAAAAAGAACGGCTTACCTGGTAGCCTGGGGAGTGCCCATCGCCGGTGGTAGAGCCCCATTTCATTCTGAATCTTCCTGCTCGCCGGAAAACTTGAAGAAAGGGGAAATCGTGCAAGGCCGGAACAAGAGGAGAGAGGGGCATGGGGAAAAATGGCAATGGCCGGCCTGACTTGGGCCTGGCCGTTGCCGGAAAATGCAGAGAGACGGGTTTCCGATTTTTTGCCACATAACCCCAGTCCAAACATTGCCGGAAAACATGTTTTTGGAGAGGGGGAGATGAGGTATTTATAGGGGAAAGAAGGTGGTGCCCCTCAATGGCGGTGCCACCATTTCCCTGGTGTTTTCTGGAGAAATTGTGAAAAACGGGTTTCTGGAGAAGCCTGGAGGTGGAAGACGATAGGGGGTGCCGTTATCAAAATGGCCCCCTGCATTTTTCGTCTTTTTCGTTTTTTTTGTTTAAATTCCAGAAATACCCCTATCTTTAAACAGCCGTAACTTCTTCATACGAACTCCGTTTTGGGTGATTTTTGAGGCGTTGGATTCCATTTTTTGAGTAGAATCTAATGGTGCCAAGTTTCTCACAAATTCCTTCACTTAATATTTTAAATAAAATCAAACATTCAACACAGTTCATTTCTTATAGAATGTCCAATTTTTGTTAAAAATAGCGTAAATTGCTCGGGCATTGCATTACGTGACACAGATTAATTTGGTTGGAGTGAAGTAAACCAATCTAGACCATTGATCTTTCATCAATGACAAATATATGAAAATTAGATGAAGGATTTAAGAAATTGGATCCATAATTAGTGATGAATGAACATTAAAATTTTAGATTAAGGATGATTTGAAGTGATATAGCTCAGAAATGATAAACATAGAGTAATAAGTGATTATATATGATGCATGTTATTTGACAAGGACACTAGATTATATAGACTAGATAGGTTGCATGTTCTAAAAGATTTTCTCTCATTTTGAGGTAGGAGACGAGATTTAATATCAATACATTTTCTATAAAAATAACTTTGCTAATGCCGATCCCAAGGCCGAATATAAAAGGAGGAGGGTTTTAAGCCAATTGTTAGTCAGTCAGTAAGTAAAGCCTTTTTGAAGAAGATTTTGTTATATTCTCTTCTTACTTGCAAATGAATATGCATGTGTATTAGTTTGTAAGCAACAAGAGAAAATATTGCAAATCATCTTCAATTCTTTAAAGTATGGGAACCCTAACATGACATGAATCCATCACTGACATTCCATCAAGCTAGGGTGTCCTCCGTAAGTGACTCACTACATCAAATCCCAAGTGCAGTGAAAAATAGGCAAGGTTTGCTAGGGCGTTCCCCCGAAAATGACGCACTATGTCGGATCTCAGATCTAATGAGAAATGGGCAATGGTTGCCAAAGTTGTGATTACCCGAGTTTTTAAAACACATTTTTATAATTATTTGCAAAGGTAGGGTCCTAATTTTGAAACTCTTTTAAAATACAAACAGCAAACACATATTTTCTTTGAAATTGATTTGTCAAAAACTCGAGTGCCGTCTTGAATTACTTATCATACATAGATTTTTGTATAAAATAAAATTTCTATTGAATATCAATAGAAATACTTTTATTAAAATTAGGATCAATCCAGTGGTTCACATACACAGCCCCGATAGTCATTACATACCTTGTCCAATTATTACAATCCAAATTACAAAACAATCAATACAATCTTCCTCAAAGTAAATTCCCTAAGTTGTAATTCAATGATGATTATCCACAAGTCTTGAGCTTTCAATCTTCCTTAACTGTATCTGAGATATTGTAAACATTCAAACATTTACAATATCTCAGCAAGCCATGCTTGGTAGGAGATTTAAGAAATATATTCAATATATCTCAAAATCAACAATTCTTTATATCCATGCTATAAATCAATTTACACAATTGGATAACTATTTCATCCTTCAGTCATTATATGTATATATTATATATAGATAAAACCACTAAAAATCATGAATATAGTCAATATCCTCAATAATTTCTCATTTCCAAGCTGATTTCAATATCAACACTAGGTGTTAATATATAATCATACCATATTGGGAATCATCCTCCAAATAAACATCGGTAAATAACTTTTACTGGGCATCTCATCATGCCATAAAATAAGGCATCTTATCATGGTATAACATAAGGCATCTCATCATGCCATAACATAAGGTATCTCATTATGCCATAATCAATTGCATCATAATGCAAAATATCAAAAGACTACCATGCTTGCAGTCTCAATCTGTACAGCGCACCCAGATAACTACTTAATACTCTACTGATACCATAGTGGAAAATATAGATCCATGTTCATATGGGGGGAACCATGGCTGTCACAGTGGCAGCCTTCCCCTAATTGCCCCACTAAACATTTTGCCTCTCTTTGGGCACCGTATCATCATCATAATCAGTTTCAGAGAGCAGGTGGCCAAACCTTCATAACTCTCCTAACATTGGCATCATAGGTATAAGCCTGTCTTAAAACAAAACCACAAGCCTCCATGCTTATATGAAAAATAATATTTCATACATACAAACTATGTTATAATAGGACATGCCTATAACTCATTTCCTTAAGATTTGGGGGTCCAACTTATATAGTTCAAATCTTCTCATTCTACCCATTAAGTAATTTCATAATTACTTAATCAGTCCCTTTGTATTCATTTTAACATCATTTATTTTCTTAAGTAATTTCATAATTACTTAATCAATCCTTTGTATTCATTTCAAAATCATTTGTTGATTCATAACAATTCCAAGGTAATTATAATCAAAACTCATTTATCAGGATAAGATCATGTGTAAAATACATGTAGCTTATATATTAAATATATTCTTAAGGTCCACCTCCCTTTACTTTCAACCATCCATCTTCTCATTGATCTTGATCATCATATCCTTCATGTATCTGTCAAATCATATGTATACGGTCATTCCTCAACTCATTTATACATCCAAATTGTTCTTTTGATCATCCTTACATAGGATGATTTGGATATTGTTCCTTGAATCATATTGATCAAGGGTCTAATCTACTGATCTACATTTGAATCTAATATTTATACTACTTCAAAACATACATACAATATTATGATTCTTATAATTCTTGATCATTCAAGATCTCATTGTGGATCTTGTTTGGTCTTTGATTATCTTAATTACCATTTTTATTAGGCTTAGATAGTTTACTATCCTTTTATGATCTTATTATTATTCAACCAGTTAATGTTTTACTGATTGAAGATAATCTATGCACTCCTAATTCTAGATAGCTCCTCCTTATTTCAGAATTGACGAAGGCTTTCCAGTTAAAAGCTGCCCACAGAATGGTTAATTCAATCCTTATGTAAGGAGGCATTTAGACCTCACAAACATTGCTAGAAGGTGGGGGAAGAGTGAGGCTCTATTAGAGAATCTCTCAACCACCATGTTCAACATTTACTAGGGTGACCTTAGCTCAATCTTCATAAGGTTCCTATGAGCATTAAACCCTATGTACTCTTCCTATTTCATTTTAATTAAATCCATGAACATTTAAATGTCATTCATGGGGTTTATTATTCTCCTAATTTGGGCCAAGGAAATGATATTCCTTATATTTTTCTACTAACTATAGCCCTTACTATCATTAAGTCCATGTCAATATTCATTGTAAATGTTCATCAATATCTTTTTTTATTTAATTACATTTTCCATGTAATTTACATAACTTGAACAATTAAAGTGTAAATAAATAAATCTAACAATTAAATCTACTAATCAAATAAAAGAACATTTATAATAGAATTTAATAATTCACATGCTCATTTGAATACATCATATTTATTCATTTTGATCAAATGATCATATTTTGATTTCTATTCATTTTTCATCCCATTAAGAGTTTAGATCTTGATCTTTCATTTTTATTTAGATCTATCACATTCCCTTAATGTGATATCATCACTAGATCATTGATGCATCTCATCATATGATCTAATCTTTCTTGATTGAACCGATCAAGAAGATCTTAAGTCAATTTATCTAAATCAAGGGCATAGATTTCAATCTATCCCAAATTAGTGACATCAAGCCATTCATTTCTCATGATCTTCTCATTAAGTCAACATCCATACTATTTTATAGTTTCTAATCATGCTGGATTAGTCAGATTAAGTAAATCCATGATTATTTTTAAGATTTCTCTTCCATTAAGGTTAAATTTATTAATTCATCTCAGATCAGTCATATTTAACTCTTGATTCCATGTTCCCTCATCACTAGATCACTGATAGATCAGAAATCCAAGGTCTGATCATGTCAGATTTGACTAATCTTGAAAATTAGTACCTCTTTTTGTAATTTATAGATTTTTACAGTGAATAAAACATAAATTTTATACTTCCATTAGATTCTACTCTTCACCAGGAATCCAAAGCTTCTTTCCGATCTTGATTTGGAGTTAAATGAGCTCTGAATTAATATTCTAAGTTTTAGATCAAAATAAGCGCCCAAATTCAACTTGGGTTCACAAATCCATGGATCGATTAGCAGCCCGCCCTCATCGCATTCCACCGATGATAGCCAATGTATAGGAAGGGTTGACCTGGGATAGCTAAGACGGTCCGATCTGGATTGTCAAATCATCTTTTCCCTAGATCTCCTAGATCTAAACTATCCAACATCTCAGATTTTATCCCCTGGGATTTTGGGATCCTCTGATTCCATCCAATGGCTCAAAATCTTCAAAAATTTAGGTTTTATAGGTGTTTTCTACCTAGGTCATCAGTACTAGGTTCATCGAAAAATTCTAGTTGAAAAATCCATTCGGTTGATCCTCAGGCCTAGAAAACTGCTGAAATGTTTGCAAGGAGAAGAGTGGAACCTACCTAAAGTGTCCAATGGTGAGAAGAACGCCGAAAAAGTAGAAAATTTCACTGAAAAAGGAACTATGCCAGAGTTACTATTTTTCATTGAAATACCCAAAATACTCCTCCAATCTTCATGCATTTATAAGGTTTTTGAAGATGGGTATAATCCGAATAAGATGAACAGTTTCAATCTGGATTTCACTAGCTAAAATCAAACTTCTAATTGAAAAAAGAAGAAAGAGAAGGAAAGAAGGAGAGAAAGAGGGGAAGAGTCCATGGAGTTTGTGCAATTTCGTGCAGTCTATAGGATGGGTATTTATAGGGTTATTTTTGCATTGTTTTAATCAAAATTTTATTATTTTCATTTTAAATGATTTTCCACTTTTCTTAAAAAATTAAAAGCATATTCCTCATCATGTTTATTCTTCATTATTGACACTCCCTGAACTGGCTGTCCACCAGCTCACCTAACTTTTGTAGACCCCACACAAAAATGAAATGACCAATTTACCCTTATGGGTAAATGTAAATTCACAAAAATTATAAAAAATAGGAATTTTTCACTTGAGCTTGGATTTCAATGTGCTTATAGTCATTCTGACACGGTTCTCATGAATGATTCCAAATATCATATTTCAAGACCTAATTATTTTTGTGAAAATTAATATTATATTAAATATAATATTCGACCTTAATTTTTGTAAAAATTCCAATTAATTCCAAATAATTTTAGAAAATTTTGGGGTATTCACAAAAGCATCCCCTTGAAAGCAACACACTACATCAGAACTCAAGTGCAATGGAAGGTAGGCATGGGTTCATATCATAGGGGTCGAGAAGTGCATGGGTGAATAAGCTATCTCAAGAGCCTAAGATTTGTATTACTACATGGAATATTATTGGTGTTTAACCACAAGTGCACGGGCTATTGTAGTGTAGCTTATGCAAGTACGAGTCGATCCCACGGAGACTTGACTTAAAAAGTAGGAATTTTAATAAAAATTTAATTCTCTAAAATTAAAAATAAATCACTAAAAATTACTAAAATTATTGAAATGGTGATCAAATTTCAGATCTAATCAAATTCTCAAAATTACAGAATTTTTAGTTCCAAAACAAACAAAATCAAATAACAAGAAAAAACTACTTCCCTAGATTAATCATTATAAAAAATCTCCAAGTTTAATGTCCTGAGAGATGACCAGCCTTCATATATGTCTTCATCAAAATGGTCAAGATCTGGGCTATTTTGTCTTTTCACAATTTTGACGGCTCAAATTGAATTTTGGATATCAAACAGAAGATCAAAAACATTTATTATGTCTAGGGAGATCCTAACAATGACTCTGTGAATTTTATTTGAAATCAGATGAGAAATGGATGGGAAACTGAAGATTTTGGTTTGATTAAGGCTAACTCATTGATTGGGTTACCTTAATTGATCTATCTTGGATTAGGCAGTTCCTGGATAAGAAAAATAAATGATAAAACAGAACTAGAATAACTCAGGACACAGATGAAATTAAAAAGAGGACACAGATGGTATTAAACAGAAAGGACAGAATTGAGATTTCTTTAAATAATAAAGGGCAGAACTGGAATTTCATAAAAAAAAAACTTGGTTTTTAAGAAAAAACTAGACGAAGGAGAGATGGGGAAGAAGAGGGAGAAGAGGAAGAAGAAGGGCACAAGAGTGGAAACCCGACTTGGGTTTCCTTCTCCAGACCGTGCGGTGACGCAGAGAAGTTGGAGAAGGTCAGTTGCCGACATTGAACCAGAACTCGACAACCCAAGGGAAGAGGAACGAGAGAGAGAGAGAGAGAGAGAGAGAGAGAGAGAGAGAGAGAGAGAGAGAGAGAGAGAGAGAGAGAGAGAGAGAGAGAGCTCGGGAACAAAGGAGAAGGGGATGATGCCGGCCTACCTAATGTGTCACGCACCTATGGCCGGAGATGGAGTGCATCTGGTGGTGCATGCAGAGAGGATGTCAGCGGTGAGGTCTATCCGTCTAGGGCAGTGACGATGGAGAAGATGGGGGGTTCGGTCCAATCAGTCTGGGCTTGGTGAGTATCAAGCAAAGATGACCCAAAAGAGGAAAGTGATAAGGTGAAACCAGTGATGGGGATGAGCAAGAGAAGGAGGGTGATGATGTGAGAAAGAGAGAAGGTGGGAGAAGTAGGAGAAAGGGGTGGCTAGTGACGGGGGAGAAGACAAGAGGTGTTGGGAAGGAGAGACATGGGAGAGAAGAACAGAAGAGGAAGAATAAAGAGGGAGAAAGTGAATGAGAGGGGAACAGGAAGCAGAGGAAAATAAAACAAGAGAGAGAGAGAGAGAGAGAGAGAGAGAGAGAGAGAGAGAGAGAGAGAGAGAGAGAGAGAGAGAGAGAAGATAGATAAGAGAGAGAGGATAAAGAGATAAAGGGGTGGGGTCCACTAGAAGTCTAGTCTTGCTAGAACTCTGCAAGTCTTTAATTTTGTTCTGTTCTAGGAGTCTTCAATCTTCTCTTTCCAGGAATCTTCATCATTCTCTTCTTGATTTGATCTGGATCATCTAGATCATCTAAGCTTTGTTGATTGGTCTGCAATGCATAGGACCCAATTAGATTCATCTGAACCGTTCTTTATTCCCTTGATTAGCTTTGATGATCATCTAACTGTTAATTTTGCAATTCAACGGTTGGATGGCCAATCAAAGCTAAAATGAAATATTTTATGCAAAATCTTGAAATTGATGGCCTAGATGCTCTAATTGAATATTAAATTAGGGGTATTTTGACCAAAATTGAACACTTAACAAATATAGGGACATTGAAGGGTAAGAGTCTGGATTTAGTAGATACAATGAAATATAAGAGAGTTAATGTTTCTTGTATCAAAGAAACTAAGTGGAAAGGGGCTAAACTAGAGAAATTGATGAGTATAAGCTTTGGTACGTAGGAAAGGATAATAACAGAAATGGTGTAGGAATGGTGGTGGATAAAGAATTAAAGAATAAAGTTGTAAATGTTACAAGAACCATTGATAAAATTATAATAATAAAACTTGTTCTAAGAGAGCAGATCATAAATGTTATAAGTGCATAAGCACCACAAGTAGGGTTAGAAGATATAAGTAAGAGATAGTTTTAGGAAGATATGGAGAGAGTCAAGCAAGAAATTCCCAACATAGAGGGGATATTTATATGAGCAAACTTAAATGGCCATGTAGTAAAAGAAAAGGAAAGATGTGATAGGCTACATTGAGGGTATGGTATTAGAGAACGAAGTGAGATGGGAGAAGCTATCCTCAATTTTGCTTTGGCATATAACCTGACCCTTGCAAACACATTCTTTAAGAAGATGGATGAACACTTAATAGCCTTTAAAAGTGGACTCCTTAAAAGCTGAATAAACCTTTTTTTATTTAGGAATACTGAAAGATCAATGTTTAAGGAATGTAAGGTGATACTTGATGCGAGTTTAACCTCACCAAATAGGTTAATTGTTGTGGATATCTACATTAAAAGATGGAAGAAAGGAAATGAACTTAATTGTTATGCAAAAACTAAGTGGTAGAACTTAAAGGAGGGAAAATATGCTCACTCATAAATAAGTTGATGGTAGAAAGAAACTAGATAAATGAAATAGAAGTAAACACCATGTGAATTAATATGTCCGAGTCCATTAAGAAAGTACCAAAAGATGTCCTAGGAGTATTTAAATGTAAAAGGCAATTAGTAAAGGAAACTTGGTGATGGAGTGAAATAGCGCAAAAAGTTATTGAAGAAAAAGAAGTGTGTTTTAAAGCATTGTAGAATACTAGAAATAATGAAAACTATGAATAATATAATAATGTTAAAAAGGTTGCTATGAGAATAATAAGTGAGGCTAAACTCAAGATATATGATGATTTCTATAATAGACTAGGATCAAGAGAAGGTGAGAAAGATGTGTTTGAACTTTCAAAAATAAGACAACAAAAGTGTAAGGGCTTAGACCATGTTAAGTGCATTAGAATTGATGATCAAAGGGTACTAGTCAAAGATGACGAGATCAAACAAAGGTGGGAAAGTTAATTTCAAAAAATTTTAAATGACAATTGCCTTGAGAATATAGGGATTGAAAGTACTATAAACCTAAATAACATTGAACATTATAGATTCAATTGTAGGATTCGAATACCTGAAGTGGAAGAGGCCTTGAAAAAGATATAATTAAGAAAGGCCCTGGGGCCTGATAGTATTCCAATAGAGGTTTGAACATATGGGAGATACTAGAATAGTTTGGTTAACCAAGTTGTTTAACAAGATTATAAAATCAAAGAAAATGCCAGACGAATGGAGGAAGAGCACTATTGTACCAATTTATAAGAAGAAAGGAGACATAAAGAGCTGCACTAATTATTGGGGGATCAAACTAATGAGCCATATTATGAAACTTTTTGAAAGAGTGATTGAGAAGAGGTTGTGGCATGAGACAAGTTTATCAGAAGACCAGTTTGGTTTCATGCCTAGGACATCTACTCTGAAAGCTATTTTCTTACTAAGACAATTGATAGAGAAATATAGGGAGAGGAAGAAGGACCACAACATGGTCTTGATTGAGTTTGAGAAAGCTTATGTAAGGGTCCCTAAAGAGTTAATATGGAAGGTGTTGGGAGAGAAAGGGGTTTTGCTATGGTATTAGACATAATTAAAGATATGTATGAGGAAGTGGTAACAAATGTTAAGACCACCAGCGGAGAGATTAGTGATTTACCTATCACTATAGGATTGCACCAAAGATTGGCATTGAGCCCATACCTTTTCATCTTGGTTATGGATGAGTTAATAAAACATATGTATGATGAGATTCTATGGTGCATGATATTTGAAGATGATATAGTTTTAATTGATGAGACAAGGAAGGGAATAAACACAAATTTAGAGTTATAGAGAGAATCATTAGAACCTAAAGGATTTAAAACCAGCTAAACTAAGATAGAGTACATGGTATCCAATTTTAGAAAGAAGCGGAGCAGGAGTGGAGCACTAATAAAGATTGATAATTAAGAAGTCCCGTAAAACACTTTTTTAAGTACTTAGGATTGATGATCCATGAGAGTGGAGAGATTGAGAGATTGAGAGGGAGGTTACCCAGAGAATCCAAGAAGGTTAGAACAAATGGAGTTGTGCATTTGAAGTTTTGTGTGATTGATGAGTACCATTCAAACTAAAAGAAAAAATCTATAGGATGGCTATAATGCCAGCGATGCTCTATGGATTAGAGTATTGGGCAAATAAAGAACATCATGTTCATAGGATGAGCATAGCGGAAATGAGGATGTTCAGATGGACGAGTGGGAATATAAGAAAGGATAAAATTAGGAATGAAAACATTAAAGGAAACTTAGGGGTAGCACCAATAGGTACTTAGATGAGGGAGATTAGATTTAGATGGTTTGGATATGTCCAACGAAGACCGAAAATGACATCAGTTAAAAGGAGAGAGGCAATGCAAGTAGAAGGTTCTAAAAGAACAAGAGGAAGGCCCAAAAGAATATGGATAGAAGTGGTGAGAAAAGATTTAAAAACTTTGAAACTAAATGAAACTATGGTACTTAATAGAGGGGAATGAAGAAATTCATGTGCTCAATCCCTAATTGCAATAAGGTCTTGATGATGATGATGCTGACATGTTCTATAAAAATCATGGATTATTATCATATTGATTCCATATTATTATCCAAAATTATGCGTGCTTATTATTACACTATGACCTTGTTGAAATTATTATCTAGCATATACACTTCAAATGTACATGATCGCAATGTTTGCATGTTTTCATAGATGCATGACCTTTATTATATAAATACAATTATTTTCTAAGCAATAATGAAAATACATGATTGTGAATATAGCTTCATTGTTTGTAGAAGGCATTGGTTTGTTATGACATTGTTACTATGTATAGAAACTTTAGATGATTTGTTCTATCTCTTATGTTTTACTATGGACCTGCTGAGGGGGCTAGTGCTAGTGCTTGAGAGACTAACTTCATGATAGGGGTAGTGCTCTGGGATGGTGAGCCACAGGTGCTCATTCATTTTGCGCGTCAAAGATTTTCTCTTCATCTCTTGATTTGGAGACATTGAGTAGTTTTCGTGATTTTATGAATTTTTTATGGGTGTTTCTACCTAGTGGATGCTATGCTAGGAGGGATGTAGGATTAGCCACCTATCCTGTGACTTTGTAAGATGATAAACACCACCCCCCCCCCCACAAAAAAAAGAAGAGAAAAATCATAAGGTGTTATCATGTGTAACCTACACTATGCGTCTAATTCTCTCCCATGCATGACAGACACTTAGTCTCCCCTTCTGGTGTTGATGGGGAGCAACAATTGGTAGATCCAAAACTGGTTATCACTGCTTCATGGTGGTCCATATATGGTTGTTCTGTATTTTTATGTAGCACTGAGTGCACCACGATAGGCATATCCTTATGTACCCCCCCACGTGACGACACTTGGAGGATTGGTATAAGAACTCATGATTGAACATGTGATAGTATGGCACACTTGTGGGACTCACTTGTTAAAGTACCCCTCTTAATGACATGCACCCACATTATTAAGTGTTTAATTTTGGTCAAAATACCCCTAATTTAGCATTCAATTAGATCATCTAACTAATCAAAATTGCAATTTTAGCTCAATTTTTATTTTAGTTCCAATTAATCATCTAACCGTTAATTTATAAAATTTAATGGTCAAATGATCATCAGAGCTAATCAGAGATATAATGTACAATTTATATGACTCTAATTTGGTCTTCTATTTTGCAAATCAACCAAATTGTGTCTTGAATGGTTTAGATTAAAATCAATAGTGACAGATCATCTTAAAGAGCAATAAGGCAAGATGGGATGGTTTCTTGAAACAAAAGGAATTCTAATTAGAGAAAAGGAAATCATGGTGTAATGACTCCAATTTTGTAATATGAAAATCCCAAGTTAGCAATGAAAAGTTCAGTTTTTGAAGATAAGGGCATTTTGGTCATTTCATTATTCACCTTGACTGAACCCAAAAAATTGGTCTTGAAAATGGTACCATTAGGTGCGTCTCGGAAAAAGGAATCCAACAAGACCAAAATCACCCAAAACGGAGTTAAAATGAGGAAGTTATGGCCCTTTCAAGTTCAGGGGCAAAAATATAATTTTTACAAAAAACGGATTTAGCCTGCAAAACACAGGGGCCCATTTCGATACGGGCACCCTTCATCTTCCCCCTCCTAGAGGGTTCTAGAATGGCAATGATTGGAGGAGAAATCACTGCCATTCTGGAGGTTTCTCCACCGCCATTCAAAGGCGGCGAGAGCCCCCTCAAGAACCCTCTCATAGCTCTATAAATAGAGCTCTTGGGCGTCTCTAATGGTAGCCCAAAAGGTTGAAGAAAACCCGTTGTGGAGGAGTGACCTAGAGGGGAAACAAGGAGAAAAACACAGGAACGAGCTAGGTATTCCCAAGATCCCTCAAAACCCATCTTCACAATAGTTCTAAGATCAATTTTCCTAGGTTTTTGCATGAAAAATCATGCAAAATGGAGCCATGGAGAGCCACCAAGGACCCAGGTACGTCCCCTGGGCCACATTGGTTCCACAGGGTCGAACCAGAGTGTCCTGAGGATGCTCCGGTTCCCCAGACGATGAAACGTTCCAGCCAGAACATGACGCATCGATTGCGTCTGAGAAAAACCAACGAGCGCGTCTGGGGAAGCGCCCGCAAAAGAGAGAGACGAGCGGGAAAACCCGGCGCGTCTGCAGACGCACCCACTGAGGTGCATGCCGTAGACGCACAGAGTGCTAGTGATACGGGGTTTTCTCGTTTCTTAAGGAAGCTGGGGCGCATGACGCTGACGCGCAGTGCCCTAGCATTCCGCCTTTTCACTCTTAAGGCTCTTATGCACGTGTGACACTAAAATGCTTATAACTTGAGATCTAGAGCTCCGATTGAGGCGCCGCAAAAGGCGTTGTGTCCATGTCGACAATGTGGACACACCCAATCAATAAAATCTATGACCAAGACCCAATCAAAGGTGGGCATGACCTTTAGAATAGGATGGTGGCGCGTGGCCGCTAGACCTTTGGAAAATTGATAATACCAAGGCCCAATTAGGACCTTAGGACACCCATAGGCATAGGGATGGACCCTTAATACCTAAGTAATAAGACCAACCACTCTAAAACCCATAAAAGATAGGCCAAACTAACCTTGATTCCCCAAACCATGTTTAGGAGCGTACGAGGACAAAGGGGTTAGTGCGACCTTGCAAGGTAGGTGCTCTATCACTACTAGATTCTTTTAAAAGAACTATTATTGTTTTGAGAACACATGTTTTAGGTATATGACTTGTTTAGCATGACTTAATTCATCATGCATGTGATAAATGCTTTGTGCATAGACATTTTTTGTAAATGATTGCATATACATGATGATAGATATGTTTTGCAAACAAGTGCATACATTGCATGATTTAAGTACTTGCAACAAATTGCATGTCCTTGAGGGTTACCAAAAGACGTTGGAGTGCCGAGGGCCAGGCACTTGTGAGGGACCCAAAGAGGACAGGTTTTGAAAAAGTGGTTTTTCGCTTGTTTGATCTTATGTGATTTGGGCTAGTAAGCTCGTGGGTGCTATGCTGAGGGGTCTGGGTTGGCCACCCAGCCTCTACCACTACTAGGTGGAATGGGTACCACGCCCAAAAAGGGCAAGTCCCTATGTCGACTGCATGTGGTACAGGAAGCTACCACTAGTGTCACGGCACTAGGTCGATGTGTCATATGCCCCGTGGAGGCTATGACGTTGTGTCCTCAAGTACCCGGGGACCACACGGCGGCGAGGTCGTGGGCATAGTTTGGACCCTATGGTTTGATGATTTATGTGCATTGCATATGGCATGATATGAGGTTGGTCGACCATACCATACCAGATATCCATGAGTTGGATTCAGTTGAGCATATGATGCATATCATTATGTTTATGATATATGATACTTTCGACTTGGATTATGATATTTCTTTAAGTCGTCAGTATTCCGGTTTGACAGTGGTTTTTAATATCGATATTGAACATGATTATTTGAACATGCATATGTTTTTATGAGCACATGATTGCAAACCTAGTAGTGATAGACTCCTACTGAGTATAATATATACTCACCCTATCCTTAACATTTTTCAGGATAGTTCCACTCACAAATAGAAGACGTCTCAGGAGATATTAGTGCTACGAGCAAGTGAATCAAATAGGAGACAATTATACATGTAAGTAAACTCTCTACCCTTTGGACATGTATTTGTATTTATTTATAGTTGGGTTGTGTGCTGTGACTGGATAGACTTGGGGAAAAACATTTATGATTTCTGAAGTTTTTCAAAAACTATTTTGGTTGTTGTGAAGGCAAATGACACTCGGGGTTTTCAAAATTGAGTTTAAAACTAAAGGTTTTTCGCTACATTGCATGGTTTTTTATAAAATGGTTTTCAAATAGGGATGCATCCCGCCTTAGGAATTAGATATTTCATTTAAAAATGCATGAGAAAACCCGGGTCGTCACAATTGGTATCAAAGCCCAGGTTTTATCCTTTCACAGCCAGTCCAGCATGTCCAAGGGTCATGGACAATAAAGAAAATCAAGAATAAGTAGTATAAAAAGGAGTAGTAGAGATGACTACTTCTATTTGAGGATTACAATATTAATGACTCAAGGCATTTCACCATAAACACATAAGTGAAAAAGGCGATAGTCCTAGCAAATACATAGATATTGGATTGCTTGAATCCTATCAAAATCATAGGAAATAAGGATTGTTGTGCAGTGGTGCAAAGATGAAATCTCATATAAGGATCAGATTATGATGAAAATGAATGAATGAAGATATTTATTGGACTTGTTAGTAGATAGTGTTGACCTGCATTAAAGTAATCTTATCAAAGGTGAGAAAAATCAAAGAACCTAGATGGCTATCTTACCATCATAAAGAATACCAGAATATGAGTACACTATCACAAGGGATATGATATGAGTATAGAGATGTAAAAGAAAGACTTTGAGAAGCATTCAGTTTATCATATATGTTACTTAAGGAAATAGATGAAGTATCAAATATATGCAACAACGCATATAGAGACATTGATCCAAGTAGACCAAATGAGGATTTTGAAGAAAAGAGAGAAAGAGATAGAGACGTAACTATAAGTATTCGATGAATATTGAATAATCAAAAGAAGAAGATCATGACTCTATGAAGATACATACAATTCTATCATCTTGAATCCCATAAGAAGGAAGATCAACCAAATGCAAAGGAATAATACCAGGTGACTTGGTGATCTTATTGTAAAAGAGTTTAAAAGAGAAAAAGCATATGGGGTTTAAGACCTTGAGTAGAGTATCGAATTTCAGGAGATTATGTGACAAGAAATTTTCAAAGAAGAATAGCGACCAACTAGAAATTAAATTCTACAAATGGTTTGATATCAATTAGATTCTTATCAGATCCATTAGCTTATGGGGAACACCAATGGATGTAGTCCATAAAATGAAAATTTTGGTGATATCCTACCTTGCCACTACTTAAGTGAATAAAGGAATTAAGCCGGGATAGTAACTTGTCCATTTAGCAATAGGTTACCATCAAGGATCAAATTGAGATCTTACTATCATAGATTGGAAGAGCAATATCTTAAGACCATTATTTAGTCGAAGTTATATACTAAGAGGGATGTTATAAGTCTTTAGACTTGAGTTTTCCTTGAAAAGAAAAGTACTTGATAGACTAAATCAATTGAGGGTATGAGGTCAATTGAGGAGGACAGTAACGACTGAGATAAGAGCAAAAATGAGAAGTAATCTAAACCAATGTGAAGGATTTTTCAAACCTTAATGGCTACCATGACAAGGTAAAGAAATTACTTTGAGTGTGAAAAATACTGCTAACTTGGATTGGAAAGAAAGGCAAATAAGGATTGATCACTTTGGAGGCCCTTGAGCTTATGACATAGATATATCTGGGAAGAGATCAATAGGTAATCAAATAAAGTCTTTCTATGTCTAAGAAAATGTTTATGCTTATCTGAGTATTGTTGAACTTGTTGAGTTAACAACTTCAGTACAATTTGATATAATTACTATTGAGGGAGAATTATTGCTATTATAAGCTAAGTATGAGAAGGCACTTGAAAGATAAAATATGGAGGCACTTGAAAATTAAAATTTGAGGAATTGAGAAAATCACTACTTATAAGGATACCTCCTGATAATACAGACTACATGATTGACGATAAAGCCTTGGTAAAAGATTGAACAATATATTGACATAGGGGATAAGGTGAGATGGCTAGCACACTATAAGGTGAGATTGGATGTTACATTGCCTTTTAGACAAATAGTTAGTTGTTATGAACATATACCAAGTATGAAAAATCAATTGAAGGAATTTCCTAAGGACTAACCCTACCGGATTGAGTATAGAACTTTTGGACTGAAAGGTTATGAAGAAAACCATCAAGCAAAGAAAGGGCAAAGAGGATGAAGACAAAGGATTCAACCATGACCTAGTAAGGGTACTCGGTTATAAGAAACTTTTTGCCTTGCATGAATGGGAACATTATTGAAAATCCTAATGACAAATGGATGAGAATAGTGAGATAGGCTTCTAGACGAGAACATATAACTCATGATGATGAATCGACCATTAACATTTGACATGAGTTTTGATAAGATCCTCACAGAGGCAAGCGTTTAATAAATTCAATAAACTGGATATAGAGTTAGGACATTTTACTTTCAGTATATGATAAGGTCCTCGATGGAAGATGCTACTAGTTGGCTTTCACGAGTTTATTTGAATGTAACTTTGGTTGAGGAATAAAGGCACATATGGAAAAACGGCAGACAGTTGAAATTCAAAGATAATCAAGGAATTGGCTGTTGTGACGACCCGGGTTTTCTCATGCATTTTTAAATGCAATACCTAATTTCCTAAGGCAGGATGCATCCCTATTTGAAAACCATTCTATAAAAACCATGCAATGCAGCGGAAAACCTTTAGTTTTAAACTCATTTTTGAAAACCCCGAGTGTCATTTGCCTTCACAACAACCAAAGTAGTTTTTGAAAAACGTCAGAAATCATAAATATTTTTCCCTGTGTCTTTCCAAATACAAAGACACACAGCCCAACTGTAATTAAATACAACTTCATGTCCAAAGGGTTGAGAGTTTACTTACATGTATAACTTTCTTCTTTTTGATTCACTTGCTCGTAGCACTAATATCTCCTGAGACGTCTTCTATTTATGAGTGGAACTATCCTAAAAAATGTTAAGGATAGGGTGAGTATATACTATACTCAGTAGGAGTCTATCACTACTAGTTTTATAATGCATGCGATGTTTTAAAATCATATGCACTTTCCAAAACATGTGCATGTCTGAATACTCAAGTTCAATATCGACATCAAAATCCATTGTCAAACTGAAATACTAACTACTTAAAGGATCATATAATCCAAAATCGAAAGTATCATATACATATATATCATAACATCATAATATGCATAAAATGCTTCATGGAATCCAACTCATGGATCTCTAGTATGGTATGGTCGTCGTGTGGTCCTCAGGTACCTGAGGACACTCGGTCATAGCCTCCACGGGGCTTATGACACGTCGACCCAGTGCTGTGACACCAGTGGTAGCCCCCTGTACCACATGCAGTCGACGTAGGGAGTTGCCTCTTTTTGGGCGTGGTACCCATCCACCTAATAGTGGTAGAGGCCGGGTGGCCAACCCAGACCCCTCGGCATAGCACCCACGGGCTTACTAGCCCAAATCACATAAGATCAAATAAGCCAAAACCTCTTTTCAAAACCTGTCCTCTTTGGGTCCCTCACAACTGCCTGGCCCTTGGCGCTCCAGCGTCTTTTGGCAACCCTCAAGGACATGCAATCTTTGCAAGTACTTAAATCATGCAATATATGCACTTGTTTGCAAAACATATGTGTGCATAATGTATATGCAATCATTTTACAAAACATGTCTATGTACAAAGAATTTATCATGCATGCTGAATTATGTCATGCTAAACAAGTCATATATTTAAAACATATGTTCTCAAAACAATAATAGTTCTTTTAAAAGAATCTAATACTGATAGAGCACCTACCTGGCTAGGTCACGCTAACCCTTTTGTCCTCGGACGCTCCTGATCATGGTTTGGAGAATCAAGCTTAGTTTAGCTTATCTTTTATGGGTTTTAGAGTAATTGGTCTTTGTACTTAGGCATTAGAGGTCCATCCCTATGCCTATGAGTGTCTTAAGGTCCTAATTGGGCCTTGGTATCCTCAGTTTTCCAACGTTCTAGTGGCCACGCGCCACCATCCTATTCTAAGGGTCATGCCCACCTTTGATTGGGCCTTGATTAGGGATTTTATAGTTTATATGTGTCCGCGTCATCGACACGGACACAACACCTTTTGTGGCACCTCAATCGGAGCTCTAGATCTCAAGTTATAAGCGTTTTAGTGTCGTACGTACATAGGAGTCTTAAAAATAAAAAGACGGAATGCCAGGGCGCTGCGCGTCTGCGACGTGCGCCCCGGCTTCCTTAAGGGATGAAAAAAAACCGCGTTGCTAGCGCGCTGCGTGCCTGTGACGTTCGCCTCAGTGGGCGTGTCTGCAGATGAGCAGAACTTCCCACCCTTCTCTCTCTTTTGTGGGCACGTCCCTGGATGCGCCTGTTTGGTTTTTCAAACGGAGACGACGTGGGACGTTCCGACTGGAACGTTCCATCGTCTGGGGGACCGGGGCATCCTTAGGACACCTTGGTTCAACCCCTGTCGAACCAGTGCGGCCCAGGGAACATCCCTAGGTCCTTGGTGGCTCTCCCGGGCTCCGTTTTGCATGGTTTTTCATGCAAAAACCTAGGGAAATTAATCTTGGAACTATAGTGGAGATGGGTTTAGAGGGATTTTGGGCGTACCTGGCTCGTTGCTAGGTTTTTCTCCTTGTTTTCTCCTCTAGGTCACTGCTCCTCAATGGGTTTTCTTCCATGTTTTGGGCTGCCATTAGAGGCGCCCAAGAGCTCTATTTATAAAGCTAAGAGAGGGTTCTGGAGGGGGCTCTCACCGCCTTTGAATGGCGGTGGAGAAACCTCCAGAATGGCGGTAATTTCTCCTCCAATCACCGCCATTTTAGAACCCTCTAGAGGTTGAAGATGAAGGGGTGCCGTATCAAAACGGGCCCCTGTGTTAATGCAGTTAAATCCGTTTTTTGTGAAAATTACAGTTTTGCCCCTGAACTTCAAAGGGCCATATCTTGCTCATTTTAACTCCGTTTTGGGTAATTTTGGTCTCGTTAGATTCCTTTTTCTGAGACGCATCTAATGGAACCATTTTTAGGACCAAATTCCTGGGTTCAGTCAAGGTGAATAGTGAAATGACTAAAATGCCCTTATCTTCAAAACTGAACTTTTCATGGGATTTTAATATTACAAAAATTGGGGTCATTACAGCTGTAGAGCACATGATACCATGAAAATTATTGAAGTATGTTGGAGACAAATATAAAAGGTAAGAAGCTAAGTTAGACACAATAGAAAGAAGGTAACTTTTTGACTTGTGAATGATGAAAGAGATCACTAGATGAAAAGGATTATCCTATGATATTCAAAATAGGAGAAATAAGATAATGTGATCTCAAAGAAGTATGAAGTAATTTATACATGAATAAAGAAGCATGATCTTACGAGGAGACTATCCTATACATGATGAGATAAGTATAGGAATCTAAGGATTTCGAGATAGATGAAGTACCGCTAGAAATCAATATTGTTAAACTGGCACGAATGAGAGTATGCATTAGAGTACGCAGTGAAAGCAGCCCTTATAGATGAGGCCTTGTAGGAGGAACAATAGGTAAGATAAATTGAGGATGAGCCTAGATTTGATTCCTAAGGGAGAGAATGCATCCACCAAGAAATCATCTAAGAGACAAATACCTAGAAGATGATAATTTATGGAATTTCAAAGACAAAATTCTTTTAAGGGGGTAATAATGTAATGACTCCAATTTTGTAATATTAAAATCCCAAGTTAGCAATGAAAAGTTCAGTTTTTGAAGATAAGGGCATTTTGGTCATTTCACTATTCACCTTGACTGAACCCAAAAAATTGGTCCTGAAAATGGTACCATTAGGTGCGTCTCAAAAAAAGGAATCCAACAAGACCAAAATCACCCAAAACGGAGTTAAAATGAGCAAGTTATGGCCCTTTGAAGTTCAGGGGCAAAAATATAATTTTTACAAAAAAACAGATTTAGCCTGCAAAACACAGGGGCCCATTTTGATACGGGCACCCTTCATCTTCCCCCTCCTAGAGGGTTCTAGAACGGCAATGATTGGAGGAGAAATCACTGCCATTCTAGAGGTTTCTCCACCGCCATTCAAAGGCAGTGAGAGCCCCCTCCAGAACCCTCTCATAGCTCTATAAATAGAGCTCTTGGGCGCCTCTAATGGTAGCCCAAAAGGTTGAAGAAAACCCATTGTGGAGGAGTGACCTAGAGGGGAAACAAGGAGAAAAACCCAGCAACGAGCTAGGTATGCCCAAGATCCCTCAAAACCCATCTTCACAGTAGTTCTAAGATCAATTTTCCTAGGTTTTCGCATGAAAAATCATGCAAAATGGAGCCCTGGAGAGCCACCAAGGACCCAAGGACGTCCCCTGGGCTGCACTGGTTCGACAGGGTCAAACCAGGGTGTCCTGAGGACGCCCCGGTTCCCCAGACGATGAAACGTTCCAGCCAGAACGTGACGCGTCGATTGCGTCTGAGAAAAACCAACGGGCACGTCTGGGGACGCGCCTGCAAAAGAGAGAGACGGGCAAGAAAACCCGGCGCATTTGCAGATGCGCCTGCTGAGGCGCACGCCGCAGACGCGCAGTGCACTAGCGATACGGGGTTTTCTCGTTTCTTAAGGAAGCTGGGGTGCATGACGCTGATGCGCAGCACCCTAGCATTCCGCCTTTTCACTCTTAAGGCTCTTATGCATGTGTGACACTAAAACGCTTATAACTTGATATCTAAAGCTCCGATTGAGGCGTCGCAAAAGGCGTTGTATCCGTGTCGACAATGCGGACACACCCAAACAATAAAATCTATGATCAAGGCCCAATCAAAGGTGGTCATGACCTTTAGAATAGGATGGTGGCGCGTGGCCGCTAGACCTTTGGAAAATTGATAATACCAAGGCCCAATTAGGATCTTAGGACACCCATAGGCATAGGGATGGACCCTTAATACATAAGTAATAAGACCAACCACTCTAAAACCCATAAAAGATAGGCAAAACTAACCTTGATTCCCCAAACCATGTTCAGGAGCGTACGAGGACAAAGGGGTTAGCGCGACCTAGCAAGGTAGGTGCTCTATCACTACTAGATTCTTTTAAAAGAACTATTATTGTTTTGAGAACACATGTTTTACGTATATGACTTGTTTAGCATTGACTTAATTCAGCATGCATGTGATAAATGCTTTCTGCATAGACATGTTTTGTAAATGATTGCATATACATTATACATATATATGTTTTGCAAACAAGTGCATACATTGCATGATTTAAGTACTTGCGAAAATTGCATGTCCTTGAGGGTTACCAAAAGACGCTGGAGTGCCGAGGGCCAGGCAGTTGTGAGGGACCCAAAGATGATAGGTTTTGAAAAAGAGGTTTTTCACTTGTTTGATCTTATGTGATTTGGGCTAGTAAGCTCGTGGGTGCTATGCCGAGGGGTCTGGGTTGGCCACCCAGCCTCTACCACTACTAGGTGGAATGGGTACCACGCCCAAAAAGGGCATGTCCCTACGTCGACTGCATGTGGTACAGGGGGCTACCACTAGTGTCACGGCATTGGGTCGATGTGTCATATGTCCCGTGGAGACTACGACGCTGTGTCCTCAGGTACCTGGGGACCACACGGCGGCAAGGTCGTGGGCATAGTTTGGACCCTATAGTTTGATGATTTATGTGCATTGCATATGGCATGATATGAGGTTGGTCGACCATACCATACCAGATATCCATGAGCTAGATTCAGTTGAGCATCTGATGCATATCATTATGTTTATGATATATGATACTTTCGACTTAGATTATGATATTTCTTTAAGTCGTCAATATTCCGGTTTGACAGTGGTTTTTAATATCGATATTGAACATGATTATTTGAACATGCATATGTTTTTATGAGCACATGATTTTAAACATAGCATGCATTACAAACCTAGTAGTGATAGACTCCTACTGAGTATAGTAGATACTCACCCTATCCTTAACATTTTTCAGGATAGTTCCACTCACAAATAGAAGACGTCTTAGGAGATATTAGTGCTACGAGCAAGTGAATCAAATAGGAGACAATTATACATGTAAGTAAACTCTCTACCCTTTGGACATGTATTTGTATTTATTTACAGTTGGGCTATGTGCTGTGACTGGATAAACTTGGGGGAAAACATTTATGATTTCTGAAGTTTTTCAAAAACTATTTTGGTTGTTGTGAAGGCAAATGACACTCGGAGTTTTCAAAATTTGAGTTTAAAACTAAAGGTTTTCCGTTGCATTGCATGGTTTTTTGTAAAATGGTTTTCAAATAGGGATGCATCCCGCCTTAGGAATTAGATATTGCATTTAAAAATGCATGAGAAAACCCGGGTCATCACACATGGAGAAGACTTTTAAGAGAATGGAAAATGGTAAAATAGGAGGTGGAGAAGTTTCATAAGTGGAGAAACCTTAGAACTTTGAAGGAAAGTAGGGCTCTCTCTCTCTCTCTCTCTCTCTCTCTCTCTCTCTCTCTCTCTCTCTCTCTCTCTCTCTCTCTCTCTCTCTCTCTCTCTCTCTCTCTCTCTCTCTCTCTCTCTCTTTCTCTCTCTCTCGTCACGACTCATCTCCGCCTAGCCTCACTTGTCGCCCATCTCTTTCTCAGGTTCCATCGAGCACCATCCCCTTTCCTTCTCTTCCCCTTCTGTGTTCCTTCTCTCCTTCTCATCTCCCTCCTCCTACTATCTATTTCTCATTGTTGCTAGCTGCACCACTTATCGTTCTCTCACCCTCTCTTTTATTAGTCTCCCCCATCTTTGGTTCTCTCTCACTTCCTTACCACCACATCATCTCCTCTCTTCTCCCTACTTCACCATCTTGCTCATCTCTCTTGGCTCTCTTCCTTGTCAGAAAACCAGCTTTTTCTCTCCTCACTCCCCTTCAATTTCACCTTTCTTTTCCATTTTTTTTTTTTATTCCTTGCATTCCATTATCGTTTTGGATTAAACCCAATTTGGATTTTTCCCAAAACTCCATTTTTTCCCACCTTTCCTTCATTGCTTCATCGTCTTCCTCCTCCCGCAGGTTTCCTTCTTTTCTATTAAAAAACAGAAAAAGGGGAAAATTCTATTTTTGCCCTTAGATGTTCTGATTTGATTCCATCTATGTCCCTAATTTAATTATATTTTTGTCCTTGTTTCTATTTTAGTTGTCTTATATGTGTTCTACTATCCAAGAATTGCACAATCCAAGCTGGTTTAATTAAGGCTTAATCTAATCAACAATTAGCCTTAGCAATCATGATCTTCTCAATTTCTCATCTGTTTCACATAAGATTTTCAATTAATTTTCAGATTTCTTTCTTAAGACATCCCTTAGTTTATTAAACGTCTCTAATCTTCAATCTGAACTTCAAAAATCAATCTAAGCCATCCAAAACCAAAAATTAGTATTTAGTCTAGATCTTTGAGATTTTGGGAAATCTGCCTAATCTAACCATTGGATCTTTAATCAAGGATATTTTGGAGAGATTTTTGAAGGTTGATTGATAGTGACAATATTAGATTTGAAAATTTAGCTGTAATCAAGTTAGGGGAGAATATTTTTCTTATTATTTAGTTTAATTTTCTTTTTTTTTTAATTGGAAATTCTGTAATTTTTATTAGGTGAATAAATCTAAACTTTTATTTCATTATTTATTTATTTATTTTTGGACAATTAAATTTTATGTAAACTCCTACTTTTTAAGTCGAGTCCCTGTGGTTACGAAAAAACATTCAACACGCATGTGCATATATATATATATATATATATATATATATATATATATATAAGGGTAACCCTGGTGCACAAAGCTCCCACCTATGCAAGGTCTGGGGAAGGGTCGAACCATAAGGGCCTATAGTACGCAACCTTACCTTGTATTTTTACAAGAGGCTATTTTCACTCCTTGAACTCATGACCTCAAGGTCACATGACGACAACTTTTACCATTGCACCAAGGCTCCCCTTCTATATATATATATATATATATATATATAGCGAGAGAGAGAGAGAGAGAGAGAGAGAGAGAGAGAGAGAGAGAGAGAGAGAGAGAGAGAGAGAGAGAGAGAGAGAGAGAGAGAGAGAGAGAGAGAGAGATGCTTGAGTTTTAAATACACTGTAGAATGGTTATGATCAAGAACCTTTGCGACTATATATGCCTTATCCTGATAAAACATTTCTCGACATTTATATATTCTTGAGCCTTGATACTATGAATTATTACATGCTATACTAATTGGTTGGTTTTATGTGATTTTCATGATTTATCTCACCATTATTTATCATTATTTTTTGATACCATGTTATCCCTGTTTTCATGTGAAAATTGCTCATCGCATGCTTTTGAGACCTGGCACCTAGACTATGTAGTACATGTTTATTTTCTTAAGTTATTATTATTATTATTATTAAATGTCTATGTACCTACCAAGCCTAGTTCACTGAAGCATTGCACTATTTTTGCAATGCCTCAGATTTTGAGAGAGACATCTAGGAGTGAAGAAGGGTCATGCGAATAGTTGATTGAGGCATCTTTGCTAAGGGTAAGTTTTGATCATGCTTGGATAGTATATGTACATTGTGTGTTTGGACTCTTATTTGCAATGATGCGGGGACCATGGCTGTTGACTGGATAGATCTTAAAGAAGTAAATTTATTTCTAAATGATTTACTTGAAAAATAGAAATTTTATTTGAGTTTTCAAGATTTAAAAAATTAGACTAAATTGTAAACAAATAAGTAGTAAGTTGAAGGTTGACACTCGGGGATTTAAAATAAATTTCACTGAAAATATTTTTGCTACTTGTATTCTAAATTGTTTTCAAACTTGGGGCCGACATTTCGAGAAGAATTTAAAAGGGTGTTATAAAAACTCGGATCATCACAGAACACAAGTGGAGAAATGCTACTCAAAACTTAGAACAAGTGCAAAATGCAGAGACACGCATGAAAGATATACAATCTGTCTGGATTTGTGCTGGAGTAAGAACTCTTTGCAAAGTAGACACGCAATAGTGCACCAGAATTCATTTGTTCAAAAGAAACCTAAAAAGTTGACTATGATTCTGGCAATTGCATAAAAATCACTCTTCATTAACACACAGAGAATATATGTGTCAGCGAGCTGTTATGGTCCAAACATGATAGAAGGCGGAGTAGGCATGAGCAAATACTAACCTGTTGGGACCCATTGTCCTAGTAGTCTTTGCACCACTTCCCTCCACTGGATGAATCTAACCTTGGATTTATTGAGTTCCAAAAGGAATTGCTCTTGTAATTATAGTAAGGGACTTGGCGTTGAAGAAAACATTAAAGCTAACCCACCAATCAACAAGCTACTCACTGAGCACTGAATTAAGAGAAAACATTACGAACAGTCACTTGACTTCTCTTTAAAATGTTCTATGAATTGTAACTTTCTTGTTCTCTTGTTCGTTTAATGCTTCCGTAATGGTGTTTCTTGACCATCGCCTGGTTTGTTTCACATATTATCTTTACCCGTCTACCTCGATTCTAATTTTAACTTCATGACATCTCCTTTAAACTTCAGGAATGTTAATGTTTCTGTAGAACTATGTCAATTAGAGGTAACCCCAGAATCCATGCACTTAAGATGGTTTTTAAAGCGCGATTCTGATCCAGCAAGTGAATCGTATTAGTTCTTTTGTGAGTTAGCGACATAGTCATCTGCTTGATGATACAGATGATGCACAACCACTCGTGCCACAGACAAGGAAATGGAAACTTGGATTTGCTAACAATTTCAGTATTTGACGATAATTGTTGAAGTTGCAAAAGAAAAAACAGATAAGGTGCAAGAGTTATGATCATCACAACAATGGTAAATTTTTTTCATAACTGGACCACCGGATGTAGAAAAGGTTTAGATTTCTCTAATATTATCTCCAAGAACGGTCTCCACGGATTCGGGTTCTACAATACCATGCCACCTGTCAATGGTTCTTGTGACTTGGAACCTCATCTAATTAGTCTATACGTTGTTTTGTGTGAGGATAGATTATCTTAGCCATCTAGACCATGTACGTGGAAATGACGAATTAATAGTTGGAGAAGAAAATGAGCTACAGTTAGCATTCGAGTTTTGTGACATGGGTGCAATGATCAGGCAGCTAAAATCGTTCAATTGCTAGACCTTTTGGGCTGAATCACTGCAACGTGTGTTTGTCCCTCTTTTGTTTCTGTTATCAGTTGATGAATTAAGTTCTTCTCTATCTTCATCTTCAAGCAAAAAGGAACCATACGAGTTATGAATTTATCAGAAATGACGAAGAAGACAAAGTAAACAGGGTTTGAATGAGTGGTTGTGTAGTATAACTGATTGCGAGATAGGTTAGGAGTGAATATTAGAGATAGGTTAGGAGTGAATATTAGTGCCCATTGGAATGTATTATCGCTAACCATAAGAATGGTTGATGAGGTGAATGCTCCAGTAAGACTGAATATTGAATGTTGCATTATCTCAGCATCATCCCAGACACGGGTAGGTGTGCACCTAACAAGTCTACACTACTAACGGGAAAGATTTAAGGCGCCAAAGCCTTCCAACGCAACGGTGCAAAGAGCCTCTCACCTTGGGCATGGGAGGCCTCCGTGAGCTATATATGTGTATGTGTGAAGAGGAGCCTTGGCACAACAGTTGAGTTGTCGCCGCGTGAACTAGAGGTTATAGGTTCAAGGTATGGAAACAGCCTCTTGAAAAATGCAAAGTAAGACTATCTACTATAGGTCCTTTGTGGTCTGCCCCCTTCCCAAACTCCATATATATACAGGAGTTTAATACACTGAATTACCCTTTACACACACACACATATATATATATATATATATATTGGAAAGCATTAGTAAGAGTCCAATTATCATAAGCGGGAAGAAAGGCACTTCCTAGGCCTACCTGGGAAAAGTGCATCTGTAGATCCAAGTCGGTAAACTACCATACTGTCAATATGTGGTGTTGGTCCCATGCCAAATGAATGAGGTGTCCAACCATTCAAAGAAGAAAAAGGAAATTTGAATAAAGGATCCAAACAAGTCAAAATCAGCCGGAGATGGGACGCGCTTGTCATTAGCTGTCAGATGGCCACTGCTACCAAGGAGCATGACAGTGCCTTTCTTTTTACCATCATAAACGACAGGAGAATGCAATTTACCATTTCCCATAAAGGGTATCGAGTCAAGAAAGAGAAACTTTTGATAATGGAATCAGTGTTGATGACAAGGCTACTGAATTGCAGATAAGCTGGGACTATAAAAGAAGAAGAATTGCTGATGCCTTTATTTGGAGTTGGACTATGACCATGAAGGGTAGTTTGTACTGTTCAAGACGACCGTTATCCCGTGGGCTACCACCATACCCAAATGAGTCCCGCCGGCCGATCTGAAGTGTTCCAATTCCATTTTGGTAGTTGCAACCACTTTCAAAGTTTCTTGCTAGGTAAGTCCTTCGTCCACCCCGCCTGACTATATCCTCTCTTTCGTTTTAAGCGACGACTTGACTTTGGGAACCTTCTCTTTCCACCTCTTTATAAGCAACCTTTCCATTCTCGGTTTATAAGCCAACATTGCATTTTGGTTTTGTAAGCAAGTTTAGTGTTGAACCTTGTTCATTTCTTCTAATCTTCAACCATAAGCAAAATTTAGCACAATCTTTGTGATTTCTGTTTTGGGTTTTTCTTTTTACAGCAGAAAAATGCCGTTGTTTGCTTGGAAAGGTGCTTCTGGTTTCTCTGCTAACTCAACAGCAGAGGAAGTTACTCAAGGGATCGATGGAACAGGCCTTACTGGCATTGTCACTGGTGGGTTCACCTCTAAGCTTTTAATGGACGATCCTTGTTTCAGGATTTCATTTATTTGCATATCCTGGATTTTGAGTTGATAAATAGCTTGTGAGATATGATAAAAATGGAGGTGTTTTCTTTTCTTTTCTTTTCTTTTTATTCTACTATTGCCATGATTGCAGGATGGTTCTATGTGGGATTTTGTTTTCCTATCTTCTTCTTCTGGACTAGGATTGATTTTGTCATGCGCCTTCAGTGACTACATGCCACTATTACTTATCTTTATACTGACCCTGTCTTTTATATGACAACTTGGACAACCATTCAAGCAGAATTCCTGACTTCCTAATCATATAATTTGCTTTCATGTCTACTATTGCTTTAAAACCTGAACTCTTCGTTGGTATCCAAGCAAAGTATTTTGGACCAATCTTATGAGCGACAGAATTGCATTTGTTCCACTAATTTCTGATCTACAAGTCTTCGGCATTCCTGTCAATGCGCCTGGGTTCAGTCAAACTATCTGAAACTAGCATTTTATTTCTGTTCAGTATTATTAACATGATCCATTTTGTTAACCATATTCCTTGTAATTACAGGAGCTTCTAATGGTATTGGCACTGAGACTGCACGTGTTCTTGCACTGCGCGGTGTTCATGTAATTATGGCTGTCAGGAACGTAGCTGCTGGTAAAGATGTCATGGAAACAATTGTCAAAGAAATCCCAACAGCTAAAGTTGATGTCATGGAGTTAGATCTCAGCTCAATGGCATCAGTGAGAAAATTTGCATCGGAATTCAATTCTAGAGATCTTCCACTAAACATCCTCGTGTAAAGAAATCAAAACCGGAGATTCTTTCTTTCCTACTTTGTGTGTTAAGCCTGCTTATTTCGGTAGCTTAATCAACAAGAAGCTGATTTTTCTATCTTCTTCTTTGACAGTAACAATGCAGGAATTATGGCCACTCCCTTCAAGGTCTCTCCAGATGGAATAGAGATGCAGTTTGCAACAAACCACATTGGTAAGCATTACACTACCTTCACCATTAAATTCATCTTCCGTACAAGTGGTTCAAAGACACAAGTGGATCAGTTTTTCTAGCTTCAAACCCGAATAAAAGTGAAATTCTTCTCAAGTTTGACCTCAATAGATCAGAAAATATTTTTAGTAATCACGTTTACTGCTTCCTCCTGCTTCCCCAAGAAGCTTATAAATAACCAGAGCTCTGCAAGAGTTCCTCGTCTAAATCTGAGGATTCTAACTAGAGTCTCTATTTGTTTTATGCGAAAGCAATTAAAACAAAACTCAAACAGAAATGGATGCATTACATCATCACTGTGAGTTTACGGACAGTGAATTAGATCAAGGTCATCTGCTGTGTGATTACGTTTGTAGGAATTGTTAGTCGTAAGGAGCACAGTGGACAAGCAATTTTTTACTACTAATATCATTCAGTGAATGCAGTTGCAAAATATAAGAAAGGGGGGAAAAAGAAGAGGGAATCAGATTTTGGAGTTGTTAGCTTATTTCACAACAATTTTTTTCTTTTACTGGTCTGTTGGTCTTTGTTAATCATTGCTTAATTCATTATCAAAACTCCTATATGCTATTATTTCCCTATAGTGGGGATTATATGATGAACATGACTTAATTATAGAGTGATTGAAATTTTTATAACATATACAGGAATCATATATTATATTTAAAATTTCTAGTTTCTTACTTCAAATATTTACTATGGCTTGCTAAACTTCTCTGTTTTTCCTTCTCTGACTGGATTCTGTCACGTTTTGCAGGTCATTTTCTTTTGACTCATCTTCTTTTGGATACTATGAAGAAAACAGTAAGTAATAGTAAAATAGAAGGAAGGATTGTTAATGTTTCATCAGCTGGTCATGGCTTTGCAAACAGTTCAGGGATTCCTTTTGATAAGGATGAACTCAACAATGAATCAGGGTACTGTTCACAGTTGCATTCATCTTAGTTTTGGACTTAACATCTTTGATTGATGATTTTAACACAAGAATATTGCCTGGTCTTGTAGTTCATTTATGTATTACACAATGAAATGTTTTGCAGAAAAGAAAAGTCAAAACCATTTCTAATTTGTCTAACCACTTGCTCAATTTGCAGGTATAATAGTCTTACTGCATATGGACGATCAAAACATGCAAACATATTGCATGCTAATGAACTTGCAAGACGATTGAAGGTATTGCAGGATCCTGGAACATGAATGAATTCCTTGTTAACACATAAGCTACTCACCATGTTGTCAAGCTAATATCCATATTAGATAGCATTTCACATTCAAGTAAAACAGCTTCAAATTTGGCTCTGCTGTAGCATGGAATTTCAAATGGACGATTTGTCAAGGCTACTGCTTAGCTTGTCTTCCATCATTTGCCATTATCTCCTCAGTAGCAACTGTGAGGTGTCATTTGATAATTGTGTCATAGCTAACAGTGTTCTGTTTAACTGCTTGAATTGAGAATGAAAGTGGTTTCTTTCTTATACTCTTTCCTTGTACAGGAAGGAGTGGACATAACTGCTAATTCACTTCATCCAGGAAGTATCACCACCAATCTTTTGCAGCATCGGACAATTGTATATGGTAAACCACCATTTCGAAGTTGTTGTGATGGTTTCATTTATAATAATGTACTTTATGTCTCAATTTTAAATACTTGACTAGCAGTAGCTCAGTCTTAAAAAATACAGCAAAATAACTTGGACAAAACCAAATTCACAGAATGGAAAGAAAGCATTTTCATGGCATTCAACAAAAGAATGGAAAAGAAATATGACCCTAGGATTCAAGGGGGAGAAATCTCCATTAGTGAGATTGATAGACAAAGATAGAAGATCTTTTCTATTTAAACAGGACAGAAATAACTAGTCAACACAGGAATGAGCTTGTAATAAGTTTACTCAATGCCCCATTCATCAAAATCACTTGTTCTTTCAAAAACTGGTAGTGGCATATCCCCTTGCTAATCATGAAGGTTTAAAACTTGAGAAATCTTATGAGGGAGAAACTGAATCCATATTAAAGAAGGATTTCACTTAGTACATCTCTATTTTATCACTTTTCTCATCCCTTCTCCTCAAGGAAAAGAAAAAATGGAAGGAGACTTGAATCCATCAATCAATGCGAAATTGAATCTGGAGAGGGTTTGGAGGAGCAAAGCAATGGTCCTAAACTTTTCACCTCAAACTTATAAATGTGCACATATAAAAAGGGCAGCCCCGGTGCACGAAGCTCCTGCCTATGCGGGGTCCCAGGAAGGGGCAGACCACAAGGGCTTATAGTAAGCAGCCTTACCTTGCATTTTGCAAGAGGCTGATTCCACGCCTTGAACCCGTAACCTCAAGGTCACATGACAACAACTTTTACCATTGCGCCAAGGCTCCCCTTCATAAATGTGCACATATACAGATATGTAATATGATACATCCACCTCTCTCTTCCTCCATGCATGCATGCATGCACTTACATGAACACTTAAGTTGATGTGTTTTGGACCTCTTTTAGGGTTTGTCCACTTACAGTTTGCTTGTACTATCCAATGCAGGTCTCATAAATGCCTTCAACAAATTATTCAAGAACGTTCCTCAAGTGAGTTTGAATTCCAAATTACACACTAGATTCTAGAATGTTTTAGCCCAAGCTATTATATAGACTACAGGAATCATCAATTGAAATATGATTTTCTCACACTCGATCTTAAACTCTCTCTCTCTCTCTCTCTCTCTCTCTCTCTCTCTCTCTCTCTCTCTCTCTCTCTCTCTCTCTCTCTCTCTCTCTCTCTCTCTGTTATAACAGCCAATATAAAATTCTTTAAAAATAATTAAAGTTCTTTAAAAGAGACCAGACAATGGGTTACAGAGAATATTTACTCACTATTGAATCATATTGATACTTTCATTTTTTCTCAGTTTATGCATTTGTATCAATAAGCTTACCACAGCTTTTTGTGAACTTTATTGTAGGGTGCATCAACACAATGCTATGTAGCATTACATCCACAGGTCAAGGGGGTTACTAGCATGTATTTTAGTGACAATAACTTAGCCAAGCCACAAAAACAAGCTACAGACACAGAATTGGCAAAGAAACTATGGAATTATAGCATGGCTTTGATTGAGTAATGCTTTTGGAGCCAGAAGCTCAAATTATAGAATATGGCATCATTAAAGTAATAAAGTTTTAGCTTGTATTTTGTCCTTCTTGCCTTTTTCTTTTGTTGTTTTTCTATTTAGAAGTTGAGTTTGATTCAATGATGTGTGTGAATAACCCAATTTCAATGGGGGTGTTAAACATAAATAGTATATACATAATGTATACGAAAAGAAAGTATTTTTTATTTTTTACTAGTATATAAATCATTTGAAGTATTACAGAGATTCTCTCTCTTTGGTTTTTTTAGAATGGTGAGTGGATTTGATCCCACAAGCCACAACCGCTTGGTTGTGAAACAATGGGCTATAACCTGCAGGGGCTCTTGTATTCATCTTTTTATTTACATGCTAAAATGTAAATCCTATACAATATGAAAAAAATCTGGGTATTGTAACATTGATAAGGAACTAATCGAAAGGAGAGACATACTTGGAAACAATTATACAACCCTTTCTTGCTGCTTTAGAAGGAATCATCTGTCTATTCCCATAATCTAAAAAATTTTGTGTCACCTGCTTTGTTGCAGAGACAAAAAGCATATAATACGGTAAGGGAAATTACACTCCTATATTTGACGATGGCAACTTTCCCAAATTAGGCATTAAAGGTTGTATCCAATCAAACAAGGGGTTGCCAAAGCATGGAACTATAGTACAAAAAACATATGAGTGTGAAATATCATTTCTTGTGATTTTCAAAACAGGATAGCACATCATTTAGGGAGTATAGTCACCTCTCTAAACTCAATATGTCCTTGTAACTAATTGAATTCTTTTAGATTTAGTCCTTCTGTTGATTGAAGCCTGTTTGGTGACCACTGATTATTTTATTAGTTTTTTATATGTCTATCATCATCATGATCATCATCGTCGTCGTCGTCGTCATTGCCGTCATCATCAAAGCCTTGTCCCGATTAAGGGTCGGCTACGTGAATCTTGTTCTTCCATTCTCCTCTATTAAGAGTCATGGCCTCATTCAGTCCAAAAGTTCTTAAATCATTTTTCACCACTTATATCCATGCCCTTTTAGAGCCTCCAAGTCAGATGACTCACTCCTTCTAACCAATGCCATTTTCAATCTTTGCTGGACATGTCCAAACCATCTAAGTCTACACTTCCTCATCTTGTTACCTATTGATGCTACTCCTAAGTTTCCTCTAATGTTTTTATTTCTAATTCTATCCTTTCTAGACTTGCCACTCATCCATCTCAGCATCCTTATTTTGGTTGCGCTCATCATGTGTACATGTTGTTCCTTAATTACCCAGCACTTTGATCTATCAAGTATGGTTGACCTTACAGTCATCCTATACATTTTCATTTCATTTTTAGTGGCATTTTCCAACCACATAAAACTCTAGAGGCATATCTTCCTTTGTTCCAAATCACTCGGATTCTTTGGGTAACATTCCTGTTATGATTTATCAATCTCAAGTATCAAAAGTGGTCTTTTTGAGAAACTTCTTGGTTATCAAACTTTACTAATGCTTGACTTTCACTCCTCTCACTGCTAGAATTGCATTCCATATATTTGGTCTTACTTTGGCTAATTCTAAATCCTATAAACTATATAGCATCTCTCCACAACTTTATCTTTGTATTTTGGGTCCTCCTTGTCTTATGAATTAAAACTATGTCATCTACAGATAACATGCACCATGGAATCATCTCATGCGAATGTTTTATCTATCATTTTTGGTAATTTTTTTAAAAGAAAAGGGCCAAGGCCCTTCTTTGCAAGAAAGATTTGCAACAGAGAGAGAGAGAGAGAGAGAGAGAGAGAGAGAGAGAGAGAGAGAGAGAGAGAGAGAGAGAGAGAGAGAGAGAGAGAGAGAGAGAGAGAGAGAGTGTGTGTGTGTGTGTGTGTGTGTGTGTGTAATATCCTTAATTTTCAGTACAAATCAAGAAATTACTAAATAAATTAAATTAAAATTTTATAGATGAAAATTTTACCTAAAAACTTAAAAATTTGAAAGTGCTCATCGATAGGATTCCAACGCCACCAAGAACGCAGAAAACGGAGCTCAAACGAGAGAGGAGCCGTTGAAGTTATAGGGGTATTTTAGTCTTTTGGCAGAGACGTATAACACAGGGGCCCAAATTGATAATGGCACCCTCGTCTTCTACACGCCTCTACTGGATCGGAAAAAATTGCTGGAGAAACCAGGGAAAGAGGCGTGAAGGGAAGAGTTTCTCTTCCCCTATGACACTAAGGCCTATATCTACCCCTCCCCAGGTGCCAAAATGCTCTACCCTAAGCGTTTTCACTGAGTTTTACTCAGAAACCTAGCCCCGCAAAGTTCACATTTTTTAGCGAATAGGACTTCGACAACGTCCATCAACAGATAACAACGCGAGGTAAGCCTTAAATGCTGATTTCTGTATTAAATAAATAGGAAATATAAAATAGAAATACATTTAAATCAGGAAAAAAACCACATTTTCTTGGGAACTCTGTGCACGCTACTGTTGGAGCATGATTTCATGGATGAAACCACATCTTTTTGAAAATTGGACTGTCCATCTAATGCACAAGAGAACTAAGATCAAACCCTTTAAATTTGGGAGAGATCCAACAGTGGGTTTCTCCAAAAAACGTGAAAACTAGTACCTAGGAAAGTTTCTAGGAACTTGGGAAAAACTATTTAAAAAACATGGTTTTTGGACAAAACAATGCAAAAGGAGGGTATAAATGAATTCTAGAGGAAATTCTGAGAAAAAAGGTGCAAAAATCGCACAAAAAGGAGGTCTGTAGGCTTGTTGGAGATGACTGGAATCCGGTCGTCTTCTCTGGCGGCGGCGACCGCGTCGGCGCCTTAGCGCTGATGCCAGGACACCCAGTAGGACGCCCCAATGAAAATGTCGAACGGAGTCGACATCGCGCGCGAGCGGGAGAGACGGCATTGGTTGTCTCAGTGGGGTCGGGACGAGTTGCGTCCTGGCGACCGTGACGCACATGGCGGTGCGTCACGATGCCGAAGACGCACGCGGCGCGTCTTGGCTATGTTTCACACAGGCGGGCGTCTTCACGATGCCGGTTTACGCCAGTATAAATCGGCGTAAGCCAGCATCGCCGGTACAAACCACCTTATGGTGGTCGGTCAGCCCCATTTTGTGTATGTTTTCACTAAAACTTGATTTTTGGGAGCTAGAGGAGTCCAAATCACGATTCGAAAGAGGCGTTGTGACTGTGATGTGACATGTATAGGTGCACTTGAATATACCAATTAAAGGGAGTTATTAGCAAGCTAAGTGGTCTCACATTGAGGTAGGTGATGACAATTAATGCTTTTCCTTGGTTTTAAACCATTCATTAACATAGCATCATGTGTGATTATGTTTTAAATTGAAATTATTAATTACTGTGGATTTCATGCAATTTTGAGTACATTATGATTAAAAAATCTTTGTTGAATAAACTCATGACAAATGTTTTTATGAGCATGATGTTAATTAATTATGCTTAAATAGAGACTTATTTATTATTATATCTTGGAAATGCATTGATTTACATGGAAATAAGAATAGAGGCTTATTAGCTGGTCCTTTTATAGGCTAACTCCAGGATGAGGGGCATGTCTTGGGGATTTTGAGCTATGAGTGCTCTTGAGTTTTAGCATGTACATATGATTTTCGTGTTTTATATTTGATGACGGGTGCTCTCGCCCGGTGGGCTTCATGCTAGGAGGGATAGGGCCAGCCACCCACCCTCCGAGATTGTGATGTGATGATATTGTGATATGATAGACACCTACCCATAGATGACATTCGGTAGGGGTTTGGTAACATGGATAGTCCACACTACCAGTCTAAGCCTTTCCATGGGGACAGACGCTAAGTCTCTCGTTATGGTGTCGACGGAGACCGGCGATGGTTGATACTCATGGAGGGTTGCCACTATGGCATGATGGCCCATATTCTTATTATGTGTGCATGTATGATGAGCATGGTTATGGATGGTATGCCTGGGTGTGACGACACTCAGAGGTTGACTTTGAGTACTCATGATCAATGACATTAATGCGATGTCATGGGACCCATTACCTGATGGTGCCCTTATTCTTGATGTATGTTCATTTACATTGATTCATGTTATGTTTTAACTCTGTGAAATGCATGTTTTAGCATATGAAATAAATTGGCATTTATGTTGACATGACTTATGATGCCGCTATCTTCATAAATGATAGAATTGTTATTTTATTAGTATTGTTATGCTTTTATTTCATTTTATTTCATTAATTGTCAATGTACCTACACAAGCGATAGCTTGCTAAGGCATTGCTTTGTTTTGCAATGCCTTAAATCTCGAGCCCGATAACAGGAAAGGCAAGGCTGTTGAGAAACCGTGAGAGCTGCTGAAGATCCTTTTTCCTATAGTTTTAGACAGTGATGTGAGTCATTAAATAGGATTATCATTTGGATTAAATTTTGGACTGCATACTTTATATTTTGGATTTGATTGAGATGTTTGGACATATGTTGGACATTTATATGGGATATTATGATGGATAGACCCTGGGCCATATTATTATTATGTTTTGGACATTTATTTGATTTAAAATAAAGGCGCTGATTTATTTGACGTTGATTTATACGCGTATTGTTTTAAATATATTATCATAAAAAGTTATTTATGTTTTAATTTATATGTATGCCATTTTGAGAAAGGAAAACTAACACCCAGAGTTTTTAAGATATGTTTAGTAAAATGATAAATCACTCTTTTCTCATGGGATCCTAAATGCTCTTATTAAAAATGCTATTATTATTATTATTATAAAAAATTATTTTAAAAATCTAGGGTGTTACAAAGTTGGTATCAGAGCCCAGTCTAGTCCATCATAATCTTTGCAAATGTCCATTTATATGTGAGTAACAGTCCATAATTATTGTAGAGAGAGAAACTATGAGAGGGGAACTTACACTTAGTGACATTTAAAACTTTTGACAGATGGCTCCTCGAAGAAGGACAAGGTCTACCCCTGCTACACCTGTGGCCCCACCTGCTGAGTCCTCTGATCAAGGGGATCGAGATGCCGAGTTATTGAATCGATTAATGTCAGGGCTAGTACCACTTATACAACAGCAGGTTAGGATGGCTGTTGACGCTGCTAACCCTAGCCCTATTCCACCACCTCAAGTGGCACCCATGGTCTCGTCAGTTCATTCCTCCCAACTAGTACAAGAACCACAAGCACCTAGGACTACTGAGGGTGATGCTACTAATGACTCTAAGATGACGGATAAACTATTAGAGAGATTTCAAAAGATGGTGAAACCCTTTTATGGTGATGGTAACATAGAGGAGGCCGAGCGATGGTTATTTGAGGTTGAAAGGACATTTGACGCTATGAAGATCTCACCAGAGGATCAAATTAGAGTAGCCTCTTACCTACTGAAGGGGGAGGTAGGCTTCTAGTGGCAGACCCTTACACTCACCCGATCAGATCCGACCGAGACGATGACATGGGAAGCCTTTAAACAGGCTTTCAACACTCGGTACTTTCCACCCCATGCATTGCAGTCATTGAAGAAAGAGTTTGCCACCTTGGAGTAGAGAGACATGACGGTTCAGCAGTATCTGAACCGATTTACACGACTGAGGAGATTTGCACCTCATGCACTGGCCTTAGACACAAAGGCAACAGACAGATTTGTGGATGGGTTGACACCTTGGCTGAGAGATTGAGTGATTTCTTCGCGACCCACTAATGTGCGAGATGTTGCTGACATGGCTTCCATGCATGAGAAGAACTCTCTCAGGACTAGAGGGGGTGCGTACCATCCCTTTAAGGGCAAGAGACCGTTTGGTGCTATGCAGACACATGGTGCATTAGGACATCCACCGCAGGCCAAATTTAAGAGAGATACTAAGAGGAAGAGATGTGATAAGTGCAAGGGTTGGCACCCTAGGCGAGGGTGCAATAGATTTGATGGGCCACAGTAGCAGAGGCAGCCCCAACCACAACGACAGCCCTATACACCTTTTCAGAGACATCCATATAGGTGTTTCAATTGTGGAGACGTCGGCCACTTCATTAAGGACTGTCCTAAGGGCCAGAGAGAGAGGCAAACCGAGATGGCTGCAGAGACAGCTAACGCGCCACGTAGCTGGGGACGAGTATTTGCCATCACGTCAGGATAGGCGCAAGCATCACACCAGGTCATAGAAGGTACTCTTCTAGTCTTAGATCGACATGCCAAAGTTCTTTTTGACATAGGGTCTACACATTCTTTTATATCATGTATTTTTGCATCTTCCCTTGATGTATGTGTACACAAACTAGCATTTGGATTAGATATTATGACACATGTGGGAGAGATAGTAGAGACTACAGAATATCTTAGAGAAATACTTGTAGAGATATCAGGTGTGAGTATGGACACTGACTTCATCTTACTAGACATGGTAGACTACAATATTATTCTTGGGATGGATTGGTTAGCCAACTATTGGGCTATGGTAGACTGTCGAAAGAAGTGAGTCACTTTTCTTATACCTGAGCAACCAGAAATAATGTTCCAGGGTAGGAAAGATCAGTCAGGTACATGCATCATCTCTGCTATGAAGGCGGCACAATTTTATGCATGAGGGTGTAATGCATTCCTCGCATTTGTGATGGTTGAGGACAAGGAGCAACCAAGACTTGACGAGATTGATGTTGTCCGTGAATTTGCTGATGTCTTTTCTGAGGAATTACCAGGATTGCCGCCAAGTAGGGAGATTGACTTTATCATTGACTTGGTGCGGGGTACATCGCTTATCTCTAAGGCACTGTACAGGATGGCTCCAGCAGAGTTAAGAAAGCTTTAGGTACAATTGCAAGAGTTATTAGATAAGGGCTTCATCAGGCCGAGTGGATCACCATGGGGAGCACCAGTCTTTTTTGTGAAGAAAAAGGATGGATCACTGAGACTATGCATTGACTATTGGTTGTTGAATGGTGTTACTATAAAGAACTGATACCCTTTGCCACACATAGATGATTTATTTTATCAGCTCCAATCGGCATAAGTGTTCTCCAAGATAGATTTGAGGTCAGGATATCATCAGCTGAGGGTTAGAGAAGAGGATATCTCGAAGACTGCTTTTAGGAGTCGTTATAGTCATTATAAGTTCCTAGTGATGTCGTTTGGATTGACGAACGCACCTGCAGTGTTCATGGATCTAATGAACCGTGTTTTTCGAGCTTATTTGGATAAGTTCGTGATTGTATTCGTTTATGACATCTTGATTTATTCGCCTAGTCATGAGGCACATAGAGAGAATCTCCACACAGTATTGGACACACTTCGTCGACATCAGTTGTATGCCAAGTTCAGTAAGTGTGATTTTTGGCTGGACCAGGTGCATTTCTTAGGCCATGTCATATCTAAAGATGGAGTGGCTGTGGATTCAGCAAAGGTAGAGGCAGTACTACACTGGGAGAGGCCCAAGACAATGACTGAGATGCGCAGTTTTCTCGGCTTGGCAGGATATTATCGTTGTTTCATAGAGGGATTCTCTAAGATCGCGTTACCATTGACCACCCTGACCAGGAAAGACACTCAATTCGTATGGACCGAGGCATGCGAGGAGAGCTTCTAAGAGCTAAAGAGGAGACTTAGTACTGCTCCGGTATTGACTTTACCATCAGGTGCCGGTCGTTATGTAGTTTATTATGATGCCTCTGGGAAGGGATTAGGAGCAGTGTTGATGCAACATGGGAAGGTAATTGCCTATGCGTCTAGACAGCTGAAGACACATGAGGTAAATTACCCAACACATGATTTGGAATTAGAAGTGGTGGTATTTGCGTTGAAGTCCTGGAGACATTATCTTTATGGTGAGAGATTTGAGGTATTCACTAATCATAAGAGCCTCAAGTATTTCTTTACTTAGAGTGATTTGAACATGAGGCAGCGTAGATGGATGGAGTATCTCAAGGACTTCGACTTCACCATACAATACCATTCTGGGAAGGCTAACGTCATTGCAGATGCCCTGAGTAGGAAGTCTGGAGTGATGATTGCCAATTTTTTGACTCCATCTAAGTTCTTCCACAGGATCTTAGAGGCACAGGACAAAGATAAAGAAACACAGGAATTGACAGATAAGGCAGATTTTTCGAGGGGACCAGATGGAGGAATCAGATTTAAGGGAAGGTTGGTAGTATCGGCAGATGACGAATTGAGGCGTGAGTTACTTCAAAAAGCGCACCAGTCCCTCTATACAATTCATCCTGGGGGTACGAAGATGTATCAGGATCTCAAAAGGCATTTCTAGTGGAATGGTATGAAGAAGGATGTTGGAGAGTGCGTTGCACGATGTTTGACCTGTTAGCAGGTCAAGGCTGAGCACTAGTGTCCATCAAGACTACTTCAGACACTGGACCTTCCTGAGTCAAAGTGGGATCATATTGCCATGGACTTTGTTCTGGGTCTTCCTAGGATGGCTAGCGGTCATGACATGATATGGGTTGTTGTGGACAGGTTTACCAAGTCCGCTCATTTCCTTCCTATCAAACAGAATCAGACAGTGGATAGTTTGGCAAAATTATATGTGAAGGAGATCTTAAGTCTACATGGGGTTCCTTTGACAATTATATCGGATTGAAATACGCGATTTACCTCAAAATACTAGAAGAGTGTGTAAGAGGCGCTAGGGTCGAGACTAAAATTTAGCACAACCTTCCATCCTCAGATAGACGGACAGAGCGAGAGGACCATCCAAACTATTGAGGATATGCTACGAGCTTGTGTTATGGATTGGAAGGGTAGCTGGGAAGATCATTTACCTTTGGTGGAATTTGCCTATAATAATAGTCATCACGCTAGTATTGGGATGGCTCCATACGAGGCACTTTATGGCAGACCTTGTCGGTCACCCTTATGTTGGAGTGATGTAGGAGAAAGACGCGTGGTGAAGTTTGAGTTAGTGGAAGAGTGTGCAGAGAAAGTCCAACTCATCCGGAAAAGGTTACTGACAGCTCACAGTTGACAGAAAAGTTATGCAAACAAGAGGAGAAAAGACTTAGAGTTCCTTGAGGGTGAGCATGTATTCTTGAAAGTTTCTCCTATGAAAGGAGTGTTGAGGTTTGGAAATAAAGGGAAGCTTAGCCCCAGGTATATTGGACCTTTTGAGATCTTACGCAAAGTTGGGTCAGTGGCATACTAGCTAGCCTTACCACCACAGATAGAAAATGTACATGACGTCTTTCATGTGTCTATGCTGAGGAAATACGTGCCAGATCCCTCACACGTGTTGGAGCAGATCCTAGGAGAGCTATAGTCTCATATGACGTTTGAGGAGAGACCAGTGTGCATACTAGATACTAAAGTCAAGGAGCTAAGGAATGAGACCATTACATTGGTCAAAGTCCTTTGGCAGCATCATTCATTACAGGAGGCTACCTGGGAAATAGAAGAGGAGATGCAAAAGATCCATCCAGAGTTATTTACATAGAGGTATGTAGCTAAATTTCGAGGACGAAATTTTTATAAGGAGGGAAGGATGCAATATCCTTAATTTTCAATACAAATTAAGAAATTACTAAATAAATTAAATTAAAAATTTATAGATGAAAATTTTACCTGAAAACTTAAAAATTTGAAAGTGCTCGTCGATAGGATTCCAACGCCACTAAGAATGCGGAAAAGGAGCTCAAACGAGAGAGGAGCCGTTGAAGTTATAGGGGTATTTTAGTCTTTTAGCATAGACATATAACATAGGGGCCCAAATTGATAATGGCACCCCCATCTTCTACACCCCTCTACCGGATCTGGCAAAATCGTCAGAGAAACCAGGGAAAGAGGCGTGAAGGGAAGAGTTTCTCTTCCCCTAGGACGCTAAGGCCTATATCTACCCCTCGCCATGGGCCACACCGCTCTACCCTGAGCGTTTTCACTGAGTTTTACTCAGAAAGCTAGCCCCGCAAAGTTCACATTTTTCTGCGAATAGGACTCCGACAACGTCCATCAACAGCTAACAATGCAAGGTAAGCCTTAAACCCTGATTTCTGTATTAAATAAATAGGAAATATAAAATAGAAATACATTTAAATAATAAAAAAAATCACATTTTCTTGGGAACTCTATGCACGCTACTGTTGGAGCGTGATTTCACAGATGAAACCACATCTATTTGAAAATTGGACTGTCCATCTAATGTACAAGAGAACTAAGATCAAACCCTTTAAATTTGGGAGAGATCCAACGGTGGGTTTCTCCAAAAAACGTGAAAACCAGTACCTAGGAACGTTTTTAGGAACTTGGGAAAAACTATTTAAAAATTATGGTTTTTGGAAAAATCAATGCAAAAGGAGGGTATAAATGAATTATAGAGGAAATTCTAAGAAAAACGATGCAAAAATCGAACAAAACAGAGGTCTGTAGGCTTACCGAAGATGACCGGAATCCGGTCGTCTTCTCTGGCTGGGAGACCGCGTCGGCACCCTGGCGCTGACACCGGGACACCGAGCAGGATGCCCCAATGAAAATGTCGAACGGAGTCAACATCGCACACGTATGCGACGTCGCACGCGAGTTGGAGAGACGGCATTGGCTGTCTCAGTGGGGTCGGCACGAGTTGCGTCCTAGCGACCATGATGCACGTGGCAGTGCGTCACAATGCCGAAGATGCACACGGCGCGTCTTGGCCGTGTTTCACGCAGGCTGGCATCTTCATGATGCCAATTTACGCTGGTATAAATCGGCGTAAACCAGCGTCGCCGGTACAAACCACCTTATGGTGGTTGGTCAGCCCCATTTTGTGTATGTTTTCACTAAAACTTGATTTTTGGGAGCTAGAGGAGTCCAAATCATGATCCGAAAGAGGCGTTGTGACCGTATTGACGACCAGACCTAGTTTTAATTTAGGAAATGACCACTTTTAATTTAGAAAATTTTTAAAATAGTGATGTGACATGTACAGGTGCACTTGAATATACTAGTTAAAGGGAGTTATTAACAAGCTAAGTGGTCTCACATTGAGGTAGGTGACGATAATTAATGCTTTTCCTTGGTTTTAAACCATGCATAAACATAGCATCATGTGTGATTATGTTTTAAATTGAAATTATTAATTACCGTGGATTTCATGCGATTTTGAGTACATTATGATTATGAAATGTTTGTTGAATAAACTCATGACAAATGTTTTTATGAGCATGATGTTAATTAATTATGCTTAAATAGAGACTTATTTATTATTATATCTTGGAAATGCATTGATTTACATGGAAATAAGAATAGAGGCTTATTAGCTGGTCCTTTTATAGGCTAACCCCAGGATGAGGGGCATGTCTTGGGGATTTTGAGCTATGAGTGCTCTTGAGTTTTAGCATGTACATATGATTTTTGTGTTTTATATTTGATGACGGGTGCTCTCGCTCGGTGGGCTTCATGCTAGGAGGGATAGGGCCGGCCACCCACCCTCCGAGATTGTGATGTGATGATATTGTGATATGATAGACACCTACCCATGGATGGCATTCGGTATGGGTTTGGTAACATAGATAGTCCACACTATTGGTCAAAGCCTTTCCATGGGGACAGACGCTAAGTCTCCCGTTATGGTGTCGACGGAGACCGGCGGTGGTTAATACCCATGGAGGGTTGCCACTGCGGCATGATGATCCATATTCTTATTATGTGTGCATGTATGATGAACATGGTTATGGATGGTATGCCTGGGTGTGACGACACTCGGAGGTTCGCTATGAGTACTCATGATCAGTGACATTAGTGCGATGTCGTGGGACCCATTACCTGAGGGTGTCCTTATTCTTGTTGTATGCTCATTTACATTGATTCATGTCATGTTTTAACTCTGTGAAATGCATGTTTTAGCATATGAAATAAATTGGCATTTATGTTGACATGACTTATGATACCCCAGTCTTCATAAATGATAGAATTGTTATTTTATCAGTATTGTTATGCTTTTATTTCATTTTATTTCATTAATTCTCCATGTACCTACACAAGCGATAGCTTGCTGAGGCATTGCTTTGTTTTGCAATGCCTTAGATCTCAAGCGCAATAACAGGACATATGTTGGACATTTATATGGGATATTATGATGGATAGACCCTGGGCCATATTATTATTGTGTTTTGGACATTTATTTGATTTAAAATAAAGGTGCCAATTTATTTGACGTTGATTTATACGCGTATTGTTTTAAATATATTATCATAAAAAGTTATTTATGTTTTAATTTATATGTATGCCATTTTGAGAAAGGAAAACTAACACCCGGAGTTTTTAAGATATGTTTAGTAAAATGATAAATCACACTTTTCTCATGGGATCCCAAATGCTCTTATTAAAAATGCTCTTGTTATTATTATAAATAAAAAAAATGTCTTAAAAATCCGGGGTGTTACAGAGAGAGAGAGAGAGAGAGAGAGAGAGAGAGAGAGAGAGAGAGAGAGAGAGAGAGAGAGAGAGATGTATAGTATGATATTTTCATCAAATTTTTCATTGGAACAAGTATAAGGATGATGTACACTTACCTTCCTAAGCTACCAACAAAAGTCTTTGGTTCTTAAAATGCCAACCCGACATTTTAGTCCTTATAACTATTGATTTTCTTCAAAGTTAATCCTTTTGTTAATGGAATTCTATTTTGGTCCACTAGTTATTTTAATAGTTTTTATATTTGTATGTCATTTCTACTACTTTTTAATCTTTTTAAAAGAAAAGAAAATTTCAAAGTAAGAAAAAAGATCCAAACCCCTTCTTTGTTGGACAAATTTCTATAGAGAGAGATGAGTATGGTATGACAGTGACCTTTCTAGCAAAGTCGTTATTCAAAATAACTATGATTTTATGGAGTGTGTTCCTATATACATGAGGATTCTCCTTGCAAGGATATTACTAACAGTTGCACATTAGAGGTCTTATGGTCACTTTGGTAAAGTCAAGACCTTAGCCTTAGTTATAAGACAATTTCATCGGCCCAAGTTATAGCAGGATATCTAGCATGAGGTTAGTCATTCTTGTGCGTACCAAGTTTTCAAAGGATAAACTAAAAACATTGGTTTGTACTCTTCACTACTCATTTATAATGCCCCTAGAAAGATGTGAGTTGGTTTTGTGTTTCGATTATGCAAAATTACTAGGATTTGTTTTTACATTTCTAAAAGGCTCATTTCACTCCTTATTGAAAAATTTCTAATGTTGTGCAAGATGCAAATATTTATTTTAAAAAGATTTGGAGTTTTTTGTGGTTAACAATCATTATTCAATCACATATGATACAAGATTTCTTTCAATTGGGTACATTTTCAAAATACAATAGGTCCACTATCCTCATACTGATAGATAAATTGAAGTGGTGAACCCAATATAAGAAATCTATTAAATTGTCTTGCACAAGACCACATCAACAAGACTTGACTTATGTTCAACATGAATTTGCTTATACATAGTTTAGTGAACTAATCAAATAAGAAGTCACCTTTCAAAATTGTTAATGGCCACACTATTCTCATATCCTTGATCTTGCTCTACTACTTTATGTGGGAAGGTCTAGCATTGAGGCTAATGAATATACATGTATCCAAGGTGTACATTGAGAGGAAATACAAAAGTCAAGGAATGGGTATGCTGCTTATAGAGATATAAAAGATGTGTATAGGCAACCAGAATCTCATTGTTTTTCTTAACAATAACTTGGTAATGGCACATTTGAGGCCGCAAGTGATCTCCCTCATGCAAAAATAACAAGTCAAAGAAATTTAGCTGCTATCATATTTTTAGTAGCTATGTGAGATACCACAAGTTGTTGAGGAGAATATTATTAACATACTTGATATTTGTCATGGATATTATTAATGAACTATGTAATATCAAATGGTTAGTTGGAGCAGGCATCTTTAATTGATAGTTCTTGGTTCGATAATGTAACATCCCTGGTGCCACAGATAAGGACAAGGTGCAACATTAACTCAAAGAAATTTACATACCTTACATGGATGCCAATTTGACTATGTTGAGTTCTTCCCAACTAGGTCTAGTGCAACTAAGGAGACCTAGTTAATTGATTCAATGGTGGCTCCATAAACATGGAATTATTTTTAATTATCTTGTTTAATTATCTCTCTCTCTCTCTCTGACAAAAATAACAAGGCCAAATTTCAGCCTCTCTCTCCAATAAGTACCTTATTTCTTCTTCCTCCAAGTTTCTTCTTCTTTTTATATCTCCTACATATCTTAGACGTTTGATACCTGTACATGACTTTTTAATAGTCTACATGCCCATCCGTGGTTTAAAAACTTGTGAGTTAACTCCAAAACTTGTTTGAGTTAACTCAACTAAGATTTGAGCCAATACATTAAGAAACTTGATTAACTTGAGCATTGTTTTTCTTTCTTGAGTTTTGTTGAGTTATTGAGTCAACTTAGTTGATTCAAGTTATCAAGTTGCTTTATGTATGAAGATGACAATTTCCTATTTCCTCTTACCAGATTGTCTCTTCTTCCATTTATCTTCCCAACCCTTAAGTTTTTAGAAATTTCATAGGACCCAATCCCATTGCTAGTTCAAGACCCAAATTGTTATAAACTCTAATCCAAATAATGCAAAAATTCAGAATATTAAGTACTAAAATTAGAAAGCTTTAAATTTAGAAGAGGAATCAAGGAAGAGGAAAACCCCTTAAATCACAAATAAATTCCTAAAAGCCCCATGAAACTAACAAGAAAAAATTTGTAAAAATTTAGTCCCTGTTCTCTTTTCTCTACTTCCTGGTTTTCTTTCTTCATCTAGTCTTTGTTCTTTTTTCTTTAGATTCTTGTTCTTTCCATGTATTATAAAATCATGACAATGTGTTTGGTTGTTAGGCTACTGACATCCTAAGTAGGTCTAGCTATTTGCAATGATCCACAAATCCATTCAGTCTGAAACATCAACTTACTGTCAAGTTTAATTTGACCATTTTAGAATTCACTTTTATGTGTGTATGGTCTTCCATTAACACCGTTTGGGGTCCCATTCGTATTGCTCCTATTTCTAAATGCATTCATATGATAAGCATGATTTCACATGAAAGATATGAGTAGCAATGAGCACATACTCCTCTAAATGATCTTATCCGTCAAGCTAGTAGGTCACGTGATGCATGACCAGCTTATAAAATTATAAGAATCCTAAGCATATTGGTAGCCTTAAAGAACTACTATCTGGACTAAATGTTCCCAACTCACTTGAGGCTACTCTAGCAAGGCTCCACCTTTGGATGATCTAGCTAATTTATCTAGTTCTCCCTGTCTTATAAATAGTTCATCATGGTCTATTGAAATAGATGGCCAAGCTCTGAAATCTCATCCATTTGATGATTTTAGCCAGTACTTCTTGAGTTATGAGGAATTAGTGAGCTAAATAGAGATGCTTAAGGTTGAAGTTTACTAGATTTTGCTGGGACTCTAGGATTTGGCAATGCAACCAAAGTTGAAATTACTGCCATAACCACTTCTTTACACATCTGGTCAGAAATCAAATGCCAACCATTGATCATTGAAGACACAAGTACATGTAGATGGTTTCTTGGAGTACAAGTAGACGGTTTAAAGATAAATCAATAACTACATGCTGGTTCTAGGATTGGATTGATAAAACCAACATCATCACTGAAGGCTATGTAATCACCTACAAGCATGTCTACCGGTCAGCAAACAAAGAGGCAGATGCACTGACACAAGAGGGTGTTCAGATGGACTATCTACGAATCAAACAATACGCTCAACAGCTATAACAAGAAATCTTCAAAAGACAAGATACGACTGGGTTATTCTAAATCAATTTTTTGTTCATAATTGCTTAAGGGGTGTTTGTGTAGTGATGTTTGGTTTGAACCACCTGATCTAAGTCTCATATCACAAGTATATCGTAATTTGCCACACGAGGGCTATTCTCCTTCTTATCAATAAAATTGCTAACCTTTCCCTCAAAAATTGGCTATGATCATCAAATTGATAAGAACTTTGGACAATGACCATGTCAATGAAGGGCAACAATGTGAATGATTTTGCTCTATAAAAATCCAAGCCCACCTAAAGTTATAGCTGTATATAGCATTTAGTGAGTTACTCATGGCCCCGTATACCATTGCCCATTACCCAAAAAAGAAAACAAATGGACTGAGGTAAGGCCCAGTAAAAACAAAAAGTGTGAATGTGATCAACTATCTAATAGTAGGAATAGGATCACCACATCCATGAGCTATGTGTTGGCTAGTTGAACTAATTTGAGATATGCAAGATTTTTAATGGGATCGCCTTATTTATATAATAGCTTATGTATTTAAATATTAAAATTTTTCTTATTTTATATTTACAACTTTAAATTATATAAAAGTCGAGTAGTTTTGACTTTATCTTCTAGTATTTTTGAGTTTTTGCTGAGTTTTCAAGTTAACTCTATTCGGATAACTTTGGAGTCGGGTTGAGTCTCTAAGTTTTTAAACTATGCAGTTATCCCAATTTAGGCAAGCTATAAACTCTAAGGCCATCTGTGAAATATCCAACCATTCAAAATATCTTCACCATCCTACATAAGCTACTCAACAAAAATCTTATCTAATAAATGATCCTGACCACTGTTTTCTGGAATTTTTAGTGGACAGTAAACACTTTTATCGACTATTTTTATCTTAACGAATTATATTTTAGAGTTATCTAGTGGATGATTTTTCAATGATTAGCTCATCTAGGATGCGGACAAGTTAGTGAATAATTTGAATCTTCCAAAAGATGGGCTCATATGGAGTTTTAACTTGCCGAAGAGAAAGAAGGGGTGCACCTGTTACAAAGTAGAGTAAATATATCAAGCGCCAATAATTTCCCTTTTTCATTTCCCGTTCTTTATTCTTCCCAGAAACTTCTTCTATAGTTTTATTCTTACTGTTTCACTAAAACCCTAGTTCCAATATACCAAAATGAGTAAATATGTAACATGGAAAAATCTCAGGTTTACTGCTAAAGTTGTTTTTCCTATCATGCATGCTTCTCTTGACTGCCTATTATCAGATTTATGATAAACAGAGCTGAAACTTCTTAATGCGCGCTATTTTGATTATTTTGTTCCCCATAACTTACTAATTGAATCTAAAACTCATTGATTAGTAATTGGTGTAGATTTTATTTGCACTACATCATAATTTTTTAAGTATTGATGACATACTTCAGTGAGTTTTTCAATAGTCATCTTAAGAGCAACTAATTCAATCAGTTAACATCTTCATGTGTACGCTAATGCAGATAGTTAAGTTTTTTCCAGTGGAAGTTTCCAAAAGCAGTCAACTGGTTTGGGCGATTCTATCATCTAAAAGTTTGCAACTGATGTCTACCTCTCGGAAAAGAGAAAAAAAGAAAAAGAAATCTGGTGCTGTGAAGGTGCAGATCTGATTGCTTTTTATTAAACCTCGAACAAAAATAAATGGATGACCAATAAATAGCTTAGCAACATGACCATTAAGTAGAAAAAAGAAGAATCATCAACGTTATTGTCATCGTCATCATTTTCCTTGGCGAGGCGCAAGCAAGCAAGTGTCACGATAATAGAAATTGGGTCGAGGACTGGGCATCTACAATGACAAGACTTGAGTTTATTGAGCATGCAGCACTCAGTGTCCACAACAATACCAAGGAAACGACATTCTGCTTCAGACCACTTCAATTGATGTTGACGTTGAGTTTCAGGCATTTACAAGAACTTGGAGGGATAGGGTTAAGCCACTCTCATCTTAGCTCGGGATTATATTTGTTAAATTTCAAAGGTAGCCAGACTGCAACCGGTCTGTTGTGATGGTGATAGTTAGGGCAAGATGCATCTCATCTTAGGTAAAGGAGGGGCAAACCCCATCATACACATGCACAGGATTATACCAGCATGCTTCCTAGCATATATCAAGCATCTAGGGCAAGCACCGGACTATATGAACAGCGTGGCACCATTCACCGTGGATTGGCCATAGCCCAAAAGTAACCACTAACCCAATATAATTATTTGCTATTTATGTTAACTCAGTGATCAGTTGGCCCCTGTATCTGTATCTTGGCTTATCTTCTGCGGAACCATGATATTCTAAACACCATTAGGAAGTATAGATGGGATATATCTGGTTACCATCCTCTTCCCAGGTGATGCCACTTCCGGAAAACCTTTCATTAGCAATGTGTCAAATTGATGTAAACTAAAAGCTGAATGATAGCAGCACATTGATGCATACAAAATTATAGACTCGATACCATAAAAGAAAGAACAGAAGTTACTTAATTGAGCATCATAAGATAAGTGGATTTTAAGATACATTCATACATCAAGTCCAGAATGAGAGCTAGTAAAAACAACTCTTGAAGTAAAAAATTATCGCACGGTCATCTGTAAGAAACTTCAAATAGTACATAATTGAAAGCAATTTAAAATGCCAACCAAACAAGAGAAAAGCAATTTAAAATGGATGAACAGGACGTCATGATTTATAATGGTAAAAATCCTTAATAGCAATAGTTTCAGTTTGAGAGAGCTGCAAATAACCTACAGGAGAAAAAAATGGGAAAACACCAAGAAGGCATGTAAAAATAAATTCAATGCCTGACACTTCGTAGATACAAAAAGAAAACACCATAGTTAAGCATCTAACAGAGGCACAGTCGTAGAATTGGAGCTTTCAGTTCTACAAAATTGCCTGAATTCTGGAGAAGCGGACACATATGCAACAATCATTTCTTGAATCATGGTTAACAGGGACCTATACTCCACAAAACGGCCTCAATTCCAATACAGCAGCTGGAGAAGCTCTTCTCAAGAGCAACAAACTTGCTTCAAGGACTGTTCCTTTCCATCCTTATAACCAATTATCATTCTCTTAAGAGAGCAAGCATTCACTAGTAAAAATTTCATAAACCTAATTCCGCCCCAGCTGTTTGGAAATGACAACTTGATTTCAACAGCCATAAGATGAAGCACCAAACATTCTGGAAGTCTCTGTCTCCCAATAGAAAAGGGCAGCCCCAGTGCACGAAGCTCCCGCCTATGCGGGGTTCAGGGAAGGGGTGGACCACATGGGCCTAAAGTACACAGCCTCACCTTGCATTTTTCAAGAGGCTATTTCTACACCTTAAAGCCGTGACCTCAAGGTCACACGACAACAACTTTTACCGTTGCACCAAGGCTCCCCTTCCTCTGTCTCCCAATATTTCTAATAAAATCTTTCTTCGCTTTGAAGCTGATAATAAATAAAATGAAGAAAGTATTTCATATTCAGAATAAAAGACCTGAAAAACACACATTACAATAGTTAGTACATTTCTTTATCCAATTCAATAGTTTCTGAAAATGATAGTCCAGCTGTGGTCTTCCCTCTCAATTTTATCCTTTATCTACCAATAAATCGTCTATTATTCAAAAATTAAAATTAAAGTTAAGACATGAACAAGGATAAATCTACTGTAACAGGCATAAGTAAAGTAAAAGAATGAAAAGCATGAACGTAAAGAGTTGTGATTAGAAGTACTCCATCCAAGATGTTAAGTTGTTGCAAACATGGAGCTCACTCAAGCACAAGAGGAGACTTGCGGCCATGTCTAGGATAGTTAGTTTGCCCAGAAAAGGCAGTTCTGTATAGGAAACTCTAGCATACGTGGAGTTCAGGAAAAGGATAGACTACAAAGGATTAATAGTACACAGTCTTACCTTGTATTTTTAGATTATAAAAGATCTACTATATCATTTTTATACGGTTTCATGATTGAAACCGTGATGTCCAAATCATGAGAGCTCACCTCTTGTACCAAGGTTTCCCTTCTAGCTAGTTCTACCAACTATGCGTAAATTGACATTATCACCATGACTAAGATTCATCAGCCACTCTACAGACTTCAGGCATAATAAAATCAATCGCTCCAAATTATCATCTGTTAGAGAAACATCGCCAAGCATGAGCCTTGTGAGGCTGTTCATGCATTCAAAACGAGGAACAGCCACCTGACACTTGGACAACATTAGCTCGTTCAAAGACCGACAGCAGAAGGCATTAGGAGGAAATGGATAATATTTCACGGTGTCATGAATATGTGGATTTTGGATATCATCTTTTGCAAGGACGAGGATCAACTCATCGGAACCATCCCGGAATTCCTCTAAACAACGGAGATTGACACTGCAACTAAAGATTGGAGCTCTGCGAGACTGCAGGATCTGATGGACAACCGACGTCCATTTCTTGATTTCACTAAAATCTGGCACCAAGAAGTCTTCCGAACCTCAATCCCGCCCATCTAGAAAGGGTTGGTTGAGTACCAACTCGAAGTCCAATGTAATGTGGGAGTGGAGATCGCTCCATCTCTTGGAGAGTAGAGATGGTCTGCCGCCTGCTTTAACGAGATCAGAGAGTGGAAATGAGAATGTCATCAGAAAGTTCTTGCTGATTCGATCTTTGCATATTCACTGCTGCCTCTTCTCTCATCTCATTCTTTTCTCTTTGGTAGGTTACCTGGAATATGAACTGCACCTTCTTGTTCCTGCCAAGTTTTCTAACCCTTAAACCCCCATTTTCACACTCATCCCATATCAACCAGCTACAGAAATCCTAAAAGCCAACTATTCTTTCCAAGAACAAGTAGAGTGCGATATGTGTACTACTCTATACATAACAAGATCGGAAAGAAAAACATTTTTAAGTTCTGCTGTTATCACCATTTTCATTAAATGACAGAGCAGAAGATTCCTTTCACTGTTGTCGACAGGTTTTCTTCATAAAATAAGGAAAATAAAATAATCGATTAAATAGAGTCTTGGTATTTGCAAACGCAGACGCTTTCTTTTTTTGAGTTTTTTGCAAAATTACAATTAAAAAGTCCATCATTTTTTTGATTTTGCAAATTATCATTAAACTTTACATATCTTTGCAAAAATGTCATTTTATTACTTTTTTATCCTGGTTCTCAGTTTTTTTTTTTTTTTTAATTCTTGCTTTGCCCTCACATTGCCGCTGGCACTCCCCTTTTTCGGCGACATCACCTTCGTCAGCCCTCTTTTCTGCCTCATTCACTTCCCCCAATCCTCATCCCTACGTCCAGTGTTTCAGTCGCAGCTCCCCGCCCCCACTCCCACCCCAACCCCATCGGCAGCCAGTCAACCTGCCGACGTTTCCGTCGCAGCCTCCGCCCCCTACCTCAACCCCATCGGCACACCCTTGACTGATACCTACCATCGCGGCAACTAGCTCACCCTCCGGCGCACCCCAACCCCAATCGCAAGTGTCCAGCGGCGCCCCCACCCCGTTTTCGGAGCATCCCAATCCCATTCGCAGCGCCCTCCCCCACGAGTTTCCCGCTGCCCCGCCCCTACCCCATCGCCTGCCCCTCCCCCCTCACACCATCCGCAGTACCGACCCTCACCTTGGCATTTCCGTCGCTGCCCCGGCATTTTCGGCGCCTGACCCCCGCAACACCCACCGCATTGCTTGAACCTTTCCTGGCATTTCTGGCTCACCCAATTCTTAAAGACAAGTCTTATGGGGATGGATCGTCGGTTAACCCTAACTTTGAGGGTATATTTTTAAGTACTCATCTTTTAAAATTGCTACCCACGGGGCAAACCATTTTTAAGAAGTTGAAGACTATTTTATCTTCTTACTTGCAAATGAACATGCATATGTATATTACTTTGTAAGTAAGAAAAAAGATTATAAGATTATCTTCAGCTTCTTCAAAGTATGACAACCCTAACATGATATGAATAATCACGGACATTCCCCATAAGTGACATGCTGCATTGGATCTCGGGTGCAATGAAAATGGGCAAGGGTCGTTAGGACATTCCCTTGGAAGCGATGTGCGACATCAAATTCTAGGCATAGTGGAAAATGGGCAAGGGCTGCTAGAGTGTCCCCTCGGAAATGATGTGCTGCACGAAACCCAAGTATAGTGGAGAGTAAACATGGTTCATATCATGGGACTCGAGAAGTGCATGCGTAAATAGGCTATCTCAAGAGTATAAGATTTGTATCGCCACACGAAATATAGGGACATTGACAGGTAAGAATCGAGTTAGTAGATAGGATGAAATATAGGAGAGTCAACATAGCTTGTATCTAAGAAACTAAGTAGAAAGGGACTAAAACTAGAAAAATCAATGGGTATAAGCATTGGTACATAGAAAATGATAATAATAAAAATGACATAGGAATAGTAGTAGATAAAGTTGTAGACGTTAAAAGAATTAGTGATAAAATTATAATAATAAAACTTGTTTTAGTAGAGCAAATCATAAATATTATTAGTATATATGTACCACAAGTAGGTTAGAAAATATAATTAAGAGACAGTTTTGAGAAGATATGGAGGGAGTTATGCAAGAAATTTTCAACATAGAGGGGATATTTATAGGAGCAAACTTGAATGGCCATGTGGGAAAAGAAAAGGAAGGATATGATAGGATAGGATACATGGAGGGTATAGTATTGGAGAATGAAATGAGATGGGGGAAGCTATCCTCGATTTTGCTTTAACATATAACTTAGCCCTTGCAAACACATTCTTTAAGAAGAGAGATGAGCACTTAATAATCTTTAAAAGTATACTCCATAAAAGCCAAATAGATTTTTTGTTACGTAGAAATACCAAATAATCAATGTGTAAGGATTGTAAGGTGATACCCAATGAGAGTTTAACCTCACAACATAGGCTAATGGTTATGGAAATCTACATTAAAAGAAGGAAGAAAGAAAATGAACTTAACAGGTATCTAAAAACTAAGTGATGAAACTTAAAAGGGGAGAAAATAACCTCAATCCCAAATAAGTTGATAGTAGAAGGAAACTGGAATAATGAAACGGAAGTAAATACCATGTAGATTAATATAGCCGAGTCTATTAAGAAAGTGGCAACCTAGGAGTATTTAAAGGTAAAAGGCAATTAATAAAGGAAACTTGGTGGTGGAGTAAAATAGTGCTAAAAGTTATTAAAGAAAAATGAGTGTGTTTTAAAACATGATAGAAGACTAGAAATAATGAAAACTATGAATAGTATAAGAATGCTAAAAAGGTTGCTAAGAGAATAGTAAGTGAGGCCAAACTTAAGGTATATGATAATCTTTATAATAGATTAGGATCAAGAGAAGGTTAGAAAGATTTGTTTAAACTTATAAAAATAAGACAACAAAAGGGTAATTACTTAGACCAGGTTAAGTGCATTGGAAGTGATGATCAAAGGGTTGCAGTCAAAGGTGACGAGATCAAACAAAGGTGGGAAAGTTACTTTCGAAAATTGCTAAATGGCAATTGCCTCGAGAATATAAAGATTGAAAATTCTATAAAGCTAAATACCATTGGACATTATAGACATAGTTATAATATTAGAATACATGAAGTGAAAGAGGCCTTGAAAAAGATGAATTCAAGAAAGGATTAGGGCCCAATGGTATACCAATAGAGGTTTGGAAGCATATGCAAGATACTGGAGTAGTTTGGTTGGCCAAGTTGTCTAACAAGATTAAAAATCAAAGAAAATATTGGATGAAAGTAAGAAGAGCTATATTATACCAATTTATAAGAATAAAGGAGACATATAGGGTTGCACTAATTATCAGGGAATCAAACTTATGAGCCACACTCTGAAACTTTTTGAAAGAGTAATTGAGAAGAGGCCACAGCATGAGACAAGTGTATTCGAGAACCAGTTTGGTTTCATGCCTGGGAGGTCTATCATATAAGCTATTTTCTTATTAAGACAATTGATAGAGAAGTATAAGGAGAGAACGACCTCCACATGGTCTTTATTGACTTAAAGAAAGCTTATTATAGGGTCCCTAAAATGTTAATATGGAGGGAGTTAGGCGAGAAAGGGGTTTCATAAGGGTATATAAACATAACTAAAGATATGTATGATGGAGTGATAACAATTGTTAAGACCATTAGTGAAGAGACTAGTGATTTTCCTAGCACTGTAGTATTGCACCAGGGATTGACATTGAGCCCATGCATTTTCATGTTGCTTATGGATGAGTTAATAAAATATCTATATGAGGAGATTCCATGGTGCATCTATTTGCAAATGCTATAGTTATAATTGATGAGATAAGGGAGGGCGTAAATACAAAGCTAGAGTTATGGAGAGAAACATTAGAACCTAAAGGATTTAAAATCAGCCGAACTAAGATGGAGTATATGGAATGCAATTTTAGTAAGGAGAGGAGCGGGAGTGGAGCACAGTAAAGATTGATAACCAAGAAGTCCCCATAAATGACCACTTTCGGTACTTAGAATTGATGATTCATGAGAGTGGAGAGTTTGAGAGGGAGGTTACCTAGAGAATCCAGCTAGGTTGGACCAAATAGAGATTGCATCTAGAGTTTTGTGTTATCAGCGGGTGCTACTCAAACTAAAAGAAAAATTCTATAGGATGGCTATGAGGCTGGCCATGATCTATGGATAGGAGTTTTGGTTAGTTAAAGAATATCATGTTCATAGGCTGAGTGTAGCAGAAATTAGGATGTTGAGATAGATGGGTGGCAAGATAAGAAAGGATAGAATTAAGGACAAAAACATTAGAGAAAACTTAGGGGTAGCACCAATACGTAACAAGATGAGGGAGATTAGACTTATATGGTTGGGACGTATCCAACAAAGATGAAAACAACACTAGTTAGAAGGAGTGAGGCAATGGAAGTAGAAGGTTCTAAAAGGGCAAGGGGAAGGTCCAAAAGAACATGGATAGAAGTGGTGAGAAAAGATTTAAAACAGTTTGGGACTAAATCAAGCCATGGTACTTAATAGAGGGGAATAGAGGAACAAGATTCATGAGGTTGACCCCTAATTGGGACAAGGTCTTGATGATGATGATGACTTCAAGTAGTCTCATTTCACTAGAAGCTGTTACTATAGCCATTAGTACTAGGGGTAAAATGGAACTTCAACTTTTACTTCTTCCTTGAGGTCAAAATTGAAAGACTTTAAGTTTGTTTTTAATAGATTAAGTAAACTTATGACGACCTGGGTTTTGCCATGCATTTTTAAATGCAATATCTAATTCCTAAGGCGGGATGCATCCCTTTTTTAAAACCATTTTATGATAACAATGCAATGCAGCGAAAAATCTCTGGTTTTAAACTCATTTTGAAAACCCCGAGTGTCATTTGCTTTCACAACAACCAAAGTGGTTTTTGAAAAACTTTAGAAATCATAAATGTTTTCCTAGGTCTATCCAGTCACAGCTCACAGCCCAACTGTAAATAAATGCAAATACATGTCCAAAGGGTAGAGTGTTTACTTACATGTATAATTGTCTCTTTTTTATTTACTTGCTCCTGAGGCGTCTTCTACTCGTGAGTGGAGTTGTCCTGAAAAATGATATATTTGGGTGTCTTCTGTCACGCGCGTATCCTGTCCTTAAGTGCTTACTTGTGTCTGAAAAATGTTAAGGATTGGGTGAGTATATACTATACTCAGTAGGAGTCTATCACTACTAGTTTTACAATGCATGCTATATTTAAAATCATATGCTCTTTAAAACATGTGCATGTTTGAACACTCATGTTCACTATCGATATTAAAAACGATTGTCGAATTGTAATACTGACGACTTAAAAAATCGCATAATCCAAGTCGAAAGTATCATATATATCATAAACATAATGATATGTATAAGATGCTCAACTGAATCCAACTCATAGATATATAGTATGGTCGACCAACCTCATGTCATGCCATATGCAATGCAAGTAAATCCTCAAAACATAGGGCCCACTATGCTCACGACCTCACCGCCGTGTGGTCCCCGGGTACCTAGGGACACAGGGTCATAGTGTAATACCAGAGCAATTTATGCTATTTTTAACAAAAAATGGACATCTTATAGGACATGAACTGTGTTAAATGTTTCACTTTATTTAAAATAGTAAATGAAGAAATTTGTGAGGAAATGGTACCATTAGATTCTACTTGAAAAATGGAATCCAACGCCTCAAAGAACGCCGAAAATGGAGTTCGTATAAATAAGTTATGGCCGTTTAAAGATTAGGGGTATTTGTGAAATTTAAACAGAAAAACGAAAAACGCAGGGGGCCGTTTTGATAATGGCACCCCCTGTCGTCTTCCACGTCCAGACTTCTCCAGAAAACCCTTTTTCCTAATTTCTCCAGAACACCCCAGGGGAAATGGCGGCACTGCCATTGAGGGGCACCGCCTTCTCCCTTCTATAAAAGCCCCATCTCCCCCTCTCCAAAAACACATTTTTCGGCAACTTTTGGACTGGGGTTTCCGCTTCTTCATGGATTTCGGACAACACAAAATTCCGGCGAGTAGGCGCACCCATCGGGAAAAGGGCGTCCCCAGGCTATAGGTAAGCCCCTCCTTACCTTGTTCCTCTCCGTTTTGCTTTTCTCAGGCTAGATCCACGCCAGTTTTTCCAGCCGGAGAAGACGAGGCTGGTTCAGCCGGCCTTGCACGAACCAGGCTTCCCAAGGATGCCATGCTCCACCTGCACCTGGGACTGGGTCCCTGGGGTGGGGTCCGAGCATACGATAGTGCGTACACTGTCCCAGGTGCGGCCTTCAGGTGCGCACATGACATAGGGCACGGGTCCTGGCTCGACCAGGATGCACGGGGTGGCCTGGGAGCTGAGACGCGCCATGTACACCAAAGGTGCATCCGTGCAATGCCATCCAGGATGCGCATCATAGCGCGTCGCTTGAGCATGCATGTGCGCATGCAAAAAGCGGTCCCTGGCACGGCCTTTGGGCACACACGCACGTGAAGCGGTCGTGGTTCAACCAGGATGCACGGGTGTCCTGGGAACTGGGACATTCAGATCTAATGAGACTTTAAAGTTTAGATCAAAGGACAAATTACAGAGTTTAACTACTGAATAGTAGATCCAGATCATAGGATCTAGCCTGACAATGAATTAGGCAGTTTAACTATTGAATAGTAGATCCACATCATAGGATCTAACCTGACAATAAATTAGGCAAGGACCCATGGACCCTAAAAGGTAGATCTAACAATCTAATAGATTGAAATTGATAAGGACTCCTTGTACCCATTCATACCCAGGAGTTCATAAATGAGACCCAGGGACGGGTTGAAGTGATAAAGGACGCGACTCCAGGAGACTTTGAGGTAGGTGCTCTACCGCTACTAGACTTTTTAAAAGAGCCATGAATGTTTTGAGAATGCATGTTTTAAGTATAAGTATATGACTTGTTTAGCATGACTTAATTTAGCATATATATGATAAATGCCTTATGCATAGATATGTTTTGCAAATAATTGCATATACATTATGCATAGATATGTTTTGTAAATAATTGCATATACATTATGCATAGATATGTTTTATAAATAATTGCATATATATTATGCATAGATATGTTTTTTAAACAAATGCATATATTGTATGATTTGTAAGCATTGAGTTTTTGAAAGATTGTGTGTCCTTGAGGGTTACCAAAAGATGCTGGAGTGCTCAAAAGACGTTGGGTAGGCAGTTGTGAGGGCCATGCAGTTGTGAGGGACCCAAAGAGGATTGGTTTTGAAAAGGAGGTTTTTGCTTGTTTGATCTCATATGATTTGGGCTAATAAGCTCGTGGGCGTTTTGCCGAGAGGTTTGGGTTCGCCTCCAGCCTCTACCACTACTAGGTGGAATGGGTACCATGCCCAAAAAGGGCAACGTCCCTACGTTGACTGCATGTGGTACAGGGGGCTACCACTGGTGTCACGGCACTGGGTCGATGTGTCATATGCCCCGTGGAGGCTATGACCGAGTGTCCTCAAGTACCCGGGGACCACACGGCGGTGAGGTCGTGGGCATAGTTGTGTCCTATGGTTTCGTGGATTTACTTGCATTGCATATGGCATGACATGAGGTTGGTCGACCATACCATACCATATATCCATGAGTTGGATTTAGTTGAGCATCTTATGCATATCATTATGTTTATGATAAATGATACTTTTAACTTGGATTATGCTATTTCTTTAAGTCGTCAGTATTCCAATTCGACCGTGGTTTTTTATATCAATATTGACCATGATTGTTCAAACATGCACATGTTTTAAAGAGCATATGATTTTAAACATAGCATGCATTGCAAAACTAGTAGTGATAGACTCCTACTGAGTATAGTATATACTCACCATATCCTTAATATTTTTCAGGATAGTTCCACTCACAAATAGAAGACGCCTCAGGAGATATTAGTGCTACGAGTAAGTAAACTAAAAAGGAGACAATTATACATGTAAGTAAACTCTCAACCCTTTGGACATGTATTTATTTACAGTTGGGCTATGTGTTGTGACTAGATAGACCTGGGGAAAAACATTTATGATTTCTGAAGTTTTTCAAAAACTACTTTGGTTGTTGTAAAAGCAAATGACACTAGGGATTTTCAAAATGAGCTTAAAACAAAAGATTTTCCGCTGCATTGCATGGTTTTTATAAAATGGTTTTCAAATAAGGATGCGTCCCGCCTTAGGAATTAGATATTGCATTTAAAAATGCATGGAAAAAATTGGGTCGTCACACATAGCCTCCACGGGGCATATGACACTTCGACCCAGTGCTATGACACCAGTGGTAGCCCCCTGTACCACATGCAGTCGAAGCAGGGACATGCCTTTTTGGCGTGGTACCCTTTCCACCTAATAGTGGTAGAGGCTGGGAGGCCACCCCAGACCTTTCGGCATAGCGCCCACGAGCTTACTAGCCCAAATTATATACGATCAATCAAGCGAAAACCTCTTTTTCAAAACCTGTCCTCTTTGGGTCCCTCACAACTACCTGGCCCTCACAACTGCCTACCCAGCGTCTTTTGGGCACTCTAGCATCTTTTGGTAACCCTCAAGGACATGCAATTTTTCAAAACTCAATAACCACAAATCATGCAATTTATGCAATCGTTTGCAAAACATGTCTATGCATAATGTATTTATCATATGCATCCTGAATTCATTAAGTCATGCTAAACAAGTCATATAACTTATACTTAAAACATGCATTCTCAAAACAATCATGGGCTCTTTTTAAAAGTCTAATAGCGATAGAGCACCTACATCAAAACATCATGGGTTCTTTTAAAAAGTCTAGTAGCGATAGAGCACCTACATTAAAACATCATGGTTCTTTTAAAAAGTCTAGTAGCGATAGAGCACCTACATCAAAACATCATGATTCTTTTAAAAAGTCTAGTAGCGATAGAGCACCCACCTGGTTTGGTCACACTAACCCCCTTGTCCTCGTACGCTTTTGCTCATAGTTTAGGGGAACAAGATTAGCTTGGCCTATTTTTATAGGTTTTAGAATAGTTGATCTCACTACTTAGGCATTAAGGGTTCATTCTCATGCCTATGGGTCTCCTAAGGTCCTAACTGGGCCTTCGTATCGTCAGGTTTACAAAGGTTTAGTGGCCTCGCGCCACCATCATAGTTTAAGGGTCATGCCCGTTTTAGATAGGGCATTGATTAGGTATTTTATGTTTTGGATGTGTTCGCGTCGTCGATACGGACACAACACCTTTTGCGGTGCCTCAATCGGAGTCCTAGAACTCAAGTTATGGGCGTTTTAATATTCAGAATACATGGAAGGCCCATAGGGCGCGTCCACAGACGCACCGGACCTTCTGCCTATTTTCTCGTTTGCGGGCGCCTCCACGGATGCGTCTGGTTCCACCCTGTCAAACCAGTACGCCCAGGCACCATCCCTGGGTCCTTTGTGGCTTCCTAGAGCCCTGTTTTGCATGGTTTTTCATGCAAAAACTTGGGGGAACTCATCCTAAGACTAAGGGAGAGATGGGTTTGGAGGGGTTTTGGGCATACCTGATTTGTGGTTGGGTTTTTCTCCACGTTTTCTCCTCTTGTCTGCCTCTCCACGATGGGTTTTTCCCAAGCTTTTGGGCTGCCATTGAAGGCGCCCAAGAGCTCTATTTATAGAGCTCGAAGAGGGATCTAGAGGGGGTTCTTACCGCCATGGAATGGCGGTGGAGAAACCTCCAGAATGGTGGTGGTTTCTCCCCTGCACACCGCCGTTCTAGAACCCTCTAGGAGGTTGAAGAAGTGGGGTGCCCGTATCAAAATGGATCCCTGTGTTTCTCAGGCTAAATCCGTTTTTAATGTAAATTACACTTTTGCCCTTGAATTTCAAAGGGCCATAACTTGCTCATTTAAACTCTGTTTTGAGTGATTTTGGTCTTGTTGGATTCCTTTTTCTGAGACACACCTAAGGGTACTACTCGCAAGACCAAATTTCTGGGTCTAGTCAGGGTGAACGGTGAAATGACCAAAATACCCTTATCTCCAAAAAGGGAACTTTTCATTTCCTATAGAATGTCCAATTCATTTTTGTTAAAAATAACGTAAATTGCTCGGGCATTACATTATTACCCCTTAAAAGAATTTTGTCCTCGAAATTCCACAAATCTTCTTCTTCAAGTTAGCTGTCTTCTTGATAAGACATATTCAGGACTCCCTCAAACTAAGAAAATTCCCATACTTCTGTTATCGACGAATCCATTATTTCGTTATCCAATACTCTAATTGGGTTAATACTTAGAGTAATGTTGTCCTTAAAATGCTAATCATACTATCTTGTACCCAATCCTAGGCACGTTCTCAATTTATCCTTGTTATAATTCCTTCCACAAGGTCTTACACATATATATCGCGTCAATATATCTCATCTGTTTTCTTTAAGTATATATGGACCGCTTTAGCTGCGTACTCTGATACATAGTCCCATGCGTGCCAGTTTATCATTACTGGTTTCTATTTGTATTTGTATTGCTACCCATCCTTAGATGCTTATATTCTTCCGATCATGTATAAGATAATCTCCTTAGATGACCATACTCTCCTACTTGTATATAAATTACTTCATACGTCTTTGAGATCATATGATCTTATTCCTTCTATTTCATTTTGAATAGCATAGGATAATCCCTTTTTCCTCTTGTCTTCCATCTAGTGATCTCTTCATCATCCATATCTCCTTTTAATGGTTGGTTGTATGTCATTAGTAAGAGTCCAACAAAAAAGGTTACATTCTTTCTATTGTGTCTAACTTTGCTTCTTATCTTTTATATTTGTCCCCAAGATACTTCAATAGCTAATATGGTATCATGTGCCCTACAACCAAACCCTCGATTAACTTCAAATTTCAATTGTCTGTCACTTTTGTACTATAACTTGGGTCCTCAACCCATATTATATTCAAAATAAATTAATTCAAGTAGCATCCTCCATCACTAATACTATCTCATATTACGATTAGGATATCCAAACTGTACATCAAGTTTCATAGATGTTTAAGCCATCAAATGCTTTTCTCCTTGAAGAGTTTATGCATACTCATGTCAAATATTTTATGGTTAATTCATCATCATGGTCAAATGTTCTCGTCCAGAGGCCTATCCCACTATTCACATTAATTAAGTCTCTTATTCATAACCGAGTACCCTTACTAGGTCATGGTTGAATCCTTTGTCATTATTCTCTTTGTCCTTTCTTTGCTTGATGGTTTTCTTCGTTATCTTTCAGTCCAAAAGTTCTATACTCAATCCAGTAGGATTAGTCCTTAGGAAATTCCTTCAATTGATTTTTCGTACTTGGTATACATAACAACTAACTTTTTTGTCTAAAGGCAACGTAACATCGAATCTCACCTTATAATGTGCTGGCCACCTCAACTTTTCTCCTTCCATTCCCTCTATCAATATGTTGTTCAATCTTTTATTAATGCTTTATTGTCAACCATTCTGTCTTAATTGTCAGGGGGTATCATCATCATAAGTAGTGGTTTTCTCAATTCCTCAAATTTTATCTTTCAAGTGCCTCCTCATACTTAGCTTGTAATAGCAGTTCTCGTTCAATAGCTACTACATCAAGTTATGCTGAAGCTGTTAAATCATCAAATTTGAAAAACACTTAGGTAAGCACGGAACATTTTCGTAGACATATAGAAAGATAATTTATTCGATTACCTGTTGATCTCTGTCCAGATGTATAGGTTATGAGCTCAACGATCTCTCTAAAGCAATTAGTGCTTATCCAAGTCCGCAGCATCTTTCAGACCCACAGTGATTTCTATGGTTTGTCATGGTATCTATTCAGGTTTGGAAAAATCTGTCTCATTGATGGAGATCGCTCCTTATTTTTGCTTCTGTCTCAGTTGTTACTGTATTCATTATACTTGTAGCTCCTCCATGATGTGGCCTAATCAACTAACCTCATATCCTCAAATGACTGAGTCTAACAAGTACTTCTTTCAGGGACAACTTATGTCTAAATACTTATAATATTCCTCTGAGTTTATAACTTCAACTACTGTTTAATAGATACTAACATATTTGATTAAATATGGTGGGATACCTTTATTTGGTCAACAATACTCTAAAGGTAATGACTAAATAATGGTCTTAAGATATTTTCTCTTCCAAATCTATGTTAGCAAGACCACAATTCTATCCTTGATGGTACCCTACTTGCTGAAGAAAGACAAATGAACAAGTCACTATCCCGCCTTAATTCCTTTTTCAATATACTTTATTGGCAAGGTAGGATATTACCAAATTTTCCTTTTTATGGACTATATCCATTGGTGTTCCTCATAAGCTAATGGATCTGATAAGATTCTAATTGCAATAATTGATATAGACATCAAACCACTTGTAGAATTTCATTTCTAATGGATTACCATTCTTCTTTGAAAATTTCCGGCAGCATAATGTCCTTTGCTTCAATACTCTACTCAAAGTCTTAAACCCCATATGCTTTATTCCTTTTATACTTTTTTTTTTTTTTTTTTTACAATAAAATCATCACTTCGAAGTCGATTGGTTTATCTTCCCAGATGATTCAAGATGAAAGATTTGTATGGATCTATTCTTTCCTCAATAAAGTCATGACCTTTTGCTTTTGAAGATTCAATATTTATTGAATACTTATAGTTACATCTATATCTCTTTCTCTCTTTTTTTCAAAATCCTCATTTTTGTCTACCTAGATCAATGCTTTCATTTGAGTGGTTGCATATATTTGATCTACGCGGCAGTCAAGAGAAACTTAATACTTCCAGGAAATGTTGAAGTTTTCTAATATAATTGAAATCCTTAATTGCCTATAGCCTCAATAAAATTCATACAATGTCTTAATAATGGCATTGATGTTTTGGTCATGCTATACTTCTCTTACAAGTTCATGTTAGGATCAATCTATTGTTACAGATCTGTCATCCCTAATATTATCGTCAAAGTCTTTTGGTAACTCTGGCGAATATAGTTCCTTATCATATTCGTATTCACTTCACTCTCCATAAGACTCTAATTAAGGTATCCAAAATTG